>CM054377.1:73595530-74845530 GCA_028858755.1 Ara ararauna | reverse complement strand
TTTGTCGGAGGAAAAATAAAATTTATGAAAGCTGCACAAGTATTTTGAGAAAGGTCACAGTAATACATTATGAGGTTGTGGGAAGATCAGTACTTGTTTTCTCTGCTATCAATTCCTAATTAAGCTAGGGAACTGTTTTTCTGCCATTCAACATGGAGTAGCCGTGCATGTGTCCCTTTTATTACCAAATTCACAGGTCTGGTAGGTAACACTGACTTGGACGAGATTATTTTTTATAAAATTAATGTTCTTAGTTGCTATAGGAAAAGGCAGAGGATAAGGTATAACAGAAATAACGACTTAAATGTATTACTCTTTCACAGACCTTATTTGATCTTAACCTCACTTATTTTAATAGACTAACAAGGTTTAGTAGGGAGAACTGGAAAAACTGTCAGGCACATGTGTTTGTTAACATCAATTTTCAGGTCTGAATCAAAGGCTGTAGAATTTATATTAAATATAGATTGAAGAAATTGTCCGAATTTAAATGAGACGTTTCCTTACATTGTGTATGAGCAAGGTGTGCAATTCTTTCCTGAAGGATGTTGTCAATGCTAAATCTTTCCAAGGGTTCAAACAGCAAATTGAGACAGCTGTGGGTTAGTGAGCGGAATCTGCTGGTGGCTATTATGCTCAGAAACAACCTTCACTTCAGAAAGTTCCTAAACAACTGGTTTTCACAGCCACAAATTACTAAAGGCTGAAAGGGGAGTCAGAGGAGGCATCACTACACATTTTGTTCAATTTTTATACCCTTTCCTGCATTGGCTCAGCCAATCTGGTATTTTAAGGTGGTTTTAAGTGTAGGTAAAAAAAAAATAAATTATGGAGTTTCTTTTTCCCTGTGATCAGATGACTATTGCCCAGGTTTTTGCAGCTGTAACAACAAAACTAATCAGCTTCCAGGTGTCTGCTGCTTGTCCTCTTGTTTTAAGCTTGTTTTATATGTGATGTTACCTAACTTGGCTTAGCTAAATTTTTGCTTAGCTTTGTTCACCTACGTAATTGTGGTTCTAAAGGAATCATGGCAATAAGATGTACCAAAGCTAAGTAACCATGGTATAACTAACCCTGGTGAAATCAGGAAACATGACAAAATAAGTCGGAGCAAACCCAAGGACTGAACCTTCAAGACTGTATTCCTCTGCAAAAACTCAGGACACTGATAAGTTGCTGTAACAATCCACTGGAAGGGTGAGAGTTCAAAGGGCACATACTGTTGATTTCATTATATTGCAAATGACCATTAATTGAATTAAGAGATTTGGATTAAAAAGTGGTGTTGTGGTTTAAGTCCAGTCAGCCACGCAGTTTTGCTCTCTCACTCACCCCCCTCTCTTTCTTCCCCCTGCTCCTGGGTGGATGGGAAGGAGAAGCAAAAGAATGCAACTCCCACAGGTTGAGATAAGAACCGTTTAGTAACTAAAGTATAACATAAACCACTACTGCTACCACCAATAATAATAATGACAAGGCAAATACAAGGAAAGAATACAATTGCTCACCCCTTCTAATACCAAGCCCGACCACGCAGTGCACCCCCAGAGACACTTCCGGGTCTCTGCTCTCTGCTTTACATCCTGGGCATGACGTGCTGTGGTATGGAATAACCTCTTTGGTCAGTTTGGGTCAGGTGTCCTGTCTCTGCTTCCTCCCAGCCTCCCCTCCTCCCTGGCAGAGCATGAAACTCAGAAAGTCCTTGGCCAGACCAAAACATCACTAAGCAGTAACCGAAACACTGGTGTTATCAGCACTGTTCCCAGGCCCAAAATCAAAAAACACAGTGCTGCACCAGCTACCACGAAGGAGAAAAATGACTGCTGCTGCTGAACTGCTGCTGAACCCATGACAAGTGGTAACATTGTTGTAACTGAACTAAAAGTAAGTGGTCAGTATTTTTGATCAGGCTGTTACAGCATTAGAACAGTAGGCAAGCCATAGATCTTCACATAGGGTGTGATCTGTTTTTAACTCATCATGAACTTCTGCGCATAATACTAAGCAGCTACTACTGGCTGCTGTGGGAAATAGGTTCCCAGATGGATGGACCTCTTATCCCACTCAGTAGGACCTTTATTGAGAAGAAGCTTTGAATTATCTCAATGGATTGTTCAAACTATTTCTCTAGAACCATTTCAAAGTTTTCTCATCTTGGACAGCAGCAATCTGCACACATTGCAATGCTCCTGCTATTATAATTTGAGTTTCTGGAGTGTTTCAGAAATCTTGGAGGATAATCATTAAGGCTGGAAATAGAAAACAGATATCTTTTCAACAAACAGATCAAGGGATGCAATTTAAGTTCTCACCCACACTGTACTCTCCCAACTGTATTAAAAACAGTAGTTAAATTCAATGTTAAATAAGCATCATTCAAAAGTAAGCTGCAAAGCCATTCCCTTTCCCTCTTTTACTTTTACTAGAGAATTATCAGTAAATTAACTGGTAAATAAAAAAAAAATAGCTTTTATTCCATGAAGGTGAAATCATGCAGAAGCTGAAGAGTATCTGCATTTGAAATTGACCAGATGACTTCTGCCCACTGAAGAAGAGATTATGTTGCCCAAGAAAATTTTAGATCAGTTATACATTTCATCCTTCTCCCCTCCGATTGCTGTATAAAAATGGCATAAGCACAGTTCCAATGCAACAAGAGCAGTCATTCTTCTCTGAAAAAACAGACACCTGTAACAATGAGAAAAAAGCACAAAAAATATTAGTCTTAGCATTATGCCAGAGATTTTTAAATGTGAAATACTAGTGAAAGGCCAAACAATCTAAATTGCACAATTACTGCTAGAAACTATAATTTAAAAATATGGTCGTTCTTTTATTATTGTTGGGCCAATTACTGCAGCTGTCTAAATACTGATACATCCCATTGAAATAAAGCTCACAGTCCTCTAAACATTAAGGTCTCAGTACAAACTGTTTCAGCATTGCTAGGGGTGTGATTTATAGAACTCTGGTGAAAAATAGAGGGACTCTACTTGGCTTTATGTTCTCTTTCAGCCATACCTATTTCCAAAAAAGTAAGAAGCCTTCTGTATGAACACTACAAATGGACTTAAATCACTTCTATCCTAACTGTCACTCAGTTTATAAACCCTTAAAGCATTCCTTGGCAAACAGCTTTGCTCATTCAAATTACTGCAAAATATTGTGATGTTTTACATGAACAGATGATGCTTAAGGCTATTCTGGTGGTTATGCGAGAATATGATCCTGGTGATCAAAGCTATTCACTACAGAGTGAAAATCTGGAGTGTCCAAAGGCAAGGGAGTACTTTGGGAATTTTTCAACAGGTGGGATAATAGCTGAAAGACAATTGGGAAAAAAAAAAAAAAAAACAGCAAAGAAAACAAAAAAAAAAAAAAAAAGGAAACAAAACCCCACAGAAAGCAAAACCAAGAACCTGTGAGAAGCAAATGCCACAAAAATTAGAAGAATGCAGAATTTCAAGTGTGCTCTCGCAGCCCAGAAAGCCAACCGTATCCTGGGCTGCATCAAAAGGAGCGTGACCAGCAGGTTGAGGGAGGTGATCCTGCCCCTCTACTCTGCTCTCCTGAGACCTCACTTGGAGTACTGTGTGCAGTTCTGGTGTCCTCAACATAAAAAGGACATGGAACTGTTGGAACAAGTCCAACAGAGGGCCACGCGGATGATCAGGGGACTGGAGCACCTCCCGTATGAAGACAGGCTGAGAAAGTTGGGGCTGTTCAGCCTGGAGAAGAGAAGGCTGTGTGGAGACCTCATACCACTGCAGAAGACCACAGCCTTCCAGTATCTGAAGGGAGCCTATAGGGATGCTGGGGAGGGACTCTTCATGAGGGACTGTAATGATAGGACAAGGAGTAACAGGTTCAAACTTAAACAAAGGAAGTTTAGATTGGATATAAGGAAGAAATTCTTTCCTGTAAGGGTGGTGAGGTACTGGAATGGGTTGCCCAGGGAAGTTGTGAATGCTCCACGCTGGTGGTGTTTAAGGCCAGGTTGGACAGAGCCTTGGGTGAAATGTTTTAGTGTGAGGTGTCTGGGCCTATGGCAGGGGTGTTGGAACTAGATGATCTTAAGGTCCTTTCCAACCCTGACTATTCTATGTTTCTATGATTCTAAGAGGTAAGTAAATTCATTCTTCTCTTTAAGTCAAAATGCTTTAAATAGATTAATTAAAAATGCCTGAAATTTCTGGGGTAAAAGACATCACTGTTTTATAGATGGAAACCCAGAAACACAAAGCAAGTGATATTATCAGTCCTTGATAACACACACTGCTCACTTTCCCTCCCTCTCTGATAAGGACATGTTTTGAGAAAAGTATCTGCGACTTAAAAAAAACAGATCACAGATGATTTGCATTAACTCACCACCCCCTCCCAGAACGTACTGATAATATTAATTAGACTTTATCATTTAGCTAATACTGCAATAGAAATGAGCTAAATAGCTAGTAGCTTCAGGAGCTTGTAAGTGAGCCTGGAACCTGCAAGAATGTCATAAAAAATGTTTTTGTTAGCACTGTATGGTTTCTGATGTTGAAGGCTGGATTGAAAGATCTGTAACAGTGAAGCTATAAGGGTAATGTATAACTAATATATTATATGGTGCCAATGATTAAAGAATAAAGGTCTTCCTCTAACACAGAGGTTCTCATTTTCAGAGGAAATCAGGCATGGGAAGGAAGGAACCACATCGAGTATGCTTGAGTACAAAGGTCTTCAGACCCTTTGAATGTTGACACTGAGCCCTGGCTCTGCATGGACACAAATTAAAAATAAAGCATGTGAAGTCTTCAGCCTGCGATTAAAACTAATTTCAATTCTCAAAAATACATGAGGATTGAAACCAGAGAGTTTAGCTCAGAACAAATATTTATACTGACTAAAATCCCATTTGGGTAAAAATATTCTCATGATAAGGCAGTCATTCCTAATATGAAGTATTCACTGCCATATTTGCCAGAGGTAGCCTTTTCTTCTTCCCTCATCTATAAATAACTGCTTTACTTTGTTTTATTACTGAAAATATTGCTTCACTTTCCTTAAACAGGGGATATGATTATCATAACATTGTTACTGTTATTATAAGCAAGACAATAGCATTAATGTAATCATGAAGATGAAAAATCAAGCGCTGAAAATGCCAGAGCAAAGTCTGAAAGCTTTATCCATGCGTCGGGTATTATTTGTATCATCAAGGAACTGTAATATACTATAAAACAATATGGAGTGTATAATCTAGCATAACAAATCTATATATGGAGCATACATTCTTCCTCAACGAGTTTGCTTCATAGATTTGTGTGATTTACAAAGCCTGCAATATTCAATAAAAATGGAGATTAGCATTATAAGGACAGAATAGTTAAACTAAAATTTGACAAGAGAAACTTCTTATGCTTAGTGATTTTATTCTATAGGAAAAAAAAAAGTGAGAAACATTACGTGAATGGATTGTTAACTTGGAATGGATTAAAATGAGCTTGTAGACTAGTGCCAAATAGTTACTTAAGAAGAAGGCATGCAACAAAGTTACGCAAAGCATTAGGACAAAAGAAATTGAACTGGTTTCAGAATACATAGCCCTGTGAATTGTAGATCAAGTGCCCTATAGTCAAGTGGACTGTGAAAGAGTAAAGCCTGCAACTTCATGCTTTGTCGAAAACATGTTGGCAGAAGGAGTAAATTCGTTTTGCAAAAAGGCAGATTCACAAGTGTTGAAAATTGCATATTACATGTGTCAAAGACAATGCAAAGGTTTTATCTTCCTGGTATCTTGATACAGCTACCACTTATAGGAAAAGGCACCAAATTTGAGAATTCCTGGGATAAGAACAGCTCATCTCAGTGGAGAAGAAAAACAACAAAAGACATGACATTTTTCAGAAGAACCATGATGATTGTGATTAACAGATTTAGCTGGAGCCCAAGGCAAAATGGTGCAATTCTGGATTTGCTATAGATTTCTGGAATTGTATCATTCAGGAGAGTGATTTTCCAGCTTCCCATAGCTGTCCTGAAAATAATATTGAGGTACTTCTTGTGTACTGATGACCCTTTTAGTAAGAGTGCTGTAAAAAAGGTGCCTTTATAACACTTAAATAGTCCCAGGAAAAGTTATGCAAGAATTCATGGTCTGGAGAACATACAAACCAGGCAAGAGTGCCTGTGAAGGGCTGGATGTTAGCATAGGAACAGATGTTCAAGAGTGGAAACAGATTGACAGATGTCAGACCCAGCCGCCTGTCCTTGGAAAGGTGCTCCTGCTTTCTCATTCTTGGGTTAGTACATGTCTGGGGGGTTCCATAGTTTTGCTCTAAAAGAGCACTGTCTGTCTTGCAGATCATCCACTGCACTCTCATTCCACAGCTGTCTCTATGCTATATGCCCAAAAACCTCCAAATAAAATATTCAGAAGTGTTTCAGGATTTCTTTCACAGGTTTAAGAGCAGGCATATAAGCTAACTGTAAGGTTCTTCCTATTCTCCCACTTTCCTTCTTTTCTGTTTGGTTTCACTTTTGCATTTAGCTGGATTTTGTTTCCTGCTTTGTTTTATGTTGGTTTGGGTGTTTTTTTCTGGAGGTGGAGTTGTGTTGCTGTTCTGGCTATGCTGTCTATGTTAGAAAATAAAAGTTTAGGTCCACAAAAGAAGAGTCCAGGAAGTCTAATATTAATAACAGCTTTTATAGTTTTCCTGTTGAACAGCCTTGGTGAATTCCTAGAAAATATACTTTCCTTTAAAAAAAAATAAATAATGAAATATGCAGGAGGAAAACCTTGGTCAGATTAAAAAGATGAATGAAAAATCAAGGAACAAAGTAAAAAAAAGACTGGTGTAAAATGATGTATAATATATACATCAAATTATATAAATTATGTAACAATACATTTTTTAATTTTTTGTGTTGTGAAATTGAAACCAAAGACCTACTGAATATGAGGGGATGCTATGACAGGTGCTATGTAGAAGCCTGTTGGTCAGGCATAATTTTTTTCAGGGTTAGTTGCAATCACATGGCTATCAGAGTAAATATAATTAATAAAAAAGTAAGAGTCTGCCCCCTAATACCATAATCTGGTAGAACAGATGTGTTTAGATCAGCTAGACCTGATTTAATTCAGTCCTAGGCACTGGTGGATAATACCTGATTTATGTCTGTGACAGCGTAACAGACTTTGGAGAAAGAAGATACTTCAATCAGATTTTTAAAACCACCTCAGATGGCTTTCTCATATGCAAACCAGGGAAACAATCCACAGATTAAATTATTACGGAGTGGGTGCAGAACTGCTAGAGATCATAAAATTTGCACCAAGAGAGCAGCTATTTCTGACTCAGTGTCTGAATGAATGAAACAATCTAGGAAGACGCTGTGCATGTCTGTCTTAAGTCTGATCCTAGGGATGAGGTAAGACAATGGTTTATTAAATCTGCAAGTGAGATCAAGCTGAAAGAGGACAAGTACATTTGAAGTGAAAATGAAACTTAAGAAGCTGGAGATATGATAGAAGGAAGTAGGATTCTTCAGCACAAGCTGAAAAGCATGGTGCTACCTGTAGGCAGGAGAAATCCACTTCGTACAGAAACTTCAAACAGACCAGAAACAGCTGGTCTGATACAGACCTGCAAAAAGGGATCTAAAAGTTGTGGCAGAACAGTAACCATGATATGTTCTCTAGAAAATATTACATATCCCCTAGAGTTTATAAGCAGAAATATGACCTCTAATTCATACTGAGTGAGTCTGCCACTCCACATGGCACTGCCAGGGCAGCAGCTAGAGCACTGTGTTCAGAGTCTGGCACTGGTGCTCAGTAAGGAGCTAGACCAGAGTAAAGATAATCTATAATATGAAAATGAGAGTGGGTAAAAGATATAAAACATTTAGAGCAGTTGGTGAACAAACTCTGAGAAAGAAGAGAATAATTGGTTCATATGATAAACAGGGGGAAAAGTAGTGGATTGTAGGTTTAACAGGGAAGATTTTAGTAAGTCTGTAGTGTGTTGGGTTTTTTTTGCCTAGGAAGTTTCTTACTTCACTGGAATAAGTTAGAGAGCAGCTGACATGATGTACGTAATGGTAAATGACCCTGTTCTGGACCATGGGATGGACTAAATGACCTCTTGAGTCTGCTCGTCTTATGATGACTGCTGCAGTGGTGTGACCATGAAATTCAGATAGTTGCAAGTTCCGTGCTAAATGACTAGTTTTGAGATCTTCAAAGCAACTCTGAAGTTTGCATAAATAGGGAAAAAATATTTTGGGAAAAAGTTGGTTCAACATCACCCTGATTTTCGGAGACTACTAACCTGTCCGCTAGTACTGCTTTATGTAGACTTCAAAACTATTTCACCAGGTGGTGCTGTTACACATAACCTTCCAAGTCTTACCCTACCACCTGAGCACATGGTAGTCTTGGCAAAATGTTTGTGGTTTATTGAAAGGTGTCTGCAGAGGCAGAATTACTTTCAGTCTTTAACATAACTGTAAGAGTTGTGAAGAGAGGAATTGCCTAGGAGGCTGCTTGGCAGACTTAATTCAAGATTGCATAAACAATATTGTATAAGTATAAAAGTATAAGTAGGAGTAGGAGTAGGAGTAGATGAAAAAGTAGAAGTAGAAGCAGAATTAGAAGTTGTGCATGTATATATGTGTGTGTATGTGCATTTTATAAACGTATCTGCTTTACAGATTTATTCTTCCTTCAAATTCCTGGATATGACTTAACAGAATACTGCTGTCCATGGCTGGTACATATACAGCTGAAATATATAAAAACATGCTCTACAAATGTATTTTGAAAAGCACAATTACCGTGAATTCATTTAGGGACTGTTTTTATTGTACAGCATAACAAAACAAGCCTTCCGGAGTACATGGTTAGCAAAGATAAGCTTTATATTTACATTAAACTAAACGAACTTTGGGAGACTATAAATCTGCGTTCTAAATATTGTCTTCTTAATGTTCTCTTTTAGAAAAAGAGGAAGTTTGTGGAGAGTTATTTGGCTGAGAACGGTCACGTGAGCAATCCAGACAGCTACTTGACATTAGTGAAGTAGTGAACCAAAGGCTTTGAGGCCTTGCCTGAAGGTTACTAGAGGGCACATACATGCAGAAGTTTGAGGGAGTTGGTACAGAAAGCTACCGAACAGGGTGTGCAGGGCCCTTGGAACATATGCTGTTATAGTTAACCAATCATTAATCTGTTACTAACGCTTAGCTAAGAGACGTTAACCAACCAGACATTGCCGAATGTTCTAGTAGCTTGAAACTTTCTCTAAAAGGCAACACTTGTGTTACAATAAATTGTCAACACCTGATTATATTAATCTGCGTGTGTTGTCCATGATCTCCCACAGAAGTTAAAATATATTAATACAGTCAATCTTTTTACATTACATTAAAAATACAGGATACATCCAAACTATGAAAAAAATCAGAGATTCTATAAATCAAGGCTAGAAGCAACTTCTGATAGTCATCAAATTCAAGCAGATTCCTGCTTCAGTCAGGCTCAATCAGATCACGTTGTTCAGGGCTTTGTCCAGGTGAACGGATGGAGATTCCACAACTTCTCTACACAACTTGTTTGAGTGCTTAATTGCTTTCCTTGAATCTAATCACAATTTTCTGTCTTGCAAATTAGGTCCATTGCCCTCTGTGCAATGCGCTCTGCACCTCTGAGAGGAGCCTGGCTCCACTTTCTCTATGCCATTCTGTTAAGAACTGTATAAAAGCAGTAAGAAATCCTCTTGACTTCTCATTTTAATGCTAAACAAACCCAGTTCCCTCAATCTTTCCTAATACTTCATGTGTTTCGTCTCCACTGGACTCACCCCAGTATAGTGATGTTGTTCAGCTGCAATTTGTGCTGCTGCAACTGCTATTTGTCCGATCTCCATCTATGGCTGAAAAGAATCTGGCTCTGCTGTTTCCACACAACCTTATTAGACAGTTGAAAACAGTAAGATGTCTCCTCAGACTCCTCTTCTTTTAAGAGTAAATAAATCCATGTCTCTTAGCCTCTCCTCATAGGCCATGTGCTGCAGTCCCCTAAGCATTTCAATTACCCCCCCCTGGACTTGCACCAGGATGGCAATGTCTTTCTGATACTGGGAAACCCACAGGCAGTCACAGCAGTCCAGCTTCCAGAGGGGAAGTATCACTGCCCTTGACTTGCTGCCTACACTCCTTCTAACACAACCTGATATGTTTTTGTCTGTCCTTGCTGTAGGAGCACATTGTTGTCTCATATTTGCTTTACATCTTTACCCTTACACCAGGGTTCCCCACCCCTTTCCTGCAAAGTTGCTTTCTACCCAATTAGTGCTGAGCCTATATTGTTGTAAAGAGTTATTTCACTGTTGAACTTCATAAGCCTCCCACCAATTTGTTTGTCCAGCTTATTGAGGACCCTCTGAATAACAGCCCTGTCCTTCAGTGTATCCATCCTCATTCCAATTAGGTGCCATCCATTAACTTTCTGAAGGTGCCTTCTCTCCCATCAAATTATTAGCAAAACCACTAAAAATATCACTGCCATATTAGCCTCTAAGAGATGGCTAATATGACTAATGACTACCATTTGGACTTCGTACTGCTGATCACAATGACTAGTAATGACTACCATTTGGACTTTGTACTGCTGATCACAACTGCCTTCTTACGTGTACATAGTGTGACCAGTAGGTGATCCTGCCCCTCTACTCTGCTCTCGTGAGACCCCACTTGGGCACTGTGTGCAGTTCTGGTGTCCTTAACATAAGAAGGACACAGGGCTGCTGGAACAAGTCCAGAGGAGGGCCACGAGGATGATCAGGGGACTGGAGCATCTCCCTTATGAAGACAGGCTGAGAAAGTTGGGGCTGTTCAGCCTGGAGAAGAGAAGGCTCCATGGAGACCTCATAGCAGCCTTCCAGTATCTGAAGGGGGCTTATAGGGATGCTGGGGAGGGACTCTTCATTAGGGACTGTAGTGATAGGACAAGGGGTGACGGGTTCAAACTTAAACAGGGAAAATTCAGGTTAGATATAAGGAAGAAGCTCTTTACTGTGAGGCACTGGAACAGGTTGCCCAAAGAGGTGGTAAATACTCCATCCCTGGCAGTGTTCAGGTTGGATAGAGCCTTGAGCAACATGGTCTAGTGTGAGGCATTCCTGCCCATGGCAGGGAGGTTAGAAGTTGATGTTAAGGTCTTTTCCAACCCTAACCATTCTATGATTCTATGTGGCATCTCTATATTCCTCCTGGGTAGTCTGTCCACACCTCTGCCTGCCGCGGGGTTCGTTTTGGAGACTGAGCTAGGTCAGGAAGGCCTTGCTCATACTGGCCGCCTCAGTGTGCATCAGAGTGACCTGCTGTTTTTTGAGGAGGATACCCTTAAAGATCTAATAGCTCACCTAGGTTCCTCTCCCCTTTAGGGTGTTTTATTCCCTGGAAGTCCATGGTTTTGATCTTTCTACTGTTTGCTCAGTGTTCTCAGGATTTTAAATGCCAAAATCTCACAGTCAGTGAAGAGAAAGTTGATCTCAGCCTTCATGCCCCCCTGGTAATTTTTTTTTGTTTGTGAGTAACAAGTTATACATAATATCTTCACTGTGTGGTTCATTGATCACCTGGGTTAGATCTACATTCTAACCTCTGTTTAGGATGGAGTTTCTACTTCTTTTCTCTCTTGATTCCTTGTTAAAAACATATTAACCTTTAAATTACAGACAGTAAATAAACAGATAGCTCAATAAATATTCAATCTGTTTCTCTTTTCAAGATTGAAATAAAAAGGATCATGGAATAATAGGATAATTCAGGTTGGAGAGCACTGCTGGAGGTCATCTTCTGCAAGGTCAGAAAATGCTGACTTCTAAACAGGGTGAGCTATGAGGCCAGACTGTGTTAGTTACAGCTTCATCCAGTCTGGTCTTGGACACTTCCAAAGATGGTGACTGCACACAACTTATTTAGGTGAGCAGATCCAATGCTTGACTGTCCTCATAGTGAGAAAGTTTTTTCTTATATCTAGCCTGAACCTACCCTGGCTCAACTTATCCCAGCTGTATCTCATCCTCTCATCCCTGTGAATAGCTTGGCTCCATCTTCTTGATAACTTCCTCATGGGTGCCAGCTGAATGCTGTTAGGATCCCTGAAAGCTTTTCTTTTCCTTGGGCTGAACAATTCCCTCAGCATGCCCTCGTATGGCATATGTTTCCTCAACATTTTATGCCATCTCCAAGTCACTTTGCAGAATTCTGTGGCATCAGGACAAAGCTCTTCTCACATGTCATTCATGGAACCTTTAGAATCTACTTAGGGGTTTGAAATCCCACTGTGGTAACAGACCACCTGGGACTCAGGCATTGCACTGATGAATGTGGCAATGCTTAAAAACCCTGTGATAACCTAAGCTGATGTGTTTTGATGCATCTAATCTTTGGAATGGAATGTGAAAAAAAATAAGAAACAAGAAAAATAAAAAAGAAAAAGAGTGAAAAAGCAGAGTACCCTAGTGAGATTTTCAGAGACAGAGATCTAAAAGAGTTAGGGAAGGCAGCATCATAAAATAGTAAATACAATGAAATTTTTAACAGTTTTGTGTCTTTTATCAATTTAAATTGTATAGGCATACTTCTTAATTTCTTTAAAATACAAGGTAGACCATTAAAGGCATAATTAGTATCAGAGATATTATCTCACTGTAAAGAAAACTCCCATTCAGAGATAACCATGTCCTGCTACCACTTCACGTATTTGTTAATTTCTGAATAGCTAAAGCAATTCCTGTTACTTAAAATTTGGCTACAGGATAAATTTATTATTTTCATCTTATACATATGTATATGATAATTCATTAACTCCTCCCCCCACCTCTACTATATCTAACTATGTCAAAAGTGATATACATGGTGGCATTATAACTTTCTGATGTATTTTATCATAAAAAGGAAATCTTATCTTATTCCTTTGGATAAAGAGAAAGTAAAATAACATATATCATGTCTAAATGGCTGTGAGTGCAGTTCATAACTGCAGTGATTGAAGCCTACCAAAAGGTTTAAACTAATTCCTCATATTATTGCTTAAGTGGGATATAAATAATACAGATCTTTCAGCCATCTTTCAGCTCAGGGATGAATTTCACAGCCTTGTTAATTTATGTGAGCTGAATGACTAAGGACTTCTAAATTGTCTCTAGACACTTTTAGCAACACTAGAAATGAATGGAATTCTTTTCCTGCATGGGTTAGGGTTTCTTCTTAATTAGTAATTTCTGTGAATTTTTCAACTATTTTTGATTGAACATGATCATGTATTACAAGCTGCCTTTTGTTTGAACTCTAATATGTGTGTGTGTGAATATATAAATATATGCAGAGAAACCAGTATTTGGGCATATGCAATGCGCCAAGTTTGCACTCACATGCGAAGCAGGCTGGAAGGACAATCAATCAGACAGTGCAAACTATCAAAGATGTTTCAAGAATTATTAGGTTGAATTGATTAAGAATCGGTGGAGAGAAGAGAGAGAATTTATCCTCATAGGAAAAAAAGATCCTAAATTTCAGGGTTGAAATGAAAGGACTGTTGAATAGGTTCATGCAGTTTGAAAGGTGGAATAATTTTGCATATCATTGAAATCCTGGAAATCCTGACTCAAATTCACCTGCTGTTTCTGTCCAGCCTTCTATTATTCAAAATATATATTATTATCACATTGCTTGTGAAAGGCAGTCACGTATCAAATTGTGACAACTGTCTTGTTCTTCCTTGACCTCTCTTGGTCCAAGTTAAGACTGTAACTTCCAGGACCACATTACTGTGTCATCACACTGCTTGCTTCCACTTTCAGATGGGTTCAAGATGAACATGATGCTTTCCTGGGGAGGAGACACTCTGTAATTAAAATTCATTCTGTTGATTACAATACCCTCTCCCAAGTGGACTTTCTGAAAGAGAAGGAGATAATTTCCATGCTTGAGACAGCATTTCTTCTGAAGCTAGAAAATATCTAGCATCTGCTGAGCTTTTAAATATTCTGTTTAGCACTGATTGTTTTGTTAATACCTAAAATAATGTTTTTAAAATAGTTGCAGTTCCCTTTCAGAAAAAAGGATAATTTGAACAAATTGATATAAATCAAATAAAATTGTAAGGCTATGAAAAAACAAAAAAATCCCAATAGTGTCAGCATCATGTAGTTGTCTTAATATTTTTTATTTAAATTTTCTAGTATCCTTTCTTCGGATAAACATGTGACACTTCATTTTTTAATGGTCAACCAGTTCAGAGTTCCTTAAATCGACAGTGAACGTACTTCAGAAAAATTGAAAATTGCACTTCATTGTGTCCTTTTATTTACTCACATGAGTTACTCCTCTTAATTTATCGTGATTACTCACAGCAATGATATTAAACATGAAGATGGGACAAATAGGATAATCTCACTAGGCCCTTTCCACTTCTATTTTCTAAGATTTCTTCCAAATCTTTAACCCTTTTAGTGTCCTCATTCAGCAGCTTTCTTATCTGAGAAGTATATAAAGAAGACAAATCTTACTTGGTGAGAATTGTTTCAGTGCTTTAAAATTAAGAAGGACCAACATAGACATTTTTTAGTTACAATGTTTACCTTCATTAGCAAAATATTTTGTTAGCCATCATTAACTCTCAAGTATGAAAACTGCTGAAATTAATCCTTGATACATTTCATGGTGTTTCTTCTGCAAAATTGAAGATTTTTTTTCTTATTTCAGTTGCAGCTGCTGTAGAAACAGCAAAATAATACAAAGAACAAGTAAATGTAAGAAATGATAACTATAAAATTGCATGTTCATGTTTACTCTGATTTTCATAGTAATGGAGTGAGAATGCACATGTACTTAGCTTGTCAGTACTGAAGACGATGAAGCTTTGCCAAGGGGCTCTATTTGGTCTTAAGTGTTATTAGAAACCGTTCAGTCTAGTGAGGCCAGGGTCACAGTTTCTGAGAGCAAAACTATGCGCACAACAAGTCAACACGTAACAGAAGAATTCACATTAGTATGATCCAGTCAACAACTCAATGCCACTGATAACAACCTACTCAAGAATCTTGGTCCTCTGTGTCCTCAAGCATTTTCCATGACCACCCCTGAATTCTGAAACCAAGCCTGTGGGTGCCCCAGTGAAGATCGACTCACCTAAGTCTTGCCAACTTTGAAGATACATTTAAGCTGATCAGCACACATTAAGGATGGCATAGAAGCCTCAGCCTCTGTCCTGACATTCCTGACACATGAACAACTCCCGGAAAAACCTTTTATGATTACAACATCATGCAAAATATGCTAGAAAGAGCAAAGAGGACAACTGCAAACACTTCAAATTGTCATTTATTTTTCTCCTTGCAGCTGTTCTACCTATTTACTGAAGGCTGTCATCTTAATCATTATCTTGTGTAAACTAGGAAGTCGCAGCTTCTTCAGTTTCTTCAGATCATATATACTACACTTCCCGTTTTTATCATCTGAGCTTCCATTAATGGCTTTACATCTTTCTCAAAAATTAAACTTCCCTAACAGGATACAGTACTCCAGCCTTACCTTGCTATGTACTACATAACAGAGTTACTTAATATGTCTGTTTATACTTCCCAGAGTGATGTTTATCTCTTTTCACAGCATTCTGACACTGTTGTGTCACAGTCATGTCATCATCCTCCATAGTCTTTTTTTGTTTTTCTGCATAACTGCTGGAGACCCACTTCCACTGATGTAATCCAATCTTCATGCTGTTTATTATTCCTGTATAGGATTAATTTTCACCTTCTGCTGAATTTAATTTCTTTCTTAACTTTCCTTAAGTAGTTCTGTTTTTTTTTTTTCCTTTAAACAGGTTCACTGAAGTCAAAGTAAGCAAAATTTGTAGGTTTTCTTCTGTCCAAGTAGAGCAAGAAGTAGTGGACTTCTTCAGAGGAAATTCTGATTAGATATTCAGGAAAGATTTCAACTGCTAAGAACAGCAGAAGAGTGGGATAGAGTGGGTGTGAAATCTTCATTGCCAAAGGACTTTCAGATTAGGATCGACAGGCATCTATCAGGACTGACATAAGTACAAGTACAAAAGTACTTTATTCCTGTTAGGAAATAGATGAGGCTCCTTCCAATGATTCTCTGCCCAGAGGAAAACAAGAATTGTTTCCAGCTGCAAGAAGCTGCAGAGTAATTTTACCACAGGGCAAATAAAGAAGTCTTGATTAAGGAACAAAAGCTACATTTTAATCACATTTGTCTGCATGGTGCCTTTGAAAGAAATTCCTAAGGATTTCCGTGAAATCTGAGGTATCAGGTGTTTGGAAATGTACATGTGTGTAGACAGAAGCACTGTTTGAATTACTTTAAAGCACTTTTGTACAAACATAAAGCATATTGTATTTGTAAGTTGTGCTCTAAGAGCTACTCTTCCCAATGAAATGCGGTGCTGCCCTACTTGTGATCTGCTGTGGCAAGTCTCAGGGACTGCTATTAAGAAGAACAGAACAAATGGTTTCATGTTCTAACAGCAACAACAATAAAAAAATCATACTTCTCTTTCCCTTCTCCTGCCCCAACAATATTCTGCTTAGGAAATAACTGCATCTTAGCTGTTATCTTGCGCATGAGAAGTTAACCTAAACACAAGAAGATAAAACTACCACAAGGAGATCTAACAGGAGAGCAATGGCATACAGTAAATGGTGTATCAGAGATGGTGAAGGAAACATAAGTAAACAAAGCAACTTTGCAGCAGAGGAGCGCCTGCTGAGTAAAAGACAGTACAAGAAATTGTACAAGAAATCTTGGAAGTACAAGAAATGCAGTAAGACAGATGTAAGAAATACCTTGAATTTGTGACTTGGCTGAGTGGCAAATACTTATATTAAAGCTTCTTCTCAAAAGTTTAACTTTTAAATCCTCCAAATAATTATGTCCTTACACAATGTTAAGAGATTAACAGCCAGCATGTAACAACTATTAGTAAAAGTACCATATAAGAGAATGAATAATAATAAAAAAAGGTTCGTTATCTTAAAATAATAGAGTGTCTGGTTTTATAAAACAAAGTTAATCCAGCAAAAGAAGGAATTAAAACTCCAGTGTCTGGTTTTATAAAACAAAGTTAATCCAGCAAAAGAAGGAATTAAAACTCCAGCAAATAAATAAGTTAGACTTGAAAAACAACAGAGATTAGAA
Organism: Ara ararauna; assembly: GCA_028858755.1. Classification (NCBI taxonomy): domain Eukaryota; kingdom Metazoa; phylum Chordata; class Aves; order Psittaciformes; family Psittacidae; genus Ara; species Ara ararauna. The sequence goes on along the minus strand of CM054377.1, from coordinate 74,828,316 downwards.
ATAAGGTCAACCGCAATTAAATACTTTTTTTGTAATTGATGCCCACTCTATAATTTTCAGAAGGTAATAGAAAGTGAATAATGATTAGAAAATTTTACATAATTTGATCTAGGGTTTGGGCTTTTTTTATATAAGAAAACAAATTTAAGAATATGTAGTCATAAGGACAAATGACAACTAGGATTTGTGTTTCAGGGGAGTTTTGCAGTTTGTAGTTTCTTCTGATCCAGAACAGTAAGAAACAAACAATAAATGAAGTTACTCTGAAGACTGAGTGCAATTCTGACAACTCTTTGCATTTACGTACTTGATGGCATTTGGGAGCAGAGAGCTTCACAAGAGTAGCATTTTATTGTTGGCAGACTATTGGGTGAAGCATGACAGCTCTAATACCATCTCATCCATGCCGTGCACACACAGCACTCTTCCCTTCCAAACAAATTCCACATTTCTTTTCAAAGGGAGCCAGCTGCTTGAAAACAGAGCCAGGAGCAACTTCACATTTGAACAGCAAGAATCATCACAGAATTTGTTCCCATGTAACACTTCTGGGCACTATTTTGTTTTGACATGATCTCTTTCTCCCCTTGCTTTTCTTTTACATTAGATCTTGCCTTTGAAGCAGTCACACTCCTTCAATACATATTCCCTATGATGGATTTATCAAGAAAACTAACTTTCCCCCTTTAATTAATAGCACTTTGATTCTGGCTCCATTATGTAGAGTGGGATGTGTAACTTCTACTGAACTTTTCAAAGTGCGGTGTATGCATGACATTGTATTTGTCCTTGTGGGTATCCTTTCTATTCCAGCATGTTTACAGTCTTCCTGTTGCATTATTCTTCTGATTATCTGCAACAGATAGGAGTCATATGCCCCTCTTCCCTCTTTAAAAAATAGTCATAGGTAAGCACATGTGAGAGAACACAGTTTAGTCTTATGAACTAAGAAGGGTTAAAATTTAATAACTCAAATTGCTCTTACTGCCTGTTTGAAAAAAAACCCCATCATCTGAGTGCAAGTCTAGGCTCACCAGGTCATTGCCACGAAGAATATGTTATAGGATGCTTAGAAAAGGGGTATTGAGTCAGCCACCAACAATCAGGCACAGCGAACATGGGTTCACAAAGGGAAAGTCCTATTTAACCAATTTGGTATTTTTCTACAATAAGGTCACTCACCTAGTAGATGAAGAGAAGGTGGTGGATGTAGTTTTTCTGGATTTCACTAAGACTTTTGATACTGTCCCTCACGGTATCCTTCTGGACAAGCTGTCCAACAGCTGTATGAGTGTTTTCACGGTACACTGGATGATTAAACCTGTCTGGATGCTACAGCAGAATAGACTTTGGCTGTAAAAACTTAACAACCTAACATATTTTACTTACTAGAGAGAATCTTAACAGAGTACAGGGAAGACTGGAAATCCTGAGGTAGGAAAGGTAGAAAAGCCAATAGCTAGCTGTCTACATAGAATGAGAAATTCTCCTAATTCCACTGTAAGTAGCTTTCTCTTGGTTTTGTCTCCCTTTTCTTCACTGATAATGTCAGACATTTCCAGCTATGATGTTTACTTCAATGGATGCAGAAATCAGAGTTCTCTAGAGGTTGTGAATAACTTTTCTTTGTTTGTCTTACTGTACCTTGGCTGAAGAATGATTTTAGCTGCATAATAGTAGGGTATCCCTCACAGAATGGTGTAATGATAATACAGATCTGGACATTGAAAATTCACTAAGCATTTTCCAGCAGAAACTGAGCTTGCCCGGTGGGGAGAGGGTGCCACAGATGTACCCAAGGGAGAACGTCCAACCCTGGGATCGCAGAGATCCTCATCCCTACTCAAAAAACCTATTACCCAAAATGCTGCTTGTGTAACCCGTACTTTAGTAAACACAGTCTTTAATTCATCTGTGCTGTATTGCTGGAAAGAATATGGCAAGCATCAATATTCAGTTAATAAGCACTATGGATATGAAATCTCAAAATTTTGCTGGAGGAGATCAAAACTGAGACTGTCATATATGGACTGAGCACTATATATTACAAAAATGTTAGACTGCTCTTTAGAGGCTCCTCTAGTCTGTAGGCTTCTTTTCTTTCAGAATTTGCTGGCTGGTATGTTTTGCTATGAAACATTGTGGTTTTTTATACAGTTTCTGAACATGTGCATACTCTGAAGTTCAATGTTTAAAAATTCCATTGAAGAACCTTAACAGCAAAACCATTTTTAGTACATTTATTTTACTAATTTTTCGGAAAATATATCTATACTGGTAGTATAAATGTTCGTTAAGTAGCTGGGATGAATTAAACAGCTGTGAAAGACTGCTGAATTAAATGCATTCAAGTAAAAGGAAGCATTATTCACAGGCTCCAAGCACCTGCCTTAGATGAAATAGGCATCAGATACTGGAAGCAGCAGAGTCTTGCTCCCCTGTGAAAAGAAATTATCTTATTCTCTACATTCAAGAGGTGAAATCAGTGCACTGGACTGGCTATGGTTAAATAATTGACACCCCATAGGACAAACAGATGAGATAATGCTGAATAAGTAAGGAGAGCTTAATAAATGACTGAACTGTATGCAGCAGTGTGAAGGGGCTGTTTTGATAGATTTGAAAAGGGTTTTGTTTAGGGCAGAGAATGACAAAGATTTATTAGAAATGTGAAGAGACAGCATAACATAAAGCATATGTTTTCCTCATCTTCAGAAAAACTATTGCTTTATTCAGTTAGGAATAAATTAGAAATTGGGAAAACGCATGCCTCTCAAAATGTTACACTGAATTGTAACACATGAATAAACAGAAGTAAATTGAAAGTTGCAGAAATGTTACAAATATTAAATCCCAAGATACTATACAGAGCTGTTTACACCTTTTCGCAAATGTCAAAAAAGGTACTTAAGGAAAATAAATACTGAGTAAAAATCTTTGTATATTCTCCTATTATTCCAGCGAATTTTAAATTCAGAAAAAAGGAAGTTCCCTATTCCAGTCCTTCCTCCCTTCTCATTTTTTCCCGCTAAGCTAGTAAGCAAAATAGTCATACTTGAAAAATAAAGGCGCTCATTGTGCACCATTAATTTCAACTCTATTTGCCTGGTTAATCTTTGCAGCATGATGATGTATCGAGAAGAAAGTAGTATTTCTCTTTTTGTATAAATTTCAGAAGCTCGTTTCTTTATGTCATTATTTTCTTCCTTATATGAAGGTTGAGTGAAAATGGGAACACTTTCAAATAAAAATTAAGGACTTTTGCAAACTGATTTCAAAACATTGGGAAACAACATGACAGTAGAATATTAACTTTTACCTATAATATTTGAGTTTCATGTTCCATAGGTGGGAGCGTTTAAAAGGAATAGTATACATTTATTTTCTGAAAGTATTAAGAAGGTTCTCCTAAAATCTCTCAAAGTCTATTAGGATGGCTGACAAATTTTGCTAATTTTTATTCTGTGTTTTCCTCTCCTCAGGGGGAAGAAAACTTGTTCCTTTGTCACATATTCTAAAATATCTGTCAAATTCCAGACAGTATCACTGCCTCTGGAAATCTACTGAACAACACACAATATTTTGATCAGAATATTAAAGTTTCCAAAAAAGTATTTTATACCTTTTCCTTCTTCCTTGTAAATGAACTGTATTGGCCTAAAAATTAAAAGCAGCATTAATGTGTCTTATAATTATGAATGTATTTTGATGAAAGATCTTATCGCAAGTTAAGCATTCAGTCATAAGTTAAACCTGACAAATGCTTGCAAGCTGTGTACGAGGCATACTGACGAAGTACTCCAGTTTTGTTTACTCCACATTTTGGAAATGCAGCTATAAGACCGATTCATAAAAGACTTAAAATGCTTCCTTTTTTAAAATTTCTGCTACTCTACATAAAAACATTTAGTATCACATGCATCATAGCGTAAAGACTTCTGCATACAGGTAATACTGTCTCATTCTTAACAGACGTCATTATGCAGTTAAGAAGCTGTAGAAAGCAGAAGAAATAATATGAGCTGCGCTATTCCCTTTTTTCAAAAGCTTCTTGTAAAAAGTTCTCATATTGTTTTCTGTCTCATGTAGAACTGATTTCTAATAATCACAACTTAGGTGTCATAAGGAGCAGTGAACATGTTCCCTTTCCTACGATACCACGCTGGAAACACAGAAGTGAAACATCCTATAACAGGTGAATCAGAAGAGTCTGCAAACCATGAGAAAGGAGATGACTGAACTGGGGCTAGTCTGGTATTTCACTCCCATGGCTATTTCCATTCATTTACTTCTGCTGATTTGGACAGAATCACATGCTCCCCTAAGCTTTTCACAGACATATTCAATATGTATTCAAGACTAAGAAAGAGTCAAGAAGCAAATGGGTTTGAATGATCTCACACAGTTGAACAATTCAGACTCCTATTGTTCTCACCAGACACTCTGTCTGTTGCTGTCCATTTCCCAAATATTACTAACATTTTGCAGAAAAATGCTGAAACCATGGGAAACTCTTCCTGCTGACACTGAATCCAACAGACAGTTTGTGTGATATATGAGCAGCTGCAAAACTGATGCTTATTTAAGCTGATTAGGAAGGTTGTGAAGTGAGGATGAAACAGGAATAGGAGTGAAAAGCAGCATATGCTTATGAAAAAAGTGTGTAACCATCAGCTCTGAATAAACCTGACACACCCATAGGTCTCTATCAATGTGCAGCCTGTGTGAGTTACAAACTCCCAACCACTTGATGCCTCTCTCCCAGCCCCGGCAGCTGTAGGATCACTTTGGAGCATACCAAGGCACTCTCAGCTCAGGATGATCTCCAGCAGGCTCTTCCCAGACAGCTGCCTCTTGTTAAAGATGCACAGATCAACTGCTAACAAATAAAACAGATACTGCTGTCACAATCTAAAACTTACATTTCCCATAGGAGACAAATTTACTTTGCGAAAGGTGAAACAGCAGCTGATAAAGTGCATATGAGATTATTACTGACTGGATTTTTCTATTATATGTTTCAAATGCTCAAACAACTGCTCTGAAATATATCTAGCATTTTTTCCTCTTGTTCTGAGACATAATAAAATCTTTCTACATTTTAAACTGCCTTTTCTTATGTTTTGCTGTCTTCTCAAAGCTGGCGCCCCTTCACTCTTGCAAAAGCAGCCTGCGTTTCACATTAGTCCTTTCCCAGTCTGGCTCTTACTCTGAAATTTCCAGATCTCTGTGGAAAATGTACAGAAAAGTTCACAGTAAGTTGTCAAAGTCTCCTTCTAACTTTAGTTTTTCCACAGGACTTCTAAACTGCTTCACTATCCAGTTATTCACTAATTTTGCCTCAGTGGCCACTTTGCTGGGAACATTTTAAAACAACTGTAAGCAGCTACATTTTGTACCTTATAATTTGTCTCTGATTTCTTTTAAAAATGCTCTAAGTGTTTATCATGCCACTCTGGATCAGGCTGCTCTGAGTCATGTTCTGCCAGTGGTAATTCAGTCTTCATCCTGGTTATCAACAATGTCCCAGTCTGATATTTTGGACTATTAATAGAAACATTTGAAAGAATAAGTACATATGAAATATTACTGTCATGGATAAAAGTAAATCTATATAAAGAGTATTATCGCTTTTAATTATAAGAACGTTAGAGCTGTAATGTAATTGTAAAAGTAACAATCACTATATTACGGTTAAAATATAAACTTATAACTGTAGTAAAATAATGTTAATAATAACAGTAAAGATCATATTCATTATATAAGCAATTAAATGGTGATGAAGCCAGTATTTGGACATAGCCTTGGGTGGCATGGTTTAGTGGGAGGTGTCCCTGCCCCTGGCAGGGGTTTGGAACTAGGTGACCTTAAGGTCATTTCCAACCCTAACTATTCTATGATTCTATGATTCTATGAACTAATGCTTATGACAGCAATTTAATTTATAATATTTCCTAGGTTTGCTATGTTAAATGTCATTCGATTCCATGTTTTATATATTAGTTATGTCCTGTTAAAAATGCATCAACCATAAAGTATATGTATTTTGACTCCTTCCTTCTGTATATGTCATCCTACTTTCAAATATCCCACTCAGTGACAGGCCAATCTTTTTTTCAAAGGCTATGACAGACAATCACTGACCATAACCAGTGAGATGATACATTTATACAAGTTGCTTCTTCCACCCAAAATGGGTGAAACATAATTCCAGAATTGCCTTCATTATGGTATAAAAATAGTTCTGAATAGCCAGCTAACACATCATTATTCTTTTTTATCTTCTCAAGGGAGATTTTTACTCTGAGTCAGACAACACTGCGTGAAATTTAGTACTTTTGTTTCTGCACCTTTTCCTTAGTTATTAAAAGCTTTATGCTGCAGACTCTCAGTGGAGATAATAAAATATCAGTATCCCAGCCTTAGGTCTATGTAAGATCTAAAAATATGGGGTTTGCCATATTTCTCTCTTAGTGATATTCTGCCAGTTTAAATTACTCACCAAGTAATGGCTTATATTTTGTAATAAAATGATAAAACTTCCTGAAGTCCCTGTGTTAAAACAGGCTAACCACGTGATAAAATCATTTCAATGCCCATAGGCTCCTGCATTTTACTGCCAGTCCGCACTGTTAAATAACCCCATATGCACTAATCCCAAGATAGTCTGTGCACCTGACCTCTACAAGACACCATAGCTCATCATTTGCATCCATCAGCCAAAAGCCCTGCACAGGCTCTGGGTACAGGGGATGGGAAGCAGATGTATCATATAATTAGTCTCCATTTGTTAGCCAAGATTAGAGATACTTATTTCCAACCTCTGCAGCCTCAAGCATGAGGCATCGCTGCCCATGGCAGGGGGTTAGAACTAGATGATCTTAAGGTCCTTTCTGACCCTAAGCATTCTATGACTTTATATAAGTAGTTCCCTGACAAATCAGTTAAAATGGTTTGTCAGTCACTGTAAGCCTTACCCCTTTTTGGACACACTGTAATAAATAATTCTCTTTCCTAACTACTTCTCATTCTCCCAGAAATCATTAAGACATTCTAAGTGCATACCTCGAGTTTCCCAATAAAGGACATATTAGTAAGGTCATGGGCATAGTTGTCCGTATTATGGTATTAAAAACATTCTCATTTTTAAAAGAAACAATTCTGAATTAAATCGCTGTACTTCCTTTCAGTCATCTTGCATTTCTACACCACCTTAGCTTTTTCTTCCTCTTTACTGAGCTTTCAATGTCCAAATCAGTTCAAGCATGCCCAGAATTTAGAAATATCTTCTGCTGGTTTTCTGTGACAGCTTTTTACCATGACACATCCTTTTCTGTTGAATTTTTCCTCGGTTTTCTATCCTTACACATGGTTATGTGTTTGGTGTTTTCTTATCCTTAGAAAACCAAGCATTGTAACTTTGGGTTTTTTACTTTCTTTCCATAAATTACGGGTATCAAGACGTGCTTTCTCTTCTCTCTCTCCAGAAAAATTTATGGCTTCAGGTCCCTCCTAAGTAGTTATCAGAGTATGCAAATATTACAGTCAACTAATCTGGAATTATGCAGTTTCATCAGCATCCTACTTCAGTATTTTGAGTACAGGTCGCCTGTAATAGTGTCCTCAAAGTCTATCCACCTCTACCTTCACTTTAGAAGAAGCTATTTTTCTAGGTTTCTAGCTATTTTTATGACCAGGGCTTATTCATAACCTATCACCACAGCCAAGTTTGTTAAGAATCTATGCTTATACTTTAGAATTGAAGGAAATAGCACTGAATGATGATTGACAGTATCAGAATTTGAATAACTGTTCTTAGGTGCCATAAAATAAAGCTCTTCTTACCATGATAAAGATAAAAGAAGACTTCATCTCCTTTGAAAATTCTGCTTTCCATCATGGACTATTATTTTGGTTTGATATTACCCTACCTAGTTTGTTACACTAAATTACCACAATTTTTCATCTTAGGGGGAGGGGGAGACGACACACAATTAAATTACTACATGTGGATCAGCCAAAAGTCAATGAATCATTCTTTTGGTAGAGCCGAGCAAATAGAACAAGAAGCACTGTGATTTCCTTATCTCAAATTCATCAATATTGGAAATTAACTTAAATCTCCATGAAATAGGGTGGGGTAAAGAATGCTAAAACCACCTACAGACATTCAGTAGTGGTAATGGAGCTGGCTGATATTGCAAGAGGGTCTTATCTTTAAAAGTTCATGAAAAATGGAGAGGAGGGAAAGAGAAGATGCTTCCTGATGAATAGCAAAAAGGAAGTGTTACACCCATCTTAGGGAAGGGCAAGAAGGACATATGCCCTGTGCTGCAGTCCTCTAAGTATTTTGATTACCCTCCATTTGTCTCTCACCAGGACAGCCATGCATTTCTTGCACTGGGAAGCCCACAAGTAGGCACAGCTGTACAACTGTGAATGTTCTAGCGCTAAACAGAGGGGAATGCTAAACCTTTCTTGATTTGCTGGTTATACTCCTGCTGCCACAGTTGTTGGCCACCTTTGCTGCAGAGGATTCAGCTCGCCCATGTGTAAAAGTCCTTGTTGTACACCAGGATTCCCTGGTCCTTTTCCACAAAGCTGCTTTCTAGCTGGTTGGTGCCCAGCCTGTATTGCTATGCAGGTATTCCAGCCCATGTTTGAGACTTCTGGGGTGGTACAGTCTGAAGCACTGACCTTTTTACAGAAATCTTAGGAAAAGAGTTAGAAGGCTTCACCATCTGTTGAAACATTACAAGGGAGAAGCAACTGACTCACCAAAGAAGAGAAGTAGCCCAGTACCTTTAAAGATGGCTATTGGGTAAAGGAATCAACAAGGGTGATGTCAATTTTCTGAAGCTTAACATATCTGTTCTGAACTGAAACTAAATTATGAAGCCACTGTTACAGTTTGGTTATGTTCCCTGTTATGCTGTCTTTCATGTTTAGTTGTTGAAATGACAGGCTAGTTCACATTTAAAAGGAATCTACACAACAATACTGATTGTTTTGCCATTGCTTGGTGGTACAACTCCAGAAAAGTTTTAATTGTTGTTGATGGAGGAATAGCATGAAGCTTTATGTTGAATCAGAGATGAGTTTACTATAACAGAACAGATAAGAAAGAAATACTACCTGCATATGGGTTCTCCATCTTCCAAATCAATCCCCATCTTATTCCGCCTTCTTTAAGAAACATTTACATAACTACTAATGTTATAGAGAAAGGCTTGATAACATGATCAAGCACAGAAGAATATAACTCAAGCTATAGATACTGTAACAGACAATATCCAGTTACAGATGAATCTAATTCAAAACTTATGGGCTGGGAGCTAGAAGAGGATAAATGGCTAAATGTTATATAAGATACAATGTTATAAAATGTAAATTACTATTCCATGAGGAAGGCTAAAACTACAATTAGCATAAGAGGCTGTACAAACATAACAAAAGAGCATGGAGTAGGGTTCTAATTAATAGGAGAAAGAACAGTATAATCACAGACTAGGATCTGTCTGTCTCTGTTTCAGCCTCTGGTTTGCATTGGAGTCTTCTTAATGAAATATTTATGACGTACCCTTTTTGCCAATTAAAGAACAATCATGTCTATCCTAAGTTGAAAGGTCATTTATCTAAGGAACCTTGCTCCAGATTCACTCCTTTCATCACGTCTTTTATTTGAAACAGTTCTTTCCATGACAGCAAGTACTGAAGTCCAAAATTGACTGAAATTGCAACTTGTCAAGCTATTCAAGAGTATACCAGACATTATATTATTATATGGAGTGTGTTTCATGACTGAAGAAGCTTGGGGAAATGCTTTTCTGTAGTTAACATGTCTTCAAGCTATTTCTTTAAACAAAACTAATGAACGTATTTCCATAATTCATGTTCTTGCTACCTAATATGACACTAGTGTGGAACACTTTAAATTATATGAAGTTTTTAGTGTTTCAGCTGTGTTTCGACATATTACACTTTTAAACTTTACAACAAACTAATCCTGCTTCTCAAAGGAAAAAAGAAGTGTCTTTTCTTTTTAGAGATGTTCTATAGGATTCCTACAATCTTTGGATATTTGATGGCAAAGTCTTAAAGATTTACCTTCTAGAAATCTAATTTGAATGCATCTTCTTGGTTTAATGATAAAATGTAGAATTTGGATTTTCCTTCCTTTCCTTTCCCTTTCCCTTTCTCTTTCTCTTTCCCTTTCCCTTTCCCTTTCCCTTTCCCTTTCCCTTTCCCTTTTCCTTTCTTTTCCTTTTCTTTCCTTTCCCTTTCTATACTTTTTTCCTCTGAATTTCAGAAGAGCATTTAGATGCATTTTTCCAGGTCCCTCAGACAGATAGTTGAAGATAGTCTTTATAAGGAGATCCTAATATGCTTAGATTTTTTTCTCAAAGCAGTTCAGATGGGAAACAGCTCTTGTCTGGAAGCTATACAGGCCTAATAAGATTGACTGTGCTTGATTTACTACCTCAGTCCTGAGCAATACCAAAACAGAGTGTTTTTTGATAGCACACAGAGCAAGCTCAGGACTGCTTACAGCCAGTCTTGCAAAGACACTCCTTAGCTTGCCAGTGGGATATGTGTAAGATGCTGCTAATGCTGTTAGGAAGATATGGGTTCTTAGTCTGTAGCAGAAATTGGTTCTGGAAACAGAACTTGATGCCCATAGAAGCACTGGTTCCTTATTACTTATTTAAAACTACCTTAAAAATTAAATAAAGCACCTCCAGGCTCAAAAATATTCCTTTCTAAAACAAATAAATGGCATTCCTGCAAGAGGCAACTTACCAGAAACTTACTGGCCATTACCACCAAGCCATCAATCCGACTGAGGGAAGTAGAGGTGCTGCATTTAAAAGCCCCAGGCCTTTCCTCATTATCTGATTGTTTCCTGAGCAGAAATAATTTCTGTCATCTCTGGCAAATTAAACTAGAAAAAAAAAAACAAAAAGAAATCCAAGCAAGCTACTCCCTGAGATTTATTTCTTCTGTATCAGTCAGCAGTCAATTTTCTTGCATGTCAGCCAGCGCCCATGAGCAGCCTGGCCTAATACAGTGTAGTTAAGATCGATTTTTAAGTAACTTGAGAAAAAGGGATGGGCAATGTATCATTTCCTTTGCAAATGTATGAAATATGAAAGTGGAAATACTAAAGCATTTTAACATTAACTCTTGATTCTAACTGGTTTTCATGACTCATTCAGCTGGTGTATGAGCAACGAGATTGTGCCAGAAAAGGAACAGATGAACAGCTTATTTAAATTAACATATGTTTACTCATGAAGCTATTTCCTGTTCTGATTGCAGGTAGGGGTGAACTAACTTTATATTGCCACAAATAAGCTTAAAAGCAAAGAAACTGGAAATGTGGATTGAGGTAGTGTAAGTATCATAATACTTCTGCCTGTTGGTAATACATGCCTAGAGCTTCTACTGGCTAGTGCCACATCTATGTGCCCTTTGACATACTATGTTATAGATCATAATAAGGTTAAACAACTCTGTCTTCTGTGTAAAGCATCTTTTAATAACCCTGTGAAATTTTTAACAGAAAAACCATTTTACAGTGCTGGAAAGGCACATGGTGCAGGGTTTCGACCAAAACCTAAACCTGGACTTTCTGAGCCCTCCTTTCCTCCCTATGTGTTCGTTTGATGGTTCTTAAAATGAACAATTTCCTACTTAGTCTTTCTCTGAGGACTGAGGTGCAGTACTTGGATGAGGCAGCTGTGGTAAACTGACTCACGCTCAGTCTATACTTAATTTTCAGATATCAAACTGACATTCTTACACATGATAGAATTGCTGTGCAGTGCCCCACTGGATTTCAGATGAATGCTTTAATGCACATTTTCTCAGCATTTTGATTTTTAAGGCTTTTTTTCTACAGTCCCCATATTCTTCATCATCACAAGTGCTTTTACTTTCATCTTTTCTCTTAGAGCTTTCTTTCTCCTCTTATTTACTCACTGGAGACTCATACAGGTCTTCTAAAACAGTTTCCATGCCACAGTATCTAATAAGATTTTTTTGTACTTCTCTGCTTGTAAAGTGCTCTAATTGTTGGTTTCTTTTTAACCAAGATACCTAACATGACATCACTATACAACATGGAGATCACAGAGACTCTGGTTAATGAAATTTTGAGATTTAAATGTACCCAGTGGAACTGTGTTGCTATAGAATTTATATCAGGGTGGGTCTGGTTGTTTTTTTAATTAAACGTTGTGTGTGTGTGTTTATGTGTGCATATTACCTGAGGGTAGGTTTTCATTTTTATCATAGAAAAGCATATGGGGCTTTAATCTCCAACCCCAAGTTCAGGTTACCTGTTGCTTACATGTTCAGATAGGTAAGCTCCATTTATGGATGGGAAGTGTAGTTGAACAAGCTTTTATCCTATGAATGAGGTAAAATTCCTTCAAAGTTTAGGATTAAGCTGAGAATAAATTTTCTGTTGATGATTGTGGGGTCATTTCCAGTTTGGAGCTCCTGAGTACAAGAAAGATACTGCCACAAGGACCCAAGTCTAGTAGAAAGCCACCACTTGATCATGAAGATGTAGTTCATAATATGCAAGGAGAGGCTAAGAACTCAGTTTATTCGTCCTTGAGAAGGTTAAGGAAATATCTTATAGGTGTTTGAACTATGTAATGGGAGGGTATGGAGAAGATTTACCAAGATTCTTCACAGAAGTGCCAGTTGGAAACACAAGGCACAATGGACTTAAGCTGCAAACAGAAAATTCAGAATAGATAAAAGAAAAACATTTTTACTTTGAAGGTTGATGAGAACTGAAACAAGTTGCCAAGAGAGGTTATGGAATCTCCATCTTGGAGATATTAATATTTCAACTGGATGAGGTCCTGAGTAAACAGATTTAATGTAGTCCTGATTTGAGTGAGAGAGTTAGACCAAAAGAGATCTAGAGGTTGCTTCCAACACGAAGAACTATGACCAGAAGTATGCAAAATGGCAGGTACATCTCACAGTACCAGTGGGTTTCTTCTCCACCCTGTGGTGCAAGAAAAGTAATGCCTAGACTTCTAAGGCTGAACCTCCCTTTGTGAAAATCCAGTTACTTATTGAGATAGAAAGAGGATATGCACTGTTAGGACAGTGTCATATTCCCAGCATCCCTACATGCCCTCAATGCAAGAACACACTAATGGCATCATAATTCTTTTGTTGTAGATCTTAGCAGTTCCTCTCCCTAGACAATGTCATAGAATCATAGAATCATAGAATAGTTAGGGTTGGAAAGGACCTTAAGATATCTAGCTCCAACACCCCTGCCAGGGGCAGGGACACCTCCCACTAAACCATGACACCCAAGGCTATGTCCAATTCAGCCTTGAACACCGCCAGCAATGGAGCATTCACAACTTCCCTGGGCAACCCATTCCAGTGCCTCACCACCCTTACAGGAAAGAATTTCTTCCTCATATCCAACCTAAACTTCCCCTGTTTAAGTTTGATCCCGTTACCCCTTGTTCTCTCACTACAGTCCCTAATGAAGAGTCCCTCCCCAGCATCCCTATAGGCCCCCTTCAGATACTGGAAGGCTGCTATGAGGTCTCCACACAGCCTTCTCTTCTCCAGGCTGAACAGCCCCAACTTTCTCAGCCTATCTTCATACGGGAGGTGCTCCAGTCCCCTGATCATCCTCATGGCCCTCCTCTGGACTTGTTCCAACAGTCCCATGTCCTTTTTATGTTGAGGACACCAGAGCTGCACACACTACTCCAAGTGAGGTCTCACAAGAGCCCAATAGTCTTTCAGACCTGTATGAAAAGGCATTTGTCTAACTCCTCCATGCCCATTCCACAATGTGGACACTTTTCAGAGTCTACACTGGTGTGTAAATTCAGTTTGCCGTGTGGCTCGAGACACTTTTTGAAACTTTCTTCTGTAATTTCCATTGTCAAGAAGCTGCCCTTATTTTCTCTTAGGCTGGACAATAAAAATGAAAGGCTGTGTCCTTGAGGCAGTGAAAGAAAGTATCATATATACTCTTAATCTTCCTTTGTTAATACTACACTTTGCAACAAAGTGTAAGATAATTTGTGTAAATTTCTGTGAATAGATTTATTATTTATTATTTAAATTTAATTACTTTAAAACTATTGATTTTAAATGTATTGGTACATTGGATCAGTTGTTTCAGTTATCTAAAGAGCTCATTCTCAATCACTCCAATTGCTCTTTTGGCTTCTCCCTTTTCACTGCCTCTTTCCGTACACTATACTCATTACTGCCGCCTGAATAGCTTGATCTATTTTTATACTTCCCCCCCAATGTGTTTCTGGCATCTGGTCTCTAATAATGTCCTCAAATGAGCTTCCCCATCCCTTTTAAATGCTCATTTGATCTCCCACAGAGCATGGATGACTCAGCTGAGAAAGGTAGAAGAAGGGAGTTTGCTTTCCACTCCACTCAAAGATCAGAAAATGAAGTTGTGATGACAAGTCTGATGGGTCTTAACTTCATCTCTCTGCAGACACTGTCTCTTCTGTTTCCTCTGTGAGCATAGACAGTTGAAGAGACTAAGTGGCAAACGTGCTGAACCAGATCAGCTCGCATTCTGTGTGTTTATCAAGCCTGCCCAGTGAAGTACAGGAACCCATGAGAAGAGACTAAAAGCAAGTGCTACCTCTTGGTACAAAATATACAGTGATATTTTTTTCCAGACCTCAGAAACTCCAAATAGCATGCACCCTGGATAGAATTGAGATTATTGATGAAAAACTTTGTAAGTATGTCTAAACATGTATAATTACAGTATTCATTCTTTTTTTTTTTTTTTTCAAAAATTAAAGTGTTTAAAATATCCATCTTAAAACTGCTATTAAACCCTGTAGGTAAGAGTTAAAAATATAGAGTTCTTTTCATTCATTCTCCAGATACTGCAGAACTGAAAGAAGCTGGGCAGAATTCTTTATGGGAAATGACACTTCCTATTTCCCCCCCAGAGGTCCAAAACATTAAGTCCTTGTTCCATAGATAAATCCTGACAGTGTCATCCTTAGTGTCAACCGGGGGTGCTCAGAACATTAGAACAATTGTATCGGGTCAGAACAGACATCCGTCTAGCCCAGCATCCTGTCTAGTGGAGCCTTAGCGGATGCCTTGGAAAGTATACGAGAACAGAGCAACCATATAATGATGTTTCAAACATCTGGTGATTTGTAGCTCAGAGATTTTTATCATCAAAGAAAGTGTCTTGGAGGTAGTAAATGTTGGTATAGTTTTTTACCCCCCTTTTTTTTCATACTTTCTTTTCTCTTAAATACCTTTAAGCTTTCAGACTCCACAGCCTATGTGTAAGTATTTCCACAACCCAGTGACATGCTGTGTCATGAACCATGACCTTCTATTTTTTCCAAATCTGTCATCACTACATTTATTCAAAGATTTCTAAGTCATTCACAGCTTGGAGTTTTGTTTCATATCAGTCATCTCCTTTTGTGGTTGAAGAGTCCTAGGTTTTTCAGCTGTTTCTTGTATAGAAGCTACTCCGTACCTTTGATCATCACTTTTGCCAGTCCTGCTTTGCTTTTTCTGAGATGAGGAGCAGAACTGATTTCACTGTCTGCCATCTTCTAATACTGAGAAATGTTAGACTAATGCACAAATGCATCAATCCTAATGCAAACCCTAGTCCTGACATTTCAGAGAATTGTGCTGTAATTGCTGAAGAGCAGCAAGGGTGGGGCTGCTCCGCAGGAGAAGGTGAGCTAGAAGCTAGTGGGGATGGCAAGGCATATAGGTCACCTATATGTAAGTTAGTTACCTGCGCTTACAAGAAGTGCAGTCCCACAACAACTAAAACTGAAAAGCGTATACAAAAGTGGTGACCAGGTTCGGCTGACAGGCCAGTGACTGTCGCACAAGCCTGTAGCAATGAGACAGACCCAAGATCAAGCCAGGAAGTCATTTCACAATGTCAGGAACAGCCAGGTACATGGCCAGGCACAGGCACAGCTGACGTGTAGGTTAGGGCCTGAGCTTACCTGCACCTGACAAAAAAAGGAATGGAGACCTCCAACAAAGCTTCTTGCAGCTCCTCCTCATGTGCCCCTTACACAGCACTGGGATCTGAGATGCACAGTACCTGAGCCATCTGACAGCTTGAGCAGTCAAACCCTGACCAGGGTGGAAGAGGTAGCAGAGTTTCTGCACCTTGTGCAGGGCCTGGACAACCACTACATAGGAATGAGAAGCTGGAAGTGAAAAATGCAAAAAACTAGAGAAAAACCTCATGCTGCTGTTGTCACAAATCCGTTATGCTCATTTGAAATGCTAGATGTAGTTTGATCTATCTCAACAAATCTAGTAATAGTTGTTTGTCAGTTCATTTTTTTTCTACATGTTTGAAAAGTTCTGTATGTTCTCCAAATGAAGTGGAAAGATTTGGCTACATTTCTTTTGTGGTTTTCCTTGTTTGCCTATTTCGAATTTTCTTTCTTCTCTGCTGCTCCCCAGATCAAAATACATTCCCACCCCAGGCTGTGATTCACACTTCTCTGGCTTAAAACTATACAAGAAAAGATAATATAATATCTGGAACAGCAGAATGTAACAGGCCATCGAACAGCTTCAAAATTGAGAAAATCTGTCTGAAATAGATTGAGAGGAAAGCATGTAATATTTCTTAAAAATAAATAAGTGAAGCAATGCAAATATTCATTTCATATATTTAGAGTATTATTCCCTTAAAGTGAGTGGCAAAAACCTGTCAATTTCATTAAGAGTTAGAATTTAAACCAGAAGAATAACACAGTTATACAAACCAAGCAAGACATCAGTTCTGGAGCCCTTTGTTAGCTTGTGTATATTGCGTGAAGTGATTAAGACGCTGAATGCCTCTACATATGTGTGGGTATGTAAATAATCATGGACTTTATGGGCTTAGTTTAGGTCTTTTACCTTGATCCATCAGGTCATCTTTAAAAGGAATTAAGGTTTGCCTCAAAATAATAATGATATAATAATGCTGCTGCAGGTCAGATCTACAATTAACTACAGTTCTTTGTGGCTCTTCAGCTGCAAGCCTGTGAGTCACAGACAACACCATTTGGCAATAGTTGCCAAAACAAAAACTTTGTGAAGAGTCACCCTCAGGTCATGAAAGAGATCTTGTCACAGAAAAAGCTGCAGAAGGCAATTTTTCTGTTTGCAGTGCTTTTGAAGTAACAGTACTTGGAATAAAGTAAAAAAAGATGTTGAGCGATCACAACTTCTGGACTGAAGAAAGGTGCAACAGCACAACTTACCAGCTACATGCACAGCTTCAGGAAATGACTCACCACTGATAGCAACAAAAATTCCAAGGAATGACTAAGGCCAAGGTGCAAAAGGGGATATATTTTATTCTCTCTTATTTTTTTTATTATTTTATTATTTTTTCTCTCTTATTCTGTATATTTTATTCTCTCATCTTCCTTCAAAAATATTAGTTGCATCAAAAATAAAGAACTGAAAGATTGCCCCAGCACTGAGGTACACAAAAAACAAGTATTAGGTTTATTGGATCTGACTATCCTTCCAGTATCTGAAGGGGGCCTATAGGGATGCTGGGGAAGGACTCTTCATGAGGGGCTGTAGTGATAGGACAAGGGGTAACGGGTTCAAACTTAAACAGGGGAAGTTTAGGTTGGATATGAGGAAGAAATTCTTTCCTGTAAGGGTGGTGAGGCACTGGAATGGGTTGCCCAGGGAAGTTGTGAATGCTCCATCCCTGGCGGTGTTGAAGGCCACGTTGGACATAGCCTTGGGTGTCATGGTTTAGTGGTAGGTGTCCCTGCCCATGGCAGGGGGGTTGGAACTAGATGATCTTAAGGTCGTTTCCAACCCTAACTATTCTATGATTCTATGACTAGTACTATCAATTTTCATAGAATATCTTTCAGAGATTGACAAATCACGTTTCTCAGCTGGTGCTGCAAATTCTCCAATTCTATTTATAGTAAAGATAGAAGACAAAATTTTAAACCATAAAGTTTTCCATTTTCTCTTAGTCACCTCTGAACAAATCCTGAACTGGTAGTGACCTGGAGATAGCTTGGCCCAAACAAAATTTCAAGCTTGGTTTTTTTCTCTCAGTCCTGGGCACCCATGCCCATGGTATTTCCAGAATGGTAAAATTTTGAATTATAATTCTTCTTTCCCAAATGTACTTAAAATTATACATTTTTGAAGAACAACAACAAAAGATCTTTTAATTTACCAACTAACATTCTTTTCTTTTTTTAGGTTTTATTTTTAAGTTCATCATCCAAAACCCAGGGAATAAGAGTTCCAGTTTAAAAAGTCACACCCCTGCAAAAGCTGGTATTCTCAGACAATCATGTAACTCAGACATTAAGAAAAATACCATTATTATAAAGTTGTCAGTAAACACATGAAAACATTAAAAATCCTTCATCTCGGTGATGAAGCAAGGCACTGTCACTAGACAAATTTGTATGGTAAATTAATTACAATATTTGCATTTTTAAAGGTAACACCATATGGAGCATAATACCCCAGGGACAATAATCCTTGTGCATGATTTTCTTTAGAGTTAGTCTTTTTTCCAGTAAAAGGAAAACTACCTTGGCTATTCTGATTTTAAGATGTGATTGCATGTTAGTAAAACTGCATCTGAAGGGTAAAACAGTATTTACAGACTAGCTGTGCCCTGGTCATTAGCCTGAATGAAATTTGCATTTTAATGGAAAATACACATTGCTAACTGTGGGCAGGGAGGGGGTGGAGGTGAGGGAATAAACACACAACAAAGTGAAATACGAATATATGTTTCCGTTGGAGGCATAAATGCGTATATATTATAATAAAGAAGCTTATGAATGCCAGTTTGTTTACAACTCTCACTAGTCCATGATGCATTTGTTGTGTCAACAGTGTGTGTTTGCTCAGGAAACATTAGTTCCTGTCAGCATCTGTGTATTTTACTGGCAACAAAAGTGATGTAGTAAACAGCCGTGTCTTGGAAAGCTCAGGGCTCCTGAAATGCCAGTCTCTCCTCCTTTCTAGCCGGTATTCTAACACCCAAACTAAGCCCAACCAAATCGCTCATTCCTGCTCAGTAAATGCTCAGCTTATTCTCTCTTCTGCAATTTATTTCTATTTCTGTCGTTGCAAGGCCCTGTTTTAGAAGCTGATGCATTTGTGATTTTTGCACTGCAGGAGATGTGAAGTGCTTCTGCACAGATCTTCCTTCCCCATGTTGTACCCATCCCAGAGATCACTGCTCTGGTGGCTTTAGAAAAACTGCATGCTACTTTTGCTAAATTAAATTCTCTGTAGCCTTTAATTAAACTTTCAGTGCTTTCGTTAATAGCTGTTCCTATTTGGGTGTAACTTAATAACTGCTACCCGGTAACCGTATGCCGCTTTCCAGGATGAAACGTCACCATCTAATGTTTTCTCCTTCATTTATTTTTGTCTTCCCTGTACGAGAATGTTTCTTATCAGCTTGCCTTATCAGAAGAAATAAACTCTTTCTACAAACTAATTCTCCTCTTCTGAATGCTAACAACCTGGCACTGGAGAAAGGCTCTACACAGAGCCACATCTGTGCTTTTCTTCTCTTAGAGCTGAATAAGAAAATGTACATTTCAAATCTGATATATTTTTTACTTGAAAAGGAGCAGAAGTGATAAATATAACCTCAGTTAGACATGAAAGAAGGTCTTGTAAGAGTGTTAAATTCTGCATTTGTTACATTTAGTTATTATTTCTGAAGCTATTTTATCTCAGTCCACTTAAAGTAAATTGGATATAATTACTTTAGCTATATTGAGAACCATTATATAAAAAAAATCCTTACAAAATAACATGGAAAATTTACAAATTCTTTCTGCCTTTCTAGTTTTCATGTAAATAATTCTGACTGTTATAACTGTGAATCTGAGCAGTCTATTGTGAAGCTTGAACTTTTGAGCTTTTGCTCCTGGAAAATACAAATATTTTTGTGTCTGAAATTCTGATAATTCCACTATTGCACATCTATTGTACATAATACATCTATTGGCACCATCCATCTAATTCTCAACAGCTGAGTTAGATCACCAAGGTTAACGTATGTTACCTGCTCTAAAACTGTATTTTGTTCATTAAAATAAGAAGATAAAATCTAAAACTCTCATAATATTGTATAAATACCTCTTATTTCTGCTCCATTTTCAAGAAGAGTTGTAACAATAAAGCAAGTAACACTTGAACTGTGTTTACTAGATGTAATATTGTGTGTTATTACTCATTTTATTATGGAAATGTAACATTGTCTGGAACGGATAATAGTAAACAATTGCTCACAATGATGAGAAGAACTAAGTGTTCTTTTAAGCGGGGACTCTTTGTGACCTACAGGAAAGAAAAAAATTGATAAACAACCATTTTAATGAAACCCATACCTGGGGGCTTAGTAAATACTATTTAATATTAATCCAGCATATACAGAAAATTGGATTCTGCAATTATGTACCTAAATATAGACCAAACATAATACTAAACATAGACCGAGAGGCTTAATGTTTAATCACCATTTTTTGAACAATATTTACAATAACCAGTGGCAGAAATGTTGCCCCTGGTCTTCAAGCTGTCCTCCAAAATGCCCATGCAGAGTGAGCAGTCCATCTCCTTATAAACAATTGAGTTTGTGTTTCAGGAAAACAAACAAAAAATATGTGTAACAGATGTTATTAGAGAAAGCTGAGACTTTCTGCTGCAGTGATTTACTGATGCAACAAGCTGTTTGTACCAAATGTGGTTCATCCTGGTACATTTTTAGAGTTCTGATTTACCATCAGAAAGTTCACAGCAAAATATTTCATTTCAGCTTGATTTGATCCTAACCAGAATGTTTTGTGTTACCTTATGAGTCGTGTACTTCTACCTTCTGGTGTCTCCCTGGGGTCAGGCTACAACTCTGACGCAGGAGTATGAAGTTTTCCAGAGCATCACAGGACTGGCTGGATCCTTGTTGTAAGGCTGCAATGTCTGACACACATGCAATCTCTATTTTAATTCAGTTATCACCTTCCTCCTCAAGGGTAACATTCCATCAGGAAAGACAGAGATCATATCTGTAAATTAAGCACTTCAGGTCATTTCACCAAGCCAAGAGGAAGTAGTTCAATTTGGAGGACTTTTGAAAAGCTTTGAAATGAAATTGCTGATATTTCTTACTATGCATTTTTCAGAAGTTCCCATTTTGGAAAGGAGAGGAGATAAATATTGTTTACATTTCAGTGTAGTTTTTTACATTTTTTGACAGAAATTCGTCATATTTGTAGAAGGATGAAATATTTGAAAGGTTTTCTTCCAAACTTTTTTGTTTCCTGGAGCACTGTAATAGTGTTACTGTAGAGAGCAGCACATTACATCCTTTGAAGAATATGGAAATATCTGAGCAGTGAATGAGAACGTAGTGCCGACCATCTCCTGTGAATACTGCTCTCATTCAATCTACCTCTGTAGTATCAGGTCTGGGAGGAGAAAGAGTGAGATGAAACCAGATATAAACACCTGTAATGGTAATTAACTGCAGAAGGTGAGGACAACAGAAAATTATTTGCACAAATAGTTTTGTGCAAATTGTGGAACCAGGAAAATGCAATTGCCACCTACATAAACAGAACTCTTCCAATAGGATCCAAATAATTTCATTCTTGAGGAACTTGGTTAGACTTTCAAAAAGGAAAGACTTTTCATGCACATAAAAAGGATTAAAAATCCATAATCTATTTTATTTTTATTGGGTTTTTTCTAATTTCAGGCAACACTTACAATTTCTAGAGGACTCATTGAGAATTTTTTCTTCTTTTTTAACTTTTGTTTCTACATTACATTTTACACGTGATCTGTAGGGCTGAGCCATTCCATCTGGAGATAACACCTACAGATAAACCATGTCTAAATTGGCACAGCAGAAAATGTAATTGGAAATCATGTAATATAGCCCCTCATCCTGCCGGAAGAGCAGATTTAAATAGGCATTTCATAAAGTGAGTGGTCTAATAGGTTGATCTAAGATCAGAATATAGCAGGCCAGCTGAGACCCCCAAGACAATAAGAGACCTTACCTCATATGCTAACTTTTACACTTTGTAACCCAAGTGGAAGCCAATTAAAAAAGTTCTAATTATAGCACAATCATTTCTCATCAACAACAATGCCTATATTTCAGTTTTTGAATCTGTAAGAAATGTTTTGCTATAAGAATATTTCTACCCAATGTGACAGATAAAACATAAGTAAAGACTGCATTATTATAGTAAATGTTCAGTTGCAACAATACTGACTACAATCTCACTTTGTTCAGACTTCAATGGCTGCTTTGAATTACAAGTCTGAAAATTTGCCTGGTCATTAAAAATGCCTCCAGTATATATAAAGGAAAAAATTCCTCTTCCACCGCCCTCCCCTCCCCTCCACTATTTAATAAAGGGGGGGGGGGGGGGGGGGAAAATTCCCCTCTTTGGGGGAAAAAATGATAGAGAGGTTTTATGTAAGTTATTTGCATTTTCTTTGCAAAACCCATAAACTCCAGTGTTAGCATATCCAAAAGACAAATACATGTAAACAAAATGCCATTGTTACTGTAAAGATAGCATGTCTGTAGATCTGCCAGCACTATTACAGGTCACATTTTGAGGCTTCTCCAGCATCACATAGGTATCTTGGTGAATGAAAGCTCCTGGCTGGTTAGCCCCTGCAGTACTGGAGAGAATCAGGAGGTATAGGCACTGGTCAAAGCTGCTTCTATGCCACAGATCTAGCTTAAGGACTAAAGCCGTACACTGTCAGCAGTATTCATTACTAATTGCCACCTTATTTCAGGTCAATCAAATGTCAGTGTTTTAAATGCAAAGGCTGGACCCAAACTTGCAAACTATTCAGCAAGACTATTGATTGAGCTAAGTGGGTGCAGAGAACTGTCTGTCAAGATTTTTGCTCTGTTTTGGAGCCCTCAAGGTTTAAAGAAAAAAATACAAGAGAGATAATTGTGTAATATAAGGAACCATGATCTTGAGTCATCCAGAAAGAAAACCCGACACATAATAGGGAAAACTTTGTCCTGGCTTCAAAAACAAAGAACACCACTTTTTTTTTTTTTTCTTTTATTCCTGAAGCAAAATAAAAATTCACATTCAGATATGGTTTATAAAGATTCAGGAAAGGGGCTAAAAATTATGATCTGGCACCTTGTGCATTTGCCTCTGTGCAGCAACAGAAGCAACCTCCTACGGGTGTAGAGAAGAACTGGTGCCAGCAAGACTACCAATCTCTTTGCTTTTTGCAGCAAAGGAACTGGCAGCGATGTTCTGTTACTGCTATGATGCATAAGTGACAGACATGGCCTGCCATATATCTTACCTCATATGCTGGGCTGCAGAATTGCTTTCTAGCTGCTGCTTTTTCAAAAGTGATGTTCTTCTGCAAATCCCAGCTGTGAATGGGCAGTATGAAGCAACAGCAGTCTCTGTGAGGGTGGTAGAAACACTACACAGGATGCAAAGCTAACTCTCCCACTCACCACCTCCTAGTTCTCCAGAAACCAAACAGAACAAATGCAGCACCCAGTCCCTCCAGCAATTTTTTCCAGTTCCCAGAGTACTGTTACTCCAAGTTATCTTCTTCACTGAGCAAGCCTAGTAAAGATTCCATCCCACACACATACACATCCCACACCTGTAGCAATTCATGATACCAACCACCTACCGATATACTCCCCATATGTCTGCTCAGTTTTCCAAGGAAAGCAGCTACCAGCTTTCCTGTTGCACACATATGTACATGCTCCGAATCCTACTCTAACATTGAATTTGCAGGACGATTTAATTAAGGGCTGACATTTGGCTTGTAAGTATATCAATCTGCAAAGTGCCTCAATGGGTTTGAGAAAGTATCCCATGCAGAGCCACACAAAACTTGGTAACTCAGTTAACAGAAAACAGATGGTAATACTGTATTCCAAAGGATCTTAAAGAAAAGTTCATGACATGGGAGCCGGATTTCAGTTGCTGTAGGCTAGGGTTTCAGATAAATTGTTGAAAGGCATCCTGAACTCGTCAGCTATTAAAACAAAACAAAAATGAAAAGAAAAAGTCTTTTCAACTCAGATACTGAAGTTCTGCTCCCAGCTTTTCCTAGGGCTAATAGTGAACAATCCTTCTCTCTGTTTTCCATGGGCAGGTTCCTCTGCTGAGAAAACCTTATGTCTTAGCTTCTCTTTGCCCTTTGGCTTTTCTTTAGCTTTCATGAACAAGCTGGCTAAAGAGAAGCTAGGTGCTTTTTCCCTTCGTCTCTTCTTCTGGATCTGATGTTTAGAGATATTTGTGGGTATTACAGACTAAGAATTTGGCTTAGAAGATGCTCTTCTGAAGTGTTATCTAGGAATGACTAGACCTCAAATGGGTCAACTCTTAGTGCTGCTGCTGCTGCTGAAGTTACCCCACTTGTCAGGCTTGGAAAACAGTCTGCATATGAATTGGTGCAAGAAAGGAGAAAGGGAACAAGCTATCAACTGAGCAGGAGATGGGTTATTCATGGCTTTGACAGATTTTGAAGCTGTCCCAAAGTACTGTCAATTGCCAGTGGTAAATAGCCAAAAAATGAAAAATGAGCTCTTTTTTAGGCTGTGTCAGTGGTATCAATCAGAGCAGCATCCAAAAATCTTGAAATGGATAGAACACATTTCTGGCTGATGATGCTCAGGCAGAATATATTTAAAATGGACATAAAAAGAAGGACATATCACCTAAAAGTTTTTTGCCTAACCACATTTTTTTCAGAGACTACACAAAAAGGGAGGGCGTTTCTGAACGTTTCTGTTTTTTCTTAATTGCTTCTTTTCCTCCAAATGCCTGGATTGATTTTACTGCAAAGTTTTTTGGCATGTTTATGCTTAATTTTCAGAAAGAATAAAGATTTGTTATGATACACAACATGCATCTGTTATGCTGCTGGGCACTATGGAGAGACATAGTAGTGGGTATTAATTGATGTTAGCTTTGCCACAGACCAATACCAAATGCACACTTTTTGCCTTCATTATTTTTATTTATTAAAAAGTAAGTACTGGAGAAACCTCTTCATCTGTGACACATTTTAGCAATTACTGTTAAATTGTCTGTTTCTGAAAAACAGGCAAAAAGTCCTCATAAACTCATGTGGAGGTCCACATAAGAGACATAAAGTAGACAGAAAGCGATGTAAAGCTGTGAATATTTGGGCCGTAAGGTTTTTGTTTGGAAGGTTATGAAACCTAGCCTTTTAACTTCTAAGCAAAACTAGCACACTGGTCACAGTCCAGATGCAGGTTTCTTGCGCTTATTGTTTTAAAAGGAACCAATAATAGTAATATTCATGACCACTTAAGGAAATGTTATTCCTCAGTTCTTTGCCCAGGTCTTGGAGAAGCATGGAGAATATAGCACAGGTAGAATGGGGACTATGTTAATGCATCACACGTGCTAAAAATCTCTTGTGAAGGACAGGACTTCGAATATTCCTTTAATACTTTCTGTGAGAAATTTCCACAAAATTAAAGTTGGACTATTGAATTTCTTTAAGATTTTTTGTTATTTTCCTGCTTAGGAACACATAGTGCCAACAATTTCGCTATGTTTTCATGCCTTCCAACTTTAGCACTTGCCTTTAAGGTGAAAACAGAATTCAAATGTCTCATTAATTTTTCTAATGTAAGCCTTATAACTAGTCTCTTAATTGAACTTCAAAAGAGTTTAACTTCATTTCCTTCAATACTTCTCTCTGTCTTTCCGATAATCTTGGATTACTTTTTCTTTTAATTCATTATAAATTATTCAGAGAGTAACTTCTTCATTTGGAAATCCTATAGTCAGTAATGAAAGGCTTGGTCCTCCAGAATAACTTTTCATGTATTTCTTTTACACAGTGAGTAAACTTCTTGTGTAGCTGTCTTTTTAGTTAAGTTTTAGAAGCTCACATAGAACTGAACAACATTCAGTGAGGTGACTTGCTCCCCACTGTATGCCGTATAGTTTCTCACAGTAATTTCTACAGCCTTTAGTACAAATACGTACCAACCTACATTATATAAACCTATAATTAGAATGCTCTCTTCACCTACAGCTATATTAATAATCATAATATTAAATTATTATACTTTAAAAATAAGTCCTTGTAAGTCCTATGTTAATGCAAATTTTGAAAACTGTAGGGATTTCATATCTAAATGAATGCAAGTAATTAGCTTCATATTCTAGCCTCAAAGTAGCATTAAAATCGAATGAGCTTCAGTGGGAACAGTAGACATAGGACTGAAGTTGATCACAGTATTTGACAAATTAATCAGTCATTAACTGTGCATAGACTGTGCCTATGAAACTAGGGTTTCATCCTAGGCCAAAGTTGGGTTCTTTTTTATGTTTTATGAATTTGATTCATTGGATTGAAGTATCATTGAAAATGCTGAGAATAGCTCTTAGTTTATGGCAGCTTCAGAATTCATTTGCTGCCCATTGCTGTTCCTTTGAATTTGAAGCCGCCCTCATAAACTCGCAGGGATCCAGCTGACACAGCACGGTTGTTGCACACCTGCAGGCTTACACAAAAGCAAGGAATCGGGCTGCAGGGTGAGCAGTGCACTTGAGAGTAACCTGCTCCAGCACTGCAGCCCCCATCCTGGGATTCACCTCTGCTCCCTCCCCCACCCAGCTGCAAGACAAGGGCAGCTTGATGAAGAAAGAGATCACGCAGCCCCGGCTGGGACCTGGGTTTCCTTCCACTCTATTAGCTTCCCCTGTACACTCCCTCTTTCCTTACCTGTGTTGACTTTCTGATCTTCCCTCTGCCCTTTCCCTTATGTCAGGGAGGTTTGGGGTGCTCCAAACGATTCAACTCCTGACCCAGCCAGCATTTTCCCTTTCCACTCCATGCCAAGGGTGTGTTTGCTTCAGTAGGTGCTTTTCTCTCTTTTCCTTACCTCCCCTTTATTTTTTTACTGCCTGTGGGGTAGCCATACAGAGCCAACAGGGCTGAGGCTGTGACTGTGCTAAACTTGCCATGTGATTTATCATCTGATGTCTAGGCTTACATTCAGTCAGAGGAACATTGTCAAATTAGCAAGAAACACCCTTGTGTTCCTTCTATAATGACTAATATTATATATAATATGGATTTGATGCACTATAACATCTCTAATAATTACATTATTTCAACAGTCTGTTTATTAAAATTATTTTAAAAGACTTGTGCAATCAGTAATTATGCCTTAGAAACCTCTTGTGGGTATCACCTTCAATTCATGGCTCAGAAAATTGATAGCACCTAGAAGAAAAAAAATATATTTTTTTTTTTCCTAATTTTAAAATTCAGTGAAACCAAAATTTTCCTGGAAACGAATTGCATAAAGATATGTACCATGAGTAGACAAGCACTGTGGAAACTAAGGTTAATACTGTGTATATCAGATGATATATTTAAAATATAATCTAATGTTTGGATGGTAAGCATAAAGAAGTCTAATAAAATGCTAGCTAGCTGTAAGCGTATTATTAGATACATAAGTAAGTAATTAACTGTATAATTTTTATTAGAATATGTCATTGCAGTGTGGCATGTGGCATATAACCAAATAATTCAGTAAGATTTGAACTGCATGCACCACATTGTCCTAAGATAAAATCAAAGCTTGGTTTTTTTCAAACCAAATTACTGCAGAAAAGCGTTACAGGGACTATCTTGGTCAAAGCAGTAATGTATGGTGACATTCTTCGCTGCTGCAGAAAATCAGTACAATTTCATTACTTTGTCTTCCTGAAGGGCAGCTTGATGCACTTATATTAAAGTCTCCATCTCTTAGCTGTTTCTTAAAATGCTTGCTGTTTATGTCTTCAGGGTTCTAATCTAATTTTAGCAGCAAATAAACCTTTAAACCAATTTATTTTAGAATCAGCTTTCTGATATTTTTATCCTATATTTAAAAATATAATCCTAGAATAAAAATGAGGTTTGGTTTAACAACTTATGCAATGTCATGCAAATCCCATAACAACTTTTCTTATCATTTTTTTTCTCTTAGCTTGTTGTAGTCATAAATAAAACCCCTGTTTTGTCCTGCTGTTTGCTTTACTGTTTTGTTTAAGCCATCATGTGATGAACATTTCATGAAGGATGATAATGAAAACATACCACTAGCCCTGAGTTGCAGCAACATAAACTGAGATAGGAAGCAAAAATGAGAAGCAATGTGGAAGGCTGGAAGGAGGACAGGGCTCCCTAAAATGGGTCTACAGATAGGAGAAACAATCTCAAAATAATCTCTAAATCATTAGCGTTGTAGTAGTTCATACTACACAAGGCTAATGATTATTCTTCATAGGGAGAGGAGACGTGCTTAGGGAAAAATACTTATTTCCATATATACAACCATATAATTTAGTAGCCCATTTTAACATGATCTTCAAGATGTCTTTGATGATAAAGTATTTTAGCTAAATCTCTGTCTGCTTTAAAGTAATGGTATATCATAATTTTCTAACTTCTGTTTTTGTGTGTCAGATTTATTGCTAACATCAATGTCAACTTGAAAACAGTGGGGGCTATCTTCCTCTGTAAAAGGAATATTTTATAGGACACAGCAGTGCAAAGTTCCACATGCTGTTCTGCATTATAATTCAGTACTTAGCAGGAAAGGCCACTTCTCGATGTAAAATGTAGTTCAATTTTCACGCTGTTTTCCCTCTTCAGGCTGCTGACAACTTTGCCAGTGTGCAGAGCAGAAAGCACTATTTTAAAAAAAAAAGTTATCTGAGGCCTCAAGTTCCTCCACCTCCAGAAAATATAACAAACAGTGATACTCATCCAGCCTGTGATTAGATGAGTTTCCTGACTATATTTTAGATGTTACAGGACTTACAGTGTTTTGAAGAGGAAAGGTGGGGAATGTGGCTGTAATGTTTTATATGTGCACTCACATCTTGGAACTTAATTTAAGGCTGATTTTCAACTAATAAACAGCTGTCAAAGTCAGTAAGTTTGCTTCTTTGTAGAGGCTGAATTAGTAATATGAAGTCTGATTATTTTCTAAGCACAAATTATTCTGTTTACACACATAATCCCACTCTTAGTAAATGCTTTTTCCAGCTTTTCCTTATATCCTGAAGGAAAGCTATATCCCACGTACTGCAAAGGAGTAGCATATGTGGAGATCTAATTATCTGAGGTACTAAATAACCAACAATAGCTGCATAAAGTTTGCTCAGGATGCAGATTGATGCTTATAACCATCTTTTGCTATTTAAAGATTTTTCTTGACATGAGGGGAATCGTGAGTTTCTTTATAGCTGTTATCTTCCAACCCAAACAGAACAGCAATTGCAGTGTCCACAGCAGTCAGCAGGATACCTATTAAATCTCTTCTGCATGTAAAAGTCCTATTCTTGTTTATGCTCTGGCTGACTGGAAGTGGTGGGAAGCAATATGGCAAGTTCCCTCTCAATATGGCAAGGCTCAGCTGGTCTGGAAACATAAATCTGCCTCATCATTTTTCCTACTGCATGTAAACCAGAGTCTGCCTTTTTACCTACTCAGAACCACTGCACACAGCCATGATAATACAACTGAAGAACAAGTGCTCACAGTGTGGTATGAATAGGCCATCTAACCTCTACTATCACTAAATGCTGAAGAGAATCTGCTGTGATATTTCTAGGTCTCTTCTCATTGGAATACTGTTTTACCAGCAGCGATGAAGATCAAGTTTGACACAGTCATTATTTCTTCCTCTGCTCTCATGACAGCTCATGCTACTGTTCCACACGCTCAGGTACATTCAGAAACCAGAAGAGACACACATACACTTCTGTTTTCCTCAAAGGTATTCATCTGAATGACACTGATGCTTTTCCTCTTGCTTACTTTATCTCTTTCATATTCACTGTGTTCCAGGAACTTGGGAACATTATTCTACTTCAGGCTATACTTCTGGTAAAAGTCACATACCTTTAACTCAAAGAATTTATTTTGTTGTTCTTGTGTAATATGATTTACTTCATCCTTGCGCAGGAGTTGGGATGAAAGCAGACACTACAGTAGCCACAATCATTTTTGCAATGGGAATCCTTTAGTTATAACCAGAGAAGGGGTGCTTTCAGATCTGTACTTGATGTGTGGCACCAGTCTTACTTCCTTACATAAACAGAGCAGGAAGAAATAAGTTCAAATGCTGGGAAATAAATGAATGATCTAGAAGAAAAAGAAGAGCACTGAAATAAAAAACAAACAAAACATTCTGAGCACCACAGTTAAAGAAACCTGGAATCAGAAGATTTTTAAGCTATCAAAACCCCAAGAAAGAGCTTCATCTCCGTTTTACATCTGAAGTGTCAATTTTACCATCTTTTTTACAAATTGAGGTTTACTCTGTCATTGTTATATGGATTATTCGGAAGCCTCCAGCCAAATTATTAATCTTTGCTTTTTCATGTGATCAGCCTCACACTCTTCAAAAACTATTCCTTAGCTGAAAAAAGAAGATAATAGGAGAGGGGATTGTTGTGCCATGTAGCTTTATATCAAACAAAGATATTACATGCATTATGTACATTATTCACAGTGGTGTTACTGAGCCTATACTGAAGCCTTTATTTAATACTCAGTCAATGGAGGCTTGTCCAAGAAGAAATGAAAAACAGCTACAGATGGCCACCAGTTACATGGAGCAGCCTCTTTGATTAATGAGTAAAACATCCTTCTTTTTTAATTACTCTTCATGAACAATGTATAAATAGCTAAAAGGGATAGTTCAGCTTCACTTGGGGCTGATGTTGTGGGTAACAGTAGTTATGGTCTGTGATTCATCTAAAATACACCAAGCAAGATGTGATTCTAGTTCAAGACCATGTTCCAAGTTGATGATCTCGCTTACCTGTTATTCTCTTGGTCTGTGCTGGGGACGAAAGCGGTGTGTGAGGCATACTGTCCTCAGAAGACTCTTATTCCGGATGGAAACTTGAGACCTGTTGGTACAAGGGCGTTTTCTAATTCATCATCTTTTCCTGATAACTAGGTTTTTTTTTATGTAGAGCATTACAAATGCCATTTCGAGAAGCACAAAAGGGGTGTGGTGAGTTTACTTTGGATATGGTGACTTCTGTATGCCTTGTAGGAAGTCAGTGAGCTTAATCACTCTCCTGATAAGCCTAGAAGCCTTTAAAGCCTCCTATAGTGTAAACAGGGTAAGAAGATATCTGTCCCAGAGGAGGTGAATTGCAGTTATATGCAAGCATCTTCTCTGGGGAATGTGGAGGATGACACTTAGAAGAATTACAGCCTGTATAATAATTCAAATGCATGGTACGATATGGAACCTTTTTGTTTCGCTTTACACATTTTTTTTTTTTTTTTGTCATCAATGAGATGCATTTCTTTTTATTCCTCCTCTCATGGAGTCAGATCTTGGGAATGTTGATTTTGTATACACAATATTCTTAAATCATTTTTCTAGCTCCCTACACCAGATTTAAGAGGAATGCCCATAAAAAGCTGTAGTTCATTTTTCTCTCACAATAATATAGAAAAATTTCCAAGTATAAATGAAATTATATCAATATAGAATTACCAAAAAAGAAAGTATAGACATGAAAAAAAGAAAAAAAAATGAAGATGTAAACTGTGCCTCTCCATCCCTGTCCGAACTTGTTAGGAAACTCAAGAATTAACAGATCAAGACAGTTTTTTTAATAAGTAAACATGCAGGACTGCTGTCACAATAATTAACATGATTACTGCGTCTAAATACTGGTCTTGAATCGAGTTTGCCAAACCTAAACCAATCCAAAACCTACCAAACAAAACACAACAGCAAAAACCCAAACAACTTAGCCAAACTTTTAAATTGATTTTTAATGAGTATTCAAATCTTTTAAAATTTAGGTTTAAACCAACATAATTGCAGAAGATTCACTGTTCAGATTTCTATCCAGATAATGTAAATTGATCTATCAGAAATACTAAATAACATTTGTAGCAAAAGTAATGTTTCAGGTAATGAAGTTACCTCTGTATTGTTTCAGAGAGGTGATGTAGGTTACTCTAGCCCACTAAGGCAACATTTACATAGGTCGTTCTCTTTCACAGCCAGCAAATGAGGAACTGAGCTGAAATACAGCAGAAAAAAAAAAAAAGGGTATCTTTCACTTGCAGCTGCATTTTAAAATGTTTCAGCTGCGTTTTCACTTGATTCAACCCCTGCTCAAGGTTAAAATAACATTCTTCTGCTGTACCAATCAAACAGCCTCAATGCCTGCTTTAACAAACATAAATTTGGCATGTCCACACTCTCTTTCAAGAGTTCTTCATAAGGCACAAATCTAATCTGATGTGAGCCTTTAAGGTTTGAGAAGTGGAAGTACTTTTGCACTTTGAGATAATGTCAAGATTTTTAGAAAATGAAGGATAACACTTTGCTTATAGCTCTTAATAGTACTCCAATGAAACCTCTTGTACATGAAGTATATTTCTTTACTTACTTACGTTCCTTTGGGGATCTGATTGGAGCAGCTTGGTGCAATTGTGCAGTAATTTCTCTAGGCGCTAATTCTAGTTTGTTGATTCAAAACACAATTAGCTTGGGAGATTTTATTAATCAAATTAGTTATTATGGTATGATTATGCCACAATCACTATATTAGAATATACGCCAGCTGGTGAACAGGTGACATGATCTGGGAGTAAGAAGTAGGGGTGTCACTAGTGGCAGCTCCGGGTGCAAGAGACAGCTGTGGGAAAACAACTGAGGTGAGAACTGGTTGTTGCCTGGGCTTGCAGATCACACTTGGCTGAAGGTGAGGCCAAGATGGTTCTTATGAATTGCTCCTCTTACATTTATTGGTTTACATTTTAATATGTCCTTAAAATGCCTGAAGACAAAACACTACAGTGAACAAAGGGTTACTCAAAAGTCGTAATAGTCCAAATCAATGAAACCTAAATAAGCATAAGCGTCGAATCACATTATTGTTGCAGATAAACATTGTAGATAAACCCAGCTCCCACACAGAATAAAGTTGCAGGAACTTGATCATCTTTTACATAACTTTTTTTCCCAACTTTAGGCGCATCTAGGAGATATATGGCAAAATTCTGGGGTTTTTTGCTGCTACCTGACTTGTCTAACTCTGTTCTGTCACTTTGTATCCCACGCTCATCAGGAAATGACAGATTTTTTCACAGGCATATACAGGCCAAGAAAAACAACAACCACTAAAACAGGGGAAAAGGGAAGATTTATAAAATCACTCCAAAAGTATTATTTAAAAGATTCTATTCTTATAAGGTGAACTTTTCTGGATTAATATGAACCTGGGTACAACATCAAAAAATCAACAATTACTCACATATATAGGCCTGATATACCTCTGAAGAGAATGGTCATTTAGGATCTTCTTCTTACAATATTGAAATATAAAATGCAGCTAGTCCAACCATTATCTGCATTTTCCCTCCCATTCCAAAATCACTCATAAGGACATGTCTGGTAATGAAAGGATGGATAAAACATGGTGGATAACTTAGATTTTAAATAAGACATGGCATAAAAAAAATCCACCGATTTTGCTAGCAAAAAGGCAAGGACCAAACCTAGTTGATTCAGAGATTTTTGAAGAAAAAATACATATTTTAGTGCTACAAATATAAATATTTATGTTCTGTACTGTTTAGTTACACCTGAACTCTGTGATAGTGGGACAGAGTAAATATCCAATATTGTTAATGAAAGACATTGAATCCACTCTTTTTCTTTTTTCATATTTCCCATAAAAATAAGGAATATAGCAGTAATAAAATTTTTAAAAATTACTAATTATTAGGTCAACTTAGAGTAAACAGAAGTAGACTTTATCGTAATGAGGGGAGACTATTTCATTATTTAAGGTTATTAAAGAAATTATTGATGTCTCCTTCACAAAGACAGCATGCTCTCCAGAATCTGGTGGGGAAGGGACATAAAAGAGCTTTTACAGCTTTTTTTTCCCACCTGTACCGTTGCTCCCATTTACACTCTCTGGGCTGTGGAAAACCTAAGCATTTTTTCAGCACATAGTCTGAAGAAATGGCATCAACTAAATCCTTTTGTCTTCTCTTTCCCCATAGAAACTAAAAAATGATCTTTGATTGCTTCATGTCTAGCAACCTAATGCAGTATACTTAACTATGTATCCTGAGTTTTTTATCAGATTTGGTTGGACAAAATACTGAGAATCTGAAACTGTAAATTAATGTAGATATCCATCTGGAACCTTTCTATGACGGTTGACGGATGATTATAGTTGAAATAAAAGCATCATGACACATTTTCAGGATCAGTCTTCATTTATGTGTCTTCCTTTGATCTATTGTAAATAAAAAAGAGCAGTCCTGCGCTTTTCATCCCGGTAATGATTTCCTAGCAATTACCTCTAAAGTTGTAAAATTTCACAAATACTGGAGTTTTAGTTTGTACTAGCTTGCCATGTATCTAGGTCCTAAGTAGAATTACAATGCATCAGAGAAAAGACTTCATTTAGTAAAACTAAATACAGTTTCATATCCTTTAGGGGGTTTCAAATAAAAGCATTTTGACAGGGACAGATATTTTTCAACAGCTGTGATCTCATGTTAAGTTTAGTAAGTTATATGACAAATAATTTTGGGGTGCTGAATCACATTACTAATATTATACAGAAACGTATCACAAACAAGGCTTGCTTCTTCTTAAGAAAATATATGCAGTATAAATATGGAGGAACTATCACAGAAAACCTTGATGATTTTTAAAAATGTGTCTGCCACTGCTGTGCATCTAGAAATGATACACAAACGTTCTGAGCTAGAAATGTAAAAATCCTAAGATTACAGAATGCATCCCTCTGGAAGTGCAACATACGCTTGAGTTTAATGTAAGAACTTGAGGTTTTTTAAACATTTTGCTATTGGCATATGTGTTTGAACATCATAGTGTGGCTTTTGATATCTAGGATATAGACAAGGCAAAGGTATGTTAGCAACATACTAGCTTATTTATAAATTGCAAGGTGAAGTGTTCATTAAAAGATGATTATTACACATGTGTCTTGGAGTCATCTGTACAACTGCTCACCTCCTACCTCCCCCAGCCCTGAAGCAGTGCCTAACTTATCTATGACAGTGACAACAATAAGTCTTATATAATGGAATCTTCATGACACGTAAAAATACTCTGGAATATTTCAGGTCTTAATTTTTGTCAGTAAGAAATATTTCCTGAACCCAGGTTCAAGACTTGCTTTATAGCTCCTGCAGTAATATTAAACATTGAGAACCTCAGTAACTACTTGCCTGAAACATTATTTCTGCTAAAAGAGTGTTGGTGCCTGTGTAGAGGCCCATATGCTTTCTTGATTGCAGGGTCCACAGTTTGTGAGCTCATTAGTATGTGGGTTGATTCAACCGGAGTTCTTGTAGAGCTTTCTGATGTCACTGATGATGTTTCCCAGGGCAAACAGCTCAGAAGCTTGAAGTCTTGGTCATTTCAAAAGGGTGAACATCAAGAAATCCACACTTTGGAGTTGTCCAGGTGGTGGGATTATTCCAGAGCTTCATGATACAGGCCTCCATTTTAAGTGCTAAATGCACCAATTTCAGTAGAAGACTTTAGCCAAGTGGGCCCAAATTTTGTATAGGAGACTGACTTCTTCTAGAGAAGGCTGACTGTGTCTACCCTGTATGGGACCTGTCTCTTTTGGCTTATCTGTTGTCCCATGGCATTGTAACAATATTATTAGTAATAATGCAAACGCTGTGCTGCAGCCGCCCAGAATTGTTATTCTGTAATGTGGAACTGAGGACATATCCTGTAATATGGCACACTAAGACACAAAATACTCTGAGATAAGGCTGAGACAATGTATGTGGTAGCAAGAGTCAAAACTGTTCATCCTTATTGCAGGCAGGGAGGTGTCCAGAACCATGGCTGTGTTTTGTTCTGCATTCAAGAAACTGATTCACTCCAGAAGAAATCCTGAGGCTGGATTAAAACATGTGAACAAGCAGAGGAGCAGAACCCCAGAGAGAACTGTGAAGATGAGAGTCTAGTATAGATAGCAGGGAAGCACAGAAGGTAGTAAATATATTCAGTGTATTTAGCATTTCTATAGAAAAAAGTCTTTTTTCTGGTACTTAATGCACAATATTAATTTTAATAAAACTATATGAACTGAATGTACAGAAATCTTTGCATTCATAGTGACCCACTTAGCTCCCAAAGTACAGACCTCTTGCTCTTTCAATTTGATTCTTACCTCACCAATTCCCTAGAAAGCTACCCAAAGAGTAAAGGGATTCCTATAGCTAGACGCAGGGAAGCTGTGGTGGGAGAGGTAGCAAATTCCACTAGATATCCAACAAACTCCAGTCTAAACATCCAGGGCCTCATTCCAAGTAAAAAAGACCCTTCAATCTCATTTGAATACTTAAGCATCTGTGCTGTAGTTGGAGGCCAGGCATGATTCATCACACCATGACACTTTCTATTCAACCATTCGACTTTCCAAAGACATTGCCAGCATTCCCACTCCTTCTGAGGATGGCACGTACCATGCTCTCCAGCAAACAGAAAATGCAGACAAGGAAGACATTGAGGAGTTTCCCTTATCCAAAACTGTTGGAAAAGATTCCTATCCCATTAAAGGCCAATGGATCCTATAACACCTGGAAGATCCCCATTTCAGAGCTGGCATTACAGGAGACAGGTCAACACCACTATTGACACTCCAACACAGATAAGGAAGAGGCAGCCTCTTTTCTAGAGTAGACGAGCATATTGCCCATCTGGCCAGTCCAGTTAAGGATGGGGTTTTTGGTAAATAGCTGGCATCCTAGTTGTACCCTGGAAGAAAAAGCATTTCTACATAAAAATAAAAAAGAACAAAGGCAAAAGCTATTCCTGATTTAAGTAATGGCACTCAATTCTTCTAGTCTTGTAGTAAAACAGTCATAACGCCACTCCTGGCCCACCTCATCAACAGATACGTATCTAGGATTCTGTTTCTCAGACTTCATCCCCACACTGTCCACCTCTTGTTCCTCTCAGTGTACATTTCTGGAACACAGACAGGTTTTTATAGCTCTTGATTACTGATATGAGCCTTTGGACAAGATACTGTTCCCTCCCATAATTTGAGGAAGGGGAGGCTCTTCATCTGGCAGAATGTTTCCAAGTACTTAGCATCCCAAGCATGTAAATCTATTCTCCAGCCAGTAAGGAATCTACCATGTGAGAGCCATCACTCAATTCTAACCACAACCTCTGGAATTTCTTGTGCTTACAAATATTTTTTCCCCATCTCTGGAATATACTGATAACGGATTACAATAATGACATGCTTGTGGTCCTGCCTTCAGATTATCGGATGAGGAAGTGCACACAGAGCAACTGGAATGGATGAAGGAACTCCAGCTAGTGTTGAATACTGTTGACCTTTTTGGAACCACCTGCAGTGAAGAGCTTAGTGGCTGGAAGTTTCCTACTGCTGAGTGTGATAGTGAATGAATGCCATTTGTAGTAAGCACAGAACGCAATAGGTTTTTTCAACATGTTTTTGACTAGAACGGTAAAAAAAAAGAAAAATCAATGTAAGACGAATTTTTTAATTCCCTAAAAAAATGTTGCCTTTCTATCTGGCCTTCTGAAACGGAAGAAACTGCCTGCTCCTCTGGGTAGCTACATGCAACATCAAGAATTCTAGCTTGGTTTTGAGTAGCAACACTTTTCCTCTCAGTGCTCAGCTATACCACCAGGCTACTTCCATATTCAGAAGCATGCAAAAGACTTTCTAGTAAAGGCTCCTAAACTGCAGTAGGTAAAGCACTATTCATTTTCCTTTTTTTTTTTTCTCCTCTAACCTCTGCAGTGCTGTTTGTTAGCACTAATGAAGGCAGTGCAGTTGTACTACGCAATTGCTAACATTCTGTTAAGCACTAAACCATTTTCAAGTTCTACCGACTACAGAAGCTCATAGTTTCTCAGAACAAAAAACTTTATTTTTTATTTTATTAGTATCTGCCTTACATGGATAACACAGTGCAGCTGAGGTCAAGAGATAGAATGAGAAGACCAAAGCAAAGAGCACTGTGGAATGAGTGCAAGAAAGATGAAGCAGGTACACCTCGCTACCTGTTGAACTCATATTTTACTTTGTATTGACATGAAGTCATGTCAGAAGAAGACATGAAGCAAGAAAATAAAATATTTCCTTTTCTTCATTTCTTTTCTCAGAAACAGCTGCCTGCTTCCTTTATCTGTATGAGTCTGAGATAAAAATGTGTATGATTATTCATTTTACAGAGTCTCAAGCAGTTATATACTAAGGAAAGAAAAATAATACTGATAAATGCCCTGTTAAAAATCTTGATTCAAAGAAGCTCTTAAATGATGCCAAAGAGTTGTCTCAACTTTCTGAGATGGGAACTAATGTATTCACCAGTGTGGCACAGAACCAAAATCAATGACAATAGATTAACTTCAATATGCTAGATGTAATGGCTACATTTTGGAAAGAACATTATCTCAAAGTGGTTTTAGCCATGCTGCTAGAACAAATAAGGACAGTACTTATAGAAGTTAAATGCATTTCAATCAATTTAAATGAGGATGTATTCAGTTGACACTACCAAACAAGCATTTTACTTCAGTAGATACAGCCCTGGGACAGCTCTCCAATAATGTTAGGTATAATCATCGGTCAGCCACAAATACAGTTGTTACTAATCCAAGCAATGTTGAAAGCAGGTAAAATAACCTCAGAAGAAGATTTGGTTGTTTAATGCCTCCTCTGTGTACTACAAATCTGTATGTAGAGAGAACAGTTAGAAAGCATTTCCAGAACCATTTTCATAACATGTAGATCTTTTCTGCTCTCTCCCCTGTTCCCTAAGCAAATATTATTGGATATCTACAGTTCTGAGAAGGTGATAAAATGTGCTGCCCCATGACATATCAAGGAGTATATCCCCATTTGTCTCTGCACTCACTTTTTCCAAACATTTTTACAAATCCTGACAGTTTTGAGATGTTTTCTGTTCTGCAGGTGATGTTAATTGCTTTAGAAATAGATTACCCACTAGAGAAAGAGGTGTGAGATAGCTGAGCATCCAAATCACTGCTTCATTCATTGTTTAAGAGGTAATATCAAAATTTAAAGCTATCTAAAGAGTCTGTCAGAAACAGCTGGAGGATACAGAGGGCAGTCAGAAAACCACTCAGGGAATTATTTCTATTTGGTTGAGCAGTTTAGTGTGCTTGTCAAATATTAGTGGAGTAAGATACTTTGACTTCGTGAAGTGACAGTCAGGGAGAAGCTGAGATGAATTCATAGGCATGTGCCAGCCTTGGAATTCAACCAACCTCTTCATCTCAGTAAAGGATTTCTCCCTTTTTTGGCCGCAGGTTCCATAGGTTGATTATGAACTCAGCTTTGAAATATTTCCTTTCATCAGGTTATACCTCTCTGAGGAAAAAAAAAAAAAGAAAAAGGAAAAAGTGTGAGTATATCAAAATATTTCTTTTCTCTAAAGTTTCAGTTGACATAAGTAGCTCCTTCTTTAGAACCACTGACAGTGCACAGGTTAAGAAGACCATAATTCTGACCAATGAAAAAACAAAGTGCAGATTATTTTTTAAGATATATTAATAATCATTGCTGTTTGCATCTCTCTTTTGTATGCCTTTTATTTGTGGAGGATTCCTAGAATTATCTGTGTGTGTCTGAATAGAGAATTTTACAAAATTGGGTGACAGTTTAGTTGTGACATAAAAAATCTGTTTTATGAACAATAATGTAGACAAAAGTGTTCATTACATGCTGAATATGAAACTATGATATTAAAAGATACCAAAATTAAAAACCAATTTTCTTAAAATGCCATGTAGAATTTAAGGTATGAAATTAACTCTCTGTTAGAAAAAACTAGAAGCAATTAAGATAAATTAACAGGATTTCAATTGTTACTCATTTATACAACTAATTTCAACCTAATGGCTGGCAGACTTCTGGTTACCTTTTGTGCTCATTAGAATATTTTTTCTCCTCTTTTTTCAAAAGTACCAAACACTAGGTGGATGCGTGTCTCATGAGAATAAAATCAGTATCATTATACGCAAGGCAATGCACTTATAGATCTCAGTGTAAATTAGGAGTTTCTTTTCAGAAATAACTGATAAACCACAAGACCTGTAATCTCAACTAATTAGCTACAGGTTCACTACAAGCTGACAAGATTAAGCACCATGGAAGGCAAATGCAATTCTATAATGTATGAGGAAAGCATTTCAAAGAAAGAGAGTGAAATATTAGTATCATTATAACACATAGTGGTGGGACCCAATCAGGAATGCAAGATAAACTCCTGACTATCAATGCTGAAAAAAGGAATGCAAAACAGATTAGGTTCAGAGAATTATGAAACTATGCTATGTTGTGGATCTGGGCACCCCACAGCATTTTTTCCCTATGTCTTCCTAAAAGGGTAACCAGCTGAAGGCTGTTGCTGCTTCATTTCACCTGTGTGCCTTGATTTTCTTCCGCTGCATATGGAGGAAAACGGACTGCTGTACATCCTGATTTCACCCCAACACAAAACAAGAATCCTACTGGATAACACACTTGAACAGCAGAAGTGTCCCTTACTTTCAGAGGGCAAGCATATTCTTAATTACCAAGTCAATGAAAAAAGACTTTCTTACTTTATTTTCTGTATACTTTAAATGAGACTAGAGGAGCTTGTTTTTTCCTAATGTTGCACAATTAAGTCTTAGCTGGAACAATTGCTGTCTATAAATAGAAAGGACTGTTAACACC
The DNA here is from genome assembly GCA_028858755.1 of Ara ararauna. Classification (NCBI taxonomy): domain Eukaryota; kingdom Metazoa; phylum Chordata; class Aves; order Psittaciformes; family Psittacidae; genus Ara; species Ara ararauna. The sequence continues at coordinate 74,787,430 of CM054377.1, read as the reverse complement.
AGGAAGAGAGAAGATCAAAATGATAAAACTATCACAAAAGCAAATGGACAAAAGCAGACTACATGTAAGTGTACTTGGGTGAAAAAGAAAGTCCATAGCAAATATCAGAGCACTGAAATTCTGGAACACCTTTCCAAAGGGAGATCTGGCTGTTCCCAAACTTTATTGCTTTTGCAAATTGAATTTCAAGTGCCTAAGAGGAGGATTATCAGATTTTGTCCTTGTGCAAGGAGAGAATGGGACTCAAGCCCTAGTAAGCCTGTCTCTGCAAGATTTCACTAGAAAAATTGTTGTCAAATGGCTGGCTGTCTTTCACATGGACTTTTTCAAGGAGGGCACCTACACCTGCTTGTCTCTGCAGAATTATATATTCATAATAAATGAAGCTGTACACTTTTTACATTTCAGAACATTTTAAAATAGTGCAAAGCAATCCACTCAGTGATAGCTCACTATGTTGGCACTGGATTCAAAGCTTGATATGTGCCCAGAGGGTGTTGTGTTCTGGAATGAAGCACAGTCAAGGATCATATTGCACTGTCTCATGAAGCAGGCCACAGCTCACCTACAGTCAGCTAGTGATACCTAGACTGCTACAGGTTGTGAATTTGTGTATCATCAGCCATACTATCAGACCTCAGAGAATTTTTCTTCAGAAATCTAATATTTTTGAGAGATTATGATGAAGAAAGTGTTTTTAGCATGCAATCTGAGATGTTGTTCCATATTCCGTGCACAAACGGTTGCTCACAGGATGTAGCCTTTGAATAGCTTTGACATTAGTGAGGTCCTCAGGTTTTTTTCCTGCCTCTGAGGAGCAGGTGAGGAAAAAGACTAGGTTTAATAACGTGTCTTTGTAATTAAACTGCAATCTAATCTGTTTCTTTGTTCTTTCCACTTACCTGCATAGAGAAATGTGTTATTTATTAAGTAATAATGCAAACACAATAATTTCACTAACATACATTCGAAACAGGAGTTTGGAGAGAGAAAGAACAATTGTTGAATGCTCACTTTGCTCAGTACTGCCTAGCATTAACTGACATGGGCAAGAGGTGCTTTCATTTGTTTAAAAATTACAGAGTGATTCAAAGACAAGGTTCACTCAGTCAGAAAAGGGGATAAATTCTGTCCTGCCAGCTGTATTGAACATGTTTCTCTCAGGAGATGGGCAAGGTCACACAAAGATAGCATTCCCATGTGTTTGGTGACTCCCTTGCTTGTGACAGAAGCAACACGCTGAAATATTTCTGTGAATATGGTGGAGTGCAATAGAGCCAGGATTTCCTTGCTAGTAGGGCAGTACACAGCACTCCAGAGATACCCAGTGGAACACAGTTATGTTAGGGATTGACACTGCTTCTTACCTTCATGTGAACTGGCCAGGCTTCTGACATGATTCTGCCTTTACCATTTCCTTAATCCAAGCACCTAAAGTACTTGTGAATGCTAGGCTAATACAGCAGCAACTAGAGCAGAAGATCTGTTGAGCAGAGAGGTTCATAAGCATGCCTCCCTCCCTCTACCTACTGTCTCCTTTCACAAGTCCCTTCCAGTCTTGCTTTAACAGGCTTCATCAGATTTCCAGTTGCAGCAAATACTGTGTTAGCCTTCTGTGTCTGTAAGAAACTGGCTGTGCCAAGCCCTATATTTGCAAGAGTTTGTTAGTGTACATTATGCTGCAGACTTCCAGCTCTCCCTTCCCCCCATCACAACCCAGAGAGAGAAACCGCACTTCTCTTTGTTGTCCTCCCACTGCCCTTCTAAGGGAAGATAATGTATAGCATCTGTTAAGCTCCAGATAAACAGCTCCTACTCAATGCATGTTATACAATTAGCATCCAAGTGGCAAGAAGGCTGCCTGTTAATTATTAGTGCCACTAAGATAGGATTGAACCTTAGTTGTTCCTATATTTATGTCAAAAAATCCCAAACCAGGTCCTACAAATATTTGTATTGAATTATACAAGATCATGAATTTAAGGAGGTATTGATGTCTTTGTAGGGATAATTTTTGTCTCAAACACACAGAATTCTGTCCTATCACTCATCTGAGAATATTTTTATCCTTTCTTTTTTTTTCTCTGGTAGCATCTGCTAAAGCGAAACAATATGTTTCCTTGCATTAAACAAGTACTGTACATAGGGGAGGGCTGGCTTCAAAGCTTAAACTCCTTTCTTTTGGTTATGCACTTTTCATGGTTGCCGAAAATAATTTGACAAAAGGCATATTACTTACTTCGGTAATTGCAAACTAATAAATGTTTCTGAATGTCACAGCAGCAAAGATTTGCACAAGTTTCTTGGAGTTTCTCAACTACAAGCCTGCATATTGTTATTATACTAGGAACACAATAGTATTAGGAAAATCAACTTAAACTGTATTTGAACACACTGAAAAAGAGAGGACTGCAAAATTGGTACAATTCCTATGCAGTTGTCAAAGCCTTTTAACAGTCCTCCCTCTCCGCATTGCTCTTTTGCATAATGTTGTTAATAATACATATACTCAGTGCCAGTTTTCCAGGTTGAAGATGTACTGTAAGAATTATAGAAAAGCTCAGGTGGAAAAGGACCTCTGGAGCTCCTCTATACTAAATTTACTCTAAACAGGACTGGCTTCATAGCTACCAGGTTGCTCGGGGCTTTCTTATAAGGGAACGAAGATGATTTCCTGTTGAGGGAAGATGGCTGCATGACTTTTTTGGGTAGTGTGATGTGATTCAGCTGTCTGAAATTAATAATGCTAGCAATAATGAATACATGTTATTTAAACCAGAACTGTCTTGTAGACTTAAGACAGGTCTACAACATTTTAGGCAACAATAGGAAGAGCTGAGAAATCAGATTTGTGAAGTTTCTGCGCAGGAAAAGCCACGAGAGGAGGTACCCGACACGATGTAAAGTATCACATGAGATACCTCAGCAGAAACAAGGACAGAGGTGGGAAAGGGAAGGCAGAAGAATACAGATCCAGGAAAAGGAAAGTCTGTATTTAGCTGTCTGCTTGTTGGAGGAACAGATTTGTGAATTTTGCCATCCTTCAGCGTGTAACAACTATTTTATGAAATTTGTTTTCTCAAGGTCTGTTTTATAAACACATTGTGTAATGCAAACCAAGAGACTTTCAAATACTTATATTGACAACTGGCCATGAACCTGGCTCTGTTCGGCCTCAGTTGTGCCTTGTAGGCTCAGCAGCATGTAAAAAATTAAAATTGGCCCAAAGAGTCAAAACTGACTCCTCTACAGAAGCAGCACCTCCAGATGCTGTAAATGAGGAGGCTGCTGTCTCTGCGTCATCAGCTTTTGATCTTATTTTGCTTAATGAATACCTCAGAGAAGTTGTGAGGGGATGGAGATATGTTATGACCGACATGCACTGTGCATCAGTGGTCCTGACAGCCAGAACAGTCCCTGTGAAACAGAATTACAGCTGGAAAATAGAAGAGCTCTAAGACTAGTTCAGCACATTTGTTGTGTCAGACCAGAGCATAACTCTCCCAGCATGAATGTATGAAAGGGAAGCTGAACAAAATCAAACTGCATGTGTCTCATAAATGGCTATTTGTCCTGATTCTGCAGAACCCTTGTCTGGAATTATCATATTACAGAAGGAAGGCTTTCATAGATCATTTGAATATGAAAAAGCAAATACCAGAGTGTGATATCAAGTATTTGTCCTGAGAACTCTATGATTTTGATATATACAAACACAAAAACATGTTTAAGGTTTTGCAACATCCAGCCAAGTTGATTTTAAGTATTTGCTTAAAAGATGTACTTTATTATTCAGAGCAGTCTTCTTTGATTGATTTCACAGTTATGGGTTGGTTTTTTTTCAAGGAAAGGAGCCCTCTATCATATTGATATTTCTAGCTTATGCTTCTTGGGGCTTTTTTCTTCCTTGAGAAAGATTAGGATTTTAAAAGCATTTCAATAAAGCATGAGTTGGAAATTAAAATTGTCATTAAAATTCTGTGAAATGGAGTACAGCAGAACTTTTTCAGTCAATTCCTTTTGATTTATTTCTCATAATCCAATTGAAAATTGATGATAATAGTTAAAGTGCATATTTGTAATATATGTCATGGAAAATGTAATCTCAGCAGGTCTGATAAATAGATTTTCACAGTCTTTCTACTAACTTACAGAATATTGAAAGACCATTTTGATTTTTAAGTGGACAGTATTTTAAAAACTTATACAAAATAGGAAAGGAAAATGGCACTAAATTAATAACAGGTAATAGAACTCAAATAATTTTGCAACTTTTCCCTTTAAAAAGTAATGTAGGCATTTGTCTCAGCACTGAATCGGTATTGAAATATATGCAAGAATTATCAAATGGTTATAAAGCTAAATTATTTGAATTTTCTCCATATGGTGCAAAGTTAACAACAATCTTGACACAAATCAGAGTGCCTGTTTGACATCAGGATTTCTGCCAAAATGTAGGTGGTTGGGACAGCATTCATGTCTTCTTCTAAAATTATACATGATTGTACTGTCAAAATAAAAAGGAAAACTTTGTGTAGTTTTCTAACCTGATTTGATAACGGAATCTGCATATTCGTAGTCTGAATGTTGACAAGATCTGATAAAGGAAACGCATCTCTCAGAAGAATTGAGAATAGAGTGACAAATGGACGAGACAGAAATACCATATGAAAATTAATTAAGTCTAAAGATAAAGAACATGCATCAGTAGCAACCGTTAATTAATAGGGACACAAACATCCATAAACAGAATAATTTGTTCTTAATTCTAAGTAAATTGTTTCTGGTACAATCTAGTGTCGATTTACAATTCACTCTCTGTGACAGTATCATTGAGTACTTTCAAAATTACCTATCTGAAAAAAGTCACAAAAGTAAGAAACATTGTCTGGTAACTCTGTTGGCAAAGAAAATGAGGTTGTTTACTGTAACTTGACAGGGTATGCCCAGCTGATGCATAATGTTTTTCAAGATGTGGAAGTAGCCACATCCCACGCAAACTTTCCCTGCTTAAATTGTGGGACATCTAGGACAGCGTACATCCAATAACCTTCCATGAGGATCTTGAACAGACTCTGAAGGAGTGTTTCTCATTGCAAGCGCTACACTTTCTGGAAGGAAAGAAAATTTCAGCTACTTGAGAGCTCCAATTGCAAAGGACTTTCTGACAAGAGAAAAACTTATCTTGATCCTCCAGAAAATGAAAGCTTTGTTCAAGTGTTGTATTTGAATCCATATATATACGCAGGTGAGATGTTATCTATCGAGTGTGCATGATACCCTCTCTTCTGTGTGTTTGGCATTGACAAGTATCATTCCTATAAAATAAGTGCAGAACAAACAGTAGCAAAAGACATGTTATTGAAGAAAATTTATTATTTTGTATAACATCGAGGTTTACCAGAGGTTTGGGTATGTGTTTTATGTTTGGGATGGGATGGAGGAATTGAGTGGAGACTTTACCACTTACTCAGAAAAAATGAAGATGAGGAGGATGGACAAGGGCAAATGATAGCATATCAGGACCATCAGCAAAAAAAATGAGCTATCTACTTTGTTAAAAAAATCTGGAAAAGCCAAGACTGTTCAGAAAGTGCCTGCCTCTCAATGGGACCTAATCATGCTATGAGGAAAATTCTTTTCCAAGCAGAGATGGACACTTGTAAAAGCTAAGACACAGGTACTCCTCTTTTTGTTTAAAAGAGAAACAACTGTTTCTTCAGTTTCAGACTGCTAAGTTTTTAATTTATCATAACAGCAGTATGCTTAGTTAACTAAATACTAAGGATCAGGGAAAAAAAAATAAAAGGCAGATGGCATTAATTAGTTCAATTATGTATTCCACTTCATGTAAAAAAAAAGTATTTCTATATCTTTGTAAATGTCAAGTTATCTGGAAAGGTTTTGCAGCCTACAACCTTAGGAGGTTTCAAAAGTCACTTGAACATGTCTTTAAGCAACCTCATATAACTTTGAATTTGGCTTTGCTGAAAGGGTATGTAGGACTAGACACCTCCAGAGTCCCTTCCAAATAACATCTTTCTATGACTCTGTGGCTCTATTTAAGAATAACAGGAGAAATATCTGAGAAAAATTGTGCAGTAATGACTGAAAGTTCATTGTCCCTGTGGAGAGGTTGAGCCTTGTCTGTCAAAAGTTTCTATTTTTTTCTAACTGGCCTTTTGATACCAATATTTAATCAACACTTTCAGTCATTTGCTACCATCACAAAGAAAAAAACCAAACCAAAATAAACCAAACCAAACCTAACCTGGAATTTGCAGCCATCTTGTTACTGTCCTTAGCATTAGTACAAACAGAAAACAGATGTTCTTCACCTGATAGAGAAGTAATTAGTTAGAGGAGAGAAAATATTATTGTGACATAAAAAAAATAAGCCTATAGTCCCTTTAGGTAGGAACATAATTAATGGTTATTGAAGATTCTGCAGATGATTTTCTGACGTCCTGTCAGAACACAATTTATTCAGTTTTTTTGAAGGAGATGATACTGTCATACACAGTTTACCTTCTTCGTTCATTTTGTGCATAGGTTCATTGCCCCCTAATAATTCTGTGACAGAGGCAATAATGATGAATAATAATGATAAATATCTTTTTTTGCTGTCAGAAGATATAGCAAAGCACATCTTTGGCTGCACTGTACTGGGGAAAATGCTTGCAAAGTTATGGAGTTTTTATTATGTTGCTTCAGTTTTGATGGGCTACTACAGTGATTTGCTTTCTGACAGCCTCTAGGAACATCCCATTCTAGTATCCTTTGTGCTAAACTACATAAATATGTATGTGTGTTGGGAGTGTTAAATTGTCTGGCCTTCAGAGGAAAGCTTAGTTGGAACTGTTACCAAAGACAATGAGCAATAACTCACTATCTTCTAATCATATAGGTAAAACTATGCCACTGTGACCCCTCTACCACTTGCACCCCTTTTGACATGCCATCAGATATGAACGTGTACACAAGCCTCTCCCTATCCATGAGTATGTAAATTTATAAAATCTGCTCTTTCTTTCACAGCACCATCTTTCTCCACTTCATACCATTGCTGCTTTCACTCCATCTTCTCCATTGGTACAATCGCTAGTACTTTCTGACCTCATTTAGACTGCTTTCCCTTCCTGCCATGCAGGGGAGCTCAGCTGCTCAGAGACAGAATTGTCTGTCATGATTTTCTGGCAAAGAAAATGAGAGGAGTCTATTTTATTTTTTAGAACAAATGCATTCAGATTTAATTTAGTGTTGTGAATATAGTACTTCTGCACAAATATTCCCATGATGGTTGCAGGTGGCCAGGCACAAAATGCCAGCAGTACATCAAACCTCTTCAGCCCTGGCCTTATTTGCATTTACAACGTGCTCGTTTTCACATCCATTGAATCCTTTGACTTTGTTCAGCTGACAAGTAAATGTTCCTATTATCATACTTTTGATAATGTGGATGCAGTTTCATAACTATGCATGCCAGGAGTGGAAAGCAAATTAGACACGATGGAGTACCAATCTGAGGCAGAAGCATTCCCATAAAGGAGTTACCTAAGAGTCAAATCCCTCTGAACACTTAAGTCAGATTTCATTAGAGGACGAAAGCATTAAACACCTCTGTGCTTTTGTCAGTGCAGGATCCAGTTCCTTTGCTAGCACTCTCTATGGGGCTAGGCAGCCTTCCCAGCTTTTTTTGTAATCCCTCTCCTCTCCAGTATTTTTCTGGGTTGAGCACGCCATGCACAACCACCTCTGCATTTCTAGGAATGTCTCTTCCTTTGAGTCTGCTCTAAAACTTGATCTGGGCCTGCCTCATTCTGGAGCATGGCAGCTGCTAAGGAGTAAAGAGACACCTTATTCCTTCAAAGGGCAGCAACTCTTTTTATAGTAGGACATACCACAGAGTGTGCATAAATTAAATAATGAACAAACCATCAGAACTGTTCTAGCATCTTTCACATTAATACAGACCATTGAACAGGCATCAGAAATCCTTATTATGAAACAATAAAGGATCTGAAAATATGAAAGAAGAATTTCTGGACTTTAATGTCCAGAACCCTCAAGTGCCAAACTTCATCGCTTTTTTTTTAAGTTTTAAGTATTTCTTCAGTATTTTGTCAAGCTGTTTAAAACATTAGCGTTCAATATAAACCTGCACATATTTTTTCTGATCCACAATATTATGATTATTTCATAATTTTGGCTGGCTTTAAATTCAGAGTTATTGCTTCCTCTGTTACTAGTTATGACATCTTGAATCACAGCTGACAGAATTGATCAGACCAATGAAAGGCCATTGGACTACTTCCCTCAATTCTGCTTATTGATAGATTGAAAATTCATTCGCCTGTTAACCTCTTTATGTTCAAATGAATATTCCTTATAGAAGTGAAATAATGGGAAAATTTCAACATGCATCAGGAGTGCTCCAGTTGACCACTCTTTGAAAAAAATAATGCAGTAGGCAGCAAAGAGATGTGCTGACTCTTGGTCCTGGATATAGGTATGAAAATAGATGTGCTGAGAAAAGCAGCATCTTTAAAAAGGTCAGGTTGTCCCCATTTGTTATTTCTTTCTGTAATTTATTACCTTTCCCTTATACCTTTCTCTGAGGAGAAATAATCAGATTAGTTTTCAAAGCCTTTAGAAAGTGTAGGTGTGTTTAGGATTAATTCCTGCAGCTCAGCTTCTGGGCTGTGTGCCACCTGCAAGGGGTAGCAGCCTCAAAACAGTAGCCAGCCAGATGATTCTTGTAGCAAGCACAGAGCTTCTGTCTCTGGTCAGAATATGCCTCATCACAACGCAAGAGGGAAGAGGACAGAAATGTTCAAGGGGCTGAAGCTTTGTCTCTCCCATGCCAACAGAATCATGCTGAAATGATAAACCAACACATACAGAAGTCTGCATCCAGCTGCAGAAACCCTCCAAGAATCAAGTATACATGCTTTATTCTTAACCAGTAGCACACTAGCAAAGTGTACTAATATGGTGGTGAAGGAAATACGCAATAAGGGCTCTGTGTTCTAGGGTTACACTGCTATTACTCTTGAGAGATTCTGGGTGACTGCATTACAGTGTGCAGCTCTGATCACCACGGCAGAAGTTCTGCAGCCCTGGTCCATATTATGCTAAGGAGGCCCAGAAGTCTGAGACTGGTGAAAATGAAAGACCCATGTCTTTATATCCTCAGTTTGAAGGTGTTCAGATGCACAAGATGGGAATTACAGATAATCAGTGCCTAAGAATAGATCATGCCGCTTTTAAGGCTTTTGTGCTTCAGCTCCCTCCATGTAACTCTTCTGTGGAAGAGGTGAGATTCGGACACCATCAGTGTGCTCCTTTTCCCAAGCACTGAACACACACAAATATTAAAATTTTAAAGAGACCATGTGTAGAGTCCTTGCGCTGATTTTACTGATTTGTTGGTTACTGGCACTGATTTTTGTGATGCTTTTTGTAATTTTTGTGATTTATAGTCATGAGGCTACAAATACTGGAATTGTTTACTTCTTCCCAATCATCATGCTTTCTATTTTAAAAATAGAGTGTAGGTGAAGAAAAGCACATCATCCAAAGAGATGACAGGCATTCCTATTGGAAAGCTCAGTTTATATCTATGATATTAAGTCAAATAAATCCCAGGATCATAGGTCATATATCGATACCCAAAATTATCCAGAAAAAAAACGACTCATTGACCTATTGATATTGATACTCTAACTAATTTGTATCCGTAACTGTTTTTTATAGGTCAAATAGGCGATAGCATTTAAACTGTTAAAAGGTCTCATATCAGCAGAGTTCACATTAAGATAGAAGACATGAAATATGGAATACAACTAAACACTTTGTAACCATTTTTAATGCCAATCTAAAAATAACAATAGAAAAGCATAAATTATGAAAAATGTTGAAAAAACACTTTTTTAATTTTCAATATCAAACAAAGGAGCTTTAGTCTCCTATAAAAGTTTTTCTGGGGTTTTTTTTCAGTGACTACATTGGGAAAGCTGCATATATTAATTCATTTGGTCTCTTTCTTCGGGATATAAGCTTCCGTGTCTCTGCAGCCAGACCTCAACATCTGCATCATTTTCTCTACTCTGGCAAGACTTCCCAAATTCTGTTATCTCTTCCTTATCTGCATATAATCCATTGTTTTTATGTACTTCCTTGGTTTCAGTCACCATGTATGCTTAGCAAGTCACACACACTTGTCAACTGCGAGCGTACCTTGACCTTCAGCCTTTTCCTTGTCATTGTCTCTTTCTCACCCACGTCTGAAGGTTTGCTATGAGCTCAATCTGTACACATTTACAAATTTGTCATAACCATTCCTACCCAATATGTTTTTTTCTCCATTTTACCTTCTGCATTCCCTAGGGGGGGTGGAACTGGATGATCTTAAGGTCCTTTCCAACCCTACCTATTCTATGATTCTATGATTCTAAGAGGAGAAAAACACAATAAGAGAAAGATTCAATCAACCCTCTCATTATGTAATGTTATTCTCTCACAGTCTTGTAAGCTGACAGCACTTATCTGAGAAACTTGCTGGTTTACTGGGGTACCTCCTTTGCTGTTTCATCCTCGACAGTTCTGTGCCCACCATTTCATGTTTTAACAGAATATGATGAAAAAGCCCTTTTCTAATCAAAACCATATGCAACATACATTTTCGGCATTCTGTATTTTAAACTTCTGAGTCAATTGGCTCAAAAGAGAGTATTTTTCTCTGGAAAATCATCCTGTTTTCAAACTGAAATGGAAGTAACATACCAGCTGAATGAAAAGGATCTGTAGTTTTTGGAGTGTGCAATGAAACTGAAGAATCCTAAATTTTAGGGGAGCTTGGCTTTCCTTTATGATAGGCTGAGAAAGTTGGGGCTGTTCAGCCTGGAGAAGGGAAGGCTGCGTGGAGACCTCATAGCAGCCTTCCAGTATCTGAAGGGGGCCTATAGGGATGCTGGGGAGGGACTATTCATGAGGAACTGTAGTGAGAGGACAAGGGGTAATGGGCTCAAACTTAAACAGGGGAAGTTTAGATTGGATATGAGGAAGAAATTCTTTCCTGTAAGGGTGGTGAGGCACTGGAATGGGTTGGCCAGGGAAGTTGTGAATGCTGCATCGCTGGCGGTGTTCAAGGCTGGATTGGATGTTGCCTTGGGTGGCATGGTTTAGTGTGAGGTGTCCCTGCCCGTGGCAGGGGGGTTGGAACTAGATGATCTTAAGCTCTTTTCAACCCTAACTATTCTATGATTCTATAATGCTTTGATTTGATGTTTAATGCTTATCCTTGGGTAGACTGATGGAGATAAAGTGAATTGCAGGGATGAGAGAAAAGCTCATTTCACAAGGTAGCAGGTAACAGTACATGTGTTTACCCCACTTAAAAGACTGACACGATTTGCTACATACTGAAAGAAAGCTAGTTAAAAATACTGCAATGTGTCCTGCTTTTGTCCAAGTGCATTAATTCTTATTTGTATGAATAAATGCAGTGCAAAAGAAATAAAATCATATTAAATCCCTAAGTGTTTCAGATTTCATGTTTGCATTCATTCCTAATTGAAAGAGTTTCAGTCAGTTTTGTACAGATTCTGCCTTGATGATAATCATAGAATGGTTTGGGTTGGAAGGGACCTCTAAAGTTCATCTAGTCCAACCCTTCTGCAATGAGAAGGGACATCTTCAACTAGATAAGGTTGATCAGAGCCCTGTCCAGTCTGACCTTTGATGTTCCTAGGGATGGTCATCTATCACTTCTCTGTCTGGGCAGCCTGTTCCATTGTTTCACCACTCTCATCATAAAAATGATCTTCCTTATGTCTAGTCAGTGTCTACCCTCTTTTGGTTTAAAGCCATGACCCCTTATCCTATGACTACAAAAAGGCCCTACTAAAAGGCTGTCCTCATTTTTCTTATAGGCCCTCTTTAAGTATTAAAAGACCACAATACTCCCCTAAGCCTTCTCCTCTGCATGCTATACAACCCCAACTCTCTCATCCTGTCTTCATAGGTTGTAAAATATTAAACCACAAGTACCTAATCTGAGACTAAAAAATGGCTCTTGGCTGGGGACAGTGAGGTCAACCCCTACCAGAACATTTAACACCTCTCAGCAAAATCTGATTGTACTTCCCATTCATGACAAGCATGGAAGCGAAGAAAACTATGTTTATGTGGTATTCCATGTATAATGTCACTCATCTTGATTAGAACCAAAGCTTGTCTTCATCTTGAAATTAAAAAAAAAAAAAGGATAGGAAGAATATTCACCCCAGCTCTTTGTACATCCAATTTAAGCAAAAGGGAGTAACTGCACAGGACTTGACAGTGGTTTTGGCTCCTTTTTTTTGGCAGATAAAGGCAGCATTAGTAATGCTCTCTCAGATTCTCGCATAACTCCTCTTTGTCCAGGTCACGGAATGTCTCAGTTGGCACAGTTGAAAAATAACTTCTATATCAACTGCCTATGTTGCAAACTTACGTGTTATCCAGCCATTGTAATGGGTTGAAACATAGTTTATTACATTTGCATTTTTTTGTAAGTAAGGGGTAACAAAAAACCTAACTTGGTTTTCTTGGTTATCACTAGTACAGTACCAAATTAGAGTTTGTAATAACTAGTTGATAAAATGCATCTGAATGTGTCACGCAGGAATTATAATTAATAGAATCTTAATTTTTTTTCTTCTTTTTCTCACCAAAAATGGAACCAGCAGCATACAGTTTTTTTCTCTGTGAACTTCTTCCAAAAGTATTTCTTGCTTTTTTAATTGTTTAAAGGCTGATGTTCAGCCTCCTTCATCTCTGTAAAGTGCTTGAGCTGTTCTCAACTCTGCCATAAGTAACATCACAGCTTTCTTTCCTTGTTTTATCTCTCCTTTACTTTCTCACACAGCCACCAAAGCTTAGTCTTTGCTGCTGCTAATTATTAGCTCACAAGAAAATGCCTACTTGTATAATACAGGCTATCATACATCATCTTTTTTTCAAAGAGAGCTGCTGGCTTTTTTCCTCTGAATACATCCAGGCAGTTTTTTGATAGCTGCGTTCTGGAGCCAGCTTTTGTTTTGGGGACAAAGGAGCTCAGATAACTCTCTACTTCCATTGCACAACACTGAAAAGCACAGGAGACAATTCGCTACGTCTTTTACAGTTGAGACTGTGGCATCTTTGTTGCTCAGTCTCACTTTGTTCAAGCAGTCATTTGGGCCTACCATATTTCTGACAACATGCTCATCTGCTTTTATACACACACACACACATGCAATCACTATTCCCATAATTACAAACTACAGAGTTTAAAACGTTGTGCAAATATTTAAATTTGCACAAAATTTTAAGCTTTTAAAAAGAAGCTTAAAATAATGCTTATTGCACTGACTACAACACAACAGCTTTAACAACATAACAAAACATAGGTTGCTATTATCATCAGCAGTGGTACATTTTTTAAAGTTTGCTTGGAGTGAATCTGGCAGGAAAAACCCAAACCCATAGCTTCTTTTAAATTTTATCATTTTTTACTCTGACATATGATGAGTCTTCCAACGATGATTTATTATTCTTACCGTGATTTTTTAAAGCTTTGCCTTTGTTTAATTTCCTTTTTTAACCTCCCATTGCTTTAACTCACTTTAAGTATTATTTGTATGACAGATACTTCTTATCTTCTTTGAGAGGCAAGGGTTTATTACTACAGAAATTCCTTGTGACAGATAGCTGTGTAACCTAAGAACAACAGGGGAGGGATATCAATGGAAGAACTCAGTCACCATATTTCTTTTACTGTGAAACTTGTACCCACTTCTACACCATGTTTTTCTCCAGTTTTCAATTATTATTAATATTGATTATTAAATTATTACGGCTTCTGAATTTTTCCAGACAATATCAGACTCCAATGGGCTCAACCTGCAGACATGTAAAAAGAAAAGCCTAAAGAAAGAGTCCAAAGCTAGAGAAACAGTTCCCCCCCACCTGTTTGTCTCTTTTCTCTCAAATTCTCACAGCCTTACAGAAAACGTTCTTATCTGGTCATAACACAATAAGCTGCAGAGCATCCCAAAAGCCAGATATCTTAAACTTCTGCAATGCTGCTTTTCACTTCCCTGAAATGTCCTCTAGCAGGCTATGTCTAATGCAGAAAGCCAGCTGAGCCTTGAAGCATAAAATACTGAGACCGAGACAATCATAAGGACATAGAGAAGAACAGGGATGAGTGGAACTGCATGGAATGCAATCATGGTGAGATAAAAGCATTGGCTAATTCTCATACATCAGGTTTTAATTCCTAAGATGAGATGGTGGCAGGAGAATCCTAGGATTTTTAATAGAAAACAGTACAGCTCCTTTCCTTAAAGTGGTGAAGAAAAATCCATGGAAGGTCTGAAGTCACTGAGGGAAAACAACTCTGGCAAGAACTGCCTGCCCAGCCTAAAACAACCTCCTAGAGAGTTGGTGATCTTCATGGAAAATAGTAGGGAAAATAAATATTGAAAGACGAAAGAGGCACCAAGAAATGCATTGAAAAATATGGGGAGTTTGCTTAGGGGACATAACTAATGCAGTTCCAGGATGGTTATGACCAGTTTTCTTAAGAAGTCAACCTAGTTTTAGAAGTATGGAATTCTTTCAACTGATCACCCAATAATTCATGAAACAATCTTCAGATCTCACTGCTCTTTGTAGTCCTGCCAGACACACCCCAGAAGACTACGTAAGTGTAGTGAATAGCAGGATAGATTTACAGAAATACCTGGTGAATTCTTGCCCCACTGTGGTAAGGCCCAGTTGGGATGACAGACAAGTCACTCTGGCACCGCTTCTGCAACTCAGTGTGGAGCTTTGTTTTCATACAGCTGCGGCACAGTGTTCCTGCTGACTGTTGTCTTAAGGGATGCTGTCCTTAAATTAAAGGATGATTGCAAAACATTTAGGGAAGATGATGAAAACCCCTTATATTTGGGAAAGGGAATGTGTTTGCAAGAAGTACCTTTCTACTATTTAAAGGGACTTGCCTGCAAAATAAAATTAAGTATAGGGAAGAAGGAGGAGTGAAAATATCACTGTGAAGGGTAAAAAATCTCAGTTGTGGCTCTGTCATACTGAATTTCAGACAAGAGCCAACCAGGAAAGTCTGATTTATTCTCAGCTATTGAAGTAATAGAGAGAGTAAATTAGCAGTGTCTTACTTCAGGGAAAGCATATAAATTCTCTGGAGCATAACCACAAAATGTGAGACAATGCTTCATTAGGGTGGCAATCCACTCCCTCAGTTCTGTGTGGCCTTTTTCAGTCAGGGTTTGCTATTCCTGACTGCAGATTTGCAAAAAAACAGCTCAGATGCAGAACTGCATTTCACCCTTGGTTCAAACTTACGGGGCAGATGGGGCTGGAATAATAAATGCAAATGTTTGGGAGAAGGATACATGAATAGTGAAATCTACAGCTAGATTAAAAAGTGCACAAAATCTGTGAGTCCTGTAGAATCCTTAATGTTTCTTGAACAAAGTATACTCGAGGTAGATGTTGAATATCTAGGTACAGTATGCTCACCCTGTTGTGTATTGGAGAGAAACAGTAAGAGGAGGTTTCAGAACCCTGAGTTCACACTTAGATGTGTTTCAAAAACACCAAGGATGAAGCAGATTAAGCTTTCAAACCTTTAAAGAATGACTAGGTTCAAGCCTAGGGTGTGGATCTGATAGAAAGTCTCTAATTTACACCAACAGCTGAGCTACAGACCTGACTTCATAGCTCTGAAGGGGTTTGGATCTAGGGTTTATAGTCATATACTCTATAAAAGCACCTGAAACAAAGGCAGTCTAAGGTGTGGGTGAAACACCAGTGATTAAGCAGGTCCCAGACTGTAAAGGGACAGGATTGGTGTTTTAAGATTCAGATTTACTTCTCATTATCCTACTCTGATTTGATTGATAACACATTAAACTAATTTCCCTAAGTCAAGCCTGTTTTACCCATGGCAGTAATTGGTGAATGACCTCTCCCTGTCCTTGTCTCAGCCCATGAACCTTTTGTTATATTTTCTCTCCCCTGTCCAGCTGAGGGTGGGAGTGATGTAGCAGCTTTGGTGGTCACCTGGAGTTCAGCCAAGGTCAACCCACCACAATCTCATATTTGATTAAAACATTTACTGGATCAGAGGGAGAAAACAACTAATTAAGTGTCTTTGTTTGGAATATAGGAAACCACTGGAGCAGAAAATGACAAAAAATACTACATTAAAAATACACTAATTTTTCCAATTAATAGCTTAGCACCAACAACAGTCAAATAGAAACCTGAAATTACCAACTACAATAATTGAAAAATGACTGAAGTATCAATAGTAAAGTCTGTACCAGAAAAATTTAAGCTGATATTGAAAAGCATTGTTAACAACGTCATGAAGAGCCATCCCAAAATATTTATCATGCTTAATATTGTACCATTCCTAATGCTATATGCACACACATGGACATTTGCTTATCTTTTTAAGTAAACTTCTGATTATTTAATTTGCATATAGCCTATTATATTCATGGAGTCTAACATTCAAGGAGTCTAACAATTCAGGCATGCAAATGCAATCAAAAGCTCCATTCGGTTTTTAAGGGAGACAGAGGGAGTTCTGTTAAGCATTTTAAACTGGCAAAACCTGTCTATCACATTATAATTGGCTCTAATTAATACTGCCAGAAGCTACAGCTATAAAAATCTTTACCAAACACTGAGTCACACTTAAACTGGTGCAAAATCCTTCTTTTGCCCAAGCAAACATTAGAGAAAATCACTTCCAATGTGTTCCTTAAAACTGCAAGCTGACTGATGACTGTAAGTGAAGACAAACATATAAGCATAGAAGAAGCCATTTTGTTGAAATGTAGGATATGATGTATTTTCCTAAATGGCCAAGATACTTGTGAAAATCAGTGAATTATATTGCATACATAATGCATGTAGGTATGTTTTGTCAGAGTAGATGAGTTAAGCATCAACCTTTTAAAGATGAGAAAGTGGGATGTGAAGAAGTGTGTCTTTGTAATGAGCTTGTGTGATAACTCAGCCAGCCCTGGCACATGAAAACAAGTGTGGAAAATAAACATCATGTAAAACACCTTAGCCATCACACAGAGAAGCATCTAATCAGATTGGCACACACTGCCCCTTCCCAAACACCGTTCAGAAAGAAACTTGCACCTGCTGGAGGCTGGAGATGCTCTTCGGTAGGGGAGCTCTCCAAACAAAACAGGGGTACCTACGCCTCTGAGGGAAGCAGAGTCCAACTCTAGGGGGAGAAAGCTTTAGTTCAAGTAGATGAGACTAACACCCCATCTACTTGTGCTGGCCCATATACCCCTGGCTTTATTGGGATTTAATCTCTTGACCACTGTAGGACTTGCAGGGCAGGAAGGCTTTGGGTTGTTGGAGTAGGTGGTGTCACTCCTGCTTACACGTGCTCAAGTAGACCCAGTTGCCATTGCTGAGAGATCAATTAATTTGTGAAAACAGTATCACGCTAATTGAGGGGATCGTTGTGAAATTTAAAAATCAGCTGATTATTTCAGAAAACATCGGGTTGTGTCCAAAATGCGTGCATCTTACAGCAGTCCTATTTGCCCTATTCAGGAGAACATTGCAGAGTGGTGGCTAACAACTGACATTGAATTAGGTCACACCGATTAGGTGCTGTAGTTCTGGACATGGTACACCCATTGTTGGCCCTAGAGACTAAAGAGTATACCTGATATGTTACAAATAATGTCACAAATGTCTCTGGGGTTTTTAACTCTCTGGCCAGAGAAGCGAGGTTCCCATTTGTCTTCTCCCAGAACAGTGTGCAGAACACTAGGAACCAGCTGGCATCTTGAAGGAAAGAGGGCAAGAGTCCTACTGTCTGTCATGGCAATATCTGTGAAACCTTAGCAAGACACTTTGGAGAACATTTTTACAGTTCTGATGAGGTACTTACTGAAGGAACAAACCCAGACAAAAAACTAAGGACAACAGGTGATCATTGCCTTCTTCCGGTAAAATTCACTGAGTTTTATATTGGTTTGTTTGTGATAGCCTAAAATCACATTTTAGGTGATTCAGATAAAAAGTGACCAATACTCCACGAAACTGGAAATAGTGTTGCTACACTTGCCAACCATTTCTGTCTTTCACTTTATTCAGTCCATGATATTCATCTTCTTTGACAGACTGAAAAGAAATTTGCATACAGAAGCAAAAAAACTGGATTTCCTGTTAACTTTGGTTGCATGTATTGATCCTTTGTCATCAGTTGTGTGGCAGTGGGTTTTCATCCCTTTCAAAGACACAGGTAAGAAAGACAGATTTCTTCCTATGACAGTCATTTCCAATCATACATAAAAGAAACAATGGCATCCATTATCATGAGAGTAAGAAGAGAGTGACCAAAAATCTCTTCTAGCTGTACAAACAGCATTTAGGCAATACACACCCATATATCATATATGGAAAATAATGAGTACCAAATCTATTTTGAGGGGCATAACATAGGTTCCGTGGAGCAAGTCAGACATTTCTGCGTTGCACTTTGGTAAAATTGTGGACTTTTCCTCAAAGTCACAAGGGAAAGAAATGCATACTTTTACAACCCGAAAGCAAGTTTTCTGTTTGGAGTTACGTGATTCTGGTGTCTAGAGGGGAAATAATAAGTCTATAATATTTCAGTTTGAACTTGTGTTTGTTTTAGCTAAGGCAGGCCTACTGCCTCTGTTAAGATTACTTTTTTTATTCCTTTCCCAGGAATTGGTGTGTGACTGGGAATTTTATACTATTTGCTGATTAAGGATAAGTTTTAGATACTGATTCTTCTTTGCAGCTTGCTTGAGCTATGACCTGAGTGGTTCTCAATGAAGTCTTTTTGCAGGTGAGCTCGACAATTTCTAATAGTTCAGGGCAGCTACTTTTGTCTCTAGAATATTTGGACATGTGACCCGCTCTGATAGTCATGGTGTACTAGACGGTTACACTCAAAACAGCGTTCAGAGCAGAGAGGAACTCAAACTAGGAGTAGAGGTACGAATTAATGTTAGACCAATCAATGTTTAATTGGCTATTTTGACATACTTCCTTATCACAGCCCACTTTCTTGTCACTTCTTTCAGACTAAACATTGAAACTTGCATGTCTTTCTGTAAGTCGCATCTATTCCTACATAGCAGCAAGCTGCTCAGAGCCGTGACAGAACCCAAATGTTAGTTCTTAAATAATGCATTATTGGACCTTTTTTTAATGTCTAGCTGAGGCTGTGGCACTTAACAAAAAATGAGATTTATGATCTTTGATAGTAAAAGCAAATGAAGAACAGGACATGAAAAAAGGCAATGAAAAAAGGCAATAAAAAAAGAAAAAGCAAAATCTTTGTGTTGAAAGCAATTTTTTGTTGCAATTTATGAAAAAGGAGTATTTTTGTAGTGCTTTTAGACTCCTTTTTTTCTTATAAGTATTCTAGTTAATGAGTGAAAAGACAATTTGAAATCAGCAGGCCTAACACACACTTCTTAAATGCTAGTTTTATCTGGATTTCTTAGATAAATGCTGGGCTAAACTAATCCTGCTTCAGCACAGTTCCACTGAAACGAAGGGATAGGTCTTGTACTGTGATGACTGTTCTTTCCACATTCAGAGAATGAGCCAAAGTGCTCTTATGAGAATTCTCAAACAATAACGGAAACATGTTTATCATAAGGACATAAGTTTGACCAAAGATGAAAGGAAAGTCCAAGAAGGAACAGAAGCCAAAAATGCAATTCTGAGAAATTCTAACCTCAACATATGCAAATCCAATAGAAAAATATGTGGCAAAGTTTTTATTTCAATGATTAGACATTCAATTTTGAAGTAATGCCCTAAATTCTTGAAACGTAGTGGTAAGTTAAAAATGCCCTTGAGTAAAAGTAGCGTGATTCTGGCCTATGAACTCTGGGAGAAGGAGAAAAGACTTTAAAAAATGTTTATGTCCAGATTTGTGGCTGAAATGGACTTTAGAAGATATGTGGGCACACAGCTATCTCCGGGCTTCTGATACCAAGGGCAAAAACCACTAACTAGACTAAACAAGCTCCATAAACAGAGTTAGAAAGTTAGTCAGCGTTATTAGAGCATACAACTAAAATGACAAGATAAAACTTGGCTGCAGCCTGATGCTTGGTGCAATGAAGAACAATATCATTTTTGTAGTGGATTTAATATTCCAAATATGTTTAGCTAAACTGCCCTGAGAGGGCAGAGAGAAGTGCTGGGAAGAATAAATGAAAATGCAGACACATAAGCCATTTTAAATAAGGTTTACTCAGAGACTGAATAGTCTGGTTTCCTTTCTTGGGTATTTAAAAGATAAGCATGTTAGTATAGGTGAAGTAATTCCAAAAATAACTATGAGACTTGATGCTGGAAACAATAAATTTCATAATGAACAATGTGCAATTGTACACATAAATATAATATATTTATGGATTTGTATCTGTGCATACATACTTACAGGCTATCACCCTTGGAGATTAATTAAAGTTAATCAGCGGTATGTAAAAAATCAGTATAGCATGAATTAATTCAGGAACTCTGTAGCTTCCCTGAAACTTAAAAACCAGAGCTGCCTGATGTCAGCAATCCCACTTGCACGGTAAGAATTACACATAAATTACAGATATGCAGTAAGAAGCCCTTGTAAATTTTAATGGTTGATTATTATTCAACAGAGGACATGGCACTTAATGAAAGAGACCTAACTAGTGGCCCAAATCGCTAATGAGAAAAGTTGATGTCAGTGAAAACTTCTGCAGCCTAACTTGCCAGTAGACCTGCATACACACCAAGACAGAGTCCTTTGTTCCTTGACCTTACTGTAGAACAGCTGTTTCCTCAATAATGTGCCACCTATTCACTTAACGCAGGAATGAGGTTGTAGGTCCTAGACAAGTGCTCAAAACTTGAGGCTTTTTTTAAGAGGGCATATAGCATCTTCTCAAAGTGTTAGTTTTTTTCTGCTGGTGCAGTTCCAGCTGTGAGGCTAGGCCTTCCTTAAACATCTTCCTGAACTAGAAATTTAGGATTAGCAGTACTCCATCTATCTGTCTTCTGGAACCCTGTCGGCCTTCAGCAGGAACAAGATGTACAAAGACTATGTCATATGAACAGTGTCCAGACCTCTGAGATCGCCTTACCTACTTCTGCACTTCTAACTTGCATCTCCACTTTCCCAGTGTGAATGTACAGACACAGTTCTTCTCCCCCTTCCCTCTGGAGGCTGGGAAAAAGCCAGGATCATTCTCAGAGATTTTATTTGCCCTGTAGAAGAACAGTGTTCCAAAATACAATGACATAATTCATCAACTCCAGTATTCTTGGGTTTGCAAAATACTTGGAGAGTTTGCCATTAGAAATGTGATCATGTATAAACGTATGCAGTTAATAGCAAAAAGGAAAATAAAGTAAAATAGGCAGTGTATTTTGCTGAGTTTTAAAGAACATACACTGTACTGTTCAATTCTAAGCCACAGTGTAAATGTTATGTTGAAACCTGTTATTGAAATGTCTAACATACAGATTTTTGCTAAAAAACATTAGGTTTTCTGAGACTTTTTAAGCACTTATTCATAGATTCAGATTCCATTGTTATTCTTTATGCAATTTATAATGCATTCTCATCTCTCAATACAATTTACAATATTTAACTAAGAAAATCTATGGCAAGCCCTCTCTGAACTTGACTGAGTGCTATTAACATCTATTTATAATTGTATTTTACATGCAATTTGCTTAAGGTTTAACTTCTAGCGTAATGCTAGATAAAATTAGATATTCAGCTCTGCTTCAAATAATTAATCTGAGAGTAAAAAAAGAGTTTAAGAAAAGACTATTTTGGTATTCCCTAATTCTCTCTCATACATAGAGACTTTTAAAATAAAACTAATTAGGCAAAGCTGCTAATATAAACACATTTCAGCACCTGGAGTTTTGTGAATCGTATTTTATTCCTTTTTTCCACTCACTAGCTTTGCAAAATGGGAGGTAAATCATCAGTAAGTGAAGTTCATGTGTGTTAGATTCTGCAAGCCTGCATTTTCACACTGTAGCTGGCTGGAAGTCTTGCAGATGTTGGTGTGTAATACTAGTAGATGTCCTATCTATTTTGAAATTTGACCCCATAAGAAAGGGAAAGAGCAAGTGTCACAGAGTGGAATACATGATCTCACTTATATCAAGAAGCATAAGTAAGAATCCTTGGGTACAGTTATTAGCACCTGTCACATCATGGGCCTGTAAAAATGGATCTGTTTTCTGTTAGAGCTATTAATCATTGTAAACTGCTTTAGGCACAGTCACTAAAATAGAAATGCTAAGGTCCAGCCATTAAACTGATATGGACACTCAGCAGCTTCATACTCAACAAATATTCTTGCAAGATCGCAGACTTCATAGCAGTAAGTTGTGGATCTCAGTTGCATGATAGCTCTTAAATAGAAAGTAGGAATTGTTTGCTTGGGGTTTTGGGGTTCTGAGTTATGACCATAGTCTCTTGTGCACTCGCACTCACAACTTGGTGTCATAACATAACTAGAGGTCACAAAACAACATCCTGAAAAGGCAACCAAATGAGGCCAGATAAATTGGTCTGCTTGAAGCTCTCTGTCAAACTCTACACTGTATTATCACCGTTTTGACTACTTCTGCAATAAGGATTTTGTGTTGCTTCCTATTCCTACCTACTTAGTAACTTGGTCACATAGTCACATTAAGAAATCTCTCATTTCACGAGTGATTTCCCTGGCAAAGAAAGTAATTTTTATAGTATATACCACTAATCACTTAAATTAGATTTAGCAAGATGAAATTCCAGGGTTGCTTAAAATCAAAACCCCTGTTTCTATAGCCCTGTCCTGCCCCCTCTACTGGTAGCCACATATTTCTGTATGCTCCCTGACAGCAGCCTCAGTTACTACATTAGTGAGTGGGGAGTAGTCTGAGCATTAATTCTCTTTGGTTTTGGTTGTGGTTTTTTTTAAACCATGACACTTCTATGGCATATTTTTTGTGATTAGATAGTTTGGCTGACAGATAGGACAATCTGTCCAGCTATCAAAAAAGCCTGCCAGCAAAGGATGCCATTTCACATGGAGATTATTTAATGGAAAATTAACCACCTGCTGTGAGTTAGCTTCTCGTTGATTAACCTCCATGGAGAAAGTCATGGCTGCAGCACTGATGGCTGACATTGGCTGTGTTTGAGCTCAGCAATAACGTGTCTTTAAAGTCATGACAGCCTGGATATTAGTAGTAACTAAGGATTGTTAGCAATGTTGACAGCTGTTTCAGAGCAGAAATCTGGTTTACTTGATAGAGGGCATAGATGATGTTGCTTGTCAGGCGGATATAAACAAAGCTTAGAAGAAAACTGGTAGATATGTGAGGGATCTGTAGCAGGTCAGTGCTAGTAAACAGGTTGTTAGCCTTGAAACAGACTATTCTGTTTTTCAAAAGGTTAAAAGATGGCAAATGTTCTAGGCCATGGATAATTTCTGTACTTACAGGTTATTCAAAATGAACAGAAAATTTAATCCCTGGTCTTCTCATTTTACTGTAACAATAAAATCCATGCGACTTCAATCTTCCCTGAATGAAGAAATTACATTGCATTTAAACTCTTCCTGCTATCATTTTCTTGCCCAGAATTGGGCTGAGTGAGTTAACAAACCCAGGAGCATCAAGTCATCCAGAGAAGGATACCAGGAGGTTCCTGATGACTTTGGTGTTAAACAGTGCTAGGCTGCTGCCAGGATTTACTGATACTGAATCTTTCCATTGGCAGAAAAACATGCCTATTGATTTTCATTAGTGGGCTGTCAGTATCTCCAAAGTGGGAGGTATGGGTTTGAGAGGGTTTTCTTTAAGTTAAGAACCTAAAATGGCAGGTAGATTATTTTACCATTTCTTTTATGCAACCATACCCCTCTGCATGCCTCCTTCCCAAAGAAGGGGGTTTTATACATGCCTGCATAAAGTACAGGCATAAAAATTAGTTCCTCTATAAAAATCTGCAGAAAGCCAAAAAATTATTATTTCAAAATAATTCTTATTTTCTTGGAATTTACGGCACACACAGGAAAGCCATCATGTGCCAAATGTGAAAAAAAAAAAAAAAAGTCCACATTTTAAAAGCAAGGGTCATTACAAACTGAATAACCACTAAAGAATGCTGGATTATTCATTTCTCAAAGTTTTTCAAAACTTCTAGGAAAACATGACTGAAATTGTTTTACAAGCTCAGGAGTGTTGTTTCCCAACTAGAAGGAAGCACAGCAGGAGGGCAAGGAGACCTCCCTGGAAGGATAAGGAGCTGCTGATGAAACTTGGAAGGAAAAAAGAGGCTTACAAAAGGTGGAAAGAAGGACAGGTGGCCTGGGAAGAATACAGGGATGTTGTCCGAGAAGCTAGGGACCAGGTTAGGAAAACTAAGGCCCACTCAGAATTAAACTTGGCTAGGGATGTTAAAGATAACAGGAAGGGATTTTTTAGGTACATAGAAAATAAAAGACAGGCTAGGGACAGCACGGGCCCCCTCCAGAAGCTATCAGGAGAAGTGGCTACCCTGGATTTGGAGAAGTCTGAGGTTCTTAATGACTTCTTTGCCTCAGTCTTCACTGGCAATTGCTCTGACCACACCACCCAAGTCTTGGAGATGCCGGAGCAAATCCAGCGTAGGGCCATGAGGATGATCAGGGGTCTGGAGCACCTCCCATGTGAAGACAGGCTGAGAAAGGTGGGGCTGTTGAGCCTGGAGAAGAGAAGGCTGCATGGAGACCTCATAGCAGCCTTCCAGTATCTGAAGGGGGCCTATAGGTATGCTGGGGAGGGACTATTCATTAGGGACTGTAGTGATAGGACAAGGGGAAATGAGTTAAAACGTAAACAGGGGAAGTTCAGGTTAGATATAAGGAAGAAGTTTGTCCCTGTGAGGGTGATGAGGTACTGGAACAGGGTGCCCAAAGAAGTGTTAAATGCTCCATCCCTGGTGGTGTTCAAGGCCACACTGGACAGAGCCTTGGGAGACATGGTCTAGTGGGAGGTGTCCCTGCCCATGGCAGGGGGGTTGGAACTAGATGATCTTAAGGTCCTTTACAATCCTAACTATTCTATGATTCTATGTGCTGAAACATGCAAGCAATCTGTGTTTTCTGATTGAATGTTCTCCTGAATGAATATGAAAGTACTAGATTTTTTCTGTCATGTTCTGCATCTTTGAATCTTTTGAGAAATAAAAAATATTTTATTTTCCTCTTCTCTTTTCAGTGCATTTCTTTTTACTAATCAGGCTGAAATTATTTCCTCTGATCCACTTCCTCACTCATGCAGCTGAGTCCTGTTTGCTTGCTTGCTTGTTTCTGCAGCTGCAAAAATTAAACAGAAGTCTTTTCCACTGTAAAAACACAGCTATGGGAAGATGGGGGAGGCATATGATACTTCTAGTGACTCCTGCATAAGTGGTAGCAGAGCAATGCAAATTCTCAGTATTAAGGAAACTGGATACATTTCATACATTTTTGCCTAAATCCATTAGCTGCTTAATTCTCAGGAGTACAAAGTACCAGTGAATATGGATTAAGCTTTTGAGGCCAGGATAATTAATTGCATAAATATAGAATTGATAACAGCCACTGCAGTAAACTGCCACAAGGAACATTCAAGATTCAAAAACATCTTGTGATGATCATGACAGTGAAGTTAACTAGGATACATAGCACAGGGACATCTTCATTATTGGAAGGTGGGTGACAGCTCTCCATTGAGAACAGGTTAGGGAAATGCTCTTTGGAAGCTACCTAGAGTTTATCTGTCTAGCTGCTGTGGGGAACAGGATGGACTAGAAGACCTCCCGAGATTCCTTCCAGCCCTGTGATCCTATAATCCCTCATTTCCTAGAATTTGGTTATTAATGAAATCATTACTTCTGCTTACTTGACCATAGAGACCTCCTCCCACGTTTGCTTATTCAAACATGGTCTGGTCATATACATCTGTGTAGCAATTATAAGAGTAATTATACCTGTAAGAACCTGAAGAGAAGATCAACTGTGGCTTTATGAGTGGTTGCCAGCAGTCTGGCTGAAACTCCAGCCACTTCTTCTGTCCTTGTTTTTTATTTTGTTATACTGAAACATGTTTTGTAAAAATCCATTACTTTCATGCTCTATAACAGAATTTTCACCTCAGTCACCACCTTACTGTGTTACAATACAATTCAGAAAAGAAGATTTAGCAGATAATTTGAACGTATGCATTATATTTTAACTAAAGGGCAGGTGGTCCCCAAAACCAGACCTTAATCATCCTTGCAGTAAATTTAACCCAAGCATGAAGTTAACCAGCTGCCTGAAGAAGCTGTTGCAGGTTTTCTGTATTGCCCTCAACTTTCCCATATATGAACTACTGAACGTGCTTATACAGGAGAGACGGTAGGGAAGAGGGGTCAAGATTATAATACCTTGTCATCCTCAGAAAATTCTGTTTAAAATAAAAGAGTGACCCCAGCTTATTTCAAGCTCGTATGGACTATTTTAAGGAGAAGAGGACATGTTTGGTAGTGGTCAAGACCTTTATGTTACCCTGAGTTATGTATCAAGGGGACAGTGTGAACTCAAGACAAACCCTTATTTTTTAGTATTTTCCAACTGTCTGCTACTGGGGTGCAATCTCTGAGACTGCAGCCCTCCCTGGGACGATCAGTTTTCCCATGCACTGCTTAGGGAGCACACATTTGTCAGCATGCTAATTTTTAGCTGCCAGCTAAAAATTGAATGTTACAGCGTTGTCTGTAATAGCAGGTATGCTCGTTTTGAATCTAGTTGTCACGTGAAAGGCGGAAGATTTTCTCAACCTCTAGTGTTTGATTTGTCTATCAGTGCCCCAGGAAAGCAGAGACCATTGTGCCCAACCAGTCTGTGAGCATCGTGTTATAGGGACCCTTCACTGAACAGTCCTGCTGGATCAGAGGGCAGTTTGACTGCCTTGTTCAGGAAAACATGCCAACAGCATAAGAGGGACACCTCAGTGGGTCTTCCCACTTTATGTTGCCCACTGCCAATGACTAATAGAATCCATGGAGGACTAATGCTAACAGTTTACAGAATAGCACTATTAATATAAAATCATGACAAATTAAGGTCCAGAGATTCCCGGTGATAGGGACTTGCCTGCAAAAACAAGCTTGAAGTGATACGCAACCAGACTGTAATCACTACTAACAGCTAGCATAAGCTAGTTATGTAGTGCGCGTAACATAAAGTTCTTACCCAATAAGCATCCCTATGGGGGAGAAGACAGGTTCAGCCTGCTGACTGATCCCAGAAGTCACGATAGAGTCTTCCCTGCTCTCCCTTTCCTAATTTCATATATATGCACAATTTGATTACAGTTGGCAACTCCATGTAACCCTCCCACCAGGTACAGAGTGGTCAGTTAATTTCTATAAGGTTACATCATTTTCATCGAAAAAACATCCTAGTCAGGTTTTGCTGAATCATGACAGCCATATGTTGATATTGTCCATTTGCTGTACCAGGCTTCAAGGATACTCTTTCCTAAATAGAGATTCACTAGCTCTGTTTCTTAATTCGCCTACACAAGGGCAAAGCCTCCTCTCCCTCTGTCAGTTCTTTGTTCGTCAGTGTTGTTCATCCTGACCTTGCAGGAGGCCCTTGTATCTGCCCAGGCTTTTTCATAATAACACAGGTTTCAATATTTTAACTATGTGCCTATGGAGCTCGAGTGACTCTGGTCACACTTCGTTATTGATGAGTGCAAAATCCTCTTGCTTTGCTTTTACAAATATGAGTCTGGTTTGCTTGTTTGGCAGCTACTGTGTGGTTTATCAGTACATGGTGCCCCCAAGTTCCCGCTCCTGCAGGGAGTATAGGAGAGCCTGGTCATGGGGTCTTTGCTCTGCTTCACTCTCCATTCAGTGTCTTTTAGCCTATGCCAAAGTTGCAGGATTGCCTGGGGAACTGTCACTGGGTAGATTCTGTGCATGTCAAAAGCATCCCATCCTGAAAGTAGCAGCTGCATTTTACTCTAAGTGTTATAACATAATTTTAGAGGACTGAATGGAGGTGATCTCTAACTTCCCACATTTTCCCACACTAGTCTTTAAATTTAATCAGGAAAGCAGCCCCATTCACTGATATTCATATCCTGCTGGAGAAGAACATGACATCAGTGAATGGGGAAAAAAAGCACACTGGAAATATTTTGCCATTCCTTCATTACCATTCGTACACACGCATCTAACAAGCAGATCACTAATTTCACATTGCAATTGTTTCAGAACTCTGACAGATAATTTTGTCACTTTAAAAATGTTAAAATCATAGAAACACAGACTGGTTTGGGTGGAAAGGAACTTAAAACTCATCTAGTTCCAACCCCCCTGCCATGGGCAGGAACACCTTCCACTAGACCAGGTTGCTCAAAGCCTCATCCAGCCTGACAACCTAAACCTCTGGGTTACAGGCAGTATAAGCATGTTGATGCTCTCTGGATGTGCAGAGAGTTTTCTGTTGTTGTGGAAAATCCTGGGTTACAAGGGTGCTAATCTAAACATGAAGAAAAGTTCTCAAGTGGCAACAATTTATACAATTGTGCCTCCACCAGCTCATGTGTTTGCCATCTGGGATCTATCTCCCGTCTTATTTATGATCACTGGTAGATAAAACTGATTTGCACAAAGATCAACATTGTGTGGCAAAGATGTTCTATATCACATTTTTTGGAAGAAGCATGTGAGTACAATGTGCTACATTTCAGAAAAGTTCAGTACTAATAGCTATCATCTGGAACAAAAGGCACTTAGACTAACAACCCTGCAGTTACCAGCACTTTGCAGGGCACTGTTCAATATAATCAAGTCATCTCGGGGCTGAACATCACAAAAGTGCCACTTGGAGTTAAGTTTAAGAGGCAGATGCAATTTATAGAATCATAGAATCATAGAATAGTTAGGGTTGGAAAGGACAGCTACAGGTTGGGCAGAGAAGAGATTCAGAGCAACCCTGCAGAGAAGGACTTGGGGGTGTTGGTCGATGAGAAAATGAACATGAGCCAGCAGTGTACTGTCCAGTGAGGTACTGGAATGGGTTGGCCAGGGCACTTGTGAATGCTCCATCGCTGGCGGTCTGCAAGGCCAGGATGGACATAGCCTTGGGAGACATGGTTTAGTGGGAAGTGTCCCTGCCCCTGGCAGGTGGGTTGGAACTAGATCTTAAGGTCCTTTCCAACCCTAACTATTCTATGATTCTATGATCGTCTCTTTCCAACCCCCCTGCCACGGGCAGGGACACCTCCCACTAAACCATGACACCCAAGGCTATGGTCAACCTGGCCTTGAACACTGCCAGCGATGGAGCATTCATAGTTTCCCTGGGCAACCCATTCCAGTGCCTCACCACCCTTACAGGAAAGAATGTCTTCCTCATATCCAATCTAAACTTCCCCTGTTTAAGTTTGAACCCGTTACCCCTTGTCTTATCACTACAGTTCCTCATGAAGAGTCCCTCCCCAGCATCCCTATAGGCCCCTTCAGATACTGGAAGGCTGCTATAAGGTCTACACACAGCCTTCTCTTCTCCAGGCTCAACAGCCCCAACTTTCTCATCCTATCTTCATACGGGAAGTGCTCCAGTCAAATGATCATCCTCATGGCCCTCCTCTGCACTTGTTCCACCAGCTCCATGTCCTTTTTATGTTGAGGACACCAGAACTGCACACAATACTCCAAGTGAGGTCTCACGAGAGCAGAGTAGGGGGGCAGGATCACCTCCCTCGACCTGCTGGTCACACACCTTTTGATGCAGCCCAGGATACGGTTGGCTTTCTGGGCTGCGAGTGCACACTGTTGGCTCATGTTCATTTTCTCATCGACCAACACCCTTAAGTCCTTCTCTGCAGGGTTGCTCTGAATCTATTCTCTGCCCAAACTGGAGCTGTGCCTAGGATTGCTCTCACCCAGGTTGAGGACCTTGCACTTGTCATGGTTAAACTTCATCAGGTTGGCATCAGCCCACCTCACAAGTATGTCAAGGTCCCTCTGGATGGTATTCCTTCCCTCCAGCTTATCAACCGAACCACAGAGCTTGGTGTCATCGACAAACTTGCTGAGGGTGCACTCAATCCCACTGTCCATGTCACTGACAAAGGTGTTGAACAAGACCAGTCCCAACACCAATCCCTGAGGGACACCACTCGTTACTGATCTCCAGCTGGACATTGAGCCAATGACCACAACTCTTCGCGTGCAGACATCCAGCCAGTTCTTTATCCACCGAGTGGTCCACCAATCAAATTGATGTCTCTCCAACTTAGAGACAAGGATGTCATTTAAGACAGTGTCAAACGCTTTGCATAAGTCCAGGTAGATAACATCAACTGCTCTACCCCTGTCCATCACTTCCGTAGCCCCATTATAGAAGGCCACCAGATTTGTCTGGCAGGATTTCCCCTTTGTGAATCCATGCTGGCTGTCACCAAGCACCTTATTGATTTTCATGTGCCTTTGCATGCCTTCCAGAAGAATCTGCTCCAAGATTTAGCCAGGCACAGAGGTGAGATTGACTGGTCTGTAATTCCCCGGCTCATCCATTTTCCTTTCTTGAAAATGGGGATTATATTCTCCTTTTTCCAGTCATTGGGAACTTCACCTGACTGCCACGATTTTTCCAATATGATGGACAGTGCCTTAGCAACTTTATTTGCCAGCTCCTTCAGGACCCACGGATAGATTTCATCAGGTCCCATGGGCTTGTATACATTCAGGTTCCTAAGATGGTCTCGAACCAGATCCTCTCCTACAGTGAACCCAAGGTCTTCATCCTCACAGTCGCTGCGTCTGCCTTCCAAAAGGAAGAACTACAATAATTACAACAAGAAGTCTGTTCTTAATGACTGTTAAATGCTTACTTAAATGCCAAAGGCAGAAATCCTTCATCCAGCCCCTGCATCTTAAAATGGGAATGCTAACCAAGAGGGAATTTCACATCACCCCAAGATGTGATATCCTGGCTCCAGTGAATAGGTAATATTGGTCAGTTCTTTTTCCTTAGCTTAAATACTTTAGTTTTTATTGCTTTAAATGGGTCACAAATTGCTAGGATCATTTCAGTAAACATAGGTTAGAGAGGGATATTCCATATGAATATATTCTGACAGACCCAAGGAGGTGGTAACTTTTGGGGAAGGGCAGTATAAATCTGCTGATACAAAACGTTTCACTCATTGTATGAGGCAGAATTCTACATCTGGTCATAACTGACACAGGGGCTAAGGAGCTCCAAGGGCTGGGATAGTGCTAATATCATGCCACCATTTAATGAAGAAAGTAAAGCAAGGACAATTGATGCAACAACTGGTTAGTCAACTTATAATATTCTCAGCCAGGAGGGGATGGGGAGGGAAGGGTAGGAGGAGAAACAAACAAACAAACAAAAAAACCCAAAACTCAAAAAAGCATGGAATGCAACAGCAGAGGATATAAAGAATAGAAACAGAATTAGTGCTGATAAACAGGCTGTGAAGGAAGGCAGATCCTATCAGACACATCAGATTTATTCTTTGACGCAACTAGTGCAACTGATAATTTGTAAAACCTCTGATTTTCAAACACATCAAGCCGTCCAGTTTGGGGTGGTTGTTCAAAGAAACAGCACAACCTGAGAACGGCTCCATCATTTCATAAAATTTGGTTAGCCTGATCTCTAAGAACCTGCATTCAGATAACCCTTCTAATTGACTTAAAGGCAGTTTTTCCCCAACAATTTTTCTTCAGTTTATTATCCTGTATTTGAACTCAAGTTTTTTTATTTTCTCCAGAAACTTAAATGTCACATTGGCTTGTTAGTCTTTCAGCTACTGTAGTATGTCAAGCGTACGCATGTAAGGTTGGATAAAAATTAACATTTTGCTAACCTATTTGTTGGTTGGTGACCAAACATTTATATTCTACTTTTAATGATTATCCACCTATCTCTTCCCATTGTTTTTACTTTTCCTTATTCTGGTTTTCTTTTATTATGGCTTGCATTTTGCTCAGTTTAGTATTTTTTGGGGTTTTTTTCCTACTTTTCTCTCACTTTCCCTTCACCTTTCTTTCTGCTCTGCTGTGCCCCATTTTTCAGACAGGGCAGCTCATCATGCATCATAAATATCATAATACAGTAAAAAATAAATGTAACTGATTTGGAGCTCTATGAATATTTCAGAGTTACACCCAAACCTAAAAATGTATTCCTGGAGAATAATAAGACAGACTAAAACCAAATTACTTTTAAAGAGCACTGCCGTGGAAACTAAAATTTTAGATCAGCGTGAACTCATAATTACCAGTTAGACAAAATAAGACAGATAGGAAGAGTTCAAACATTCAACTTTTTTAATACCTTGATAATCACTGAATTTTACGGTGACTGCACAAGAACTACACCTCACAGTGATTAGAAAAAGCAAACCCAGTGGTACTTTTGGGACATAAGGTCAAATGTAGAATTCGTGACTGATGCAAAGGGCTGATTTTCTTAAAAT
Source organism: Ara ararauna (assembly GCA_028858755.1). NCBI lineage: Eukaryota > Metazoa > Chordata > Aves > Psittaciformes > Psittacidae > Ara > Ara ararauna. Next base: position 74,754,820 of record CM054377.1, on the reverse strand, counting down.
TCACATTACATAACACTAAAATGCTGTTGTTTTGCTTACAGATCATGTTAGCATCACTGTTGTCTGTATGACTTTTCAAAGCTTGTCTCTCTGAAAGGGGGGAGCCTTAGGGAGCACGCTAAAGTTGCAATTCCCAGTTTCATTTTTCTGGGTCACATAACAAGAAGTAGTTTTCCTTGACTCTTCATGCTAAGCTCAAATCAGCCTTAGCAATTTTGGGGCCTACACCTTCCTTACTGCTACTGTGCACACGGCTCTGAACCCCCTATTATTAACCTTTGCATACCAAAACACATCTGGGAGAGTGAGCTGTTACCTTAAGGCAACTCAGCTGTTGCCTATTTGTCAGGGTACATCAAGGGGAGGCTGCGCCCTAAGGGAAAGCAAGATCCCAGGCTCTGCTAAGAGTTTAGATAGCCAAGTTCACATGGCAATTGCTATGGGGAAGTGTACAGCACCAAGTTTGGTCTGGAATCACACCAGGGAGTTGAGTCAGCAAGTCAAGATGAAGAAAGAGCAGCTCTGGAGACAATGAGCAGGGTATGTCAAAATCCAGTGAGCTTCAGCCACGTACATAGTGACAGGCAAGTCTGCAGTCAAGATGGAACGTTCAGTGTGTGGGCCAGGGTCAGGGTCTGGAGCAGTGGAGTAGGTGGGCAGGCACAGGCATGGCTGCAAAGCAGCTCAGGTGTGGACCAAGGGAGAGAGCTTCAGCATGAAAACAGTTCCCAAGGGAAGGAGAGGGGTCCTCTGTTGCATCTTGTTGCCTGTTTCTTCAGTACAGCTTCCATCAGGGAGCTAGGCATGAATGCAGTCAGCTAAACTCCCAGAACAACAGGAGCATGTTCTGGGCCCTGATGTTATAACTGCAATTGGAGGCATCTTTATAGGTAGATATAAAGCATGCCCCAATTTATACAGCACAGCAATGTCAATCTAAGGAAGGTTAAGACTCTGTATTCGGGAGCTAAGGGGCAGCATCAATGTAATGCATGAATTTTCATTGAAATGCAGACTGTACCAGCTGACAACTGAAATTGAAAATGTAGGGCTAACAATGCTGAATTTTTTAACAGAAACGCAGGCTTTGCAAGCCTGTGAAGTGTCTCCTTATAAATGTGAGCTGTTAAGCACTTTAGGAGTTATTCCATTCAGCAGTCACTTACAAGAGAACATTTGTATTGATTCCCACAGGAGATATTTCAGGAGCAGATCACCAAGATGTGCAACTTGTGCAGTTTAAGAACATAATTTCTGTCAATGGTGAAGTTGTCATGTATAACTCTAAGCTACAGGAAGACTTTGTTATAGTTTATCGGTATGGGAAATCAGTGAAAAACGTACCTTCAGTTAGGAAAATACTCTATGGGCTTTTGACTCTCATGAATCATCATTTAAGTCTAATAGTTGGAGGAAACGTTATTCACATTGTCAAGATTTAGTCCTTTCATCAGAATTGTCTGATTAGCCAATTAACTATAGAATGTGGGTAGTTTCAAAACTTGCATAGATTATTGAAGACTGAGAGTAAGCACCCATAAATGTCCTGTGGATAAAAACTCTCCAGAGTCTCTTAGAAAGAAAACAACCACCAGAAAAATGGAAATGCAAGAGGTTTGGAGATTGCTCCATATGGTGCTTGACATTACCGTTTCCCAATGAAATACCTGGCTGAATTAGGTAGGGTCTATTCCTTCACAACTAATTTCATCATCATTGTGAATTTCTTATGTTTTTCCTGATACCTTTGGAAAGTGTAGCATACATAGCAGAACAGTAAACTAGCAATGAGAAAAGGGTTAAGAACTTCCAGGAAAGAAGAGAACAAACATGTTAGGGGCTGATTTGAAACCTGCAGCTGACTCAAAATGTAGAGGAGGAGGAGATATAGAAAAATGGAGAAAAGCCAAGGAGCAAAAGGAAACTGCTTGATTTCATTTTCCCAATGAATCTTACTCATTGGAAGTGCCCCTAGACTAAGCCACGTGCATAATGTTTCACCAACAAGAAGTCAGTATCTCGTGCCTGGCACCAAGATGTTCAAAAGCAGTCAGGCATTGTCAGTGGAAGTGTAATATCTAATCACTAAAGTATCTGCCTAAATTTGTAAGGTGGGAAGTGAAAATAATTATGGCATGTGAACAAAGCTGCTTTTGTGTGCAAAGGAATGTTAATTTTGCTAATTTGGCATAGCTGAGCAACCACATTAAGAGCAGCTAGAGAATCTCCCGAAGCAGATAGTTTTATTTTTGTAGAAGGTTGCTGTTTGGTTAGTGCTCATGCAGAAAATCACGGACAGATTTATGCTGGAAGCAACCGGAGTTCATCCAGTCCAGCCCCCTGCCCCAAACAGGCCTACCTCCTAAGCTATGTCAGGTTGTTTAGGACCTTGCCCTGCTGATTCTTGAAAACCTCCAAAGACAGAAATTCCACAAACTATGGTCAATCTGTTCCAGTACTTAACAATTCACATGATGACTTTTCCCATTTTCTCTTTCATCTCTATACTTGGATACATCTTTTACCTACACCTACACATACATTCCCCTCTTCTCTGTTGTCGTGACAAAGGCTCCTGCCAGCCATTATGCTAAATGCGGATATGACAATATGTATATCCAAGTGCTGAAAAAATGAAATATATAGGAGAGGGCAGCTAGGATTTATCTTCTTATCAGCTATTGCTTTTGCAAGTCCCGTCTAGAGCTCTTTCTTCTCCATGTGCAAGAGTTTTGTAGGCATGTAGAGCTGATTGATTGCTTAAAGTATCATTAACATTGGTGGTGGGTTACAGACAGATGAGCTGAATTATCAAAAAAAAAAGAAAACCAACCAAAAAAAAAAGGGTTAGACCAGGTCTTCTGTAGCAGCAGTGTCTTGTTCACAGAGCAGCCTGGTCTAGTGGAAGACATCCCTGCCCATGGCAGAAGGGACTAAGGGAGCTGGAAATAGATGGTCTTTAAACTCCCTTGAAACCCAAACCATTCTATGATTCTATGATTTTAACATTTAAAAAAAGACAAAATTATGATTTCTCTACCATTTTGATATGAAAAAAGCGCTTTCTTTACAAGAAGACAAAAGTTACTCAAGATGAAAGACACGTAATGAGAAAGAGAAATGACCTTTTAATATTTTAAGTGATATAAAAAGGATCTTTCAGAAAGGCAGGACAAGATATATTCTACTTCCATACTTTATGTAAAAAAATGAAATATTTGTAATATGAAACAATTGTCTGTTTGTCACCCATCTGTAGCTTATGAAGCAGCAACTGCCTGAATTTAGTCAAGGCTTGTCAAATATAAAAAAGTGGGTGAATTTTTAAACACATTTATTTTATCTACGCTAGGTAGCACTTTCTTTTCTGCGACAGTGTGTTTTCCTTCTTCCTTTTCCTCCAGGATCTGCTGTCCTCTTTCCCTACCCAAATAAAACCCCAATCCAGTTGTTTAAAAGAATATTGTAATATGCTAGTGCACTAACAGACTCGCTTGCCTGCAAAACTACAGCAGACCCACACAGACCCAAGATCCTACACATGAACTTCCTTGGGCAGCAGGATAAGGAAAATACATGAGTGTCTTGGCATGCTGACAAACCAGTATACCACCAGTCTGGAAGGTATGGGCAGGCACCTTTTTGGCTGGTCACTCAGGGATACACTTACTCTGACTGTTCAGCCAGCTAATAATCCCACTTCCCTTTTCAGGTGATGGTGAGCCAAATGGCATAGATTATCTGTCACCAAAGGTATTGTTTACTGAGCTATACTCTGCACAAAGGACACATGTCATGCAGAAATGATTCCATCAGCTGTCTCGTATAGCTCAAATCACAGCACTTGTCTGAATTTCTTGTTTGAAATGGAACCCTTCTTTTTAAAAGTCACCATTGCTTTTGTTTACTTTCAGGCAAAAATACAACAAAAGTTTCTCCACAGTTGAAGGTAGACATGCAGTAAACATTATTAGCATAAGGGTATATGTATGCTAATCACTGCAGTGATTGTCACTTTTGCAGACATATGTGGACTGTATTTTCACAGGAACATTTCTCTAAGGATTTAATACTGTCACAAGCGTAATAATGCATTTACAGCTTCTTACACACAGCATATTGCCAAGGTGAAAGGCACATTACTTTTAATGAGCACCTTGTCTTCCTGTATTTACTAGGTTGAAAAAACTAGTACCAGCATATTCTAGAGGAGGGAATACTTTCAGAAGCAAAACTATTTCCAGACTGCTTAGCATGCAGAGATGAGCTGTTTTGCAATTACTCCCAGCACATTACAACTACATTGGAAGTGTTTTGATTGGAAGTGTCTTGCATCTGACCAAATCAAACTGAACTCAGATAAGATTTTGCAATGTCATGTGTATTTGCAACTAACTGAGTCAGGTCTCCTAAAACCCTTTTAGCTACCACAGTTGACCGTGTTTTGGAACCCCTTATTACAGAATGCTTTGGATTTACATCACATGTAAAAGAATAGAAGCAGTTGGTGACTTCAGCCTGCTTTGGCTCTAGAATACATGTATATTAATGCTTCCTTTGAGGTCAGATTTATGGAGGTGAAAATCCAGGGGAACAAAAAAAAAAGAAAAAGCAGTGATAAAATGGAACAGAATATTTTAGCCTATCAATAACATTTTGAGTTGGTCATTTCAAGAGTTTCAGAAGGCTTTTTAGGCAATTCATGAATGCAGGGCCATGAGTGCACTAACAGGCCTAAATGGCCTGGGGCAGCCTCACTTGCGACCTCTACACAAGCTCTGCAGATTGGTCCAGGAACTCAATTTAAGCCATTCAGGCTTGGTCCTTCAGTCCTAGACTGAACTGTGTTGCTTTTGTATGTAAAAAGCATAACGTAAATTGCTAATGCTTACAGGCTGCAGATAGTTAGTTGTGGATGAGTGTCTGAAATGGAACTTTTGAATCCTCAGACAGGAAGCTGCTTGCTGCAACTGATAAGTGCTGGTTGCAAATGTTGGTAAGAAATGAACAAAACCGAAGCAGCACATTCTGAATCCTCTGATTAATGAAGGGACATAAGACAAACCCACATGTGCATAGACTATATAGGTTCTAGTGAATGCCCTTCTGCAGGGAAAACCAGTGAATGTGCAGTCTTCAAATAACATAAGAGGTCTATTCTCTTTTATTCCTAAATAAACCCTGGATCCACTAGGGACTGTTGTTTACTTTGTCTGTGACACAGCCGTACATAACCTCTTCTCTGTTTCTGGCACTGTCTCCTGTGTGGACTTCAGACCAATCATCTTGTCTTCAGCCTTGCCTCCTTTCTCCATCTCTTTCTTCATATCCTCCTCCTCCTGACTGCAGTCCCTGAGGGGACAATGGACCACAGGAACCACCCTGTTTTGGTTGAACCCTGCTGTGACCCACCCTGCTCAGATGTGGGGTGACTGCACCCCTGGGGAGAGAAGTACTCCTACCTGCGCTGCATTCACCCTTTGCTATTGCTGGTCCCTCCTCATGGAGCAGTCCTGCTCTGGCTGTTTCTTGGCAAAGCCTCAGAACAACAAACCTGCCTACACTGCTGAACATCAGCTGAACTTGCACTGCTCCTGGAAACCAATTCCCTGTCATTTCTAGGCACAGTGCAACCCACAGAAAGCCTGATATATTTTTGAGCTTTGTTTTAACCTTGATCTGGAGAGTGCAGGGGGTAGAACTACTGAATTTGGGAAGAAACTAAAGGAGAAAAGAAAAAGTGAAGATGAAAAACAAGGGGAATGAAAATGAGGGACCTAGATTTTCGTAATGGAGTGGAGCATTCAGAGCTGGCTGCTTGGTGCTCAAGGGTCCTAACAATTCTCTACTGTGCTGTGCCAGGCTAGCAAGGGCTAGGAGAAGGACTCTCCAGTTACCAGGAACATTTTGTCTTGGCAGAGAAGAAATGGGACAAAACAAACTGGAAGAGTTTGGCAATGGAGAAAGAGAAGTGTTACAATATATAAAAGCACAGCAGTTTCCCATCATTTATTGGCGAAATAACACTAACAATCTCAGTTTAAACCATCTGTAAGGCAAGGGGAGAAAGAAATGTCTGTGGTTACTCAGACTGTGAACCACCAGTTTTAAGAAGTTATAGAAGAGGCAAATATAATGCTATGATGCATCAGGCAAACTGTTTCTAGTTTTCCATTTTGAATGCTATTATGTAAGAGCTCATCTAGAATACTGCCTGTAATTCTGGCCACCCACTTCAAATTAATCTATTTTGAGTCACATACGGTTAGCAAAATAGCAGGATCTCCATTCCATTCTATTTTTTTAGCAAATACAATTATTTAACTGATTCAAACCTGACTAGATACAGGCTGGCAGAAAATTAAAATATGAGTAGTAAACAAGAGAAAGGAGAAGTTATTTGTTCCAGGACTTGATTCTGCTGATGAAAAATCACTTGAACATTGAGTGGCAATCAGTAAGTTTAGTCCTATAGTTAGAAGACCCTTCTATAAAACAAATGGATGAGCACAAGCGACTAAAAGAGATTCAATGGACATTTTAAGGAACCACCATATCTCTCAATGCATCATATATTTTTATCTTATTTTATTTTCATATATCCCTTTTCATATGCATCAGTTATTTCAGTTCAATATGTGGCCTTTTTAGCTTGATATACCTTTACTTCTTGCAATCTAATGCAGCAAAAAATATTTTTTTTCCTTGCTGTATCACAGACAAATGGATATAATAAAACCAATACATTTTAAAACTGAGAAAATTAATATTGACTATGGAGTATCAGTCCATTCCATAACACAGATCTGAAACAGTCTTTTACATTCTGCTGTATTTCTCTCCTAATATTCCTCAGAAAGACATATCCAAACCTCTGGTCAACAGAAAGGTCTCTCCATCACTTCTGTCTTTATTATCAAAAATGCAATTGGGTCATAGACTAAAATAGGAAAAACTTCTAATAGAAGGAAATATTTTAATATTAAAAATTATTAAAGAACCCATCTGAAACTTTGAAAATCATTAAGAGAGGAGGACAAGTGACTGAACATCTTCGATCTTCTGTTTAATGTCTTGATAAACAGTCAGTATGATATGAGAGGGTGCACACTGAACAAGCTTACAGATGATGCCAAGCTAGAAGGGCTTGGAAAGAGCAAGCAATATTGCCTCTCCAAGAGGCAGGGCTGCCATTCATAGGGACCATGACAACTGGAAAAGTGAGCCAACAGGAAACCTGTAGAGTTCAAATTGTTTGGGGAAGAGTATGGACAGGGAAGAAGCCTGAATTTGTATGACATACAGTTGTGGATTCTGAACTGACTGTGGCCCTTACGAAAGAGTACTTAGGGTTATAGTAACACTTTGTGAAAATATCAGCTCAGTCCTTACTGTTGGTCAAAAAAGAATATCCAGTTTTAAGACCTGTCAGGAGAGAGAAAAAGAAAAAAAGCTGGTAAGCATAATGGCATTGCACGAGTCCATATGAGATCTGTATCTTGAACTTTACATGTGGTTTTGCTCTTGACTTTGAAGAAGGTTGTAGGGATAGGGGGGGAAGTGGTAGAAAGATAAGCAGTATCAGAATATGACATTGATTTTGTTCACAAATATCTAATAAATTGTGATTATTTAGCCTGTGAAGAGAGGTGACTAGGGGAAAAAATGATAGAGACCTACAAAATAAATCATGCCTTGCAAAGGGTAGGAAGCTTTTCTCTCTCCTTCAGTAACAACAGCAAGCAATGAAGGAAATTAAGTTCAACGCTTTCAGAACAATTGAAAATAATCCACTTCACAAAGGGTAGATTTAAGATACATAGCTTCTTACCTCAAAAAGTGATAAGTTTTTAAGAGATCCTGTAAGTTTAAAAAGAGATTGGATGATTTCTGATGTGGGGAAAAAAGACAGCAATGGCTATGAAACACAAAAGACATTAATTGCGTTAAAAGAACAAAAGCGGCTAGGTGAGTATTTGGAATATGCTTATCTGTTCTCATACTCCATCATACGCACCTTCCACTGATCAGTGTTAGAGGTAAGATACTCTATAGCTGGGTCTATGATCAAACACAGCTATGCTTTTCTAGTTCAGCTCTCAATCCTTGACAGATCCCTTGTTGTGATCCTTTTCCATTTTAAAAGAGACTGTGAAAATTACAGCCTACTCTTCCTTTCCTTGCACACTCATTTTCACTCAAAGGAAGTCTAGGTATGCATTCTGCACATGTTACAAGAGGTGCCAAACATGGACAATCAAAGCAGCAGGAGGCAAGGGGATAGTGCAGTGTGCAAGCAAAGATTAAATCAAATATGGTCAGTGTGCTCTAAGCCTCGATCCAGAGTCAAACCTTAATTTAGGAGAACACTAGAAATTTGCCTAGATATGTTATGACTCATTGAGGTTAAATGAGAAAAATAATAGCATCTATTTTTCCCTTGATGTTTCCATTTTGATTGTGTTTGTGTGGTACCTAACACAAAGGGAACACATCAACATTCGAAGCTTCTAGTGCTAGTACTAGTGTTATTACTGTTATTATTAGATTGTAACTCTTAGCAATGAGAACTTATAACCTAGAATGTTGAATGCAAGCAATAGAGGAGGAGGCTGTAATACAGTTCAGACAATTATTTCACAAATTAGTTCCTTTCCAGCATCCCAGGTGTAAAAAAAATCTATTATTCAAAGTCCCTTTTCTTTCAGTTCCCAGTATCTAAGTCTGATTCCCCTTCTTTTAGTTCCCAGTATCTAAGCCTGATTCCCCTGAGGGAAAAAAAAAAAGGCAGACTTAATGTCTGTAAGAATGCTTCCTACAAAGACAGAAATAGTTATGTTAAACAGCATTTGGGTATCCTTTTATAGTATATTTATACTATTCTTGAACTAATAATGGGTTCATTTGACAAAGTCTTTGATATCCTCCGTCAAGAAAATAATACAGTTCAGATAATCAAGCTATTTCATTTCACTTGTGGCACATGCACCATGTTAACCACTAAGAAAGAATGTTATTTTTCTCTGGAAAGTTTGCCAGTTTTTTACTTCATCACATAATTAAAGACTAATTTTTTAACGTAAACATAAAGACTAGTTTAACATAAAACAAGGCTTTTAGCAAAGTAAAATATGTTAGTAAATGTGGTAAGAAGAAATTTCATTATAAAACTAAATGCTTAGCTTGAAAATGCATGAAGTATTAAATAACTTTCTTTCTTTCTTTCTTTCTTCTTTTCTTTCTTTCTTTCTTTCTTCTTTTCTTTCTTTCTCTCTTTCTTTCTTCCTTTCTTTCTTTCTCTCTTTCTTTCTTCCTTTCTCTCTTTCTTTCTTCCTTTCTCTCTTTCTTTCGCTCTTGCTAATAGGTGTATCTAGGTTTTCATTTGTAATTAATTGTATTTTGAATGATTGCAGATAATGATTGTTCAGCTTTGTGGAATAATAATACGCTAAAGCAGCAAGCAGATCAGGAACATTCTCTAGCTGTGTCATATGATGTCTTATAGAGATTGCAATATACTCACAATTCAATGTGAAAATCCAAAAGCCCTGCTTGCCTTCTGTAGAAGCACAAACATACCAGCAAGAATTCACATGGAGTCTCGCAAGAGTCAGAGAAAAGAGGTTTCTTTACTTACATGAAGTTCTGTTTCCCTTGTCTTCTTGTCACGAGAAAGGCACTACCAGGTGCAAACATGAGATCTCAGGAGGAAGACCACCCTCAAGCCCGTTAGGGTTCTGGTCTGTGTCCTTTGGAAGATCAGGCATTTTGTGCCTACTTGCCGACATTGACTACGTAATAAATATTCTTACTGTGCTGAACAGGAGTTGTTTCAATTTGTTGAATGGACACATGGGTTTATTGCTACTCCTCTGTGTATGTTCATCTCTATTTTTGTAACTGGAATCCTAACCTTGGATTTATTTTAACCCTGGAACAGAAAGAAGAGATGGAACAGAGGTTCAGAGAAATAAATTTCGTTGTGGTTGAGAGATATTATAATTGCAATTTTCAAATGTTCACACAATTTCTAATTCATTACTGTTATGCCCCATTTCTTTTCCTCCAGCGATTATACTTTTCCCTAATCAAATGTATCATCAATGTGGGAGATAAACCTATCACTACACACAAGGTCTTTGATCACTTAGATACAATTTTTGCTTGTTCATACTGTTTACTACATACATTCTTGGAAATCAAGCTCTTTGTTTGATATAAAGATTTCCCAAACTAGAAGGAAACTCTGATCCTGGAAAAGACATTCAGCACTTTCCAAGCAGCAAATATCCTACCTATTTCTGCAAACCTTAGACTTTGGATTAAATTTTTCTCCTTTTCAAATGAAAATACAGATCTGTAAAGATGGGAACATGAAATTACTGAATGTAGCAATCCTCAAATCTAAATTTTAGAAGTATGTTTTGCTTTTGAGAGCTAACTGGAAATCAAGAATAAAGTTCTCCCTTTAAGAGCATGCAGCACCATCATCAGCTCTCAACGGCACAAGAGGCTTTCATCCTTTAATGCATTGAAATGTTACACCCAGTCCTGCAGTGTTTAACCACATCTTTCCCATAAAAATGTTTGGTATTTTCTAGAGACATCACACCCATCTGCAATCTTGCATCCCAAGAAAAGAAGTGTGCAAACCCTTCTTTTTTTGTCCTGCGCAAGGACAAAAAAGTGTTAAGGGCAAAGTTACTTCAGAATTACTGTAATGTCAAAAGGACTATTATGAAAATTGCAGTTAACTGCTCTGTATTTCATACAAAAATAATTCTCAAGAAACGCTTCAAGAACTTTTTTTACATACCCCTCAATCCACTCTGATTGCTAACTCAATGTAGGATATCAGAGATATCCAGATCCTACTATCGGAAAAGCAATGCAACAGTTAAAAAACAGTTTAAAAGACAGACCAAAAATATGAAATATTGTCTACCTATGCAGAATATGTTCTGAGTTCCTTTCAAGGAAGCAGTAATTTCCTTCAAATCTGATCAAGATGCTGGTCAGCTTCATAAAATGGCTGCACAGCACAACTGAACAAGGATTTGGAATCTGGGGTGAACCTAAGAAGCCTCAAGGAAGACCAAGGTGCTACTCAAGATTGAAGAAATTAGTTGCATTTTCCCCCTGAATTACAAAAAACAGTTAATTCTTTGAATTGCTTATGTTTTTTCAAGTGACGATATTCAGAAGCAGTCAAACTTCTCAAAAACCCACTCTTAGATTAGGATCTTTCTGCTGAATACATTAAATGCCTTTTATGTTTTATTTTCTCACATCAAAGAGCACTATATTTTTCAAAACTGATTGTCAAAAGTATATCTTTGTTTTTATATCCCGTCTCTCCTTATTCTATTTGCATAAAGGACAGCCCCTGCTGGCTCCATGACAGCCCATAAACCTACACAGGCAAGAGGTATGCCATGCATGCCCATTTTCTAAAGCATTCTGTTAATGTCCAGATGCATGCATAGTGGCAAAGAAGGGCCACCTTGGCCCCTGCCTCTCCCTGTAAGAAACTGTACACCTTCCCCAAGCCTGCATCAGGATCCCATAGTCTTTAAAAATTCAGGAGCAATATGATCTAATATACAAATTAACCCTGGTTTTAGTATGAGGTTGGACAAAGTGACCTCCCAAGCTCCTTTCTAGCCTATATCACTCTATGATAATTTTATGATCTTCCTACCCTTCCCACCAGATCATTTCCCCAACTAAAAGCTCAGCCCCACACTGCCACACCTACTCTCCTACCACCTATTCCCTACCTCTGTTTCTCTCCTCACCTCAGCCAAATTTCCAGTCTTTCCCCTGTCTAACACATACACCATCTCTCCAGCTTCATTTTCCCACTCTTACATGAGTTCTGCCCCATTCCTAAACACTGAAGTGCTGAGAATGGGGCTCTTGACTTCTGGCCAGGCTCACACAGGATCTGTGAAACACAGCAAAATATACTTAAGTACGTGACAGTCACTTGGTTAAGGTAACCTGCATGAGTCATCTACCCACACAGAAGCACTCATTCCTGGGATCAGAGACCCTACATAAGCAGCCAGAATCTGTTGCTCTTAGACACTCAGAGTAGCCACAGACTGGGAAATTTTTTAGAGATGGTGAGAAACACAAAGTATTTTTAAGATAGTAAAATCTCACCCTGGAAATCACTCTGCTTTTTCTTGGCCTATCTGTCTTTCTTTTATACTCCAATATATCTTATTTTGGTTTAGCATTTTAAATATTCCCAGGACTTTATTTTTAGGATATTACCACGGTTCCTGCAACTTCCCTAAAATCCTTAGTGAAGCATGACTGATATTTTTCCTCATTGATGGTTACAGGCATATACATGTAGGAAAAACTGCCTGATGCTCACAAAGTAATGCATATCATTCATGTGATCCCCTGCAATGTCAGTTCTTATGAAACTTCAGCCACACAGTCCCCTGTGGGAAGCTCCCTTAGAAATTGTTCAGAAACTGGGACAATAATCTCCTCTGAACAGATTTTCATCATTTATATATCTGTGATACAAGGTCAGATATGGCTTTTAATCTTCAAGCAGTTTGACTTAACCCATGGGATTCCACAACTGTGAGCCCTTTCTACTGCATCACTTTAATATTTGAAGCACAAAATCCTTTTGAAGTTAGGATACTTTTAGTTCTGCCTTTCTCATCAAGGGACCTCATTAGTTTTAGGCTTCAAAGTTGTCAACAGGCAAAGAGAAGCTCCACATGACTGTACTCTATTTTTTGGCACACTGGATTGTATATTTGTTATATAACTAAGATGCTTCCTAACTTGAACCTATATGATTATAGAATCTTTACGTTGGCACAGTTGCATTCAAAATGGAAAGTAAAGCCTTGCATGCTGTCCAAAAATTCTTAGCACCAACAAGATGGGGGAGCATGTTTTTTCATTTGTGCTTTTATGAGTTAGAGTCTAACACAAGCAGCAGAAGCTGAAACTGGCCAAGCCTCTGGAGGGGAAAGTCCAAATCCACATTCCTTTTATGATCCCATCTTGCCTTTTATACCCTCAGAAGTACAAAAAGACACTGATTGATTGCGTACCTTGTAATGGAATCTAATTACTGGCCCCTAGATATTCTTCACAAGAAGAGTAGAAACTCTCATGTTTTTTATCAGACATCTATGTTTCTTAGGTTACTGCTTGCAAGTAAAAAAGCACTGCACAGGCAGAACTTCATCTATTTCCTCACCCCCAGTAAAGCAAAGTCTTCTCAGAATCAATAGGTTATTGAAACCATGAGCCATAATCACAAATTCATGTATAATAGAAAATCTTAAAAAGACTTGGATCTGATCTGGTTTAATGCAGGATCTAAAATATATTTTGTTACAAAAAGGATGTCTCTTGCACTTTGTTTTGCAGAATCAGGTAAATGTGAAGAGCTACTATCACTAGCAACTGAAAAAGTAATGCTCCCTATGCCTTCCAAAATTTCTTTACATCAAAAGAAGACCAGACCCATAGAGGGCACCTGGGGCTTTTCATTGCCTTAAGCCCACTTGTGGTGGCCTGCACTCTCGTAGCCAGCCTGAACCCTTCCATTCATCCCCAAGTATCTCATGCCACACTATGCCACATTGCCACATTCCAGGTTGCCCATTCCAACTCTATGTGCCCTGAAACAGCTCACTGACACCCCACAGCAATCAAATCACACAATACCAAGGTCCCAGTGAGCCCACCAGTCCTCTGTGAGGTCACACCTTGCTGGTGCTGGCATCTTGCCTTGGTTACTATTGCAGGACCTGACCTGCATATTGGCTTTTTGGCTTGACTTAGGGCCTGCCTTATTACCAGGCATTTACCTGAGGTTCTGTACTCTTGGCCGAGTTTGGCAGTCATCTGTTTTCCTTGATCAATTTGTTGGGTACTATGGGACTGGGACTAGCTGGAGTGGCTCCTGCTTTGCTGACCATGTTTTCACATCTCCGGAGATTAGCTGGCCTTTGCTGCTCCCTGGCAAGTGGACGGGTTCGGTTTTGGAAGGTGAAAGTCTCACTTGCATCACCCTAGTACAATATACTATGAATATACAGTTCTTGGTTTTACCTGATTTCAGGACACTTCCTTGCCCTATCATTACCATCTTCAATTATGATCCTTTCCTCCAAACTACTTGAAACTAACTTCTAGTGTGGTATCTCTGCAAATATCACATTTATTCAGTCAAGATATTACGAATATATTGACTAGGTTCCTACCTGAGGGAAAACTTCTGTAACACTTTCCATGATACATCTCTTCCAATTCAATGTTAAAACATGAATATAGCTTTTCATTAAGCTATATGTGTCCTTCAGTTCTCCACCTTTATGTTGCATTTTTTCCTCTAAGTGTATCTTAACAGCATCATGGAAGTTTTTTAATAAAGTCATAGCATGCGCTATCATACAGAGGAACAGCTAGCTTATTCTTAAATATTTCATTACTAAAAATGCCATCTTGTTATTTTTCACTGTGTTACTTTCTGGTTGCTTGCAAAACTGTTTATCAGTTCTGGTAGCTTTTGGGGAACGAAACCCGGACATTCTGATGACATCTCACCTGTGTACAGCACCCCCCCCCCCCCAAAAAAAAAAAAGAAGAAAATTGCTGTATCTAATCTTCCAGAAACCCCTTCATCCACTCAACAGCTCTCAGAGATATTCTTGGACTAAATCCTGGAAGTATCAGAAGCTGAATTTAATTTGTTCCTGTCTAGTTGAAATCATCTAAGTACTTTCCAACCCATCCTCTTTCTATTCTAGTCTGAGCCTTTTTTAGTTATATTAACCCAAGTTAAACTTTTTGTTGGATTCTAACATAGAAAAGATCTGAAACTCAATGGCTCTCTTAATATTATTTCTTGGTAGTTTTTTACTTTACTTTTCATCTAGCTCTTCCTTAGCTTTTCTGACCCTGTTCATAACCTTTTGTGTCTATTCTTTATTCTCATCTTTGATGATTTGATTCATTTAATGCTTCAGTAGTATTTCTGCTTCCCTATATTCTTCTATGTCTTGCTATAAAACCTCCTTTTCTGGGGCTCTAAGTTTCCCATTTGACAGTGGCGGCTGATGGTCAACAGCAAGCCAAGAGTGCAAGGATTTGAACTGAAATGGCATTAGTCTGGTGACATATTTTTTGCAGTAACTCTATTTCTCAGGCATTCAAACACCCACAGAAGACCAGTCCACAGCTTCAGCATAAGCCCAAAGCTTTCCTAAAAGCAACCTTTTCAAAGATTTGGAAATAAGTATTAGAAATAGTCAGACCTCAGTTAATTGAAAAATCACAAGTTTTCAATTTTTTTTAAAACATCTGTATTATAGAAAAGCATCATAGAATGTAAAAGAACAGGATATTTTCTGCCTTGCCTTTATATAAAAATCCTTTTTAACTATTTATATTTAAAATGGAAGTTCTAACTACTTAGGTATCTTTCAATTTAGGAGAATTGCTTATCTTCTGTTCAGATTTCATTTATTGCATGACTTCCCCAGTTCTGAACCATTAAAGTCCTTTCCTAGATTTGTTTTGCACAGAAACAAAATATAATCAATGAATAGTCATTACTCATAGGGTGTTACATGCCATATAGTGCTGTGAATTGCAATTTTTTTTCAGTTTTGTTTGTTGGTTTAGATCTGGGCTTAACAGTACAATCTAACCATCTACAAGCAAGGTTCAGAATATCTGGTGGTACTAAAGTTCTTTAAAACAGTCTACTGCCTTATCCTTTTCTCTGACCCTGAATCATGTTCTCTGGGTTAGACACTGCTCAGCATGAGAGATGTTTATACTTCATTCTAGTTCAATAAACGTTCTATAACTACGGCTCAACATTAAGCTCTAGCTCATATTTGCTAAAATACTTATCACAGGTTAAGGTGTGTCCATATACAATGCTGATTAAACAGCTCTTAAAAATGTACCCAGAATTTTCCAGGAGCCTAAATACAATATATTCCCCTGTCATGGTTTAAGCCTCTATAACCCACACAGTCGCTCTCTCACTCCCCCTCTTTCTTCCCCCCTGCTCCCGGAGGGATGGGAAGGAGAACCGAAAGAATGCAACTCCCACAGGTTGAGATAAGAACAGTCCAGTAACTAAGGTGTAACACAAATCACTACTGCTACCACCAATAGTAATAATGACCAGGGAAAAACAAGGGAAGAGGATACAATTGCTCACCACTTGACGACCGAGCTGTGAACTGAACTCTTCCGGGTTCCTGCCCCCAGTTTTACATCCTGGTCATGACGTGCTGTGGCATGGAATAGCTCTTTGGTCAGTTTGGATCAGATATCCTATCTCTGCTTCCTCCCGGCTTCCCCTCCTCCCTGGCAGACCATGAGACTCAGAAAGCCCTTGGTCAGACCAAAACATCACCAAGCAGTAACTGAAAACACTGGTGTTATCAGCCCTGTTCCTAGGCCCAAAATCAAAAACACAGCCCTGCACCAGCTACCAAGAAGGAGAAAAATGACTGCTACTGCTGAACCCATGACAGCCGCACAATTCTGACTAGTACTTCCACCTTCAATAAGGGAGACATACCACTAGCACAAAGAATGTGGGGGGTTGTTCGGGTTCTTTTCTAGGTTAGCCTTTTTACCATTGTTATAAAGAGTATGTAATAGCTATATATACAGATTTTTTAACACTTTTGGTGAATGACAATATCTCCAGCAGTGTTATCTTTTCCTATATTCTGCCCATTTTTCCATAGTGTCATGGATATCAAGTACAGCACGCATTGTCATTACTGAAATTCAGGATCCAAGTGTCAAGGTAGAGTTAAATGATGATTCTTCCTCCTGAACAGGCATACAGTGCTTAAAACAGGTCCTAAACCTGAAATCTATAATGATTGATCTGCAGCAGGAACATTCTGCTTTTTATGGCTGAAACTGTTGAAACAAATTATTTAGCAAAACAAAAGGAATAGAAACAACAAAAGGTTTTTCTTTCAAACTGGGACTTATTGCGTAAGGAGATGTGAAATTGAATGCAGGATAACTGTTATCTGAATGATAATTATGACCTCAGTTATACAGTCATAGTATGGGAGAGGAGATTTGCACATCTTTCAAATAATATTTTTTATTATATTAATTATGCAAAAGGTTGTATGCAAATGGAATTTCAATTCCTAAAATGTCAAATAGCAAGAAATCAGTTGAGGAACTAAATAACGAATTCTTTGCAAATGTCAGATTACTAAGGTCAACACATTTTTCAGAAACCTTCTACTAACCAAGTCACTTAACCAAACAAATATAGTGGTTCAGGAATAAAAGTCTCTCAGTTGCTAGTTACAAATAGATAATTGCTAACAAAATAAGCTGCTTTTCCTACACAGAATGTTTTTGACTATTCATGCTGAAGGAAGTTCATTCAGAGAAAGATCATTTGGAAGACGTAGCGATGTGAGAAGAAAATATGCTTTCGACTTCACAGTCTACTGTAACACTGTTTTCATGGGAAAACAAGAAAAATTGCCACAGAAGTAATATTTTGGCATTCAATAGAATGAGCTAACTAAGCTGTATCAAAGAGTCAGTTCTGGTTTTATTTATTCCCTATCACTTTAGAACAGATATTGTGTATATTTACAGAATTTAATTCAATAAACTAGGTTGTCTCATGGAAGATTTCATCTTTACTACCTGTATGTTGCTCTGTTTACACAGTTATTGAATTTCTCCTCAACTTTAATCTTCCATGTCATACAATATGTCTCTATTGGAATAGAAACTATCCAAATTATAGTATGAGTGTGAAGGGACACAAAGTAGAGCAAAATAAATTCATCCAACGTTTATTCCACTGCTCTTTGCTCTTCAGCAGCAAAAAGCAGAAGAATCTCTGTTGAAAAGTTTCTGTGTAGAAGTTGTCATGGACTTTTGTACATTCATGTCAGACCAACAGGAAGAGGGATATTTGACCACTTTTATGTATGTGATTTGATTTTAATGGGCAAGGTTGAGAAATTCAGAATATGAACTACACCTATCTGTAAGCAGAAACTGAGGAAAGATACCACTCTAGCTATCAATAGCAATGTGTTTGTTTAATGTTTCTTCTTTTCCTGTGCTAGTTTAACTACAAATTTTATATTGAAAAATGTCTTTTTTTTTTTTTTTTGCAAGATGATTATATTTGGATTAATTGTAATATGACTGAAGTATCAGAAATTCCTGACTCAACTATCATAGTTATAGGGGGTTTTGGTTGATGAAAAAAATGAACATGAGCCGGCAGTGTGCGTTGGCAGCCCAGAAGGCCAACCGTATCCTGGGCTGCATCAACAGGAGTGTGACCAGCAGGTCAAGGGAGGTGATCCTGCCCCTCTACTCTGCTCTCCTGACACGTCACTTGGAGTATTGTGTACAGTTCTGGTGTCCTCAACATAAAAAGGACATGGAGCTGGTGGAATAAGTGCAGAGGAGGGCCACGAGGATGATCATTTGACTGGAGCACTTTCTGTATGAAGATAGGATGAGAAAGTTGGGGCTGTTGAGCCTGGAGAAGAGAAGGCTGCGTGGAGACCTCATAGCATCCTTCCAGTATCTGAAGGGGCCTATAGGGATGCTGGGGAGGGACTCTTCATTAGGGACTGTAGTGATAGGACAAGGGGTAACGGGTTCAAACTTAAACAGGGGAAGTTTAGACTGGATATGAGGAAGAAATTCTTTCCTGTAAGGGTGGTGAGGCACTGGAATGGGTTGCCCAGGGAAACTATGAATGCTCCATTGCTGGCAGTGTTCAAGGCTGGATTGGACGTAGCCTTGGGTGTCATGGTTTAGTGTGAGATGTCCCTGCCCCTGGCAGGGGGATTGGAACTAGATGATCTTAAGGTCCTTTCCAACCCTAACTATTCTATGATTCTATGATTCTATATAGCTTATTATGACCCTCTGCCATGCAACACATGCCCATTCAACATACAACCTCAGAAAGCTGTAAAAGCCTAGAATAACTGACAAAAAATTATTCTCTCATCATTTTGCTTGAGCTGTAGATCACACTGAATCTTAAACATCAAGCTAAATGATGGGCAGAATGGAGGCCAGCATAGCTGTATGTTCTGTATTATGCTGGGTTGAACTACGAATGCTTCACAACCAAGAAAATCTCCCTGCCAATGAGCAGGAAAGTAGCATGGAACCCTCCCTTGGATTTTTTTTGAACATAGGTCTGAGCAGACCTGCTAAAACAAAAGAAATGTGCTCACACGAGCTGTGTAGAACATACAAATGCTCAATATGAAGTACACAGATTTGCAGATAAGTTTGTGAGCATGTAGGTGCAAAGGCCTGTGCAACAGTGCCAAGCTAGGACTTATTCCAAATGTTCTGCAACATGGAGGTGCTTAGTTTACACCAACTGGGATTAGCAATTGAAAGGACTGACATTAGCTGTTTGGTGCAATTGCTAGAAAAGGAATTGCTCCCTCAACATGATCATAAGGTTCATAATAGATGCAATCCTTGCCTGCTTATACTTCAGGCTTCATATTATTCATTCTGTTCCTGTTTTTATCTCCACTGTCTCTCCCTTTTTTTTTTTTTTTGTTGGTTGGTTGGGTTTTTTTTTTCCCACTCAGAGCAGCATCCTTGCCCATCAGTCCCTTTTTGCCCAGCCTCTTCCCTCCTGGCCTCAACTTGCCTCTGCACCCTGGCCACCTTTTCTCCCCAGGTTGTTTATGTGATTGGTTGTTGTTTGGGGTTTGGTTTTTTTTTTTTGTTGGTTGGTTTTGGTTTTAGTTTTTCTTTTTTTTTCTTTGTTACTTTTCTCTTTCTCTAGCCCACATCCATTTCTTTCTCATTCTCTCCACATTTTCTGCCTTCCCTCTTGCTCATATAAGACTTCCTGCGTTCCTTAATTAAGCGCTAGATTCTAGAGTGAGGAGAGATCAGTGGTAGGAAGGGTGGAGTCCCCCTCCAACCCCCTCTCCTGGAATTAAGGAATTCCTCTCTCAGGAATTAAATGCAATTGCAGAGAAAGGGTGTGCAGTACTGGCTTGCATTTTGCTAGAAATTTGTTGGTGCTGCTGGTTTATGCTTTTTACCCATTGTACAGCTTGGGAACTTGAATGATACTGCTAAAGTATATATGAATCAATGTTATGGATTCTGACAAGAAATGTGTTTTCTCAATATCTAAACATAGCAGTAAAGAATAAGGTGTAAATATTGATTTGGTATATTGCTGTCATTCTTTACTTAAGAGTGTTCACAGAGCAGTGATACCAGTGGTCAATGGTATTACAGTGGTACAATGGCTATTGTTGTAGTGTGGACTGCAGCTAACCTGGGACTGAGACAGCCATTAATATGCTTTGAAATAAAATCATTAGATATATATCCAGAGCTAAAATTAGACAATGATGTTTATGAGCAAGCTTGAGGAATAAGTCTGGTAGAGAACAGTTATCTAGACTTTTTTTTATGATCCAACAAACTGCTACTGCGTTTTACCACAGAATGATGTCTTGTAGGGAAAAAAAAATATCATGTCACGTTCCACCCCACCAGTACATCTTTACCTCTTCTGGTCTAGGCTTTACTTCTGGGTTTGGCTTTTTTTCTTTTTTCACACTGGAACGAGAAGCATGCTTTAACTCGGCATTTAAATACCCAATCCTTGGATTTTTAATCCTTCAACAGGAGGGAAGAATGTAGTGGCTGTTCAGAAATATAACAGAAATAAGAACTAGGTTTTTATGCCAAAGACACCGATGTCCAAGTCAAGTTTATACTCTGCTTTTTGCTTTGTCACATACACATTGTACACAGTTATTCTTGAGGCACTTTCAATTTTCCAGTGGTAAAATTTGCATCCATTGAACACATATAAAAGTGAGCTTACAAATGAGAGCAAAATTTTGTTCTGCAGCCCAAATGGCTTCCCCCCAGCACATCATAGGTAAATATTCTAACACCCAAACTACACAGAATTTCAGGTCAAGGACTGCAGAAGAGTAGGTGAATGTGGAAATAGATTTAAAACCATTGTCAGAAAAGGCTATACAATGACAGAAAGCTTTCATCTCTCTAATGGAGCCCATAAAGGATGTAAAGCAAAAAAATAATGGTGTATTTGCAAGACTTCAGCTTTAATGATGCTGAAATCTGAGACCATTTTATTTGGGAAAGTGGTGTAAGCGTGCTCAGAGTCAGTACTGTCAATACTGCTCTTTCTCTTTAAGTGAAAGAGTTCTGTTCTTTCAAGATATTTATACAGTGTTGTTAGGCTGAAATCAAGGCATATTTGATGCAATCCACACAGGAACCAAATAGAATAGGGTGCAGTGCAATGGGATCTCACTGCAGAAACATGAAGAACACAGGGGGCTGAGTTTCAATTAAAAGACTGGGACCAGTTGGGCAGTCTGGGGCTGGGTTCATAAATCTGTGTGGGGCCAGAGATGCGGTGTGGAAGTCAGTCAGTAACAGAAGTCTGACCCTGAAAGTGATTTGCAGAATGAGGGACAGGGAATCAGGGAGAGACTGTGGCTGAGCACTGAATTGGAAGATCTACAGGGGGAGAAAAGAATTAGGAGCTGCCAAGAAAGAAAAAGCAGATAAGGATTTTAAGGCTATGAGCTGGATCTCATATATGCTCAAGATACAAGAGGCGTTGCAGAGGGATCTAGATAGATCAGAGCATTGGGCAATGATTTATGGGGTGAAATTTAACAAGTTGAAATGCTGGGTTCTGCACTGAGGACAGAGTAACACTGGGCACAAGTATAAATGGGGAGAGAAATGGCTGGAGAGCAGGGCTGCAGAAGGGGATCTGAGGATGCTGGTCAGCAGCCGGCTCACTCAATGTGAGTCAGCAGTGAGTCCTGGCAGCGCAGAGGGCAAACCGCATCCTGGGGTGCGTCCCACACAACATCACCAAGAGAGGTGATGATCCAGATGTATTCATTGTTGGTGCGGCCTCACCCAGATTGCTGGGGGCAGTTCTGGGCCCCACAATTTAAGAAGGATGTGAAGGTTCTTGAAGGCATCCAGAGGAGGGCAACAAAGCTGCGGTGGAAAGCCTGTAAGGCATGTCCTGTGAGGAGCAGCAAAGGACTTTGGTCTAGTGTGGAGAAAAGGGGGCTGAGGGCCTCTTTACAGGTCCCTGAGGAGAGAGAGTGGAGCAGAAAGTGCTGAGCTCTTCTCCCTGGGATCCATAGATAGAACACATGGGAACAGTTCAAAACTGCACCAGGGGAGGTTCAGACTGGACATTAGGAAGCACTTATTTACCCAGAGGGAACAAAAATCTTTTAAGTGGATTGGCATATGAAAAAATAAAAATTGTTTTTCCTTTTCTCATGTGAGCTTTGAAGGTTTTATTTTTTTTTTTTTTGGAACTCTGATATTTATTTTTGCTTCTGTTTATTTCCATCATGGTAGAAATCAGACAGATTAAAAAAAAAGAAAAAAAAAACCAAACCAACACTGTCAGATTCTTATTCTGCTGTTTTCTGTGAAAATCCTCTTTATTTTTAGGGACTTAAGTCTACTGTGATCAAATATGGAAGGAAATAAATGCACTGACAGAAGGTAAACTTAAAAGGACCAGATGTAGGTAGAGTATGGCCACTCATCCATGGGCAGTAGTCTCCTGGAAGAAGTATACTACTTGTAGATACAGAAAGCTGTAAGCAAGTCATTAAAATGTTCCTGAATATTGATGTGAGGAAATACTGCAGCAAGGGTGTTAGGAAACTGGCTTTAAAGCGTAAGCTTGCAGAGAGAAGACAGCTATGACTCACACATCTGTGCTGTCCTCAATGAGTTTAGCACTCTAATCAACAGTATACACATTTTTCTCTTTTCCATCAGGTAAACTAAAAAAGATTTAGTCACATTTTCCATTCATCTGCTTTTCAAATTCCTTAAGATCCATATGTCCCTCAGTTATATTAGATTCATTGGTATTTCCTCTCAGTTCATATTAAAGTAGGTTCCTAGTGACTCTGTTCAGGGAACATATTTTCTGCCTTGTATAGGCTTCTGCACATAACTTTTAATTAAGATGTACAGAGTAACTGGCAAAAATCCTACACTCCCTCTGTATCGCTGCATTATTAATAGATATATAAAAATAATAGTATTGAGTGATTCAATCCTAATTTCCTAAGGAAGTTCATTTGAGTGACTTTTCTGTTTCTCATTCAGCCTTAAACGCTTTTGATCCCTTTTTAAACTTGACTAGACAAGACTGTAGAGTTACCAGAGGTATTCAGCTGCTGCAAATGTCTTGAATCTTGAGGAGGGGTTCCTGGCAGAGAGAAGAGACTACTTGGCAGCAGACCCCGAGTGTGCCTCTCCATAGCAGAGGCCCCACCAGGCACCAGGTAGATGCATGTGCAGTTGTGTCTGATGGACACAGGAAGGTCCAACAGCCAAATATATCACTTCTTGCTTTTCTGCTGTCCAAGGGAGATGGAGAGGACTGAGAGTACCATCAGGGGCATAGATACCAGCACTGTGGGTGGAGGAAGTGGAGGTTATGGCAGGCGTGGTGTTGAGGGCAGTGTCTGGCCAGACAGGGAAGGAATGCAGCACACTGACTGTGAGATATTGTAGGGGATGAGACGAATTTCTGCAGACAAACAGGCTTTGACTGGTGTGTCACTTAAGTGACAAATGTGCTTCAAAGTTTTTGTTTGAAAGGAAATAAGTTGCATTTTAACAGAGTCACTGAAAAGGTACGCAACCATCTGTGTTTTCCCTTTTTTTTGTTTAGGCTTCTTTCTCTAATCCAAATGCAAACCTAAACAGGAGCTTGAATTTCTACAAGTTGACCAATTTTAAGTTTTTCTGGGATAAACTATTCCTAACCCTCTGAATTTTCTTCTTTAAAAAAATTAATAAAATTTACAATCTGTTTTTTTGTTGTCACTTTATTGATAATATACTGGTGAAAAATTACCACAGGATGACTGCCATATCAATTCTGATCAGGTAGCAGGGGGCTGATTTCTGCTTCCAAATTTACTTGAAAGTGTGTGTGTTAATAAAACATTTACAGCTGTTGATTAGTCCACCACTCAGTATTGAGCTCCATGTGGAGGCTCCTTGCCAACAGCGTAAATATTTGAATATTGTAAATGTTACATCTGATTCTTACTCATTGCCTGCACTGGGATATATGAACAGCAGGATTGTTTGCATCCAGGTCAGAGCTTGTTGAAGTATATTAGCTTTCACAGTCTAAATCACTTTACCAGTATAAATAACACATTTGTATGCTATGAGGCAAAAAGTAGGAAGCCAGCAGTACTTTGGATGCTTTAGTACTTCAGTTTCTACTTTACTGTTTTGTAGTAATAGGACAAGTAAATCCTCTTGAGAGGATGAATGCTTTAAATTAAAGCTCTAGAATGGTATTTAGAAGATGTGCTCCTGCTCTTGAATTTGCCACAGGCTCTGCATTCGACCTCTGGGCAAGGTAATTAGGGCTTTGCTCTCTTTGTTTAACTCACTGTCTGTGAAGTGGTGATAATGTTATATGTGGCTAGTAAGAGGTAAAATCATTCATGTTTGTAATGAATTGAAATACTGTGGTAATAAAAGACAGTGGAGGATAAGCAAATCTGTCGAGCTGCTTTGCTTCCAAAGCATCTTGCCTTTTCCCCTGATCCTGCTTGAAACACAGTTATTTTCCTTCACTGCCAGGCAGTTAAATACATAGAGTCATCTGCAGTCTAGCTCTTGCTCCAGGCAGGACCGACTTCAGAGCTAGATCAAACTGTCCAGGAATTTATTCAAGGACGTTTGGAAATCTCCAAGGATGGAGATTCTCCATCCTCTCATCTTCCACAGGGCAACGTGTGCCAGTGCTGAGACATTCTTGTGAAGGTTTATTTTCTCCTTTCATCCACTTGGAATTTCTTCCTTTTTGTCTGAGCATTGTGTCCACTCCTTCATGCACACCTCTGAAAAGTGCCTGACTCCATTTCTCTATAACACCTCTTTGAGCAGAATGCAGCAATCAGACCCTCTCAAGCTGATCTGCTAACGTGGATCTTACAGAATAGGCAGGCCGCACCAAAACTCTCTCATATTTCTTCAGTGCTAGAATAGGCACAATTGAGGAACACAAAGCCTCATGAATTTGTTGCCAAGTTTACAGTAACCTTCGAAAACTCATTTCTAAAACCGTTTCACCTCAAACTCATGTCTTCCTGAGGTAGCTAATTACTGTTGTACCTTGTCTCTATCAGGACTATGTTCATTAATGCTAATTAAAAGTTTTTTGCATATGTGTAACAATATAAGATGATCATGAAATGTAGAGCTTAGAGAAAGACGACATTCAGTCACCAAACATAAAAGAAGAAGAAAATGTTCACCTCATACTGATTCAAGGAGTTGCTAATAGGTTACGGAAGTACAGACATGTCATGGAGTCTGGTAAAATAGCATTTGTAACTCTTAAGATACAAAGCAGTCCTTAATTTAATGAGAAGAATATCTGCCATCCCTTTAATAAATTAGAAAAAATTACTTTTGAAGAAGAAGACTGAAAAAATTCTTAAGGAATACTGGAGAGAGCTTATAAAGCTACAGTGTTCCACAGCTAAGATCTTCCTTCTGATGCAGTTTAAAATGTAAGAAGATTACACAAATGATAAATCACCATGTAATGTAAGAAAACATCCACAGGCGTTTGGGAGAATAAAGGAGGCAGGACAATCACCTTTTTGCACAAGAAAATTAAATGTGTTTCTTTCTTCCTTCCCTTTTTTTTTTTTTTTTTTGGTATGACATATATAAATACTCATGACACTGGTTTACTGCAGTTGTTTTAAGCAAATATTTTCAGTCTTTTCCTACTCTTTCAAAATTAGCATAGTTTGAGCTGAAATGCTTTGCAAAGATCAGTGGCAAATTTCAAGCTATTCTACACTGACGAACAATGATGCTAGCAGCTGCAGTTCTGGACAAGGAATGCTTTGAGAGCAGTAAGCATGGACCAAACCATTTGACATGTGTGTGGAACAGTGTTTGCACATGGGCATTACATAAATTGCAACAGCAAGAATCTTTACAGATAAAAGCCCAATATTAATAGTGGAGTTATTGGTTCACACATAGCAAGACCAATGAAGGTGTTCTGTGCTTCTGTGTAATGAATAAACTGTCTCCTTTTCACTTTTTTGCAGATGAATCGTTATTAATAAAGAATGTGTCATCATGGAAAAGTTGATGTGGTTTTTCATCATTCTGCTTCCACGTCTGCCTGACTGGTAGATTGTTTTAGAGAGAGGACTGCCACAGACATTTTTTGTAACCATCAATGCTTCATGTTCAGACATTACACCTGAGTGCTGAAATCAGGAACTGAGGCCAAGCAATCATTTCAAATTCTGAATTATGCTAATTACAAGCACATTCGATTTCTTTAGTCCTTGAAATCTGTGATAAAAGCTATGTAAGTAATGGGTAACTTCTGCAATGACAGCCAAGTTCTAGACTGCACATTCAACCTTATGTGATACATGATCACCATCCCGTTGCATTAACAGGACCTCGTATCTGGTTATATACAAACTGAATTTGTCTGCAAGTCTGGGAAGCTCTATTAAAATAGACCTCTGTGGTCACTTAGCAAAGTGATAAAAGAAGACTGGGTTTTGAGGTAGCAATTCGGACATCTGGGCTTTTGGTTTATTGGAAGCTTCAAAACTTCATTAAAAAAAATATACAGAAAAGAGGGAATATAGGTCTTCTTGTTTTGGAGAGTTCTAGGCAGGTACTGCTATATAACCATCTACTTTGTTCAGGGAAATTATGATTGCTTTTCATCATCTACAGCAAGGGAGTATGCACTACGGCCACTTGAGAGTTGCACAGCACTGCTCAGTGATTATCAAGTAATGGCTGATTGCTTTTGCTAATAGGTTTGCTTTTGATGTTGTATTTTGTGTCACGTCACTCCACATGCAGGATTTTGAAGTGTTTTGCTGAAACTAAGAAGAACGTTAAATAAAGCATATCCTAGAATTCTATTGTTTGTGAATGCAGGGAGTATCAGCTATAGGAGGGAATCAGGCAGTATGCCTCTGCCATCATCATCACAGGAGGAATGACAGAAAAATCACAAAAAAAAACCCAGAAGACTTAGAATTATGTAGTTCTTCAAAGAACAAATAATTACTTGGCTTTTGTCATGTTTCTCCTTACTATTTGATATCGTTATCAGTACTCCATGTGGTAGTTTTCATTTTTGAATGTTATCTTGCTGCACTACAAGTAATTCTCCAGTGAGCATTCATGGTTATTGCTCATGTACTAAGGGTTGATTTTTATTTACATAAAATCCATGGTTCATTTCTGCTCTAAGGGTTGTTCTGTGAAATTGATTTAAATGTATAGATCATGTATGGTACTAATTGTTTCACTTTCTTTTATGTATTATGTTTTTGCATCATATATTGTATTACGGAACAGGCTCCCCAAAGAAGTGGTAAATGCTCCATCCCTGGCAGTGCTCAAGGCCAGGCTGGACGGAGTCTTGGGTGACATAATTTAGTGTGTGGTGCCCCTGCACATGGCAGGGGGGTTGGAAATTGATGATCTTAAGGTCCTTTCCAACCTTAACTATTCTATGATTCTATATCAGTAGCCCAGTGGACTTTCTTCCCAGCGCTCAGATGCACAGAATAAGGATGTATAAACACTCCAGTCACAGTGCTGCTCCTGCTCTTTGTTGTTGGTACTGCTTTGAGTGGCTCCTGTTGTGACCTGTGCTGGTCCTTCGATTCTCAAACCACTTAACTTAGGCCAGATGTCTCCTTCAACAGCTGTATACACACTTCCTGCCCAACTGCAGGCTTTCAGTCTTTGGTGTAAGCTGATGGGAGACAAAAAAGGCTGAATGGCTCTAAAAAGAAAAATGATAAATTAAGCACAAAACCAGAGGAACCCAAAACAGAGGAAATGGTGTCTGCTGGCAGGTCAGGAGTGAGAGTATTCACTTGGGGACCCGTCTTCTAGTTTCACGATTTCTTCAAAGGACATGTTCCTATATCTGCAACCTCCTTGAAAGGTGTTTCAATGGCCTATGTTTTATTCTGGTGAAGAAAGGTGTTACCAGTTTCCTTCAAAACTGAATCCATATTGTGTAAAAAACATATCTGGAAAAAGTACTGATGTCTGCATGTCCAGTCTTAGAAGTTAACACCATAACCAACAGGTTTATAATGTTTTTCTCTTTCTTACATATATTTAATTAATGAACACTCAAGTTTGCTATTTCAAGTAGAAGTGCATAGTACAAGACTAAAAGTACTTTCTTCTCTTTATCCCAGTGTACTCCATCCGTATAGGATCTGGGTAGGGAATATATTTTTAGAAAGATATGTACATGTTTAAATCATCTTAAAAAAAATAAAAATAAGAACTCTGACCTCACTGTTCCATCCTTAAGCATTAGCTGTTAAACTGAATAACACATTTCATTTCCTCCAGAATGCTTGTAAATACAAAACCTACAAAACCAACTTTCTTCTTCTGCCAAATGTAATTAAAAATTGTGGATCATTCTGGGACAACTGAAGCCACAGGAATTTGTAAAAATAGATTCACAGAAATTTTTTTAATAGTTTTTGCCATGTTGTTGCTGAATGCATGTGGAGAAAGTACTGAATATAATTCAATTTATGTAGACCAAGAAGTACATAGTCTAAAGCTAATTATACAGTGAAAGTTTATGTGCCAAAGGAAATTACTTATCTGCATAGTGTTAATAGCCATATTTAGAACAGTGCTGGTATTGGAAAGAATTATTTCTTTGCACTTTTGCAAATTCAGGAGGGGTCCTATGTTCAAGAGGTTCCTAGGTTTCAGGAGTGTTCCATATGATGATAAGAATACTCTGATGAGGAGGTCATCCAGTCTAACCTACCACTCAAAAAAGGGTGAGCTGTGAGGTCGGACCAGGTTACTTAAGGCTTTACCCAGTCTGGCATTGAAATGTCCAAGGATGAAGACTGCACAACCTCTCTGAGCAACCTAATCCACTGCTTGATTGTCTTTGTGTTGGAAAAGTATCTTCTTATATCCAGTCTGAATCTCTGTTGTTTCAACCTATGTCCCTTGTCTCTTGTCCTGCAAGCACACACCACTATGGAAAGCCTGCCTCCATCTACTCGATGACCTCCTTGTAGGTTTTAGAAGTCTGGTATTAGCTGTGTCCGTCCCCGACCCCCCCCCCCCCCCCCCCAGGCCTTCTTCTTTCCAGGCTGAACAAGCTCTGTTCCCTCAGCTTGCAAGTTATTGCAAGTGGTTTGTCGTTCCCAAGTACAGGACTTGTTGAACCTCACAAGGTTCCTGCCAGCCCCTACATGCACCCTGTCAAGGTCCCTTTGAATGGTAGCCCTGCCCTTGAACATGTCAATGATGCAGGAGTCCGTTACTCTTCTCAAGTACCCTAGGCATTCAAGCTAATGATTTTATTTTCCATCTATGCTATTTGTGGTGGAAGTGTGTAAAAATAGAAAAGAAACAACTGAAATAATTAACATAGAACAAACACTTGTGATGAATGTCCTCCATGCATTTTCCCTTTGGCTTCACCTGCTTCCAAACAACCTGCAGTATCTGCAGCAGCCTACTGAGGTGCTTTTGAGGCTCAGATATCCCTGCTAAGTCAGATGAGCAGTGCAGACAACAATGGTAGACTCAGCACAGGTGGAAAGAAACTCTGACTTGGTTTCTAAACAATGCTCAGAGAAGAGGATGAATTTGGTCTGCATTAAATTCAGTATGCAGAGTCTGGAGGGCTGGTACAAACCAGTGTGTAATGCAGAATACAGGAAAAGCCAGAATCTGATGAGCTTGGCCAGAGCTAAAAGTTTGCCTTTGGAATGGCTGGAAGAAGGCAGAGAAAATACATTTTTGACTGATATGAGAGAAGACTGAAGGTCATGGGTATTCATGCAGGAAGTGCAATTATTTGGCCATTGCCACACAGGCATGGATGGCATCATGCCTTCCCTGTCACCAGCTTACCTAGGGAAATAACATAAGAAATGTGTAGTGATAAGTGCCCCAGATATTCTCCCAGCATCAAGGATTTACAGCTTGATGACTACCCAGCGCAGAAGTGACTTCTCCCTGTTTTAACACTGTGTGGATTTCTCTCTCTTACACCACCTTATTTAAGTGGTTTGCAATCACAAACAGCTGGCAAGGAGTTTCATAGTTTAATGTTGTATGAAGAAGCTATTCCTTTGGTTTGTTTGAACTTGCTACCTACTAGCCTTATTTGATATCTCCTAGGGTTTTCTTTTTCATAGAAGCCTCAACCCAGGCTGAGCTGATTTCATATGCTTTTTGTGTACCTTTCCATGACTTCAGTCACCTCCATCCTAAATTGAAGAGTCCTTGTCTAGTTGTTCTCATATTGAGGTTTTCCATACCTTTTATCCTCTCTGCTGACCTTGTCCATATGTTTTCCAGTCCTGCCATACCTTTTTGCAGTGAAAAAGTAAGGGAAGAAGTTAGCAAGAAAGTTTTAGAACTACATGGCAGCGACATAGCAAAGTATTTTATACTCTATTCTTTTCCTAATAATTTTCTAGCACTCACCGTGTTTTTTGGCATCACTGAGCACTGATCTGATGTTTCCATGGAACTACTAACTTTCATGAAAGAGCCAACTCTATGATAAGCAAAACAGCATTAAAAATTGTTAATTTAGGAGGAAGTGCTGTATGTTAATGGAATTTGTTTAGACAAATAATTCCTAGGAAAAAAAATGGATGATTTTATTTCTTTTGCTTCTTGAGGGAAAAGCTGTGGGGTTTTATTCAGGCAATAAGGAAAATTCTGCAAACAGAAACCAAGAAACTCAAGAACCCTCTACTTCATGGCTCAAGAAATCCCGTGGGAAAGATAGATGACCCAGAAACCCCACAGATCATTTTTTCCCTATTATATGGATCTGTGTCATTTAAAATAGGCAAAAGTTGAATCACTTTTTTCTGAATTCATCTAGGAGTATGTCAATGCCAAAGAAGTTGAATTGCAGGAGAATTTTGTTTGAGTTTTGTGTTTATTTGGTTTTACTAATTTAATCTGTGATTTTGTTCCAGGAAAATCCTATTATTTTTCCATGCCTTTTAGTCTACTGGTTTAAATATATGCCAGCTCTATGAAAGGAAGCGTCATGGTTTAAGCCTCTCTAACGCACGCAGGCCATTCTCTCACTCACTTCCCCCTCTTTCTTCCCCCTGCTCCCAGATGGAAGGGAAGGAGAATCAAAAAGAATGCAACTCCCACAGGTTGAGATAAGAACAGTTTAGTAACTAAAGTATAACACAAATCGCTACTGCTACCACCAATAATAATAATGACAAGGCAAATACAAGGAAAGAATACAATTCTCACCACCTAACACCAAGCCCAACCACGCAGTGCACCACCTAATCCCAAAGCCCGACCACGCAGTGCACCCCCACCCTTCCGGGTCTCTGCTCTCTGTCTTTTCACCCTGGACATGATGTGCTGTGGGATGGAATAACCTCTTTGGTCAGTTTGGGTCAGGTGTCCTGTCTCTGCTTCCTCCCGGCTCCCCCTCCTCCCTGGCAGAGCATGAGACTCAGAAAGTCCTTGGTCAGACCAAAACATTACCAAGCAGTAACTGAAAACACTGGTGTTATCAGCGCTGTTCCCAGGCCCAAAATCAAAAACACAGCGCTGCACCAGCTACCAAGAAGGAGAAAAACGACTGCTACTGCTGAACCCATGACAGGAAGCAAGAACCTTCAACTGTAACCTGGAGGATGAATGTTTAATTATACCTGCAATCCTAGTCATTGGGGCTGTCTGATGCTTTCATCTATGAAACAGAAGGAAAAATGATAGGGAACAAAACTTTTTCTACCAGCAGTAATTTTGATGACTTGTTCATGTGCACTTTCACAGATGATTCTTTGACAACATTTTTTATTTTTAATCCTCCACAACTGGGAAATAGACAGCAGAATATGCTTCCCAAACTTCATTTAGAAACTGGAAATGGAAAAACTTCTTTTAATACTTTGGAACAAGAGGAATTTTGGGGGAAAACAAAAAGGGGGTAGAGTTCTATAACACCTAAAAGTTTTCTGATCCACTGTCCTTTAAATTCTTCATGTACACAATTTCTGTTTTGTTACTCAGAAAGAGGAAAGGCTATGTTTATATAAAACTCAAAATGGCTAGTAAGATAGGTCAAGTTTATTAAGCGATAAAATTTGCATACTTGAACAGTATAATGAAGAACATTAATCTTTCCTTAAGGACATGTTATATTCTTCAATTGATAGCCTGTTTACAAGAATGAGATTACCAATATCATTTGCATAACGAGAACATTAACAACCACACGGATATCCTGTCTAGGTTTAAGAAACATTGGGTTGATTCTCCATTCAGTGAGGCAACTAAAAAGGGAGAGAACCTATATTTCATAATGAAAAAAAACCAAATACCATTCTAGGAACCTCTGAAACACATATCACATCTATGGCCTGATGCTGTCTTTGCCCATTATATTTATGACAACCCTAATATTTCAGTGAAAACCTACTTGTATAAAACCAGAGGCAGCCACTGGTGAAGCCCACCATGCAGAGAGCACTCTAGGGTAAAGGAAACGGGAGATGTGATTCCCATAATCTATGCCTTTGTACAGTGACTATGGAAGATACAAAAATGGCAGCTCCAGGCAGTGAAGTGAAAATGGAGAAAAAAAATAGGGTGATTATTTCAGCTTCCACTAACTTCTTCTTTTGCTCTGTGAAGGAATAAAATCATCATTCCTCGTTTCATACTTGGGGTTTTTTTCTGCGATTAAGTCTTTCTCTTTTTGTCTTATTCTATTTTTTTTTCTCTGTGTGCTTACTGGGAATAAGTTTTATTGCTCTTTCTATTGTAGCAATGCCCAGAAGCCAGCAGATCAGGATCCAGATATATTTGGAACTATGTGTACAAATGTTAGAAGTAATTCCTATGTAGAAGCATGCACATCCCAAAGGGGCATAGTTAACAAAGAGGGAAGATAAAAAGAATTATTGTGGTTTGGTCTTCTCAGAATTACACAGCTGGATAGTTGCAGAAGAATAATAGATCAAAAGATGATGGCTGCTGTAGACTTTGTTGCACAAGGGAACCACTGTAGAGTCTAGCGGGGGGCACTGAGATGGATGAGGAGCTGGAGTACACGACATACAGTGAGAAGCTGGGAATTTGTTTGTTTAGCTTAAAGAGAAGGTTCGGGGGAATCTGACTGCTGTGTTCTTCTACCCAAAAGTGTGTCATAGAGAATATGGAGTCAAAGGTGCATAAAGAAAGGAGAGGAGGTGCAATACTCATGGTCTGCAACACGAAAAATTCCAAGTGGACGGAAAGAGAAAACTCATTTTCACAAGAGTGTCTGAGCACGGGCACAAGTTGCCCAGAAAGGACAGGGAATCTCCATCTTTGGAGATTTTCAAAACATAATGGAATAAGTTCCTGGGCAGCTTGACCTAGCTCTGAAGTCAGTCCTGCCTGGAGCAAGCACTGGACTAGAGTTCTCTTCATTCCTGCATCCCTCTATGGCTCTTGTGTATTCACTGCATGATTTTGGCCACAAGCACTTCCACTAGACACAATATTGCTCATCCCCTGAAAACTAGATCTGGTGAGTTAAGAAAACGTCTGTCTTTTGAGCAGGGAATCAGTTGAGAAGACAAGATAGTTTGGACACAAAGAAACTGTACACATTTGCTTTCACACCAACAGTTATTCTGTGATTTGATATTCATATAGAGGTTTTCCTGCAGCCAAACCCACATCCCTTTATATTGTCCAAAGGGGATGTGATTCTCTGCTATCACATTGTTTAACTGGTTGTAACAAGCTGCCTGTCTTCTTCCATCTCAACTGAGCATCTGGTTACATAGATAAGACAAGTCATAGGCGCTCCTGACAACTAGGAAAAATGCACGGAAACAATTGCTGTTGTCACCCTCTATTACAACAAATATTTTTCTAAGACATCAATGAATCTTTCCATTGAGTTTTATGGCAAAACTTACTTTTTTATCACTGTGTTTCATACAAGCTACATCTGTAAGGGCTTTTTTCTTGCAGAATTGGCAGAATCTGAGAGTGAATGCTGAATAGCTGGAGGCAAAGTGAAATAGATTCAGAATCCTTGTGATTAGAGGAAATAAACCCTAAAATATCAATTTGGCATTGAATAAAAAAGTCTTACTTTGAAGTCTTTAATCTTCAACGTTAGTTCCTAATTTCTAGAGAACAGTCAGAAGTTTTGGCATGGTCACTACAGCGTACATTTTCTCTACAACTTCTATTAAATAAGTATAACATACTAATGTGAAATATTTGTATCTGTTTTGAATAGCTATCCATTTCTATGTGCAGGTCATTAGCAGCTCTTATCCCAACAAGAATGCCACACAAGGGGTTTTTGTTTCAGCAAGGGTTAATGCCTTTAAACATACTTGTTAGTTTTCAGGATGCCTGAGTGAAGGCCCATAGAGATAGATAAAATCCTACTTTTCAGTAGAGTAAATGCACAAGTAGTTTGAGAGGACAGCAACTGTGACCAAAGAATATTTTAAACAGGTCAGTCTATCCTCAGTTTCTTTAACTAAATAGTTTGCCATAAAACAGCGTACTTAATGTAAAATATTTCTTAGTTTTACCTGCTCTGTTTTGATGTGAGCTGCTGTCTTTGGCGTTTTAAATGGTTATGTTGATTTCAATAGATTTTGCATCAGGTCCTAATCTCTTTTGAAAGAGGCATTTTAAACACACATGACAGAGCAGACTGTAGATTCATGTCTGTTAACATCTGTTTTATTTTTAATCATCAAGCAGAAGGGAAGGGGTGGCACACAAGTTATCTTGAAAGCTCTTTTATTTTAGATTGTGTTTGCATATTTCATATATTTCATAGAATCATAGAATCATAAAATCATAGAATAGTTAGGGTTGGAAAGTACCTTAAGATCATCTAGTTCCAACCCCTCTGCCTATTTACACCTAAATTGTTCCTCAGTGTTCCGTAGAATTACAAAATGAGCTATAAGTAGTTTTTTCCAATAAAATGGAATGCATCTATCTGTCTGTATTTATTTATTTCCACAAAAGCAGGTGTTATCTCAATATATTACACCCAAAGGAAATTGTGTCTTAGAGAACTTTTTTTTACTTGTGGCTTTGAAATACAATAACATTTTATTGATCTGTGAACTTCCTGCCAGCAGGTGTTATAATTGTACCAAGTGAAACATTTGATCCATTATATTAACTTTACTAGACCTAAGTACTTGGAGCTCTACACACTTTTTTTGTTGGTTTAGACAGAGAAAATAATGATGGATGGCAGCTTAGTCATTTAACAAAAACTCTCACAAAATGGTACATGGGGTTTTTTTCTCACACTACCAAAGTTCTAATTTAGTTTATTTTCTGACACTTCTGAAGCTCCAGGGACAAATTTTTTTCCCAGAGCCATGTAGTTTTTCTGTGCCTGAGGCTGTGGTTATTTTTCGTTCCCTAACAACTCTTTTGATTGCCTTTTTTCCCTGGTTAATGTGGAACTAGCTTCTGGAAAGGTGTGACATAAGCAGTTAAGACCAGTTCTGACAAACACTTCAGGAAACCCTATTATCTAAAGGACAATAGGCTGAACTGCTGAGATACCTGAGCTTCTTTCTTAGCTTCATCCTATCTTTCCGCAATATTTTGACAGTCAGATTTACTCATCATTTGAGACTAACTCATAACGGTCCAAAGGATTTACCCAGGTTGGGGGAAGCCTAAACTGGAATCAGGCATCATGAAGAGGTTTTCTCCAAGCCACCCAGTAGGGTCTAGGAGATAGTATCATCTAAGAGGTAGCCCTCCCAGAATCACCTCCTGAAGTGCAGGGAACTAACTCTTCAATGGTGCACTGAAATCAGGATTTTCAGGTTTTCCTGTTCATTAGCCTTACTGGAGGAAGAATTATGTTTGCACACCTGTCATGTTAAAGGGAGAACAACAGTGTTATGGGTTCTGATCACATCAAAAGATGGCTTTATTTATTTACTGTAAGTCTACAGAGAACAGCAATTGCACTGCTTGGTTCGTCACTCACCTGGATTCAAACAGCTTCTCTGATAAAAGTGTTTTACATCAAGTATTCGTTGAATAAGAATCTGGAACCCAAGCCATTTTCTTCTGAGGTGAGAGCCTCTATTCATGGAGAACCACATTTCATTCTCTTTTAGATTCAGTAAATTCACAGAATCATAGAAAATGTGGTACAACGAACAGTTTGCTGCTTAGGCTACAGCCTACCAGGAAGAGCATTTGTCTTCAGTTGTATTTAACATGGCATGAAGTAGCTAGTTTGTCTCTCACTCCTGTGTGTTAGCATCATTCTTTTGTTTTCTGTCTGTCCTAATTATCCCTTAATTAAATATACAAATGCAATATATCCAGAGGTAGCCTGAGAAAGACACTTCAGAGAATAGCTTGCAGACTAGTGGCTAGGTTCACAACCATGCCAGAATGAGGACCCATTCTTGATTCTGCAATGGTATTGCCTACCTTGCATGAGAATCCCAATGTCATCAGGCTTTGGCTGTTCCAAATACTGCTCTTGCAACCACTCTCTGAAATTCTTCAGCATATGTCACTTTTGCTTCAGTGAAGAAAAGAAAAACTTTTCTACACAGCTTTATATATGGCTATCTGCTGGCCAGTGGCCCCAAGAAATAAGTGAGGTGGAACTGTCCAACAGATTCTCTGGAGGCACTAGCCCTTGGAAGAGATGGCCAGGATGAGATGGATAGCAGGAGAAGCAGCAACTGTAATCAGTAGCAGATGGAATGACCTTGATGTGCTGATTACTGTGCTTGGTCTGCTATCTATCTGAACTGCCACTGTGTATAACATGTTACCACAGTGAGCTTTTTAACTGTCAGTGTCAGAAAAGAGTCTTTTTGGCATCCAGGGCTAGACTTCAGAGAAGATATATATAAAAATGCAAAGGCACTTCCTGGGATTCATTTCTGTTTCTCCGTTAGGTGCTAAATTCATAACACTTCTTAACAAGAGAGAGGTTATGCATCAATCCACAGTCCCACCCTCTTTTAAAAGCAATCCTTTATACCTCAGAGAACAGATATGGGATCCCTCCTGGTGTTTTCTGCAGCTGTTAGGTCCTTGCCATTCTGGTTTTATCAAACTCCAAGGCCCAGCTGTCCTTGAGAAACTTCAAAAGGAATGTTGCTGCTGGGCTGGGGAGACAATGCAAAGCAATGTCTCAAACTAGCTGCAGGATCACTATGTGCTTTATCAAAATACCAAGTCAGTTATGCAAAATGTGAGAATTTTTAAACTATAATGTATTGAAGTTGCAAAGTCTCTTGCATATGTGGAAAACTGCGGTTGTTCAGCCAAAAGAATACTCTTCCCCCCCAAAATATAAGAGGAAAAGTTAGAGGGAGGCATTTTAATCACATCTTTGCCATGCCAGTAAATCTTTGGCTAAAGCAGTAATGGAAAACCCTCAGTAAAACTGGTAGTTACTGTTCCAAGTGTGAAGACAAAAATGTGTTTCACATGCACCAGCAGCCAGAAGTGAAAGTTTGGGGAAAGAGAATAAGAACAGGGCTAGTACTGAGTGATACTGTTCTGTCAAAGACTAGGAAGACCACTAGTTATGGAAGGACAAAACACATAATTAATAATCCTTCAGTTAAGGCACTATAAATAAAAAAGCCAAACCCAAACAACTCCAGTAACAAAAAGGAAACTCTTTGGATGTGGCAGTAAATCCAGTCTCCCAAACTCAGTACTTCTATTTTGATAACGTTTCCTCATGGGTTAGTTTTTTTACATTACATCTGGCTCCATTCCAGCATCTGCAGGCTTGGGTTTCAGTATGACTGGATTCACGGCGCTACAATAAATGTGTTTTGTAACATGTCACATCCTTTGTGTAAAGCAAAAGGGCACTTAAATCACAGTATCTATCTTTGCATCTGGTCGAAGTGGACAACAGTGCTATTTGCTAGGTACATGCCATTTGTTATCTGCTCAGACTGTTTACGCAGTTGCCGGTGAATGGGTAAGGAAAGTGCATGGGTGAGCTTATGTCAACAGGCAAAATGGATGTCCTCATGCTCAGTCACAATATGAAGGACTTCCCACTTCAAAGGCTATATCTGCCTGTTTCATTGTAATAACCTTTGATAGATGATCTTCTGTGGATTTATCTAATCACTTTTATGAATTATTTATATTTTTGGCATGTATGGATTTCTGGGGCAATGAATTCTATAGTTTAATTACACTATTTGTTGGAGGAGTTCTTTGTTTGCTTCTGATCTGCAGCTTGGTAATTTCTTTTGATAAGAATATATCTTCTATATATCTTTTGATAGTCCCTGTAGGTCTTGTAAGAAGCAGTGAATTATTCTCTATTCACCTTTTTCAGGGCAGTCATGACTTTACAGAACTTGCCATATTGCATCCCTCAGTTATTTCTTTTTCATGTCGAAAGATGCTAAATTCACTTAATCTCTGCTTGTATAAAGTATCTTTCACGGATTTGTCTGATTCTGGATGGGAAGTAGGAAAATATTTGTCAAAAACTTACCCTGAATAGGCAGTCTGTTGAGGTTGGTGACACAAGCAGGAATAAACTCTAGTTCTCCTCTCCAGGCCTACACTGGTTTGCCTGAAAGAAGCAAAGCTTGCTTTACTGACTTCAGTAGCTGCAAAGAATCAAAACATGTCCTTGCCAATGCTGCCTTCCCTGCTGCACAGCTCCAAGTCAGTCCATCACCTAAAAAAGCATGTGATGAAGGCTGTGACTGAAAAGGATCTAAGAGAATTCTTACCAGAAGCTGTCAGATCGTGGTCGTGGAGATAAGGAATGCCAGGATTAAGGTAAACTTTAATCTGCTTAGTTGTGGTGCGTGCAAGTTTTGGATTTTCTTCTCCTCTAATAGAAACTGGAACCTCCCCCAGAAAATCAATATTAGATTCACAGAAAGATATATACTGGAAGAGACTTCTGCCAGTTTTCCCTCCAGCTTTCTGCTCCAAGCAAGTGCAACATTGAAGCTAAAACAGATTGCTCAAGGCCATGTTCGGACATGTCGCTGGCTATCTTTAATGACAGAAATTTCATTATCTCTCTTGGCAAGCTGATGCACTACTTAACCAGCTTCGCTGTGAAATCTCTTTCCTGGTATCTGAACTGTGATGTTTCATTAGCAACTTGTGTGACAAGAAATTTGGAATTTTAGATTTTTTTCAGAGGTCCGACCCTTTCAGTTGTCCTGGAAGAGTGACTGGCAAGAAAAACAGTTGTTGTTCTCTTTTTTTGACTTAACTACTGAAGAGTCAGGCTCTGTAAATAGACTTTACGCCTATTTTGACAGAGTGGGATTACACTGGTCAGAGATCTTAAGTGCTGTTCAATCTTTCACCTTTCTGCACTTTTGTCCTTTGGTGTTAGCATACTTTGGCCCATGACTTCTTACCACTTGTTCCAGGCTCTAGTCTCATCTTTTCCTTGTTCTGCTTCATGTTACACCCATTCTCTCACACCTTTTCTTGTTTTTCCCCCAGTCTCAATCTCCCTGATCAGGCCATTATTCCTGGTCTCCTCATCAGCCTGGTTCAGTCACTCCCTCTGCTTTCAGCTCAGGTGCTTCTTCTTGTGTGCAGGGTTTTGGTCACCAACAGGAGGAGGACTCCCTTCACATGCAAGATGCTAAAGCCTTCATGCAGGAATCACAGATAAATTTTTGTTCAGTTCCTCCACTTCGAGCCTGCTTCAGATGGAACACCTAAATTATTATCTGTCCTGGCATTGCAAGAGGAAATGCAAGGATTTATCTTTATTTTTTTTTAATTTGTATAAGGATGTCATATTTGTATGGTTTGATTTGACTAGAGTTTCTGCAACAAACCGTTACACCACTTTCTTGTTTTCACATATAAGATAATATACATATACATGTTTCTTTTTCCTAATCTGATTTTTAGACTTTTTTATTATTATTTTGCTTAAAATTTCCAGTTTGGAAAACAACATCTCTGAAAATGATATAAACATTTTCCAAAATAACAAGGGAAGCGGGGGATGTGTGAAACATACACCAGATGCTTTATTTCTACCGAGGTCTTCACCCTAGAGAAAAGATATGTTCTGCTAAAGCATTAGTTATGGCATCACATAAAGACAAATACTGTATCTTAATAACAGTCTCTGTTTTCTAAGGATTTGCTGTGTATCAGTTTGATATCTGAAAATGAATTGCTAATACAGTAACATTATCGTGCAGCTGACCCTGCATGCTGAAAAGGAACAGATCCCTTTTAAAGGATGCAGGTGTGTGGATTCTTTCCTGCTCACATGGCAGTTAGAGCCAAGTAAATCTCAGCAAGATTTCAGAGAACAAATAGTTTAGTGCACTTACAAAGAACCTAAAGGAAAACTGTTTCGGCTAGAGGTACCCTTGAGACTCTTCTTCTAGTGCATCCCTGAAGCAGCTTGTTTCACCCACTACACTGCTAGCCAGTGTAATAGGAACAGTGTAATGACTTTCAACATTCAGTTCTCCTTGCATAGTTATTTAAACAATTATTTTCTTATGAATCAATAGTGATGTGACTTACCTCTTAATTTGTGACAATTCTACATTTCCTATAAAATTGAAAATCAACAGCTGAATTAAAAGCTCTAGTCAATTGTTTCCTCATATAGTGATCAATTTCTGAATAAGGTCTTCAAACTCCTAAATTAAAGTTTATATGTCAATGACTGTAGTTGATCAAGTTTTGCTAAACTCAGACTGTCAAGGTTTGGGTTTTTTGAGGCTTTTTCTGCATCCTTTGCTGGCCAAAAGTCCTCAGCACAATTTTTATACCATTTTTCAGTCTGAAGTGCTGCCCAGAGAACAACAGGCATAAAGCTTTTTCTTCTGTTGGCACTAAAATTTGATATAGTAATGATACTAATTGAAGTAGAGCTGCCATAACATAAAAATTTTAGGTAATTTACAGAAGCAGATTTTCCAAACAGAAAATACCATTCTAGTGTGTGTATTACTAAATCATGGTGATTTGCTCCCAGTTTGGTTTCAGAGCCTCATTTCTTCTCATAGTCCGTATGGTTTTAGGTCATTCCTGAGC
Source organism: Ara ararauna (assembly GCA_028858755.1). Taxonomy (NCBI): domain Eukaryota; kingdom Metazoa; phylum Chordata; class Aves; order Psittaciformes; family Psittacidae; genus Ara; species Ara ararauna. Next base: position 74,713,573 of record CM054377.1, on the reverse strand, counting down.
TATTACCTGTGGTGAGCCAACTGGATGACTTGACTTGGTATATATCCACAGGTATAGCAGGCTGTAAAGTAGACTTCTTACAACCCAACTTTTCTGCCTCTTTATGAAAAACAACAACATGAGGATGTAGGAGTCAGCTGGGGCATGAGCAGAGCAGGGAGTGGTCTCCATATGCACATATTCTATACTTATGGCTCCCCTGCAAGCAGCATCTCCTAGGCACAAATGGAAAAGTAGGCACAGGGTTCTGGATCTGCAAAAAAGAATATCTCAGCAATACAGCTTCATATGAAAAAGCTGAAAGTTGTTTATGCAAAATTTTGGGATAGACATCACAGATCACTGCGCACACTTCCAGTGTGCTGAGTTGCATAAACTGTTTTACTACTACAGATTGACCCAGCCAGCAGCCAGACACCCATCCAGCTTCTCACTCACTCCCCTCCCCTATGAGGTAGAAAGAAAATAGAAAGAAGACTCATGGATTGAGATAATACAGTTTAATAACTGAAGCAAAAGCTCCGTATGCAGGCAAAGCAGAAAGAGGAATTCATTCACCACTTCCCACGAGCAAGCAGATGTCCAGTCACTTCCTGAAAAGCAGGGCCTCAGCACAAGTAGAAGTTGCTTGGGAAGACAAATGCCAGAAGCATTAACATCACCCCTTTCTCCTTTCTCTCATCCTCTATTGCAGAGCATGACATCATATGGTATGGGATATCCCTTCAGTCAACTTGGGTCAGCTGCCCCAGCTATGTCCCTTATGAGTGTCTTGACTGAACTTTGGTCCTCTTTGGGTGGGGAGATGGAGGAGAAAGCCTTGACATTGTGCAATCACTGCTCAGCCATAGCCAAAATGTTTGTATGCAAGCGTTTCAGCCACAAAGCGCAGCACCGCATGATGCTATGATGAAAGTTAACTCCATCCCAATCAGAGATGATGAAAGTTAACTCCATCCCAGCCAGAGCCAGTACAGCTACAAGGACAAGGTCCTGAACAGCCTTCTCAATCTTCAAAAGAAGCTTTGAATAAAGCCTCAGAGGAAGAAACAAGAGTGGGAGTAGGGGACTGTTTCTTCACTCACTAGACTTGTAGATCTGATGAAGGGGTCCTTCTGTAGTGTCCCATAGCCACCAACTGTGCCCTACAACCTGAAGGCATCTGAAAGATCCTGGTAAAGGAAAGACCCTAACATCATGAGTGCATGCTTTAGTTGCACTTGTCTGGGATGAAAAAGAGTATGATACATGGATGGAGAGCTTACTCATAGGACCCTGGAAAGCCTTTTTTTGGTGGGAGATTGGCACCACATAGGTACACTGACTAGTGCAAATGGTAGTTCTCTATAAGACTATCTCCTCTCCACATTTCCCCTTGCTACATACCATCAACAGAGAAGGGGAGAGATGATCCATGAACTGTCAGGTTTTTAAGCTGATTGCTGCTGGAAAGTTATTTCTATGCAATGACTAACTGCTACAGGATACTAATGAGCAGTAGTGGGGCTATGCCAGGCAAAACAAGACGTCAAAGCAATCAAGACTTGACTTTGCACCCAGTTGTGTCCAAATTGCCTTCTCTGTGTGGAAGTGAAAAGCAGTTTGCTACGAATACCATATTCTTCTTCCTCCTGACACCTCCACGATTTTATAAGTAATTTTTAAAATTGCATAATACTTTGTCTTGTTGAAAGTAGGTTCTCGACATCTTATTAAATGTGCCTCCACTTCACTTCCTTCCTTCCCACGAGGTTTACCCCACTCACATCCCACTCAAGATGCATGTCTACTTATGCTGTGGTTCATAGCCTGTTCAGAAGTGTGTGGACAGGAAAGTTTATTAAATTCCTAGATACTGACACTCCTTTTAATACTTCTATAGAAATTCTAAAATCCACAGGGAATAGGAAGGGATTTATTTCCACAAGTTTTCAGCTGTGAAACTTTCCCGTATAATTAAAGTTCAAAATTTAGTTTGAATGTCTATAAAGGAAGATTAATCAAGACAAGGAATAAACAAATAATTACTTTAAAAAATTCTGTTAATGAAAAAATGACAGCTAGGTAGAAATCAAGTCTGTGTGATCAGCATTAAGGTATTAGGCAAGTAACTTTGATCTAAATTGGAACAAATACATATGTTGAAATCAGCAACTAATCTAAATATACATATCTCTATGTATAGAAATCTGGAGAGGGACTTTTTGAAAGCAAATGTAGTGATAGGACAATGGGGAATGGTTCTAAACTAGAAGAGGGTAGATTTAGATTAAACATTAGCAAAAGGTCTTTTCCAACCTAGTTGATTCTATGATTCTATAGTTAGGAAGAAATTATTTACTATGACCATGGTGAGACACTGGCACAGATTGTCCAGAGAAGCTGTGGCTGCCCCATCTCTGGCAGTTTTCAAGGCCAGGTTGGATGGTGCTTTGAGCAACCTGGTCTAGTGGAAGGTGTCCCTTCCCATGGAAGGGGGGGGTTAGAACTGGATGAAATTTAAGGTCCCTTCCAACCCAAACCATATTGTGATTATATGGTTTCCTCAAATATATAATGCACAGCACAACCTGCAAAATTCTATCACCTTACAGAACATTTCAGTGCATGTCTGTATAATCTTTGGCTGTACTTTGAGCTCTCCAAATGCAAACAAGACCTATGAGCTATACAGCTGTTTAGTTTGGCTCTAATTCTGAGTTACTACACATTTTATAGAAAATTTAAATTGCACTCCTGCAATTCTGAACAGGAGGATACTCAAGTCTCACGGTGACTGTAATACATACAGATGTGTATCTGCTTTGGGAGTTGTGAAGAAATGACCTATGACCGTTCAGTGTAGGGAAAACATATAGCCAGGTAGTTAGCATGGACACCTCTGGGATACTTGACCCTGTCCAGTGAAAAACAAGTCTTCAGAGACTTTACTGAATAAATTCTCAACATTCCTCAAAAAATATTTACAGGCTGAGATTTTTCAAAATTCTGTATTTTGATCTGCAGGTGGTCTTTTTCCGGAGCAGGAAAAACTATATTTGTGATTAAAACAATTTTTCTGCCAAGATCCTTGAATGAAAATAAACAGTGTCTCTGAAAGGTTGTCAAACCATTTTAATGCAAACATACAGATTTTGTCTCATTATTGTCCTCAGAAGCATCTGGAAAGTTTTTGTTTGAACTTTTCAGGTAGTCCTGAGGTAGAGTTGTCAGATGAGGTCAAATTGTTAATTTGTCAAAAAATATACATGGATGAAGACAGAATGTGAAATTCAAAGGGAACCCCATAGAAATAGATTTTGCTGACTAGAAATATATTTTTGCAATACTAATAGCAATTCATAGATTGGATGTTAAAAACTAGGAGAAACTTTTTAAAGACTGTGAGAGACACAATATTGTGCCTGTTTTGATCCTCTGAACAACTCAGGCCATGTGACTTTGCTAAAAGCTTCTGAGAAGAGACTCCTTTTAGTGGAGAATGACTTGAAAACTTTAAGTTCTAAACTTGGAAAATAGATCTACTGATTAATAACCTACTACTAAAATTTTCAGTTTCATGTTCTGATTTCTCTAGTCTCAACTTGAAAGCACTAAATATTACTTTAGGTTGTGAAGTTTTTTCTGTTACCTAAAGAGTTCTTTGCAACCTGGAATCTCTTTACCTTGTCATTACTTAAACATTTTCTTTCACCTTTGATTAATTGAATAATCCCTTTTCTTTTTTTTTTTAATTTTTCCCCTAAATCCCTGGCGATGTGCTTGTACCTAACCAGCAACACATAGAGCTGGAGAGTGTGGAACCCTGTCTGGGGAGAGGTGAGCAGTCGACAGAGAGTTTGTGGGTCAGAGTTAAAGGGAGAACAGCGATAGGAGACACTATTGTGGGGATCTGTTACAGACCGCCTGACCAAGAGGACTAGGTGGATGAAGCGCTCTATAGACAGATAGGAACAGCCTCGCGCTCACAGGCCCTTGTTCTCATGGGGGACTTCAACCACCCTGATATCTGGTGGTGGGATGGTATGGCCCAGCACAAGCAATCCAGGAAGTTCCCCGATTGTGTAGAAGACTGCTTCCTTCTGCAAGTAATAGAGGAGCCGACAAGGAGAGGTGCCATGCTTGACCTCGTGCTTACCAACAGGGAAGGCCTGGTTGGAAATAAGATGCTCCAGGGCAGCCTTGATTGGAGCGATCATGCGATGGTCGAATTTGAGATCCTCAGGACAGTGAGAAGGGCGTGCAGCAAGCTCACTGCCCTGCACATCAAGAGAGCAGACTTTGGCCTCTTCAGGAACCTGCTCAGTAAGATTCCATGGGATATAGCCCTAGAGGGCAGGGGGGCCCAAGACTCTTGGTTGATATTCAAGCATCACCTAATTACAAGCTCAGGAGCATTTCATCCCAACAAGAAGGAAGTGCAGCAGGAGGGCCAGGAGACCTCCTTGGATGGATAAGGAGCTGCCGACGAAACTTGGAAGGAAAAAAGAGGCTTATAAAAGGTGGAAGCAAGGACAGGCGGCCTGGGAAGAATACAGGGATGTTGTCCGGGAAGCTAGGAACCAGGTTAGGAAAGCTAAGGCCCACTTAGAATTAAACTTGGCTAGGGATATTAAAGATAACAGGAAGGGATTCTGTAGGTACATAGCGAATAAAGGACAGACTAGTGGCAAAGGTGGCCCCCTCCAGAAGCTATCAGGAGAGCTGGCTACCCTGGATTTGGAGAAGGCTGAGGTACTTAATGAGTTCTTTGCCTCAGTCTTCACTGGCAAATGCTCTGACCATACCACTCAAGTCTTGGAAGGCAGACGCAAGGACAGTGAGAATGAAGACCCTGGGCCCACTGTAGGAGAGCATCTGGTTCAAGACCATGTTAAGAACCTGAATGTACACAAGTCCATGGGACTTGATGAAATCCATCCATAGATCCTGAAGGAGCTGGCAAATGAAGTTGCTAAGCCACTGTCCATCATATTGGAAAAATCATGGCAGTCAGGTGAAGTTCCTGATGACTGGAAAAAGGGAATATAACCCCATTTTCAAGAAGAGGAAAATGGATGAGCCGGGGAACTACAGACCAGTCAGCCTCACCTCTGTGCCTGGCAAAATCTTGGAGCGGATTCTCCTGGAAGGCATGCTGAGGCACATGAAAACCAACAAGGTGCTTGGTGACAGCCTGCATGGCTTCTCTAAGGGGAAATCCTGCCTGACTGATCTGGTGGCCTTCTATGATGGGGCTATGGAAGTGATGGACAGGGGTAGAGCAGTTGATGTTATCTACCTGGACTTGTGCAAAGCATTTGACACTGTCTCACATGACATCCTTGTCTCTAAGTTGGAGAGACATCAATTTGATATGTGGACCACTCGGTGGATAAAGAACTGGCTGGATGGCCACACGCAAAGAGTTGTGGTCATTGGCTCAATGTCCAGCTGGAGACCAGTAATGAGTGGTGTCCCTCAGGGATCGGTGTTGGGACCCGTCTTGTTCAACATCTTTGTCAGTGACATGGACAGTGGGATTGAGTGCACCCTCAGCAAGTTTGCCGATGACACCAAGCTGTGTGGTTCAGTTGATATGCTGGAGGGAAGGAATGCCATCCAGAGGGACCTTGACATGCTTGTAAGGTGGGTAGATGGTAGCCTTATGAAGTTTAACCATGACAAGTGCAAGGTCCTCCACCTGGGTGGGAGCAATCCCAGGCACAGCTACAGGTTGGGCAGAGAAGAGATTCAGAGCAGCCTTGCAGAGAAGGACTTGGGGGTGTTGGTCAATGAGAAACTGAACATGAGTTGACAGTGTGCGCTTGCAGCCCAGAAAGCCAACCGTATCCTGGGCTGCATCAAAAGGAGCATGACCAGCAGGTCAAGGGAGGTGATCCTGCCCCTCTGCTCTGCTCTTGTGAGACCTCACTTGGAGTATTGTGTGCAGTTCTGGTGTCCTCAACATAAAAAGGACATGGAACTGTTGGAACAAGTGCAGAGGAGGGCCACGAGGATGATCAGAGGACTGGAGCACCTCCCGTATGAAGACAGGCTGAGAAAGTTGGGGCTGTTGAGCCTGGAGAAGAGAAGGCTGCGTGGAGACCTCAGAGGAGCCTTCCAATATCTGAAGGGGGCCTATAGGCATGCTGGGGAGGGACTCTTCATGAGGGACTGTAGTGAGAGGACAAGGGAGAAAGGGTTCAAACTTAAAGAGGGGAAGTTTAGATGATTGGATATGAGGAAGAAATTCTTTCCTGTAAGGGTGGTGAGGCACTGGAATGGGTTGCCCAGGGAAGTTGTGAATGCTCCATCGCTGGTGGTGTTCCAGGCCAGGTTGGACACAGCTTTGGGTGGCATGGTTTAGTGTGAGATGCCCCTGCCCATGGCAGGGGGGTTGGAACTAGATGATCTTAAGGTCCTTTCCAGTCCTAACTATTCTATTATTCTATTATTCTATATTTTAGAAGTTTCTGGATTTATTATACAGATGCGATAATATGATATTTTTAATTTCATACAAAACACATGAATTGTCAAATATATTTGCTATGCTCATAACTGATTTCTCAAGTGAATTCTAAGCTTAAGAGATTAAATAGCTCATATGAGAAAACTGCGCCAACTTCTCAATACCTGTCTAGGGCCCTGAACTGCTTTTCATTAATTTCATCTTAGAAAGAGTTGTAGAAAATTTTCTATGTTGAAAGTAATGATTGAGTTTCAGGTATTGCAATGCAAATGGATTCTTAAATTATTAATTTTTTGCATGTTAATGGGCACAACTGGTGTGTTTCAAATGTAACGAATGCTACCTGAGGGCAGGAATGCAGAACTAACTTTGCATTGCATTTAGTAAAGTTCATTTTTTTTTATAATGTCTTTCATGACTATTCCAGATTAGATTTTTATATTAAATGAATCAGTACATTAGAATTTTTCCAGATGAGAGGAAATAATGAATGCAAATAAAGCAACCCAAAATTCTAATTATCATTATCAGAACTGACTTTTGCTGGAAATGAATGAGTTTGATCTGATTTTTATATTCATTAAAAGTAAAAAAAGAAAAGTTAATTTCTTCTTATAAACAAAAGTCATACTATCTTTCAATAGCTCTGACACTGAGGTTTTTCATGACTGGTTTGCTGTGGAAGTAAATCTAATTGTTTCATGCAAAATTGATAGAGAACATAGAAAAAACGGATAGAAATACTAATGTAGGAGATGAAGTAGCTATGAGAGAGATAACACATCCGAAAGCCATGGTGAAAACACGCCTGTCTGTGGTTAAGTCTGTACTGTTGTTAATAGCCCTTTAAGTCACCCTAAACTTCTGTTCTTGAAGGAAGGATAACCCCTAAGGCTTTGGTTTTATTCTCAAACACCTACCCTTCTAATCTGTATTTTTCGTTTCTTTCAGGTGTGATCTTATTCTTACAGCTATGACTTCTTGTGGCAATAGCTTAATGTGCATAACCCACAACTTCCTCCAACAAAGACATCCTCTTTTTATCCGACTCATGTTCCAGTTCTATAATTTTTCTTTTTCTGTTAGTACCATGACTCTTGTACTCATAGTTGTAGACAGTAAGTACTTTGAGAGCCTTGAAATGAGGACATGCTTCCCTGCAGTGTCAAAGATATGATTCAACCGTGTTCAAACCGGCAAAGCTCAGAAGCTAATTATGTAAATAGTGGGCACTTTCAGTGTCAAAGATACCTGTAAGTGAGCTGAAAACATTCTGAGTACGTTTGGAATAGGTCTTGAGTGTGCTTAACTTCCTGTGTCCCACAGAAACTGAGCAGAACTGACCTTGGTCTTGAATCATACCAGGTGTATGTGTTCCCCTCTCTCCAGACTGAGGTATGCTAAGGAGTACAAGCTCCCATGGCTTGGGAATGCTAGGGTTCAAAATTCAGATCATTTGAGTAATTGATTGAATCTGTTTGCCAAATTAAGTCAGTTCTTTCAATTTGGACACTGAATCTTTGGTCATCCACACTGCTCTGATTTGAAGCAAGAGGGCTAATTCTTTTCATGAGAAAATGAGGGTGTGGAAGAGGATGGTTTCTGCCAAGGTTCTTGTTCTACAGCTTGGTCCCAAATCACTGTCATTTCTGCTTCTTCCTAATACAATCTTCTAAGATATCTGAGGATATCTTCTTTGCTTACAGGTTTTGCCATGCCCTTATATGCGTGACATGTGCTTGGCATTATGCTGTAAAACACCAAGTCTGGCAGGCTGCAAATTGCAATCCTGTTGTATGTACTGATGTACTTAATAACTGTGATGGCTCAGGATCAGAGGAAAGCAACTTGGATCCCCCAGAGGGTACCCAAGTCAGAGTCTGCGTTTGCAAAGAACTTGCTCTTTGCCAGATTTTTGCTGTATTACAGGATTATGATGGTAACCCTGTGAAAAGCTTAATGGGCAGTTCAGCACTGCTAGTTCCACCATGGAACCAAACAAAGCTGTTTTAAATGTAAGAAATTAAAAGAGCCCACTTGAAGGTGCAGAACCACTGAACAGACAAAAGCATTAGCTAGCCATAAGTTTGCCATGCCTTCCTTTTCAACAAGCTGCATCAGTCCTTTTCTAAAATAGTTTAAAATAGAAGTGTGTATTTGTGAGGTGCTCTATTGCAAAGGTGCAAATGATTCTGTGGCTCTCACCAGGGCTATCTAGATGATAGAAAGGATGGATATGAGAAATTCTATACCATCTGTTCCAGGAACCAGACTGTGTATACAGTGGAGATGGTATAAATGCAGAAGTTTCAATTTAGCTGCAGTGAAGGAGCAGCGTACACTGCAGGTACACTACAGAAGTACCTAGCTCCTACATACCTGCCTACCTTTCAATACCAAAAAGTTAGACATTGCTTAAAATGTGGTCTTTGTTTCATTAAAGAACTAGGAATTTTATAAATGCTTATCATTATAATCTACAGTACTCATTCTGTCTACCCATTCATCCAATTCATGCAATCTGTCTATGAGACAAACTTCCCAGTAGTGCTTTGGTATTTCATAATTTTTCGTTTGATTACATTATATTCCCATGTTTGCTTTTTCAGAAGTATTCAGAAAACCTCTCAGTTCACTGGAAGGATTATTTTCTCTGTCAGCTGGAAATCATACTCAAGATTTTTCAATTTTATTTTTAAAATAGATTTAAACAAGTCCTTTTAATAGTTCCAAGTTTCCTCAATTTCTTGATTGCTTAACAGCCATGACAGAATATGTATTTGAAACATTGCATTCACTTGATATATCCCATTTATCCAAATGCTTTAATTTAAATAATTTTTGAAGGAATGACATTTATAACTTGAAATTGTAAGCACAAATATTTAAAAAAAAAAAAAAATTTAAGAACCCCCAAGGTCAAATCAAATGTTTTGGAAATATTAAATAGTAAATAAATCATAGCCTTAGAGTTACACACAACTGTCTCAGAGGATGCTTCCATTATAATACACATTTTCAGAAGACTGATATATCATTTTAGTAACTGAATTCCCATAATGATTTAAGATAGTTGCTTCTAACCATCATTCCTTTTTGTTAACTTAATCTATCAGGTTCCAAATTGTCTAGAATAGTAAAGAATCCTTAAGTATATGCTAAGCTATTTCTACCTAACTCAATTTCTATATTAATAAATCCCTCAGGTTTCAGTCTACAAAAATGTTCTTCCACAAAGGACAAAAATGGTTTGGAAGCATCATGTGAATATTTTGGCTTAAATATTTAAAGAGAATTATTAGCTTTAAATTGATTTTACCTAACACTTCACCAAGGGCATGTCACCTACCAGAAAGTGATCAAGTTCAATTACTCAGAAATACATTGCCTGTCACCCAAGATTTCATAACAGACTGTAAGATCCATTTTTAGCTTATTACAGTTGTAGCGCTCAACACATTGGCTTAAATCACCTTGGCTGCCTAAGGTTATGAACTGAATGTGGAATAAGAGAAGCCTGGTTACATGTAGGGCCAGTTACTGCCTCCCAGCTGATGTGTGGCTTTGCTGAACCACAGGATCCTGTTTTAATATGATTCTGCTCTGTGCTACATTGACTTATATACGATACAGTTTGTCACTTGAGTATTCATACAAGAGGCTTTCACAGATACTTTTCCTTTCTTTTGCTGGATATGGAGATTTATCCTTACAGCTTAGTGATATTCTTACTATCTCCAGGTGATATAATGTGAATATAATACAGTTTACAATTTTTCTGTCTCTTTCTTACCCCGTGGGAGCCCCAGGATATCCTGTAAACCCATGCTGAGACTCCAAAGCATCTGTGCTTCCCTGTGAGCCATGACATCTCATCTTACAAAGGTCAGCTTTGAAGTAAGCCTTTCACCTTGCTCTGAAATTGTCTCTTCAATAAGCTGATAGAAAGAGGATTGTCAGAAAGAAATATTATCCATTTTCTTTCTGCAAAAGCAAAGCCTCTTCCAGAAGCCTACCCAGGCCTATAATGCTCTAATATTCACAATTATTTCATTTTGAAAACACACAGCTATGCCTTGTAGTCAGGGGAGTCAGGAATTCTGTTAATTTGGGAGGCAGCTGCTGAAAGATATTGTGCTAAAGACATCTGTGGGATGAGCTTGGTACTCATAATTGCTTTGTAATTAACACGGTTGATATTTTAAACTCATATATTAGTTATTATCTCATGTGATAAAAGGCCCAGGTACAACTCAAAGACAATACCTTAGACTGCTTCTGAATAAGAGCTTTCAAAAATGAGTGGGTATTGCCACAGATTTCCATGGTCCTGACTCAGTGAGTAAATAATTTAATGAACTGGTAATTTAGCAGTTAAGTGAACTGGAAATGTTACAAATCAAAAGCGTTCCTCCCAGAACTAGCAGGGCAAGTGGTGCAAAATTAGGCAGGGTGGATATTTTACCTTTGAAATCTGAGAAAGCAGATTTTACAGAAAACTGATCTTAAAGAGAAGGCTAAAAATCAGCTTTGCTCTTCACTGATATGAAAAGCCCAGAATATTTTAAGATTTCCCTCTTCAGAAAGAGCTACTTTGCAAAGATAATTATTTCAACATATGGGTAGTGAAAATCCACAGAAATGAGTGTCCAAATCAATAGGAGGAGAAGTTTTAAAGGAAATGGTTCAATACTTATAGAAAACATGAAAAATTAATGAAATAATTCATGCATTTTCTCCCCTCTTACCACTTAGATGAGCTTAAAGCGAGCTGTTAGCACAATAAAATGTGATTACTTTTTAAACCATGCAAAAATATCTGAATAAAAGGCAATGTCTAAGTGTCATATCACAAAGTATTTAAAATGCAGTTTTTGCTGTGAACTCATTAAATATTATGTCTGAATAACAGATGTTGTAATGATGAGAAAAGATAAGTGCTAAAGATTAGTTTCCACTTTTGGGGAATGAGAAGTCTTATCTTTCACTTGTGCACCAGTAGCAATGTCACAACTCAGGCTTTCATCAACCATATCGTGATACATAATAGTTTTAAACTCCTTTCTCTTGATTGCATACAGTTCTGATATTATTTTAACTTTCATTTTTGAGACCAATAAATTTCCAGGTCTGACAACCACATAAAAAAAAAAGTTGAAAGTGTTCTCTAAGAAGGCCATGATAGAACAGCAAATACTACAGATTTTTTTTATTATTATTATTATTAGTCACATGATTTTGGTCTAAAAGAGAGTTTCCTACAATACAGAAAAGCTACAGCCTTTGCAACATCAAAATAGTTCTCCTCTATGACAATATACTTCATAACAGCTGATGTTATAATGACATCATACATCATACTTGTGAGGACACTCTCAGTTATCTTTGAAAGGCCATGATGATCAGGAGGGGTTCCTGAGGGCTGGAAGAGAGTGAATGTCACTCCTGTCTTCTCGAAGGGCAGGAAGGAAGCCACTAATAATGGGTCTAATCCTATTTAGCATCTTCACTAATGGCCTGGATAATGGGACAGAGCATACCCTCAGCAAGCTTGAAGGTGATACAAACTTGTGAGGAGTGTCTGATACACTAGGTGGTTGTGCTGCCATTCAAAAGGACCTTGAAAGGCTGGAGAGATCTGCAAAGAGGAACCTCATGCATTTCAACAAAGTGAAATGAGAGCCCTGCAACACAGGGAGGAATAACCCTATGCACCATAGATAGAAAGCAGCTTTGCAGAGAAGTCTTTCTTAAACAACTCCAATAATTCGATAAATTTCAGATCTTATTTGGAACAGCAACATGATGGAATGCGAGCAGTTAGGAAATTTTTGGTGTATATCAATGATAACTCATCCATAAAAGTACTTTTTGGGGCAAACAACAATTAGATCTGATATTCACTAACAAGAAGTATTGCTGACTGAGACAAATGTTTTATCGATAGCTGACACAGATTCTGATGAGGTCACCAACGAGATGGACCCAGGCTCTTCATGGTGGTATACGATGGGCACACCCGCGGCAATGGGCGCAAGTTAAAACAAAAGAGATTCAGACTGACTATAAGGAGAATTTTTTTTGTCATAAGGACAGTCATGTAGTGAACTGATAGTGTAGATCTCCAAGGCCAGGCTGGATAAAGCCCCAGGTAACCTAGCCTGACCTCATACAGCCAATCCTTCTTTGAGCTGGAAGTTTAACTTTATGACCTCCTATGTTACCTTCAAGACTGTTTTTTCTTATGGTCTTACCATCTCACTTTTCTATTATATCTTTTAACAAAATCGGTCCTTTCAGAATGAAGAGTAAAACTACAGATTGTTTGGTTTTAACTTTGTTTTTAATTTCATTACATAAATACCTGAAGCCGCTTTCACAGGCACCTCATTAGTCATTTTTCCCCATGTTATAAAGGTGAAACTGTATTACAATTTATTTCTGTAAGTTTGCTCCAAGACATGCTAATTGATTTAAACAGCTTTAAATGCATTAAAGAAAACAGTTGCTATCAGTGCTGACCTTGCAGCACGCATCACCTTTTACTTATCCTGTTCTGTTACATTTTTAAGAAATCAGTCAAACATTATGCAAATCACCTTGTGTTTCTGATTATTTAAAAACTCTCAGCTTTGAACTTGTTTTCCTGCTTTGCTTCAGTTAAAGTCTGTTGAAGAAATTACTTAAGCCTGCAGAATTTTGTTCTTGGCTGAACAAAGCTTAAACTGAACCTATCCAATCTATTTTTGAGCTGTTCAATTAAATGAGACATTGGCTGTTGCATGCAGTCTTCAAAGGTATTAAGAAAAAGTGTTATGAATTGCTCCCAGTGATGACCATTATTTGAAACAGAGGCCAAATAACATTTATTCTACTGTTAATATTTCAGAGCTCTTAAAAAGTTCACAAGAGAACTGAAAGGATGTACTTGAAAAGCTGCACTCTCTGGGACTCTCCTGTCACATTGCCAAGGTAAAGAAAGAATATCAGGAAGTGTGGAAGACTTAATTTTTCAAGTTTCCTCTTTAAGATGTGATTAATGATATTCTACCCAAACTTCACACCTAGTATTAAAAACACATGGGTTGTTTGTTTGCTTGTTTGTTTGCTTATTTGTTTTATTTGTTTGTTTATCATCCAAAGCATGGTATTTGAGTTTGACATAAGGAAGTCTTAACAAGTGTCAGCTACTCTGCTTTGCTCCTGTCAGGTTTAGAATCACTACCAGGCAGCATTAAGAGAATCAAGGGAAGCTGTTAGAAAGGGGGTGTACCAGTAAGAAAACATGAGGTGGGAAGAGAGAAGACGATCATAGTTTAGGAGACTTCAAGGGAGTTCAGTGGGAAGCAGAAGATATGTGTTTCTTGAGAGAGTGTAGAAAATGTGCAGCACTTGCTCCCACTCTTGAGGCTTAGAAACTCCTTTAAAATGTCATCTTAGCCAGTGAAGACAGCCACACTGATCTGCCAGAGATGCAGGAAAAAAAAGTGTTCCCTGGGAAAGTGGTGGTGTAAGCTTGGATGTATGACATGGCCTTGTGTAGCTTCAGGAATAAGCTTCTTTCTAGCTTAATAGCAAATACTGCTAATTGAGCTGAGAATCTAGAAACTGAGCAAGGCTTTTTGGTGAACATATGCCTCCAAGATATGCCAGCAGAATATTTTGCTGTCATGAACAGTTTTGGTGCCTGTGCAGAAAATAAACAGGAAAGGGCAGCCTAAGGCACAGTCGGAAGGTCTTTTTAATTACCACCTTTGGCAGAATTTCTTTCCAGAAATGCTATCACAGAATCAGAAATAAAAATGTCTCTTGGCAGCCCAAGAGCACTTTCAGACATCAGTCTTAAATGTGACACTTCTGAACAGTTGGAGGAAAAAAGAAAGAATATTGTGCTCACTGACTTCTGACAAAATGCTATAACCCCAGAAAAACTAATTTTAAGAGACTTTGTGCATCATCAGCACTTACAGTAGAGAAGCAAACCTTAATCCCTCAGTACCCCTGCTAAACTCCTAAGGCACAGTCACATTGCTTCGTCTTGTGCTAGCTGGTTACTTTTTTTAATTTCTGCTGTTAGATATGGAGAAGGTGCTTAAGGCTTCTCAGTACTAACCTGCCAAGCTTTTGTTTCTGCTGTGCGTAGAGAAGACTTGGGTCCCTTTCAGACTAAGTCTAAGACCAGACATGGCCAATATCATGTAAAATATCAGGTAAGGCTTAGAATGCAGAGAAAAGCATCTCTAAAAGTGTTACGAGAATAGGCTATTTCCCAACACTCTGCTGCAGTGCTTACCTGGCCATAAGTAATTGATGTGTGAGGTCCCAGCTGGTAGTGCCTTATGTAATCCTGTCTGATGCCTACATTTCTGGCTCAGCACACAGCACCATCTGAGGCAGAACATACTGCAGGTGGGTGAGGAAAGCTTAGTGGGTTCCAGACTTCAAGGCAGAAGGTGAGTGTTTATAGTAGGAGGTGGTGAACCTGAGGCTGGATTCGTGGCTTGGACAAGAGGGACCTGTGACAAAAAATTGGAGAGGATGAGCCTGGAGTCCCATTTTAAGAAGGCAGATTCTTGCTGCTCCAAAAACTGGTTCTGGAGCTTCTGCTTCTGCTGTATCAGGTACTGCCTGCCATGAAAGGTGGCCCCAAAGCACACTTCCATGGAGAGACCTGGGCTGCAGAAGAATGACTCTTCCAGTCTAGGATGATCTCTTTCCCATGTACGTAGGTAACCAGACCTGAATTAGTGCTTAGATTGTATGAGAACTTCAAGATCAGAGAAAGTAAAACAAAGTTATTCCATTCTGTAACTTCAAAGTAGAGAAATATTAATCAAAATTACAGGAGAAAAGGAAAGAAAGAGGGACAAAAAACCTTCCAACACAGTACTGAGATCAGTGAAATTTGTTACGAAAATACAGGCACATTACCCACTCATTCCAAGAATCAAAGCTATTTATACTAGCTTAGTTTCAAATCTTACTGATACTGAAAATTATTATAACTAATAAATAAGGAGATAGAAAATATATTATATGAAAATAAGAGGACTGAGAGAATGAAGACTCTGGGCCCACTGTAGGAGAGCATCTGGTTCAAGACCATCTTAGGAACCTGAATGTACACGAGTCCATGGGACATGATGAAATCCATCCATGGATCCTGAAGGAGCTGGCAAATGAAGTTGCTAAGCCACTGTCCATCATATTGGAAAAATCATGGCAGCCAGGTGAAGTTCCCGATGACTGGAAAAAGGAGAATATAACCCCCATTTTCAATAAGGGGAAAATGAATGAGCTGGGAAATTACAGACCAGTCAGCCTCACCTCTGTGCCTGGCAAAATCTTGGAGCGGATTCTCCTGGAAGGCATGCTGAGGCACATGAAAAACCAACAAGGTGGTTGGTGACAGCCAGCATGGCTTCTCTAAGGGGAAATCCTGCCTGACTGATCTGGTGGCCTTCTATGATGGGGCTATGGAAGTGATGGACAGGGGTAGAGCAGTTGATGTTTTCTACCTCGACTTGTGCAAAGCGTTTGACACTGTCTCACATGACATCCTTGTCTCTAAGTTGGAGAGACATCAATTTGATACATGGTCCACTCGGTGGACAAAGAACTGGCTGGATGGCCACACACAAAGAGTTGTGGTCAATGGCTCAATGTCCAGCTGGAGACCAGTAATGAGTGGTGTCCCTCAGGGATCGGTTTTGGGACCGGTTTTGTTCAACATCTTTGTCAGTGACATGGACAGTGCGATTAAGTGCACCCTCAGCAAGTTTGCCGATGACACCAAGCTGTGTGATTCAACTGATACACTGGAGGGAAGGAATGCCATCCAGAGGGACCTTGAGACGCTTGTGAGGTGGGCTGATGCCAACCTGATGAAGTTTAACCATGCCAAGTGCAAGGTCCTCCACCGGGGTGGGAGCAATCCCAGGCACAGGTCCAGGTTGGGCAGAGAAGAGATTCAGAGCAGCCCTGTGGAGAAGGACTTGGGGGTGTTGGTTGATGAGAAACTGAACATGAGTTGACAGTGTGCGCTTGCAGCCCAGAAAGCCAACCGTATCCTGGGCTGCATCAAAAGGAGCATGACCAGCAGGTTGAGGGAGGTGATGCAGCTCCTCTACTCTGCTCTTGTGAGACCTCACTTGAAGTATTGTGTGCAGTTCTGGTGTCCTCAACATAAAAAGGACATGGAACTGTTGGAACAAGTGCAGAGGAGGGCCACGAGGATGATCAGGGGACTGGAGCACCTCCCGTATGAAGACAGGCTGAGAAAGTTGGGGCTGTTCAGCCTGGAGAAGAGAAGGCTGCGTGGAGACCTCATAGCAGCCTTCCAGTATCTGAAGGGGGCCTATAGGGATGCTGGGGAGGGACTCTTCATGAGGAACTGTAGTGAGAGGACAAGTGGTAACGGGTTCAAACTTAAACAGGGGAAATTTAGATTGGATATGAGGAAGAAATTCTTCCCTGTAAGGGTGGTGAGGCACTGGAATGGGTTGGCCAGGGAAGTTGTGAATGCTCCATCGCTGGTGGTGTTCAAGGCCAGGTTGGACACAGCTTTGGGTGGCATGGTTTAGTGTGAGATGTCCCTGCCCCTGGCAGGGGGGTTGGAACTAGATGATCTTAAGGTCCTTTCCAACCCTAACTACACTATAATTCTATGATTCTATGAAATTGATTGAAGTCTTTCTCAACGTACATTTCCAGATTTGAAATAAGTTGAAAAGTTCTTGTCAATGCTTATGCTTTTATTATATTTTATCAACATTGTGATCAGTTTCAGAGTGCATGTTATATTCTGCTGCCATGAATCATTGATGTCTACTATAAAACTACAGTCATGTTAGCTCACCTTTTACTATAATCCTCTAAACCTGAAAGCAAACGAAACACCTCCTTAGAAAAAGAATGTGACATCTGTTGGTTTTGCTAACCCAAAAGACTGACAGTGCTGCAGAAAGACATAACAGCTGCATGGCACACTCTGGAAAATAATTCACACTGCAGGCAGAGATGCCTTCGCAATTTCAAAATTATTGCTTGCATCCTGTCTTTCAATAGTCTTTTTTGCTGCATTGACCGTACTGCAAGTGTAGAAGTAAAAGGAATGTGTACTCATCTTTTCTAATTCTGAATACCAGCAAGATTCACATTCAATACAGGACACGGGGAGAGTTTTCCTGGAATTCTCAAAGGACACTTGCCTAAAGGCATCTCAACAGCACAAACGAGCAAAGAGAAGAAGATGGATAGCAATAATATTTGATAGGATCTTACCACTGACTTGTTTATCTTAGCATTCTGCTTTTCATGCTCACCTCTTCTACAGAGAGCTGCATGCCCAAAATATTTAAGTAACTTCATATCTAAAAGCACCTGGCCTAATGGTTAGTATTATAAAAGCAAAAGGGGTTGCAACTAATCAGTTTGTATTGCACCTTGCTTAGAATTCTGGAAACGCAAATGTCTTAATTTTTCTATATAGCTAACTAGATGTGGCTTCACCTCAATAAATCCATCATGACTTCTCAATGCAGAAAATTCCACACACAGATCTGCAGACTATGAAATACTTGCTTGTACTTCTGAACTCAGCAGCCACCATTGTCACAGCATGCCCCCTTTTCTACTCCTTTTCGGACTGAATGTGCAGCAAGCTCACTGCCCTGGACTTCAAGAGAGCAAAATTCGGCCTCTTCAGGAACCTGCTCAGTAAGGTTCCATGGGATATAGCCCTAGAGCACAGGGGGGCCCAAGACTCTTGGTTGATATTCAAGAATCACCTAATTACAAGCTCAGGAGCATTTCATCCCAACAAGAAGGAAGTGCAGCAGGAGGGCCAGGAGACCTCCTTGGATGGATAAGGAGCTGCTGACGAAACTTGGAAGGAAAAAAGAGGCTTATAAAAGGTGGAAGCAAGGACAGGCAGCCTGGGAAGAATACAGGGATGTTGTCTGGGAAGCTAGGAACCAGGTTAGGAAAGCTAAGGCCCACTTAGAATTAAACTTGGCTAGGGATGTTAAAGATAACAGGAAGGGATTCAATAGGTACATAACGAATAAAAGACAGACTAATGGCAAAGGAGGCCCCCTCCAGAAGCTATCAGGAGAACTGGCTACCCTGGATGTGGAGAAGGCTGAAGCTCTTAACGACTTCTTTGCCTCAGTCTTCACTGGCAAACGCTCTGACCATACCAGCCAAGCCTTGGAAGGCAGAAGCAGGGACTGTGAGAATGAAGACCCTGGACCCACTGTAGGAGAGCATCTGGTTTGAGACCATCTTAGGAACCTGAATGTACACAAGTCCATGGGACCTGATGAAATCCATCCGTGGACCCTGAAGGAGCTGGCAAATGAAGTTGCTAAGCCACTGTCCATCATATTGGAAAAATCATGGCAGCCAGGTGAAGTTCCCGATGACTGGAAAAAGGAGAATATAACCCCCATTTTCAAGAAGGGGAAAATGGATGAGCTGGGGAACTACAGGCCAGTCAGCCTCACCTCTGTGCCTGGCAAAATCTTGGAGCAGATTCTCCTGGAAGGCATGCTGAGGCACATGAAAACCAACAAGGTGGTTGGTGACAGCCAGCATGGCTTCTCTAAGGGGAAATCCTGCCTGACTAATCTGGTGGCCTTCTATGATGGGGCTATGGAAGTGATGGACAGGGGTAGAGCAGTTGATGCCATCTACCTCGACTTGAGCAGGACGTTTGACACTATCTCACATGACATCCTTGTCTCTAAGTTGGAGAGACATCAATTTGATAGGTGGACCACTCGGTGGATGAAGAACTGGCTGGATGGCCACACGCAAAGAGTTGTGCTCAATGGCTCAATGTCCAGCTGGAGACCAGTAATGAGTGGTGTCCCTCAGGGATCGGCGTTGGGACCCGTCTTGTTCAACATCTTTGTCAGTGACATGGACAGTGGGATTGAGTGCACCCTCAGCAAGTTTGCTGATGACAACAAGCTGTGTGATTCGATTGATACACTGGAGGGAAGGAATGCCATCCAGAGGGACCTTGAGACGCTTGTGAGGTGGGCTGATGTCAACCTGATGAAGTTTAACCTTGCCAAGTGCAAGGTCCTCCACCTGGGTGGGAGCAATCCCAGGCACAGCTACAGGTTGGACAGAGAAGAGATTCAGAGCAGCCCTGTGGAGAAGGACTTGGGGGTGTTGGTTGATGAGAAACTGAACATGAGTTGACAGTGTGCGCTTGCAGCCCAGAAAGCCATCCGTGTACTGGGCTGCATCCATCAAAAGGAGCGTGACCAGCAGGTCGAGAGAGGTGTTGCAGCTCCTCTACTCTGCTCTTGTGAGACCTCACTTGGAGTATTGTGTGCAGTTCTGGTGCCCTCAACATAAACAGAACATGGAGCTGGTGGAATAAGTGCAGAGGGGGGCCGCATGGATGATCAGGGGACTGGAGAACCTCCCGTATGAAGATAGGCTGAGAAAGTTGGGGCTGTTCAGCCTGGAGAAGAGAAGGCTGCATGGAGACCTCATCGCAGCTTTCCAGTATCTGAAGGCAGGCTATAGGGATGCTGGAGATGGACTCTTCATTAGGGACTGTAGTGATAGCGCAAGGGAGAAAGGGTTCAAACTTAAACAGGGGAAGTTTAGACTGGATATGAGGAAGAAATTCTTTACTGTCAGGGTGGTGAGGCACTAGAATGGGTTGGCCAGGGGAGTTGTGAATGCTCCATCCCTGGCAGTGTTCTAGACCAGGTTGGACAGAGCCTTGGGTGGTATGGTTTAGTGGGAGGTGTCCCTGTCCCTGGCAGGGGGGTTGGAGCTAGATGATCATAGAATCATTGAATCATAGAATAGTTAAGGTTGGAAAAGACCTTAAGATCATCTAGTTCCAATCCACCTGCCAGGGGCAGGGACACCTCCCACTAAACCATGTCACCCAAGGCTATGTCCAACCCAGCCTTGAACACCGCCAGCGATGGAGCATTCACAACTTCCCTGAGCAGCCCATTCCAGTACCTCACCACCCTCACAGTAAAGAATTTCTTCCTCATATCCAATCTGAACTTTCCCTGTTTAAGTTTGAACCCGTTGCCCCTTGTCCTCTCACTACAGTCCCTCATGAAGAGTCCCTCCCCAGGATCCCTATAGGCCCCTTCAGATATTAGAAGGCTGCTATGAGGTCTCCACGCAGCCTTCTCTTCTCCAGGCTGAACAGCACCAGCTTTCTCAGCCTATCTTTATACATCTTGAGGTCCTTTCCAACCCTAACTATTCCGTGATTCTATGATTCTATGTATGTAACTCATTTTGTTGTTTGCTCCTTATGTACTCATGTAATCCCATGCCTTTTCTCAGCAAAGTTGGTTATTAGTCCTGATGGGTTTTGTTTACTTATCGCTCTAGTGATATAACTGAGATCATCAGACAAGAGTAGCACTTAAACTGAAAGTAGCTCTGAAGGTCTCCTGATACAAGCACAATTCCAGGCAGAACTGTCTTCAAAGTCAGTTCAGGTAGCTCAGGGTCTGTTCCATGTGAGTTTTAAACATCTCCAAGGATGCCATTTCCACAACCTCCCTGAACAACATATTTCAGTGATTGAATCCCATTCCTCGAAGTGTCGAAGGCCAGGCCTGATGATGCTTTGAACAACCTTGTCTCATGGAAGGTGTCCCTGCCTATGTGTCCCGGATTCAGCAGTAGCACGCATTTTTCTCCTACTTAGTAGCTGGTGCAGTGCTGTGTTTTTGACTTTCGGCTGATAACACCAATGTTTTCGGTTACTGCTTAGCATGTTTTGGTCTGACCAAGGACTTTCTGAGTCTCATGCTCTGCCAGGAGGAGGGGAAGCCGAGAGGAAGCAGAGACAGGACACCTGACCCAGACTGACCAAAGAGGTATTCCATACCACAGCACATCATGCCCAGGATGTAAAACGGAGAGCAGAGACCCGGAAGCGTTTGGGGTTCACTGCTGGGTTGGGCCTGGTATCGGGTGGTGAGCAGTTGTATCCTCTTTCCATGTATTTGTCTTGTCATTATTATTGTTGGTGGTAGCAGCAGTGGTTTGTGTTATACCTTAGTTACTAAACTGTTCTTATCTCAGCCTGTGGGAATTGCATTATTTCAATTCTCCTCCCCACCCCCCTGGGACTGGTGGAAGAAAGAGGAGGGAGTGAGTGAGCGAACTGCGCGAGGGGCTTAAACCACAACACTGTGGCAGGGGGTGTGGAGCTAGATGAACTTTAAGATCTCTTCCAACCGAAATCAGCCTATGATTTGATGAGTATATGTTTGAGAATTTTCCTTTTAAGTTCTGCTTATTCCCTTTTCCCTGTTGTGCTTACGAGGAGAGTTATGCTTCCTGTTCTCTATAATCCCCCTTTGGGTGCAGTGAGACTGGATTATTCATTCATGCAGGGTGAAAACAGCTATAGAAAAATATACTACATAATAGTAGCAATTATCAGTGTCATTAATTCTGATTTCAGAGGTAAAAGTTTTTCTGCCAAAGATATTTTTGCTTAGGAAAAAAATTAATTTAGACAATTATTGAAATAGCCCATTTGTTTCTTTCGCTTTTCGACCTAATTGCTTCTTTCCTTTTTCCATTAAAACATCTTTTTTCCCTGTACATGCAATCTTTCTACAGATCTTGCAAATCTCTCAGTGAATCTCTCATCCAGATTTGTTGTTGTACCAAGGTCTATCAAATAGAAAGATGGCAAAATTAATTCTTCTGATTTTCATTTTGATAGTATTTTCTCAAGGAGGTAAAATAATTCAGAACATGAATATACATTTGCATTATTTGTCTATTCAAATGTTTGGAAGAAATTTAACATAAAATTGTGCAAACTTGTCCGAACAAACACATATCTGATTTCTCTAAGGAAATTATGCCATATTTTCCAAGTCCTGACATTTTTATTTCTTAAAGGCTCTTTATGATTATTTGTATACAAGGTGCTAGAGGCTTACTTCTTAGGACTGTTAATCTCAGGAATACTCTGCAGACTTAACCACAGTCTAGTCTCAGAAGGCAAGTACAAAATGTGTGTCATTTCCATGGAGACACCATATGTTCTCCTGGACCTGGTGGAAGTGTCCTTAACCCTGCTGAACTTAGAAATTTGCAGAACAAGACACATAATGTCACAGGGGAACTCAAGCTCATCTTCACCTAGGAAGAGTTTATCCAAGAGTTTTGAACGCCTTGATTTATTCTTCTTCTTTATTGAAGAGAAACTGCAGGAAAACTGTAAGATTCCTAAAATAGTTTCTTTTTTGTTGTTGTTTTGATAATCCGAAAGCACAGTGTGAATACATATGACAACACAAAGAATTATCAGCTAATATTTGGAGATAGCAATATATTGTCACAGCATAGCTTCTCAGTGATGAGAGTTCAGCGTGAGAAGAACCTACTGCTGATTCAAAAGTAAGTCTCTTTGTAGGAAGGAAAAAAGCCCAGGGAAGTGATACAAAAAAGAGAAAGTCAGAGAGAAAGTTCCTTTAATTGATAATTCAGTCTCTCTGGGCATCTTTTTCCATTTGTTTTATCTAGCAGGCTGTGAAATACTTTGTTCTCTTCAGATGAAAAGTTGAAGATAGACTTCACTGGAATTGAAAGAGGTATTTAATGAACTCTGCTGATGATATCCCTGGTAATAGAATGATGGATTGTAGTGAAATATCTGAGTCGGTGTGTATTCACAGGAGTTCAACTTAATAGCAGAACTTAATGTTCTACTACCACAAACTCAGGTTATCCATCCTGGAAGTGCTTTCTATGTAATAGGAAGCATAAAACAGGCAAGCAGTTTGGCAAAAATATTTTGCTCTTACATTGATTTTTTATTAAAAAAGGAGCTATTCACAATGTTCAGCTTAGATGCAAATGCTGAAATGCTTTCTCCACGAAGTGATGTATGATACAACCTCCCCACAAAGCCTTGGAGCTATTCTCCTTTAGTATGCAAGAAGATGGAAAGTGTCATGGGGGAGTGGTATGACAACACATATGTTTCTCACCATTCCTTCCTTCACTGTAGAGTTTAACAACTACATATCACAGGAGGCACTCTACCTTTCAAAGCCTTAAATGACATGTCCCATCAAAGTCCTTAATGTAAACAATATGAGCTATTTTTGTATTTCATAATGGAACTGCTAGCTCCCTTCCTCCTCATTCAGCTGCACAGTTGCTCTGCACCAGGGTGGGTGCGGGGTTCTTTCTGTATCTCAGTAGGAAAGGCACAGCAGCAAACGGTGCAACAAAACTGCTTTAATAATAATAATAACAACAACACAACTGAAACAGGAAGGGAAATATTGTTAGTGAGTGAATCTTACTGTTCTTCAGTTGCTGGGAATCCCACTCTCCTGCAGCACTGGACAGGCCTCATATGCGTAGCCACAGCATGCTGCACAGATCCCATCCCTGGTGAGGATCACTCCTGCTCAGTACCATATCTCATTATGTCTAGTGTAATAAACAAAACTATCCATCTTGTTTTGACAGGTCTCTTTCTTTATGCCCACCAGAGTAAGCCTCTGTACATATATCTGGGAAGTGCATTTGGAGCCTTCCAGCATGTTGCCCTCTATTGCTACATACCTGAGGTCATGCAGCAATTGCTCATGCAAACATACATGTTTATCAAGCACAAGGCCCAGTACGGTTGCCAGGGCTTGCTCAAGATCACTGACTCCTCGAACACAATGTCTTCCATAAGACCCATGATGCAACATTATTTCTCTTTTGTTTCCCTTGAGGAACTAAGACAGAAAAAGGTATACTGGAAAGAGGAGCACTGACTGGAAAATAGACTGTGATGGGATGACAGCCTGTGGCAATTAGTATATCTTTTTACTCTGGAAAGTCTAATGGCTCCTGTAGTTTTCAAGTTTTACCATTCCTCTGCTGTCACCAAACATCTGTGAAATGAGAGCTGATTTAAATAGAAGATACGACCAGCTGTTGATGTTGATGTTTCTTTGGTGACAAAGAGGTGTGCAAGAGATCTACTTATGATGGGATCTGTGACCATCCCCTCTTTGATGGGATCTCTGCTTTTAAAAGAGAAGAAAGGCTTACAAATGTCATACAGAGGAAAAATGAGTAGGCTCAAGCACAAAAATTTCAGAGGCATGGACATTAATATTCACTGCAAAATCCTCTTTTTTCTCTCTTAAATATCATGTTCAGAGCATTAGATGTGCCTGTCTTTTGGATGAAACAGGATAGTAAAATAACAAAGGCAGTAGAACTGCCAGAGTTTGAAGGTATGGTGTGATCAAGGCAGGGGGGCATGTGAGACCACATTGGTCTCCCAATCAAGGAAATTAGATGCTAATTAGTAGACTTAGTATGCAGATTTGCTTTTTCAATGTTCTCATAATGGTGCTTGTTAAATTAGTAAACGAAGTTCCCAAAGGTAATAATTCATTCCTCTATTCATAGGTTCTTTAACTGAGACTGCACTTTTTCTGATTTGTGACTGTATGAAGTACTTGCAGCTTGAAGTGAATGAATAGCGCAGTTTCTCTGAATCAATGAGTTTCCTTCCCCTCAGGGGTACTGTGAAGATACAATCATGCATGCTTATAATATTGTCATGAGTTCTAGACAACAGTGTGTGAAGAAAATATATATTTTTTTCATCAGAATGAGTTTTGAATAGTGTATAGTGAACAAGGTCTCATTGGAAAATAAAAAGAAAGAACAGATAATGAAGAGGAACCTCATT
This sequence comes from Ara ararauna, assembly GCA_028858755.1. Taxonomy (NCBI): domain Eukaryota; kingdom Metazoa; phylum Chordata; class Aves; order Psittaciformes; family Psittacidae; genus Ara; species Ara ararauna. The sequence goes on along the minus strand of CM054377.1, from coordinate 74,688,386 downwards.
AACTTGTCTCCAGCTAGGCTGTACACTGAAAGAGGTAGAATGACCATGGGAAACATCTAATGGAATTCTAAGGCTCAGAGTAGATTCAGAGACAGTCAACCTCAGGGTCCGAAATCTCATTATCCTCTGTTTGTGTAATGTTACTGGCTGTTCTTGACAGTTCCAAGAAGTGTTAGAGCCCTGAGGGCACTAAGAGCCATGGCCAACCTCACTGGTGGGCTCCATCCACCCCTTCTACTCATGAGTTCAGGCTCATTTAAGCTCTCTCCTGGGGTGTTAGTCCCTGTTGCTGTAGGTTTTCTTGTCTCTAGCTGTATCACAGCATGTATGTACTTGGCCATGGACCTGATTGCTGTGCCTGAGCTGTGGACTGACTACCTGGTTTAACCTCAGAATTGTCTTGTCACGTCCTTTGAACTGATGGACTGGATCAGACAAAAAGTATCATTAAAGGACTTGCCTTAAATTCACAGAAGACTCCTTGTCTGGCATCAAATGTGGTCATGGTTTTTTGTTTTAATTTTCAAGTCTAAGGGAAGCATAGTTTTCTTGGAGCTTGGGAAAAACTATGTATGAAAACTACATAATCAAAAATTAGTTGCTTGATAGCAACCAATAGGTCCTCTTTGGACCACCGTACTCTTTAGTGAGCTGGAGGGCGAAAGACTCTTGAGAGATGTACCAGTCACATCAAATGTCCTTATAGCAATCAAGAAATACCAGATTAGACTTTTGAAGAAAACCAGAGGTCAGGGAGGAGCATAATTTACTTTTGTGACTTTGAAGGATGTTTTCAACAATATATGAAAATGTGTTTTGTAAAACTGGAGTGTGCTTCAGGCATAGAAAAGGCTCCAATCCACACTTTGATATTATTCAATCACACAGTCTTTGTGCCTCAATCTGTACAGAATCTAATTAGTTAAAGTTAATGGATGGGGTTCTCATTTTCTGAAACATAATTGAGCACTTATTCTATGTAATTTTTCACAAATCACAGAAGCTCCAAATCTAGTCAACAGGCAGTCTATACTTCAGCCAGCATAGGATGTGTATTTCTTTCACTCTTTGACAGGTAACCTTGTTGTTATCAGAAAACTTGAACAGTGGACCATTAAGAATTTATTACTCCTGCAGAAACTTGGCTGTGATAACAACAGAAGGTAAACCAGACAACTTCCATAGCCCACAGGCAAAATCTTTTTGTCTTTTCTTTATGCAATTCATATGAATTCTTCCTGGTGCAAAATAGATTCTTCAAACTGAAGAATAATCTGATTATTTAGTTATTCTAATATTTTGGGGTTAGAAAATAGTAACAATAGCAAAAGATCATAACTTCTGCTAAAGAAAACAGGGTAGTTTCTACCTATGCGTTCCGTAAAGGCAATAGAATAGTATATAGGATTCTTTTGTGTTAAGTGTATGTTGACATATGATTTCTCAGTTTAGGATGACATATCCTTTTGTTCAAAGTAAAAATATCTGTAAGTAATTTTTATTTAGCATTTACGTAATATTTATCTACAGTTTCTTCCAACTTTGGCCAATACTACAGAAATTTCTTGAGTAGGTCTGTGAGATGTTATGTAATGATTTTCTACAAAGCTTAGAAAAGAATTTACCAGATACTTTAAATTCTCAGGATCCTATTCAAGGAACTGTAGAATACTTTAGGTTGAAAGAGACCTCAGAAGGTCACATAATCCAGTCTCCTTTTCCAAACAAGGCTAACTTCCATGTTGTACCAGACCTTGTCTCACCACATGTCCGAAATCTCCAAGGATGGATATGTCCCTAGAGGAGTCTGGCTTCATCTTCTCTGCAACTCCCTTAGGTAAAAGAAGACAGCAGTAAGGTTTCCACTTCCCCCTCCCCCTCCAACCTTATTCTCCTCAACCTTACAAACCCAACTCTCTCAGCTACTCCGCATACATTACATGTTCCAGCCTCCTAATCATCTTTCTCACTAAGACAGTTCAGCTTTGCAAGCAACGGCAATCCAAGACGGCCAGCTCCCAGTCCACGCTTGGATTGAGTAGGAAGCCCTTCAGCCCAACCAGCAGCTGAAAGGTGGGCCTCTGGATGCACAACAAACCAGAGCTAAACTTCTCTCACAAACTAATAAAGAGCAAGGAAAGCAGACATTTATTTATTTATTTATTACATATGGATACAAAATTCAATAATAAAGTACCACTTTGCATTCGGATAGCGCAGAACACCTAGAAGCAAAAAATTAAAGTGAGCTGCTCTTGATGTCTTAGCAAATTGCAGAAGGTGCTTTAAGGAGTATTCCATATCTAGCTTTGAAGTTAGCCCTTCAAACAATTGACAAGGTCAATCTAGATGGTACTCACAGGTCTCTTGCAAATTAAATTACTCATGTTTTATTCTGTGCCTTGAGACACTCAAGAAAAGCCTGTACCATACCATAACATTCTCTGTAAAGATAAGAGCGACTGACTGGATGAAGGAAAGAGCTTTAAAAAACCTTCTTAAATGGAAATAAAAGAATATAGATACTCGAGTCCAATATTTAGAAACCGCAGGATGTTCCTAAAATAGCCCCTAACCTGCTACATAAAAGTCTCTACCAATCTGTTTTCCCTTAACTTTTACTCTGACCGCAGTCTCTCATTTGCATCTCTGCCTCACTCCCACAGCACAAATGCCTGTGGATTGACACAGTAAAAGGCACATCCCTTCCGAAATCACATCCCAAACCCTGCTATTTCATAATTCAGCTAACAGCCCTGGCTCCCCTGCTCAAGTCCATTTTGTTTGCTCTCTCCTTAGTGTGATGAGATTTATTTTGTGCAATATAGAACAGATTCAACAGGGTAAAGTAAAGAAAGTCTTTAATCCTACCCAAACTAGACTGTAGGTTATGGTATTTTTCTGAACTGACTGAAACCAGAACTGAAGATGTTATGGTTATATCACTGGAAGAAGTATATGTGGGGAGCTGTCTTGTTTTTTGATTGAAAGTGATGAGCTACCACATATGACTTCACAGGAAGAAAAGTAACAAAGATCTGAAGTTCCTCTGGGAGCACGTCTTGGATTTAACTACTGCAATAAGCAGAATTTAGGTCTACCAGATTAAATACTAACTCACTCTTGGGACATAGTCTGTTCCCACAAGAATATCACATGAAATTACTAACAGGTTTTTCCCCTGTGTAGGTAGGACAGCTGATTGCACCTTGTAAACATTCATAACACATGACTTTTTAAACTTCTTTTTGTTTCCCCATACTTTTTATCTCCCCATTCACTTTGCACACTCCAGTTTCCTCACAATTATCTCCTTCCCAAAAAAATAACACATTTCTAATTAGATTTTCCTATTGTTCCGTGGTTTGTCCCAAAGGTAATATTTCTGATATTGTTATTTAGGCCATTTAGTCCTTAAATGATATTACTGATATGGTTACCCAGCCACTGGGGGTCTTGCAGGATTGTGATACCCAAATGACTCCAAATGCTTCTCTCCAATTGTCAGTGAAGTTTGACCACTTAGAATCATAGAATCATAGAGTAGTTAGGGTTGGAAAAGACCTTAAGAACATCTAGTTCCAATCCACCTGCCATGGGCAGGGACATCTCACACTAAACCATGCCACCCAAGGCTATGTCCAACGTGGCCTTCAACACCGCCAGGGATGGAGCATTCACAACTTCCCTGGGCAACCCATTCCAGTGCCTCACCACCCTTATAGGAAAGAATTTCTTCCTCATATCCAATCTAAACTTCCCCTGTTTAAGTTTGAACCCGTTGCCCCTTGTCCTATCACTACAGTCCCTCATGAAGAGTCCCTCCCCAGCATCCCTATGGGCCCCTTCAGATATTGGAAGGATGCTATGAGGTCTCCATGCAGCCTTCTCTTCTACAGGCTGAACAGCCCCAACTTTCTCAGCCTGTCTCCACACAGGAGGTGCTAAAATCCCCTGATCATCCTCGTGGCCCTCCTCTGCACTTATTCCACCAGCTCCATGTCCTGTTTATGTTGAGGACACCAGAACTGCACACAATACTCCAAGTGAGGTCTCACAAGAGCAGAGGGGCAGGATTACCTCCCTCGACCTGCTGGTCACGCTCCTTTTGATGCAGCCCAGGATACGGTTGGCTTTCTGGGCTGCAAGTGCACACTGTCAACTCATGTTCAGTTTCTCATCAACCAACACCCCCAAGTCCTTCTCCACAGGGCTGCTCTGAATCTCTTCTCTGTCCAACCTGTAGCTGTGCCTGGGATTGCTCCCACCCAGGTGGAGGACCTTGTACTTGTCTTAGTTAAACTTCATCAGGTTGGCATCAGCCCACCTCACAAGCGTCTCAAGGTCCCTCTGGATGGCATTCCTTCCCTCTAATGTGTCAATCAAACCACACAGCTTGGTGTCATCGGCAAACTTGCTGAGGGTGCACTCAATCCCACTGTCCATGTCACTGACAAAGATGTTGAACAAGACGGGTCCCAACACCGATCCCTGAGGGACACCACTCATTACTGGTCTCCAGCTGGACATTGAGCCATTGAGCACAACTCTTTGCGTGTGGCCATCCAGCCAGTTCTTCATCCACCGAGTGGTCCACGTATCAAATTGATGTCTCTCCAACTTAGAGACAAGGATGTCATTTAAGACAGTGTCAAACGTTTTGCACAAGTCCAGGTAGATAACATCAACTGCTCTACCCCTGTCCATCACTTCCATAGCCCCATCATAGAAGGCCACCAGATTAGTCAGGCAGGATTTCCCCTTAGAGAAGCCATGCTGGCTGTCACCAAGCACCATGTTGGTTTTCATGCGCCTCAGCATGCCTTCCAGGAGAATCTGCTCCAAGATTTTGCCAGGCACAGAGGTGAGGCTGACTGGTCTGTAGTTCCCCAGCTCATCCATTTTCCCCTTCTTGAAAATGGGGGTTATATTCCCTTTTTCCAGTCATCGGGAACTTCACCTGACTGCCATGATTTTTCCAATATGATGGACAGTGGCTTAGCAACTTCATTTGCCAGCTCCTTCAGGATCCATGGATGGATTTCATCAAGTCCCATGGACTTGTGTACATTCAGGTTCCTAAGATGGTCTCAAACTAGATGCTCTCCTACAGTGGGTCCAGGGTCTTCATTCTCACAGTCCCTGCTTCTGCCTTCCAAGGCTTGGCTGGTATGGTCAGAGCATTTGCCAGTGAAGACTGAGACAAAGAAGTCGTTAAGAGCTTCAGCCTTCTCCAAATCCAGGGTAGCCAGCTCTCCTGATAGCTTCTGGAGGGGGCCTCCTTTGCCACTAGTCTGTCCTTTATTCGTTATGTACCTATTGAATCCCTTCCTGTTATCTTTAACATCCCTAGCCAAGTTTAATTCTAAGTGGGCCTTAGCTTTCCTAACCTGGTTCCTAGCTTCCCGGACAACATCCCTGTATTCTTCCCAGGCCGCCTGTCCTTGCTTCCACCTTTTATAAGCCTCTTTTTTCCTTCCAAGTTTCGTCAGCAGCTCCTTATCCATCCAAGGAGGTCTCCTGGCCCTCCTGCTGCACTTCCTTCTTGTTGGGATGAAATGCTCCTGAGCTTGTAATTAGGTGATGCTTGAATATCAACCAAGAGTCTTGGGCCCCCCTGCGCTCTAGGGCTATATCCCATAGAATCTTACTGAGCAGGTTCCTGAAGAGGCTGAATTGTGCTCTCTTGAAGTCCAGGGCAGTGAGCTTGCTGCACACTCTTCTCACTGTCCTGAGGATCTCGAATTCGACCATCTCATGATCGCTGCAATCAAGGCTGCCCTGGAGTGTCACATTTCCAACCAGCCCTTCCCTGTTGGTGAGGACGAGGTCAAGCATGGCACCTCTCCTTGTCGGCTCCTCTATTACTTGCAGAAGGAAGCTGTCTTCCACACAATCGGGGAACTTCCTGGATTGCTTGTGCTGGGCCGTACCATCCCTCCACCAGATATCAGGGTGGTTGAAGTCCCCCATGAGAACAAGGGCCTGCGAGCGTGAGGCCATTCCTATCTCTCTATAGAGCGCTTCATCCACTGAGTCCTCTTGGTCAGGCGATCTGTAACAGATCCCCACAATAGTGTCTCCCATCGCTGTTCTGCCTTACTTCTCACAGAACTCAGAACCATCTGTGAAATGTGGCCATTTCTCAGGGTACTACCCGTATATTTTGTCAATTTCATACTGTGTTATTCATTATGTTCAATTGTTTCTCATGGTCTGTTCACTTAGCTAAATCTCAGGCTGTGACCTAGTCATCTGCCTGCGCACCTTAAGAAACCCCATCTGTTAAATGGATTATTTTTAATGCTAATTTGACCAGACACAGCTTTCTACTGCTGTTATACTCTACCAGATTTGTTAACTGTGTACTGTGGATTTTTTGATTGCATTTACATAAACCACATTCAGCTCCTTTTTTTTTTTTTTTTTTGTGCATGAATTAAATTAATTTTGTTTTGCATGGCTTTCTAGTCTAGAAAATCACTTTCAGTATAGAGAACATACTTATAAAAAAACTATATACATAAACCGCGCTCTGGAAAGTTTACGATGGTAAGAGTTTCCAATTTTCTGATTTCCCTCTGACAATTTTACATGCAAGTTCAGAGAAAATGACCCATAAAGGAAAAAGAGAGTAAGATAAATAAAATTTCTGGAAGTGGGCTGTTTGGAAAAGGTAGGTGGCATATTGTGGGAATTATGTATTACGTTCAAAAGGTGAGTGACGTATGAACAGTGTTAGACCAAGGACTTTTGCTCAGTCCTAGCTACTCAGTCCTTTAAATCCTGACCACTAGACCAAGGAGCACTACTTGAAACGTTAGGCAGATTTATGAACACAAAATCCCTTCCCTAGAGCATTTATGAAATCTTGCTGCTAACCTCTAATTAACTCTCCAAACATGCTAAATTCAGCAGTACATTTCCAATGTATAAAATATAGCACAGGGATCTAGGCTATGGAAGAAATCTGTTGCAACCAAAGAAAAGTTTGTCAACAGAACACCACTAATAACATGATATTACAGAATCTGGGTCAAACCTAAAATGCATCTTCTTGGTGCTGATTCCAGTATCCTGCTTTTCCTGACCAAGACCAGCTGGAGGACTGAGCCTGCCTCCTCATATTGCTTCATTTGTTTTTCAACCACCTCAGAGCACTCAGCTGACATATGTGTGGAAGCATCTTTTGTAACTGCAAATTCTCTCACCCAAGGCATAACAGTCAACTCAGAGCCAACTCAGAGAGAAGGAATTATTCTTCCCTTCATGTGCATCACTTCATGCTTACTAACAAGAATATCAGGATTTGCTGCAGTGCCCAATCAGTACCGTGATGAGTTTCTGCTGTAGCAAAAACTATGCACTTTTTTACCACTCTGATACTCCAGTATCAACTGCAAACTTTGTCACCTCACTGTTTAACTCCTGTTGACAAACATGTTGAACAGCACAAGCGTAAGCCCAATTCCCCAAAGAAATCTAGCAGTGACCATATTCCACTCTCAGATCCGACCTTTGCACATTTCACCAGCACAACAAAAGCTCTCAGGAACTGAGGAGGTGAAAGTAAGCTGCCAAAATTAAATCCTGTGTTAATATCTAAAGGATGAAACATCCAGCCAGCAAGGAGATGCTCTGCACAGAACAAGTACTTCATATCTCAGTCCTGATCCTCAAGGCAGACTTACAAAATACTGTGCACTGACACACCTGGGAATTGCATGCGTAACACTGGGACATTGAAACCCATGGATTCAAGAGAAACACCTTTTTATAGCACATTATAGTCTCCTTCTTCCCCCTCCAGTTTTTTGTGCTCCACAGAATAAAAACCCCCTCTCTCCATCTTTCTTTCCTCCCTCACACTAATATCCCATCTGCTCTGAAGATTCCAGACACCTGTCTTTGCAAAGTTAGTCTGATAAGTAACTCACTTCAGAGGAAGTAATCTCAATCTCTATGTCTGATGTCTGCTCCTGGAGGAGGGATAACCTGCTCTATAATTGTTTACTTTTCTCGTCGTTATACCACTTAGTCTAAGGAGATATTGCTGCCTACAGGCCTTATCCCAACAATATGTTCAGACTGTCATGTTTATAACAAACTATAGTATTCTGGCTTAATTTTGCTTAGGTTTTGTTGTTTTTTTACATCCACAAGGGATGCAGCTGGATTGTCAGATCTCCAGTTTTGAATACAGCCCTAATATTTCCCAAATATGTTTACACTGGGCAACAGCCCAGTGCAATGCATGATTTCAGGCACTGCTCCCAGGCTATGCCAGCTTAGTCAGACCTTGAACTTCTGAAAACCTCCAGCTGTCTTGTGTACATATGTAAAAGTCATCAGCTGGTTTAAACCCTTGGCCATCAGGGAATATTAGGCAAGCATTCAACATCAGAACCCAGACTGTCAGTTATTCAAAATATGACTCTTCAGTAGAAGAATCCTTTGCTTATCTTTCATTCCCATGAAAATCTGTCAGATAATAAGTGCAGGCATCCTGTTTCTCACAGACAGTGAATGAAAATGGAAAATAATACTCTTATTTGTTACACTGAAAGGCACAATGGAACTACAAGTTCTGTATATTCTTTATGCAATTTGTTTGCTTTATGGCTTATAAGGAACAGCAAAAGTAGCATATGACACCAAGGGTGCTGACCTTGCATATCCTTGTGAAGGAGGTCAGAGGCTGAAAGAAGTTATTGTGTTTTCACTTGCCTACCTTCACTCAGAATAAATGCGAATACAATAGGTAGCCACAGCCATATTCAGGCTGCACATCAGTGCTACAAGTGCCAACCAGGAGCTAAATGATGTACAACAGCAAACCAAGTGCCTTCCAGATTCACAGGAAACTATGGTCCAGACAAATACACATTTCCTAGCACAGTCTAAGACTAAATGCACTGTCATTAAGTAAGGTAATATGGATATAGGAAGTATTTGTGCACAAAAATTTCCCTCATAATCTCATTTATTCATATCCCTTTAAATTGTTATAATGTTTGGGGATTTTAGGTTTTAATTTTCACAGTGACATGCAAACAAGTAACGTGCTGGTCTTAAGCATTCAGAAATGCAAAATTAAGGACAGATACAAAGGAATGTTCAAAGATCTATCATCCTCTCTAAGCAAAATTTCAGGCATGTTGGCTAGGTACTGGACCCACTTTTATATGAACTAGAAGTCTTTGCTGCATTGGACTTACATTGGTTTACACTTTTTGCTCACTTAAATGACTTATTTACTCTACATATCCATGAAATGAAGCAAGAAAATCAGTTCTGTGTTCAGGTACTTCTCTCTCAACTGAAACCAATATAAGAAGATCTTCATTTTACTGGCGCTGAGAGATTAAAGCAACAGTTCAGTTGTTTCCTACTTGTCTTACTTTTCAGCTTCAATTACCATTTCTTTCCAACATGCAAGTTTATTTGTGAATGGTGTCTTTTGTTTCCTCTCTTTTAAAAACACTTTATGGTTAAGTGCAGTTTAAGACAATATTTAGACAACTAATAGCACTGATAAAACAAAAAATTGTGAAAAGCCATAGTCCTCGATCAAACTGACGACAACAGCTTCCCTGGGGTAGGATCAAACTACTGTGGATTCAAGGGAACTAATTCCCCTCTATCCTGTTTCTACTATAACTCTTCCAAGTCCCTTGTTGAAAGGACAGAGCCACAGCTCCTTCCAACTTTGTGACCCCACATAGTAGATAGAGGGAGCCAGACCATATGTGTGTCTCACCCGTTACAATTTGTAGCAGCTCATATTTGGTATGGAAATAATCATTAGTGTGATATACATTTAACACCAACATGTCTGGAATTCCCACCATACGAAGGATGTAGGGATTGAGAGTTTTTCTTTCTTTCCTGGTATGCCTCTTGGAGACAGAAGGAAAACAAAGTGGAAAAGGACACAAAACTTTACAAGAGAGGTGGATGTGATACTGGCTTTCAGTACTTTCTCCCACAGTGTCCTCATTTGAAAACTGAGAATACATATAATGGACACTACTGTTACATGGGCTTAAAATTGTCTGGACTAACATGCTCAGAAGGTCATGACCAATGTCCAGCTGGAAAATGACAGTGAGTGAAGCAGAGATTCATACTGGTGCCCATGCTGTTCAACGTTTTCATCAGTGGCCTGGGTGGTGACGGTGTTCATCTTCAGCAAATCTGTAGAGGACACTGACTTAGGGATATGGTTATGACTGTTAGGATTTGCCAAATCCAGTAGCCCTGGAGAGAAAGGCTGCTGCAGCTCCACACCTTCAGAGCTAACCAGTAGGAAGGCTGAGCATGTATTGGCCACAGGCACATACACACATGTACATGTAAACAACAGCACAGGGGGCCCCATGGCCAAAAGGCTAGGCAGCCAGAGCTCTGATGGGATGCTGAACTGGAACCCACCAGAGATCTCCTTTAAAGAGCAATTCTATGGTTCTTTAGACTGTGCTCAGTTAATCGGGGGAAGCAGCTGAATAACCTCCATCACCATTCTCCTAATCTGTATTACTCGATCCATGGAAAAAGCCAGAGAACTAAATTTCTTCAACCTTTTTTACCCTCCTCTGAGTTATACTTGGGACAAGCAGAGAACCAGCCTAACCTGATTTGCATGAAGTCAATCTGATTATGAAAATGGAGAGTGCTTGCTAATGCAATCAGCATTTCAAAATATGTATGATTTTAATGAACAAACCTGACAAAAGGTTCCTAATTACACTTTTAAGTATACATTCATGTTCAACTCTCTGTATTCCCATAGTGTCTGTAATGTATTTTCTCTGCTCACATGTATTTTCTGTTGTATTCCCTCTTGGCTTTTTCTGTGAATCAAAAACACTTGGTCATCCAGTAGGCAGAAAAGAAAGAAGTATCATTTTACTCTTTTTTTACATAGACAAGTAGAAACTAAAAAAAAAAGGACCAAGTAAACCATATGAGGAAGTACACTTTGTTTTCAGCATTAAAATGGTACGCACAAAAACAAAATAAATACCTCTGAGTGATCAGCCACTCAAAATTATTAACTGAGAGAAAGGAAAGAAAAATAATTGTGAGATGCGAAAGCCAGAACTGTAGAGGTGTGTGAAAAGACTTGCATAATGAAGGGCATGAAAGGAAGACATGACGAGAGGCAGGCAAGTTCAGCACCATGTGAAAAGAGGGGTGCATATGAGATATGCCAACAAAACCTACTGTGCTGCAGAAAGGAACACATTTCATGAGAAGCAATGAGATGTAAAGACAAAAAAAATTTTCTGAGGAGATGCAGAATGTAAGGTGGTATATAAAAGTGAACATGTGCATAAAAGTGAAAAGCAAAACTTTAAAAGTCATAGATGAGTAGAAAAAAGCATGAAATGGAGAAATCATGATGGAATTCCATGAAATGCGAGTACATAAGAAGAGGAAAAAATGAAAGAAATGCACTAAGCGTCACAGACTGATTTGTAATAAAGAAAAATGTGTAAGCAGGAGGAAATGCAAATAGAAAGATACAGAATGTTATATAAAAAAAGGAAACATAACAGCCTGGAGGAAAGAATGTTCAAAGTAAGGTGATAGAAGTAAAAGATTAAATAAGAGGTAAAAATAAAAAGTAGTAGAGTGATTCAAAAAAAGACACATGTGCTTTGAAAGTAAAAATGAAATAGTGCAACACAGTGGTAAGTAGGAAATAAGAGATGCAAGAACACATGCAAGTGAATGTGGGTGCATGTGATAGGACAGTTAAAATAGATATTGAGCTACAGGGAAAAGAGCATTTGTTAGAGATGAAGACGCACGCTGAGTTAAAAAAGTTAAACTCTTCAATGAATAATAATGAGATGTGCAATTTAAGACCTAATCAATTGTAAAAAAAAAACAACCTACAGTAAGAACATATATAACAAAAAAAAAAAAAACTGGAACAAATATATCGAGATGATAGAGAAATAGATGACGAGGTGAGCAAAGATCACATCTGGTGCATATAAAGCTGCTCAAAACCACAAACAAGTACTCACATGTGGAAAAATACATCATAAGCAATACAAAAGTAGTTGTAAAACGGAGTTGTAATGGTGTTTTAAAGACAAATAGAGAAAACACGTGGATAATGAAGCTGCATGATGAAATACAGAACAGGTAAAAAAACATTAAAAGAAGAGATAAAAAAATCCAAAATGGATAATGTTGCACACTGTCGTGGTTTAAGCCTCTCTAACTCAAGCAGTCTCTCTCTCACTCACTCCCCTCTCTTTCTTCCCCCTGCTCCCGGGTGGATGGGGAGAAGAATCGAAAAGAATGCAACTCCCACAGGTTGAGATAAGAACAGTTTAGTAACTAAAGTATAACACAAACCACTACTGCTACCACCAATAATAATAATGACAAGGCAAATACAAGAGAAAAGAATGCAATTGCTCACCACCTAATACCAGGCCCGACCAAGCAGTGCACCCCCACCCTTCCGGGTCTCTGCTCTCTGCTTTACATCCTGGGCACGACGTGCTGTGGTATGGAATAACCTCTTTGGTCAGTTTGGGTCAGGTGTCCTGTCTCTGCTTCCTCATGGCTTCCCCTCCTCCCTGCCAGAGCATGAGGCTCAGAAAGTCCTTGGTCAGACCAAAACATCACTAAGCAGTAACCGAAACACTGATGTTATCAGCACTGTTCCAGGCCCAAAATCAAAAACACAGCACTGCACCAGCTACCAAGCAGCAGAAAAATGACTGCTGCTGCTGAACCCATGACACACACCAAAGGATGTAGTGCATAAGTGAACAAGTAAAACCAGGTGATTCATTGAAGAAAGCTTCTAAGAAAAATTTAGGCTTGGTGAGAGACAAAAATGAAAACTCACACTGAAAGTATGAATAAGGAAATGCAAAAATAAAAATGCATAAATAGATAAAGGAGAAAAGCATAAGAGCATTCAAAATCAGAAATGTACCATGAGCTACAAAATATGAAACAAGAGACTAGAAACAAATCAAGCTGCAAAATCGCATGCATTAGGGAGAGTGTAGAAATAGCTCTGAAAGAGAAAGCACAGAAGAAGATGCACAATCTGAAAAGGAAACATGGGAGGATTTGCAGATATGAAAATGTATGCTAAGAGGCACCACCACCCCCAAGTTTCAAAAAATACAAAACCAAGAGTTCATTATGTATTCTGTAAATGAAAACCTAGTATGAGAGAACAAAAAATGAAATTTGCAATATGATACCATTCAAATGAACAATGAGATATTAAAAAAGAATGTTTATTGAGGTGCTAAAGAAAGTTTATTCAGGTGCAAAAAGAAATACAGATTTGAAAAATGATAGTAAGATGCTAGCAAGAATATATTAAATTTATCATAAGATGTAAGAAGTTAAACTGAAGAATGTGAGAAAAGGAAAACACATGAGAAAATCTGAAAGCTCATGCTCAGAATGGTACACGCAGTCTGAAGTGGACGATGAAAATGAAATTGACTAATAAGCAATGATACATCCTAATTAGATCAAAAAGTATGTAATGAGGCACTGAAGAAAAACCAAGCAGTGAAATAAAATGAACATGCACAGCAAAAACCAAAACTGGAAACTGGAAATGAGATGTAAAAAAGCATTCATATTGAGATGCAGAATCAAAAAAGTGGGTAATGAGGTGTAAAAAGGAAAACCCATAATAGGATTTGATATCAGAAATGCATAGTAAGTTGAAAAATTGGAATAAGCCATGAAATACAGAATTCAAAAGAGTAATGATAGGCGAGACCAGAAATGTTCTTGTAAGATCAAAAAGGAAAAATGAAATTAGATGCAAAGTTAAGTAGGGAATCATGTGATGCAGTAGGGAAAATGCAGAATGAATTATGAAAGATTAAATTAATGATGAAATGCAGAAAGAAAAATCCATAGAAAGTTGTCAAAAAACAGTGCTTGACAGGAACAAACCCCCCAGCGTATGATGCAATATGAACACTGAAATCCACAGTGAGGGTCTGGAAACTGAGTAATGAGATGTGAAAACAAAAATAAAATTATTTGTGATAACAATCATTCAAAATGACAAGCAAAAAAATGAATTGAAATGCTAATGCAGCTTGGCATGTGAAATGTCAAAGGAGATACAATAGCTGAGATGTGTAATGGAATATGAAAACAGAAATATATAATGAAGTGTGAAAAAGAAAACATGCACCAAGAAGGGAAATGTTCAGATTAAAACACACATTACAAACCATTTTGTCTCAGAATGACTGAAGCACATAAAGCAGAATGAGAATAAACAGTGCAGTTGTTGAGCTGTCAAAACTGAAACATTCAAGAGGTTTGCAGCAGGGATTATACTTGAACATTTGAACAATGGGGTTAATTACAAAGTCACTGGCTGTTGTGGAATTATTTTACCCATTTTTTTTGTTTAGAGCTTGCTCCACTTGCCTGAAGTCAGATACAAGAAGGATATGACCCTCAAGGTATGAATTCTTGACACAGAGATATTGTAATGTGCTACTTTGTGTGGCATCATCTCTTATCATGTCATAGCAATAGGTTCCACCAGCAGATTACGCAGGAGAAACGGCCTTTGGGAATTTTCCATCAGGCATGTCAAGGCTACTTAGCAACTTATTAATTGCATAACAGTTTCAGTCTTAAGGCATTTGTGCCCAGGCCCAAAAGTAGAAATGTAGATGGCTTGGTCAGGTACAGATCTACAAAGAATCAGACAACAGGCACACAGTGATATTGAGGATGTTAATAGTCTATGCAAACAATGGGCCTAAGAGTTTACAGTGAAAAGCAAACAGTTGCACAACATTTTTACTACTTCACGCTTTAGTCATGCCACGCAACATATACAAGGCTAAATTCCCCAAGCCGCAACAGCATGTTTGGCCTTGAAGCACACTTGCAAGCCTTGTGAGGGTTCTCTGTGAAATGCTGGGTCTGCTTGGCCCTGACAGTGCCTTCTGGGGTGTCTCCAGCCACTGGGCTGTGACTTTGACTTTCACCTGTTAAGTATTTGATGGTAAAGCAGGCCTGCTCTTCAGTACGTACTCCGAAGGCAACATGACACCGGCATTGTCTCATGCCCCCAGGCTATTTCCTTCTCATTGGTAGCTCATTTTTGCAAAGACTCTATAGCACTGGCATGTTGCAGGTATTGCTCATACAGAAGACTCATTTACCCTGCAGAGGGTGCCTACAAAGAGGGAAACCTTTGAATCACACAAAGGAGCAAGATTTGGATCATGCAAGACATGCACCAAGGAGGCTACAAGGCCGCAGGCAGGTTGGGAGCATGCTTCACCATAGCAACGATAAGCAGAAGGCTCTCCGGGCTAAATGGAGGAATGCAGGAGCAATAACCCCAGCTGACACATACAAGGCCATCCTACCCCTAAGGCAAGTACTTCACAGGCTGGTCTGGGAATACACACCGAAAGTGTAACGTAGCACAGGCTAAGTCACCCCTGGTTAGGTGGCCTCTGCAGAAATAGTCACTGCACTGAACACGTGCTGCCTTACTTCTGTTGCCTGTCATACTTGCCATGGGCAATGAAAAAGCCACAGCTCAAAAAAGACCCGGTATCAAGGCTGACGCCGTCCTTTCCATTTGGAGCAGCTGTGTGGAGAAAGGGTCTCAAACTCTTCCAGGGAGCTGGATAAAGTGGAAGAGGGCAGTGCTGGCACAGACCTCTCATTGTGAAATCTGTCTGCTGACAGTGACATCGCGGTATGCCTTGGTATATATCAGCTGAGCCATCAGTTCTGACTGTACAAGGGATCAGCATGGAATGATAGTGGTGCTAGAGCAGGGTCCCAGCTGCTGGGCAGGGGAAACTGCAAAGCCCTTGCATGCTACATCTAGGGCACTTTCCTTTTTTAGTGTCTAGCACTAACAAGAAGTGTTCCATCATCTTTGTAACTGCCTAAGATGTAAGGAGCAATAGAATCATCCATCAGTCTTATCTTTGTCAGAGCCCCTCAACATCATATGCTTCCTCAAGTCATATGTTACAGGTCTCTGATCATCTTTAGCAAGTTTTGTTGTATACAGCCAGCTACTTTATCTTATGCTAAGTGCTATGACTAAAGAGTTGCAAATAAATGACATACCTGTCTTCCTTGCAGTCACTTGAGGTCAGAGAAGCAGGGTGTAACTTATGTAGTTGTTTCCTGTAACTATGACAAGCATACATCAGGGAAAAAAGCTTTGCAGTCCTGCCTTGGACCATCTTCCAAAGGCAGCTCTGTTTCAGCTCCAGTCTGAAAACAGGATGAGAAGCTTCTTGAGTTGTTTTGGCACAAATTGTTCAGGAGTTTCTTTTCAATGGAATAGTTTCAGAGGGTTTTTCAAATAGGGAGAGGTTTTTATCTGCTCACTTCTGATGCTTCTCCTTTCCTTAGTGCCCCCACAAGTTCAATCTGACTCCTGATTTCTGGAAAGGATAAACACTGAATTTGAAATGTTCAAGCCCTTTCATCTTAGAACCATCCCTGAAAACTGATAAACTACTCAAAGGAAGCTGATTGTCATCTTAGCTTCAGGGAAAACTCCAGCTGACTGCAAGAAAATCAGGATTTCACTAATAATAACCCTGTTTCAGAAGCTCTGAATAGCCTGTAAAATTTGATCTGACAAAAGGCAAAATCCTCAATGGCATAAAGCTTATTAGGCTGATTCAAAAGCTAAAGTAATACTGTGATTAGTGTGTATTACATGCATTAAGACTGCAATAAGTAAGAATATAATTAGTTGCCAGAAGCAGCTGGTAACTTGTCTTAAGCTGTAGAGCCAGTCAAAATTATTCACTGAATGGCGAAACACTTTAAAAAAAATGGGTAATGTTTTGGATAAGAAATAGCACAAAAATACAGACTCTGATAGTATAGATAATAAAGCTAACAGATGAATAGAATAGAAATACTGAGTGCACATATACACCCCATTATCTTTCCACAGCATGCTTCCCTTCAATATATCCTGCAGCCTCCACTTATACTGTCTGGTGAAAGGCTGTTAAAGCCATGCTCGGTCAGCTACAGAAAATGCTCACATATTATTATAAAAAAATAAGCATTCAGCAGATCTCAACTTTAATGGTGCAAAAAACACTTTGTCAGAGCTAAAGAGCAACATGAGGATTGTGTATCTTTGATACAAAATTTACCATACGGTTGGTTAGTGAGTGTTCCACTTCATGAAAATGCTGAACTTCTCTTTCTTGAGAAAAGCAAAATGTCATTACAAAATATTCTCCTTGGTTTAGTCATATGAAAGCCATCTTCATGCATTCTCTGGGCACACATTATTTCTCCTGTAAATAAAACAGGCCCAAATCTTGGATAGGCACATGCACACATCACCAAAGTTTTAAGGGATGTGCTAAAACACCATTTCCTCAACATGCAAACAAGTAAAAAAAAGAAAAAAAAAAAAAACAGAAGAAGAAAAAGTCCTTCTTATAAATGTTTCTTTTAAAAGCTTTAGTCCTGCAGATGAAGGAATTACTACAGTCGCTACATATGTAAAAAGAAGACTTTTTTGTCTCTCAAGGGTGCCCAATTACATTCAAATGGTAATACTCTGGAATGGGAAATTGGAAGTTCATGTACACTCAAAGGCTACAAATTGTCTAAAGATGTGGCTTGCACTGAGTGTGCTCTACCCCTTTGCTGCTTTACATATCAAACAGCACCTGCTCGATGAGCCACAGAGCAGATCCATATGTATCTCACTTTGGTGCTCGGCTGAAAGGACTTTCCCTGCTGATCCTCTTCCCAACTGACAAAACAGAAAGTCCCTCTTTGAGTTTCCCAGTGCTTCTTTTGACAGCGAAGAGCACGAGGACAGGCAGCCTCTTCTTCTGCTGGTCCTTCCTGTAATGAGAACAGGATTCCTACAAAGAGAGACAAGAGCAAACTCAGCATCTCTCTGCAGACATGTGGGAATCCCACCAGCAAAACATGTCTCTTTTTTTGTAGTGGCAAGGCCATATACAAGCAACCCTTTTAACAAAGGGATAGAGGACTGTGGCACTTCAGGCCCCCAGCCAGCCAATGACTCATGTTTTAAGGAGAGCTGATTTCTTTTAAACATTTCCCACTAAATTCTAAGGCAAGAAGTCTAATTACACTTTACGCTTTAGCGCACTTAGAAGAACAGCATGATTTGGAAATGGCTCTTTTCATAAAATGGCTTTGTAGAACACATTTGAAAGTGACTGCTTTCCTGAATGCAAATGTATGAATTCCTCTAATTATATAACTGGGGGAAAGAGGCTGTTTTTAGACAGCCAATACCTAAAGAAACGATGAAAGGACAGGATGGCTTCTCCCAGTATTCTTTTTAAGTATGTTTTCTGTTCTAGTTCTAAATAAAATTTACCAGTGAGATTGCCAGCACTTTCTTTCTGTTATTTAGTAATTTGATGCCTTTAAAAAAAAGTCTTTAAAAAAAAATCACAATTTTCAGTTTCAGCTTGTCAATCCTAATTATGCAACACTGTCACACTGAAGTCAGGAGCCCCTAAACACCATCACATGGAGTTCAGAGATTTAGAAAGAATGTCTCCAGAACTTCTTAATACAAATCTTAACTTGTCTTTATCCTGACAGGTAAATAACATCCCTGTAGTAAGTACAGAATCTGATTGCTTGAAAAAGCAGTAATAGAAAGTGTATTTCTAGTTTCTTTTAATGCAATTTCACAGCAGGAAACAGGAAAAAAAACAAGCATCGTGGCTGCATCTGAGCTCCTTTGGAATATGATTTAGACACTAAAACAGCTTCCACCTTCACTGCTTACAGGCGGGAGCATCATTAGGACTGAATTCAGAGACATCTGCTGGGTTTTCTGGGGTGGGTATGGGTGAGGGGCCCACTGCAACTTTTATTTAAAACTCCAGAGGGAACATTCAGCTGCAGTCAGGCAGCCTCAATCTCTCTTACTGACTCTTCTGTCGACAGTATCAGCAAAAAAGGATGGTGTGTATGTCTTTCCTAACTGCAGAAGACATGGGCTATAGGTATTAAAAACTCAGTCTGAATGTTTATCAAAAGGCTACCTGTGTATCAGAAAGAGGTATCTATTCTTCTCATGGTTTGCAGTGATGAGGAAGCCCTGATCTCTCAGCCAGTTCCCGAGATGGTTGCAGTGGGAAGCTCAGGTACATTTGCGGTCTGAACAGCCTCTAAAAAGCTGTCAGTCCTGCCTCGGCCTCATCTTCCACTACTATCACAGTGTTTGCTGTCATCTGTGTGATTGAACTTCTATTTAAACTGTCAATCAGCAGGATTTTCACAGCTGGAGACCAAGACTCTTCAGGTCCCCATGTTAACCATCTCTGATCCTGCTACCTCATTATTTTGTAACCACAGAACAGAAAGCAGAGTGGTGAGAGGTCTGCTCAGCAGACCTGTGCTTTCAGGCTAGATGTGCTGGGATTTGTTGCAAGGGTTTCTCAGCATATAAGAGGTCTTCCCATAGAGCAATTGGGAGCACAGGGGAATTCTGGTGAGTCACAGAGAGAAGTGACAGGCTAATGCATGGGCACTGACAGAAGCTGCCACATCTGGCAGACCAGCAAAGGCACTGCAGCCATAGTTCCAGCCCTCTACATCCAACAGCGGTGGGGCTGAGCCTGTGTTCCCAGTAGGCACATGCACAGCCCTGCCTTGACCAGCACTGAGGTTACAGTCAGATTCAGAGCAAAGCCAAGGTCATATCCAGCCTGGAGACAAGCACAACAGCAGGATTCACATCAAGATGGATCCCTCTACACACTGGGGATGCACAGATGGTGCTCATCCAGGGCAGACCCGGGAGTGTGGCTGTAGGGTCCCAGATGTTTTGCAGTGTCCCCTGGGTTCAGGGACAGTGCCCACCACTTGTGAGAGCATGGCCAGATTCCCTGTAAGGGGTTTGCTGAGACACTTGGAGCGCTAGTGACAGTATTAACATGCATACTGCCCTCAACACTTACAGGGTTAAGTTCTGTCCAGGGTTGGATATAGATACAGAAGTTTGGAGGGGACTTGAAACCATCAAATCCTTCATTGGATAATGGGGCTGAAATTTGTGTGTTTTGCCCCTCCTAAGGGCTCCTGTTTTCTCCCTTACAAATTGGAGCTCTGGTACCTGACTCCATAAAGATTGAAATTCTTTCTGTAAGTTGAGGAAATCATATTGCAGCTGTTTACTGGGTTCCTTAAATTCCACAGGGCAGTTTGAAGAGGATCCAGCCTTAGATTGTTTCTGTCAGGTTTCTATCTACTTCATGGCTGTCACATCTCAGATCTCCATTTGTGGTGGGCTACCTGCTTTGAAAAGACCCTGAATATGTTCCTTTAAGCCCATGTTTTATTCAAATAAAACAATTCCACCAACAAGAGGCAATTTACATCTCCTTTTTGACAATAAGCTAGATTATTCTTAATTTGATTACTTGAGTTGTCCCAAGATTATTCCCTCACAGTCATCTAAGCTTCTGCTACATAGGTCTGTATATATATATTTTTATATATATACTATATATGTTATATAATATATATATGCTATATATATGGTACTATAATTCTACTACATAGGACAAATGTCAAAAGTGTCAGTCCTTTCTACATGTGGGAAATTTGCCTCATGGTGATGGACATTACCCCCAGATCATAGAGTAGAGTGGACTCCTGTGACAGACCTGGAAGCACCTGGGGCAGGGGCTCTGTTCCCTTGCTATTGAATTGTATATGGGATGTAGATGTCAAGATTTTGGCAGCAGTGGGGCTGCAGGGACATCTTTGGCAAGGTGAGCCTCATTCCCACAGCTCAGGCTGGGGGTAGAGGAGCTGGGAATGAAGGAGTGAAATTGAGCCTGGGAAAATGGAGAGGAAAGGTGTGTTAAAGTTAGTTCCCCATCCCATTGAGTGGGGAAGTGAGTGGCTTGGGAGGAATTGGCTGTTGGCTGGAGTCAACCCACCACAGGTTGTCAGTAACTTGCCTGTCATGTTGCTTCTGTGCTCCTTCATGTTTGTGGAGATGGGCCTTTCATTGGTGATTACTCACCTGTGATAAGCCTGGGACTAGTCTGTCACGGTATTATTTGGGTTCCCCACCACCACCATTGTTCCTTTGTGTATGTGAAGACAAACTTTTTTTAACAACCAAGCACTTCCTATCTTGATACCCCCTCAAAGGAAATTCTTCCATGTCTTCTGCTTCAATTCTTACAGTAATAAATGTCTTCAAAGTCAATTTCAGTAAGATACTCTCCCCAGTAGGTTTATGTCTGTTCTTAACATTCCCTCCTCTTCACACAGATAAAGCAGCAAATTTCTCTTCTGCTGATTCACTACCCATTCCTGCACTCCAGTTAACACACTGATTGAGACCAAGCATCTCCCCCTTTCCTTAGCAACCACCACAGAATGATAGATCATTTCAAATCTTCCAAGTCTTATTTTTCTAAGGAAAAATCAAGATGTTTTCCTTCCCAGACAAACCTTCAGCACTGTATATTTAAGTTATACAGGTAAGCCTGCACATCATGCAAGATGTAGGTAGCTGAAAGTATTGGCCATTTGTAATCCTTCAGTTCCTTTAGGACAGACTATCCTCTTCCACTATTTGTCAGTGTTATTACCTTCCCATATTCTTTAGACATTTTTCATTGCAGACCAAATCTTTCTAGTCAAATAATAATATATACATGTGTTCAGCTTCTTTATGCTTTAAAGACGTATAGCAGCAGCATTCTTACATAGTGATCTGCCTCCTGGGCATGAAGATGAGGGCACGGGCATGCAACTTTTTGTATGTTAACTGTTTCCTATAGTTTCCAGTATCTGGGAACTCATAGAGCCAAGGAAGGGCTAAAAAGCAAGAAACCATCATGTAAACCTGTATCACATTAAACTACACTGCTCAAAAGTCCTTCCAACCAGAACATACAACTGCACAGCAAATTGCTCCCTGTACTTGGCTCTGAGACAGGCATGTATGCATATCTAGACAGGCATGTATGCATATCTATGTATGTTTTATATATGTATATATATTAGTTCCTTAAATATGAATGTGCATATTATGTAATCTCACATGGCAATAGAAGTGCTCCAGCTCTACGTAAAGGTTTTTTTGTATTAGCAGTTGTTTGCACAAAATGTTTTCTGACCTGTTTACAGGATCCCATGATATTTTTCCTCTTTGCCTATAAGGGTTCTTATAATCTGAAAATTGGTGGTGTATTACAGTAGAAAAGTAAGGAGGTACAGCTACCCATTTCTTCTGTTGTTACCATAGAATCTGGATTTCCTTACCCTTCTTACCTATTCTGTGAGGAAGGTAAAACCTCCCCCTGCTGCACACCAGATATTTTCTGTTCCCATTAAAATATCGTGAAACATTGTTGGTTAAGATTATTCAGTAGACACGTGTAGTATACAGACACATGTTGCTTCATTTCACATTAATAACTTTAATGAACTTACAACTCAAATCTCATCTTCAAGATTAAGAAATACCACTACTAGATTTCAGCTGCCAATTAACAAGTCTCTCCTTCTTCTCATGCTTAAGTATAATTACCTCACTTTTAGCCAAATTAAGAGATCCAGCTCTTCAAAGTAGAGAACAAAGACCAGTGCTGTGGTCTATCAGTATAATAATGTTACATGAAATAAGGAATCAAAATTAGTGATAATAAAAAAATTATTTCTGGTTTTCACATGGCAGAGGTTTGGGGCTCAGAAGTGATACAATAAAAACACTGAAGGAGCACTTATCCGTACTTCAGCGAAAGACATTGATATGTTTGTACAAGCAGAGAGAGCATTGTCCTTAGTATGAAATGTTACTCATAAGTATGCATTTTTCAATGTATCTGCTGCTGTCTTTCCTAAAACATGTCTGAAAATGGAAAGGAGTAGTTTTTCCTTGTCTCACTTTTTGTTTCCTCAATAGCACTGTTGAAGATGTGAGTTATTTCTAGAATGGTGTAATGTAGTTATGACATTACATTTTGGCCCTCATCATCTCTAAGGAATAATTATTGTGATTCTGTCTTTGAGTATAAAATCAAAGCTCCCTTCCAGTATGTGACTCAAATATGAAGAAGATTTAACTGATGTTGAGAAATGGAATTTTCTTAACCTTATATTATACTATAAAAAATAAAAAGAAACAAGAAAACTTTACAATAATGCTCCTATATGGACTTCAGTTTCAAATAACACTGACATTTCTAACATTAGCAAAACGAAATACAAACATACATTAAGACATACAGGAGAAGAGTACATTTTGGAACACAGAATTTCTGGTGGGTTTTTTCCATTTTTAGTTAACTGTAAATTGTTTAATGAAAGAACTATTTTTTAGGATAGCAAGGGAGACAGAAGTATATTAAATTCACCCAGAGACTGTTGTGACTCCATCAATATCTACTCAGTATAAATCATGAAAAAAGACCTAGTGAGTTGGTAGGAAATGTTATTGTTCTACACTGGTACCCCTTAACAGTTAAATTTTCATCACAGCATGCATCTTGTACAGGTGACAACACCATCAAGAAACGTACATTAGCAATGTGAATAGGTGCACCTGAAACAGGATCATTCTTTCTAGCTTGAAGAAGAGTAATGCATAGTGACAAGAATTTCATTCTTGCAGATGAGACCCTACTGCAGCAGTCTAAGATATTAACACCCTGACTCTGTAACCTGACTGTAGCTTGATTATATTTCTCCCTACAAGTTATCAGAACAGAATATGCTGTATTTCAGGTGCATCAGGTCCCAGTATCAGCTTAGACTGCTCATGAAGGTAAGTTTGCACTAGGGCATCTGAGCTATAGTGTGTCATGTCTTCATTAATCTCACTACCTTCATTAGGTAGATGAGAATTAGTGTGGATATGCCTATTCATATTTTCATCTGCTCCATAGATCTCCCCTGCATATTGACTTCAGGAGAAAAACACTAATAATTGAACACTGTGGAAACAGAAATGCTCCATAAATTTATTCATTGTTTTTACATGCAGCAAATTTATGAAGTGCTGGTGAAATATTTAAAAGAGGTATTTTAAAACTTGTCATTAAAAAAAAAATCCTCCCCAAACTTCTCACTTGAGTCAGTTAACTGATCACCAGAAGAAAAATGTCCATGGCAACACTTGACATATTTTATTGTACAGCATAATTCATGAAGATATGGAAAAGAAGTTTGTACACATGTATTGCCTTTGACTAATAGCTAACCTGTCTAGTATTTATTCATTGCATTCCCTAAAATAAGGTTTTTATTATCTATTACCCTTCTGTCAATTTAAACCACATGAAGATGGCAGTTGTGGATGATAGTTCAGAAGGATTCACCACTCTGGGAGTAAACAGCCTCCTTTGGTGGGAGAGTGCTAGAACAGATAGATAGGGCACTTAGAACATTTCGCTGTGATGGTTTCTGCTTTCCTTGGTGATATCAGTGTGAGTTGGTTGTAGTTAGATAGATGGCATGCTTTTAAACAGTGAGGGGAGAGGTTTGAAACCAGGTGTACAGGTTTGTATCTGTTTGCAGATCAACAAATAGAATGATAGATACTAGAACAATTATTTGGGCAATAATTAACATAACATTACTACTTTGTGAACTCACACTTGAACTTATCTTGGTGTCCCTTATATCTCATTTAAAAATGTATACAGACTGCCATGTAGCTGTACCAGTATGTTCCTTAGGCAAATAACAACTCAGGAAAAATCATTAAAACACAATAAGAGGGTTATGTTAAAGGCTTTGCTCTCAAAATGATTGCTCTACTAACAGAAGACTTAAATTGACATTTCTAAACATAAAATAGAATTCAGGTCATAAATAACTTCACAAACAGCTGAACTCCAAATATAGCCAGAAAACTGCTGAATATTTCAGAAATAATGACATATTTAGTAAGAAAAAGCACTGCTGTCACAAACAATTCTTATGACATACTGATCAGCCAAACACCACCAGTACGCAGCTGTACACACGAGGCTGTGTAAACAAAAGAACACTGCTGCTGGGTGTATAGTGGCTAGAAAAATATAATGATGATGAACTCCATTTCTGAGAGAAATGGAGAAGAAACTCCTAACACATTTCCATAAGAGGCCAGATTTCTTACTAATACTGGGACAATTCCTGTCCGATATATTCTGTGACACAAAGCTCCTTCATACTATTTTAGGGAGGGACCAATTCTTTTAAAAGGTTTATTTTTTAATAGAATCCTTTAAAATATTGCCTGGGTTTGACACACAATCAGCTCTTGTTATAAGATCTTTAAGTCTCTAGGTGGGGTCAAACAGCTATAACTGCATTCTTGGAGCAGTCATCACCACCACAGGATAGCAGTTACTCCATGAAGATATGATAGGCAGCTGCCTTCCCATGTGATGATTTTCTATTCCTATTCATTTACATGAATGAAGATACTGCTAAGGATTGGGGAGACGGTAAAAGAATGTTCTAGTAAATAGATTGCCTTAGAGGGAACAAATTAAATCAGTTTAGTGACTAAATTAACCATAATATCTCACCAAACAGATACTTGTTTAGGACAATACTGATGAGGAGAGCAGAACCATCTGAAAAAAATCAGTGAGAAAATTCATATCAAAATCTAGTAAGCCTTTACTGTCAAATATTGGAACTTGGCAACTTAGGTCTCAGAAACATTGTTCATACCAGAATAGCCTTAGCATAACCCATAAAAGAAATACTTGTCACTGACTGGCTGAAATGCTAAGATTGTTTTTCTTACATAGAAATTAAGGTGTACTAATCCATGTTTTCTGTATCTCAAGCAAACGTGTTGTTCACTGGCCTGTCATTCAGAGTAATTAAAGTAAGAGAACCAAGCATGAGTCTAGAAACACAGCCTTCAAAGTTTTGAATGAAGGACCAAATTAGCTAAAGTGAGGCTGTTGCTGCTCCATCTCCCCAGGTCCACCAGCTGCAAGGCTGGATTAAAATTTAACTGTGCCACTTATTTCTAGTAGAATTATTGGGATCAAAAACTCTGTGATGCAATGAAATTTTGTGAAGATAGGTGGATAACATCAATGAAGATCAGGTCATAGTAGACCCTGATCTTCATTGACTGAAATGTCATGATCGAAGAAATCAAAGCTCTCTGAAGATAACAGAGAATTTGCCCTTGTAAGAATACAGGCTAGGGGACAGCCATTAAGGAACCACATTTTCAGAAAGGATCTGGTGGTCCTGATGGACAAGTTGAACCTGAGTTAGCCGTGCACCCTTACAACAAAGGCCAATCACATCCTCGGTTGTATTAGCAAGACTGTAACCAGCAAGTCCAGGGAAGTGATCGTTTCCCTTTACTCAGTATTTGTAAGATCATATCTGAAGTGCTGTGTCTTGTTTTGGGCTCCTGTTACAAGAGAGATAGGGACATACTGGCTAAGTCCAATGGAGGGCCATAAAGATGGTGAAGCAGCTGGAACATATGACATACAAAGAGAATTGAGAGAAGCGGGCCTGTTCAGGCTTAACAAGAGAAAACTAAAGAGGGACCTTGTTCAGCTCTTCAGCAACAGGTTAGGAGGAAGACAGAGCTATGCTCTACTCAGAGGCGTACAGTGATGAGATGTGAGTCAACAGACACAAGCCAGATCATGAAAAATTCAGGTTAAATATAAGGATTTATCTTTTTGTAAACCATGAGAGTTGTCAATTACAGGACTAGGTTGTTCCATGAAGTTGCAGAATCTCCATCTTCAGATTTTTTCAATACTTGACTAGTCTCTGAGGAGCCTGATCAGATTAAGCCTGCTTTAAGCTAGGTGTTGGATTAAAGACCTTTGGAGGTCTCTCCAATCTACATAATTACATGATTCTATGTTCTGCTGTACCAGATGTGTTTTATCTTACCAAAGGCCTTCCTCTTGATCAGAAGTATTGAGAAGGATGGCACCTGAGGCCACACTTCCCTCTCCTTCGTCCTTGACCTGCTCATGACCTCCCAGGTAAATAAGCAGCAAGAGGCCATAGCTTGAAAAGACTGGAACTTTTCAAACAGAAGACTAGGAAATGGCAAAAACTAACAAGACACAGAAATCAGCTTGCTCATACAGTGAGTATTTTGTATTCATGCTTAGCTTTGGCAGACTTCATGTTAACTTCATGTTAATATGCCAGTTGTTGCCTATTTGTGAACAGCAGGAGGACACACTTGATGCTTTTACTTACAAAAATATCTTTAGCTCTGGGTTGAAACTGTCTTCTGGTTTGAGTCGGGGGTATGATTGAGAAGTAAGATATCAAAGAAGGATGTGGAATTCAGGAACACCAGACATGTACTTATTTTAGCCAAATGTTTGCTAAGGTACGAAGACAAGCATCTAAATTTATCTGCTTCAACCTCGGATAAAGATGGCGCTTGGCTGTGTAAATTAAACAGCACACAGCCTAACAGAGATACAAAGATCATAGTGTGTTACGTGGCACAAAGCCAAATAATTGCATTGCTATGTGTACTACCAGAAAAGAATCACTTATCTTTCTTTTACCTAATAACTGAGGCTCTTCTACCAGGATTTAGGTCTGTCATACCCAGTCCCTCAGTGTCTTTCTAGCCACTTGTCTACTGTGCTTTCTGAGATCATAATGGGAAGACGCATTTTTTTAAGTGCCTTCTTAACACCTCTCCAACTCTGATAATAAATTATTCTCTGTTCCTAAAATCTATATTTTCCAGCTCTTGTTCTTTTTGCAAAATGAATGTTCTTAACTATTACCACAACTTCCAGTACATTCTTCTAATTGCTTTTTTGTTCTTTTCCTTTTTCATTTACCAGCTGCTTTAGCAGTATTTTGTAATGTTATTATTTTTAATTTTCTTCTTTATGGGCATTTTAATTGATATTTTGAAAACTTAAGAGAATTTAAATTATGTGAATATGACTGAAAGTTTTCCAGTTTAGAGAATCGAATGATAGAATGATTTGGGTTGGAAGACACCTTTAAAGATTATCTAGTCCAACTCCCCTGCCAATGGCAAGAACATCTTTCACTAACAACCAGGTTGCTGAAAGCCCCATCCAACCAGAATTTGAACAGTTCCAGTGATGGGGCATCCACAACTTCTCTGGGCAACCTCCCAGTGTCTCATCACACTTATCATAAAGAATTTATTCCTTATGTCCAACCTAAACCTTCCCCTTTTCAGTTTAAAACCATTGCTCCTTGTTCTGTCACTACAGGCTTCGGTAAAAACTCTGTCTCTCACCATCTTTTTCACAAGTCCGCTTTATATACTAAAAGGATTCATACATATCACCTACTGGCACTTCATTTCATTAAGAAATATTTTGTATGGAAGTGAAATAATCTGTAGGCATTTGTGATTAAATTGATTCATAATAAAAAGTGTGTGAAATCTAAATGAATTTGAATAAAAATCACGTGTCACTGTTGTTCTTCTACTAGTGTGATTGCATTACGAAATCTGTGTCATTGAATATCATAAAAAATCATGACATGATAAAATCTCAGACTCAACCTTTGAATTTCTTCCCAGAACAGATAAAGTTTTTGCCTGGAATCAATACATATTTTCACTGTTCCACTGCAGACTTAGACAAGCCGTTTCAGGCAAGAAAGTGGAGTTAAGAAATGTCCCATTTACATACATATTGAGCCTTTTGCCCGTGTAGTAAACTGTCAAGAGCGGTCATTGAAAAGCAAATACAGAACTGTAGCAACATTCTCTCATTCTTGATCTTAA
The DNA here is from genome assembly GCA_028858755.1 of Ara ararauna. Lineage (NCBI taxonomy): Eukaryota > Metazoa > Chordata > Aves > Psittaciformes > Psittacidae > Ara > Ara ararauna. The sequence goes on along the minus strand of CM054377.1, from coordinate 74,659,597 downwards.
CTGATTTTAATATGGAAGCTGGGAAGTGAAAAAATAGAATCTCATTTTTCATTTGAACAATCAAATTTCAAAGGCTGTTTTCATCATTCTGCAGGGACTGAGATTGTGTCAGTCAGAAAGTGTAAGAAAAGGGAATGAAACACATGGCTAAAAAGCTTTTTCTGAATTTCACTCTCCAAAATACACCTAGTGTTAGAAATACCTTCACCTTGCTGATTGCAAAGATTTTTACTAATCACAAATGGTCTGAATAAATAAACATGGTCTGGATATATGTTAATTATCTAAATTAAAACCACAGACATCTATGAATTTACTAGTCTGTTAAATGATCATATTTAAAAGAAAGAACAATCCATATTAAAAATTAGCATAAAATTGATATTAAAATTAAGAAATGAAAAACAGAATTTAAACTTTTTATTGTTGTCATTTTTTCATGTTGTTATGTTTTAAAACATTTGCTGAGCCAAAACCAGAATTTGAGTATTTCATTATCCAAGTCATTAGGATACTAGTTTGGGGGAACAAATGGGATAATTTAAGAATGATTATGGGTTATCAGCTAACGCAGCATCAAAAGAGCAAACCAGAACATTTCAGTGCAGTATAGTAGGTATTCAACTGCAATATCAGTTATGAAGTTTTCAGATTAAGTTTGACTGTGGTGGAGTATGAAAAAAAATAAGGTCTTCCAGTCATGTCTTGAACTCCCCTTCTGAATGCATCATTTATGGCTTATAATCTCTGCAGTGGCTTGTAATTTGGTAATACTTCAACTTTACCTCCCTCCAAAATCAACAATTTTCCTGTGAATCAGCTTAGCTCGCACAATGCTGCATACAGAATCCACAGACTTCTGTGAAGGTACCTTGTCAGACACAGAAGGAAGATACTCATCCCGAACAATAAAGGGAGAGAAGAAAATTCCATCTTCCTACAGCTGCTTCTTCGTAAATCAACTTCAAGAAATGGGAGGAACTCTGAAGTCTTCTAGTCATACCCATTATAAACTCCAATCAAAGATCCATAATAGGAAAAGACAATGAGGCATATACAGGAGAGACTTCATCAGTGCTGGAGCTGAAGGAGCCTGACCAGCAATCATTATTTCTCACACACTATTAATAAAATTTCTCTGTGTATGTTTTAAACATTGTTCAGTGTTTCATTTCTTAATGTGTGTAGTAGTGGTGTGCTGGTAGTCACGTCCATGCCATAGCTCCTGTTAGAAGACACTATGTTCCTGGGAAAATGGGAAGCTTTGGGGGTATAAGTTACCTATCTGAAGTAGCACAAGGGCAAATCCCCTCACCAAAGAAAAGCCAAGTAGCAGTGTGACTTGCAGACCCAGATGCTTAAAGCTTACGAGAGGCAGCAGGAAAGCATAAGAAAAAACAAGGGGATTGTGACACAGATGGAGGCACAGTGGCAGGCTTGGTGGATGTACCAGTTTTCCAGACACAGTGCTGGTCTTTAGTGCATCTGCAGGGTGACAGGTATATTGTGCAGGCCACTGTATAACAACCAGGGCTGGTTTAGAACCATTTTTACCAAGGGCACACCACATAAGAAGTTATGACTGACTGGGAAAAGTTGTTTGAGGCTGGTGTTCCGAAAAACCTTTTAAAGCTGTCTCACATTCACCGCATTGTTACTATTAATAAATTAAAAGTCTCCATCACAGAGCACTTTAACAGGGCACTCAAAACCAAAATGTAGAGATATTTATAGTGCCCAGCACTTTTTGCTGCATTAATTAATATATTTTCAGGTTTTATAAGGAGCTATAACCTATAACTGACTCAGAACTATCACAGCCACAAAGCCTGTGGAAGTGAAATATTTAAACTTTGTGGGGATTAAATTTAAAAATTTAAATTAAATTTAAATCAAAGAATTTTCACCTTTCATCAAAAAGAAAGGCCATGTGAGGGTGTCTGAAAGAAAAAAGAGATTTGAGAAGGGTTATAAGCATTCATGGATGAAATTTTCAAAGCAGCTAAAATTGTGAAAAGGGATACCCATATATCACTCAACAGATCACAGCCACAAATCAACTGAAGGGACCTTTCATGTGGAAGAACCTCAAAAAGGGATTCTAAATAATGGCAGACTATGAAATTGAGAAGGTCATCACTTTAGAAAGGAAAGGAAGGGAAAAGCAGTTGCTGGTGATGTGGGAGGCTCACCCCAGGTGTTTAAGTTGCATAGAAGCCTCCCAAGACCAGGACATCTACTGACATATTCTAACCAGCAGTAAAACAATGAGATCTTTTCTGCCATGGGTGGTAAGCTGCACTGTCTGCCAGTATATACTGACCGCACATTGACCCTGTCAGAGTTGAAATAAAGACTGACCAGAACAAGCACATCTTACTTTGCTTTAGAAAGTTGATTTTGAAGCACCACCTGCAGTCCTGGAAATCTTTGATATTTTAATAAACCCTACTGACATGGTAGAAGTAAATTGGTACAGGGAACCCAGCCTTGCAAATAAAATACACAGTCCAGGCTAGCAACAGTGTCCCTAGTTTTCCAGGCACCCCTCCTATGTATGCCACAGGCAGAGGTGGTATACTCTGTAGCCTGCCACGTATTCCGCATATGTAGAAGATACATTCCATATACTTCAGCTGTAGACCGGCCAGACAGCTTTTGAAATGGGGTTTGGAAATCATTAAGTCACATGTTGAAAGTATTACACAAGACACTGCAAAAAATATGTTTGGACACATTTCCAAGGCACTGCTGGGCTTGTGAGTTATTCACATTCAGAGAAAAAGCTTTAAAAGAAAGAGATACTTATCACGCCTCCTGGCACAGGGACAGCCTGAGCCTGCCCTTTAAGAAGACGAGGACGGGAGGCACCAGACAGCAGTCTGGCTGAGAAGACGAAAATTAACAACCCAGGCCAAATGGTGAAAAGACATTGAAAACCCAGACAGAAAGAAGGCCTTTTCTGCCACTTAGAAAAGTAGATGTATTTTAGAAGGGATGGCTCTACATGTAAGGCTGCTCAGAATAGCATATCAAATCAAAGCTGGATTTGTTTGAAGTGCTCCCAGGGCAGACTAGCTTTTTGAAAAGTCTGTGGAGGCACCTCCACGTTCCAGCATGGCAGTGTGCACCTCGGAACATTTCCATGGCCAGGAATAGGGAAGATCAGAGAGATCTGAAAAACAATCTGCCACACCCTTGCTGCAAAACTATGAATGCTGGGGGGTCCGACCTCAGTGCCAGAGAACCGGTGAGTCTTGTCAGCCTCTGATTTCCATTGGTTTTCTTGGGGCGCGGACTAACACACCAGCGCAACACCACCTGCACACTAATTTTGTCCCACCCCAGTTACGGCAGTGACACTGTGCACACATTTCTCCATGGAGCTGTTCTGCGAAGACATGGCTGGGCAGCAGAAAGGAGAAAATCAATAGCAGTAGAGGAAATGCTCAGCTCTGATGGCCCAGAGTAGGAGATTGAGCACTTGGGACCACTCCACTGTGATCTGTTCTTTCAAGATAAGCTTTTGTAGAACTGAGTGGATGTAAGAATTGGGCTGATACACCGCAAAGGCAGTATTTGTTTGATGAGATCCCTGGCAACAGGGACCTGCAAGCGAATTATTACGTATGGCTTGCTCTTTGTGACGAGAGTATTAGTGGCACACAGGGTGCATTTGGGATGCGCTGAGTCTTTACACATGGCCAGCACTAAATACCTGGTTGCCCAGGTGGACATGAAATCATTTAGCATAACAGGCAGGCAGCCATATCAGCAAACAGGAAAATTGGTTTCTGGGGCAGCTGCCCAAGCTGCTTGTTATTGTGCTGATAGAAAATGATGCTTTTAGCAGCAATTATGCTTAGAACCCTTTCGACTTTAAACACTGAGGTATAAATTTTGTGGCTCTGTTCCTAGTGCATGTTTCTAGTGAAACCACTGGAGCTTGATTTCAGGAACAGCTATTGTGTGAGAGAATACCTACAGCTCATACAAGGATTGGCAGATGTATGAAAGATCATAAATATATGCTGTCGGCCTACAGGGAGGAGTTCACCCCTGGTTATAAACTGTTTGCCTTCAATTTGTCTGTAGATCAGGAACGTGCTGATACCTATTCCTTGATTAAAAGAAGGCACAGGAGCAGAAATACGCTTTGCAGGGGCTTTGACCACCACTGTTAATATGATCATGGACAGCATATTTAGTAATGTGACAGAAATAAACCAAAGGATGTATGTGCCTTTTGATTAAATGTGAGGAGAGACACCAAAAAGCTCTCTTTTCTTCAGCAAACCCATATGCCAGTGAAACATTTTCAGGCATGTACCAGAGTGACTGATGGCATAGCCCTGAAACCATAGCACTCCAGAAGGTACAGGTCACTCGTCAGACAGTGGGACATCATATTCCTAAGCCTGCCTGATAGCAAGGCAGGAGGTTGGTATAGATCCTCTGTATTTAGCACTGAATGCCGGTAGGTCTTTTCAGTATGTAAATGGCCAGCTGTACTGGCAGAAAAAAGTAAGTTCTTACCCTAAAAGCCTCCAGAAACATTTAAACTGACAACCAGGTACCCATATGATGCCTAAGTAGCAAATTCGAGTGCTTCTAAAAAGCAGTAGGCCTTATTGGCATACATCTCCCTGGCTAAGGACACAATCTGAAGCTTGCTTCAGGGGTTCTTATATAGCAGCATATATTTTGAGCCAAGGGCAAAGGTGCAGCTCTCAGTACGTGCCTATTTGTCTCTTGTTCACCTATAACCTAATCACCAGTCATCCAAAATCATTGGGAAGGCCATTAAAATTCTTGGTGAGTACCTTCTTGTCGTAGAGCATCTCTGCATCTTCTGAAGGGACTCATTCCTGGAAACAGAGCACTGCACTATCATGATCTTTCAGGATGCCGTCTGAATTTATGCTGCAGTCCAAGATGGTGTCCCTCAGCAACTCAAAATTGATGGCTTTTGTTTGATTCATTTAAAGCAACAACTTTAGCTTTCCTTAACACTGAAGATAGATAACCACAGGATGCAAGTCCTGATGGTACAGACTCAGTAATATGCTTGTCTAGCAGCATCTAACTTGTCAGGTTAGACTGCGACCTAAACAGGGGGTCTTCTGGTGTCCTGAACAATTCATGAGATTCTTGGAGTCTGCGTTGTGATGCAGCCAGTGGCACTGGAGGGCACTTAAGTCATAAAACTCTTGGGATATTTATGTAGGGGCAAAACAAGCTATAAAAATGTTAGTGCTGCGTTTCAGAGTCTCATCTCTTTTGGCTTGTTAACATGAAATGGGGGCCGTATCTTTATTGACAAAAACACAAGAGGACACAGCATAAGTCAGAGAAAAGCGGTAGCCAGACAGCTCATCTGGTTCTCTCCCACTGGTAACAACAGTGTTTTCTTTCACGAGTCCAAAACATGCTGTCAGGGTACCAGAGCTCTCAGAAATAAGTTTGGGATGTCCAAGACAGCGTTGTTTTGTTGATAAAGTGGGGATGATTAGTAAAATCACGGTAATGAGTCTTCTCATCAGAGGCTGCTCCATCATACGGGAAACAGGCGTATGCCCTGCTGTTCAGAAGTGCACCGCTGGGGATCAACGGTGTTTGCTCTCAGCTAGGAACAGCAGGAGCTCCCACAGGGCTTTGTCGCAGCAGCCGACTCCTGCGCCCACACAGAGATGATGTTAATGCCTGCTCTCTTCAGGTGGTCCATCCTCATTGTGTTGTGTAACACAGGTGCCCAAAGGTGGCCCTTGCCAGAGGATTTCAGTCATTTCCATGGTAGCATTTGACACAGCTCTGGGAAAAGCACACATTAAACTCAGATGCTGTCAGCACCCTGTTGTTGACTGTACAGTCATCCAAGAAGTTAGGCACTTGCTTTCTATCTTATGTTTTTTAGTGCATGATGGATTTGAGTATTTTCTTTTTTAGCCACCTACATAAGCCACTGCATAGAAAGAATAGAATATTTAGTTTTCCTCTGAATGGAAAAGTGTCACCATGTTAGGTTTAAGAAACCAATAGACATTAAGTGGACATGAACTACAGAACAGTGTAGTTTACTGAAAGGTTTATCACTATACACTGACAAACACATGGTGATCAACCTTCACCTTTTTATCCTCCTCCTCCCCACAGAACACGTGACAAGCCAGCACCATGGCCTCCTACCTCTGTGATCTTCAAGTGCCCCTCAAAATTTTATCATCCTGTTAGCAAGAACAACTTAGCTCTTTTTACAGGTCAAACATCTCCTGATTAGCTGTTTGCTATGCCAAGAATTTGTCAGGTACTGATTTCTGAGGGCACTAAAAGTCCCTGATCACCCTGACCAGCTTCTTATGGGGCCTCCACTCATGCCCATGGCCAAGTAGTTCAGTCCTGGACCTTCAGTCCCTTCCTGAGCTATGTATTAGGTGCACCTGTCCCTAGCCCTGTTCTTGGGTGTTGTTTGGCTTTCCAGGCTTGATCTTGGACCTGTCTTCTTAACCTTGCATATGTCTTTTGGTCAGAACACAGGCTTGTGCTTGCTCAGATCTATTGTGCTGTGGATCATTACCTTCTTGACGGACAATAGTCTTCTAGTTAGGTCCACCACAGTTACCTCAACTGCATACAAACAATGAAATTTCTTAATAAAAAATATTAAGACTAATCACAAACGAAAACCAAGGTCTGCTTCTTGTGGTATCTACATATGATAGTTGTTGATTGGAGGTGGATTTATCTGGGGACAGCAAGCACAAAGAGCAGGAGAGCACACCAATATTTTTAGCCACTCTGCAATGAAATAGCCCGTGAAGAAAGTGCAGTTTATGGTTGTTGGAACGTTGTGTTCACAGGGGACTTCCATTAAAATCAGACTGAGATGTAATTTCATGCTGGCCTGCAGCAGTGTGATGGTCAATGTCCTATAAAAAACAATCTCAGAAGCAAGTGCAGAAACTGTCACAATTTGCATTAAATGAGTTTGGGATAGTAACTTAGGAAAACACTGTGGGAATAGGGGAACCTATTAACTGATAAGATATTATTCATATTGGGTGCAAAAAGAGCTAGCATGGTGCGCAAGTTTTGCATGAGACTGTTCATGTGGTCTACCGGCTTTTTGGCAGCAATGTACATGAGTCACTTGAAACAAGAAAGGCCTTCACTGAACACATTTCCTCTCATTTTGAAATGTCCCTATGTACTTTAACCCATTAGCTCTTCAGTCTTAGAACTGAGGAACACAAATGGGAACATGAACATGCAGAGGCCAGCACCACTTTCCATCAGCAGTCCATTTACACATTTTCACCACCTTTTTCCTTATAGCAAGGGAGATGGTCATCCTCACCAGTATCACTCTTGTAGCAGCTTAAATGTTTCACATCTTGTTGGCAATAAGTCAGTTCTTGCAGGTCAAAAATTTTCTCCTTCCTTGTTTTGTAACATTCCAAGAACTGCTTTTTCTCCTCAGACAGTGATCACTGGGCCATTCTTATCCTGATCATCCTCACCAAACCTGACCCTGATTGAGCCAGCAGATTGGCTTCCTGGCTTGACCTGGACCTGTCTTGCCTTATGATCTGGACTCTGAGTTCAACCTGGCTATCACCTCCAGGGCTGCTCTGCTTGTCTTGCTCAGGTAGTGCAGGACTGTGATCTGGACAGCAAGGCACCAGCCCTGCTGACTGTTATTTTGCTCAGTCCACGCTCCCTGAGGAAGCAGCCAGCCATCACTGTTCCCTGACACACATAATATTCATGTTAAGAAATGGATTGTATAATTTTGATTTTTAAACAGTGTTAAAAAAGGGATGGTAAGAGGTGGAAATAAAGCCCTGCAAGTAACCACCGTAGTGTGACAGGACCATAAGAAATACCAATTTGAAAGCAAAATGTGGTGGGATAAGAGGATCCATTAACCAGGCCCAAACTTCCAACCTGTTGTTTATGCCTCAAGTCATTTATCTATCCAGATTATATCATACTGACTTGAACACTGTGGGAGACAGTGTTGAGAGCTTTCCTGAAGCTGCAATAGGCGACATTCACTGTTCTTCCCTCATCCATAAACACAGTCATTCAAACATAGCAGGCAAGCATGTGGGTCAAGCCTAACCTACCTTTGGTAACTCCATGCTCACTGTTCCTAGTTACATTCTTCTGCATGTGTGGAAAAGTGTGCTCCAAGGTGACTCACTCCATGATTTCTCCAGGCACCAAAGTGAGGCTCTATTTCCCAAAGTTGACTTTTAGGGCTTTTTGAAGATGGGCGCAACTTTCTTCAGTTATGTCAGGAATCTCTCCTGATCTCTCTGAGTGTTCATAACAGTGGAGCATGGTCATGCATGGACATTATAGCTGTCTTGGCACCCTCATATACAGCCGACAGGGTGCCATGGACTTATGGCAGTTGAATTCTTGCATATATTCCCTGATTCAGTCCTCACCTACTAGTGATAGTTCCTCTTCTCCTTGAACACTTTCACTAAGCACAGATGCCTGGGACATATTTTTGTTGAAGACTAAGGCTTTGAATACCTCAGCCTGTGTCTACTTCATTAAAGCCACTGACCCACTAAGCAATTAGACCATGTTTTTATTACTAAAGTAGCCATAAAAGTTCTTGGTTCCTTTGATGTCCTTTAGCAGCTGAGCTTTGACTTTTCTAAACCATCCCCGCATTCCTGGGCAAAATTTCTAACACCGTCCTTTGTACCCTGTACCTGCTCCCTCCTCCTATAGCTGTCTTTTTGCGTCGAAGCTGCAAAGTGAGCCTGGTCTTCCTGCTAGTGTCTAATGATTGCCAAGTAAAGGCGAAGAATGGCTGTGCTGTGAGAGGGTCATCATGAAGAGGGTGCTTCTCTGCTTCATCTAAAGGGAGTGGGCCAGATCAAGCACCTGGTGGGTCTGCTCTGAGCCCAGAGAGAGCTGACTGAAAAGGGAGCAGGGATCCAGCATCATGTTCCCTAGAACTTTTGTCACCTGGGAAGGTGTTTCTAATGAGGGGTACTGCATAAATTGCAGACCTAAGGTAGCTAAACAACACATACTAAAGGCAGATCCACTTCATTCTGCCGTCCAAACATCTGCAGCATCGTGTTGTGTCATTCCAGGGCAGAAGGTGTGGGCCCAGGCCTACTAGCTTGCTAGGTTTTTAGTTTGCAACAGCACCAACTGGAAAATCACTGATAGTCTCTGTCCTCCAATCTTCATACTGCCCCTTCACATATACTTGGGAAGATTCATCTGATGCTACATGCACCTTCACCCCACACATATATACATGCTCCTGATCCTTCTTCCCACACAGGGTCCCCAAAATAGAGATCTTCATTTCTTCAGCATCCCACATAGCTCTGAGCTGTTTTTCTTGTCAAAGGCTTCAAAAAACAACAACCTCTGGGAATAGGGTTTTCACAATATGATGCAAAGGGTGTTTATTTTATGACAGGCTGATCCATGCAGAAGCACAAGACCTAATGGGGAAGAGTTGGAGTACTGAACCAGAGGGATTTTTGTCAAATGGCATGATGTCATCCTGGGAATTAAGCACATTCCCTGGTCCAAACCATGTCTAGGAGCATTTGTAGGCACAGTTTAATTCAGTAGTATAGTTGTAGCCTAAGTGTTCCCCAAAATTTATACTTAATCCCAGCAGGGATCAGCAGTGGGACTTAGTCTATTCAATACATTTATTGCCATTTAGGGAAGGAAATGCACAATGAAATCTCTGAGTTTCTGAGTGATACTGAACTCTTCAGAAGGTCAGAGACTGATTTAAGTGTTTGGATTGCTTGCGATTGTCCCAGAATGTCCACATGACCAGCCGTCATATCTTGAAGGGGAAACTTTACATCCAAAAGCTCATTGCTGTTCATCCCAAGCTCACAGTACTGTTTTATGAAACTGTAGGGTCTGGCTTCCTGAGATGAAGATTCTTATTCCACAGGATCAGTGTCATCAGGGCAACCCCACACTGATGCTGTTGACGGAATCCCATGTCTCCTAGAGAGGTGTCCATGTGCCCCTTTCTTCACCCCATTCCTAGACAAAATGGCATGGGTATCTGTTCACTCCATTTTATGAAGTCATTTTACAGTTTCTTGCAATATCAACAGCCTTTGAATACCAAAAAGTATCATTTGCAAACTTGGAAATTTCACTGTGCACAGCCATTTCCAAGTCAGTCAGTTGTGAAGATGCTGGACAAACCTTGGTCTAATACCGATTCCAGGGATGCCACTGCTGATACTTCTCTATCCCAGAAAATTACCATCAACCCTAATTTTGATTTCCTATTCTTTAAACAAGCTTTCAAACCATAAGAGGATTTTTCATCCAAACCTCTAGCAACTTCATCTCTATCTATATGGGGATCTCATACATCATTTATCCCCTACAGAGACATACAGGAACAATCTTGAAAGCAAACCAGAGTAGTGTTAGGTTTTAGGAAACATTCAGAGAGACAATGAGGATGGAGTGCTGTATCCCTTCTTTATCCACCAGAGCTAGAGTAGTTGCTACCACTGACAGAGCATCCTGATTTAAGTGTTTGCCTTTCCAAAAGACTAACTAACCACCACGCTGCTGGGTATTCTGGGGTGACAGCACAGCACTACTGCTTCTGGCTCTGTTCTGTTCTGTAGGGCAAAGAAAGGGTAAGGAGGCCTTTGTAACCTCTTGAATACAGTACCCAAAAAGAGCAGTGTCCAGCTGTGTTCCAAACTGCTTTTAAACGTAGTGGGTTGCCTCCATTGAGGGACAGAAAACGTAGTTTCACATGACATAGGGACCACCAATTAAATAATCATTTAATGAGGTAGAGCAGGAATGACTGCTGTTTCCATCTGCAACCACATTGGAGTCAGCTCAGTGGAACATCTTTCAGAGAAAATGCTCAAAGCACTGCACCCCAGAGCATCACGTACAGTCATCCTCTTGACGCCATGCCATGAGTCTGTGAGGCAAGAGCTCATCCCAGAAAACAAGAGGGCTTTATGAGGGTTAATTGCTGAAACAGGCAAAGAATGAGTTGTGCTTCAATTAGCCCAAAGTAGTGCTGGGGAGCAGCAAGAGTGGGACCACTCAGTGAAAGGGGATAAGCCAAGATTTAAGAGTATCCTCAGCCCAGCTAGTGTCCTCTCCAATGGGGCACAAGTCCTGCAGGGCTAGGATACAGTCTCACAGGATCCACACACAGCAGCATGGAAGGATGCTGGCAATGGGCTCTATCAACAGCCCTGGACCAAGCAAAGCAATCAGTTAGGTCTGAGGCCCACTTACAATTGGCAAGAGACAGGGATAGAGGCAGGAGTGGAAATAATGCCACCTGCTGCGTGGATCCAAGGTCCATCCTGAGGAGGAACTAGAGACATTATGCCCACATCATAGCTCAGGCAAGGACCAAACACCCAAGCTTAAGCTTAAATGAAGCCCTAGGTTTACTGGCAGATGGGGTAAGTGGGGCCCCTAGGTGAGGCTGGTGAGGGCCACTAAGGCAAACTGGCGACCTCAGGGCCCCGAACATACAAGAGATCAGATACTCCTGTAGCAAGGAAAGCACCATTTCCTCTTCAGTTTTAGGTAACGTCTTCAAAGGTATTCCACCCAATTTTTTTTTGTATGTTTAGATCTCTCAAATATTCATGTTTTAGGAAGTGAGCTATTTAAAATCATCTTCAAACTACTCAGTTCTGCCCTAAATACATACACAACCTTTTGATGATACTAGGGTTACTGCAAAATTACCTTGTTTCAATCCAATTAATTTTGACCACAACTCTTTGGAAGCTGAAAGCTGTTAGTGAGTGGTTCTATTTCCCTTGTAATTCAAGCTTATTTCTTTTTAGAAGAAATTATATATGCTTGTCTGTGAAACCTTTTCAGTGAGGCTCCAGAACTGACATTGGAAGTAATTTTTTACAGCTCAGTCCAAACTGCTTGAAAATTGAAGTATTAGTTTTCCATTCTCTAGAGCTGTACAGACAGCAACTGGATCATGAAAAAAACTATTGCTTCTGACTTAATTTTCCAGGCATACATATTACCCATAAGGAAGCCTGGGGCTAAGAGCAATAAGGATAAGTTATTTATCTTATTTCAGGGACATACAAACAAACCCACTGTGATTTATTACTACTGACAAATTAAATGAAATAGATAGGGAATATCCATTCATGAGGCTTTAACAAGTGCAGGAGCAATGCACCAATATGTGAATAATAAAAATGACTTACCAAGATAGACTGCATTATATAAAGGCAATTTATAATTCAGTACAGTTTAAAATAACCCAAATATTTTCTTTTTTTTTTTAAAGATACCTTTGCAGAGAAAAGTATAAAAAAATAATCAGCAAAGAAATTAGTCTTTGTCTTGATTGTTATAATGTATATTTTTAATTGGATTCTGCCCTGTTGAGCAATCCCATTCTTACTCAAAAAAAGGTTTACTTTCTCAAAACTATTTCTTTCCTAGTTCATCACTGTCAATATACTATGAGTACTTCCTTCTGGTATTTCATCTCTCTTCACATTTTTCATCTCTATTATCCTCATCTCTTTTATCTGTAGATGTATGCTTTGGCTCTTCATCTTTTCTACCTGCCTATACCCAAAATCATCACAATGTGCAATTGCCTTTGAAATACACTCTCTTTGCCAAGTAGATTGGGTGACATTTATCATTTGAAATATTTATTCTTCCCTTCTATAGCACACTCTAGCTGACATTAATAGAATAAAGTCTCCTCTTAATCTTTTCCATGGGAAGGTAGTGACAGAGAAGCAAAGGAACCCAAGAATGTGGAACTATGAACTTAATTCTTGTCCCAAAGGCAGCTTCCAGTCAAACCATCCATGCACAGATCCTTTAGATGGCATGAGGCCGCAAGAGGTATGGCTACATGTAATGTTATGGAGACTTTGACTACAGTAACAGGATGTGTTTTGCCATGCTGGTGTAAAGAGCCATCTGGGCTTGGAAGTATCATTGATTTGTTCTCTTTGGTCGCTTTTATTTCTTCTTCCATCTATTACCTCTGTGTGCTAATACCAGACTCCACTATCCCAAATTCTTTGAACCCTTCCGTCACGCTGAAATCTTAGACTGAATGAATTCTTTTTACAAATGAAAGGAGAGATTTCCAGATGGCAAAACTCAGACATCCAGATCAGAAAAAAGGAACTGCAGAAAAAGCTTGAAAACCAAGAGCCTAATGCAAAATCCAGGTACCATATTACAGAATGCATAATGAATTTTTCATGTATTTTGAACTTTCCTGTACCTGAAGTTATTATTTTTTTCCACTTGAAGCTCTGAATGCTATTAAGGAGACCAGAAACTTGAGACTCAAATTCCCAAATCTCCAAAATAACAATTGGTTGGATGGATTTTGGGGACCATTCCCTTGTTCCCCTAGTTAAAGGAGAAGAGTTTTCCCTCTCTTCTAGGTGGGGTAAATATCACTCCCACTCACCTCCTCCCCAGTCCCAGTTTACAGTACTAGTGAATCCACTTTTAATGACTATTGTAAATCAGAGCAGATACAATTGTGATGCAAATACAGGTGCTGCACCGAACCTATGCAACTGTGTCACATAACATGGGAGCCTGCACCATCCAAAGCCTAGCAAACTTAAAGTGCTTTCACAGTAGGGGCTGAATATGAGTCTCAGTATATATCCTGTGCTCATAAAGACAGGAGCAGGGCTCAAGACATTTCACAATTCTTTTTAGCTTGTAGGCAGCAGCAATGAGAGCATGTGTGAGTTTGTGCACAACTTACATGCAAATAATTGAATATTTTTTTTGCCATAGATTCTCATTTTTTGCATTACAGAGCATTTTAGTTGCACCAGTGTGCCACTTTTTGCTGTCACTTTAAACTCCTGTATTTTAATGAGATGTTCAGAAAGGGGTACCAGCTATACTGTGATGACAGATATCTAGGCAAACTACTGCTTGTAGGTGTACCTGTCAGACAGAAATTTCAGGCTGTTAGATTGGTTGCACTCAGATTAGTAAAAAATGGCACTCGGTCTGCTCTAACAGAACGAAAATGTTGTCTTTGTATAGACAGCATGGCTCAGTTTCCAGTCTAGCAAATCAAGTTGAAGACCATGTGAGCTCTCAGCATGACCCACCCCTCCAAGAAGGCAGTGCAGCCCCCTTAGAGAGATGGACGAGGCAGCTGTCAGCACAGCACAGCAGCAAACACCATTCTGGTTGGGGATGTTACTAGAATAATTTATTGTGTTCCTTTACGACCCCCCACTTGTAAAACATTATCTCCACTAACATCCGGCTCTCAGTCTCAGACAGTGAGGAGCTCACTGCAGACACAGAGAGTGAGGGAGAGGAGCAGCTCAGGGCTTCCATAGCACGGGAATCTCCAGGTAAACAGGTACCGGATGAATGAGAGAGGGCTTCTGCTCAGCAAGGGGAGTGAGTGGGTCAAGCCTTACTTCAATACAAGTTAATTAAAAAATCCTTGAACTGTGGTTTAAGATATGAATTTTAACTTTGTGTACAAAACCTACTACTAGTCTTTTGGGGCAGTGAGCAGATAAGAGACCTATCTAGAGCAAAGGGCCTTCTGGACTTTCGTTCTCCCATTGAGGTCCAAAGAACCTTTGTTAAAGCTGCACAGTGTTTTCTGTTGGGAGACAAGAATTTATTTAGTGGATCCCATATATCTCAGATAAACCTTCAGAGGCAAGAACAGTGGAATGACAGTGACAATGTAGAAAGCCAGGTTGGGTTAGCAGCAGTGCTAGGGTAGCAGGCCAAGGTGGAACTGGTCAAAATCAAGTTCAGATAGCAACGTAATGGTGGATTATTTAGGCTACTGTCGTATAGACCTCTGGGCTAGACATAGGAATTCGGGACTTTAGTCAGTATCAAATAGGCAATGGAGAGATGCAGGTGCTCTGTATTTTTGAATCACAGTGAGCAGACAGGAAGTCCTTGATTGCCTTGGTATTGTCCATTTACTCAGTGCTGGCTTTCCCAGATGCCTTATCGTGTCTCAGTGAAGGTGCATTGCCCTGTCAGTGTCGGTTTTGCCAGGGATGTCAGTCATGATGGGAACCTAGGTGATAGAATTCAGTTCCCCTGGTTTGCAGCTTTTCTCATTATTTATTTTTAAGGAGGATACCTTAAAAATTGAACTCAACTTTTCTTCTTACTTGTGCCTGCTGGAAGGACCACTAGGATTTTACTGCTTGTTAGTTTATTAGCGTTCATAGCCAGATTTTCTTCGCCCCCTCCCCCCCCCAAGGAGGAGGATGTGATCACACTGTAGATGGTTTCTTGGGGGCACAGTCTTTCATAGGAAGTGACTGCAATGTTAAGAATTTGTAATGTTTTATTCTGGCAACACCTGACTTTCCTGTGTGCAATAAATCTGGAATTCAGCAGTAGGATGCCTAATCAAACATGCAAAAATGCCTCATATTACTGAGTTCTGGCTTATTGGAAGAGACATCCTTCAGAATGCATAATTAGTAAATCCCTGGATGAACTGCTAAGTCTTAAGGTTTTACATGTTGCCAGTTCTGTAGATTTTCAGTTTGTACAAAGCTTTATGTCAGAATATATACAGGAAAAATAAACTGCAGCATAAAATTAGACAAATCTCCTTCTGGCTTGGTAATAGCTACATAAATGCCAGCTTAACTCTGGTTAATATTTGTCTCCAGCTTGTCATGACAAATGAAATTTTCAGGTCACCCATGGTCATGTAAGTTGACAATTAGTTGCGGATACATGGATGCCTGGCATGTATATTGAAGAGTGGCTGAAGCAAATGAATGATTCCTTTTTATGTTGCTCCTAGTCATCTTTCCTCACTGAAGAGCAAAAACAAAAGGTTGTTGTGGTCCTTAATAAGAAGTGGAACTGTTTTTTACTGAATAATGCAGTTTTTCATTTCCCTGCTATTTTAAATGTTTATCATTATACAATTTTTTATCCCCATCTGAATTAAAAAGTAAAATCTCTCTGCTGACCATTAAAGTCTTACTTTGCTGCCAGCTTATTATACATAATCTCTTCCATCTATGTCATCTTCATAACTAATAGCATACACTTAGAATCCCTCAGGAAATTTAAGGAGAGAGTGACAGAGTACCCACTGTTAAATAGTGTCCTCAAAATGAACTGCAGCTTTTTTATCAGACATAAGGAATAATTTGTCCTTTGTGGACATATAATAAAGAAAGAATAAGTCAATTTCTGAGCATTTTCTGTTTGCGAGCTGAACAGGTGGACCACATCAACTTAATAAAGTCATGGTTTAAGAAAGTCAGACCAGTTGTACTAAATTATATGAGAGATACGCAAAACAGCAAATGGAACAGTAACAGAAACATATTCTAAATCTGAACTCAACTGTGATTTCTCCTGAACTGTGATAAACATCTAAAAAGTTAATTTCTATTTTTAAGTGACATAAAACTTCAAGCTGAGTCTGGGGTCTGGTTCCAAATCATTACAGGTATTTTTACCAGTCATGCAGTCATTTGATGGCCAAGCCATACAGAAATATTCCTGATGTTGTAATTTTCTTCATTTCCCTAAATATAAGTGCAAATTCTCCATATGTATTGAATTTTTGGAGGAAAAAAAGGTGATTTCTATTTTGCTTCCTGATGAATAACCTTCATGATGGCAAATACAATTTGTGCCTATTTTAATGAGTCTTCAGTCTCAATAGTTACTAAAGTTACCTCCCCTTCAGGCTTCCTAAGGTCAGCAATTTAAGAGTCTTCATTATATAACCATCATTTGTCAAACTGATCATTCCTAAATAGACAAACATTTGGTAATAGCTTATCCCAGAAATAAATTGCCAGAACTACTGATGCATATGCAAACCATCATTAGAACCTCGCTGCTGTGTCTGCCTCCAGGATCCTGCTTGGCTTTTTTTGTGTGTTGCTGTTTGTTGCTCACAGTGCATCACCCAGCGGTCCCATTTGGTACCAGGGGTTTGCAATGCAGGACACTCCCTATACATGGGAAGGTTGGTGCCTCTGCCTCAAAGTCACCCCACAGTCTGCTCTGCCCAGACATTGCAGAGGATGGCAGGAACTGTCCCTTCCCCATACCTCCTCTCCTGTTGCTACATGGAGCTCATACCCTTAGCATCATCTGTGGAAGCAGTTCAGAGATAGCAGCATTGTTACTCACAGGAAGCAGATATAGGTCCTTGTAAGCTGTCTGTCTGAAACTCTCCCACGTTTCAGAGGAAACAGAGGAAGGAGAAGGATTTGTAATGCGAGATCAGCCTTGCACAAGGTGCTGGCTTAATGCACAAAAGTGAACAAGAGTGGACAGCGCTTTTCAGATGGACATCTGTATATTTGGAGGTGATAGGGGTGAATCAGAAATGTGGTGCTCTTTTCCCTACCCCTTCTGCTCCCCACCCAACTCTCAAAAATTCCCAGTTGCTCTCCAGTAACCACCCAGTCTGTGAGCCACTGGCAGAGAAACAAAGGAAGTTGCTGAACTTACCTTGGGATGAGATGAACACTGCTCACTTCCATACATACATACATATATATATATATATATATATAAACAGCAGGAAAAACACAGCAGAGAACTGCCATACCACCCGCTGTCTCCTGCAGTCTGCTTGCTATAGATAGCCACTGCAGCATTGCTCTAGTCCCCCAGGTCTGAAATCACTCACACCAGCATTCTGTAGGCCATGCTGCCTGGAGTTCTCCCCCAAGCAGTCCTCTTTGGACATGATCTGTAAAAAAAGCAATACAAAATTGGAAATAAACAGTTATGTCTAGGTGTGCCAGGAGGAGAGGTTAGCCTAGAGAAACAGTTTTTGAGTTCAGGTTACAGAATCATAGAACCAGCTAGGTTGGAAAAGACCTTTAAAATCATCAAGTTCAACTGTTACCCCAGGACTGCCAAGACCACCACTAAACCATGTCACTGAGGGCCTCATCTACACAGGTTTTGAATACTTCTAGCCTGACAAAAGGGCAGCAGATAGGTTTAGAAATCTTCTGTTAACAGTAGTCCCAGATTGCTGTGCAGTCTACAGTTACAGTAGTTGAGACTGAGAGAGATCTCTCATGATTTACAGGCAAAATAATAGATGCTCACACACTTCCTTTTTGCAGTACCACAAACTCTCCAATTTGAAGCTAAAATGACAAGACAGTTAGAAAAACTGCAGTATCAGGTAGAGTAGCAAGCAGAGCAAGAAGCAGGTGTAGCTGTAAGATCAAGCAATGAAGGAAAAGAGCAGCAAAAATGGGGAGCAGAATCTGCTTACAGCACAAGCTTTACAGATCTTCAAGACTGTAAATATAATCACTGCAAAAAGAACCTTCTCTTTGTCTCTTTTTAACTGGTTTTGTCCTAACTTTGGTAGCTTAGGCCCCCAGGTTTTGAACTGTAGAACAACAAACAGATTTGTAGGCCCTTATTGCATTCCTCTGTCTTTCCTAGGCTGTAAAGTTACATGGTAGGCAAGCGGATTTATACAATTGAATAATGGCATTATTTTCTCCCCCAAAATTCACATTTGGTCTGCTATTTGTACTGTTACTGGGTGCTGACCCAATGTCTTTATATAATCATTAGTATAATTCCACCGTCTTACCCGAGTTGCACTGATCAGCTCTGAGCCCATCATTTGCAATTGAAGCTGGACATTCCTCCTCCAGAGTGCATTGCTGTACACTTACCTCTGTTCAGTTTGATCTGGGTAAGTTTATTACAAGACTGAGTGACTTGGAAATGTCCTTCAACTCTTCAGAGCCTGCTCTAAACCTTACTGCTCTGAATAACTTTGAACTACCAGCAATTTTCTTAACCCATTGCTCATATCTTTTTCTGGTGAGCTGCACAAGTAATTTCAAATTGGTGATCTCTCTTCAACCAGACCTCACAAATTTACTCTCTATTACTTACCTTTTATATGAACCATATATCAATGCATGGGCCTTCTGTCCTGTGTCATAGCTGTTTACTTGAAAGGTTTGGTGAAGGACTCTGTCCAAAGATACTGATCTGTTCCACTTTTTTGTCCTTCTCTGGAAGCTCTCATGGACCAGGTGCCCCAGGACATAAGTCAGACTATTGATGAGGCTTAATAGACCTCATGAAGTGAAAAGACTACTCAAACACAAGCAACATACACAGCATTAAATGAAGGCCCAACAGCAGCAGCAGCAGATGCAACAAACGGTCATGATCTGCAGGCTGTTACAATGTCAGGTGGACAGATACTGAGCATTAACAAGTATTGCATGCTAGTGTAAAAAACAGTGTGCAAAATCTGAATGGTACATACTGAGGCAAGGGTCTCTCTAATGCTGTGCTGTATGAACAAGGCCAGTCATTCATAATAGGAGCACTGGAGATAGATCCAAACCACTTCAAGGTAATCCAGCCTCTAGCAAAGAGTCGCTATGGTGTGATACAATTAGTATAACTATACATATGTGTATAAACATGTATACAAGTATATTAAATTATAATAATATATAGAGAAACTCGATATGCATTTTTAAATGTTTCTGTTAAGATTTTATTATTGAATATTAAATCATTACTTATTGAATTATTAGTGATTAATAAATAATAGCTAAAGTGATTAAATATTCACACATTTATTTTTAAATTATTAACTTTAAAAAAGAACGCAAGATTTTCTCTTTCAGGAACTTCCATACCCATTCTGCATCCAGATGCCTCAAAGGCCCCAGATTCTGGAGTTCAGGTCAGCCACAGGAACCGCTGCAATGGATGTGATGAAAGAACCAGTGGGGTTCTTACCCAGCTCCTCACATATTTTATAATAAAATCAGATCTGCAGAAGGAAAAATGATGCCTTGAAAGAAACAGGTTCAACAGCTCAGTTCAAGTCACATGTTTTTCCTAAATAAGAACTCGGAAGCAAAGTTTCTTCTAGCTAGCATTTTGCAAACTGCATTTAAGATCTACTTTCCTAGAGTGTTGCAATACACTCTATGTAATGGCATAAGACTGACAGACACTGTACAGAAACTTAGCAAGATTTAAAATAGGTCTCTGAGAATATATGAAGAGGGAAATATCACACTCCAACATTGAACCAAAAATCAACTCAGATGCAGAAATATAAAATAATGAAAATTTCAGAAATGTAGCCTTTTTGCAAGCAAAATACTTTATGTAAGAGTTTACATTTCTCTTTTTTATGACAGGCAGAAGGAGATTTTTGGAAGAGCTTTCTTCTTTTTACCAACACTGCTAAGGAGTAGCAGGTAAAGCTTTGCTTTCAACATGATCAATGCACCCTACAGTACACTAAGTCAAGGCAGAGCTGTTCTGGTTTTATAACCAGAGAGCCTGTGTTGTGTTAGCTTTTCTTTGTGCTTACAGTGCTGGGACACCTTGCTCAGGTTTGTCTACATAAATTGCTGCTACAATACAGTATTGGGAAAAAAAAATAAAATCATGAAATCTGACAGCAGAGGTATTCCCAGTAGACAGAAAATTGTTCATGAGCCATCATCTCAGCAGTGAATCCAAGGCTGATGACCTATGCTCAAGAAAGATGAATCTTAAAAGGCGAGTGGAAGAAGGCCTACCTGAGAGATGAAAGGAGTGGGTAGACTGTTTTAAAAGAAACTGTGAGAAAGTATTTGCTGTTTGGTTCTAAGCAATACCCTTAAAAACCAGAATTATTCTAGCATGCATACGTATACATGTATTAGGCAGATATTTGAGTTAACATCAGGGAAGAAAATGAACTATTATGCATGAGAACAAATGACTCAATGAGCCATGAATAAATATCCATTTGAAATAGGAAGAGAATATCTAGACCACTGAAGCAATTATGTTGTGAAATGGGATTTTAAGAAGAGTAGTATCAAAAACCTCAAACAGCTTAAAAATGAGTCTTAGTAAGTTCATGCTTGCAATACATCTGGACTGATTTGGCCACTCAGGAACCATTTGCAAGTTCCATTGAACAGTGGCAGTTACAATTTGGATAGAACCATGAGCATATTGCATGGCTGTTTCCTTATCTGTAAATTACTGTGAAGCTGAAATAATGTAAATCCATGAGAAAAGCCTCTGCGAAGCAGGAAATGAAAGATCCAGACTAAAGAAAACTCTCAGAAAATGGAGTTTTCTAATTGTATTTTAAAAACTATTCAGCTACCTTCATATCCAAAAGTTTTCTTCTATTTCTATGCATCTGCATCTAATTCATATTAAAACTGCATCTTAAACAGCTGCTAGTGATAACTTTCTATTCCTAACCAGCCTCATTCTTGCTCTTAACTGGGAGATTTTCTTTCAGGTCCACAACTAGGTGCAGCAGGCAGCCTCAGACCTTTCCAGCAAAGTCTCCTGAAGGTTAGGTCTTTAATGAAAATTAATTAACTGACATGATATTGAAACATTCAAAGCCTGTTGAAGAATACCCATGGGAATAGTTCTTCCTGCAGACAAAATGAAGAGTAAATATGCAGTGGCTAAAAAGTACAGATAATCTGAAAGGCGTTGAAAACACAAACACTGGATAGCTCACCTGCACTCGTCTGAACCTGGTGCGTAACAAGGGCAAAAAAGACAAGATATCACAGGCAATTTGAACGCTAGGAGCACTATGAACCCACGGTCTCAAAAGCAGTAAGGCAAGAAACTTCCCTCAATATATGTAAATGAGATATTCTTCAGCCTATAGCGAAGAACAGGCTGAAATAAAAGCATTTCAGGGTGTTTTACAGTCCAAGTACAGAAGGTACTGCTACAACCCAAGAACTATGTAATTTGTTTCTTAAACAGCTGGTGTTATATATAGTGTTTCCTGGAGACTGACATCATGGTCATTAAGCCAAACAGGCTAGTTCATAATGATAGAAATAGTGCAGCACCCAGTATGTGATGATCTTAGAACGAAACAAGTAGCTATACTTAGAAACTCGTTTCTTGTGCGTAATTCACATGCGCGGAGCAACAGATCTGAAGACAATTAACCAAATCCCAATTTACTGATATAATTCTAGAAAAAATGGTATCAAAATACTAATTGTGTGACCATGTAGCCATGTAATACAGTTTTGCCATGACTAGTGACACGCCATAAGCTTTGTAATGAGTTTAAAAGGCAACAGACCTGAGGGTTCTCAGACTTGTCTCAGCTTTGCTTGACCTGCCTGCAAGTTTGCTTTACTTAGTTGTTGTACACTAGTTTACTTGGTTACCATGTGTTGACGGCTAATTTGTTCTATTTGCATTTATCTTTAGACTGTACAACCTTTATATAAACAGCTTTATATACATAGCAGCAGTAATAAGTTGTTTTATGTAGAATGAGATATTTATGCCTCTAATATAATAATAAAATACAGAGAAATATAGCCCTGGTAAGACAGCAGAATAGTACATTTATTAATAGTATTAATAGCTTCTTGTTTATCAATTATTGCTCCTGTCAGAAAGGAAGTGTCTTTTTCAACCATTCAATATCTTCTTTAAATATTCTGGCTAGTTACATCTATTTTGAGCAGTTTAAGCTGATCTTTCAGAATATTCTCTCAGCTAAGTCAAACCTAAACCATAAATTTTCCACTTGTGACAAGAAAATGTTTTATTTAGCCTAAATCTCAAAAATATAATGGGCTGGTTTCTGCCCCCACCTCTGTTGCCTGAAATTCTTCTGATGCTCCCATAGTGTCCAAACTAATAAACTTCCTTGTTTGGCTGGTTTTCTCTCAGTCTTATCTAATTCTGCTGCGCAGGCTTTTGTCAACAGTTGAGCAGCAGCTGTTTTCTGAACCTGTTTAACTTTTGATTTTATATTGCTGCTGGAGAGAAAAGAAATCCGTCAGTCAATAATGCAAAAGAAATATTTCAAGCATATCATACATATAACAAGCTGCCTTCAGAAATATTCCTGATTTTTAAAAATTAAGTCACATCAACAGTTTTGCATCCAAAATAACCATATCAGGATATAAAAAAAAGAATCCAGTGGTGCAAAGAAAGAGGATCCAGCAGTTACCACGCCTCATACACCTTAAGATAGGTGCCTATGGCAGCAATCATATACAAAAAGCTCATCTTAAGGAGAAAGCCAAAGTCAGCCTCCTGGGCTCTTTCCACATTTTCCACATTTAAATGAAGCAAATTGGCAAGAAATATGGAGACTGTTCTGATTACATAAGCTGATTCCTTCCTTTCATGATCTGGGAAACATTTTCAAGAGTGGCTGTAGGAGAAAAAATAAAGCTATGTGAGATGTCAGTCTACAAAACAGTCAACACTCCTACTAAGAGAATGAATTATTATAAGAAAATTAAACTTTAAACCAAGAGCTGGTTTATAAATAGGATTAAAAAAATAAAGACAACTTATAGCAATAAATATTCAAACTGTTAAATAGGTGGAACAGTGATGCTCAAGATCCTTGAAACCGCTTGAGAGAAAAAATGAAATACTATAGCATGAACAGCTCTCTTGCACAAAGTGGTCCTGATTTAACAGGGGGGTTTTTCCTCACTTCCCTTGACCTGCTATAAGTGTAGGAAGTGGTATAGGAAAAGCTTACTGCGGTGATAAGAAACAAAATTTGTACCTATTTTTATCACAGGCAAAAGGAAGCTTTTTTTTAAGGGAGCAGGAGGGACAAAAATGTAAAAGGAATCTTCTGCTTATGCAATTCCCTGTATATTTCACACAGCTATCTCATAAGGTCAACCAAATTGCACACAAAAAATATGATAATAGAATAGCTATATAGAAAGACTATATAGAAAGGTCATCTAACACAACCTCTTGCTCAAATAGAATCGAAGCAGAGCATTACTCAATGTTTTACCCAATCTGGTCTTGAGAACTTCTGAAGATGGAGACAACAAAATGTCTCCGCACACCCTGGTCCACTGACTGTCACTATGGTTCAGAAATTTCTCCTTATAACCAATCATAACTCCTTGTGCTGTGTGGTTCAATTGATACGCTGGAGGGAAGGAATGCCATCCAGAGGGACCTTGACATGCTTGTAATGTGGGCTGATGCCAACCTGATGAAGTTCAACCATGACAAGTGTAAAGTCCTACACCTGGGTGGGAGCAATCCCAGGCACAGCTACAGGTTGGGCAAAGAAGAGATTCAGAGCAGCCCTGCAGAGAAGGACTTGGGGGTGTTGGTCGATGGAAAAATGAACATGAGCCAGCTTCAGTGTGCGCTTGCAGCCCAGAAAGCCAACTGTATCCTGGGCTGCATCAAAAGGAGCGTGACCAGCAGGTCGAGGGAGGTGATCCTGCCCCTCTACTCTGCTCTCCTGAGACGTCACTTGGAGTATTGTGTGCAGTTCTGGTGTCCTCAACATAAAAAGGACATGCAACTGTTGGAACAAGTCCAAAGGAGGACCACAAGGATGATCAGGGGCTTGGAGCACCTCCTGTAGGAAGATAGGCTGAGAAAGTTGGGGCTGTTCAGCCTGGAGAAGAGAAGGCTGCGTGGAGACCTCATAGCAGCCTTCCAGTATCTGAAGGGGGCCTAAAGGGATGCTGGGGAGGGACTCTTCATGAGGGACTGTAGTGAGAGGACAGGGGGTAACGGGTTCAAAGTTAAACAGGGGAAGTTTAGATTGGATATGAGGAAGAAATTCTTTCCTGTAAGGGTGGTGAGGCACTGGAATGGGTTGCCCAGGGAAGTTGTGAATGCTCCATCGCTGGTGGTGTTCAAGGCCAGGTTGGACATAGCCTTGGGTGGCATGGTTTAGTGGGAGGTGTCCCTGCCCATGGCAGAGGGGTTAGAACTAGATGATCTTAAGGTCCTTTCCAACCCTAACTCTTCTATGATTCTATGAATTTATACCTGTTGGCTCCTATCATCCCACCAGGTACTACTATGCAGGGCCTCAGTTCACCTTCTTGATATCCTCTTGGTCCCAGCAGTCTACCAGGTCCCCCTGAACCCTTCTCACCTCCATAAGGAGCCAGCCTCAGTCCCTCAGCAGAGCACATGCTTCACAATCCCTGAGGTAACCCACTTTCTACAGCTTCCCCCAAAATTCTCAGATAGGTGAAGGGGAAGCACAAGTATGCGAGCGTCCAGGCATCAAACTGCAGTCATCACTCTGAGGGTACACCATTCGTATGACCATGGTCAACAGGAAAGCTCCAGGTTGGTTATAGGCAACTTTCTGTGCAGTGGCAATATCACAGGAGACATGTGAGGCACTGGGATCGAGGGCAGGAGACAGAAACAATAAAACCAGAACAGACTGAAATTCATTAGTTCTGCTGCTGATAAAGAAGCCTGCTTCTATCAGGTTTTCTGATACAAAATTCAATCAAACTCATTATGTAGGGTTTGTATTTGCCATAGCTTTTTAAGCATGTTGCTTCTGCATAGATATGGTATCTATTCATTGTTCTCTTTACAGTTAAAAAGTGGGGCATAAAGCAAACAGAGATCAGCTGGAGCAATTTTATTCTGCATTGTTCAACTCAATCCACATCATCAGTACATGGCTTTTCCAGAACAATCCCTGTTTTCCAGTTTTTGAGAACAAAAGTAACTTTTACTAACTGAAAAGAATTTCTTAAAACAAGAAAATAGCTTCAATTGTTTTCACTGAATGGATATACAGTACTTATTCCTGGTAAATTGCAATCCTGGGCATGGACATTTTACTTTCTGAGACTCGCTGAGGGAAGCTATGCTTTTTTAAGACTATCATCTCAAATAGCGAACAATTACTTAGCAGCAGGATTTGCATTCCAAGAATACTCAGAATGTACCCGCAGCAACAAAGGAGGCAAATTTAATCAAAATGTTTTCTGCTTCCAAATCTTGATATCTGTCACACATGAAAAACTGTAGTTCAGTGGGATGCAAGACTGGTGGTCTCAAGAAGACCATATTTTTAGGTAGCCTTGCTAAGAAAATGAAGCTTATACAATTCCATTTTCTAGCTGTCCTATCGGCTTTTTGAAGCTTTGATTCTCCAGTCAGGCTTGGAAAGGGTGACTGTGAGGAAGATGACTGAGTTACTCTAACTCACATGAATGTTAGCAGCTTGGTGGAGGACATCAAATCACAGCATTGTACTTGAGAAAGGAAAGTTACAGAATTTGGCTTCTGCACGCTCCATTCATCAACCACTGAAGACGCTGACATCTGAATCATAATATCACCCCCCCAAGATCCTTATAGGCACTTATTAATTATTTCAGTATTTTACACTTCTCAAGACATTTTAACAAACATTATATCCTGCATTATATTAAAACTCCTGAGAGCACTTAGCTGCTGTAAATCAATTCATTCCACAGTAGTATTCTGACATGCACCAATAGAGGAAGCATCCCCACAGAAAATACAGTAGCACTGGACTGCAGCTAAAGAAAAAAGAATGACCTCAATAGATTATACAGTCTGCCTGATCAATTTATTCTTTCTGTATGGCAGCATATTGGATGTTTTTATAATGAAGCAATAAAAGTCATCTAGGTTTCATCTACCAAAGTCCATGTATAAATGGAGTAATTATGGGGTAAAAATAAAGTCATGACCTGTGTGCAGAATCACTGGATTTTCAGGAAGTGTTTTTAGTGCTAGACATTGTTAAGTACTGGGAATAAGAATATTCCTGCATACCTCTAGAAAACACTGTGTAGTATGAATTAAATATATATAAAGGACATATTTACTTTTAAAAAACTCTTTAAAAGAGTGAGCAAGGGATTCCCACACACGTAACAGCAGCTCTCAGGTTGCCCTGACCTGTACACAACCAGAACTGCCAATAGTCCAAACTGGAGGGCAGACCCAATAGGCAACACTCAGAAATTTGGTGCAATTAAAATAATCAGGGGAACGCTGAAATAATAAGCCCAGATTGCATATGGAAGAGGCTTCTACACATTAAAGAAAGCTTGATTTCATACATATAACATCAGCCTTACTGATATTTACCACTGGCCTGAATCCCACTCATTGGTAGGAGCATAGCTGTATGTCATGGTTTAAGCCTCTCTAACTCACGCAGTCTCTCTCTCACTCACTTCCCCCTCTTTCTTCCCCCTGCTCCCGGGTGGATGGGGAGAAGAATCGAAAAGAATGTAACTCCCACAGGTTGAGATAAGAACAGTTTAGTAACTAAAGTATAACACAAATCACTACTGCTACCACCAATAATAATAATGACAAGGCAAATACAAGGGAAAAGAATACAATTGCTCACCCAGCCCAACCAAGCAGTGCACCCCCACCCTTCCAGGTCTCTGCTCTCTGCTTTACATCCTGGGCATGACGTGCTGTGGTATGGAATAACCTCTTTGGTCAGTTTGGGTCAGGTGTCCTGTCTCTGCTTCCTCCTGGCTTCCCCTCCTCCCTGGCAGAGCATGAGACTCAGAAAGTCCTTGGCCAGACCAAAACATCACTAAGCAGTAACAGAAAACACTGGTGTTATCAGCGCTGCTCCCAGGCCCAAAATCAAAAACACAGCGCTGCACCAGCTACCAAGGAGGAGAAAAATGACTGCTGCTGCTGAACCCATGACATTATCCACCCCTTATTCCATACCATTCACGTCATGCTCAGATCCCACATTTTCAATATACCATCACATGTATATGTATACATCCACACACACACAGAAAGGGAGAGAGATTATCCCTTAGTGCATAAATCAATCCCTATAAAGCTGCTGAGTCCATTCAGTCTGTAATGTCAGGCTCTATCTCTTGTAACAGTCTTTCAGAGCAGGGGAGGCTGTGTGCAGTGTTCACACTCATGAATAACCTGGGCAATAGTGTCCATTGCTAAGTCCACCCCTTGATCATGAGTCCATCTGTATGCTGCATCTCTGCCCTGATGGTCTGAGGTGTCATGGGCCCATCAGGCTCAAAATAATCCACCCTTCCCTCCAGCAGTTTTTGCAGCTTGTCACTGGGGACTCCATACAGCTGCCTTCCATCTCCGACGCTTACAAAGCACTGGAGGGGCCCAGTGGACTAGATACTTGCCCATATTGTCCCACACACTCTGCCACTCATGGCTGTCCAGCCTTGGGGAAAAACTCTTGGTCATCCTAGATAGCAGTCTACTCCCAGACAAGGCCCACACCCCACTCTGCTTAACTATGGGGACCAGATGAAATGGTTGTGGGTAAAACACACTGTGTATGCATGCCACCATGCTGATCCCCATCACAATCAGCAGGCAGGTCTCAAGGGTACCCAAAGGCCACTCAAACCCTTCAGAGCTCTCAAATGAGGCTGCTGTGCTTGTCACTGGGGCTGGTGTAGCTGCTGCACTTGTCACTGGGGCTGGTGTAGCTGCTGTGCTTGCCGGCTCTCTCACCACCAGCTGCTCTTTGTCTGAGCCCAAACCTTCCTCCTCTGCCTTGCTGGGAAGTGCTGCATGGTCTCCTGCATCCTCCTGGGGCTCGGGCTCACAGGGCTCTGCGGGCGGCTGCTGGGGCATGCTCTCGGCTGCCGCAGGGCTGGGCTCGGCTACGGGGCTCGCTACGGGGCTCAGCTTCTCCACTGTCATCTTCTGCTGCTCGGCAGCCGCGGGGCTGGGCTCAGCGGGGGGGCTCACCCCTTCTGCCACCTCCTTCATGGCCTCTTGATCCCCGGGGCTGCACTCCCGGGTCGTTTCAGCAGCTGGAGGCTGCCAGGACCACCCCCCCTTGTCTCCCTACAGCCTCACGAAGACGGAGGCGAGGATGAGGGCCAAGACGTCCGCCCCCCACGGCTTCTGGAGCCCGCCCGTATCACAAGCCATTCCAATAAAGTACAATGAAACAAGAACCTTAACCCAAAACCCATATCCGAAAAATGCTAAGATAAGAAATACCGGCTGTAAGTATGGTACAACAGGCTGAAACCATGCACTCAAGAGAATCAAGAGCAACAACTTTGAGAGCCAATAAATCAGCATTGTGACGAGTGGCTATTAATCCTGTCGTTATCTCAACCCTTCAAGCCCCACGTTGGGCTCCAAAAAGAACTGTTGTGGTTTAAGCCTCTCTAACTCAAGCAGTCTCTCTCTCACTCACTCCCCTCTCTTTCTTCCCCCTGCTCCCGGGTGGATGGGAAGGAGAATCAAAAAGAATGCAACTCCCACAGGTTGAGATAAGAACAGTTTAGTAACTAAAGTATAACACAAACCACTACTGCTACCACCAATAATAATAATAAGGCAAATACAAGGAAAGAATAAAATTCTCACCCAGCCTGACCAAGCAGTGCACCCCCCCCCACCCTTCCAGGTCTCTGCTCTCTGCTTTACATCCTGGGCATGACGTGCTGTGGCATTGAATACCTCTTTGGTCAGTTTGGGTCAGGTGTCCTGTCTCTACTCCCTCCTGGCTTCCCCTTCTCCCTGGCAGAGCATGAGGCTCAGAAAGTCCTTGGTCAGATCAAAACATCACTAAGCAGTAGCTGAAACACTGGTGTTATCAGCACTGTTCCCAGGCCCAAAATCAAAAACACAGCGCTGCACCAGCTACCAAGAAGGAGAAAAATGACTGCTGCTGCTGAAGCCATCACACTGTCCTAGAAACAGCATTAGGAACACAACAGAGCAGTGGTAGCGACAGGGAAGTGGTGAATGGCAGAAAAGACAATGATAACTGGAGGCTCTAGTACCACACACTGTTACACTGTAGGTGGGTAAGTGGTGAAGTGGGTTACAAAGGATAAACTATTAAAGCCCCATTAATGACTGCAAATTTTCTCTCTTGTTTTTGTCAAGTCCCACTGATCTTTCCCTTCACTCCCCCTCTCCAGCACCTCTGTGCTCTAGTTTGCTCATTTTCTCCTCACTATAAAGCCCTCTACCACTCTCCTGTACAGTTGGAGAAGCCAGTATCACCAGCTTCTTCTAATGCAATTTCCTTTAATTTCATCTTATGCTTTTTCCCAGATCCTTTCATTGCAGAAACTCCTTTTCTCTTCTGTCCTTTTCCTCCTCCACACAAACCACTCTCAGCTTATCTCACCCTGAAGCCAGCCAAAGCTCTGGAAACCACTGCCTGCCTCTAAAAGGGGATGAAGAGAGATGTAGAGGGAGTGAGATGCCTCCATCTGGACCACACAGCTCCACTTTCCAACCAACTTCTTCACAGCTCTGGTTGTTGCATCCAGAGGTGTTTTCTCACATTTAATAGCCCCAAATGAGTTTCTTTTCTTGGGATCCAATTGCTTTTCAAACTCAACTAGATTTCACATACAAAATCTTTCAGGGAGAAATTCTGCAGCTAAACCGGGAGTTAGAAAAACCACTCCCTTTGCTCCCTTTCTACCTGCACCAATGTGATTTGTTTGATGCTGTTATTGGAAGAGACTGGCCACTATGACCTCACCTGGTATTTTACACCTTTGACATATTCATCTTCGCTTTTGTCAAAGGTGAAAAGTCCTAATCTGTGTATTCTAAGCAGTCTGATATGGAAACTATACAGTTTATACAGAAAGTAAACTGGACATTACTCTCAGCCTCTCCAAATCTGGCCATATTTTGACTAGATTGCTCAGATTCTTAAATTAATGTGAATTGAAGCATGCCTGTAGTGACAGTTATGCAGAAGCAACCCGTGTGGAAAAAAAAAAGACACATGGGTTAGGCTGCATTGCAGAAAGCTTTTTATGCTGAATTCAAAGTAGGAAATACAAACGCCAAACTAGAATCCAAAATATTTGATAAGCCTCCAGCGGACAGAGGTTTGGCAAAAACACAGAAGGGTTGATACACAGTTCCAACAAACCATGATTTTTCTGAAGCACTATTATACAGCCCAGGAAGTAGCTGGAGAGAGAAAGAGGATCTGGGAAAGATCTTCTTCTGGAAGAAAATTCAAGAGCCACCTGCTACAGTAGGCTAAATGCTTACTTCTGTCAGCAACAGCCACATATTTCTCACAGCATTAATAGAAACACGAGACAATGACAGTCTTAGATGGTCTTACCAAATGTTAGTCTAAATGGAGGCAGTATCCCAGCAAAAAGGTACAAGATAAGAAACAGATGCTATATTCTTATCTTCAGTAACTTCCAGGAAGAAGTGGAGAGGAAAATAGGAAAAAAGAGCTTGGTGGGGGGAGGGAACCTAAGCATAAAACCAACACCAAAACCCAGAGCAAAATAACACTAATTCTGGGGCAAAGAAAGAACCTTGTTAACAAATACAGTTGTGTTCAGAAGTTCTTGAGTGACATGTAAGAGCCTCTTTAAATAAAAGGTTTACTGATTCAGCCTGTTTCACTTGCAATTCCTCTTTAAAAGCAAAAGCTTAACTCTTAAACTGATGGCAGCACAGATTCCCTGCACACAGCCAGAACTGCATGAAAGAACTGAAGTTATGGCTCCCATAGGTCTTTCTTTTGTGTTAGAAGTCCTATTTCTATTCATTCTTCCCCACGCACATTCAGTGAACACAAACTAATTCATTTGTTATGGTGATTGCTGATACTAAGATTTCACTCCAGTGAAAATAGTATTACCGGTAAATTGGCTACTGAACTAAAGCTGGATAACACAAGGAACATCAACATCTGTTCCCACAACTCAAAGAATCCCCAATCTGGATGATGCTGGGAGCTTTTACATCTACACTGAGAATACTCTATTTACAGCAGACATCTTAAAACCTGAAGGGAGGAAAAACAAAAAAAAAAAAAAAGAAAAAAAGAGAGAAAATGGCCATTTCAGGCTAGAGAAAACTTGTCAGTGTCCCAGTGCTATTCCCAAGAACACTTAAGAATAAAAACTCTCTTCTGCATGCTAAATCAATGACGAGCTCATGCACCTGAGCTGGATGTGCGTAGTTAAGGAACCAAGAGATCCCTAAGAAGGAAGCAACAATTTAACATCTGGAGGTATGAAACATTATGTTAGTAGCACAGCCTGAATCAAATATAAGGTTTCCCAGGTACAGTTTTGATAGAAAACCCACTACCTCGGTCGATGATCCATCACTTATTACAAATAAAATGTTCCGAGTATTAACCGTATGAAGCAAAATGAAATTACGTTCAAAGCTAACCTGAGCCTCAGGAAAGGTTTTTCAATCAAAGCAGCACCACACCTCCAAAGCAGAAGCCGGCGAGCTCTTTATTTTGCAGTTGGACAAAAGAGCAATGCAAGAGCGCACCCTCTCTGCAGTCAGCACAAATTGAACTTAGAGAATTGCATTTACCTTATTAACAGCAGGAAATCTTGCAATACTCTGTAAGGAGGTAAGTAGAAAAAAAAATGTATATATATAATCCTATACTTGAGCCAATTTAAAGTCTTCTTTCCAGGTGAGCACCATTCAGTTCCAGGGCTCTGTGGGGACTTTCACTTAAAATAAAATTTAAAGTGACCTCTGAAAAAAAGCACAGGAAAAAAAAAACCTCTTTCCCTCCAGATTGAATGTTTACCTAGAAATAAATAGGGACAAGCTAATTGTGAAGTAACCACTGACAGCAATCTGCTTAAGGAAGGCTGAAAAATACCCTAATTCATGTTCACTGCAATCCTTTTGAGAAAACATCTTAGAAAAATCCTGCTGAGCTCTACCTCAAGCACATCAAAA
The DNA here is from genome assembly GCA_028858755.1 of Ara ararauna. Taxonomy (NCBI): domain Eukaryota; kingdom Metazoa; phylum Chordata; class Aves; order Psittaciformes; family Psittacidae; genus Ara; species Ara ararauna. The sequence goes on along the minus strand of CM054377.1, from coordinate 74,627,017 downwards.
GGGTCTCTGAAAGTTAAATGTATAATGAATAGAATGTTTTGCCTTGATGATTTAAATAGTATTCATGCCTAGAGGATTAGAGTCCTCATTATCATTAATGCTCCACTGCTCCTCCCCCTCCATGGATCTTCCTCTTCTCAGGAAATCACAAGAGCCAGAAAGCAGAGGTTCTCAGTTCCTACAAAATACAAAGGACTATAAGGAAAAAGAGAAGGTAGCCAGGAGATGAATGAGCAAGTGGATCATTTTGAGAAGTGCTTACTAGCCTTTTCTTTCTTTGATATTTGGTTCTCATTTTTGTTTATACACTTGCATACTCCAGGCAGCATGCTATATCTTAGGGTCTGAGACATTACTGAGTCTTCCCAGCAAGAAACATTCTTAGCACTGGTCTGTGAAATGCCACTGTACACTTGGATGTCCTGACAGTTCTATAATGTTTGATGAAGGTAATCACGGACATCTCACCTAGCTGTTCTGGGCACAGCGAGATGGAGATATTTCTGAGCAAAGTGTAACTTATGCATGGTGGAATGTGCTCTGACCCCTAAGGCCCATCTTCTGATTACTGTGTGATCATGTAGCAGAATCTTGTGTGCCCCATCAGCTTGGATGACAGCTGCATAGTCAGGGTTGGTCCCAGCCTCCTGTGTGCTGTAGGCAGAGTCCTGTGATTAAAGCTTAGTGCCACTAGCATCTCCTCGATGTCAAGAAAACTTTGAAGATTCCTAGAATCAGAGGCCTGGAAGCCTCTGAGAAAATAAACTAATAATTTTCCTAATGTACTTTAGGAAAAGCTGCATCAAACATTTGAAAGAACTGAAAATAGGAAACTAGCAAGGGTAAAGATTCATTAAGGTCAGATCTGCCATTAAGTCCTGAACTTCAACTGTTTCCAGGAATGGGTAACAAGCATGAAAAATTCTGTTGTATAAAGCTATAAAGCCAAGATATAATCTAAGAATACATGCATAACAGATTTTTTTAAGCATCAAATTTAGAGCTGCAGGAAATGAACAGAAGAAAAACACAACTATAACCTGCATAAGTCTCTCATCTTCTCATCCCATTTTATCTACTGAAGTGCTCAGGGTCATTGGAGGGGACTGAGATGTTTCACGCTTTTTTTCTTCCAGATACCACAGGAGCAACTGACAGGAAACACAGTAAAACCACATGTACTTCACTAGACAGATTGCATCCAGGCAGATCTTCTACTTTTGTTATTCACAGATCTGAAATGACAACCAGCTAGTATGTTCAGCATCCCCAGGAGGTAAGTTACTCCTACATCAAAGCCAAAGATCAAAAGTTTGTCAATACAAGAATGGTGCAAACTGATGCAAAAAGCTGGGTGATGGTATCTGTCATCCCTAGTACTTCACAGCATTTTGACAAGATATCATAAAAGCTAACTTGAGCTTTGATGAATCTCCAGATGAAGTAGATCCTCAGGTGTGAGAAGATTCTTTAAACCTATGCCTGTAGTTCCTGCCATGACTGAGTAAAAATAGGAAGAGGATTAAACCTTTCCTTTTTTATTTTTCTTCCCCTGAAATGAGGAAAGCCACACGTAATTTAAGCAGTAAAACTCTGAGCTTGTAATAAAAGAAAATCACTAATACTACTGGAAGTATTTCCTCTGATTTGTCTTAGGTTCACATACCATCTTTACAAGACAGGTTGATGAATTTCATCATAGTGTCAACAAATATGCCCAGGTCTCCCTCCTCTCTATCATTTCTAATCCATGAGTTTTCACTCTTTGAAAGTACCTATAAACTCTTTATTTCCAGGTTTGCAATTTGTATCTCATTCCGTCTCTAATTCTCAGTACAACAAAGCTTCAACACCGACTATTGGTCACACTTCCCACGTTTGTCACATCAGCAATTTCAGCTAGTGCATGGCAGTTCTTGTGCCATGATCATCAGCAAACACAGCCAAATTAATCTGCTTCCAAAGTTATTCTTCAACTAACTGCGCCGCCTTGCCCAAAAATTTGCACTCAGCGCCACCTATTGATTCCACTCCGGTTAAGTAGAAGGTAACACCCCGGTTCATTCACCATGTAGCACTGAATCATGTCATACACTTTACAGAGCAACCTAAAAAGAAATTATTTGGCTTTAATAGCAGAAACATTGGGCTAGGCACTACAATACATTGGATAGATTAGTGTTAAATTATGGCTGTATTTCTGTGGAAAAGTAGAACAGGGCTAATTAGAAACTAAGATGAAACACTGAGTTGTCCAGAAAATTACTTTTGCCATTTCTTAGAGTATCAGCACCAGTATCTTAGAGATCCTGGAGCTCTTCTCCATACATCATCCTAGCACTATGACATTATCTGCTGGTGGCTTTAAGTCCTTATTATTAGATCTGCAGCTTGGCATGTCACAATTACCATTCTGCTGGGATGGTTATTTTATATTTCAAGTTAAGATCATTAAGCTCTTAGATTTCAGTTCCTTTTGCTTTGTGGAAATATTTTTTTCTATAAACCTACTCCTGGTTAATATTATTCTCTGATTTCTACAGTGCAAAGTAAGGGACAGCTCTGATCTAGACAGATCTAGAGGTATTTAGATAAAAAACTTAGGCAAATAGCAGTTTCCAAATCTTACCTCTGAAAAAGCCTTTTCGTTATGGTTTCACAGCTCCATCAGCGCTGTTTTCCCACATTTCAGGTAGTATTAGCGTAAGTAATCTACCTCCTCCTGTACTGCAGAATAAATGGAAACAAGCAGATTTTAATTATCAAAATTTTCCATGATGAATCTACTTAACTATCAACAGGAAGAAAACGTGAAGGACTTCACATTTTTAAGTATTCTGCTGGTGTCACTACTCCTGCACATCTTCACTTGTATCACCATTGCAATGCAAGTTGACTGATATCAGTAGAGATAAGCTATGGGTTTATCAATTATAATAATGCATTTTACTCAGGAAGATTAATTGTTTTGCTTCTCAATCAGTGATCGATGCTTGGCAACTGTGCATTTCCTGGGATTAACAACTTCAGACATCAGTATGTGCTTACCCATTTCAACCTGCTGGTCCTAGAATGTGCCAATACACTTGATAAAGTGCAGGATAAAGCAAAAAAAACAATTCCTGCCTGGCTTCTGTCCCCCTTAAAACACTTCATAAACCCAACAGAGACAAAGTAAAATCAAAAAATAATTATTCTATTTTGTGATGATATATACAAATTTAGACCAGGAGGAGCCATACAGAGGTCATGTGGCCTGGCTTCCTGGCCCAACAGGACTGACTCTGAAGTTAGATTAGGCTATTTGGGGCCTTGTCCAGCCAGGCTTTTAAGATTTCAAAGAACGGAAATTCCATAACCACTCCAGAGTATCTGCTCTTAGTGCTCAACCACTTGTGATTCCTAGCACTCACAACCATAACCTTACATTCCTTGATGACTCCTCCTTAACAAAGGAGTGGGGAGGAATAGCAAGGTGCTTTCTCAAGAACTAGAAAGCTGTTGCAATAGAGCTGCTCTTGAGCAGAAGTGGCAGTATTTTCTCTTAATCTGAGGGGCAAACATGTGCTTGGCTGACTTTGCTGCCCATGAGGTCCTTGTAAGGACAGCAGAACAAATCCCACAGTTCCAGTCAAGAAGTGCAACTTTGTACGCAGAAGACTGCACATAGATGTATGAAGGACCAATAGATAAATCTTATTCTCTGCTCCTCAGTCTCCTATGACATTTCCATGAAAGAGCAGAGACAATTTGATGATCTCACCCATAATTATGCAATGAGTGTTATTCAAGTTGTCTGTTATCATCTGGTCAGGCAACTCTTGACAATGGTGAGATTTCACCTACTGGTCTTGGCTCCTCAGATTAGCTAGATGCATCCAACAGTAAGATGGATGCTGAAAGGGTGGATACAGCCCATCAGAAGATTGAGCTTTTCCTCTCTTGGAAAAGAGAAGCAGGAAACAAGAAATCTTCTTGCACATGTTTTTTCAATAAAGCATCCCTTTGGCAAAGGATCAGTACCAAAGTTCTCACTGATGGAAAGTGGTAATTTTATAGCACAGAGATTATGGACTTCCAGTTTAAACACTGCCTTCATCCTCTTACACAGAAAATCCTGTAGTAGGAGCTCCTAAATCCCTATTGATTTAGTTTATATATTTAAAAATGAGTCAGTGAAGCATTTATTTGGAACCCATGTTTTAGTAAGACAGTAAATCAACCTACCATCCAACTCTCCTAACGTTACTGAAGCAGGGGACAGCTGTGGCACAGCTAGGAATTCACAGCAGAAAAAGACATCACATTGGTGGGAAAGGGGAAGATAGCTGGCGTCAGACAAGATGCCCTTTGCACCCCATATCCTAGCCTGAGCAGCAGTGGCATGAAGACCATTAGCAATAACATGGCAGAAAGTTTTCCTGATCTCGAGTGTAGGTATGTATACCTACAGTATGAGCATGCATATGGGCTGCTCCTTGATGGAAAAAGACCTCCAATTCATTAATTCTTATGTCCATGCAACATTGCCTTATGAAAAATGGTTCATTAAAAAGGCAAAAAGTTGGAGAATCCCCAGTTGATTTGAAAATGAAAGACTGCTGTGCCATAGGCAACACTGTGCTAAATCTTTTGCAGTAGTGTGACACTGAGAAGAAATGCAAGCAGAGGTTTAGGCAGCAATTTTGCATGTTTCAGGTACAAAGACGTCCTAACAAGAGGCATCCCCATCATCCTTTCACTGAAAACTGTAGCCTGCAACCATAGCTTCAACCAATTATAACATTATATAGCAGATATACTAGTAAGAATCCTTGGTTAAAAGGTTAAAAACATTTTGCCCGATAAATCTCTTGTAGATACAAGCTGTCCATAGGTTTCCTAAAGTGATCACTTACTGCAAGAACATAAGAAGGATTTCTGTCATCCAGAACAGGCAAGGCACCTCCACTGAAACTTGTGGTGTGTTGGAAGTAAAAACAGAAACAAACAAACAAACAAAACCCCAACAAAAACAAGTTTAATAGAAGTCAATATCCTGGTTGAAAAGAAACCCTAAAGCTATCTGATTTTGGGAAAGGTCAGCCACAGCATTCTTCTGCTTGTGAACTCAAGGTTCAGTAAATGGTCAATACTGCCAAGCTGACACCATTTTCTGTTACAGGCAAATTAAACAGTAACCCATACTGGGCCTGAATCCTGCAGTTTATTCACAAAGTAACAAGATTAGAGCTTCTACCCCAGCTGATTATTTCACACACACCTGCACTCACTTCCCCAAAGCATTATGTTTAATTTCACCTCCCTTCCCAGCAGGGAGGCCTGCTGCTGGCTCATGAAGAGCAGGCAGAAAAACCTGTCCCTTCACACTATACAGCTACCCACAGTTACCAGTCCAGGGCAGTATCAGCCAAGGTCCTGGGGCACACCTACCTAGTGTTTTTCTCCATGCATCTTCCTCATCTCCAGTATCTTTCTTTTAAGGTCTCCTTTCTAAGACCACTTCCAAAATCCTCCTTTTTGGCACTCCATCTCTTTCCAGAACGCTCCAAGCCCCAATCAAAATAATCACTGTGCAGAAGTACATAACATGCTCAGCCACCTGATCAATAGCTCTGTCTCTTGAGAATTTAGGTTTAGCCCCAGTGTTACTAAATTTATAACCAGATACTGGCAGCAGCCAGCAAGTATAAGGCTTGCTGTCCTTGAGAGCTCAGAAGTTGACAAGTTCACCCCATCCACATTACACATCAAGTTACCTGCTGCCTTTTCTTTCTTACCTGCATTCAAAATGTAAGTTTACTTTTTGCCCACAAATGATAGAGAGGTCACATTGCTTAAAGGTGTAGTACACTTTAACACTGTTCTTTGACAGACTGTTGCTATGCCTATTCTCAAGATGCTGTCCCATACATAGCTGTTCCAGTGGAAAGAAAAACAGCTGAACTAACACTGCACCAGCAGTCACACTTTTGTCTTCTTACCCTGCCTCAGTACACGGGGATAGAGTAAAGAAAGAATCCAATAGCAGCAGTGACAGCTCTTAGAAAGGGCAACAGATAGCTACCGAGCTCCTGCTATGATGTACTCTGTGGATCCTGTTCATCCAGTCAGTTTGCAGTCTCTTCCTTCCACATCTAAAGTCCATGACTAATTTTGCCTGTAAACAGTGTACAAAATAGTCAGTACGGCTGGGAAACAGATCATGGGGGTATCAAATTGTAACTGAAGAACAAGGGTTCAAATTGTCAAGGAGACTACTAATGCGTTGAAAGACTAACAAGGATAAATAGTTGGGCTGAATCTGTGGGAAGAATAAAGCAAAGTCATCATCTGGACAAGAAAAAGGAAAGGTGGAGCCCAGGACTGAAGTTCCAAGACCAGTGCTGCTGCACTAAATCTTGGTGTCTGCAGAGATTACACATTCTTCTGTTAGCCGTACCCCACTGGCTAACTGATCTTTACAGAAAAAAAAGTTACTAACCCAGCTATTATCAAGCGCTTAGTATTTTCTCATCGCTTCTCTTATTTTTCTCCAGTGAATGCTCACTAAGACTGACCAAGTACTACAGACCTCTTTGATTCTGAATCCCTAGTCCTGCATTACTGTCTATCAAAAAATACTTCAGTTCCCTTTCCTGGAGTTCACGGATTTACAAAAAAACCCTCACAAGCTATGTCCAATCTGTAATGAGGCTGAAAACGGGACAAATATTTTGAAAGTGATTTAGAAACTACAGGAAGAGACTTGTACAGAATGCTAAGGTATCCCAAGGGATCAGTTAGCCAGTTCCCAACAATATTCTTAGAGTAGATTATCTCCAGTTCCATGGCTCTCTCATTATCAAAGAATCAAATCCACCACTACAAACCCAACGGCCATGTTCACTACTCCAGTTACAAACACATCACAAACCTTTGCAGAGGGCGTCCATCCACCTTCCAAGCTCATTCTGAAGGTGTTCAGCATGAACAATTTAAAGCAGGCGTGCAAAGCGCAAGTCAAACAACAGGATAAGGTCATATATTACTTTATCCATTAAATTCCCCATAAAAATGTACAGAAGAGTGACTGGTCTCCAAAGTTTATTAAAAATCAAAGAATAGAAAACTTTACATAAAAATATGTCAATTTTAGCTTCCACATAGTTGTCCACACAAAAAATTTAAACATGATCTCCTTTTAAACCTGTAGCACATAACCACAGTGATAGCCAGGCCAATTTATTTGGTTCACCATGACTGAAGTGTTACATGATACCACTTTTCAAATGAGTTTTGCTTTAAAATGGACACTAGTATAAGACACCAACTAAAGCCTTTGAAGGCTCTTTAATGCAGTTATGCTCGATATTGCTAGTGTGTGAAGACTAAGCAGTACAGGCCCATGTAACAGCCCTTAGATATTATTTATGAATCAGCTCACAATTTTTAAAACTTTTTTTTAAATTGTGATGAGTCTGGAGCATTAAAGACAAACTTCTCGCAAACAGATATGCGCTACTCTACTTTGGAATGTTGCCCTCTATCCCCTCAAGGACCTGTTTGTGTTTGACAGATTCAGTAATAACATGAATTACTTCTGCGTCAAAGGCATACAGCATATTAAAAAGCTTCATGCTTGACACCTCATTTTAATATTCAGGTATCAGTTTTAAAACCCTCTGTATCTGTACACAGTATAGATGTCCTGTTAACATCATTTTTTAGCTTTCTCTGCAAGTGGATTTATATAACCGATCTGTAGTTTTCTGTATAGCTTAAGAGCTCTCATTAACAGAAATGTGAAGTTAGAGGGCATGAGATGTGACCTAGTCCCAGGACAACCGTGGTGCTTTAAAAACTCAGGGTTAGGCAGGATGTACATTTTTCAAAAAGTTAAAGACAGTGTTTGTCATGGCAATACACACTTGCATAGTATACCTGTATGCATCTGTAAATTTAGTGCCAGCCACTCATACTGTGTACAACACTGGGCTGTGCTCTCCTGCAATACATTAAAAGATACTTCTCGTAATGCTTAGAGCAGCTGAAGTACTTTTTATATATTTGCTCTTAACAGAACTAATGCATACTGCTATACAGATTCCTTAATGGAATCAACATATTTCCTTTCTCCACATTCCTTAAGCCGGGTACCTCTGTTTAATAATGTTGTTTGAACCCAAACATTAACAGGTTACATTACTAAAATACATCAAAGCGTGTAGTTCACAGCTTTTTAATTTCACATCAGGACTTGAACCAACCTTTTTCCCCTGCCCGTCAAAAGTTTTACTTCTGGTACTACAAATGCTGGATTTGTTGTCTAGTTAAAGGAATAAAATTAAAACTCATTGGTCAGAGCAAGACAACTGAGAGAGGCCATACAATGAGCTAAAAAAACACAGGGTCAAAATGCTTTGGAGCTAATATCTTCTTAAAACCGTAAGCCAAATCGCACTTCCACTGTGAATCAAGAAGCCTCAAATATTACCAAATGTCATGTTTGTAACACTGCTCAGACAACCTGCCAAAACTATGAACCCAACTTAGATAATGCAACCTGGGAAAGGATCTGTAAATTAAAAAACCTCTTCTCCTTAAATATAACTTATGTGACAATATGAAATTAAATTAAAAATTCCAAGTTATTGCACAAATTATACTTCCGATATTTACACAGCAAAAAAAATCTGAACTTTGAAACAGAAACAGGAGAGCAGCAAATTTACCTCCATGAATTCCCAATGTGATTTGCTGCAAAGAGGTGGGGGGGGAGAGGAAAATAAAGAATTCCAAGGGGCTGAAGTTTCCTTCACTTCCAAAATAAAACAGAACCCACAAAGGAACAGATGTCGCCACAGCAAAAAAGCCACAGCATTTGTAAATGTCCTTGCAGTTCTATTGTCAGAGCTGCTTCGGCACTGTATGAACCATTGTGGGAAGGCAGAAAACAAACTTCCACATTTAATAAGGCTTCACAGATAAGCACAACTACTTCTTGAAGATGGGCTGAACCACCACACAAAGAAACATGCAAAGAAGTCAGCTGCAGATATTTGGCAACACCAATAAAACGATGTGCTGGACGCTGGTCTCTATCCCTCAAGTCGAGTGGCATTCCCTCAGTCTGTCTGAACAGGGAAGGTCATTTTGGCATCTGCCATTATCTGCTCAGACTAATAGGCAAACTGTCTCTGTGTTTTTTTCTCCTCCAGATATTACGATTGTACTGGTGGTGTCCTCGGTTACCAACTGGTTGCCTCATGCCTCCACTGCTGACAGGGCTGTAGCTGTTGCCTTGGTTATGAGTCCCTTTCATGGAAAACTTCATTCCACTGTGCTGCTAAAAAAAAAACACAAGACAAGCACTCAGTCTAGGCATAAAAACAACTGAAACAAAACACATATTACCAGTGGTATTTCCTCAACATACAAGTCATTCCCACAAAACACTGCTTGAAGCAACTGGTCTTTTCATGTTTGTCTAATTTTAGCTGTGCAAGTCTGATGGCACTAATAGCTTAAGGAGTGTTTTCTGAAGTAAATGTCCGGCAAATGAAATGGTATAGAATTCAAAGCATCTTTAAAACCCTTGGATCTCAGTACAAAATACACTCACTTTGCATCATCCTTACAAAAACAGAGACCTTTCACATTAAATGCTAATTATGACAGTCCTGTCTATTTTAGAGGTATCCTAGCAGGAACATGACCAAGTGAAATACTCAATAAGACTTTCAGAAACATCATGGATAAATGTTAGGGCATGATCATTTGAGAACATAAAAGTCTGCTCTGTCCATAATCTTGCTCAGTGACTGGTAAACTAGCTATGGCTTATAAGGAGCTTGTAAATCCTACTGGCCTGATCATAGGGCTACGCAGCTTCTAGACCACACCTCACATCCAGAACAAATGACAAGGAACATAGCATGACACTTTCTTTGGAGAGAATCTCCAGTAACTTGGAACAGAAACTGGTAACAAGGTTTTAGTGTCAGCCTCAGTAAATCTACCACACCATAAGGTAGTACAGGCATCCCCCCATTGCTTAATTATGGCCAATAATGCCCATTAAGGCATACAATAAATTGGTTTAATGCATATGTACTTAAAATAGGCATAAGAATTAAGATGAAACTCACAGACTTCCCAAATACAGGTAACTTCAAAGCAAATTTATTGCTGTCAGACATCAGAAAGCTTAAGACAAACAAATGACTGTCTTTAACAAAAGCTAATACATCATTTTGTCTGCCACAAGTGGTTAAACAGGAACACCACAAAGCTATTGTCTACTATAAGTGGCTAAACAGGAACACCACAAAGCTAATATCTGAGGCAACTGTTTAAAATATGAAATCTTCAGCTTCTTTAGTAAACCCTATTTCCAAACAAGGTTGGAGTAGAAAGAAATATGAGAACACCAAGCCATCATGTCAACTGAGCACACAAAACCAAAACAGTTATTGAAGGTATAATTCCATAAGCAACATTTTACTGTCAAATTATAATTGGAGGTCTTCTGAGCATAGAGAAAAACAAACTGGTGAAGACTAGTATCAAAGAAAAAAAGCCAACTACAAGGTAGTAAAAAAAACCTTAAACTGTTCTTTATTTTGTAAAGTGTGTCCTACAACCACCTAATTAACCTTCAATATGCCACTTCTAGACTCTCAAGATAGACACGCTAGGTACTACTTGAAGACTACCAATGTTAAAATATTCAAGGACAAAGCAATGCAACCAAAGAATCCCTCATTCTTAAGAGACATAACTCCCCAAACCCTATTTATTGGCATATGCTGCTAATACATCTACTAGAAGCTATTTATGAAAGTCAGCAACATGAAACTAAAACAAATTTAGAATACTTTATATTTTTGACACTCAATTCCCAGTAGGAAATCCAGAAAGCATTATCAAAGCAGTTTTCTGCAAAAACATCAAGACCTCATCTTTGCAAGAAACTGTCAGCCCAAGGCTTATCACTCTCTAGACATTTAAAGTATTTCCCTCCTAATGCACTATCTTGAAAAGTCCTTCTTTATCCCTTCTCAGCTGGCCCTTAAGGGGCTCAACACAAGTAAACTTCACCAGACTTCACCCCATTGCCTTTCAGATGTTAAGCAGCACAAGGTCCAGCAGAGACTCCTGCAGGACTTTGATGGTAAACTCCATTTACTACAAAGACTGAATTCTTAGTTTCTCATCTTTTAACTAGTTACCTGCTCACAAGAAGACACATCTTAATTTCTTTCAGAATAGTTGGTACAAGAAATTTACTTCATGCCTTTTGGAAAACCTAAGAGGTTGTATCAAACAGCTTTCTCTTGTCCACACGCTTCTGGATATTCACATGCTTAGGACTCCCATAATCACTAGAAAATAGCATGCCTCTAAGCAGATGACAGCTCCAGAGAAATTAGAAAATCAAAAAAGAAATCCCTTCATCTGTGATATGACAGACAAATCTTTGGTTTAGATGTTTTGATTTCTTCAGATCTGTTTCTCTCAAAAGGATAATCTCCTCTCCCAGCATAGGGCTATTGATGAATGACATGGTTTGTTTTTTAGTTTGTTTTGTTGTTGGGTTTTTTTGAGAAGTCTGCTACCTTCTCTGCAAGATCGGAAGGGAAAACTTCTTGTAGAGAAGTCTGCTGACAGGATAAAAAAAGATTTCAGATATTTTAACAGAAATATACGAAAAGGATGCTCCTGGCCTTTACCCCAAACAGCAGCAATCTGGTGGAAATTGAATTATCAAGTAATTATTTGCTAAGGAAACAAAACTTTTGTATAGTAAATTTGCCAGTACTGAAGAATAAAAATGCTGAAATTCAAAGACCATCATTATTGAAAAGGAAAATTTATAGCCAAAAATAAATGACCTACACTTTGAAATAACTCAAGTAACATAGAGCTGAAGTGTAAACATAAACAGGTTACTAAATTGCTCTGGTGTTTCTTTTTTTTTTTTCCCTTCTAACATCTCTGAAGTAAGCAGACAAAAAAGCAGAGAAGTGTAAGCAATGAAACTGAAGTATCAGTACTCTAAGAGATTATACATACAGCACTCAAAAATAATTTGCAGGAACCTACAAAGCTAAAGAAAGTTTAGAAAAGACATAAGACCATTTAGAAAGATCAAGTATTTACTATTTTGTTATTAAAACTACACGATTAATGGCTGTAGTCTTACATAGTCTTATAGTCAACATAATTGAATCTAGTGCGCAGTTGATCAGAATTGCTATCAAACTCATGATCAAAATCATTCCACGTGAAATATTAGAGTAGTATTCAGAAGAACTTTAATGCATCATTAACATTTTAAGTATCCCCTTAAATACCTTCATATACATCCTTAAAATACAGTTCTTCTCAATTTCTCACCCTATTTCCAAATTCTCTATTATAGGCCTGAAGCAAAACAATCCATAAGGAACCCTTTTTTAAAGGATTTATATTCACTTTCCCACTTTTGGAGCGTAACATCTGGAAATATACTAAAAAACACATCTTGCATGTAAGTAATGTTTAACTTCTTGTTCTTTATGAAACACACTTACTGTTTTGAAGAGAAAGAACAGGTAATGACCTAATAAACATTTTGCACAAGCAAAAAAAATCAAGTATTAGGCAATGATTCAACCTAGCTTTACTATTTTAAATTAGAAGCCGATTCTACAGGATATTGGCAGCAGCTACCTGGATGTTCTTTTAAACTGGGAAGACTTATAACAGGTTTAGATTTGTAAGCTCAAGTACAGCAAACCCACAGTAAGTTCTTACTCAAATTGTTTAGAACTGGTGATCTGGGGAAATAAGGCCCAAATCACTGCAAACATCAGACACTTTCCCTCTCTTTGGGTGCCTTGCTTGTACCTACTGGTTGTTTTCAGCTACACGAATCATTAACCCTACACAGATTTTCTAAAACAAGCCAAACCCCTTTCTGCTCCCATTAAAAGGAGAAAACAGCATTTATAGAAACAGCTGCGAAAGCAGCAAAGAGGGGAAAAAAAAAAAATAATCAATATGGAGTCTCGAAAGAGCTCAAGGCAAGAAAAGTTTTAGATGTTTCTTATCTACAGAATGAAAGATTCAAAACCACAAGGGAACAAGTTATGGTATTCATTTCTTATTTTACTTCATGTGGTAGCTCTGCCAGTAGCCTGTAACAGAGGGCAGCTTTTGGTTCTCTTCCCCTTTAACAACAGGTTAGACAGCTATTAGTATGACCAGTTCAAAGATAAACGAGTATCTGAGAGATCAGAGGGCCTATTCCCCAGAATGAGTGACTGATGTAGATACTACCATCATAATCTAAGCATATTATTTAACTACATTATGATAAAGAAAGTAGAATCTGACACACAAAATAAAGACCCTTTTTGATCCTGTCAACAGTCAGGTTTCAAAAATGAGAGGCTAGAGTCAAAACACCACTAAGACAGAACTTATACTTCAACTTTGCTACTGTTGTGACATGGACCATGAAGTGTTATCTGCATACTTGTCATTAAGAAGAACAGGAGATAACAGCTTCTCTAGCATAAAGCTGACAATTTTAGACCTTAAAGAGAAATCTTACCTCACTGAGATGTCTCACTTTTTCATTTGGAACAAAAGCATATTATTATAGTGAGCAGACCCAAAACACTTTCCAAATTATGAGCTGATATCAATACAGTATGTGTGAAAGTCAGTAGAGGAGATGCATATGTGAATATACAGGTCAATCTCAGTTTGGGAGCAATAATCTGATTACAGTGATATTGGAAGGTAAATGTGCACTACGCAAACAAAAATCAGGTACTGCTTCTACACTTCCATAAGTAACCTTCACTTATAATGTTTATTTATGTTCCTAGAAACTACTACTTAGACTTTGTGTCTTTCCTGCAACTCAAAAAGCATTCAGGAAGCAACCCCCAAGGTGGCCAGGGACTTTCAGACAGTCATGTAAACATCTAGGCTGGATGCTTCTATGGAGACCTCTGGAGATTAATTTAATCTAACCTTCTGTTGTAAATTAAGTCAGATTAGGTTATCCAGGGTCATCAAGATGAGTCACTTTCCCTACACAGAAGGATATCACCATATAAAGACTGTTTATATAAATATACAACAATCCAAAATCAAAAATATCTTCACAATGGTTTTCAGCTGAACAACCTCTGAAACACAGATAAAGTTTTTTCTTCTCTCTGCTCTTTAGGAAAGGAAATAAAATATCTTTTCCTAAGTCTGCATGCATTAAATCAAAAACCAATGCTCTGTCATACACAGACGACAGGAGTCTGACATTTAGAATCAAAACTGCTTCCATAGTAGTAGTATCCTGCTTCTTTTGCCTAAGAAAATGCATGGACACCGAAAAAGTGTTCCACTCTAATTGAGAACACTCTAAAAACATAGGAAAAATGCCATTTGGTCGACTGAAAAACCTTCAATACCTAAACACCTTAATGATGCCACTTAAATCTTCATTGGTGACTAAGTGACCAGCACTCCATGAACAAACTGAACTATTTCATCCCAAAATAACAAGGAAAGTAGTCCTTCCTTTCCTGTGGGAAGTCACGAAGCAATTTCCACCCCCTCCATTCATCTGGGCATGCATGCCAGTACCTGGTTTTCTGCTTATTCCAGTGGGCGGCATTGCTTCATGAATGGCTCTGCTCTCCAAAGTGAAATTTCAAACTGTTTGTCAGCGAAGCACAAGAATGATTACCTTGAAAAACTGATTATGATGATCCCGAAAAGCACACAGACCTGCATCAGGAGCTTAATTAGTCCCTGAACTAACTGGAAATTCTCCAATTAATTATGCAGTATATAAACAGAACTGGTTATCACACCAAAGCCATTTAAAAAAAAAAAAAAAAGTATTAGGAAGCTGTAATAGCACAAAATTTGCCAGAAGGCTGCAAGTTGCTCAATATAAAGTCAGTGCTCTTGACACTGGCACATTCTCCTTCTGAGGGTAGCGCTGGACACCTACGTACTCCTTCCAAGCTGAACTGAGAGCAGAGAAAGTTGCCAGGGAAAAGGCTGAAGAGACCGTTCAGACAAATTAGTCTCTTTCAAAGACCTTCTGAATATGAAAGAACATTTGCTGTTACATAAAAGGCTTGCCCATGCTCAAGCCTATCAGAATAGGAGTCCTCTGAGCTAGTACAATGTGCCCATTAAAAGTTAAACTAGGATGATCTTAAATCACTATAAAATCAACTACAAAAGGAAATGCATCAACCTAATCTTCTCAGTCATGCTCCAGAAAGTTACAAATTAAAAGGAGACATTTAGAGCATTCTGGGTAGAATTATTTCATTTCCCACTTCTGGCTTGGTCATAATCCTTATGAAAAAAAGAACATCTACTTCACAAGACATAAGTTTTTGGTAAATTCAATGCAAAAAAACCATCCCATTTCTGGATCTCAAACTGCAGACAGCAACAAAGTCCTACAATTTAACATGAATCTCAAAGGCACATCTTTGTCAAACAAAAGTCACAGAAAATTTCCTGATTACATGTATTGTATGAACTCCTAAAAGAAGAGTTAACAAGTACTGGAAAGGACAGCCAAGTAACAGAAAGCCAGAAAAAGTGCTACACAGCAGTTGTTTTCCAAGACTCAAAAATTCCAACAGGGATCCAAAATTCATGCAATACATTGCCTCTTCACAGCTAAGACAAAAACTCTGGATGCCAGCTTGTTTTGTACCAGCAACTGCAAGTCTCAAAAGTGGATTTTTTATTTTATTTTGATGAAGTTAAGCTCCACAGTACCTCTTCAAAAAAGCAGAGTTGTGAAGGGGAAGAATAAACTAGACTAGGTTTGTATTTTAGATGAAATTAAACTTAAAGTAGCTCTCCAGCTTTATTTAAAACAAGCTTTCAAAGTTTCAGACTGTACACTAGCATGTGAATACTCAGTTGCAGACACTAAAAAGCACTACACTGTTCTACTAGCTTCTCACTAATAGCAAACATTTCCTGTACAGGTAAGCTGATTTTGCCTAGGTAGGGGAGGACAGGTAAAGGGGAGAAGAGTAGGCAGGAATCTGTGTCATCACTTAGAAGAGTAAAGCAAAAGGCATACCCTGATATACAAATGGGGCTTAGTAGACAACTGAGGATTGCAGAGGTAGCTGGAAAGAACATGTGATAACAGCTATGAAAGATGGTGCCCCTTTTATGTTAACCTGCCTGCAAGGAAATAGTGGAATACAAAGGGAAAGTATCCTGGTCTAAAGGAAAGAGAGTGAAAAACTTTTCAGTGAAGTGCCCAAAACAAGCACTTGCGCACTGACTAAGAAGAATTTGGGCATCAAATTGTAACATGCCCCTAACTCAGTGGTGATACTACTGAATACTGAAAATGCTTCCAGATAACATTTATTCAATATTCATCTAAGAGACTCAACCTTTCAAGCACAGATTTAGGGCTGTTTTGGGTTTGTTTTTTTTTTGTTCTGTAGTAAGTCGCAGTGACAATATCTACACATACAAGTCAAACTCACAAGCTGAATTAAAAGTACTCCCTTACATGCCAGACTTGAAGTATTTTGATCAGCAGCACAAAGTTGAGCATTAGGTCAGCAGCTAGGGAGCTGATACTAGGGCCATACTAGTTAACATCTTCATTAGTAAGCTGGATGATGGGAGAGAGTGACCCTTGGCATGGCTGCAGATACAAAACTGGAAGGAGTAGTTGATACATAAGACAGTTTTGCTGCCAGAAAGAGGAATCTCATGAAGCTGGAGACATAGGCTTGCAGGAATCTCATGAAGTTTGAAAAAGGAAAATGCTAAACTCTGCCCTTGTGAAGGAATAATCTCATGCACCAGTACAGACTAGGCACTGACCAGCTGGGATAAATCACCAGGGATTCTCAGTGGACAAGCTAAACATCAGACAGCAACATACTCCAGCATCAAGGGAGACCAGCAACATCCTGAGCTACATTAGGAAGAATATCTCTAACAGGTGAAGAGAGGTGATCATTTCCCCTCAGCTCAGCACTGGAAAGGCCCCACAGAGAGTGCTGGGCCAAGGTCTGGGCTCCCCAGTAACAAAGAGACATGGCCATACACAAGTGTGTCCAATGAAGTTCCATGAAGATAAATAAGGTCCAAAATATTTGTGATATAAGGAAATAATGACACATCTAGGGCTATTTTATCTCAAAAGGAGGGAGTTTGGGAAGGATCTTATTGATGGGTCTAATGAGACAGTGTAAAGAAGATGGAGCCAGACTCTTCTCCCACTAAAAGAACAAGAAGCAATGGGTATAAGCTTAACAAAGAGAATGCCATTTAAATTTAAGAAAAAGCTTTTACTAGAACAAGTTGCCCAGAGCACTCAGGGAATCTCCATCCTTGGAGACTCAAAACCCCAGATAAAATAAAAAAGGACAAGGTCATTAGGTTGAAAATATCCTGGGCCTAGATTCCCAAGGACTAAGAGAAAAAGAAAAAAAAGAACCTGACCAAAACTAGGTTTCAAAGAAGCCAGCTCATTATTTTGTTACCATATGCAGCCTACAACCCACAACTTGCATTAAAGCTTATGTGAGGCAGCTGTTTTGACTAATCATTTTAATAATTGATATTGAGGGAATGTTTTCCTACAGATAGAGTTACTGAGGCTATTAAGAAAACTGAGGATTTTTCTTCCCCTTCTACTATAATGGGTACATTAGCTAAAATAGTTCAGGCTAGTTGAGTAACATACAGTTTCCCTGCACATTCGCCTCCCAGCACATTTAAGCATACATTTAATATTTTGGTAAAAATTCTTGTTCACATGCCCATAATTGATTTTCCATCTTTAAAATGTATTACAGAAAGTTAAAAGTGTAGTCAGATCTATTCTAATAATTAGAAATCAAGACAACTAGACAAGCCTGGACAGGTCAGTACTATTACTTCAGATATTTCAAGAACTAGCTTACAGATACAGCACCTACATGGAAGTTTCTGTTTCAAGAAAAGGAAGTTAAATAGCCTAGAGATCTGCAGATAACCAACCTGCTGCTTAGGAGTCTGAAATACAGCTTAAGGAGTCAGACATCTGATGCTACCTTCAACTTACTCCTAGGTGTCAGGGAAGTCTGTTATATCCAGAGATGCATCTCAAACACCAAATCCTTTCCCACTCGTTCTTCTCCGCACACTTCTGACATGACAGGTAAGTACTTTCATGATTACATGAAGTTTGCCACATGTTAAATATGAAGGTTATCTTCAGAGGCTTTTAGACTGACAGCACAGTGCAAATGATCTATACTTCTGATTTGACTGCTTGCTCATGACAAAGTTGCTCCATTTAGTTGGCTCATACCTGGTTACTGGCGGCCATTATCAAGGTTCTCGTAGGCGCAGATTGGGGTTTACCACTTGGCATAGGCAATGTGGGTGGTAAACTGGCCATAAGCTGAGTCGGTGCTTGCAGACTGAACTGGTAAACATTAGGAGCTGTGCAAGGTGGTGTATCAGAATCCTTTTGGCAGAGAAAAAGGGGAAAAGAAAAGCAACTTTACAGAAAGCACAGTATATACAGGCTATGCATGTGAAAATGCACCCAAATATCAACTCATGTGAATACTGTAAAATTTAATTGCTTCTTTCAATGATAAAAACAAAATACAACCCAGCACTATGTTTATTTTACACTTCTATCAAAAGTTTAATTGAACCTGCATCAAGGAGACAATGTCAACAAGCTATGGCAATCACAGATCAGCTCCATTTAGTGCAATCTAAAGCCAAAGTTACATCTCTACCAAATTTGAATTAAAAGATGGGAAAACTAAGGTTGGGGGGGAAAAAAAAAAAAAAAAAATAACAGCAGCAACACTGTTAATGATACAAGGGCTAGAATTTTAGGAGTCATGACAGAATCAGTCCTCTGAATAATGTTCTGGATTGTACATATCTGTACAGCAAAGTTACTCACTGTAATTGTTACAGTCTTCTCCCATCCTACCCAGCAACAGCAATGTTAGGGCTCCACCTACCAAGAAACAAGGAGATGGACTGCCAGTCAAGACTAATATATGTGCATCAGTCACCCACTTCACTGCCAGTTGAGAGTTCTGCTCCCCTCACTTTCCACTGGATACCGCGGAGATAATTCTTCAGAGGAAGCAAGATGGATGCAGGATTACAGAAAAAGATATTTTAATGGAACTGGTATTACTGATTACTGCTTCTCCTTCTTTCCAACCTGACCAACAGCAGTTACAGATGCATCATAAGCCATCATATACTGATGATGTTAAAATACTGTGTGCCTGGAGCACTTAGACAACAGGCAAGGAGGCAAGCACAAATGCAGGTTTTTATATGAATCACTGAGGTCTGAGACCACCCAACTGACTGCCTCAATTCTTAAATAACCGATTATTTTGTAAGTTGAGAAAGCTGAAAAGCAAGCTACAGTCTTGGTGAAACAACTCTGAACACAGATCCTGCGTGATTTATTTTTCAGCCACAACACAATGGCAACAAATAAGTAGCTTTCCCTGCATTTCACTGCTGCTTTTCACTTTGCCCTTAACTCCAAATTATTCTGAACTTGAAAATAATGGGAAAAAAAATAATCTTTATCCCAAACCGTTACTGTTTTTCCATTCCCAGCCATCTGGCCCTAAGTATAGCAAAAGATGGGGCCAATTTGTAGTTTAGGAGTTACCATATTAAAATACATTACTTGGATCATCAAGGATCTTTACTGTTAAAGTAATTACTGAAATATTCTGTTGCTCTTTCTTTAAAGACTCATTGCTTGGAAGCAAAGACACTTCACTTAAACCAAGCAAAATTTAAATAGACCTCCAGCACTACTATTTGACCTCATATGGCCTTGCTTTCTAAATTAGATTCTTCAGTTAGAGAATAGGCTGTCTAGGAAAATATTTTCAAGAACAGAAGTGAGAAATATTTTAGCGTTTTTCTTGGGGAAAGATCATTTAAGAGAGACTGACAGCTGTGAGTATCAAGCAACCTAAGCAACAAACTATTAGAAAGCAAGTAGTTTTCACTTCCCAGCCGAAGTGAGCACTCACAGTAGAAACAGTCTTCAACAAAACTGTCAGCTATTAGAACAATCACTCCTTTATTGGTCCATATAAAGCTCTGCTTACTTAAAAGTAAGCTCTAGAAAGAATAGAGCTGCTCTCCTACTAGGCCACCTAGTGGTAAAAGTTACAGTACACCTTTGTGAAGCTTAAGGTATTTCCGTCATGAATTCACTACAGACCTATCATACACTGGTATCAAGAATCCATGCAGAAATTTAAGTCTTATTTATGAAACCAGATGTTTACCATTTAGTAAACATGTTCACATTCGGGCAACTACATGCTGAAGCACTGATCAAAAAATTAAGCTTAGTTGTATACACATGCAAAGTCAACTGCCTGGGTGAGATGGCTTTTTCCTCATTTGCCCAATCCTATGATATCAGCCACAGGAACAGGCTAAGGTCTCCACCAAGATTAAGCTGATACATTAATTAATTATATGGTAGAGTTAGATACAGGGGCAAGAACTTGGATTTCTATGCTGAAGTTTCTTTAAATACTATTGGTCATGGAATTATTGATAAGATTATTAAAAAAAGGAGTTAAAAATAAACAGGGGGTAGTCATGTTTGACCAGACAACTCCTGAGCCTGATCACAAGTCACCATGAGCAGTAAGGGAAAAGGGAATCATACTGTCTATCCAAACCAATTCATTATCTTCTGCTATGGAACCTTCACAAACCTGATCAAAGAATAGTTTTAGTCTCTACTTAAAAGACTTATTTTTCTCTTCTGCTTAGATACAATTAGACCCCTTGAAGAGCCACTTCCCATTTATAAGATTTCTAAGTGGGTTTGTGCAACAAAAAGTTAACTGCCATATGGAAGCAGCAGCAGATGGAAAAGGAAAGGGAGTCATATGGTTTAACTGAGACTACATACATTTCAGCACAAGGAAGCTTGTGTTGCTTTATTTAAATTTTGTAATGAGTATGTTCTTCTGCCTCAATGTTATTTACCGATACATGTCTCATACAAGCAGACTGTATCTCTCCTGGATTGCTGTATGGAGCTGATATGATGATTTAGGCAGCATCAAAATTCTTTTGTGAGGAAGAACATTACCTTTCTTACTCAAACTAAAAGGTTAACCTCAGTGATCACAAAATTGAGCTCAATGTGGACAAAACTGATTTTCCACAAGCACTGCCTACACTGAGGGATTAAGTCTTACTTGATGTTCTGGACAGGATTCTGGAGTGTGATGTATAAACTTAAAGCATTACAGAAGCTCAGAAAATCTTCAGGTAAGTAAATGCATATAGGCAATAATGCTGACTGACACTTTAGATCCATGTCTGGAAGACAAAAGACGCAACCCTTATTAGGACAACGACTATAGAGCCCTTTTTTACATTGTTCACATTTTTTATATTGTAAAAATATGAATGTAAAATAAATGGGTAAGATCCCTCAACTGATTTTAGCAAATAATCTAAGGATAAAAACTACAAGGACTGCACTAAGAGCCAAGGTAAGTTCCTGATGTCTTGATTATTACTACTATGGATGCCAATCATAGAATTCCTCATCCTGCAAGGAAAATATTGTCTAGAGATGCTTCTGGAGAAAAGGGAGCCTACAAGAATACCGGAGAGGGACTCGTCATCAGGGACTGTAGAGATAGGACAAGGAGTAATGGGTTTAAACTTAAACAGGGGAATTCCAGGTACAGGTTCAGGTACCTGCCAGATACACGTTTCTCCTACTGGGAAGGTTCCACTTTAAAACATACTCTTTAAGCCAGTTTCAACTTCCTCAGTAAGAACTTAGTACCTGGAAGGCAGATTTCTACTATTCATAGCCTTGATTACCAAAGAGTCAAGTCTTTAATTTACCTTAATATTAGAAAGAAGACAAATTATAGAAGACACCTAGAAACTCAAATGTTACTGATGAACTCTCATTTAATGGCAAATTTTGCTTGAGAAATGGGATTCCTTAGCCTCCTATCTAGACAGAAACAGTGAAATACTGCAATCATATGAAAGATGAAGAGCTGAAGCAATCTTACAATCCAAACTTCTCTTCCTGACATTGGAAGAGAACTGAAAAAAAAAAGAAGATCCTTCACTGCTCTGCAAAATACATCTCCCATTACAAAAAGTCCCAGGACCTCATCAGCAAGAGAATACTCACCAGGAGCTCCTTATTGATTAGGTCTGGCTATAACATCTTATTTCAACTCCATAAATAACTCCAGGCTTAAGATGCAAGACAAACTATACTGGTACATTAATTCCTCAAGACAGCAGTCCAGTTTCCATAAGTTTCACCTGCACTCAGCTATAAGCTTTCTTTCCATGATTCTATATGCATGAAAATGTGGTGCCTTCTGCTTTGTCTCATGATGTAGTGAGCTGAGAAGTTTCAATTGAGTAACAACAGCTACCATTTTGAGCTTTCCATTTCCAAGACAATTTCTTTTTAAAAGCAGGAGATTAATTCATGGTCTCAGCCTGCCAACTTTTGGCCCAGTGGTATGAGTCTAACTATCCTATGAGTCACTATTCAGAAATCAAAACTTAAACAACAGAATGCACTCTTCCTCCTAATGGAACAGATTAGAGTTTTACAACCCACTCCCCACCCCCCCCAAGAATGAAGTACAGAGGTTTTGGCAAACAGGTTCTTCATGTTTCCATTCTCCAAACTTATCCCACTAATTAAACATTTTTTTTCCCTTTCCCACAACATTCAAATGCTGGAAGCTGTGAGAGAACAATGATTACTTCAGTGAAAACTGTTCCATCTTTGGAAAAAAAAAAAAAAGACCACCTGAAAATAATGAGATAATTGGTGTTTACAGTTAACACTTCACACTATATAGATTTTTTTCATGTGTTCCTCTCCTTTCCCACAATTAAAGTGATTTAATAGGTAACTACTGCCAGTCTTAGTCTTTTTGCCTCTTTTCCTATTATGGTCTTCTCCTTTAAACCTGAACTAGCATTTGACATAAGCCAACTCATACAGGTGAACCACAGAAACAGTAATCATGCTGCTACTAGCTTCACCTTCCGCACCAGTCTGCAACAGGATTAGGTGAACACCAGTGCAGAAAAGCAGGAGCAGCCAGTGAACAGAAACATCTCTAGCAAGAGCATCAAACTACTGGATTGGCTTAGAAAAAAATGTAAAAAAAACATATTCTCTGGAACACAGAGCGTCACCAGAAAACTTCAGGCATTTTATAGTTTAGGGCTACATACAGGAAGAGAACTTCAATGCATGCTCTTGCTTGAATGGTTTTAGCCCCAGCACACTTAACTCTACTTCCAAGGTGATTTCATAGATTACACACACCCCGCATCTTATTTCTTCCACATCAGCTTGTGCCATTTCCCCTTTTGGTAGGTGGAGCCATAACTTCAACTATGCTGTAAATGAAGTTGAACTAAGACGAACAAAATTTCTCTTTCTTATAGGCAGTCAGGGGATAGAGAATTTGCATCAATCCTTGCATCAATCAGTTGCACTATTTCCATTTACTGGCCTATAAACAATGCAAAACAGTCTCAAGTAAAAAACAAAACAAAAAAAAAAGAGCAATTGGCTCATTTTTCTGGCTTTAAGTCAACTTCATTACAAAAAGAAAATATTGTGGTCATTGTGCTTACAGGAGGGGAAAAGTGAAAGAAGAGATATAGTAAACACAATCAAACTGAAAAATATGCAGCCTTCAAAAGCAGTAGTGCTTGTTTTAACAGAAAGACAACTAAAGTGTAATCTAATTAGTATCTAACAAAATTAAATATAAGCACAGCACGCCTTTAACATCACCACATTATATCCTACCAGGTCTGACTGTGGGCTTATCCCATGTTTTAACAGTATTCATTGCATTTCAGACAAGTCATCTTAAATAAAGGTCCCAGAAACAGGTAATTTCAAACTTCCTTTGTTACCACTAATACTTAAATTTCACAGGCTTTCAATTGGTCTGTATTGTTAACAATACAGTAATAATTTAACTTAGTGTTTTTCAAGTTAAGCAATTATAGGACTCATAATGCAAGCTGAACATACACCACACTAGAACAGAAATACTGAATTTAGGTTTTATTTCCATCCTAAAATGGCTTAAGCACCTGTTTGGCTTTGGGGCAGTTTATTTGGTTTTTCTTTCAGGGTAGGGAATGTTTATGTATGGCAGAATACAACTAGCCTTTGGCATGAGAAAGTAGTGTGGGCTTGACTTATAAAATTGTGTGCTTCTCTCTAGCACCATAGCAGTAAAACCCAATTTTATTTGCCAATTTACACATTTGATCTTTACCCTTTGCTGCTTAGAATAACTTAATAACATTACTTTATAATTTTCTGCTCAAAATTGTTCCTACTGCAACTCTGCATAAATTTACTTCCAGTGGGTTCAAATAAATGACTGCTCTAGCAACTGAGACAGAAGAACTGGAAGAGAGCATGAGACAGTATAAACCAGCACATGGTCAGAGATATGGGTTAAAAAACACAAATATGAGACTATATGGTGAAAGAGAAAAAACAGGCAAAAGCAGCACTGGAAAAATTTGCTCTCCTCTGGTCTACGGAAACTGTTAGTAATCTGCACAGCAAGAATAGGAAAAGGTTTTAAATTATTTGGGGCTTAAACTCTTAAATTCCCTAAATCAAATGTCAATCAAATGCTTTTCCCTGGTATCATCAGGTTGTCTGTGTTTGCATGCTCAGGGGTTGCCCACTGCTTTCTCTGGAGACAAGCCAGCTGCAAGTCAGCACTGTTATCTTTTTTTAAAGACTAAACATTATGAGGCCTACTTTTTAAAGCACTTACCTCTATTTGTTCAAGATAAAAAAAAAAAAAAGAAAAGAAAAAAGAGTAAAATTTGGATTCTTGTCCAAAAAAGATTATCATCTATACATGTATTTGAATTGTTACTTTGGTTAGGACATGTGAATATTCAGGCATGTAGAAAGAAGGAAAATCTTTGTAGCCCTTGTTCTTAGACAACTCCAGGCCACCCCCTTCTCCCTCTCCCTACACTCACAATTTCAACTGGAACCATACGTATTAATCAGTCATCAAGATAGATTTAACAAGGCTACAAGAAGAGCTGTTACAGTAACTATTCTGAAGTGTCTGTCCCTCTACTGCAGATAAGCACATGCCTTACACCTGCAAATTTAATTGCTTTAAAAAGCTCAACATTTATTAGGACAAGATATGTTACATACTCTCACCTCTAATTGTGAATAGGGAAGTACAACAGTTCCTGCTAATAAGTTGAAATTCACAGTCTTTGACTATTAGGAAGGAAGGGGAGATGGTGATAACTTCATTAAGCATTTTGAGTTCAAGTACTAAGCCACAACTACTTCAGAGCAAGTAACAGTTTTAAAGTCAGTGTGGATCTTGTATGCATTCAGCAGAATGATAGGAATAATGAGTACTAATCAGTCATATTTATATACTACTCTCACATGTAAGCACCTGATCAAAGTACTGAGTATGTAATATACTTGAAGACAGCGCAAAGACACATTCCACGAAACACGTAAGGTACTGCTTGGCCTATCCCCTAGCTGATGGGACAGAACAGGGAGCAGATGAAGCACTGACATTCTGATGGAAGGTTGTTATAAAGCCTGAACAGCAATGGCTACAGCTAAGATTTCAGGAACATTTGGAAAGAACATACTGTAAATGTTAAGAAGTTAAGTAGAGGCAAGGATTGTATTCTCCCCCAAACTAGGCTACATTGGTACTTTGTTCACTGAAACTTCAACTACCTTGACATGACTGCATGGTCTTGAGAAGTCAGAATTCTTCACAAACTAATCTTGTCTTAGAAGCCCAAAGAATATTCTCACCTGAAAACACTGAGATAAGGTGTATGAAACTTCTAACAGACAACTTTGAGATTCTGTGGTGGACTGGATATGAG
This sequence comes from Ara ararauna, assembly GCA_028858755.1. Lineage (NCBI taxonomy): Eukaryota > Metazoa > Chordata > Aves > Psittaciformes > Psittacidae > Ara > Ara ararauna. The sequence continues at coordinate 74,601,022 of CM054377.1, read as the reverse complement.
ATTATAAATCTGTTAGGTAGCAGAAAAGAGCTTTAAAACTTTCCTATAAGCCATTGCATCTGTTACTGATATGCAGATACCACCATCACATAAAATGCTATGCTTTATTTGGCATATCATCAAAACTGCAGAGCATACTTAGCACCAGGAACTATACAAGACAAAAAAGAGACTGCAAAAACATACCTAGGATTATTTTTACTTGGCAGAGACTGTTTATCAGGCAGCAGACATTCTCCAGCACTACTCCAGCACATCCTGAGCTAATAAAAAACAGCTTTCCACAATGCTTAAGCAAGAAGAAATCCAGGTCATTCATTACAGAGTGAAAGTCCAGAACAAAAAAGCACTCAGGAAATAAAAAAATGCATCTTCAACAGGAATTTGGTCACTGCTTAGCTTCTCAGACTGACATCTGCAACTAGTCAGAACAAGCAGAGAGCTGGGGGCAAGCATAGCTTATTTATTCTGGTTTCAGATTAAATAATAATCATTTCGTTTGATGAAGGTTAAAGTGAGATTTCCTAGTGCCAGAGGCTTATTTTCTATTGGGGAACAGTTTGCAACAGTTTGTACTTTTTGCAACTTACCTGTTTGCATGAGTAACTGAAGAACATATACTGTGCCTTTTTGTCAGGCAATATATGGTATCTTAAATACCTGCACAGCAGAATATTTCATTCAGAAAAGACTTACTACATAGATCAGTTTGATAATTAACAGAATCGAGAGAAATGTACACACAGCTGAATACATCCTGATAACTGGATTCCTTGTATCCATCGGCTTATTCCCATGTGTTCCTCAGTTTGCCCCTGATCATTAATACTTACATTCTTCACAGAGCTGAGGTAACAGGGTGGAAAATTTAGCACTCAATATTTTGCAAGGAACTGCATTAGAAGTGCCAATGAGAGAGTCAGAGCTCTGTATTATATACAGTAAGACAAACCCATAAACTGAACAGCTATCTCACTAATAGTAATAGTGATACCAGGAGACAGATTTCTCTCCTACATATTGTTTGATACAAAATTTACTAGCCCTTATGAAAGCTTTCTTTCGTGGCTAAGATTTCACAGTTTGCTAGGACACTTATGAAAGACAACACAACGAGAATTCCCTCAGCCATTCTGTAAATAGTTTTGCTGCCTCAGAAAATCCATGAAAGGATATGGATTATAGGAATTATGATTTAGTCTCAGATCAAGCTCTTCATTTTGGGCTGTGCCAATAGTGGCCCAGAACTGTGCTCCCCTGCAAGCTAGTCCTGGATATGAAGAGATGAAAGTAACCGTCTCCTTGAACTTGAGGCGGTGCACTGAGGAAAAGTGTACACATATAAAATATATGGGGAAAGAGAAGGCTGCCCTTGAAGGAGGCAGCTCTCTTGTTCCTCAGTGGTACACAACTTCTCATCTTCAAAAGCATGATCTCCATCAGTATGGTCTCCAAAGGAAGGAAAGCAGTGGCAGGAATGCAAAGAACTCAAGGTAGCAACTTCAAGCAACTGAAAACGTACAAAAGTCAACAGGGTAACTTCTAAATATTAGATCTGGTTTATGGCAATCCAGTCTCCAGAAAAAAATGCTCCTTTTCATTGCTCTGACACCTACTCCTCAAATAAACGTATAACCATTGCTATCGCTGAAGTATCTGTAAGTCCAAGACACCAGGAGCCTTGCCTATTCAGCTGCTGAGCCATATTTACAGAACAAAGCAAAATCTGTAACCCTGCCAGACCTTCAAGTAAGCAAATGTTTAAAAACCATACAGAATACTGTATTATACCCAACTAAACTGACCACTGTTATGACCAACTATTAAACTATAGAGTTTAATAAGAATTCTAGGATCTCTATGAGCTTTGATAATGCTTGCATGCTTAACATATACTGCTAATATTGCTTCCAGGACATTATGACAAGCATATGCAAGGCCTCCAAATTTACAGCCAGTGTTCACTGATGCAACGACTTCAGAATATAGCTAACTCTGTGCTAGAGCAGGCAGTCAGAATACTTCAACTTCAGTAGAAGCTGGAGTTCAGGGATGGGCAGTAGGACCAAATAAAGTCACAAGTTGCCAAGCCTATTTCCTCTTCCCTCAGCATATGTGAGTTGCCTTCAATTATATTGGCAGGCAGATCTCAAAGGTCAAGATGCAGCTGATCACTATCACCAGTGAAACTTTAGCAGTAAACTGAAAAGCGAATACACTATCAAGTCTTTAATTTGAGAGCTAGGATCTTAGAGCTGATACACAGCAAAAGATACTCTGCAGTCACAGAAAGCTCATCTCCAGAAACAGTGTCTGGATGCAGACCTTGTGCTTAAGATAAACAGTGACATCATAGGGATGAAAATTTTGCCATTAAAATAAAACCTTTATTAATGGGAAAAGATCAAACTGTCCATCTAGGATCTCTCTGCCTACTGCATTTTCTTTATAATCTCTACCTTGCTTTCAGTCTCCAGTATCAGGGAAATGCAGAAGATTAAATGAATACAGAATCATTCCTGAAGAACAATCCTTCCACAAGATCAGAGCTAACACTACCTATAGCTCTACAGTGATGAGACGTACCATATTCATACTCCCTTGTTCTGAAGCTGGTACCAAAGTTCACCGATTCATACCTATTTGGAGTGCACCAGATGTTTTAGCATAAATCTCAGCTGTCACACATGCTAGATATTCCTTTGCTGGAACCTGGGCACAGTATTATGCTAGATCATGCCAAAGACAAGCTCTTTGACTCTGGCAGAATAGGCTTCCCTTCCTGAGTTAGTGGCAGCTTAAGACTGTTCAACCAGAACTTGCTCACCTTCACATACCCAAGTCCGACTTATCAGTTATTTGTCAGAAACCTGCCATTCCATTCCAAATTAAGATAACATGCTGGCAGGACATAATAAAAGACCAGGGCTTGAACTATGGTCTGTCACAAGCACGTAGGCATAAGGCTTTTTATTCTGTTAGAAAGGGTAGCATTTCCATTTACATTGTGGATGCCCAAACTGACTGCAAGTCTTTCTTGTTGAGCACTTCTTTTTCACCTTTCACTAATTTCTCTGTCATCAGATAATAAAATTTCATCTTCAACATCAGGCAAAAAAGGACTAAACAGGAGGTTACAACCACTCACTACCTGTTACACTGGGAGTGCAAAATACTAGGGAAACTTTTGCATTTTCTCATAAAACTTATTACAGCAAAATCTTTTATATTGACATACATAAACCAGAAGCATGGCTAGAAGTATCACTGGCAAGCATCATGCTGTTCTTTTTCCATTAGCCAGATAGTGCAATTAAAACATTTACCATATTCACTAGACGAGTGAAAAGACAATTCAACACAGAAAATTCAGTAGTCTAAATGCACCACAGAAAGTAACCAGAACATATAAAGAAGGCACTTGTCCCTCAAAAGTTGTTAATTTTTTACTGAATACAATTCCCAGCCTGTAATTCCATATTAAGACTAGTTTTTGAAATCAGTCAAGAAACAGGTACTTGGACCTCTCTTGGCATCTCCCAGTTATTCACTATTGTAATTAACTGAACATCACATCTTGTTTCAGTTAATACCTCTTCAGGACATTTATCATGAGCACCTCAGGCTATGCAATGCAATTTTGTGCTTTAAAATCTGCACTGCCCAATTCTGTGTTGATTTTCATCCATACTGAAACAAAAACACCTCACAGAATCTTAAGATTCTGGGAACATACTGAAGAGACTACAGCCTGTTCTTACAGTAAGTTACAATAAAGCCCAGAAATTATTTTCAAACAAGAAAGCTGTAATATACTTCACATATGAGGGCCCCATTACTATTAAAACATTAACTGACTGCTTGCCTGAATATAGTAAGGAATATTATTCAGCATGATATGATGTTCATGTTTCATTTGGGGTGTGGGGAAAAAGGACCAGAAGCTGACTGACAATTGGAGATTTTGCCTGATGGGAAGATTTATGAAGATGTATTCTTTACTCTTCTACTTAATTAGCTACTGTTAAGTTGGGGTTTTATATTTTTGCTACATCTAACTACTACCACAAAGAGTACCAAAAATTTAGGATGGAATTAAGACCTGCTTAATTAACTGAAAAAAATATTTTATTTCAGCAATTGCTCGGAGCAGGGGAAGGTATTAATTTGCTGAAGCAGCTTAGGGATAGTATCACATTAACTGCTGTTGTATCGGCAATGCCTTTGAAGAGAATGATAAAGTCTGCTTCTTGTAAGTTTAACCCATTAAAAGGAAAAGCTTACAATATCACTGCCGGAGAGTGATGATACAGAAGAGGCAGATGAGCCGGAAGACAACTGTTGTGTACTAGCCAATGACAAAGCCAAGCGCTGGTTGTAGGATGGTTCTGAGTCTCTGTTTTGTTGCTGTTCTCCATTGCACGGAGCTATCTGGTCTCTTATTTTCAACCTATTATCTGTTAACAGAAAACATAAGTATCATTTCAGAGCACAGAATACAAACACATGGGCCTCAAAGTCTAAGAGCTGCAATTTAACAAGCTAACTGAAAACAGACTCGGAGAAAACTAGTCTTGGGTTAGAAAGTTACAAATTCCTTTTACTTTTTCCTGCATTTCTGAAAGTGATTAATTTCAAGGCACGAGTACTTTGAATTACATCAAATTCAAGAAAAAAAATTTTATGTTGGTTTCAAAGACTCCTGCTATACCTACCAAGTTCAGGTGATAAATTAATTTTGCTCCCCCACTTCTTTTTAATCCAGGCCCTGTAGTCAATCACTTCTTGGGTCACTTTGATGATTCTACCTAATGTGCTAAAAAAATTTTTCAATTAAGTATTAAACAAAGACTGTTGGTTACATATTTGCAGGCATTTCAACAAGCAATTAAATTATGCTAAAAGTCAGTTTAACATATCCCTAACCAAAGAATCTTTCTGAAATTTCATTTCCCTTGCACACCATTTAACCCACCAAAGCATCACAATTTTTACATTAGTATGTTACTTATCTTCTACCATACTAACATGCAAGCCCTGACACATAGGTAAGATTTTTACTTTGTATTTCTAAATGGAGTGCATCTTAATTATCAAGATCATACATGCAGATACCAGTGTACTTGATAAAAGCAATTTACAGGTTCTTGCATCTCTCAATGCAGAAAATATTTTTTCCACAGAATCTGGATTACAACAGTTATGAGACGCACTGAAGACATCAACCTCCCAGCTTCTCAAGCTATAGACAGCTTCATCAGTCTTTGCTTACAGAGTTGCAAAACAGCTTAAGAGGTGTAAGATCCCCACAATTATAAAGGAAGTACCATGGATCGTGAGGTAGTGGAAGCAAGAAACAGACTGGCTCCAAAACCAAAGTTAGAATTAAAGCAAATTCTTAACAGCAAATGGTACAGAGAAAAAGCCCATGTGGTCCTGCTGAACCAGTTATGAACAAGTACAAAGTAGAGTTTTTCCAACATGCCTTCCCAATATTCAGCTATTTGAGTTATACTTCTACTTAAGCAGGACTTGTATCCTTGTTTGAGTGCTACATTTTCAAGCTTTCCTTTCATCAGGGACTAGTGGCTGAAACGTTAAAACTCCATACTCAAGATACATGAAGGACTGAACAAAACTGGGCTGTGACAAATTGCCATCTTGGAGAAGTTGATGTTATTTTAGTTTTGAAGATCTTCAATGGTTACAGTTAAGCTTATTTTGTATTCCACATCATAAAGTTACACTGTACCTGTACTGGAATTTTTATTTGGTTTAGGCATGATGGAAAAGGAGGACATGTATCACCTAAATGTATCTGGACTACCTTTATTAGGTCATTCTATAGTAACACTTTAAAAAGGAGCATTAATTCTCCTACTGATTTAGAGATTACTATTTCATGCAACACCAGATAACACATATTCCATATTTAGTCTTCCACCTTTAGAGACATGTCAGGATGTTATTACTGAAAAAAGCAACCCAGCACTGTAATATTATTTGGTTCAACATTTGCTCAACTAAGTTATAAGTCAAACAGCTGCAGAAGGGCCTCTCTCATGGACAGCATTAATGTAATACACCATTTTATTTAAGTAATGTAGATAAAATGATGCATGTTGGAAAATAAAATCTTAAATTTTACATGCAGATTGTCACCACTCAGCAGCTAAAGATCTGGGTTGTAATAGATAACTCTTTGGAAACTACAGTTCAATAGCTAAGTAGAGCACACTAAGAAAGGAACAAATAAAGAGGACAGTATTTTGTTAATGTATACTCCATAATATAACTGCATTTTAAATACTCAATGCAATTCTGGTTTCTCAATCTCAAAAATAGAAGTTAAGCCAGAAGAGACATAATGAAGACAGGGATGACAAATACTGCAGAGATCAGCTGTGGCCCTGAAGCTGCAGTTTTGAAGACAGTAATGCCAGTATGGGACTCAAACATAGACAGGCTGGGTCTCTTCAGCACCAGGACAGAGAAGGAAATCTTGAACCAGAAAATTTAATCTGAGAATGCCTTCAGAAAGATTTGAGCTTTTACTCCAGAATAACCCATACATTTCCCAACTACTACCAGCTGTGTTGTTAGAACCAAAAAATGAACATGGAGCAACACAAGCTTTTATGACCGAGTCTGTCAAGTCTGAAGCTTCTTGGAATACTTTCCCAGAAACAAATACCCTTGTACACCAGAAGGAAAATGAATGATATAGAATGGTATTTTTACCAGTTTGGGTGACTGACACACCAAAAATATCTCCTGTCAAATAGGTATAAATGGTGAAACTACTGCTACACCAACAATTACAGCAGAGTTAAAACATACAGAACCTGTGTGGAAATCTCTTCTCTCATTAACTTATTTCACCAACAAGAGATCAAAGCCCCAGCCTCTCATTTTATCAAAAATGGTAAGAAAACAATTCTAGAAAAATAAGAGAAATTTGCCAAGTTATCAGCTCAGGAGTTCTAAGGCAGATCCATGCTACATTGCTTGTATGCCAAAATTAGAAACATTCATTAGGAGACATAAGAAACTGAAAGGTAATTAAGGCTATACTGCCACACACTTAATATAGCAGCAAAGAAGCAAGTGTGATCAAGTAGATAGTGCTCTCAAGTACATAATTTCATATGTATGTGACCCAAGCATATCAACACGATCAGAGAACAGTGGGCTGGTTTTTTTAATAAACATTAAAAAATTGTGCTTATATTATTTTTTTTTTCAAACTGAAAATGCCTGGGAACAAAAAAACCATATTAATCTACCCCACCTCTAGTATAAGCAAATTCTACACTTTTGGGTTGCCTTTTTTTTGGCTAAGCCCAGAATTTCTACAGAAATACAGGACACTTGCACAACTCTTCTTGTTTAGAAGATGTGGTTATCCAGTTAACTGGTTCAAACAACTAGACAGCTCTCCTATGGAACATATCCCACTAAGGTTTTTCCCTTAATATTACCATATAGTAAAACCAGTAATAAGCTTTTCACATACCTCAATTATTTTATAAGAGTTTAGAAGCTCCTCTTTTTACACACTGCAAGCCTTCAGTTCATAGGAACACTTTCTAGCTGTCATTACTGCACAACCACGGTGCAAATAAACTTTATAATCGGCTCAGATTGCAGACATAAGATTCAGTAAAATCAAATATCTAAACCTCCAGCCAGGCTCCAAATGAATGAGTACCAGAGCAGGAATAAAAACCTCACAGTTTGTAAAAGAACAGTCAGAATAACTGTTCAGTCTGCCTTAACTGAGCTTACAAAATATGCCCCTGCTATTAAAAGGACAATATAATCTAAAAGCAGACTAAGAAGCATGAGCATGAGGATAAAAAATATGAACATCCCACCCCCCAAAAAAACCCTACAACACTAAAATCTTTACCGAGACAAATACCTGTGCAGAAAAAGCTGATATTGTCGATACCTTTCTAAAGAGACTGCATGTATTCTAGTGACAGCCACCCACCCGCTATTCAAGATGTGAAGCAAAAGGAGGACTCTTTCAGACAGCACATTTCTGCTTTCTGTGTCAGCAGATCTAGTAGGAAAAGTTAACATTCCCTTTGACACCTTCCCAGCACTGTCTTGGCCAAGCAGGGGCAATCCAAACCTAACATACAGACCTGTCAGCAATTAGATCAGTTGAACTGTACACTAGGAAAAGACCAAACAGCTTTCAAGCACAGAGATGGAAAGCTCAGTTTACGTATGGCCCAAACTGCTGTTGTTTGGAAGATTATCACCTGTAAATGACAACTCCAGTCATGCAGTAGCAAAACCCTGCCAAGGCTGCCTCAGACTCTAGCCTGTGGCATGACAGTCCCTTTCCATCATCCACATGCACCACATGTCTGGCACCAACGAGGAAAAACCTGTTACCAATCTGCAACTCTATGAAACAAAGCAAGGATTCAAAAGTCAAAAGTTGTAACTGAAAGGACATTTCAAAGCAGAACCAATCTTCCATTCCCTGGTTCACAGGACATCTTTTGCCTCCCAAATGTGGCTACGCTGCTGTTTAGAGATGCAGTCTGAGCACACATACGTATCTGAGCCACGCAACAAGCCAACAGGTAAGCCAAGAGCCTTATCTGCAGATATATGTATTAACACCAAAGGATGCATCTTTGTTACATCCAGCTCAGCATAACTTATGGTCCTCAAATGGTACAATACCATTCTCTCCATCATCCCTCAAATATGACTTTCTAATGCTTCTCTTGCTTCTGATCTGGCTATCAGATGGGAATCAGTTTGCTCTAATAAAATCTACTGAACTGTTTACCAGCCTCTTCCGAGCTGATCTTGAAGGAGGATGGGTGAGATAGGCTGGAGACAAAACAGTGTTAAGGAAATTTCTGTAGCTGTAAGAATTACCCTCAGGACTTAGCTAACTGCTGTTTCCACAAAGACAGAAGACAGCTTTCAAACCCCATTACATTCCAGACACCATATTTGGAAGCCTGAATGAAGATGCTGGTAAGAGTGATTTGAATCTACCCTTTACAGTTCTGTGGGACTTGCTACTACAGAACATGAGCAAGAAAAAGGCCTATGCTGAAGGACCAAAATCTGACGTTTTTCTACACTAGGAAGATCAGAATCAGCAGCTAGCTAGAAAACCTGAAATTAATTTAGGCTTGTGCTCCTTTGAGTTGGAGCAGCCTTGAAAAAGAGAGGCAACAATGATCACCTAGAAAGAGTTGAAATCTACTGAGACTGTTATCTACAAAACAGAATTCTGTACACAAAAATTCCCCCTGGAAAGAGACAATATGAATTCAAACCTACCAGGCAGCTCACAAGCAAACCTTTCCATTAAGAGGAAAGCTAGCCCCAATTATGACAGAACTGAATAAACTCAAGGCAGCCTGGGGAGTTCATCCTCCTGCAAGTTCCTAGCCTTTCAAGTGCTCTTTGCTTGGTTTCTGTTGATCCTTCCAGTAGAATGTCAATCAGCTAGTCACAGCTTTTAAAGGGAGCTCATTGTTTACACTATAACCTCCCACTAACAAGCCTAGAAAGGGAAAAAAATGGATCAGGACAAAGGGCTTCTGGATGGCTAAGGCTATGTAAGCCAGGCCACCAGAAAAGTCTTTATACAGAGCCTGGATCATTCTGCCTAACAGGTGGAAAAAGGCTCTGAAATATACCTGGATCACCAGAGCACATGAAATAAAAACTGACACTGAGCATGGACTGTTGTTGAGGTTCTGCAACACACTTGTTATCAAACAGCTCATCAGCCAACTACAGATCCTCTCACATTGACAAGACTGGTGCTGGGGGAACTACTTGCACACAGGACTTTGTCGAATGCTGTTCCTCTTCTCACACCACTCCCTTTGACAGAATAGCAAGCCACTGGCATGACGAGTTCCAAGACTCTGACATCACCGGCACAGATAGCCCAGAAGTGGCAGTCGGTCAGATGTACAACACCTGAGCACTGTTGCTGGGACTTCTCCCTAAGTCTGAAGTTGTGACAAAATTCAAACATTTTCCTGAATACAGTAAGAAGTGTACATGTGAAGTGCACATGTTGATGACATCTGAGGCTTCCATTAAATGCATTTTACAAATATACTTTTTGATGTCTGCAATAAACACAAGTATCTCATAAGAGGATTACTATACCCTTTGGAGAATCACAGAGACGTTAATGAAGGCCAGGACCTAAGACACAAGCAAAACTTCAGGAATCCCTAAGTTTTTCTATCTATGCTTCTGTATGAAAAGTTTCATTCAGTACCAAGAATTGTCATTGAGTACACATTTAACAGATACACCTTTTATCTGTCTTAAAACAGCAGTCTCAAAAGTCCGTGTGTAACACTATGCATAACTCTATCTCCATCACAGGCACAAGTGCAATTTCAGTCTTTGTGAATTTAATACCACAGAAAACCTACAGATTCTTGGCACTATTAGAATAATGCCAGTTTTAAATCCACAAGTGAGAGACTGAATCCACTTTGTGGTAAACCTGCTATAGGAGAACTATTTTGCCTTCCAATAACATTAATGCCCTGGAAGTTAACAGCTTGACTAGACCCTGGAATTTTATCTAGACGGTTTATGGGACTTGTTACATCCATCCCTCCTTGCAATTAGCTGGGTAGCTCAAAGCCACTGGGATTCTAGGGAAATCTCAGGGAAGAGACATCCTCTGATTGAGCCCAGTTTGTAATGAGAGTTAGCATAACAGATGCTAGAGCAGATGGAATGCAAATACAACACAGCTGACACACCTTTGTTTTCTTTCTCCTCCTCCTTTCAAAAAAAGGAAGACTTGCAAAGGTCAAGAGCTAAGAAAGTACTAGCTGTACAGTGTTTCTATGGAAGACATTAAGAACTGCATTAAAAACAGCATGTTTAGAAGTATGCTCCTTTTAATGGCAGTTCTGACATTATGGCCAAACTGAACTGATTCTTTTCAAAGCTTAATTACATATTGAGCCTTTTAAACCAGCTTATGGGTGCACGTATTAATTTGAGAAACTTCTAACCTTGTCTAGTTTTGTGTCTAAACAAGAAATCTGACCACACACATTTCTTTCTGCCACAGTACAGACATTCATCATTCCAAACATTAAACCAGCAGACCTTCTTTTGAAATACTTTAAGCAGAACATTTGAGGAAAGACCAATTATCTTCTGGATCCCTTCCACACTAAGAGAACCTCACATTAGTCACATCTTGATTTTTGTCAGCCTGTCTTAATTTCAGTGCTGCACAGCAAGGTATTACACCACTCTTACACCACTGGGCAGCCTGAATTCTCGGGGAGATTTCAATACAGCCACAGTTAAAGAATAACAATATTACTTTTATTGATTTAGACCCAAACATTCCTAATTGATTATACAGACAAATGGATATTCAAAAAGTGGACTAATTACCTCTCAGAATCTCTATTTGGATATGATCTTGCAAGTGGTGATACTGCATGGCTAAGAACAATGTAGGCATAATCAAAAACTTGTTTCACTTGCATGGCACCGTAAGAACTTCTGCCAACGTCGTTTCCTGAAATAATGTGACAGTCATCAGATCATCTTTTTTTAATATCAGTAACCAGAAAATTATTCTTACTTACAGCTCAGAAACCTTAACAATACAGCTTAACTCTCTTTAAACTGGTTAGCCCATCCTACTCACACGAGGAAGAACTAAATATGACTGTCTCAACAAAATAAGCTAACCTTACGAATGACACTTAACATTATGCATTCAATTTACCACTTTCAAAATACCGGTGTACCAGTGCCTGAAAGAAACAGAAGATACAGACCAGCTTAAAGCTCTTAGAGCTGTTTAAGAGGGAACCTACCAAGTTTAAAGCATCATGTCTCACTTACCAGTAGTTTCTGCAGGCCAAATTCAGCTTAAAATTCCACTTGTGCAATCACATTATCTTCATAGGGCCAGGTATACTTACATCATCAACCCCCACTTAACCTTATCAAAACTAGATTGATAAACCAGCTCATAGAGATTATTTAGCTCCATAGGATAAACCAGTTTGTCAAATCTCTCACAGAGGATTCCAGAAGTTAGTATGAAATTGTATTTTGATCAAGTTAGTGGCACTTCTTGGTTGCCCCTATTTAAGCATGAATGACATTTATAGCAGAACTCCTCCCAAATAAATTCTCATGTGTGAGGAACTGCAGAAGTTAAGAACACGCCAAAGATTCTATATCAGTGACAACGTACAAGCATCAGTCTCCCATTTAACACCCAGAAAGATGTTGCTATTTCTAGCAAGAAGAAACATTTGGGGTTTTTTTCTGTAGATATATTTGGCACCAGACACCAAAGGTTCACTGTCACCACTCAATTTAAGAAACAGGAAGAAAACTTCCTTCAAACTGTATGTCTAAAATACAGATTAGATCCTGAGTGGGTAGAAAGCTACTTACAGTAAAAGGTTCCCTTATTCAAGCATCATTTAGAATAATGCTTGAAATGCTGTAAGAACACTGAAAAGGAATGAACCACTGAACATGATTATTTTAAGCTCGAAAATCAGATCAGGGCCCATGAACAGGGTTTAACGAAAAATCTGCTTTGACAATTGATAAGTAAAAGACAGACTCTGCCCTTTGGAGGACCAAATCCAGTGAGGCTGAATTTGACTTTAAAGGAACCCTTCACTTGCTGAACTATTTTCTCCAGCAAGCCATTATAGATAAATGTACTGAGGTCTGTTATCCAGAGGAAAAATAACATAGCCTTGGCTATACTACTTCAGAATACATCTTAGTCCTTCAAGATTCTCCAACCATAATGCTACTTTAACAGAAAAGCATAATCAAAGAAAAGAGACAGGAAAAATCAGAGCATTTGAAGAACACAGTTTCTTCAGTAATTTATAAGGTAAAATAAAAAATTATCAGGAAATATTTCCTGTTTATTGAAATAACTGAGTATCTTGTTCTGAATGCACTGCTGCAGTATCCAGTGGTTACTAAACTCAAAATTACAAAAGGCTCTCTAAACAGCATATTTGCAATTTGACTGTCCTGAAGTAAGCCTAGGTCAATGTGGGCCCAGGACAGTGAAGCTAGGAAGAAACACACTGTAGTTAAATTCAGAGCAGTTCTACAAAGCAGCAGAGGACTTCACAAACGACTTTGTCCAAAGGCAGCTGAACAGAGACCAAGGTAGGGCAGTGGTCAAGAAATTAGAATATAAAAATGTTAATGCTACTGGAAAACCAATTATTAATTCAGTACAGGTTTTCCAGGGGCAGGACGCATCGTTGTGTCCTACAACGATGCCACCTTCCACATAATGACACGCTAAATATAAACACAAGACAGAACTAAATTGAGAAACAACAAAAATGGACTAATTGCGGTTAAACACACACAATTGCACCTACCATTAAATTCAAGTCCACCTAAAGTTGGACTCAATGATCTTATGGGCCTTTTTGCAACCTAAATGATTCTATGAATTCACATAACAGGAATTCAAGAATACATACCCATTCAAATTATGTTAATTTAGTCTAATCTGGTGCCAAGGCAGATACCTTTGACATGCATCTTGCATGGTGTTACATCAAAATGAAGACATTGCTGCAACAGACTGTCAGATACTCCTGTCATCAACTGTTGCCACCTCCACTGTCATGCCGACAAAAGAAATCATAAGCCTTCCCTAATCCACTTACAGCAAACTCAGGCAGTTTAGTTTAAACCACCACCAAAGTTGTGTATGAGTCTTGATTGAAGCAGATTTGAGAACAGAGGCAGGATAGCTCATGCCACAGCATGCCTAGGTACCTCAATTACCTCATTCTGCTCCTGTAATTAGCTCACAAAAATATCTGAATAAACATATCTTATTCACTTATACAGTCTGCAGAGCTTCTTGCACTGCAGCTGAAATGCAGGTATAGAAGCCAGAGCTACTACACGGACTACTGTGAACTTCACCAGCCATGTCTGTACAAAGGTGGCCCTACCCAAGCCAGAAAGCAACATACTGGAAGAAACCACAAGGCCACACATTCGCATTTGCTGTCCTGAACAGATTTTCTTCTGAGAAATCCTTCTCATTAGCAGATCACATCTTACGTACCTGAGCATCCTTCTTTTGACACAGTCTACAGATCAATTAGTTAAAGCACACAACACAAATGCTCTCATTCTTAATAAATAAATAAATAAACCCCCAACACTCAGGCTTCATTATCCAGGACAGAGCCTTGGGTGACATGGTTTAGTGTGAGGTGACCCAGCCCGTGGTGGGGGGGGGTGGAACTAGATGATCTTGGGGTCCTTTCCAACCCTAACTATTCTATGATTCTATCTGACACATCAGTAGATAACAATGGTGTGTGATTTCATGTATAATTCAATCCTCATTCTTTCATACAAAGTCTTCATCCCTAAAGGAGCATGTCTAAGATTTCTATCACTCGCTATCAGTATTATCACCCTGTCAGGTAGCCTTCCATTACCTGAAGCAGTTTTAAGAACGTGGCCTGAAAAGGCAAAGGTAAGACCATGAGCTAGTATTGAAGCAGATCCCTTTATGTTAAGATATTATCTAGTAAATACCTCTTGCAAAATTTAGCATTAAAAGGGCTCTTTCAGATACTAACTTTAATGTGTATATAAAATATATTTATGAAAATGCCCAAATACGTATTTGTAGGTTCTAATGATAAACAGCAGATATTGAAAAGCTACAGTGAATAACTCTGGGCAGCCACTAAGGCTAGACCAGATAATCCCAATAGTTGTTGCCAATCTCAAATCTAATTACCTCCTGTATTTATGAGCTATCAAGACATAAAGCAAGCAACATTAAGCATAATCAGTGTTGCCAACTAGAGTCTCTTTTCAAAGAAGACACTGAATTTAAGGTTTAGAACATTTGTGCATGCCCATAATTCAAAATGAAGAACAACCTTTCTCATGAAGGGAGCAGGTGGAACTCCAAGTCACAAACTGCAATTTAGCTACTCTTGCCACTTCCACTCTGAACCAAGATCAAATTCATTCCTGTTTTGAGCATAAGAAATTACTTGAGGACCTTGATAATGTCATTCACCAAGGCTTATTATAAAATAATAAGCTTCTCTAACAATCTGCTAAATAAATGCCAAGCTTGTTTTACAACCATAGATTAAAGATACATCATCTGCAACCAGTCATGCGTTCTAAGACACGATACTGCAAGACCAACTCTGCACAAACCTCTTCTAGGATGGTATCATCTACCCTGCTCCAACATGTCCCTGTGAACATTTTTCTGAGTGTCTGGCTTTACAGTTCTCTAAAGGAATGCTCTCACTTTTTATACATCAAAGAAAGGACAACTGTCAGGATAAACTGAAATGATGGCAGCCAGAAGATGTTTATAGAAACTCCCTTCTTTGGATGATGACAAGGCAGATTTTCCTCTCAGTACCCTGTCCCTAGGACACTAACGCAAGATGAAGAATGTTAGGCTATCTATGAAGATCAAGAGATCAAGCATAAACCACCACTTCAAAATGCATCACAAGCTAGATAAGCCTGACATCCCAAATCCAGATTTCAGCACACTTCCCACTTTAAGTGTAGACTCCCAACATCTTTGTTGAAATACTGGTTCCCAAATCACCCTAATTAGTCTTTGAGAATTTCAGAGGAAACTCTACAGCACCCAGGAGAATCTGAGAAAACCTGCTATGATCAAAACAATACAACACTGATGCTTGTTCCTTCCAGATCTAGGAATTAACAGAAGGTATTGAGCAAGTAGAATTGAAGCATCATATCCTTCTGATGACACCATTTATCTGTTAGCCAGACATCACCTTTTCACACAAAGAAAATACATTTCCTCCAACTTAAAAGAACTAATTCCACTGAAGTTAATCCTGTCCCCTAAAAGAATATCTAAAGCTATTCTTACAAGTTATACCTTTCAGCATCCTACTGCTGAACTAGTACATACACTCATAGAGGAAATTTTACACTACTTGGACAATCTTGAGACATTGATTTTTTTATTTTCAACTCTATGCTTTTTGGCTGATTCCTGGATTAAGGAATCATCTTTCAAAGTCTTCTTCCAAGCAGCTGTGATCAGGGTAATGAAGGACTGCAAAAAAAGATGTAAAAACTTATGCATACAGTGCAAAAAGATTTGAATGGGAAAAACTTTACAGAATCTTATGCACACTTTAACCAAGAAATATCTGTGTCTACTCTTTACCAAAATACTTGCTCCCGTCTCCTCCACAGTACTGGCACTGACCCTTACACACTGAGTGGGTCTGACCATAAGCTAATCAAGTAGAGAGATGTCATCTTACTTGTCATCTGTGCAAAGACCTGAAGCAACTGAAAAGTTTTTTTGTACTGGGACACAAGCAGTAGTAGAACTAAACTAATTAGCAGAATTCTAGACATTATCTACATACACCTGACAGGTACTTTAAGATACTGTAGGAATATGCAAGTAAGTCTAGATCTGAGGAGGTTGTATTCCTCTGATTCAAAGAGCCATCCTACATGTTCTATGTAATTTTCCTCCTAGTTCCATCAGACAAGTTCTAAAGCTCTGTGGCAGCTGTCAGAAAATATCCCTATGGGACACTGTGGTCAAATAACTTCAAACTATTGTCAGCTTTCATTTCCCTGCCAAAACTTTCTATCCTGTAAAAATTACATTATCTCAGCCCATATAACCTCATCTAAAATTTAACTCTTATCAACGCTTTGATAGATAGATGTCTCCTAAACTATAGTTCTTAGCTTCTGCAAGATTTAGGCTAGGAGCAGTTTAGAGCCATACTGGCTTTATAATTTTTTTTTTTTCTCTGAAGAGTCAAAGAGAAGCAAAAATTCCAAAGCACTAACAGCGGTGATTAAAACATTGTGCAACACATGTAATTTCTTCTCTTTCAGTCCTCAGCAGATAGGAAGGAACAGAACTGGAGGACAATAAATGCTTCTGACCATAAAGAAACGCAGCTCATGCTGCTATTCACATGGGTCTGCTGGCAAGCTACTGAAGGAAATCTCAATAACACAATGAAAGTTCTACAAATGCTATCTCATGCCTGGCCAAGTGGAAAAGTCATGGTGGACACAAACACTTGGCTACAAACATATCAGAGATGTGGTTAGGCAAATGAGTACCTTAGCTTGAAATCTGTTCTACAGAACTATGAGCATTCAGCCTATTGAGTATTTATAGAAAGGTGCCAGACTTCAGCTCCTGATCCATGGTATTTGCTTTAAAAGTGCTGTACATAAGCAGTCTACCCACAAGATGTGACAGTATGGAGTTTGAGTGCCAATTACATTCTAGAAATACTGATGCTGAAGTCCAAATTAACTGAAAATTGACTTGTTAAAAAGCTGTTTTGGAATTTCAGTTACTTGCGACAGTCTAAATAGAATCCAAACTGAGTACTATATAACATTGGACTTTTTTTTCTCAGGAGCTCAGCCAAAGTTAATCTTGATTACTTTAAAGATTACTGAATGAAAACCAGATCTTAAAGAAAAAAAAATATGTTACTTTCAAAAGTACATGCAACTATAACTGGCATTCCCTGAAGGTCCCTGCGCAGCACAAAATTCAGTTATGCAAGCCACTCTTCACACCAACACCATAATAAAGCTGGTCTCTCGCTACATATTCATGAATATACAACCATGTTTCAGTCTAGTCTTTACTGCACCACACTGCAGGACACATACCTCATCTGGGGCATTTCTTTCCCATACGTTATAATTTATCTGAAGTACGGCACCACAGACTGTGGCAGAAAAAGCTACACCCTCCATTCTCATTCTCTCACAATGAACAAAGTTGTTCCTATCTAGCAAACCCCCTTCTAGGATTTCCTCCTGAACATCTTTCTTTCACTACCCCTTAAGAACTGCTTAGAGAATCTTCTTATACACCAAACAGTTCTCAATGTCCAGTGCACTACGTAGCTGCACTGTTGGCACGCAATCCAATTTACTCAGGCAATGAATCTTGGAAGACTTCAGGTCCTTATTCCTTAGCCCATCTTCACAACTGTACCTCGACACCAGCAACAGCCTCTTCTCTGTGCAGCTTCTTAACTCATTTGACACACTTTAGGGACTCTAACACAAGCTGAGGGAGCACAAGTTGACCCAAAGCTCCAGAATATTGCAAGAAGTGTACAATCTTACCAGGCAGGAGAGGATCTTCAATACATAGCATGGATGGTCTATATCCATTAGTCATGACTTTCATTATTTCTTCTTTGGCAATATAGGCACCTCCATTTTTTATTCTAATACCAGTTTTCAAGTAGTTAAAATTCCTTCCATAGAGTTCAAAAAATTCTATCAGAAGCATTCCAAGGTTTTCATCAGCTCTTCTGGCATCGATTCTTGGATGCAGCTGTGACAGAGCAGTTGTTAATTATTAAAAATTAATACTTTTCAGACCACAACACAGTGCAATAAAAAGCTCTCATTTAAACAGCTGAGTATAATCACTTAACACAAGTCTAAACTGTCATTAATTCTTCATTTATTTAAACTACCAAGAGGGGGCAGCACTTCAGCAGTACCCGGAAGTCAAAGAATTCCTTCTTCCCTCCTCTTCCAGCTTTTTGAGGCTTAGTAAATTCTTTTCCCTAAACCAAAAGCAATAAAGTACTGCAAACTACATTACAGCTTAATTAGTAACAGTAATGCCTGCTTCTTCCCAGAAAATCCATTGTCAATGTTTTCAAAAGTAGTGGGGGGGTTCTATTTACCCTAACTAAAATACAATTTTTACCTCAACCTTCCCATATTATGTATGGTATGCAGAAAATTATAGTAATATTTCAATTAATCATTAACAGCAGCAGAATATGTAGGTTTTTCCATTATCACAGTATGAGAGATACAAACATTGTACCTCATCACACAAAAATCTTACTGTCACAAAAATATACTAGATGTTATAACTCATTAGCTATTTCATTAGTTACCTACAATATTTGTCAGTAAGTCAAAATCAAACCAACATATATGTTATATACTTCAGAATTTTAATAAACACTGAAATCAACTACTCCACATAATCAGTCTAGGAAGCCACTTAATCTGCATCCTGGCAGACTTACAAAACACCAGTAATGATTCAGGTACTGGAATAGGCTGCCCAGGATAGCAGCATAATCCAAATCATAGGCCCTGGTATATAAAGCAATGCACAGCCTCTGTGCTTTTTTGCAAGGCTCCTGCTGCTGCTTCAGTTCACTTCTGTTCACACACAGTGAACAGAAGTTCTTAGAGTTTTGAGAGGTAGTCCATAGGAGCTGCCAATGAACAAATACCTAGAAGTATGTAACAGTAAAGCTGTGCATTGCTAGCTAGGGAGTCTAAAGAATCAGCACCATAACAGGGCATAAGTACCTACACCAAAATATTTTAAAGAACACAAACAAGGAACAGACTTACCTGCAGGAAACTAATTGCCATCAAAATTAGGCTGTAAGAGCTAATTCCACCCGTAAAAACTTCATTCAAGTCCCTCTGAAGGAGGAACTGTTTTAATACTAAAATCAAGTAAGGCAGCAAAGAATATTTCTGCAAAGCAAAGTAAGTCTTATCAATGACAGTGTCAACGTTCTGAAACAAAGAACAAACTACACAATCTCCACACAATAAGATTCATCTTCTAATACAAAAATGTTTAGTGGTATGCTATAAAGTGTTTCCACAGGAAGAACTGAAACATGCCTTTTTTTAGTCTAAAAACAGAAGACTAGACTTCAACTCTTATTTGATCAAACAGCTTACATATCAAATTTATACCCACCCCCAAAAAGGAAGACTTTCATATCCTCCTTTGATTGCCAGTGTCACTCATTATAGTCAAAGCTTTCTATCTAAACCATACTTTTACTGCAGAGCATGAAAAGTAAACTTGATTTTAAGTAGGTAACTGCAGAAGAATTTATTTTAAGTATGTAACTACAGAAGAATAATCAAGCATCACAAATTCAAGGTAAACAGAACTTCAGACTTGCAAAGTTTAGTACCTATCTGCAGATCTAGGTATGATTACATAAGTCCCTTCAGTGTATAGGTTTATCCACACAAACACCTAGCAGTCAAAAGCAACACTGAATAGACATCAGCAGAAAATAAATTATCCATGTTAAATTAACATTAATGATTATAGCCTTCAGTAATCAATTTTCAAAATTCTAAGCCATATCAAAAAAGGTTAGCTGAGCACCTAGCACACCTTTGGCATGTAATATAACATTCATTATATGTCTGATACCTTCATGTATTCCTTGATAAATCGAGCTGCCTTCACACCAGTTTCTACATTAAAACTGATGTCAACTTTCACTTCTGTCTCCTGGTCAGTAAGTTTTATTATTGGTACCTGAAAAGATTAAAATAAGGTTTTATGAATACCCAGAAATGCAACACTGGTGCTACTCTCCAGCTTATTCACTTAAGACACAAGGATACTATCAGTCCAAATGAATACAACTATCAAGCTAAGAAAATACAGTCTTGAGAAAAGATAATAATCCTAACATAACTGAAAAGCAAATATTTTTTAGCGAGGTGATTAAAAACACAGGCATGCGGGTTCACATTAGCTTCTCATCACTCGTGTACTTTCCCATAATTATTACATATCTGTCTCCATAGCTGAAGTGTCAGTGTTTTGTAAGACAACTAAATTTATTTAATTTAATGACTCACTGTTGTTAATAGGAGACACTCTATACTCATAACCTGTAGAAACTGCATTCATCTGACCCAGCACTGCACCATTCACTTGCTAAACTGATAGAAGGCTATCCTAGCAGAAAAAAATAAAGCACTGCCTGTTGGTTTATCAAGCTGTACTGGTTCACTGCAGAGTCAAACCAAACCCAAACTGGATAAAAGCAAAGCAGGAATAGCAATACTTCCTCTTTTGGCAGCAATTAATTATTATGGAACTACCAGTACTACAGCTGAGTCTCAGTTTCACACCACCACCACCTTGAGTGCAGTTATTCTACAAAATTATCCTGCAGTCATAGCCTAAACATCAGCTGATAACATCTATTTTAAATCAAGCTTCTTGCACTTTTAATCTGAAAAGGAAAGAAAAACCAAAAAAAAAAAAAAAGAGAAGCAAAGCACCATTTCACAACAACTGCAGAGGTATGGCCTTCCAGCAAATACAGTACACTGCATGCTATTGTTAAGCACAGATTCTACTAAAATCTTGCACAGACAGAGCAAAACATTGTGCTTAAGGCAATATAATTTGCTTCATGAATTAAGAACACTATTTATCACCAACATCTTAAGGGGTCTGAAAACTCTTCAGTTCAGTATCCCGAAGACTTATTACTTACTGTAGCTTTATCAAGTACTTTAATGGAATACGGCTCAGCCACATTGTGTTTTCTTAGTGCTTGCTCCAGTAGCTGTAAAGGTGGCCGTTCCCATTTCCCAAAAACAACTAGATCAATATCACTAGACAAAAAGAACACAACATGAGATCCATTAAGTCTAAAACATAATAATCCACACACAAAAAAAAAAAATTGGCACTCTTATGTCTTACAAGTCCTCCAGGATGACCATTTTGCAACTTTTAATCTAGATTCCCAGGAAGCTGCTTTTAGGAATGCTAAAGAGATGGCCTAATGTGCCTTAGGACCCAAAGCAGTATTCTAGTTTCTTGCTTTCAGTTCTCTGCCAAGTTCTTTATCCTCCTCTTCCTTTTACATTTCTTCCTCCTTCCTCTCTGACTTCCACAGCCCAATCCCATCCTTCATCTACCAGCGTTGACGGGCACATTAATAATCCAAACAATTTTTAGTGATTGTTATTCATAAAAGTGAAACGTCCAGTGCTTTCCTAAGCAAAATTAATGGATACAAAGACAACACAGTCTTTAAGACACAGCTATACATCCACCTATTGAACCATTAAGCGATACAAAACACTGAATTAGACATTTTAGACATTTTGTTCTCAAAAATAAAGGAAAACAGCTGTGATGACTCTTGCAACTTTGTACAGTAACTCTGTGGTGATAGTAATTCACCTTATTTAACAAAACACAATCTTTACATAGGAAACACTGAACATTCAATTTCACTGTATCTTGAAAACAAAGACTAACCACAGACACAAGGAAGTAAAGGTAATTCACCAAAGAGCCAGTACATATCTAGAGAAGTACAATGATATACCAAATAGTTAAATGTAAGTTAAAAAGCTTTTCCCCTTGTAACAGGGGACATTAGGTAAAAAATTTACTGGAAGTTCGACAGGTTTACACATTCCAGTCTGAATTCTCCTTTGAAATTCACCATTATTCTAAAAGGCAATCTTTATATAAAGTATTACTTACCTGGTTGGAAGATAAAGCCCTGTACTAAAGCTGCCAAATATCTGGACCTGAAAAAAAAACCACACCAGTGAAATAACTTATAATTATGAATGCTCACTTCATTTCACTTTCACAAAACAAAAATTTTTCTGGACTCATTAAGGATATAGTCCAGTAAAAAGTCATTGAACTTAACTTTACTACATACTGTGTGAAACCTGCAGAAATACAATTTCTCTTATAGACACAGCTTCAGAGGATTATTTTTTAACATGAAATTACTACCAATCCTGCTAGCAGCAGAGCACAATCTTTTGAAACAACTCCTTTTTGCTACTTATTTCCAGTTTGATGTAAGTATAGGCTGTTACAAATTTCCTTCATCCCCACTTCCTTCTTTCCTCATAAGATAGCTTTACTGAAATTGGAAGAGTTTAAGGGAAACATTTTTTCCAAATTTTTAGGTTTAAACCCAGCAAATGCTTCTAAAACACGATTCAGATAAATATGAAAACTGCAGATTTTACTGCAAGGAGGATTATGAAATTGTTGCAAGTGTCTGTGCGTGGAAAAGAAGGCATGCCCAAGAGACCTTCATGGCCCACATCAAATGCTTTGGTATGCTTCGAATTGGGAGAATTGAGACATTCTTCTCCCTCTGCTACAGCAGAGCACAATTTACAGGTTCACTTCTTTGAAATTATCTATGAAAAGGCTGGGCAACACCAGCCCATTTAAGTGTTTATCTCTGTTCCCACAAGCTAGAAAAATGTTATCATTAAGGAAAAATCATAGATGAGGATGCACCAGAGAAGCTTTTCTGTATCTTTAGCTCAGCACTGTGGCCACAGCCCTCACTCTTCATCACTGAAGGCTGTGAAATCACAAGGGTCTGAAATGTTTCTGCTGCTTCATAACATTACTATCTGGTAATCAGAAAGGTTATGCTAGAGATACGCTTTACACTACTTCCAGATGTTTTTCATTTGGGAGAAACTTACTGTTTAGGCAATAAAAGGCTTGAAAATACAGCAACTTCAGCTGCAATGTAGCTCAGGAAGTCAAGTTCACACTAAAGCAGGGTTAAAGTAATTTACTGAACGCCAAATTTGTGAAGAGTACCAAAAAAAAGAAATAATCCAATAATTTAAAATGAACTGCAAAGTACTGCAAGAGCTGTGATATTAAGTCAATTGCCTTAAGTTTGAAGTCTTATCTGTTCAATTCTAAACCACAAAAAGATAATAGCAAGGTTAAGGGAACAGAGCTCTATAATTTATCAGAGAAGCAAATCAACACTTAAATTACACTCACATCAGCTGTAGGCCAAAGATCTTTGATGACAGTTTCTATCCTCTTCACCACTTCTCTTCTCATAGCTGCTTCTTCAGGACGAGGGGACATGAAGTCATAGAAGTCAATTATTTCTTCGTGTAGTCTAAAGGAGAAAGTAATATCAGTTATAATGACACGTTAGCTATTGCAGTAAACTGCAACAAAAACAAGCCATAGGCATTATTTAATATCATCATTTAACCAAAACAAGCTGTAATTTCAAGAAAGATGAAAGCCTAAGTGATGTGCCATTCACATAGGTAATTGGAGGGTTTGGGATCTGGGATTGGGGACAGGCATATTCATACTTCATTTTTATGGCAGCACCTCACAGCAACCTAAGCAATACCAACACACCAGCCTTCATCACTTTACCTAAATACCAAAGATGTCAAAAGTCACAGAATGCAAACACTAGTAGACATTTACTGACCTTCTTACCGGCTCAACAGTGAAGGTCATATTCAATTCCTGATTCCCAAAGATTACTTTCTTTAAAAAAAAAAAAAAAAAAAAAAAAAAACCACAAAGCATAGCCTTAAAAACTACACAATGATCCACACGTGAAGCAGCACAAGAACCATTAAAATCTTCAAGTAGGTTCATTTTCAGGGCTTATTACTTCTGTGTATGTGGAAGTTCACACAGGCTTGCAAACAGGCCACTGGCACTGAGTTTTTGTAGAGGGCGATAAAAGGGGGACATTGAGTGTTCCCTGATGTGAAAATACCCACTTCAGCAGACAGTGACTCCTTTGACCACTCAAGCCCTTTGTTAGCAATTCATTTATATAGGAAGTAGCGTTCCAACTGATCTACTCAAAGTGTAGAAGCATTAAATGTATCCTCAAGTGGAAAGTACATTAATACCAGTGTTACATGAGTTCTGATACTGGATTATTATACACCTGCTAAGTCAACTTACTCCCCATCTCCTTGTACCTTAGAACACTCACTGGCAAATTTGAAAGACCAATTTGAATTTTCAGGTGAATATTACTTTGTTTTCAATGAAAAAGCATCAAGCCATGCCAAACAGTCAAGAAACATATTAATTCAATATTGCAGTAAAACACAAATACTGTCCTAAAATAAAAATATCAGGTCAATCCTTAATTAACATGCTTGGTCATTCAATGGAAAATTTTATACATCCCTAGTAGAACTCCTAACTCTTTCCCTGAAACTTTTGCAACTCATTTTACTAGAGAATTCTCACTACAACAGACAGCCTCCAACAGATCAGGTGCCCAATTTTGAAATGTCAGGATTCCTTTCTGTACGCAAACAGATTTTAGCAGCAAAGCACACCACCACTCCTAAAAAGCATATATACTTAAAATTACTGTTTGCCCTTTCTCTTACCTTAAACTGGGGCTGGATCCACAAAAGAACTTTAAATTACACAGCAGACTTCTCAACTAAACATGTCAATTTGTTGATAATCTATTTGATTTCAAATCTTCAGAGCAAGACAGAAAATACAAACCAAGATGCTCCTAATTCTTTGTTTCTAGGAAGTATGCTTTGGGTTTTTTCCCCTTTCCAAGATGACAAGACCAGTGAAGGGAATACCTGAATGCACCTAACAGCAATGGGGCCATTGTCTTGCTTATAAAAATTAGCAGTAGGTGAAAGCAGGAAGAGACAAAGCAGTTATCCAACTCCCTTGCAGCAATCCTTCCAAGCCTCCAGCAATTTCATGTGGCATATTTGAGGTGGATCCCACCCATAATGTATATTAGCTCAAACAACTCATCTTCCATTGATTTTTCCAGGTCTTTTTAGACCATTTATGCTTTTGTAATTCATAGTATTCTACGACAATTTAAGTACGCATCAGAATTAAGTACTTTATTTTTAACTGCTGCTGGTTAATGATTTTCTCTGATGCTCTTTTTCTTGGGGGAAAGAAAGTTATTACTGGCAGTTCATCCCCAAGCATAACACTTCTTAGGCTCCCAATTCATATCCACTTGTTTATCCACCAGCTCTTTTTCAAGCTACCAATCCTCATCTGTTTCTCTCTCCATACACAGGAGAAAGTCCAAAGTCTGATCAATGCTGACCTTCTTCAGCTTTTCTGTTGCACCATGTTCTCTGACAGGTGGCCAGAAATGCACACAGAGTCAATACAGCATTACACCATTCAGTCCACTTGTTTTCACTTTATTGTCCATACCTTTGCAAAGATTGCTGCTAATGACTATTTGAGGATATCTGAGCATACAGCTGGCTCTTTGAAAGAAACCATTATCAAAGAGCTTCAAGGTGTTTTCTGAACAATAGCCACCAACATAAAGCCCACCCACTGGGTATATTCAGTCTGAATTATTTTTCTTCAGATTCATGATTCCATATTTACTAGAATTTAATTTCCCCAGCAATTTTACAACCTAATGAATAACAAACTCCCACTGTGACTGGGTGCAGTCAGCTCCAGCTTTCTATTATCCTTTCTATCCTTTTCTCATTCATTTCTTCCCTCCAGGTATTTATGAATATATCGAGCAACAGACTCTTGACAAATGCCACTGATAACACTCCCTTATTATAAAGGGATTTTATTTTTTCCTTTGGTTACTTCTAAGCAGTTAACCCATAAGCCCAGCAAACCTGTGACTGTTCAATTTGCACAAAGTCTTCAAAAAAGACACATTCTTCTGGAAAAAAAAAAAAAAAAAAAAAACCAAAAAAAAAAAAACCCACCAACAAAACAGTTCCATGTTATCAGACTGATCACACAAATAAGGATTCACAATGAGTCCTTCAAGGAAATGAGACCTGTGAGACACAAATACCTTTATCAAAGCATGCACTAGTCCATTCATGTTTATTCATGAAAGGAAGTTCTGTTTTGTTATGGTATCAACCCCATCCAAGCACTCTAGGAGATACAGACATTCCTGAAAACAAATGCATTTACAGTAGCCACCCCATATTTAGGGAAGGAGGAGATAGAAGGCATCTCAGTTTCCCTATGCACTGCAGCCTCTACCATACACAGAGCAGTCTTTCAAAAGCAGCCCCTAGTGTGTCAGCAAGGTCAGAAATGCAGCAAGCACACAAGCACTCTCACTGCCATGCCCCACTAAGCTTCTGTTCAGATGATTAACACTGCCACAATTCCCAATCATGTTATGAAAGACTCAAAAAAAGACCACCCACCAACTAGTCTGTATTTCCTTCCCTGATCTACTTTTTAAGAAGTCAACTTCATATTTCCTACCTTGCACTGGCAATGCAGCACTTCATTTAATGTTTCAGTTTGCATGGGACAACAGCACAAAAGCTAGATAATCAAAACCCATTTAAAATTCAAACCATACACTGTGGTTTCACAGTTAAATTCATCTGGAATTCTTCAGCATATGCCACCACACAGAGCTGTACAACAGCTTTCTTTCCACTGATGGACTTAAACACTCCTGACTGAAATTTAAAAAGACAGTTCCCTGGAGTCAAAGAAAGTTCTATGGAGAAGTCTCAAGCCCTTCTCTGACAAAAAGCAATGCAATTAGTTCACTTAGTTTTCACTACATGATCGGACTTCTGGGTGCCCTTTCATGTCTTTGTATGAGCCCTACAGACTTGCAAGTTTCTTGCTTTCAATGTGCAAGGTTTTCAGATTTCAACATCCTTTGTAAACTTGTTCTCAAATGCTCTGTCTTAACAGACTTCTGTTTTGCTTGCTTTCTCCAGTTTTTCTAATTCAATAGCTTCCACATCTCAGAGAATATCATCTCCCTGGATAAGAATCAATGCTATCTTCACAGTCAGCATACGACAACATGACCATCTTAATACATCCTCTTCAAGCACTTGATTCTTTAGGCTTCCTACTGATGAACCTTCTCAAACCTGAGATGCTTTTTTAAAACATAGTCACAAAAAAGGCAGCTTTGATATACATAAAACAAGGTGCTGTATACTGCTCAGAACTAACCTCAGAGTAACTTCTTTACAAACTGAAGGAATAATAATTTGGTGTCTGAAAAAAAACAGATCACTACAGGATATTCACCCAGCCAATAAAGGAAGAGTTCTTAGTGAAGCATTTTGCCCGGGTAGCTTCTATGATCTTCATAAGCACTTGTTACTTCTTTGGACTGTGACTAATCATTAGGAACAGAACTTCAATTTGCAGCACATGATGTACATGCAGATGTAAGCAACATCTTAAGTCTTTCTTTTAAAAAAATGTAACTTCTTTCAACATACAGCACAGGTCAATTTTCTCAGCCTCCTCCTGACTCTTAAAGAATTTGGGCTCCCAACAGCATCCCAGCACCTACCTATTTTCTATCACATTTTATGCCTATTATACTACTTTCCTAGCAAAGACAGGCATTTTAATGGCATTTTTCACAAGGCAGTTTCATTATACTTACAGAAACACTTGGAGATATAACTGTCCTCTTAACACAAGGTGGAAAAGCTTAGAACACAGAGAGGCAGAAGAGAGGCTACTAGTATTTGCTACATTATTCAACTTGCTAATTTTAACAGCCTGAAGGAACCTGTTGTTCACTTAATACTACTACCACTAAGCACAGCAAACATCTGCTGCTTACAGGCTGAACTATGCAAGAGAAGTGATACCTTCTGTTTACCAAAAAAATTCATCCCTTTTACTGTTTCAGGGAAGGCAGACACTTTCAGTCTTCAGGTTAAAATAATACTCAGCAAACATTCTAAGATTTTTGGAATGCCTTTCCTTAAAGACACATTTCTAGGAAAGAAGATCATCTACTATCATCATTTAGTGGATCTGTAACTATTACTACATATAACATTGATTAACTGATTCTTTTTAAAAACATACTTATTCTAGTAAGTAAAGAATATGATTAAAATAAAAATATACATAATATAATAATATAAAGAACATGTTTCTAACTGAGAAGTCCAACACATCAGCCAAGAATCCTTATAAAACGAAAGAACAGACGCCAGAGTTAAAGCATGTGGGTGAGGTAAAGAAACAGGGAGGCAAAGAAACAGGGAGGCATAGACAGCTTTTCAACAGAAGCTTTGTTGAAATAAAGGTTGCAAATAACAGCATATATTCTTTCAATGAAGCATGAACTCCGAAACATGCATGAGGACTTTGCTGTCTCAAGACTTAAATCGTGAACAGCCCAGCAGCCACAGTGCGTATTTCAGAAATCTGTTGAACTACACCTTCACCTACACTACTGCAAAGCTCAACTGCACCATCATGGAAATGCAGGTGAAATCTTACACTACAACAATCAAATGCATTTGATAATAGACATCAGTGTTACAGTCAAACTCAGGAACAGCCTAGTGAAATCAAGGGGAATATATACATGATTTAATTAGTATATTCTGAGTTTCAAGACTTTTTCCAGTATAATCCAAGATTCAAGACATCTGCAAAAATAGCAAAAAAAGAACTATGTCCAAGGAGATGAACTTACAATTCTTCTCTTCCCACCCTATACTCACAGCACCATCAGGTGCCTTTACTTTTTTATACCAGTCCTCCTCATCACCAGTAACACTCAGGTAATAGGACTCTATGCCTTATGCAGTGTTCTAGGCTTACAGATGAGAAAAGCTATGAAAACATAGTACTACATTCACAGACTGCAGTGCCATACCAAATCAATCTCATGTTACTACGTAATTCAGAGAACAATTATGGTTTTTCCCCCCAGTGTAATCATATGGAAGGTAGTAAACTCAAAGACAGGGAGAATAAAAGAAAACAGAACTTATAAACCAGAACTGTGAAATGTTTTACAGGTAGCTACCCTAAATACTAAACTCAAACAAGAATGAAGGCTACTTTGCAAGCCAGCTACTAAGGAGAGAATGGAAGAAAAAAGTACTTTTGTTCTCAACTACAAACAGGGTAGTTTATAATATATTGTACCTTTTCCACAAGAGATCATACTTTTCTTATTTCCTCTCTAAGCTTTCTCTTTACCCCACACTCCTGCAAGTCAGAACCAGTCCTAATTGTAGATTTCCTTTCCAATTAAATTTTACCTCTTAGAAGCATTTTTGACAGTTCACACACTCAAACAAAGCTTGGTGGACTGATTTACACTGCAAATTTACAGACTTGAGTAACAGAATTTGTTTGCATTCTGGAAGAGAAAAAGAAAACTAATCTATTTTTGTTAAGTACGCCAATCCAATAAAACTCAACCAAGTACCTTATTAATGGCTGGATGTACTTTGAAAAAACTGCATTATAAATATCTAGAAAAGAAACTGATCTATATCTCCAAGTTAATATATGGCAAAATAGATCCACTATGTAAGCTTCTGAACAGCTGTACATTACTCCTGACTTAAGCTGCTGGACTTTACCACACCACCAAGAAAACATCACAATTATTTTGTTGTATCAGTGAAGGAATTATGCCAATAAATAGAACCGCTAAACACTGAAATTCCTATCTCAATACTATTCTTTTCCAAAAGCCCAAAGATAGCAAGCGATTAACATCCCAGACAAGTCAGAAAGGTTGCAACAGCACAAATATGATAGTGATGTGATGACAGACTCGTTATGCCCATGTAGATCAGGTATGTGTTACACCAGGCTAGCCACCAAAACCTTTAAGAGGAGCAGCAGCTCTTGACATAATCACGAGTAGCAAAGTCTAATTCAAAATGCATCCATTGAAGGACCACAAGCAGCAAACCCTGCACATTAAAGTCAGCATCTCTGCAAGACAATAGCTACAAAGGCCTTTTCTGGATTTAAGTACTGCTTCATTTCAACATATACAAGAGAAAGCTTCTTAATTTAAGAATCCCAACAAAAAGAACAAGGTGTTTCAGAGATTATTAAAGACACAACACTGGTTGTTTAGCAGAAGTGTGCATCACTAATCAGACTTCAGGGAAAAAGATCTACTACTACCTTGTCACAAGATTCCATCAGAAGATGTCTCCAGAAACCCCAAAAGTCATGCATAAAGCAGGAAAAGAGGATTGGAAGATTAAGGCTATTGAAAAGGATTATGAGGAGCAACTTAAAAAGATGCAAAGCTATGCTTGAGAAAGGATAAACTAGCTCAGGAGCCCAAAAACCTACTAAGTGAATTACGTGATCAGAACAGAGAAAGTTAAGTAGAGATGCTGGTAGGGTTTTTCTTCTTTTAATACCAGAGAGATTTCCCTGATCCTATATACAGGAAAAAATTGGCCCAAACCCAATTTTTAGCAGAAAATACTTCACAGCAAAATCTATTCCTAACAATTTGGGATTCACCAAAAGCACCACTCAATACCACATTTGGATCAGAAGAACATGAAGCAGCAATCTTTTTTTTCTTTTTTTTTTTTTATTAAAAAGCATTAGACATTCGTAATAGTCAAACTACTCTAAAGTAGAATCACTGCAACACTTGAACAGTTATGACTATATCAAGATGTCAACACAGATTTTGCAAATGGAAGTAGTATCTGAAAGAAGACCTTTGGAATTATTTCCAAGAATCAGTGAGCCACAAAAGAAATCCTGTTACCCACTTGGATTTCCAAACAGCATTTAATAATGGTCCCACATGTCCTTATGAAGGCTTACGAAGAAAATAAGCTTACATGGGAATAGAGCGAAGACTTTCATTTAGACCTTGAAAGAAGTGTTTTAAACAGAAACAAGCAGCTAGAACTCTTAGTTTCAGTCTTAAAGGAAGGTCACCAGTGAAGCCCCAAAGTGCCCTATGCTAGTCAACATCCTTGTAAGTGATGTGGCAAGGGGACAAAGAGTAAAGCAGAAAAGTCTGAGACTGCAAAATTACCTAAAGTAAGCCAGCTCAAGAACTGCAAATGGACATTAAAATACAGACTGCACAATGAAATAGCAGGCAGAGTTTGAGACAGGATACATATAAGCACAACAGAGGCATGAGAGAAAATTCTGTCTTTACAAAGATGCAATGAGGGGCTCTGCAACAGCTCTAAACACTGAGAAACAAAAGTTTGAAATAAGAATCCTGTTAAAAGGTCAGTTCAACACTTGGTAGCCAAAAAGAACAGGCAAATCCCATGTTAATAGTCAGGAAACAAAGTATAAGATAGAACAAGACAGCACAAGATGTAGTAATACTGTGACACTATCACACACAGGTCTGATTCATCTAAGTCCCAAAGATACAACAGAACTGAAAAGCATACAGAGGTGATAAACAACCAGAGGCATGAAACAGCTCCAGTAAAAAGAATTATTAAATAGACTGGAAAACAGACAACAGTCATGCAATTCAACTTTTTCCTTCTCTCTTTCAAGTCAGCTGCAAAGGGCACTCATGGACTGTCTCATTAATGCACAGACCTGCGGCTGGCAGAAACTACAACCTTAGTAACAGCCTCAGGACAAAAAAAAAAAATGGATCTTTACATAATGCATAGTTTAACTGAGGAACACCTTGCCACAGGACACTGCTGATCCCAGAAGCTCATACGAGCTCAAGACGAGACAAGACAAATTCATACATAAAATCCACAGCAAACTGAACAATGCACTGCCTGTAGGCCAGGTAGCCTGAGAACCATTGATCATTTAAAACCGAGTTCTTATTCCAGGAAATATCACCATAGGCTCACATTAATATGTTCATCTCCCAACATTTGGCAATGGCCTCTAACAGTCTCACCCAGTACAGCCATTTATGTTCCTATCACCAGTCATCTCTACTGCCAAAGCCCAACAACTGGGAAAAGTACCATGAAGCTGATGTTAGGATTAAACTGCTCCAAACATATCCCACTCTCCTTTACACACAGATGTGAGCACCTGTCACGCAAAGCCTTCTCACATTTTACTACTGTAGCTCAGCCTTTGTGACCTCTAGTACTATGTGTTCCCTCAAGTCTACTGCTGCCAAAACATTCTTTTCATTCCATTACTGAAAGCATCAGTCTCTAATGCTACTAGGTACCCACTTTGTAAGGAATCTTTGATCTCTACCTACACCACTCAACTTAGTTGACCACAAAAAAACAGGTGTTCTGTTCTTTTAACAGTTCATCCAGCAGCTACCAGCAAACTCTGCTGTGTACCAACCTTTAGCCATGAAAACAAACCACTCAACCACATCCTAATACTCTCTCAAGTCCCCCTCCAGGAATCTACTGCGACTACCGGGCAACCCCTCCCATCCTCCTCCTTGCATACTACAATATATATTGCCTAGTTCTGCCCCAATGCTAAGGCCAAATAAAGAATTAAGTGCACATTGCCAGCACTGCTTGACTCACGTTAAGACCTTCACTACAGATATCCACCTAACATCACAGGTAACAGACACTAATGATTTAACAGTTGTGTGCATGAAGCTTAACCCACTGCGTTGACTCTTTATGAGACGGTATTAGAGCACTGTAAGTACAGGGAAGAGTCAGATACCACCCTTACAAATCCATTAAAGCCTTTACATGTGCTAGACATGCCAGTGCAGACAGTAAAGGCTACAC
Source organism: Ara ararauna (assembly GCA_028858755.1). Classification (NCBI taxonomy): domain Eukaryota; kingdom Metazoa; phylum Chordata; class Aves; order Psittaciformes; family Psittacidae; genus Ara; species Ara ararauna. The sequence goes on along the minus strand of CM054377.1, from coordinate 74,567,842 downwards.
AGTTTCCAAAGTCCGCATTTTTTCAGCTCAGCCAAAGTACAATAGAATTGCAAAAGGGGCTGACAACATGGCATCCCTACACATTAATTTGCATTGTCCAGCTCTGACAGCAGCATAATAAGCAGCAAGGGTTGACAAACATGCAACTAGAGCTATGGAAGGTCCTGAATGCAATGCATTTTTAGTGCATTGTACAAAACACAATAATTAAATTTATTTTGGTCACCAAAGTTCAGCAATATACCATAAAAGCAGAAAGACCAGTAAAACTGGAGTTAAGAAACGCTTCAGCATAAGGTGAAGGAATATACAAAACTTACAGTAGACTGACATAGACTAATATAGTAACACCACCACATCTGAATAGTTACAGAAATGAATCTCTGGACATCAATTTTGGTAGACAGTGCCCTTCAGCTGCAAACTCAACACTGAAGAACACTGAAGCAAGTCTTCTGCAGAAGCACCATTGTAAGCTTACCTTGCTTATAAGAACTCTTCCCAGGTATCTGCTATGGTCACCAGACAATGCTGGCCTGAATCCTTCTTCAGCCTAATCAGATGTGGAGGTGTTTGTGCTCTTGGGCTCTACAAGACAACTTTTGTGCCATTATCAAGAGATTGTTAAAGACAACAAGTAGTGATGAATACAGTAAGTCATCAGATGCTATGCAACGCTAATTAGTCCAGGCAGAGCACCATACCAATGTATCATAACATTTCTGGTGTCCACACTAAACCTCAACAAGCCAGTTCTGTTGTTTCTGCACAGCACTGCAATATACCAAGCAGATATGCCAGGTATTTTAGCACTAATCTCATTTAACATATACAATTAATTTGAATATATAGTTGAGAGTATTAAGCAGAAGACCTGTATTGTTAAAAATGCCTTAATTCTTTACTTTGTTAAATTCATATTAAGAAGCAGAATAATTAGGTATGATTTTATACTATTAATACACTATTAGCTACATCTTAAGAGAAAGTGCCTTATTACCTGTATACCCAAGCAACGCAAACCTAGCAATAGAGTCCTTAGTAAAAAAAATTGGAATAGCTTGTGGTACTGGCATTTTGAACTAAAATTTCAGCACTCTTAAAGCCGCTGGATGCCAAAATTACTCATATTTAAAATATTCGCATTAAAGAAACAAGAAGTATTACTCTGAAGAATGAAAGTGGCAGACCCCAAGATGCTAGATGCAGTTTAAAACCTCTCAAGAGGATACTTTACAGTATCAAGAAACCACAGGTAGTTCTGAACATCAGTCACAACAGTTTGAACTAACCTCATAATATTAAAGGACATTTATCTGCATCGCATCTGAAACCAATCACTTTGTCATCTGTACTCCTAACCTAAACCAGACATTTAAGAATTTACACTGTTGCTATCTTAATCACTGTCGAAGCAGTGGAATCATAGAATCATAGAATAGTTAGGGTTGGAAAGGACCTTAAGATCATCTAGTTCCAACCCCCCTGCCACGGGCAGGGACACCTCACACCATGTCACCCAAGGCTCGGTCCAACCTGGCCTTGAACACAGCCAGGGATGGAGCATTCACAGCTTCCCTGGGCAACCCATTCCAGTGCCTCACCACCCTTACAGTAAAGAAAATCCTCCTTATGTCCAATCTAAACTTCCCCTGTTTAACTTTGAACCCATTACCCCTTGTCCTGTCACTACAGTCCCTCATGAAGACTCCCTCCCCAGCATCCTTATAGGCCCCCTTCAGATGCTGGAAGGCTGCTGAAGTCTCCACGCAGCCTTCTCTTCTCCAGGCTAACCAGCCCCAACTTTCTCAGCCTGTCTTCATACGGGAGGCACTCCAGTCCCCTGATCATCCTCATGGCCCTCCTTTGGACTTGTTCCAACAGTTCCATGTCCTTTTTATGTTGAGGACACCAGAACTTCACACAATACTCCAAGTGAAGTCTCACAAGAGCAGAGTAGAGGGGCAGGATTGCCTCCTTCGACCTCCTGGTCAAAAATATGGTTTCACTCTCCTCACCCCTTACCTTCCAGAAATCTGGAAAGAGGTACACAGGTCAATCTAGGGCATTCTAAAGCTATGCTTTAGGATATAATCTAATCAAGCATGACTATACACACTTGAGTTTTATGAAAGGGAGAATTTCCTTTACAACACAAAGATTGGTATGCTGCTGTCAGAAGGTGGTAAAGGCAGCAGATACAAATACCCTGGAAAAAATGAACGCAGTACATAAACAAGGGCAAAATACAACTTTACAACACAAAGCATTCCTAAAAATCACCACACCTACCACCAGAAAGCCACTGAATATGATGTGTTTGAAAAAACAGTGATGACTTGTACTGCTACAGACCAGCCCCAGCTCTGAACAAGAAAGCGGAGAGAGAACAGTACTATTTCAAAGCATGCAGGCATTTCATCAAAAGTCCCACTGCAGCCTGGGAGAGGGCGAAGTGAGTTAACCCTTCTTAGCCTGTTACCAGAAGACCATACAGTAACATTGTGAGCTACTGTGTGTCACTCACACATTTAAGCTTGTTGTACAAAAACATTAGGAAAAAAAAATGTAGAAAACAACATTCATAGCAGAGTAAGCTCTAACATCCATGCACAGAAGCATAAGAGCAGCTATAATCAAGTCTTTCCAACTAGAATCTATGTCCAAAGCAGACTGCAAATTAAGATTTTGACAGTTGCATACACCAGTTTAACACCACTGAAGGTGGTCTGTCAACAGATCATCACAGTTATGGAAGTGACTGGGCTGACAGTTCTAAGCAACACCAGGTAATGAATCAGGAACATAAAGGATCCAGGAGAAACTTCTGTGGGGATCTGTTGCCACCTCAATCTTTTCAGTACATTTTTATTTGAACAGCTGAATAATACACAAACCTGGCTTCAGGAAAGCTAAGTCAAACTCACCAGCAGTCAAGAATTACTGCAGAAAGCTGACACCTAAAGCCACTCCACCAGTGACAATATTTTTGTTATTTCAATCATGTAAGTACTTCACAAAAAAACAAAAACCAAACAAACAAAACAAAAACAAAACCAAAAAAACCCAAAACTCTTAACACCAAACAGAAACTTGTTTTAGAATACACACTTGTCCAAGATTAACCTTGGGTAACAGAACTTGATGTTTAAAGCAGAAACTGCTTCTCATATTTATAAGTCTACAGTTTCAGCTTCCATGCTCTCCTTCAGCACTAGCTCCCTGCTACTCTAAGGAAACTGGAACTATGGAATCACAGATGCTGTAGTTGCTAGTGTCCCACTCCTCACATCAGGTCTCACTGCAGGAATACAGATCCTTGACAGAAGACCAGGAAACACAGCTTCCACCTTCAAAGATATCTAGCCAAGAACTTGTCATTAACACATCAGTAATAGAACAGAATAGTGCAACTGAAGCTTGGCTAAACAATTTTCTTATCTATGCATCCCTCTATACACTTGAAAGGCGACATAACCTTTATTAAGGAAAATCAACTGGAAATAAAAATGGGGGAGCAGAAAATAAAAGATAAGGATATGTCATGGCTAGGTGGTGCTGCCTACAGCTATAGGACAGAACCTGCAGAGCCCAAATTCAACCCCCAGGTCTGCCATAGACCTGCTGGGTGACCTGGGGCAACTCCTTCATCCACATGCCTGGAGATCTATCTCAGTTACACTGACTTGCCTTAAACAGATAAATTAGATTGTTACTACAGCGTTCTACCACATCTCTATGGAAATAAAACAAATACATTCAGACTATTTTTAAGATACTACTGCAACTTTAAACATACATCTTAGCACAAGACCCAAAGCTCCCAGTGTATGACACCTCCTGTAGCAATTTTAGTTTTCAGTGTCAGTTTGGAATTAAAATGCAGTAGTCTTGTCCTCCTCAGAAAAGGCTAAAGTTCGGAAAAAAAAAAAAAAAAAACATAACTTGAAAAAAAATCTTTTAAAACTTTTGGCTAACTTTGACGTACTCAGTGCCTGACAGTTCCACCCAGAACAGAAAGGGAAGACACTGTCCTTAAATTAAATCTCTCACTTAATTTCTCCAGCTCTGAAAGCATATCCTTTTATCTTTATGTTTTTCCCTCTCCAAGTACGCACTGCTTCTACTCCATGGGCATCCAAGGGTCCTGGATTTTAGGAGTTAAAAGACACTATTTTTGAAATGACATCAAAAATCTGCTGTGGTCAATCAATGCACTTTTTCCATGAACCTTGAACACTGGAGAGCAACCTTTTCCCCCCCCAAGTGAAATTTGACAGCTGAAATACAGAAATCTCAGAGAGCACCCAAGAGGTGCTTCTTTCAGGTTTAGTCCCTTCTACACACTGACTGAACCAAACTGAATACTCAGCCTTAATAACTACCCACTGATATAAGAAACTTATGGCCACAGAATAGGATGAGCTTCTTAGAAGTGTTCTCTTTAGAAAGTCAAGATTTCAATTCAGATAGGGGCTGGCTCAATTCTATTCTATTTCCCTCAAAAATGTTCTAAGACCACCTTGACTTTCACACTTATTTCAGGCAGAATTGGGCATGTCCATTTCAAATGATGCTCCTAACACTCCAAGAAGTAACTAGTCTACTACAGCCTAAGGACAGGCATTTAAAAATCAGTGCAAGGGTTTTCTTTGAGCTCCTCTGAACTGAAGCCTTCCACTTTCCTCTTACATTATGAATTGACCTCATGAGCTTTGTCAGGCATCCCGCACCCGTTTTTGCTTTAATTACTGAAGGTGCCCTTTGGCAGCAGCCTGACACCTTCACCTCTCAACCTACTACAAGGCAAGGCCTAACCCCCTGAATCTGAGAGTTCCCAGGCCCTGCCTGCATCACTGCTTTGGCCAGGTGCCACCCAGCCAGCACAGACTAAGATGATTTACAAAAGAACACGTTTTTGTGATCCACCATCTATCACAAACCTCACTGCCACAGCCAGCTCCTGAGGAGTTTGTGTGACCCCCAACCCCTCCATCCCCATGCCCGAAAAGGCTGTAGGAGAAGCTGCCGAGGACCCCCATTCCTCTGTGACTGCAGCAGGCCCAGGGGCCCCGGCTGCTCACCCCTGCACGCCGGGGCTGTATTTCCTAGTCTTCCAGGGTGTGCCCGGGCTCTGCAGCGCCGGCTGAGGAGGCTGCCGCTGCTGGTGGGGTGAGTTGTTGATGGCGACGCCTCGGCTGCCGGACAGCAGGTAATTCATCCCATAGGTGCTGGCTTTATTCTCTCGTTTCCTACGGCCCGGGTGGTACTGGTGCTGCTGGGGTGACGCCGGAGGCGGCGGGTGGGGGCTGCGCGCCAGATGTGGGGGCTGGTGGTGCCCGTTCACTTTGTTCTCGTGGAAGTTAAAAAACTCGCCGGGTCCGGCTCCGCTGCCCAGCAGCCCGGGAGGAGCCACCGCCGCCGCCCGGGGGCCACTGGAGGAAGAGGAGGAGCCGCCGCCTCCACCGCCGCTACACGATCCCGAGGAAGAGAAACCGGGACTGTCGGTGCCGGACTCCACCGACGAGCAGGAGGACGAGGAAGACACGGAAGGCGACTTCTGCAGCCGCCGCCCTCCGTCGCCGCCGCCGTTGACCGCTGCCGGGCCGGCGGTGGCAGGGGGAACCAGTCCGGTCAGCAGCGCCGGCGGAGAAGGCGAAGGCGAAGGAGGCGAGGAAGAGGAGCAGCAGGCGCCGCCGCCGGGCGCTCCGAGCCGCACGCAGCTGTGGCCACGGGGCGGGGAGGCGGCGGCCGAGTCCAGCGCCGGGGAGTTAAGGCAGAGGTAGTGCGGGAAGCTGGCGCCGCCCCGGCCCCCCACGCCCTGCGAGGTCTCCCAGATCTGCATCCACAGCGCATTCGCGGGGCCTTTCTGCTCGGGCTGGATCCAGGCCACGCGGGGATCCATCCACGCCCGTCCGCCGCCGACCCTCACGGCCCGGCCAGAGCGCCGCGCCACCGCCCGCTCACCGCCTGCCGCGCACTCCCTCGCCTCGGCGCTCCGGGCTCGGCAGCGGCGCTAGACGCGACCCGGGAGCAGCGGCATGAGTCGCGGTGGGGGGAGGAGGGCAGAGCCGGGCGAGGCGAGCGCGGCTGAGGAGGAGCGAAGGCGGCGCAAACTGTACCCTGCCCGGAGCGCTCCCCTCGCCGTTCCAATGTGGCGTCCCCCTCACCAGGGCCAGAACCGGCACTGCGCATGCCCGGCGGGTTTTAAACCTTCACTGGAGACGGCCGCCCTGGCAACCGCACATGCGCGGTGCCCGACGCGAGACCGGCGGCAGCGGGGAGGGGGAAGGGCGTCGGGGAGGCCGCCCCCTGCTGCCGCCCGCTCCCCTCATGCGCATGCGCGCGGGGCGGGCGTCGGAAGGGCTAGGGAGCCTTCGGGCGGGAGGACGGGCTTCCGTGCGAAGCTGCGCCTGCGCGGGGCGGCCCCGGCTGGCGGGGTCCGTGAGGGGCCGCGGCCGGTAGTGGGTGTAGGGGTTCCCCTCAGTCGCGTATGGAGCTGAGCGCTAGGTCTCTGAAGGGGTGTACCTCTGTGCCCGCAGACATAAGAGGGCGAGTTCTGAGTAACCGGGATGAGCGGCGGGGATAGACAGGCCTGCTTCTAAAGGGGCTGAATGGCCGGGGGTGCTGGATAGGGCTAACCCCCGGGGGAAGGCGGGAGGGCCAGGAGCTGCGGTAGCAGCGCACAGTGTGTGAGCAGTGCGAGGCTTTCCTTCTCGTTTGCCTTAGCGCCGGGAAAGCACTGTGAAGTAATATATTTCCACTGGATACACTGGGGTTTTTTTGGGGGTTGAATCTGGGGGGATCAACCCTGTTCCAGGGAATGTCTCTCACCCTCTGCGTGGGTTTGATGTGCAGTGGTGACTGGGTGAAGTGCATATGGCTGTTGGATCAAATACCAACACGCTGTGTTTCTCCCATGGTCTAAAGATCATTTTAGCTATCCAGAAAGATGTTCACACCTATTCTCTCTCTGATCTAGTCATTTGGCCTTTTCTTTGAACAGCTTCAGCACCCGTATGGATCAAGTGCTCCCCAGGGTACCCCCAGAGCCTCCAGTGGTCCAGGAATCACCAGTCTCTTCAATACAGTCCTTACCTGACTGCAGAACAGCAGAGAGAAGGGTTGTACATGCATATTGACAAATACTATCAGGGAATCATAGACACAAGACAGTTACACAACAGTTGTGTGATACATCTTGAGTAATGTAACAACTTAGTGCCAGAGGAAAGGAGCGGTGCAGCTCTCTGTAATCCTGCTACTCCTTTCCCCTGCTCCCTTGCACAATCCCTGATATTGGTCAGTGAGCCAATTTAACTTGTTAATTCAGCAGAAAACTGTACTAGGAAGAAAAGTAATAGTTTTCAGCAGTTCATTTTGAATGAGTTTTCTTTGTGATCAGAGCTGGCACTAAGGAGGGGTTGGAAACAGGACGAGAGAGCGGGACTGTTATTAGCAGAGGGCAGCTGTATTTCATGCAGCTGTATTCTCTAACTATTCCCTTGGATTTAGGAGCAAGAGAAACTGGAAGTCATCTAGAGAGAGCAAGTCATTCATTAAGAAACAAATTTCTTTCCAGGATTAACAGACAAATTAAACACAAAAGTATGCAATAAACTAACCAAAACTAAACCACATGAAAGTGCCATTAAGCTTGTCTTATATAAAAGCATGTTCACCAAAATTTCCATCTGATGAAATCAAAGCACCCTTCTGACTTAGTTAATCATTTGCACAGATTTCAGCTGCTTGAATTACTGATAGCGGTCCTTGGTTTTGCAGTTCATCTTCTCAAAGGATTTTGGATATTTTTGTTTTGTTTTTCATTGAACAAACAGGTCCCTTAAATCTGTTCTTTTTATATAAATATTGTGAGAAATAAACTACAGAATTATACTGTCTCTTTCTTCTTTTAGCCCTGAATATTTTGCATTCTTGCCTCTATGATGGCCTGGATTCAGCGAGGAGTCTTGGATCAGCAGTATTTCTGCAAGGCTAGGTGGTGAGGTGTGCTGGTGGTTGGAATGGTTACTCTGTATGTCCACTTTGAAGTACTGAGGAGGCTGTAGAGCCCGGATCTTAACTTTTTTAGTTCTGTGTTCTGACTTTTTCACACAGCAGGTGAAGATTACAGCTTCAAGCTGCTGAGTTACATAATAAAGTACTGATAAGTATTTTGGGGAAAAAAAAAAAAAAAGAAAAAAAAAAAAAGACACAAGGACTGATCTTAAGGAGGTAATTCCAAGCTCTGAAGATTCATGACTACTTTTCTTTATTTCCTTCCCTGCCCTACTGCCATTTTTTGAAAGTCAGTGTTTTCAAGAGGGGCCCTATTTCCCACTTTGCTTATCTCCAACTTCATTTTGTGGTCTAGCTGCTAGAGACTGCTGCCTTGTAAAAGGAAATAACTCAAAAGCATCTTTGACTGAGACACAGCATTCCTGAGACTTTCACCAATCTCAGCACTGTCTTGAAAGGGGTCAGGCTGTTTCCTGAAGTAGCTACAGTCTTCTCAGAAGCGCTTGCCTCTCAGCAACTTAAACTGTGTTCTGTAGAAAGAATTTCTGAAGCTACAGTGGTGCTCTGTCAGTTTTTTTCTGTGGGATCAAGGCAGCAAATACCTTGTGAGTGTAATAGACCATGGGATGGAAGTTCTGGGCACAATCTACTCAGAGGTCCACATCTGAAGAACATGGAGAAGAAGAATGTCTCCTCCAAGAAATCTGTAAGCAATGGTTTGTTAATACACCAGTTCACTCTTGTATCCCATGATGATTATCAAAGCTTGTGGCAAGTCACTGAACTATCCCTGCAGAAAAGGAGACATTAAGTGTTGCCTTCATAAGTACATGTAATATGAAGAAATAACACCCAATGGCCTGTTGTGGCACAAGGACAAGAAAAAATACTTCTTCTAACATCAGCTTTTACAGCATCTTTATTAAGAAATCTAAATAAAGCACGTTTCTAGTCTCGTCTCTTTAACAATTTCCCTCTAAAAGTAAGTGAGAATTTCCTTTGCAAGGATTGATTTTTTAATTTATTTTTTTAAGACTGGTTGAATTTAATTCAGTTGTCCTTTCCTGAATGAAACTACTCACTGAATGTAAGACTCTCAGAAAGTTTGAAAGTCAAATATAGTTTTGATCATCAGAAAAAACTGCTTTCTTTCAAAAAGAGTTTCCTTCCCAGTAGTGAACTTGTGAGGGCACAGATAATGAAAAGATCCTAACCTCAGGAGACATGATGTCTTGTTTGCCTTGGGGAAGTTCAAATGCTTAATTCAGATTATTCATATTAAAATGCCTCATACTAGCATTGCCTGTCTCACACCATTAACACAATGTCCTTGTATCTACTCTCTTTTCATCACTTCAGTTTCTTTAAGGTAGTATTTAACTTTCAAGTTATAGAACTAATGACTAAACGTGTAGGTTTATTATTTCTGAGGTCATTTAATTAATCGGTTATAAAGTGTTTTAATGTGGCTGCTTGTCACAGAGAACACAACCACAGCTCCTTCTTGGATGAATACTGTATTTCAGTTTCAGCTTCAGCCAAATACATCTTTGATTTGGCAACACTGACAGTACCAGAGTCTTTGGTAACCTTGTAGTTGATGACTTTGACATCAGTTCCATGTTCTGATGACTGCAATTCCAGTTCTGTGAGTAGTTCAGATGGTTTAATAAGTAATAACAATTGAGTTGAATACCTACATGGCATATATGCAGGGCAGTGTTGCCCAATGCTTGCTATTAATCTATCTTTTTAACAAGACCTCTGAACTCATTAACTCAGATACAGGCAGATAGTGTCTCATACTTTTAAGTGGCTCAATTTACACCCCTGGAAATGATGAGATGCAAATACAGTGTAAGCATGTGATGCACCCTTAGTTCTGTTCTCTGAGGCTGTGAATTGCTATGCATATGATTCCACCAGGGTGACACAGCATCTGAGAGGTGACCAGCAGGTTCTCCAAGAGTTCACATGCTCCAGGACATCTCCAAGATTTTGTCCCATATGACTTTCATTATGGTCACCCACAATCTTGCTGCAAGCTTCTTACGCATCACCTCATTTGCGGTCACCAGATCTCCTTCCTCATAGCCTTTGCAGCCCATGGGATGGATGGAGAGGGCACAGAGAGTTGGGCTCAGCAGTGTATCTGACCAGACTTGTATCCGCTAGAGGCAGGAAGAGAGAAGACCTGAACAAACCACGGTCTTGAGCTGGAAGGGGTGTGAGAGAAAGGCTGTCCTGCCAAGGAGGTGCATCTCAGAATGTGTGCCAGAATGAAGGCAACAAGTTGCCTTCAGAATGTGGTAGTCACCAGGAGACAGTGTTGGGGAGGAGGTAGAGACTTTCCTTAGCTACAGTCTTGTGAATTTTTTGTCAGTAAATACATTTCTGGATGGGGGAGTGGAGATACAGTTTTCATCTCTGAAATGGAGCTGATCACAATGGGGACATGAGTAGAGAACCAGATCAGGAGTTTCTGGTTCTTACAAGGCATGATTTGGGCATTCTTGTTATGTGTCCTCTGGAAACACATGCTTCTACCTTCTTCAAAATGGCTTCTCTCTCCCATTAAAGAAGGCCTGGTATGGGTAACTCTGAACAGAATAAAATCATGTTATCTGTTCCTTCTTAAATCTTTCATTTTGCTCAGTCCTTCCTCTCTTTGCTGCTCTGTGTCCTCTTCAGATGAACACTGAGCATCAGCCAAATTTAGGGTGTTGAGGCATATTCAGAGCCAGTTAAAGTGCAGAGGCTGAAACAGCTGTCAACCACCAGCCGCCTCCTCTTCCCATCCGTCCTTCCCCACCCCTACTAGGGTTGCCAGCCCTCTGTCAGAGGAGCTGAGCAGATGATAAATCAACAGCTGAGCAGCTGCAGCTCCCAGCCAGGCATGTTCGTACACATGAAAACCCGTCCCTAGCTGCCTGTATGAAATAGCTGGGTGATAAATGGAGAGAGCGTGGGAGGCGGCTCGCACACCATTCAGTGATGCCTTCAACCAGGGAGGCAACCTGGGGGGAGAGGCTGCACGGACAGCCAGATCTGGTCCTTGCCTCACGCTGCTGTGTGCATGTCAATGCTCTGAGACCTTTCAGCACTGTGCACGTTGTATAGATGTGCCATACTACAACAGGCGCAAGATAAGTGTGTCACCTTGATATACACACGTTCTTTTTCCATTGATATATCTGGGGCTCTAATAGGGATTTCATTCAAAATTCTTCTTTATTATGAGTATTTATCTTGACTTATTACACAGTAGTTAAATACTTATACAGCACTTTTTACAGTTTTCAGTGACTTAAAACATAACTATTTAATTGTTCTGTATCAAAGGTGGTCTATGCAAATTTTCAGATTGTTATTGTGTTATATTTTGTTTCTGTTCCTCATCTAGAGAACGTTTGGAAGGATACAGGGTTTGGAAGGTTTGATTTTTTAACTCAGATATTAGGAATTTCTGCCTTTAAGACTTGGCAGTTTTCTTTAAGAGAGAATGTGCTGCCAGCACTAACACCTAATTGAAGACAATTAGATCTTACAGACTTTCCTTCCTCAAAGCCTTATTTAGACATAACAAATTGTGATAAATTAAATTGTGATAGCAAGCTCAGAATGGATTTTAAGAATAATTTTAGGTGTAGAAAATAATCTGTGAGAGAGATGATAAGCAAGAGAATTTTATGTTTAATATCTATGAAGCTTTTGAAAATATTTTTTAAGTGGGATCTGAAGAGTTGTATGAAAGCAGGTGCTCTGTCTTCCTGTCCTGGTTCATGCAAAACCCAGCAGAGTTGCTTTCATAAGAAGGATCACTTGCCTTTGAATGACAGGTTGAGAGAAGACATTAAAGAGACTTTTATGAAAATTCATGGGAAAGAACTGGCCAGGATTCCTCCCTTACTTATGTCTCCAAACTGGAAGGTCCCAGGGTCATCTTTTAAGTTGTCATTCTCTAGACTACTGCACAGAGAACAGCTGAGGGCATACAGAACCAGCGGTGTGAATCCTGGCAAAGGGAAGGGATCCCAGCTCACAATGTACTTGCATGTGCTCTAAAATGGAAGGTAAAAAACAGATCTGGCTAGACTTTCTGTTAGGAAAAGAATCTGTAGGTAATGCATTGTTCCTCCTAGGAGCAACATTCAATAAAAATGCTTTCCTTCAGATCTAAGTTTTCTGCTGAGAAGAGCAAAATACTATTATAAAAAAGCAGGATAAATAAGTGCTAAGATATACAGGACAAGCTGTGACACATCTGATGTAAAATTTGCTTAGTGAGGATGTGCCCTGGGGCTCTCATCTGCCATGTTAACATGGCATCAGATAGGGCACCAGCTGCTTCTATGCTAAACCTGAAAGAATCATTTATGCATAGCAGAATGACTGTGGGTAGAATTAAAGAAAAATTACATCAGGTGTCAGCAAAGACGATCATGGTGAAAGATGTAGCTCACTTTTATTAGCTTCCAGGCTAGATCAAAGCTATATTTAATCTTGTACAGATTTCTAGAAGCTAATTTATCTTGCATGGTCAGCTGCCTAAGTTTTTTTCATTGGTTCATCCTGCACATTGTCCTCATCTATAGGCAGCACATGCACATACCTAAACACATTCACTTTTTAAATAGAAACTGCACTCTGTTGAACTGCACCTCTGTCTCAAGTATATCTATGTCCTGCATCTCCACCTTCAAAGCTATTATTTTTAACTGTTCTTGGGCCACAACTAAATAATTTGGACATCCCAGGTAGGAGATTTCCAGAAGAGAAATAGCTTGATGCCAGTGTAAAAGTGCTGACCTGAGCCATATTCACATTGGCCAATGGATAAGTTAGCAGAAGAGTACAGAAGATCAAAAGAGAGCAAGATTTTTTTTGGCAGGGTTTTTACGTAACACTGAGGTGCAGCAGCTGTAGGATAGATTAGATAGGGACTGATAGGAAAGAATAATACGGTTTAGCAGGTCCTTTGGAATCAGGATAGGAACAAGGATGCGAAAAGTGTGTGTCAGTAAAAGAGCATGGCTGAACATTTAATCTGATGCAGAGAAAGACCTGGTCTAGGAATAAGGAGAACAAAGGAGGTGGAGTGGACAGATGCGGGTGTTGGCAAGGGGGCAGGAAAACTGGCAGAGCGCTGGCTCATCTATCAGCACACACATTTGCCATTTGCTCCTTGAAGGAGCCAAAGGGCAGGGACTGTCAGAACAGTATTCAGACAGCTCCCCCTCAGACTTTCTACTGGCATTCCAACTTTCTTGCAGAAAATTCTGCTACCTAGTGATCCTCTTTGCTGAGTCCTGGTCTCCAGATAAATAGTTCACTGGTGATTCTTGTGCTTCCCAGCTGAGCGAGAGGTCTGACTGCCCTGCAGCCAAGAGCCTGCCTTTGAACAGTGGCCTACAACCCTAACTAGAAGCTGTTTGTTTGCTATAGTTGCTGCTAGATGAAGCTCACAATGGGATACTCTTTTCTTGAAGAGTCTCTGGCACAGCTCATGGTGTGATATTGACTAATGCCATGAAAAAAGTAGATGGAGGACTTGTTTCCTCACTGGAAACAGGTTGATTTAGAAACAAACCAGATGTGCCTGTGGTTCTGTGGCTGCCTAGTTGGACCTGGAGAGCTCTTTCTCATCCCTAGGCTGTAGCTGTTTTCTCATTCAGAGTTGCCCGGTGATACCTATGAAGTTTATGCCAGGTGGTTCCTCGTGAGGTGGTGATAGATATGATTCATTGGACCTATTTTTGATGGATGGAAATAAATTCTTGAGCATATAGTCAGAAGGTTTCAGATATTAACACAGTGTAAACCTGAAGCCTTTTGGGACTGTGGAAAATTCTCAGAACCCAGCTAAGCCATGTGGCTACCAGAGCGTAGAGTTAAGATCTGTGCTGCCAATGAGTCTTGCATGGTGGGAGAAAACTGTAGAACAAAATGCACTGAATGTATAATTCTTGTGCAGTCTCTGCCTCTTATTTGCTCAGTTAATCTACCATGAGTGAGGAGCAGCTCAATCAGACTGGCCATGCAGACAACTCCACAGAAGTGATTCTGAGCATATAGACACGCTACTGCCCTTTCCAACCACACACATTTGTCACTTACTGGTTGAAAAATGCTTCTCTGACACCTTTGTTGCCATTTTTTTTAAATGTTTTTGTTGATTTATTCCCTTGTTGATGGTGTAGATCATGCTGTCCAGAGGTGATCCTTTCTAACAGTAGTGTTCTCACAAGATGCTGTGTCAGGGACTCAACCAATTCCTACAAGATACAGTCATCCTCTTCTAGTTCCTTGTTTGTGCAGAATAACCAGTCCCTCTGTACCTCTAGTGGGGGGCTGTCTTGATTGTTCCCTTCCTTAACTTACCTGTAAGACAACACAGCACCAGTCTATACCGCATACTACCTAGTGGGGTGCTTCAGGAGTGGCAGTGTATGTATCTATGGCTGACTCTTTGATGAGCCTTCCTTTGGCATATATCTGTTGGGAATGGAAAGTAAAAACTATAAGGATCTGTCTAAAACTGCTGTCCTGAAGATGTGGAAGCTGCGTTTTTCACCTTTTGCCCTGTATTTCTTCCTGCTGTTTTCTGGTTTCTGCATCCTTGTGACAATGGAAATCTTTCCCCTGCCCTGAGTGTATATGTTTCTTGTTGAGCACAGGTTACGGTGCCTAATGAGATACTTAGCCTAGCCATAAGGATCCTATTGCCTGGTACTGTCCTGGAAACCATCTGTCATTACTAGTAATGGCTTTGGCATAAGGCTAGGAGACCGGGTGAAAGTGGTTTGACCTTGACTGTGCCATTTATGGGATAGGCAGCTCTGCCTCAGCTTTCTGCACAGCTGCTAAGAACAGTTTCCTGACATTTGTACTGCATGGCATAATTCTTTGCTGGACCTGATTCAAACTTTCTCATTCATTTTGAACTCTCTCTTTTTGGCCACGTGGAAGCCGGCAAGAATTGTGAACAAGATATTTTGGTCTCACATAAATTACATCTGCAGTTACCCACAAGGAAGAAGAAATGGTCTGTGTTGTCAAAGGGCAGATCTTATCAATCACCCAGGAAAATTTCAAGTAAGATCTGCAAGAACAAAATATTTACAGTATATGTTAGGAAAGAGAAAACCTTTTCTAGATCAAGTAGAGCTCTGGCTGAGTGCCCAGCCTTGCTGCCAAACAGCTGCCCTTGCTGTTGGAGCAGAAAGTAGAAAAAGGCAGTATGTTTCTCTGAAGGAATCTATACAGAGGTTAACAGAGGTAAGAGACCTTGTTCCCGCAGACCAAAATTGCTTGGAGACTTCACTAATACGTGTTCCAAACGCTTTCTGGAGAGCCTTTAGGAAAACTGGTTTACTTAAAATGAAAGTACATTCAAAGGCTGCAATTCAAAATGTCCATGGAGACATACTTCCTTAGGCTGATAAATACGGTGTTATGGAAAACAATCTCTATAAACAGTAGAGCTATACTTTGAATTTTGTACTTTTGCTTACATCTTATGCTATGCTCGTGTACTTGAGAACATATTTTAGTTGCAAATCACTAATAAATGTAGGACCAACCTCTACTTCTGGGCAGAACCAGCATTTCCTTTTCTGCTCCTCTTGCAAACAGTATTTTACCTAAAATTCACCAGCACAAACACAAACAATTCTACGTTAAAGAGTCTTGATATTATTTTTCGGAAAAACATAAAGAAGAAAAAAAACCCAACGAAGTAACACTGTGCTTCAGTAAGCAATCTCTTCTCCACAGTTATTTCCCAGATAGGGACTGATACTGTCAGACTAATGAGAATAGTAATGACATACTAATACATAGTCATCCAAGTGACTTACAGAAGCTTGCTTTTCCTAGCTGGCGACAGTCTCGCTTTGCTTTCTACTGATTCTTGGAAGGTCCCTTTGCTCAGCCTGCACATATATGGGCCAGTCTGCATCATAGTTATTCTTACATGAGTACTTCACTTATGGGAAGTGGATAGAGAAGTTCAAATTCCATGTGAGAACCATTTGTGCTAATGGCTGTAGAGCAGATTTTCTATTTACGTCACCATTTCAGATCACTAAGGGAAGTATATTTTGCTAAAAGGAAATTAATTCAGGGAAAAAATATGTTATAAAAGTAGCATTTGGGGTTACAAAGGCAAAGGAGTCACCTGTTAGGTCTACTTTGAATTGAAATTCAAAGCTGTTGCAATGGCAATTCATCAGTATGAAGAATTAGGAAACAAAATACAATTGCTTCACTTTTATGGACCGTTGCTAGTAACCCTTTGAAAAGTAGTAATTACAGTAGTAATTACAAATTATCCACTGAGGATCAAAATGTCTACCTTTCGAAACATTGCATGACAGTTTCAGAGTTTCAGTTGTCAGCTCACTTAAAGCAACTTACAAAAGACTTTTGCCTGCAAGTGCCATGTAATGGTTTTACTTTGCAGTTTTATAAAATAAAGCTTTGTATTGGCAAGGTTTTGGTAGAGGTGGAGCTACAGAAGTAGTTTCTGTGAGAAGCTGCCAAAAGTTTTCCCCATGTCCAGTAGAGCCAATACCAGTTGGCTCCAAGATGGAAGGGACCCACGCTGGACCAGTCTGTTCCTGAAGGGCTGCACCCATGGAAGGGACCCACACTGGAGCAGTTCATGAAGAACTGCAGCCCATGGGAAGGACTTGCATTGGAGAAGTTCATGGAGGACTGTCTTCTGTGAGAGGGACCCCAAGCCGGAGCAGAGGAACAGTGTGTGGAGTCCTCCCCTGAGGAGGAAGGAGCAGCAGAGACAACATGTGATGAACTGACCACAGCTCCATTCCCCATTCTCCTGTGCTGCTGGTGGGGAAGAGGTAGAGAAAATAAGAAGTTGAGCCTGGGAGGAAGGGAAGGACGGTGGGAAAGTATTTTAAGATTTGGTTTTATTCCTCATAGAATAGTTAGGGTTGGAAAGGACCTGAAGATCATCTAGTTCCAACCCCCCTGCCAGGGGCAGGGACACCTCACACTAAACTATGCCACACAAGGCTCTGTCCAACCCAGCCTTGAACACCGCCAGCAATGGAGCATTCACAACTTCCCTGGGCAACCCATTCCAGTGCCTCACCACCCTTACAGGAAAGAATTTCTTCCTCATATCCAGTCTAAACTCCCCCTGTTTAAGTTTGAACCTGTCACCCCTTGTCCTCTCACTGCAGTCCCTCATGAAGAGTGCATCCCCAGCATCCTTATAGGCCCCCTTCAGATACTGGAAGGCTGCTATGAGGTCTCCATGCAGCCTTCTCTTCTCCAAGCTGAACAGCCCCAACTTTCTCATCCTATCTTCGTATGGGAGGTGCTCCAGTCCCATGATCATCCTCATGGCCCTCCTCTGGACTTGTTCCAACAGTTCCGTGTCCTTTTTATGTTGAGGACATCAGAACTGCACACAATTCTCCAAGTGAGGTCTCAGGAGAGCAGAGTAGAGGGGCAGGATCACCTCCCTCGACCTGCTGGTCGTGCTGCTTTTGATGCAGCCCAGGATACAGTTGGCTTTCTGGGCTGCAAGCGCACACTGAAGCGGGCTCATGTTAATTTTTTCATCGACCAACATGCCCAAGTCCTTCTCTGCAGGGCTGCTCTGAATCTCTTCTCTGCCCAACCTGGAGCTGTGCCTGGGATTGCTCCCACCCAGGTGTAGGACCTTGCACTTGTCATGGTTAAACTTCATAAGGTTGGCATCAGACCACCTCACAAGCATGTCAAGGTCCCTCTGGATGGCATTCCTTCCCTCCAGCGTGTCAAATGAACCACACAGTTTGGTGTCATCGGCAAACTGATGGCTGAGGGTGCACTCAATCCCACTGTCCATGTCACCCACAAAGACGTTGAACAAGACCGGTCCCAACACTGATCCCTGAGGGACACCACTCGTTCCTGGTCTCCAGCTGGACATTGAGCCATTGACCACAACTCTTTGCATGCAGCCATCCAGCCAGTTCTTTATCCATCAGTCCCGTAGCCCCATCATAGAAGGCCACCAAACTGGTGAGGCAGGATTTCCCCTTAGTGAAGTCATGCTGGCTGTCACCAAGCAGCTTGTTGTTTTTCATGTACCTTAGCATGCCTTCCAGGAGAATCTGCTCCAAAATTTTGCCAGGCACAATTATCCTGCTTTGATTTGATTGGTAATACATTAATTTCCCAAATCAAGTCTGATTTGCCCATGGCAGTAATTGGTGTTGCTGTCCTCATCTCAATCCACAAGCTTTTGTTATATTTTCTCTCCCCGTCCAGTTGAGAAGTGCAGTGATAGAGCAGCTTTGGTGTGCATCTGCTGTGCAGCCAGGGTCAATTCACCAGAACAGAAAACAGGTACTTCTAACCACAATTTAAAAAAAACAGCAAATGACCAAAGTAGGGAGTTGCAGCAACTACTTTACAAATGGAAGAGAAACTGAAGGAAGAAATTCTCCACCAGAAATAGCTACCTGGTATTCTAATGAGAACACCAGACCTCAGTGAGCAAAGGAAGTAACAAACTGAGAACTGAATCACATATCACAGGTATGCCAATGTTTGAATGGAACTTGACTTTTTTATATCTAGTTTTACTAGAAAGTGGACTCATCATTAAAATAAAACAAAACCAAAACCAGTTCATGGATATGATCACACAGCTCTTTCTTTACTGTTTCTCCCTTTCAAATAGCACAAGAGAAGTGGGGTGCTCCCTCTCAGAGCAGCTGGAACACATGGTTTCATTAGTTCTCCGTCTTCAGATCCAGCCACCTGTGTCCTCTCAGAAAATGGACAAGTAGAGCAAGGACAAACATCACTGCGAGGCTCTTGCTAGCACATTGGTAATCTCCAGAGAGACATTATACCAAATGTTGTACCAACCGTGATGCACATATTTTTTTCATCTCCATGAACAAATTACCTATTGCTTCCACCATCCACTTGTACAGAACAAGACATAATGTACTGGTTTTGCCTTAAAAGCAAACATGGTAAATGAGGCATGGGATGTACAAAACATGCTTTATTTAGAAGCTCAACAAGTTGCATTTGTGAAACTCTCTCAAACACAAACCTTGTTTTAACCTCATCCCTTCAGTTGCCTTGCAATAGGCATTTCCACCATTTCACATCTGTTTTTGTGTGGGCACGCACATGCTGATAGATACATTGCATCACTTAAAAAAGTGGTGCAATTGTACCCACAGGTCTGTTTTCCTCACAAAACTGATTGACATAGGTATGAAAGACTTGCCCAATGAGTGCAACTTATTGGTAAAACTTAACAGCATGGAACAAGCTGGGACATTCTCATACTAAATTAACAAGCATTCGCTAGAGGTGTTTTTTCTCCCCAAACAGGCTGTAAAAACTGTGTTAGGCACTCAGTACCTCTTGCCTGCTTTGCCTATTTTAATTTCTCAAAAAGACAGCAAGCTAGCTGAATCACAATAAAACTAGTTGAAACAGCAGGCGCTACAGTTATCCCAAATGGAAAGTTCACCATGACCTACCAGCAGAAGAGAAACCCAAACAAGTAACCTTTGCTTCTGTTAATCTCTGCTCTAACTGCAAGTATAGAGAATCTCAGCTACACACTTGTTTTTTTCATAATTCATAATGTACCACTAGACAAAAAAATGGTACAAAAGCCTTTGTCAACCTTCACAAGTTGCAGCAAGGATTACTAACAGGAAAAAAAGTACTCAAGCAAGACCCTGCAAACCATTATTTTGTTAGTAGAGGATTTTGGGGAAAGATGGAAATGTCTCTTGTTAAAAAGTGCTACATATATTATACACAGTAGCAAGTATACATGTTTTCTCCTTCTGGAACAGGCAGAACAGATTTCACTTTCACACTACATATTTTCAAGAAAATATTTTTTAGTATCAGATATTTTCAAACAGAGAAAATCTGTAAGCTGCTGAAAAGGGGAAGGGAGCACGAGTGAAGTGTGAGAAATAAATGGGATATTGTTTAAACAAAAGGCAGTTCTAGCATTTGACCAAGTTGATTGTATGCTTTTCATCAGTGTACCTTGGTCTTGAAATACAAGAATGTTAGAATCATTTAGGTTAGAAAAAAACCATAAGATCATCATGGTCAACCATTAACCTAGCACAGCCAAGTGCATCACGACATCATGTCTCTAAATGCCACACCTACATGCCTCTTTTTAAATACCTTCAAGGGATGGTTATTCCACCTGGGTGCTTCCCTAGGCAGCCTGTTCCAGTTCTTGACAACCCTGCTGGTGAAAAAATTTTTCCTCCTATCCAATCTAACCTCAAGAGAAGAGACCGACACCCACCTTGCACCATCCTCCTTTTAGGCAGTTGTAAAGAGTGGTAAGGTTTCCCCCTTAGCATCCTTTTCTCCCGGCTAAAAAAAAAAAAAAAACCCAGTTCCCTCAGCTGTTCCTCTAATGAACTGCCTCAAATTCTGTACTTTACTCAAGGAAGGTTCTGGGAGTAAAATGAAAAAATAAAATATAAACACACAAAGAACAAAACTGTCTTTATTTTTTTAAACCTCCAATTAACCCAAATTTCTAAGCGCACTGACATTAACATCCCATAGACCTTAGCTTTTCTTTATCATAACAAGAGAAAGGACACAGATCAGCTGTCAAGCATCATATCCCCATCCTGCTATAGGTTAACCATAAATTAACATTATGTGAGCAAATGAGATGAATTTTTAGTCAAGATAAGTATTTAGCAGCACAGCACCACAGCAAAACTGTGGGATCAGTACAAATTTTCTGTAAACTGTGATAAAGACTACCAATTACAGAGAGCTGCGGCTCTTAAATATGAGGATACATACTTAACACTAAGCAGTTTCTCTCACTGTTTACTATTAAAATAATACCTGCCTTTTCATAAAGGCCAAAAAATAAAAATAAAAATAGGTGGTGGATTAGTGACTAAAGTGCTGCAGCCAGATTTTTTTTTTTACTGGTTGCTTGTCCCGTTAGTGATTTTTTAAATATATATAACAAATATCCCTAAAGACATATTAGTTTATTGTGAACTACACAAGTATTTAAACTATGCAAGAGTAGACAGTGCTTTTTGAATCCTACATTCTTCCCCTAAACCAGATTTTGATAGCTGGATGATTTAGATACCAAGATTTAGAAAAACTGCCAAAGGGATGTGATATGGTTTAGAAATATCTTAATATTTAAGACTAGATTTCTAAAATTCTCTTCAGAATATGCTTTAAGTGATCCTAGTGAACTTATTTTGTCCACCAACTCCACTTTAGTACTTTTAATATACTGAAGAATAAGTCATTCTCCTCACCCTCCCCTCCCTAGGGAACTTCATGTTCATCAGAACAGCTAGGATCAAATATCAAATTATAGTGTGATAACAAAAACAAGGGAAGCCTCAAGCTTCCTGTAAAACATTAAAGAAAGATATAAACACTAAAGAAATTATTAAACAATCTGAAAATTGAGTAATGACACTAGTATCAAAGGAATAGATACTACTACATGCTCCTGGAGCTGGACTTCTTGGATATTGGCTGAGAGCAGGATCGGCCATCCTTGTCAATGCTATGAGGAGCAAATGGCAGTCCAAGAGTTTAACTCTAGATAAGTCATCACTGCAGGATTGCCAGTTTCCCTCCCATCCTTCCTTTGACTATTTCAGTCAATAACAATAGAACTTTTTGTTACAACACTGAATAAATCCTTAATGACAGCCAGGACTTCAGTGCAGCAAGTACCGTATAAACATGGCAGAAGCTTGGGTCACAAAGTCCTTTTTCACTTCCCATTTCCTGAATGTACTTTTTTAAACTCATTTAATTTTTTTTAAAGGTAAAGCTCATCATATGTGTTACTCTGGTTCCTACACCAGTGTAACTCAACATCTCAATTTTGAGACAAAGCTTCCTGCAATGCCAAACTGGAAAACTCAACATGTGACAAACTTGTATTACCGACTTGTTTAGAAGAACATAACCCAACATATCAAGTGTAAACAGATCAAAAGATACTTGGCAAAAATTTGATTTCCTTTGATTTCTAAAGTATATCAGCAGCAGGTTTTGGTTTTTGTGGCAAGTTGTTTTGTTTGTTGGCTTTTTGGTTTGGGTTTGGTGTTGTTGCTTTGTTTATTATTTGGTTGTTGGTTTGGGTTTGTTGACTTTGTGGTGGTTTTGTTTGGTTGGTTTTGGTTTGCGGTTTGTTTTGTGTTTTGAAGTTTTCTGTAAAACTTCTTAGAATTTTCTTTTTCAGCAATTCTGAAAAATTCTTTAGCATCACAAGCATGCAAAGGATGTAGATACACCTTAAACTTGAAAGTCAGTATACCTGGGATTCAATCATGAATGCTCCATCGCTGGCAGTGTTCAAGGCTGGACTGGACATAGCCTTGGGTGGCATGGTTTTGTGGGAGGTGTCCCTGCCCATGGCAGGGGGGTTGGATCTAGATGATCTTCAGGTCCATTCCAACCCTAACTATTCTATGATTCTATGTTTCTGAAACCCTTCTGGAATCCTTCAGGAGAAAAATGCAGGTGTAAGAGAACTGACATTAATTAAACAAGCCGCACTCGAAGACTCCAGATTCTTGGAATATAAAATCATCTGGAGTTATCAATAGGAACAGGAAGATACTTGAATTTTTTAAAGCAGCATAGTAAGGAATTCTTGTAAAAATCCAAGCTTTTTAAAAAGTTGGAAAACATTACACAATTGTTCACAGTGCTATACTGGCCTAAGTATCCCAAAATACAGAATGTCTTCCAAAAAATAGTCTGGAGTGAGAAAACAGATTAATATTGAGATAGTTATCAAATGGAGAGATAGATGACAATCTATTGTTTGGGAAAGGTAGCACTAAACTGTTTATGTAAATGGTGTTAAGTCTTACCTATGCAGAGGAGGAAGAACACTGTCTTTCACCTAACAACTATATTCATCTAATGTCCTTGGTGTGCATCATCAGTTCTCCTGGAAACGCAGGTTGGGGCAAGAAAGGATTAGGAAAGCATGGGGAGAAAACCGACCCCATTTGTGTATGCTGGCAAGTAACACACCATTCAGATTGTAGTGAGGGTGACTAGACTAACAGCATAATAATCCTCAGAACAGTGGCTATATTGAGTGGAAACAGCAGAAGCCTGTATGGAGAGAAAAGGAAGCACCGGAAGTCCCATACAGTATTTTCCATAATGTGAACTCAGACACATTGCCCAATGTATTTATGATAATGCTCCACTGTTGAAAAAGCGTTTCCATTCCTATTCACCACATCCATCAGATTCCGGGTTTTCATGAAAAGGAAAAGCAGTAACTAAGTAGTACTGACAGTGATGATCAGAGTACCACATGTAAAGTATTAGCTGTTACAGAAAGCATCCATTTCACAAACCAATGTTAAAAGGACAGCTCAGTACACAAATGGGATCACAATTTTTCTGTTCTTTGGGTAGTCTTCAAATTTCTCAAGGTACCATCTGAAAAAGAAAGACGGGAATCTCATGGATACCGAATCTTCAAAATGCTGTCAAGAAAATTATGCAATTGTACAATGTGTTCAATTTAATCCATATATTTTAAAACTACAAACAAAAGGAGCCTTTAGAACTTACTCCGGATAAAAAACTCTTTTCCTATGCTCACCCTAATGACATCTAATCACCAGCTATAAGGAAACAAAGTTACTGCTGCCAGCAATGGGAAATCAAATCAACAGATGTGGTGAGAGCATCCAGGAAAGGAAGGAATGGCATCAGTTACATCATCAGCTCCAGTCAGGATATGGATAAGCAAACTGCATGTGACAAACATTACACTACCCTTACTGGTAATCCCCCTCAAAGACCATCGACATTTTCAAATCTGGACCTTATAACACAAACACATTTACTCCCATTTTCAAGTATTTATTCTTCTGCTTCTCTAAGATTACAAAAGAAAAAAATTAACTTTATCTGGGCTCCTCAGAGGCGCAGGTACTCACATTATCAATAGCTAACTGCAAGATCAAAGCTGAAGCAAGCAGCTAACAAAGCATGCAATGCATGATAACCTGCACCTGTGGAATACCAGCATTACACTATCTATCCTTTTTAGCAATTTAAGTTTTTCAAACTAAACAGATTACATCAAAATATTTATTGATTTACATGGATTTGCTATTTTTAGTATTTTGTTGTTTTTTATTTCTGTACCCCTCTTCCATTTATGCATTTTTCCTTTAGTGCCAATTACTTCCTGTAACAACATTTACCTTTTCATAATGTTCTCTATGTCAAGAGCTCTGAAAGAGTTCTGTCAAGGCATAAGATAAAACATAATATACAAGGAGAGGCTGAGGAACCTGGCATTGCTCTGTCTGGTGAGGCAGAGACTAACAGTCACTTTTATTGCTGCCTACAAGTATTGGAAGGGGAGTTAAAGACAGTGGAGCAAAACTATGAATAAAATGCAAACTTGGCAGCTGGAATGCAACGGCCCCATACAAAAGCGCAGGCCAGAGACTGACTGGCTAGACAGCAGCTCTGCGTGAAGGATATTGAGGTGACTGTCTTGAGAGCGGACGCCTGCAGCGCCTGATCAGGGGGAGGCTCTGCATCCAGGAGCTTCAACTCGGAGCAGCAACAGGCATCAAGGGAGCCTCAAGTCCTCGACAGGGCTTACCCAGGAGCCGGCAGCTCAGCGGATGTGAGGAGCTGAGTCAGAGGGGACGGCGCCAGGAGGAGCGGCACCAGCCCTGAGTAGGTAAAAACCTGACCAGGGAGCGCGGCGAACAGGGCAGGGTCGAGGCAGTTTGATCGGCAGTTCGAGCAGGATGGTGAGCACTTGCCTTATGCCCAGGGCTCGGCCTGGGAGCTCTGCTCTGGCTGCCCCGGCAGTGGCCAGTGTAGGCACCCAGACAGAGCCGATGAGAGGGGAGGCTGCAGTGCAGAGCTCGGGGTGCAGAGAGTGCCTGCACTGCTCTCCTGAGGAGAGGGTGTGCAATGGGCAGGGCTGCACTCTGTGCTCCCTGGTGGAGGTCCTCCTGCAGCAGGGGCTGAGCTGCGGGATGCTGTTACTGGGCTGAAAGGTGTCAGGGAAGCTGAGAGGAAGCAGCACTGCTTGCTCCAGGACCAGACTGTGCAGGGGCCTCAAGCGTCTGCTATCGCTCATGCAGGAAAGGAGGCCCCTAACCCAGGAAGCTGGGAAACAGTAACAGAAAAAAACAACAAGAAGAGGAGGAAGAGGACAATTAAAAGCAAGGGGCTTCCTCCTAAATCTGTTGTCCCCACCCAGAACCGCTTTGCTGTCCTGCAGGGGTCTGATGAGGAACCACACTCCCACCAGGAACAACCGGCTGATGCACTGGTAAAGAAGATCACTACTGGTGCTGCCAGGAAAAAGCAGAGGGCCATAGTAGTAGGGGACTCTACTCTGAAAGGAACAGAGGCACCCATCTGTCAGCCTGACCCAGGCTCAAGGGAGGTGTGTTGCCTACCAGGGGCTCGGATCAGGGATGTTGCAGAGAAGCTGCCTGCTCTAGTCAGTCCCGCTGACTATTCCCCACTTCTAGTGATCCATGTGGGTGCTACTGATATAAACAGCAGTAGCCCGGAGAACATAAAGGACTACAGAGCTCTGGAAGAGGTGGTTAGGGGCTCTGGAGTGCAGATTGTCTTTTCATCAGTTCTCCAGGATACAGGGCAGGACCTTAAAAAGGCTAGGAGGATTGGCCAGGTTAATAAATGGTTAGAAGGGTGGTGCTATAGTCAGGGGTTTGGGTACCTTGAACATGGGACTCAATTTAGTAGGCCAGGTTGACTGGGGGCTGGTGGAGCTGATCTGACAAAGAAAGGGAAGAGTGGATTTGGGAGGCTTGCCAGACTGGTCAAGGATGCTTTAAACTAGATGTGTTGGGGGAGGGGGCATCATTACATCCCAACACACCCAGTCACTTGCCAGCACCTATAGTAAACATTCAGAGCAATGTAGAGATATTGCAGCTGCTCCAGCCAATGAGCCAGCTTCAATTGGAGCTCAGCTCAGATGCCTCTACACAAATGCCTGTAGCATGGGGAACAAACAAGAGGAATTAGAGATGTGTGCACGTCTACAGGCATATGATATCACAGGCATCACAGAAACATGGTGGGATGGCTCCTATGACTGGAGTGTTGGAATGGAAGGTTACAGGCTCTTTAGGAAAGACAGGCCTGGCAGGCGGGGAGGGAGTTGCTATTTATGTTAGGGATAGGCTGGAGAGTATGGAACTGTGCCTGGGGACAGGTGAGCAGTTGACAGAGTTTGTGGGTCAGGGTTAAATGGAGAACAGCGATGGGAGAAATCATTGTGGGGATCTGTTACAGACCGCCTGACCAAGAGGACTCAGTGGATGGAGCGCTCTATAGACAGATAGGAACAGCCTCACGCTCGCAGGCCCTTGTTGTCATGGGGGATTTCAACCACCCTGATATCTGGTGGAGGGATGGTACGGCCTGGCACAAGCAATCCAGGAAGTTCCTCGATTGTGTGGAAGACAGCTTCCTTCTGCAAGTAATAGAGGAGCCGACAAGGAGAGGTGCCATGCTTGACCTCATCCTCACCAACAGGGAAGGGCTGGATGGAAATGTGACGCTCCAGGGCAGCCTTGATTGCAGCGATCATGAGATGGTCGAATTTGAGATCCTCAGGACAGTGAGAATAGCGTGCAGCAAGCTCACTGCCTTGCACATCAAGAGAGAAGACTTCAGCCTCTTCAGGAACCAGCTCAGTAAGGTTCCATGGGATATAGCCTAGGGGGCAGGGGGGCCCAAGCCTCTTGGTTGATATTCAAGCATCACCTAAATACAAGCTCAGGAGCATTTCATCCCAACAAGAAGGAAGTGCAGCAGGAGGGCCAGGAGACCTCCTTGGACTGATAAGGAGCTGCTGAGGAAACTTGGAAGGAAAAAAGAGGCTTATAAAAGGTGGAAGCAAGGACAGGCGGCCTGGGAAGAATACAGCGATGCTGTCCGGGAAGCTAAGAACCAGGTTAGGAAAGCTAAGGCCCACTCAGAATTAAACTTGGCTAGGGATGTTAAAGATAACAGGAAGGGATTCTATAGGTATATAGCGAATAAAGGACAGACTAGGGGCAAAGGAGGCCCCCTCCAGAAGCTATCAAGAGGACTGGCTACCCTGGATTTGGAGAAGGCTGAGGTTCTTAACAAATTCTTTGCCTCAGTCTTCACTGGCAAATGCTCTGACCACACCACCCAAGTCTTGGAAGGAAGACGCAGAGACTGTGAGAATGAAGACCTTAGACCCACTGTAGGAGAGGATCTGGTTTGACACCATCTTAGGAACCTGAATGTACATAAGTCCATGGGACCTGATGAAATCCATCCATGGATCCTGAAGGAGCTGGCAAATGAAGTTGCTAAGCCACTGTCCATCATATTGGAAAAATCATGGCAGTCAGGTGAAGTTACCAATGACTGGAAAAAGGGAAATATAACCCCCATTTTCAAGAAAGGGAAAACGGAAGACCCAGGGAACTACAGACCAGTCAGTCTCACCTCTGTGCCTGGCAAAATCTTGGAGCAGATAATCCTGGAAGGTATGCTGAGGCATATGAAAAGCAACAGGGTGCATGGTGACAGCCAGCATGGCTTCTCTAAGGGGAAATCCTGCCTGACTAATCTGGTGGCTTTCTATGATGGGGCTACGGAACTGATGGACAGGGGTAGAGCAGTTGATGTCATCTACCTGGACTTGTGCAAAGCATTTGACACTGTCTCACATGACATCCTTGTCTCTAAGTTGGAGAGACATCAATTTGATACGTGGACCACTCGGTGGACAAAGAACTGGCTGGATGGTCGCACGCAAGGAGTTGTGCTCAATGGCTCAATGTCCAGCTGGAGACCAGGAACGAGTGGTGTCCCTCAGGGATCAGTGTTGGGACCGGTCTTGTTCAACATCTTTGTGGGTGACATGGACAGTGGGATTGAGCACACCCTCAGCAAGTTTGCCAATGACACCAAGCTCTGTGGTTTGGTTGATACACTGGAGGGAAGGAATGCCATCCAGAGGGACCTTGAGACGCTTGTGAGGTGGGCTGATGCCAACCTTATGAAATTTAACCATGACAAGTGCAAGGTCCTCCACCTGGGTGGGAGCAATCCCAGGCACAGCTCCAGGTTGGGCAGAGAAGAGATTCAGAGCAGCCCTGCAGAGAAGGACTTGGGGGTGTTGGTCATGAAAAATGAACATGAGCTCTTTTCAGTGTGTGCTTGCAGCCCAGAAAGCGAACCGTATGCTGGGCTGCATCAAAAGGAGTGTGACCAGCAGGTCGAGGGATGTGATCCTGCCCCTCTACTCTGCTCTCCTGAGACCTCACTTGAAGAATTGTGTGCAGTTCTGGTGTCCTCAACATAAAAAGGACATGGAACTGTTGGAACAAGTGCAGAGGAGGGCCATGAGGATGATTAGGGGACTGGAGAACCTCCCGTATGAAGATATGATGAGAAAGTTGGGGCTGTTCAGCCTGGAGAAGAGAACGCTGTGTGAAGACCTCATAGCATCCTTCCAGTATCTGAAGGGGGCCTATAGGGATGCTGGGGAGGAATCTTCATGAGGGACTGTAGTGAGAGGACAAGGAGTAATGGGTTCAAACTTAAACAGGGGAAGTTTAGATTGGATATGAGGAAGAATTTTCCTGTTAGGGTGGTGAGGCACTGGAATGGGTTGCCCAGGGAAGTTGCAAATGCTCCATCGCTGGCGGTGTTCAAGGCTGGGTTGGACAGAGCCTTAGGTGGCATGGTTTAGTGTGAGGTGTCCCTGCTCTGGCAGGGGAGTTGGAACTAGATGATCTTAAGGTCCTTTCCAACCCTAACTAGTCTATGATTCTATGATTCAGCTGTTAAGAGCCAGTATCTGCAGTACTGTCTCCAGTTTTTGGCTTCCTGTGCTATAGAGAGATCCACAAACTGGATAAGAATCCAGCAGATGGCCACTAAGATGACTACATAGCTGGAACACGTAAAAGGAGAGGTTCAGGGGACTAGGCTTGTTCAATCTGGAAATGAAGTTAGGAGGTAATTGCAGTCTTCTGCTACCTACCACCATATTATAGAGAAGGCAATCCCTTTTAAGCACACAGCAAGTAGACAAGAGGCAAGGGATAATAGTTGCAGCATGGAAAATTCCAACTAGAATGGAGAAAATCCTGTTCCAGTGCTTTGCCAGAGATGTGCTTAAGCCTCCAGTCTTGGAGACACTCAGAACTTAACTGGACAAGCCCCTGGGCACTAAGTATAGCTTTGCTGTTAGCCCTGGTTGGAGCAGGTCATGGCAGATGACTGGACAACCTTTGTATGCTCCTCCCACCTAAGATACTCTGTGACTCCACAGAAATAGCAGGTCGTAAAACAAGGAGAGATGGTCACAGGTGATAGTCTTGGAAGGTGCAAGTTGCTTAGTAGGTAGGACTTGTTCACTAGGAAGGTAATACAGATCTGGAACACCCTACATACAAGCTGCAGGAGAACATCTGTTTCTGGAGTTTTTCAAGTCTCCACTAGACATAGCCATGGCTGCCCTGACAGACTGTTATCAGTGGTTTGGTTGGGTTTTTTCCCCCAACCTATTTTCTCCATAAATTCATGTTTCTTTCCTCTCATGCCACTAGGTTTCAGCATTATAACCAAAGCCGGAAGCTGAAAATAACCAAAACAAGATTAAGGTGTTCAAATTCCTTTAAAAATGCTATTCCTTGAAGGGGGTCCTTTCAAGAAACAAGTCTTCTCAAACTATGATCCTTCTGCTAGCAGAAAAGTTACATTAGCATCAGATTGTTTAGTTACAAAGCAGAAACTTTATTAAATATCACTTACCAGAACTGTCTTCATATTGTCTATACACTTGATTATAGACAATATGATACAGACTTGACTATAAAATGTGCCTGAGACAGAAGACTTCAGAGTGATTTTCAAGATTTTAATATTATAGCAATAAGTTTGAACTGCAAGGGAAAGTAGAGCAGATGAGCAATTAAGACAATTTTCCCCAAACTCATCTATAATCTTTACAGATCCAGGATGAACTGTGTTTCATTTGAGCATTATTTTGACCACCTCATTGTGCTTATGCTCAGTACTATTCTGTTGAAATTCAGCAGCACTTAACACTACTCAGTGTTCTCTACTGTACTCTCCACTGAAGTAGGAGTCTTTCACAAGACTTGCTCTGCAACATCCCTATGGAATGAGGTGTTAATTTGTGAAATGGAAATGAAGAGTGGCATAGAGACAACATAAGTTATAAAACACAAACACTTACTGGTGGTGTTGTTTTGCCCTTGAACCCAAGATGAAAAGTGTGCACAATGCAAATGCAAGGCTTTCGATGGTGCAACACGCAAGGGCAAACCCAAACCATTCCAGGATCTCTCCAAAAAAGTTGGCTCCACTGACATACTCAAACATTCCTCCTGAAAGCAGGACAGAGTTAAGTTTAAAAACACCTCAATAAGAACTACATCACCAGTGTCTCTATAAAATTTTTAAAGGCAGTGGTTTTCATTTCAAGCTGTACAATAAAGGATCACTTCAGACCTGTCGAGGTTTAAGCCCAGCTTAGGGGAAAAATGACTGCTACGGCTGAATGCAGGACAAGACCTCATTCCTAGACTGACCTTCGTCAGTTCTATTTTTATTTTTTAAATCATGAAAGAAAGGCAGATTTATCAATATCAGAAGCAAGTTCATGTCTTTCTAAATATTACTTAAAAATGGTATCAAACTGTTTTTCTGATCACAAACTAAACCTTTTTTATAATACGTAAAAACAGAAAATATGCTCCCCTTTAAGAGTCCCAAATAGTTAGCATACAATGCTTAATTTTTTTAAGTAGTTCATAAATTAAGTTATTTATGAACATTATTATGAATTAAAGTTCCAAATTTATCCTCCATCTTAAAATGTGTTGCAGTAGACCATTCCCTGTCTGGTCTACTGCTCCAGCCCTGGCACTCAGTGAAAGTAGTAATTACCAGTCTGCATTAAATGTGTTTTATAGCCGATTACACATAAACAATCAATACTCACCTGCTGGGAATTTTATAAAAGAAGAACTTTCATCCTAGTTCCAAAGTCAGTGTACAAATTGATTAACATTTCAGTACGTGCTTTACCAGTGGGACTAAACAAACAAGTATTTGCCAAGTGTAATAAAGGACACGTTTTGACCTTGCTTTAATTATAATTCCTTTGCCTCTGACAAAAGAGAAGTAAAATTCTAGGACTTAAAACTGGATAAGCAATAACAAAAAGACCAACTCATCCTGATTGTGCATCAAATTACACGTTACTTCCTTCAGAAGTTTTTTTGTACACTGAACGTAATACAGTACACTTATTTTCACATGGGCACTTGAATTTACTTCTATTAATAACTCGCCTCGGTGAAAAATAACAAATTATTGCCTTGTATATATAGTTATTCCAGTTTTAGTTTTAAAAGTCTCACTAAAAACTAAGCAACAACTTAAGGGGAACACTTACAAATATCAGAATTCAGAGGTAACCACTATTTTTCTTTTCTCACCGAGTGTAATATACATTGTAATATACCTGGAAGAGTCTAATGTTTCCAAAAGTGTCAATAAACTTTAACACTTCACTAGGATCCATAAGAAGTCCTTTCATAGCCTTCATTGTTCCCCACAAAGAACAGAATTTATAATGCCTGATTTCCTCTGGATGTCTGTCCCCTTTTCCCTGTGTCTCCCTTATCACAGTAGTCATTGCTCTCCAATTACCTAAGACCTTATCTAAGGTCTTCTTTCTCCATCCACTTACTTATTCTCATGTGTTGTGGTTTAAGCCCCTCAAGCAGTTCCCTCACTCACTCCCCCCTCTTTCTTCCCCCAGTCCCAGGGGGATGGGGAGGAGAATCAAAAGAATGCAACTCCCAGAGGTTGAAATAAGAACAGTTTAGTAACTAAGGTATAACAGAAATCACTGCTGCTACCACCAATAATAATAATGACAAGGCAAATACAAGGAAAGAGAATACAACTGCTCACCACCCAATACTAAGCCCGACCCAGCAGCAAACCCCCCTCTTCTGGGTCTCTGGCCCTCCTTTTTCCATCCTGGGCATGATGTGCTGTGGTATGGAATACCTCTTTGGTCAGTTTGGGTCAGGTGTCCTGCCTCTGCTTCCTCCCGGCTTCCCCTCCCTCCCTGGCAGAGCATGAGACTCAGAAAGTCCTTGGTCAGACCAAAACATTACCAAGCAGTAACTGAAAACACTGGTGTTATCAGCGCTGTTCCCAGGCCAAAAGTCAAAAACACAGCGCTGCACCAGCTACTAAGAAGGAGAAAAAAAATGACTGCTACTGCTGAACCCGTGACATCATGAAAGGTATGATAAGAACCCAAGTCCCTCTTCTTCATTTCCTCCCATCATGTATTGCACAGCAGTAAGATTTGCTTGAGCCTTCAATTACCCAGGCTGAACAAACAGTTCCTGCTCTCTCCACCTCTCCTTGTAGGGGATATGCTTCTTTCACTATATAGATTTCTAACACATTTACTCACCTCTTGGTATCTTGTAGCCAGTTTCCCCCGGTTTTCTCAAATTTCTGAGAATATGATCAGAATGAATATTGACTGCCATGCCAATCAACCACCCCATAAAACCTGAAGAGAAATATTTAAAGTACTACCTTTAACACACTGAGCCAAAGTATGTTCAGAAAACAAACTAGTCATATATCACTTATTAGGCATATTATCTCAAAGCAGTAATAATGGAAGCAGTACAAGCAATTCTGTTGACATCCTACACAATCCCACTCCCACACTGAGCTCTTCAGCAGACCTCACAGTGATCAACAGGTCTCTAGACAGGAACAGCACTGTAAGTATAAAGTTTATTCTTGTATAAATGTATGCATGGGTACATATACACAGATGTAATATTTCACTGACTTCCACACAGAAAACCAAATACATTAAAATTTCAAACACTGAAAGCAACAGCCATTCTTATTCCTGCCAGAGGGATACATCTTAGTCCAACTGTCCTACTTTTTTCTCCTCTCCCTCCCCCCCCCCTTTTTTTTTTTTCCATTTTGCTGGCATCACACCAGAGTTTCCACAGCAGGCTTCTGTGCAATAAGAGAGATAATGAAATTGTGAAAGAATTCAGGCACCATTTACTTGTGTCATTCAACAAAATGTGTTAACCACTTATACCAGGCTTTCACAGAAACTAAGATTATTGTTGCATTCTGCACCCTTATGTTTTGTTGCCATAATTGCATGGGATATATCAAAAGGCATTTAGGATTGAAATTTGCTATTTTCACCCTTCCATTTTGAGTCTTTGGCTACATTATTTATGTTATCTTCCTTTGAAGGCAGCATTCCTTGTTACTAGGAGCAGAAATGATTCAGGTTTTGAGGGTAGATCTGTTGTATTGCTTTGAATCTACCTCCAAAGTTATTAATTTTTATTATCAAGAATATGCCAGTGATGTGCTTCTAGGACAAAGTCCTTTACGTGCCAGACTAAGACAGCTTTGCCTTTTTGCACCCATAATGAGAGTCTTTCAGATGGTTCTCTTTCAATACAGAGCAACCCAGTAGTACAACCATCTCAGCAAGGACACTAAGATATCAGGATGTAAAGGGCCATGTTGCAAGACCAGCAGGTTGTCAGAGCATACTTTACCAAGACTTAAACAACATTTCAAAGTGAAGCTACAGATACAAGTGGACAACATGTTTGAGAGGCAAGGTTCAATGGGCAGCTTATTCTCACACTCCCCTGTGGGATGCATTTACCTAAAGCATCTAGCTGTCTGCTTTCACAGGAATTTGGAGGAAATTACTATTCTGCAGAGAAATGAAGGTTTCTGCATGAAAGCTCTTTCTATATTTACCTATATAAAGTTGCTTGATTAGCTTATTACAATCTGCTTATGTTACAAAACTAATTGCAGAATTTAGTCATGTGGACAAGAGTTTCCTAACCTTTTGCTCATTCAGCATAGTGCAGTAAGTTTCCATTAGCAATCAAGGTGTGTAGCTGCTGTATGTGAAGTGCCTTTTGCAGTGAAATTTTATCAGAATCCTTTCAGCTATATATTCAATGGAATGACATCATGAGATAAATTAGAGATGAATTAGATCAACATGATGAGGAATTCACAGACCAATTCATATAACACCAACATTCAAAAAAACACAGGATGAATATTTCAAATGCTGCTGAATTCCACTTTTAAGAGAAAAGATAATTTAAACTTTTTTCCTTCAGAACAAATCTCTATTCCAACAGAGACTATTGACTCCCCAGCGCATCCAACAACAAAAATCTTTTGCTTCTCTTAGCGTTAGTAATTATGTATCAATTTGCTAATTGCCAGAGCAGATTGAGATTACCTTGGAAAACAAGGGATGTTATTCATACAACTAAATAAGCAAGTCATTGTCTCTACCCATACATTTCTACTGTGAAATGCCACCATAATTTTTGAGAACATTATCTGTGTATTCTGAATTCATATCTGTTTGCAAATTACTATAAGAAGTTTTCAGATGATGCAAAAAGACTGGAGCTTGTTTTAAGAGAGTCCATTTACCAGAGATTAGTTCGATTTTGTGCATTTTTACCCCTCCTACTTGAA
The DNA here is from genome assembly GCA_028858755.1 of Ara ararauna. Lineage (NCBI taxonomy): Eukaryota > Metazoa > Chordata > Aves > Psittaciformes > Psittacidae > Ara > Ara ararauna. The sequence goes on along the minus strand of CM054377.1, from coordinate 74,533,141 downwards.
AACTACCACATCAAAAGGAAACCAAATCTTTCATCATGGACAGCAAGCCAATGAAGGTAGGCTATTTTCAAAGAACTCCTCTTTGATCTGAAGATCCACTTTCCCCCTGAAGTACTGCACAACTGTGTTTCCTACACCTATACTCAGTAGACAGAGAATAAAGTTGTGGAAAGCCAACAGTGCTGCAGTGGCAGCAGCAGTGGGAGTCTCCCAGTACTGTCCACAGATCACCATTGACTGAATATAACTTCGTTTCAATCATCACCTCAACAACAACTTTGATGAAATCAGATAAGCTCAGTGGTGAGGAAATCACAACTGACGTCAGCAGGCAACAATCAAACACTATTCTCCTGCCCTGAAGGACTATTATGACCGATGAAACCCAACATCACGGGCTGAATGAACTCAACAAACTTTATAGGGATTGTTCATTGACTAAGGAGTGACACCTGTGTGCATATATAGAGATAATATATATGTGTGTATACATATATATATATATATATAAAGAGAGAGAGAGGGAGAGACAGAAAAAGAGACAGTATATTGGAAAGTGTGGAACTTCAGCATGATGATTTCTAGTAGCTAGTACAATGTTGTGTTTCAGCTTTTCTGACCTACTAGAGTTCAGCTGAGAAGGACCTGGGAATACATCTGGAGTACTGTGTCTACTTCTGGGCTCCTCTGTACAAGACAGACAAGGAGCTACTGGAGAAGGTCCAGAGGAGGGGCACATGGATGATTAAGGTCTCGATCTTCTCTCATGAGGATGGACTGCAAAAGCTGAGCCTGTTTAGTCTAGAGAAGACCTAGAGGAGGTCTCATTAATGCATGTAAATATCTCAGAGGTGGGTGCCAGGAGGTTGGTGCCAGACTCTTTTTCAGTGGTGCCCAGCAAAAGGACAAGGAGCAATGGCCATAAACTAAAACGCAAGAAGTTTCACCTCAACCTGAGGAAGAACTTCATTACATTGAGGGTGGCAGAGCACTGGAACAGGCTGCCCAGAGAGGCTGTGCAATCTCCCTCTCTGGAGACATTCAAAACCTGCCTGGACATGTTCCCGTGTAACTGCTCTGGGTGGCCCTGTCTTGGCAGGGGGACTGGACTGGATGATCTCTAGAGGTCCTTTCCAACCCTAATGATTCTTTGATTCTGTGATTGATTCACTATCCTAATCCTCAGATTCTCACCATGACTAAGTGTCATGGGTTCAGCAGCAGCAGTCATTTTTTCTGCTTCTTGGTAGCTGGTGCAGCACTGTGTTTTTGATTTTGGGCCTAGGAACAGCGCTGATAACACCAGTGTTTCGGTTACTGCTTAGTGATGTTTTGGTCTGGCCAAGGACTTTCTGAGTTTCATGCTCTGCCAGGGAGGAGGGGAGCCGGGAGGAAGCAGAGACAGGACACCTGACCCAAACTGACCAAAGAGGTTATTCCATACCACAGCACGTCATGCCTAAGATGGAGGACGGAGAGGAGAGACCCAGAAGGGTGGGGGGTGCACTGCGTGGTCGGGCTTGGTATTAGGTGGTGAGAATTGTATTCTTTCCTTGTATTTGCCTTGTCATTATTATTATTGGTGGTAGCAGTAGTGATTTGTGTTATACCTTAGTTACTAAACTGTTCTTATCTCAACCTGTGGGAGTTGCATTCTTTTCGATTCTCCTTCCCATCCGTCCGTGAGTGGGGGGCAAGATAGAGGGGGGAGTGAGTGAGCAAAACTGCGTGAGTTATAGAGGCTTAAACCACGACACTAAGTCCTAGGACTGCACTCTACAAAGCCGAGAGCTGGTTATTCACCACAATCTACTTGACTTGGCTTCCACCACAGGGAAATGTGGACATATAAACAGGAAGGAAGCCACAGCATATCCCAGTAGATTCTCAGAACCACAGGATACACCATACATAATAGTCTTGTGAGGTCATCTATTCAACTCAAGAGGCTTTTCTCCATCTGGATAAACCTGGAGGTTAAGGCCTGGCTTCATATTAGGAGAACCCTTACATAAGAACAACTAGGTGTATATTACCAAACAACGTAGTGCAACAGAAGAGCACGTATGCTTTGTTGCACCAGTGCCCTCTTCACTTGTACCCATATAGAATCTCACGCAAAATGACCTACCCTTCTTCAGACTATTTCAGAGTGACAGCATGGTAACTGCCATCTGGTTCACCTCCTCATTCTGGGTTTCAGGAATATGCAGTGCAAGATGATGTATAAAAAACAGCAGGAGGCCAATTTCCACAGGTGCCATAAGTGCCTTGTAGACACACAGAGTGAACAAGTGCATCATCTCATCTCTGTGGTTAGTCTCTCCAAGGCGGCACAAAATCATTTGGAGCATCCAGAAACCAACAGATATCAGGACAGATACTGACTAATCCTCATCCCTCAGTCACAAGACCTTATCCAGGTATGGACAACACCCATGCTCTCCTCATGTCTATTCTGTATAGACAGCTGAAGTGGCACATGTGCTTGGTTGCCTGACTGCCAGATAAAAAGCCTCACACAACAGATTAAGTGCTGATGTTTTGTCATCTACACCTTCTGAGTTATAGGTACTGCTCTGCTTCACACAGCTGCTGCAAAGAAAAGTGTTTTGATGAACAGAAGGGTTAGCCATCAACATGAAAAGATAAAGGCGGATTTAAAGTAGTAAGACAACACATATCACACACTGGCATACTACAAAGGGTTTAATGAAGCTAAAGCAAGCAAAGGAAGAAAAGCGCTTCAAACTAGAAAAGCAGACAGATTAGGAAAGAACACAAGGGGGAAACATGCAGATACATATATATTCCTGTTTACAACACTCACCAGAGTATCATGGGTTCTTTTGGTAAGTTCACAGGCTTTCTACTGGCACACATGTGTAAGGTACATGCTAAAAAATTATAAAGTTGCTCCCACACAGATTTGCAAGCTCATGGTTTTATCAAGTGTTGCACTGCATTTGAAGTTCACTGCTCTGACCTAAACCTACATGCAGTCCAGAGAAACTGAGCAAACCACACCAAAACTGTATGCTGCTCCAAAACAATTGCTTGGGTAAAGATAAGCTATTGCTTTCCCAGAATTAACTCCTAAACAACTGAAAACAGTCAATCTGTATATTAAGGCTTCAGAGATAACACATCAGTTGTTTGAAACCTCCCACCATGATGATCAATCAGCCTCACTTCTCCAAATTTTTATCTTCACTGCAAGTTTATCTAACTTCAGATTCCAAGTACTGAGCCTTGTTTGGCTGCTACTTGTAGACACTCTCTCATTTCTCTTCTACTCTGTAACTTCATATGGATTTAAGAAATACCTCATTAACCCTCAGCAAATATGCCTTCTTGCAATTGTTATTTTTATAATCTTTTACTCATTTTTTTCTGCCAGATGTTTTTTAGGAACCAGAACATAATAATCCTGTTGTTCAAGGAGTATCCCGTGCACAATCCAGCACTGCTGCATTTGAGTTGAACAAAGCTACAAGTATAAACTGCAGACATTTGGTGATACCTAGCTGAGATGAATACCAAATAACAATTATAAATATCCTCTGTGTTCCAATTATCTTGATGTGCACTACAAAATGAAAAGAAAAACCCAAAAGCCCAAAAGATGTTCTAGTACAAGAAGAAACGAGACATCTTCAGTTTGACTGTTTCATAGCCATGCCAAACTAAATATTTACTGTAATAACATTCAGAAAAGCCAGCAAGTGACATCCAAAATGGTTGCTACCATTAATAGCAGCATTACTAATAGTAGTATTAATAGAACTAATAACAGCATTAATTAATAATAGTAATAATTAATAGTACTCATAACACTACCATTAATACCATTAACAGGAATGTTCACTTTCATAGTTTTCAGAATAACTTTTTAAAGTAATATTTTGACTCAAAACAGTCATGAAAGCAACACTTTGCTTACAATTAGCATTACTGGAAATATACATAAGCATATATTCCAAACTGATATTATTTGGGAAAAAAAAAAAACAACCCAAAAACCAGCAAACAAACCTAAACTAAACTAATTCATACACAGAAGTATTCACAACAGAAGGCAGATGAATCCAGCTACTGCTATTTATATACTTACATCTTTCAGAAATCCTTAATACAAGAAAAACCTCAATTAAACCTGAGCAGCAGTCTTATGACCTTAAGTTTTTAAGATCTTACAGTAAGGATGAATTGTTTTATGGCTCCTGACTCATGATTTAACAGTGCTATATTGAGATATCTTTTGATTAAGGTACTAAACTAGGGCACCAGAAACAAAACTATGGTGCAGTCTTCAACAGTTTTGATCCATGGATCTTTTAATATCTTTTTTTTTTTTTGTCAGATCCAAGTTTAACAAGACTGGAATTTCAAAAACACGAAGAGACTTTCAAGCACATCAAGTGCCTACCACCCACTGAAGTAATTCCCTTGTGCCTCAATTTCTCCATTTTTAGAACACAAGCAGTACCACCTCCTAATCCTGGAAAGAGAATCTATTTTGATTTACATTTTGCCCATCTTACAGTCACGACAGCATTTAACACAGCAGTCTATTGTCATCCACAGTAACACTGCAGTAAAGATAAAAGCTTGTTATTCTAAAAGTCTTGAGAAATCTGGGAGAAACACCAATTTGCTCTGACTCTAGAATAACAAAAGTGGTCCTGGGTCAGATCAAGGATCCACACAGCCCAGTATTATGCCTCTGACTGAGGAGGAAAAATATTCTGGTTTATCCTCATATCAAAAAGATCTTTCTGGTGCCACTAGACATCATAGCCTTTTAATCATATGCATGGCTTCAAGTATAAATGCAACCTCATTTCCTGATAGCAGTGAATGATCTACCCCTCCAAACCCTTCTTGGGGGACCAGTTATGTTGTTCAGCAAAGCCCACTCCTATTACAGCGGTGGGTGGGTGGGCTGGTGCATGTATGCCTAAATACCCTAGCACCGAGAACTTTGGGCATTATCTTTGTATTTAGCAGCTACCCTTACTGGATTTGTACTCCATGAATTCATTCACTTCTGTTTGGCCACATACAAACCTTTAGTACCCCCAACATTGAGAAACAAGGGATTTCAATTTACTCTGTATGTTATGTGGAAAGTTTGCTTTCTCCTAAAGCTGCACGTTGATGGTTTAATTTCAGGCCTCAAGTTCTTATATTCAAAAACAAAACAAAAAAACCCCAACAAACTACATGACTCATATTTACTTTGGTATTAATAAATATGACAGTCAGCTCAGCTAAGACTGACATTGTGGGAAGAAGTGCCAGGTCACAATTCTAAACCAAAAAAGGTTAAAAGGCTTCCAGCTACAGCAAACAAATTAATTAATTACGAGAAAAGTTATAAAATGGGATTGAAGACACTATACAATTATAATGAAAAATAAAAAGCTGTGAAGACAAAGGAAAACTACACTTAATATTCTCATAACATGTTTTAACTCACCTGTAATAAAACATGGATCTTTTAACCAGCCTGAAGGGTATTGTGCATAGTTGCTTAAGCTTCGGCCTTGCAAGTATCCATTGTAAACACAGAACAGAAGCGCCAGCACAAAAGTGAAAAACGGTGTTGGTTTTCCTTCCCGGATCAGAAAAGGAAATATGAGTGCCCTATAACAGACAAAGAAAGAAAAACTGTTGCATTAACAAACAGGAAAGATATTTTTGATGCCCAGAACTGTAATCCAAAACCCATATTATCCTGCTTTTGAAATTCTCGGCAGTCTTTAATCCCAGTTCAGAAGAAAAGTTACACTTGCTTTGACACCTAAACGATTTTGTTGCCTCATTAGAACTACGAGATCAGTCCTCTCACTTCTTATGACAGACTTGTTGAACCTTGTATCCAAGGCAATTACTTTGCCCATAGGAGTAAAGGCAACTGACGTTTTAAACATGGCACATTTCTGTCCTCCTTTGTCCCTAAGTCCTCATTAGTACCATTAAGCTCTCTGAAATAAGCCAGGTCTCACAATCCCTATATCAAATCCACCAGCACTTCCAGAAGGAAAGTCAATGTCTTGAAATTAACCTAACTGAGCCCAGTTTCCTCCGCACTCTTAAAATTACCTAAAAATATTAATTCCTTTGCCTTGACAATCTTGGTCTACCCTATGACACCTGATAAAGGCAGGTGACAAACCCACAGCTGCTATCTCATTTTGGAAAGGAATCTTGATTGCTTTTCCTGGTGATTACATGAGTAAACAAACAGGCGCCAAACAAGAAAAGCAGGTGAGGGTTTCTGTGCTTTGTCTGTCATGGCTAGCCAACTTCCCATCACCTATCAATTTAATTGCAATCTATAATGATACAGGAACAGGATTACTGAAGCCTGAGCATTCTTCGCATGCTTTCCCAGCTACCCCAGGATTACTACTTCAGAGGATCCTTTCCAGAGGAAGCAAAACCGTGACAGCTTTCAAGAAAGCGTAACAAAATCGTTAATATGATTATTTAAAGACTGCTAGGTTACAACAAATGGGTAATAGTCTACATCCACCTATAGAACAGCCCCTCTGTTCAGAGATAGCAGTAAGCAACTGGAAAAAAAGAAACTGCAGTACAGCTCAGCTTTCTGTGCAAGCCTTGACCTTGCATTTCCAGATTTTCCCAGACACAGAGGATGAGTTAACATCCCATGTCAAGATTAATCCCTTTATTCTTAAGGCCAGAAAAGAGGAAGTAAAGACATAGCCCTGGGTTTGCAAAGCCAGTCAGCCACCAGGCCAACTGTACATTGCATCACTCTCTACTACCAGGATATAGACCCATCACAATAAATACTGTATGTAGTCGATACCAACACATATATCACACACAACTTAAAATTTGCCTGACAAATCTTTCTCTGCCATATTAACATGGTAGCAATATCACTTGTGGAGTATTACCAGTACCTACCATGCCTTGATGGGAACAGCAAAATCTTGCCTAAGTTCTAGACAGTCTGCTTTCTCCCAGGTAGTTTACAGAATATCCAAATACCATTGACTGCATGGTAACATGGGGCACTCAGCCCCAGCTCTGCTAGTGCTTTAACTAATCCTTGAATGTCCTGAGCTGGGAGGAATACACAAGAATCATTGAGTCAAACTCCCAAAGTGGACACCATGCACTAGGAAAATCACTACCGTTTCCCCATAGTAAAATTGTATCAGCATTCAGATCTGATCTTTCTGTGCTGGAACATTGTGCTCTTACAACTGCCTGATCAAGTCACTGCTTAAACGGGGGTGACCACAAGAGCTACAGCTATAGGATAGAGATGATATGGCATACTGGAAAAGCATCAAATACTCTGTGCTGAAAGATGCCCGAGCACTCCATCGCACCCCATACAGCAGGGCAAAGCAGAGAGCAACAGCACCACCACAATTACTTGTTCAGCTCATGTAAAAACCTAGAGCATCTTAATACATGCAGAAAAGACTTTAGCGATTGTTACAGCGAATAGTAAGAGTTAATAATAATTAATCACCGGCAGAATTTCAGTCCCTGTAGCCGGAGAGCAGCAGCCTGGTGTTTCTGTAGCGACTGACCCTAAACCGCTGCAGAAAGGTCACCCACTCCCCTGCCACCACCCCCCGTCCTCCTTGCTATCCAGGCGAGCCCGAAGGGAGCTCCTCCCGCCCCAGCCGACCGCTCCACCTCAGATCCCACCGCACCTCTGTACGTAGTGCACGATGAAACAGCCTAGCAGGATGCGATTGGGCCAGGCGGCAGTGACCGCCCCGCCGCAGGCGGCAAGCCCGATCGGGACGAGGAGCGAGGGCAGCTCCTGCAGCGCCCATGCGAGGCGTGCGGGCAGCAGCCAGCCGAAGCGCCGCGAGGAGTAACGCCCATAGGGCATACGTATGAAGCGGAGCAGCACAGCGGAGCCGGCGCCCAGCGCCACCAGCCCGTACGAGAGGAGCTCCAGCAGCCGCTGCTCCTCCGGGCCCGACACCCGCTGCCACAGCCCGCACACGCCGCTGACACCCATCGCGCACTACGCGCCCGGGGGGGCCCGGCCGCCTCCATTCATCAGCCGGCCGAGGGCACGCCCACCGGCGCCGCCGACCAATCAGCGTCGTAGAGGGGCGTGACCGACACCGCGCCCTCCGCCCTCCGGTTGGTGGCGTTGCCGCGGGCGGGAGAGGCGATTGTGGGACGGAAGTTCCGCCGCGGCGGCGGCGCGGAAACAGCGGAAGCCGCGGAAGCGACCCGGAAGGCGCCCTTCTGGGGCAGGGCCGGCGCATGCGCGTGTGTGCGCGAGCGCGCGGTGCCGCGGCCGTGGGTGCCCGCGGCCCCTCCGCTCGTGAGGGGCGGGAGCGGCCGCGCCGACGGCGGGGCGCGTGGCGGGGCTCGTGCGACGGGTGGCCGCCATGGGCCGCCGCGCGCGCGACCGCAGGCGGCAGCTGCAGCAGCAGCGGCAGGAGCGGGGCGGTGACGGCGGCGGCGGCGGCGGGGACCAGGCGGTGAGAGCCGGGCCGGGCGGGGAGGGGAGGGGAGGCGAGCGGCGGCGCCGCCGGGCTGACGGTGCCGGCGTGTTTCAGGGCTGGGCCGGCGGCTACCCCGAGATCGTGAAGGAGAATGAGCTGTTCGAGCGGTACTACCGGGAGCTGGGCATCGTGCCCGACGGAGAGTGGGGAGACTTCATGGCGGCGCTGAGGGAGCCGCTGCCCGCCACCTTGCGCATCACCGGATACCGCAGGTAGGGCCGGGCAGGGGGCCCCGGGCTCGGAGGTACCCGCCGGTTTTACTTGCTGCCTGGGGAAGGCGAGGCTCCATCCGGCCTCATCTTGTATGTCTCTCTCCTGTCCAGCCACGCCAGAGAGATTCTCCACTGCTTAAAGGAAAAGTACTTCAAGGAGCTGGAGGACCTGGAAGTGGATGGCCAAAAAGTCGAAATGCCGCAGTCACTGAGCTGGTGAGTGATGTGCAAGTCCAACAGGCATCCTGTGCAGGTCCCAACATCCAGCCTGACGAATTGGTTTTATTTGCCTTTCCCCTTTTTCTGCCTCTTTGCCCCAGGTATCCAGAAGAGCTAGCCTGGCACACGAACCTGAGCAGAAAAATCTTGCGCAAGTCACCGCAGCTAGAAAAGTTTCATCAGTTTCTAGTTAGTGAGACAGAATGTGTAAGTCCTAGATACACCTTGATTTGTTTCTTTTCTCTTGCAAATCCTGAGCCGTGTTTTATTTAACTGTGTTATGAGACAGTGAGACTACCTTTTCTCTCAGCAGCTGAGTAGCTCAGAAGAATCTTGATTTGATGGTGTTGACAGTCATTCATGCTATGACTGGCACATAACTGCAGTTGCAAATGTTTCTTCTATACTAATTGCATTTGGTTTTTGCTTGGGAATGTGAAAATGAGTCCCTGTAAAATAATGAGTTGCTCTTAGAAAACAGGTGTTTAAATTCGGTAAAAAGCATGTGTGTATACATAACAGTACTTACCTTTAGTAATGGATGTTTCTCACTTGTTTGAAGCCAGTTTCTCATCTCTTTTGAGCAGAAATTGTATCTATAGATTTAACAAAATTAGAGTAAGTATGCAATTATCAGGGACTTGAATTGGGTGAAAAACGTTGATTTTTTGTTGTTGTTGTTGTTACGTGCCGCCAAAATTCAGTCCTGAATTTATAATAGTGTGGTTTGGATTGCTTTATTTTCCTTTATAGAGATTAAAAAAAAAAATTGCAAAAGAAATGTGCTCTTTTCCAGAATAAAAAGGAGGGGGTGCTGATCTTTATTTTTGTTCTTTTTTACCTTTCAAGGGAAATATCAGTCGACAGGAGGCTGTTAGCATGATCCCACCTCTGCTGCTTAATGTTAATCCTCATCATAAGGTAACTCTCGAATATGCTGTGTACTGGATTTTTTCCTAGTAGATAGTTTGATTACACTACAAATTGCAAGAGCAGTATCAAGGCTGGTAAAAAATTCTCTTATGCAAGAATCAGCTTGATGTCCGTCAAACCTCTCTGTGGTTGTGTTAATTTTTAATCTGTTTTTCACAATTTGGTTTTCCCTTACCATAAGCTTGCTGGGCAATTTTGAATCATGTTTAGGCCTGCTTATTCTTCATTATTTTATGCATTATCTGCAAAAGTGGAAACTAGCAGTGTTACAACTGTTACTTTAAATGGCAGGTATGACAGACACTGTCGTACTGAGTGTGTTTCACGATGCATTAAGCAGTGCTTATCGCATGCTCCCTGAAGCTCTCCATAAATGCTCTTTGCATTTCTCTGGGGTCTGTCGTCCGGGTTAGTCTTGTTCATGCCAGGAGCTTGCATGGGAACTGGAGCAGATCCATCCCTGTCTTTTATGCTGTTGTACAATTTCAGCTAACATTTCTGGAGCTAAAGGTCCAGAAGACAGTCATATGTTTATGTAACTGGGCAGGAAGAAAGTCTCTAAGCTTCCTTACTTAAGAAAGCAGTGTTAGCTGTCAAATGGTTTGCTGTGAAAGCGACTGATTGAATGACTCAATCACAAGCCAAGTTTGTGATGAAGCAGGAGCAAGAAATAATGCTAGAAATCAGGTGCTGGTGTCTGTGCTGTTCTGTTTTGCTGCTGAGGACAGTTCAGATAATTCCCAAGTGCTTCTTCAAGGATATTAGAAACAAGCAGTTTATACTGCCCCGATTTTTTTGGCATTAAAATGCAAATGTGTGGTGAGAGCAGTTAATTTTTATGAAATCTGTATAATCAACTGGGCTGATTAATTAACTGATAGTTAAAGAAAAATACTACTTGCTCTTTAGCGTAACTTTGCTTTTAATGTGTGTGTATATGTAAAGTTCCAGTTCGGCTGAAATTGTTTGTGAGCTGATAAAAGGACCATATGCCCTTATCTATTCATATTTCTCTTTCAGATCTTTCTTTTTCAGATAGTGTGTTTGTTCCCTACAAACTAAAGTCTTTTTTACATATTAGATCCTCAGAGATAAAGCATACAAAAACCAGAACTGTACGTTATGTTTTTGTGAATTGGTCTTCAAAACAATTATAATTCTGCAACTGTATGCAAAAATATTTAATTTCAACAAGAACACATAGTAAATTTCTCAGACTTAAAAACCATGTAAAGGTAGGACTTGTTATTTAATTTTCTGCTGTTTGTAGATTCTAGATATGTGTGCTGCACCTGGATCTAAGACTGCCCAACTGATTGAAATGCTTCATGCAGACATGAATGATCCTTTTCCTAGTAAGTCTGGAAAAACTACCAAAAAATTTTTTGTGACTTTGAATTTCTGCTTTTTCTTGTAAAAGGTTGTTATAATTATCACAGATAAGTAGCTGCCTTTAACTACATTTTGAATCCCCAGTGTGTTGGAGTGATAGAAGATGGGAAGTACCCCCACCTTTGCCTTGAAACTTTGTGGGCTTCCTTGGCCAGAAGAGAGAGATAGATTACATATAGGTACAGATAGATATCTTCACAGTTCAGACTACAGTAGACCTGATAAGCACTTAATTTTTTTATATGTATCAGGTTTACCTAGTAGGTGGTGGCCCATAAGCCCTTGTGTTTTAGTTGTATCCCGCAAACACTCTGTTGAGCAGCTTTAGCCTTAAAATGATCATTATGTTTATCTCCTTTTGTCGTGGTTTAAGCCTCTCCAACTCACGCAGCCCTTTCACTCACTTCCGCCTCTTTCTTCCCCCCACTCCCGGAGGGATGGGAAGGAGAATCGAAAAGAATGCAACTCCCACAGGTTGAGATAAGAACAGTTTAGTAACTAAAGTATAACACAAATCAGTACTGCTACCACCAATAATAATAATGACAAGGCAAAGACAAGGAAAGAATACAATTGCTCACCAACTAATACCAAGCCCAACCACCCAGTGCACCCCCCCCCCTTCTGGGTCTCTGCTGTCTGCTTTCCATCCTGGACATGATGCGCTGTGGTATGGAATAACCTCTTTGGTCAGTTTGGGTCAGGTGTCCTGCCTCTGCTTCCTCCCACCTTCCCCTCCTCCCTGGCAGAGCATGAAACTCAGAAAGTCCTTGGCCAGACCAAAACATCACTAAGCAGTAACCGAAACACTGGTGTTATCAGCGCTGTTCCCAGGCCCAAAATCAAAAACACAGCGCTGCACCAGCTACCAAGAAGGAGAAAAATGACTGCTGCTGCTAAACCCATGACACCTTTATTTTTTTTTTAAGCTTCAGAATCTTTACTTTCAGTTAGATGCTCACGGAAAATACTGCCCATGGAAATTGTGAAGCTGGGGAGAGTGGATTCTTTCTGCATTCTTCTGAAAATCTGATGTGCAGAGATTGGCTTCTGTGGCAGTGGAGGTTCTTTCTGTTACAAAGGTTTTACTATGAAAAGTTGCTTATTGTTGCTGCATGGAAGCTAGAACTGTTGAGACTGTATCTGACACATCGGTTAAACCTTAGCGTACTTCATGTTATTTTATGTTCAGTAAGGGGTCCTCAATTCATAAGTAGTCTTTTAACTAAAAGTGTCTAGTGAAAGGTTTACACAACTTTGAAGATAAAGCAGTAAACTATGTAAAATTACTTAGCTGTTGAATAGTAAAGTATCTTCCCAATATTTTTGTTCCCAGAGGGTTTTGTAATTGCTAATGATGTCGACAACAAGCGCTGCTATTTGCTGGTTCATCAGGCTAAGAGGTTAAACAGTCCGTGCATCATGGTGGTAAATCATGATGCCTCCAGCATTCCCAATCTACATATAGATGTTGATGGAAGAAAAGAGGTCCTCTTCTATGACAGGATTTTATGTGACGTCCCCTGCAGGTATCTTGCATGCAATCTTCAATGCGCAGATTTTAGTGCACTAAGTGCAGTGCTACAATTTTTGTGTTACTGAGTTACACTTTTTGAGTTGTTTAGTGAGTTATGATATATAGTAACTTCCAAAACAGGTGAATTCCTTAAACTGTCGTAGGTAAGAGTATACCAAATCAAGGTGAACATTTTTCATTCTAAGTGGTACTTAAATTTGGACCAGTTTTGAACTTAGGCTCAGGATTCTGAAATACAAAGATAGCATTGAAGCAAACAGTATGGAATAGGAGGACTAGTTAATGTGGGAGAGGGACTGTTAATACTTTGCTACTGTAAATGACTTGGATATGAAATAAGTTTCACCCACAAATAATACAAATCTGTTCTACCTCTGTTACAGTGGAGATGGAACTATGAGGAAAAACATTGATGTGTGGAAGAAGTGGACGACACAAAACAGTTTACAGCTCCATGGGTAAAAGTGCTTATTACACATCTGCACTTTCATTTCTCTCTCCTCCTTTTCCCATATCTTTAACATCTGCATGCATTCGTATGTTAATATATGACAAAGGAGAGACTGAGAATAGTCACTTTTCTCTCAGATCAAGAGCCAATGTACCATTCAGAGAAAGTGTAGTGTTTCAGATATGAGGAGTGGAGTCTGTGAATCTAAATTGCTTGTATCCTTAAGTATATCTGACATACTAACATTCCTTGAATTAGTTTAGACAAGGTAGCTAATGAAAGAGGGAATAAATAATTTGGTTGGGATTCTTAGTGTTTAGGGAGATAAAATACTGTTGGAAAATACAGCAACTTCTGACATTTAATAGTAATGTTTTAAAGTCTTAAGAACATTAGACATGATGCATACACGGTTTCAGTTACCTGAGACTGATTTATGTTAAATGATGGTGAATGAGTACTTAGCCTAGTGGTACATGGTAAAAAGCAGTAATTTAAACACAGATGGAAAAGTTTAGAACATTTTACTGTGCCTTTGTAACAAGCTTGGAATGCTGTCAGTTACTGTGGCTCAGCTGACCTGTAGTGTTACTGCTGGATAACTCATAATTGCAGGTTCTATTTTAGTTGTCAGTATGCAGGTAGGGTATAAGCTCGTTATCTGGCTCAGTGATACTTTTCTCAGAAAGCCAATGCTAGCCAAGCTGTGTTGTCCATAATATTTGTAATAGGTTGCTTTTCATTTTAACTCCAGATTTCTGAGAAGGAGAACCAGGTTTTGGGGTGTTATTTTTCTAGTATGGAATACTTTATAATAAACTTAATGGGGCACTAGAAAGAACAACATACAGAACGTTATGTTAAAAGTTATCATGCAGTAATGTTAATGTTTGACCTAACTGCTGTTTTAATAGACATAATTGTGAGTGTGTCTGCAGTATAGGCTGCACTACGCTGTCTTAGTTTAAAGCTGACTTTACTTTGTGTACTGGTGACAGCTGTGGAGCTTGGCAAGTGCCGTCTTAGTCCATGGAGCATTATGTGCCCACAGTATAGCTTCACATGTAAGAAACTTGATGACAAATCTTTCTGGTTCCTGAATGATACCTGACTAGATCAAGAGTGTTCTGTTAGATTGCAGTTAAGAATTGCAACCCGTGGTGTTGAACAGCTGGCAGAAGGTGGGAGAATGGTGTATTCCACGTGTTCATTGAACCCCATTGAAAATGAAGCTGTGATCGCATCTCTGCTGGAAAAGAGCCAAGGTGAGAATTCCCAAGGTGGGGAAATCTTTTCCTCAGCCCAAAAAACAGTATGTGTATGAAACTACTAGTAATAAGCTTAGTGTAAGTAATGTGCTCCTAGTATGCAAAACTGCAGCAATTTTTCGGTACCCATAGAATTTTACTGGTGTTGATATGAGCAGTCATCTTAACTGGGCCTAAATAGGGTGCAAATAAAAAACCTGAACAAGTTGTGTTAATAATACACAAAAGACTTCTACAGATCAGTGGAATTCAGTCTGTGTTACCTGGCTTCTGCTAACTGATTCCACTGTTTGGATTTCACGTCTGATATTCGTAATTCCTATGGAAAACATGGTGTGGGACGCTAGTGCTGTATGCTATAGGAGTAAAAAGCCCAGAGTTATACTTAAGCAGTTAGAGGAATGTTACTGTGCACCAGTTGGTGGAAATCACTGGTACCTTTAGCATCCTTTGACCCACAGTTTGGCATACTTGGACTTTTAAAGTCTTTAAGCTTCTGGGTTTTTTTTACACTTTTGACTTGCATATGAAGGCTTGCTTAAGTTGCTATTAGGTCGTTATCATCTAAAGTAACAAGAGGTAGAAAAATTGAGATGAGCTGGGAAGCTGCACTGCATCAGTTTATGATAGTAGGGTTTAGTAGCCCAAATTTCTGGTCTTGAGCTGATGGACACTTTTTTCTGAGTCAGTAACCTGGAGTTTGGAGATACCTAATTGGATTTTACATTAAAAGTTCCACAGACTAAGTAAAGCCTTGTACAGAGCAGAAGCAGTTGTATTGCCTCTGGAGCTGAGCTGGTTCTGGAAGTAGACTAGTCTGTTTTGTGTAATGTTTTCTTTGTGCCAGTCACTATTGTGGCCACCAATTACATGTGACATTTCATTGTCTTAGAAACAGCAGTTTAGCTAAAATGCCTGGAGGTAATTGGGAATTGACTATTCAATTTCCACTCAAAGGACATTTTTATTTAGAGGTAGTTTCTCTGGTAGACGAGTGAGAGAATAACATGTTCTACAACATATACATGTTTCAAGTAAATGATAGTATGCTTGGCTTATTGAAGACTGTAGTACCCCAGAGTTAAGTTTAAATGTGGTTGGAAAGCAGTAAGGACTAATTTGGGTAGGAGCACAAAGCAGTGTGGATGTTATTGCGGCCAACAATTGCAGCATCTTGAAAATAAGAATCTTGACTGGCTATTATGGCATTTGGATCTTGTCTCTGCCTGGTGGAGATATTCTGAAGCTTACTTGGAGGCTATGATGTGTCCCAGTGACTGAATGTTATCCTTGGGGCTTGAATGTAGGTGTAGTGAAAGAAGGATGAAGTAGCACAGTAGTGTGCGGGGGGCATTGAACCTCAAGTATTTGCTCAGGTCAGTCTTGAAGGTTTTTTGGTTCTTGGGTTTTAACTTAGTCCTAGCAGTGTGTTGCACTGCTACTTGTAGAGCAGATCAGAGACTGCTTTCTTGTTAGGGCTGGAGTAAGAAAAAGGCACTTTTGTACCATGTTTCTCTACTGAGAATTGAAGTATTTCTGACAAACTATTTAGTGCCTGCTCAGTCTGATGTAGTCTTGAGGTATCAGTTGAAGTCATGCTGTAGCTGGGCAGTAATATTTAAAGGACGAATGCAAACATCAGGTTTAATCAGATCTGAAAAGTCTTTTTGGAATTCATCCAGAAATTCATGTATCAGTCATTTATTTAAGACCTGCTTAAAGTGTCACTGTAAGAGTAAATGGTTTGTCATTTAGAACAGGTTGTTAAATTGTGTACAGCATGAGGAAAAGCCTGCCTAGCTGTTAGAATTCAGAATCACAAAAAAGAAATTTTCAGGTTATTCTTCTTTAGAGAGATCACCTATTTAAACAGTAAGTTTTTATATCATTCTTTCTGGACTTGGGGCACATTAAAGTTCTCATTCAGTAGACGAAGTTGTCCTCTGATGTCATTTGTAGATGTATTTACTTTATAAATACATCATGCTACAAATACATACATGTTATTTGTAGCATGATTTATTCTAAGCGCATCGCCTTTTGTCATAGATTCATAGAATGAAGTTTGGAAGGGACCTTAAAGATCATATAGTTCCAGCCCCCCTGCCATGGGCATGGACACCTTCCGCTAGACCAGGTTGTTCAAAGCCCCATCCAACCTGGCCTTGAACACTGACAGGGATGAGGCAGCCACAGCTTCTCTGGGCAGCCTGTGCCAGTGCCTCACTTGCCTCACAGTAAAGAATTTCTTCCTGATATCTAATCTAAATCTACCCTCTTTCAGCTTAAAGCCATTGCCCCTTGTCCTATCCCTACACACCCTTGTAGAAAGTCCGTATCCAGCTTCCTTGTAGCCCCCATTTAGGTACTGGAAGGCTGCTGTAGGGTCTCCCTTGAGCCTTCTGCAGGCCGCACAACCTCAGCTCTCTCAGCCTGTCTTCATAGGAGAGGTGCACCAGCCCTCTGGTCGTCTTCATGGTGCTCCTCTGGAATTGTTTAAGCAGGTCCATGTATGTTACTGGTACAGTTTGAAATTTTCCTTTCCGTTTAAAAAATAATAAATTCTTTTTCCTTTCACACTGGAATAAATTAAGATTTTACGTCCATAAAATGAGAATCTATCAAGCATTTTTAAAAGGCTTAGTCATCCCAAAGGAGTACCTTTCTGAGAAATACTGAGTAAGTGAGGATAAAAACTCCTATGACTGCATTGCCTGGAACACTGACATTTAATGATATGGGTTGTAGAGTATTACTCTATGCAGCTGCTGCAAAAAATCTTACCAAAAATATTTTGGTTGATTTATAGGTTGCAAACTTATGGAGTTATTATGAACAGTTTTTGCCATCTATCTTGTTAATTTACATGGCAGTGCTTGTGTAGTATTTTGTTCCTTGAAAGTTTTTAGAAGCAATGGTCTTAAAATGGTCTTAGAACTTGACAGAAAACTATCTTTTAAAAGTTAATTAGGAACACAGCTCTCAAATCTGTTTTAAAGAACGTGTATATTCTTGATTTCAGGTGCCTTAGAACTTGCTGATGTCTCTTCCGAGTTACCAGGTTTGAAGAGGATGCCAGGAATTACAAAATGGAAGGTACTGAACCTGATACTTCTGTGAAGTTCTTGGTCTCTGGTAGTGTTAAATTAGAGAAATATTGAAGTTTAACGTTTCAAAACATTAGGTGGAGCTGAAGTAATGGTAGTGATTTGCTGTTTAGAGTTTTAGACAGTATAGCATTGTAGGGGAGAGGGCTAAAAATCTTTCTAATAGTAAGTTCTTATTTCCTCATCTACTGTCATCTTTTTCCTCTAGTTTTCTTTGTTGTCTCCTGTATTTTATAAATTCCCTTTTCTAATGTGCGCATGTGGCCTGTAGGTGGCAACATAATTTCAGCCTCTTTTTAAGTTACCACTCATGTCTTTACAGCCTATGAGTGTTAGATTTTACAGTTCTTTAGCCGGTCCATTTGAATCATTTGGAAGTAAAAGCTGTTAAACCCTTTCTGGAAGTCAGCAATAAAATCTGCAGTGCTGTGAGTAATCCTAGAATATTAATGGAATTATATATTCTGTTCCACAACTTCCATGATTTCGGTTCTGGAAACAGACTAGCAGGGGGGAGCAAAACCCCCCAGGGCTTCTTCAGCTTCCTGATAAGAGTATAATCAAGAAGAGTAGAAGGTCTTCCTGGTAATAGGATAAGAAGCTCTGATGAACTTCAGATTATGAGCGTGTGCCTTTGTGACCCCATTGGTGGCTCTGTCTTTCTCACCATTATAGATATGTTTTGAATCCTGGTTGAAAATAGAGACACTACAAAATTCCTGGTTCTTCAGTAACTTCCCTTGAAAGCGTCTTTGTCATGACCTATATATGCTGTGGCAGGGGCTCCATGCTTACCAAGCTGTTCTGTTGCATTCTTGGATCTTATGTAATGAAATAGGAATTCCTTGTTTCTAAACCCTTATTAGGCTGCAGTATCCCCTTTGTATATTGCACAGAAGCTGCCTATAGCAGAATGTTTCACAGCCAGTCTTATGGCAAAAAAGTAGTGTATCTTAAATCTGATGGCTCACTCATCTTCTTATATATTCTACCACCGCTCTTCCTTTGGATTTTGGCAGTCTGTATGTTGAAGCAAGTTACCAGAGATCACTGCATTTTATTCTGCGCAAGTCTTTACTTGACTGCACACTTTTTGAAGAGTACAAGAAGCTAAGAGGTACAGCTGGCAAGAATCTCATGCATACATACAGTGCACAAAGAAACAATATACTTTAAAGAACTTAATTTACCATACCAGAAAATAACTTCCCTTTTTAGCATCTGAACCTTGGTTTGAAAGTATTTTTATTAAAACTTGTAAAATGGTGATGCGTATTCTTCACAATATTTATGTTTACTCCTTTGAAGGTAATGCTGAAAGATGGACAGTGGCTTGAAGAGTGGAAAGATGTGCCTTCAAATAGACAAACACAAATACGTCCCACTATGTTTCCTGTAAAAGATGAAGAGAAGCTGAAGTCAATGAATCTAGAGCGTTGGTAAGTTTTCCCAGAGTAGATTTTATTAGGTTTTGATGGTTATTTTGTGTGGTGGTGGGCAAATTGTAATTAGGTCAGATTAGGAATGTGCTTGTATAGGTCTCAGGATATTTTGATTGTTTTATGTGTGATGACAGTACACAATATTTAAATTCCAGTGAACTGACAGAAATTATTGGAAGTTGCTTACAAGGAATAAGTACTCACACAAACAGGTCAAATTTTTTGCATCCAGCAGAGATATAGAGCCTAAATTGCTGGAAAAGTGTAAAAGCTTTAACATTTTAAGAATGTGACTTACTTGTTATTAATTACTTTCCATGACTGTTCTAAAAGTGAATTATAGGAATGAGGCATTAAAACTCGGATGTGCGTAGTGAAATGAATGCGTTGCACTGGTGTAAGTTGTTTTGCCAGGATGCTCTATTTTAGAACATGTTTCTAGCTTGATAAATTAAATCCGCACAATACTACTGGGAATACTTAGTATACCCTGAAAGGAAATATAAATGTGATGCTTCTAGTACTGTGAAGGCCTGAATGCTGATGGTGAATACATTGAAACATTTTTTTCTCCCTCTAGTCTTAGGATATTGCCACATCATCAGAACACAGGAGGTTTCTTTGTGGCTGTGTTAATAAAAAAATCACCAATGCCATGGAATAAACGCCAGCCTAAGGTAACTTCTTTTAAAGGAGCTGAAATGTTAACTTTTAATAACATTTCTGGATTATTTTTGGAAAGCTTACATGATAGAAAATATACTATAACTGTTTTGTATCCGCCTTTCAGTCATAGTTCAGATTGTCAATTAAAAATAAATTCCTAAATCCCTTAAGAACTAAAAAAAAAAAAGAAAGAAAGGAGGGGGGTGGGATTTTGAAATCATGGTAAAGTAGCAAGGTAAAACTTGAACCTAAAGTTAAAGTTTTGAAATCATTACATAAGCAGATCAGATTGGGCTGCTAAAGCTGTCGCTTCCTTTCAGCTGTGTGTGATCCCTCTGCTGAAGGCTTTTTTCTGCTGTGTTGTAAGCAAATTCTGATTTCAGTTCATCTTACTCTGGAGTGGTTGCTCAGAAGTGATTCACCGACAGATTAGTCTAGCAGATCAGCAGCCAGGGGAATGGATATAAACCTGTTAGGAGCAGCAGCAGCTTCAGCCACCTGACTTTAATCCATTTGTTGTCAATTGTCTTTAAAATCCTGTCAACAGGATTTTAAGTTGACATGATTTATTTGATCTCTTACATTGTGCATGTCTTTGAGAGAAACTTCTTATGTGTACACTCTTTAGCTCTTTCTGTTTATTTGATTTGCATCATTAGAACACCGTATGAGTCAAGAGTATGTGGCAGTAAGGAAGAAGCATTTACTCAGAAGCAGGCGTCATCCAAACAGTTTATGCTGTTCTAAGTTTGATGTTGTAGCACTCTTACAGAAAGTGTGCAACAGCAAGATGTATGAGTCATTTTGAGTGCTAGGAGGAAAGCAGGAGATCCTGACTTAAAATAGTCTTCTCTTTGAGCGCTTGAACACGATTTTGTAAATGGTACAAAAATAGCTTTCCTGAACAGTTAGTAAGAAATTGTCCAGATCAGTACTAGAAGTAAATGCAACTTGTAATGGTATCTTCATTTAGTAATCAGATTAACTCCCTAAATGGATCTGTTTAAGCCCTTACATACAGGTTGATAAGCATTAACTACATGCAAAGAGAGAATATAGATACCTTTTATTACAACTTAGACACACTTTTTGCTTTGTTGAAAATGCTGTAATTTGAAATAGGTTCATCAGAAATTACCACAAAGAACAGGAGATGCTGAAGTGACAGCAGCCAATTCAGATAATGGTTCTGAATGTATTACTGAAGAACCAACACTTGATGAAAATGAAGAGTCTAAGAAAAAGCAAGAATTGCAGAATTCAGACACTGAACAAAGCAAAAAGGAAGGAGTATGTGGGTAAGAGGCCATGTCTCAGTATTTTTCCTGTGACAGATTCGTAATTGCTGAGCATTCTATAGTTCTTTTGTTATTGAACTCATTTAGAAGTCGATCAAGAAAAATAAATTAATTTGATCAGTTGTCCTCTATTTCCACATTTTCTGTTTTACATTTCAGCAAGTTAGGAAAATAACTACTTTTCTTGGTAGCATTTGTAAAGTCTGTTAGTCCTTTCTTCTCTGTTAAGGAGAAAAAACTTTCAGAAGTTAACCTTTGGAAGATCTTTACTGTCTTCACAATTACTCCCTCAGAAATTTCCATTTATTGTTTCTACGGTTTCTGTGTTCAAGCGTTGCTTTCACTTCTTAAAATGAGAAAGTTAAATTGTGGGTAGTATTTTCTTAATGAAGCACAGGAAAACATCAGTATTCTGTTTGGAGTATTATCATTACTATAAGAAAAGTGTTGACTAAATGAACCGAATATGCTGATTTTAAACCAAGTACTTTTATTAAGATTGAAACTGCAATGGCTTTTTCTTTTCAGACCACCACCATCTAAAAAAATGAAGTTGTTTGGTTTTAAAGAAGACCCTTTTGTGTTTCTCCCTGAAGATGATCCACTGTTCCTTCCTATCCAGTAAGAAAAAAATGTTTCTGTTTTGGCCGTAAGATTTCTAGTAATTTAAGAGTATCAGTAGTTCACTTCATCACAAAAGATGGGTCCAGCTGGTCGTACATAAAACTTTTCCTTGACTTTGCACCAGGTGCCCCTCTCTTCAACACTTAAAACTCTTATATGAAAATAGCCAACTGTAGTTTGCACTTGAAATTTTCAAGTGCATCTTTGTGTCTATGACAGCTTGTCTTTTCTGATGTCATGCATCTTAGAAAGTCTAGTTCTGGAGCCAGTGTTAAGTGTTTGCAGAGATAGGTCAAGGAAATGGGCTGACCTATGCATTTTGAGTATGTAATTTCATTGCTTAGTTAATCAAAACAAGTATTATGGCCACAGGAAGTTTTATGCATTGGACCCATCATTTCCCAAGATGAATTTACTAACCCGAACTCAAGAAGGAAAGAAGAGACAGCTGTACATGGTTTCAAAGGAGCTAAGGAATGTGCTTCTGAACAACAGTGAGAAGATGAAGGTATGGTTTATCTCTTCAGGTTTTCACTACAGATACTATAAGCGTCAGTGAATGTCACCTTGAACTTTACTGCTGAGCTTGTTGTTTATATAGAGGATTAGCCCTCTGATAGGCCTTGTTTGGGTTGGTTTTTTTTTTATGAATGTTTTCTTCTCTGTCCCTCCTCTGTTCAAGAGATGAAGAATTGTCTCTGAGAAGTAAGTAACAGTCTCCAAGGCTAAAATCGGTATGGTTTTTGGCAGATGCAAGGGGACTTAAGAATAGAGGAAGGGAATCTGTAACCGCTGTGTGTGTACTAGCATTTTTTGCATGGTCTTCAGTTACTTTCACGAGTTTACATTAAGGCTGTTGTATTTATGAGCCCCTTAATTATAGAAGTATTAAGAGCTTTGAAAACCTACCAGAAATAATGGTTAACTTCAGCTGAATTATTAGCTGGCTGTGTTACATGGGGACATTTTTTAAATAATTTCAACTACTGAACATTTTGGAAAGTTATTAAGCTGAATGGTAGTGGGATAAGAAGTATTTTTTGTGAATTAGAGGGGGAAATAATGTTTATTTTTTTTATATGACTCCCCATAGAAAATGCCTTTCAAATGCTAAAGATTTGTCTTACAACTTATTGAATAATTTGAGTTAGAATGGTGTTATCTAGTCCAGCTTCCTTCCTGCCCCAAGCAGAGCTAACTTCAAAGCTAGATAAGAGAGTTCAGGGCCTCATCCGATCAAATCTTGAAGATGTCCAAAGATACTCATTGCATCTTTGCAGCAGATCTTTGAGATGGATAAATAATTACAGTTTTATCTAACATATAGGAAGTGGCTCCATAATGCACCAGTTCCTTAAAATTTTGTCAGTTATGTGAGGTAGTGAGAGTCTGAGTGCTGCAAAGGATGTCATGTCCTAATATTAAGCACTTGTGCATTTTTAAAATCCCGTCCTTGACTGACTTTCCCAGAATCGCCCAGAAAATTCTTTCTCAAAGTAAATTTAAAATTAGATCTTAATAGTTCATTGCCCTCATTTTAAGACTGCCACTTCTTCACAGCGTTCAAGTTTAAACATGAAGAGGAGTATTGTGTTTTGATAGTAGGAATTCCTTTTTCCCTTGAATTAACTTTCACATAAATTTAATTTAGTGTCCAGTGCAAATGAACATTACAGCAGAATTATTCTTCATTCCTGCTTTTAGTGAAACAGTTGAGAAAAAGCAAAGTTCAGAGTGGTAATTTAGAATTTATATTCCTTAATGATAATCCTTGGCTTTGCCATTTGCAGGTTATTAACACAGGGATAAAAGTCTGGTCTCGCAACAGTGATGGGGAACAGTTTGGATGTGCGTTCAGATTAGCACAAGAGGTAATTTCAGAATGTATTTTCAATGGAGATACTTTCATTTCTCCTAAAGCCTGTATCACAGCTGGCATTTAGTTTGTCAGATTAATGACAATTAGCATTTTCAGTATGGTTTAAAATGTGAAAATTGTTTTCTGACATTATCTAAAGAAAATACTGGTTTAACAATTTTCTTCAGAAAGTAGAGATTGCATTTTGAAATAATTATATTTATTTATTAAACAGGGAATTTATACTCTGTACCCATTCATTCATGAGAGGATTATAAATGTCTGCATAGAAGATGTTAAAATTCTGCTAACCCAGGAAAATCCATTCTTAAGTAAATTTAGCAGTGAAACACAGAAGAAAGTGAAAGACATGGGTAAGCCTTCTAATTTGTGCTATGACAAAAGGATTGTATATACATATTATATATATATATATATGCAACATATATATAAATATATATAATATGTGTGTATTTATGTAGAAAAGACTGTGAGACTCCTGCCACATAAACTGCTAAAAACTTTGACTAGATTTATCTTAAATATACTTGGTAATAAAGTAAGTAAACATTATGGAAACTCAGTGTACTACTACAAACGGTAGTCCTTTCTGATCTCAGCCTTTAAGGTTTATGAACTCTAGAGAACAGAAGAGTTGCCAAACCTGTGACTTTTGTGACACAGTGGTGTGAGGCAGCATTTAAAATACCTGATGACCAAAGATTTTATTTATGCTACTGATATTTATGTGTTAGTGCTCCAGCTGAAACTGTTTGTCATCTGCAATTGTTTATCATGATTTTATGTATAAAATTTAGTTACTCAAGTTTTTATTTTCTTAAATACGGGGATCAATGTCTAGTCATAATAAGTTTTTATTTCCTCTGTGCTGGATGCTTGAAGAAACAAAGACTGGTTTTCAGTCTTTTGTTTTTGTTTTGTTTCCAAGTCGTCACTGGTCCTTGTTTTTCAGTGTTTGATGAGATGAAATGGGAGGAACAATTTTTCTGAAGTTTGGGCTGGCGTACTCTTAATGTTCATTTTACTTAACTAAAAGTTCCTGCCTAGGTTCACTGAGTAAAGTAATCCACTGTGTGTTTTTTTAGTTTAATTTCTTTGTTTGTGTGGGAGCAGGATTAGCAGTTGCTTTTGTAATTACAGAAGCACTTTGGTCTGGAGAAAAAGACAAAATAAAAGGAATAAAACTGATACTCTCTATAGCTCACTGTACTGACATAGATAACTGTTAACAGCTCGTGCTGTGTGACTGTCTAAAAACTTGTTTTCTTGAACATTTTCAAACTGCAGTCACTTTAATATTGTACCAAGTAACTCATCTATTTTGGTTTTGTTCCCCCACCTCCTTCCCTTTCCTTGTAGCAATGGGAAGTATAGTTCTGAAGTATGACCCAGACCCTGCGTAAGTAGATGCGTTGCTTTCCATTTATGCAGTTTTACAACTTGGACAAGAATTTTTCACTCAGCAAAAACAGAAGTCGAGGCATAGAGAGGCTGTGAGGCCAACAATAGCAGCAGACAGGATACAAAGAATATAACAGGGAAAGAAGCTATCTTGCCTGTGTATTCTTAAAACGGCTGTCGGGTTTAGCTTTATAAAGGAGAGCTAGTTGTTCTGCCAGAGGTTCACAGTATCACTGCATGTGATTTGTGTGTGGTTTTGGTTGGTTGTTACCCTGTGAAGTCCAGTATTTGGAATAGAAAAAGCTAAACTTTTTTGTCGTTCTTTTTTTCTTTTAAAAGTAGTAGTAGAAGCTTTTGAGAATTTTTAAAATGTAAACTTTCATCTTGCTGTTGCTTATATTAGTTTGAAACCAGAGCCAGAAAATTGTTTTGCCTGTTGCAGAAATTCAATAACATTGAGCTTATTTGTTTTGCTTGCTTACTTGTAAACAGCCAGGCATCTGTTTAGATATTAAGTTTAGGTATTATAAGTCAAGACAAATT
Organism: Ara ararauna; assembly: GCA_028858755.1. Taxonomy (NCBI): domain Eukaryota; kingdom Metazoa; phylum Chordata; class Aves; order Psittaciformes; family Psittacidae; genus Ara; species Ara ararauna. Next base: position 74,507,647 of record CM054377.1, on the reverse strand, counting down.
TTCTTGTCTTCTGTTAATAGTTATAAAATGCATTCACTGTTAAAGATTATGCACTTACTTATGTATGTGCACACAGGGTATGGCTATAAAGTTTTGAAGATTAACTTTCTCATAGTTGACTGAATGTAACTGCTTGTTTGTAGAAAACCTGATGATCTTCAGTGCCCTATACTGCTGTGTGGTTGGCAAGGGAAGACATCACTCCGCGCCTTTGTGCCCAGGAATGAGAGACTTCATTACCTGAGGATGATGGGAGTTGAAGTGTTTAAAGCAAAGAGGAAAGATGAGGAATCGGAAAGTAAAACGAAGGAAGAAGTTCAACATAGACTGGCACAAACAGAGGAAGGAATGGATGTGGAAGACAAAGAACATGATTTAGTCACAAAAATGGAAGCAGAAATAGGTGAAGAATCTTCCCACAGTCCTGTGGAAAACAGTGCTATGGAAGTAGAGAATAAAATTGAGGATTTAGATCAATCTGGTAAAAATGCCAATAGTCATGTGATCCAGGAAAGCAAAGACACAGATAGGAGTAATGTGACAGATTAGGTTTCTTTCTCTGTTACTTGGCAGCTTCTGTGAGGCTGACATCCAGACGTGCTTTTAGCATGGTAGTGTATTTTAAGATTTCATTTTGAATGGGATGTTCCTCTTTTAAAGTTCCACCTATTTTATTTTTTAAGCAAAAAACTATATATAAAGATATTTCTTTCAAGTGTGTCTTCTTTTTATGGTTTCAAGCTCTGTATTACTGGTGGGTTTCTGTGTCTGTTGCTGGCAACAGACCATGCACCAGTAAAAGCTAAAGCCCATATTTGAAATGGAATAGTGGTATGTACAAACAAACTACTTGTGTAAGTGGTCAAGAATTCCTTCAGAAGAAAACACCTGTTCTATTCAAAACACATTAGTTCTAGAAGAACGGTTTTCTCTTAATATTGCTTACTCTATCTACCACCCAGTCTGATGACTACTTCCACAAGTTCTTAAATGGGTAAGGGAATCAGTGTGAGTATGCATACAAATGCATGTATAGGATAAATAACTGAGAACCTGGTTAATAAAACCACGCATCTGGAAACAAAAATGCAGAATGCATTTTGCTGGAGACTGATGTCTGAAATTCTTCTTCAGAGTGAAATTGCTTGACAGGCACCACTAGTGAATGTTGTTTACTAGATCTTCAGCTATGCTGAGCATGCCTCAGACTTGTACCTTGAAATGTGCCTGTTTTAAAAGTCTGTGACTTTCCATCACATCTGCTGCAGTCATCTGTTTCTCCATCATTTCTTCAGGTGGGAGTCATCTCTAATTTTTGCAACATACTTGTTTATAGCTGAAATAATGGTTTAAAAAACGCTGTGGAGGTATTAATATTGTTGTATAGTACATGTCCAAAAGAGGTTATTTAGGTGCAGAAGGGTAATTTACCTAATCTGACTTAAAAAAAAAAAAGTTGGCTACCTCAGAAACTTATAAATTCCATCCTTTGTGGCTTAGATTCAGCAGTACTCTTTGTACTTGTGTCAAGTGGACCTGAAAGGAAAGCAACCCATGGTACAAGGTATTGTCCTTCTCTAGGACAATGCCAATCACATGGTGATGCAAATATTTGTGTTGCTTGTCAAACTGAGTTTCACCATGTTTATTTTTACCAATGACGTTCTAATGTGGCTGGGATCCATTTGCTGTACCTTGCTACAGCACTTTGTGATGCTTGCCCTTGAACTACTTCATCAGAGAGAATATTCTTGAGGGAGAGATGTAAAAGTGAAATAATGCAATGTCCTCTGATGAGATACTAGTCTCATGCAGTGGAGACCCATTGACAGGACTCATTTCCTCTTGAGAGTCTGTAAAATAGGTTAATAAAGCATCAGTTCTTGCCCTTGTACTTTGCTAAGGTTTGAATTTGTTCTTTCAATCAGGAGCTACAATTGGACACGTGCTTTTTTGGCAGCTCCTTAGGCTGAAGAGCACCGTAGGAGAAATTTCTTCTGAATCCAGGTGTATGCAGAGTACAATTTCTAATTCTGACAAGTATATGAGGAAAAAAAACCAGCAATTTGAAACTTCAAGCACGAAACATCATTACTTTTATTCTGGCATTTGAAGTGGAAGACCAGTATCATTTTTAAATCCTCATTACCATCGCAGTTTGCAGTACTCAACCCTGAGGATGCCTTGATTTTAATCCATCTAATCTTTTTATGCTGTAATGATCTCCATAAATTACTAGAAGGTCAAGTGTTAAAACTCATGTGAAGAAACCAGAATTAGTTTTTGAATTATGCCTGTATCTACTGATGTGCCTCAGCAACAGTTTAAGCTTTGTTTCAGTCATTGGCTCTGCTAAGGATACAAGTTTATGACAATCTGATAAGAATACTTGTGATATAGGCAATCCAGACAAATCAGCAAAAGCTAAGAACTTTATAGAAAATTAAGAGTCTTGTTTTTTATGGACTGAGCTTGCCACTGGCAGACTAAAATGAGAGTAGAAAGATTGTATCTGGGTGGTAAAGAAAAGTAGCTTATTGGATCATAAACTAACTGGAATTGGGTATAACTTAGGCTTGTCATAGAGTAAGAGCCCACATCTGCATCATTTTAAATCCTTTGAATAGTTCCATTGTCCTGCATTATCTGTGACTTTTTTTTGGAGTAGTTTTTTTCCTGTCAAGTGCAAGTGAGAGATTTCATCAGGAAACGGGGAGGGTAATTTTCTTGTGCTGATGAGCAGTTTTACTCCTTATCTCAAAAAAAAAAAAAACAACCCAGAGATTGAGGTTGCTTACACCACTTGCTCTGTCCCAGTTTGTCTTGCTTTGGCTGCCAGAAGGGAAGATGTCCAAAGCTCTACATGGTGGCTGAAAATGCTGTCCTAGCTTCTCAGGCTGGGAGCCCAGTGAAACAGGGAGTGTTTTGTTTGTCTGTCTCTGCTATGTCCTACTGCAGCTTTGATGGTCAGGTGCTGAACCTCTGCTTTGGTGATTTTGAATGTGGATTGCTGCAAACGAAAGGTGAAAGAGAATGTGCAATCAAGTTAAGTTTGAAAATGTGAAAGTCTTAAAAATCACTAGGTTTAAAGTTCACTAAGTCCATCCTTGTAAGCAGTCCATATTAAATATTGAAAGTCCGAAGATGCCTGTAATTAGCGTTGCTGGGTTTTGGAAACAAAAGACTATAGATGTTTGCACTGACGGTGGGGGGTTCTATATGTGATAGAAGGGGAAACAAGAAAAAGTTTCCTGCATTTAAATGGTGTGGGTGTGATTATGTTCTACTTAGAGATGTCCTTAGGAGAAGCAGCTGGAGCCTTCAGAAGCTAATCTGTTGCCTGAAAAGGCTAGAATGAAAAGGGGGGAAAACGCCACATGCGATATTCCTTTGTAGATTTTTCTTTAGTATTTTTCTAAAGGTAGTAATTGCTTTGGAAGCTTGTTATAATATTCATACTTTAGATTGGTGCAAAATCGATACACAGTAGTGTAGGGCCACTGAAGTGATTTATTTTTCTCTTAAATGTCTGAGTGCTATTTGAAGCCAATGAGACTTCTCAATGTATACAGACCCCTTGAAAAATTCCTGCCTAAAAACTTCAGATTTAGCCTTGGCAGTAAAAGAAAGCAGGTTAGTTCCTGGAACAACCCCTGTCTGGGGCTGCAGCACAGGGAAATGAGTGCATGTGTTTCTTCCAGTGGGAAAACTCCGCCCAGAAAGTAAGCGCCGGTGTGCTTGTGCCACGTTGCTGCTGTAGCTGAGCTCAGCACGTGGTCTTGCCCCGCTGCCTTTCCGGGACCAGTCTTGTAAACAAGGCCCAGCGAAGCTGGCGAGTACAACAGCAGTTCTGTTATTCCCAGCAAAGAGGCCCGTTTGCTGTGAGGTTTGTCCAGATCTTGTCTCAAAAATCTAGGAATTTTCAAGTGGTGCACGAGAGATGGTGCAAGCACCGTCCAACAGCGCTCCAACTCTCTGGGCGAGCTCTTCTAGCCCTTAGCCAGTTATCATGGGGAAGAATTTTTTTCATGTTCCCATTTTCCCTGCTGCAATTGCTGCCTATTCCTCTTGTCCTGTCACTGACACTGACTATGCACCCTTGGGAGAAGTTTGGCTCCATCTTCTCTGTAACCACTTGTTGGGGTGTTGAAGAGAGCAGGTGAAACCCCTTTAACCATTTTCTCTAGGCTACACAGAGCCAGCTCTCTTCTCCCCTACCCATCCATCCTAGATTGTGGCCTCCTAGCCATCTCCAGTTCACTGGCAAATCTAATAGGGGACCTATGCTTGACACAGTCCTGCAGCTACAGCCTCACACGCAGCGGATAGAGGGGAATAATCACTGCCCTCAAGCCCCTAGCTACTCCATGAGCATTTTAAATTTCAGGAAGTATGTGCTGCTGCATTTACTCTGGAATATTCTTGGTGGATTTCCATGCCTTGAAACTTCATTTTCATATTCTGATTTTTCAGATCGCTCTTCTCTCGATGGCACAAATCTGCACAGCTGTTCAAAATATGCCAGATGACTGCACAAGAAGCTACAGCTAGCACTGAACAAAGTTCTCTTGAACTGAAAGAGAAAATGAAATGCAAAGATTTTTCAGTAATCGTTGCTGAAGGGCTTTTTGTGTGGTGACACACTCATGATGAGAATGTAAATTACTTTGATGATTTAAAAAACTATAATTAATGTGTGGATCATATTTGATGTAAGGCTGTATACCTCTTTTCCGCCTCAAAATACTTCTCTCTTAATGCAGAAAAGGGCTGGAACTCATGGGAATGCCACATGATCTCCACTTAGTGAACTAATACATTGTTCTAGAAATATGGGCTATGGAGGCAGGAAAGACGCTTCTCATCTCTGACTGCAGTATAGAGCGGAGCCAAAGGGCATGACTACGTCATGATAAAAAAAGGAACAGCCAGAAGCTCCCAGCTTTGTCCACTGGCTACGCACATATGTCCTGCAGGCAAAGAGTGAGTGCTTTGAGTCTTGCTGTCTGGGTCGGTGTGCAATGGATCTGCTCTTGGGGACAGTTACTAGTCAGGCAGCAGTGCAAACTGTTTCTGACCCCTCTTCTGAGGTCCTGTCTGGGTTTCTGAGCGGGGCTCTCCACCTTCACTTGAAATCCTGTTGCACCTGCAAGTTAGGATTTCAGATTACGCAGCTTCTGATCCTGAGCAGGGTTGAATCCACCCAACTTCTTCCCCCTCCTAGAAAAGAAAGAAAATCAATAGAAAGTGTAACTATGATAGAATGATGGATGGAAGATAGTGTGTTTTCTTAGGTTTGGGCTGTTGCTAAGAGGACTCTGGATAGCCCAGGTAGCCAGAGTATGTGCACCATTTGGTGTAAGGCCCTCACAGTGCTTACAGGTCTCTGTTTGCAACAGGTTACCTATCACACTGATGAAAACCCTCTTTAAACTGCAGAGAAAGAGGAGCTCTTACCTCTTTGTATTTGCACCTTCTCCCACAGATAACATGTAGAGCTGCCTGTTAGTGGCCCAGATATCCACCTTTTCTGAAGAAAGCTCCCTCTGTCCCCTGTAATATAATTTCTTAGCACCTATAGGATCTTAAGCACGAATTCACAGAAACAGTGAGTTGACACCTTCGTCCTGAATGGCTGTTCACAAGGACAAAAAGAAACCAACCTCCCACTTTCCAAAATGGTTGAACATTGCCACTTTTCTTGTGAAACTTTAATTGCTGCTATGGACACTATAACACCTCCTTGAGTTCTGCAGTGCCAGATCTGTCATTTGCATACGCACAGACCTTATGGTGCTTATAGTAAACTCATTTTTCATGCATGTTTCTACATCCTATCTTTTCCTAGCTTTCAGGGCTTGGTTTTGTTTTGAGCGTAGAGGGACAAGTGCACTGATCTGATCTGAATTGGTCTTAGAAATATGTGTTCTTCTACACCTTAGGAATGCATTTGCAAGGGGTGTGTGTGTGGAGTTTAAATTGGTTGCTGCAAAATCAGCTTAAGTTACCTGGATCTGCATTTTTTGATTGTTACGGTAAAAATAAGTCAGAGCTTGCAGAGGGTGCCAGATTGACAGCCTTGAAGCTAAGCTGATTATTTTGTTATTTCCCAGCTCCTTTCTTCCAGCCTTTCAGAGACATCTGCTCTTTTCTAATCTCCCATAACTCAGTTTTTCAGATGACTGCTAAGGCTTCTGAGACAGCGGAAGCCACATCTCTAAGCATCCTTAGATAATGCTTATCAAGGCTGTCTAATTTATTTATTTCATTAGGTCCAACATTTCATTACTCTCTATCTTGTTCTTTTTCTGGTCCTTCAGACCTTTTCACTGAGACAATGTACATGAACTGCCCCATCTGTTTAATGGGATAGTTCATCTTTTTAGATACTTTAATTATTATTTAGAGAGGAGAGATTCAAAAGGAGTAATAGGCAGTCAGCTTGAAATCACCTGCTCATTCCTTTCCCTTGAATATATTTATCAGTGTTTTCTTCGGGTTGTTCAACAAGGTAAGAACAAACTGCAGAGTGATGTCTTGATATCCTGTAGTTCTCTTGCCAAATTGAATCTCATTTTTCACATATTTCTTCCCTAGAGGCATGTATTCTTTTACATTCACTTCAGCAAATAGAAGTTTTCATTCGTTTTATGAGTTCTTTTTCTGCTTTAAAGTCCACCATTGATGGACCTCCAATGTGGTTAGGAGGCTGGAGCCCATGGCCTGTGAGGCTGGGAAAAATGGGTTTGTTCAGCCTGTAGAAGAAATGGTAGGTAAGATCTAATTGCTGTCTTCTAGTAAGTAACAGGTGGCAATAGAAAAGACAAAGCCACTTCTCCAGGCAAAGTGGTGGGACTCACAGCAAAGGATTGAACATGCAGCAAGGGAAACTCCAGTTTATGAGGGAGGGATTGAGCACTGGAGCAAGGTGCCCAGTGAGGCTGTGGTTCTCCATCCTTGGCGATCTTCAGAACTTGGCTGCGGAGGCCCTGAGCAAGCTGATCTAGCTGTGAAACTGTCCTTGCTTTGAGCTGACCTCCAGAGCTGAGTCAAACCTTAGCCTTTTTCTGGTTCTGGGATCACCCCCAGGTGTATGCCTTCAGCGATGTACAGACACTCGCAGCCCTCTGAGAGTCTTCTGCTCAATGCACCTTTGCCACCCTCTGGCTATTCAGACATCAAAGTACTGCATTTAGTGATTAGGGAAGCATGTGCACACGTTTAAGTCAAGTCAATCCAGATGCAGTGGTTTAACAACACAGTCACTGCATCCCGTACTGACTATGTGCAGTCATTTAATACTGCTAGTGCTTTTCATTTACTGTAGTTCAAGTTAATTGTGGAATCTGCCAAAATGCAGTAGGAATAACCTTACTGTTAGTTCAACTATAATATAAATCAGAGGATAAATGAGAACCGAGTTGAAACTGTTGAGGAAATTGTTAATGTTAGATTGCTATGGTAGAAAGGAGCCTCCACCTTGGCTTTTTGTGTCACCACACCATATCATTGCTTCAGTAACACTACAGAAGGTACAAGGCTGGTGAATCGTGTCCTGTGTTTCAAAATGCTGCATTCCTAACTGAAGGAAGCTGCAGTACACGAGTAATGTGAGTCATCTACAGATCTGAATTGTTCTTGTTTTCGTTAAGTCATATGTTCAGCTGTAAATGTTACATTGTCTCTAGAGGCAGAGCATGAGTTGTATATAACAACTATGAATTTCAGATAGAAAGGGCAGATCTGAGCAATTTTAGAACATCTTCATTTCCTGGAAAAAAAACTATAATGAAATGAAATGAGGGCAAGGTTCTCTGTTTACAGACAGCACAGCACAGGAAAGCTCATGTTCCCCTCGACTTTGGCCAAGAGATGTCCATCCACATGAATAAGTGCCACCCCAGCGCTGTGCCCAGAGGGGATATAAGACATTGCCAGCTGGCATGTGGTAAAATGAGGGGGCTCAGGAGATTCAGTTTCTCAGTTATCTCATTTCAGAAAGGAAGTGTTGGTATGAAAGGAATGACTGCCTGGGAGGCACTAATCCTGCTGGGATTGTTTGAAGAAGGCTGGGAAGTTCCCCTTTGGGAAGAAATACTAGTTGAAGGTGTTGATAGCAAGTTGTTTGCTTTGTTCTAGATGGCTCATGAGACCATCTCAAAGCAAATGGTCTGTGGAGAGACGTAATACGTGGGTGTGCAGTAGATTCCATGTCAAGTTAGCTAGTCCCGTGGAGATGTTTCCAATGCTCTAGACCATCTTAAAGACAGTCAGCGATGACATTAAGGCAACTGAATCTAACTTCCCTGTCAGGGGTCTTCAGTGTTCAGCGAATAGCTGAAACAACTCAGTTAATCTGGGGTTTCATTCTGGAAAAAGGAAAATAAGCCTTTTCAAGCACCACTGCTATGCAATTGCACTGGAAAAAAGGTGAGCTGTAGGAAAACCTGGATAAAGGTGTCAGATAACAACAGCAGTCATCACAACTGACAAACAATTTATTTGCTTCGTATGGCCATTGCAGTTATTCTGCTTTTCACAGTTTGTTCGGGAAAGCTCATGTAGTACCTCACTCAAACCCCTCAAATAAGACCTAACTCTTCAGCTCTTTGTCTTAACTTAATCTTAACTCTTTAATGTTTCCTGTGACAAATTGCAAGAGGCTATGGAAGTGACATGGTCTATTTAGAATTGATGTCATACAAAGGGCTTGCAGGGTTAAAATAATATGAAATCTCTGATCATGCTGTTACAGAGACTGTGCTGTTCCTACTGAGAAGGGATAGCAGGGATAATGTAATACTAGTGCTGGAAACTGTTTTTCTAAGTATATCCTGGGCACAAGGCAGAACATTAACGTTTTGTACCACAGCCTGCCTTGGTAGTGCTATGATAACGGGGCAATACTGTTGACTCCTGTGAACTACATAGAAAGGAGAGCTGAACTCATCCCAATTCTTTCCTGAAGTTCATAGAAAACCACATTAAATCAGATTTAATCTGAAAAGGTAGACATCATGAAGCAGGGTATTTCCCTGATGTGTCCTTTGTAATATGCCAACCAACTACAAAAAGCTGATGTAATTTTCTGTCTCTCTAGATTAATTTCCGGCTATGCTCTGAGACAGACGAGACTGTGTTTCAAGTCAAGTCTGTCCACTAAACCAAGAGCACAGGACCATAGAACAGCAGAACAAGCTGGGTTGGAAAGGACTTAGGGAGGTTGCACAGTGCAGCCGCCTGCACCACAAGTGATCACCTTCAAGGCTGGAGCTGGTTGCTTAGGGTCCATGTGGGTCTTGCAAATGTCCCAGGATGGAGGGTCCATCACCTCTGGGCACTGCTCCAGCGCTCGCCCAATCCTGCAGGGAAGCATTCAGCAAAATGTAGCTCAGGAGAAGCCAGCTGGACTTTTACACAGCTGTGCTGAAATACTACTGTATTTTCCTGAAATGCAGTACTCTGGTTTAGCACACACACAAAGACAGTACATGGGAGAAGAGGGAGGTCTTGGTAGGAAATGAGTGGTTACTGACAAATTACCATTGATTTACAGAGAGAATGTAGAGAGATGTATACAGATGATACCTTTTGTCAGGCTAACTGCTAAAACTGCCAATGGAGGGGCCTTACTGTGCAAAAATGAACAGCAGATGCTGATAACAAAAAGAAGTTAAGTCTCAACAGCTGGTAAGAACAAGACTTGAATTTATGGTTGCTAGCACCAAGCAAAGCTGTCAACTAGTGTTCCTAAGCAAGGTCTGGGGACAGGAGTCTAACAAATGCATCATGATCACTGGAAATCCACTGTATTTGCCTAAAGACCCCCTGACTGAGCTTGAAGGTCACAGACAGAAAGATTGGCTCTGGCGCTAGAGCTGTTTGCCCCTTACGTGTGGAAGAAGTGTGCTACCAGCAACAAATGGCTCTCACATATGGCACATATGAGACGGCCCAGAAACAACCTGTCAAAGGAAGCCGAAGCATATGCAGCCTGTGATAACAGCTCCACGAGCTCTCATTATGTAAATGTTCTTTGGAGGGGGGTGACCCTGTTCAACAAACTGTTCAAAAACGCTGTCTCCCCACACCTCTGAAGGATGTAGGGTGGTGAGGCACTGCCACAGGTTGCCCAGAGACGATATTAAAGGCCAGGTTGGACAGGGCTTGGAGCAACCTGATCTAGTGGAAGGTGTCCCTGCCCATGGCAGGGGGTTTGGAACTGGATGAGCTTTAAGGTCATTTCCAACTGAAACCAGTCTATGATTCTGTGATTCTATTTAGAATAGGTGTGGAGGAGCCCAGGATGCTGAAACAGCACTGTAGTGGAACAGTGTGCATGAGCGATGTTTCCACAGAGCAGAACCATCGCAAACACCAAATAAAAGCTGCTTCTTCCCATAGACACCCCTGCTGCACTTTTCCTTGAACAGGGGAAAAGCTTGTCTGGCCTGACTATGAATATGCTCTTAAACGCTGAGCCTGCTTCTTCTTGTGCGGATGTGTCCATTCACAAATGGCTCTGTGCTTCCCAGCTGGTAAGTGAAATGAGCTGTGTGTCCTTAGGGAGGCTGCAAGGCAGAGAAAGCTTTAGGGAGAAGTGATAAATTGGGTGGGAGGCAGGATGGCAAAAGATAAGCACTGGGAAACTGGGGAAGATTGCTGGGTGAAACAAGAATCCTGGAACATTTGGAAGAAAAAGCAAACAAAGGATTGCAGCTGGCTGTGGATGAGAGGAGCATTAGAAGGATTTTGAAGATCAATTTGCCAATGTTAAAAGAAAAACATGCACCTGGGGCATCACATGCACAGTGCTAAAGCTGTGGCTTCCCAGGAGCGAACAACACATTTAAGCACTGATGCATTTACTGGTTCCAGCTCCTGAGGGAAATGTGACCACTCAAGAGCTGATCCCTTGAGTGCTTAAACGGAGCAGTTCAGGGCACTGCCAGCAAGCTACATGACTTCTTAATGGCAAGTGCCTCTGCAGTCAATTTGAAGACATGACAGTTTTGGGCTTGGGAGTAATGATGAAGTCTTGTAAGCACAGAAAGTACCAGGACAAATTAGTGAACAAAACAGTAGGTACCAAACCAAATGGCACATAAAAATTATCCTGTTCCACTAGGCTGAAACCTGATTTTGTGCTATAGGGTTAAAGATATGCAAAATGCTGAGAGTCTGTTCTGTTCTGGCTTTTTGGTTGGGTTTGGTTTGGTTTGTGGTTTTATTTTTCAGATTAAAAAAAGCTTTCTGGGTGATCCAGAGAACCAAGAGCCAGTAGACCTTGTGCTTGTAGCTGGCAAACAGGTCTAATTGATCAATTGACATAAAAATGGAAATAAAGAAAAGATAAAGGGCAACATAGCGCAATCACTCAAAAGCCTTTGAGGAAGTCCTTTCTTAGCAGATGCAAAAATACAGAATCTTCTTAAGGCTACAAATCTGGCCATGATAGAGCAAACAGGGTAGGACTGAGAAACCAATTTTCAGGATGGAAAAAGATGAGAAATGTAAAAATGTTCAAGAACATTAAGCTTCAACAGTTGATCTGCATAACAGATGAAATACTTGGGAATTTGGAAAGAGGATGTGAACAGTGAATTAGAGGAATCTGCAGAAGCCACATGGCTATTTGATTCAGTTAAAACCTGAGAATATTACAAGGTGAGCCAAATGAAGAAGAACCTAATGAAAGACAAACAAATGGAGATACCGCGACGAATGGCTCTCCATAGTGAACACAAAGGAAGGAGCACTGTGGGGAAAAGATAAAACTCCTCAAACACTTGAATTTCAGATGAAGAACACTGGCATGGTGGTGATTTCTAGGTGCTGCTGTACATAGCTCAGGAGAGACCTCTGCTTGATGGGTGATTCCAGGCAGGTACAACACTGAGATGTCACGTTGACACACAAAGTAGGGAAATGTAACAGTTCTTTGCTCTTCTTGAACTGGTTTTATGTTCACTTCTCCCAAATACAGGCTCCTCCCAGAGGTAGCCATGAAAGAAGATAAGAGGCAGCAGCCACAGTACTAGCTGGACAGGAGGAAAAGGTGAATCACCCAGAGGGTGACTAAGCACTGTGCAAGATTAGTGGTGGGATGTCTACCTTGTGAGATATCTGGGACTCAAGCAGACCCTAAGCAACCTGAACTAACCTCAAAGTTGGCCTTTTTGTAGCAAGAGGTTGAACGACATCATCTCAATTCCAGCCTGAATCATTCTGATCCCCAGGACGAAAGTCTGACGCTCCCCTCTGAGCCATCAGGATACAGAATTAAATGACTGTCTCATCCAGATGGATCATTCATTTGTACTGATCTCAACATTTCTACGTTATATCAGAAACACAAAGCAGATGCCTGTTACAACTTTTGCCTAGCAAAGATAAACCAGTAGTTTTTATTGCATATCATGAACACATGAATGGAATTTGCAAGTAATATTGAAAGATTGTGAGTTATAACATATAAATATTGTCAGGCATTCTTTAGGAAAAGCCAGCATGTTTGTACATAGTGTTCAGAGTCTTCAAATGCCTTGGCAATTACCAACTAGCCGAAGCTGCTCCACACATAACAATATGAAAGCTAGGATTCCTCTTTGACCAGCTTTGAGCATGTTGGAAGTTTCCAGTGACATCGGGGCAGTAACAGACAAAGATCTACAGAGATCACTGTAGACTAAAGATTTGTGGATGAAAAGCTGAACATGAACCAGCAATGTGGGGCAAACCCCACCTGGAGTACTGTGTACTGCTCTGGAGTCCTTAGTACAGGAAAGACGTGTACCTCTTGGAGACAGTCCAGAGGATGCCACAAAGATGACCAGGGGGCTGGAGCACCTCTCCATTTCTAGCCCACCACAAGGAATCTGGTAGGTTCATCCATTAGACAGTAGCAGATGCTTCAGCTGGAGAAGTCAAGGAAAAACTAGGAAGAGAAAATCAGTTTTTTCAATATGTAGCCTGTAAAAAAAAGGGGTATCTCTGGTCAAGGAGCTGTGAAAATAGAAAGAAGTCTCCTTATTTTGTTCTGAAGTCAAGAAGTCAAGACTTGGTATTTTCTTACAAGTGGGTGGATTCCATCAAAGATACCTAAATGCTTCTCTTACAGATTGAAAGAATTTAATTGAAGTAATGCCTACAAAGGATAAAATTTTTACTAGTTGCCTGAATCGGAGAGGATAATCTCTTTATGTTACTGGTGCTAACGTTGACTAAACTTTGTGTCCTGGTTTAAGCCCAGCCCTCAATATGCCATGATGTTGTTGGCTCACACCTCCTCCCCACCCTTCCTCCCCTTGCTATCCGAGGGATGGGGAGGAGAGTGGAAAGAATGTAACTCCCAGGGCTGAGATAAGAACAGTCCAGTAACTAAGGTATAACACAAATCACTGCTGCTACCACCAATAATAATAATGATAAGGGAAATAACAAGGGAAGAGAATACAGATGCTCACCACCTGCTGACTGATACCCAGACCAAGCCGAGCAGTGATCTAACTCTGCCAGGTAACTGCCCCCAGTTTATATACTGGGCATGATGTGCTGTGGTATGGAATACCTCTTTGGTCAGTTTGGGTAAGGTGTCCTGTCTCTGCTTCCTCCCAGCTTCCCCTCCTCCCTGGCAGAGCATGAGACTCAGAAAGTCCTTGGTCAGACTAAACATTACTGAGCAGTATCTAAAACCATCGGTGTTATCAGTGCTGTTCCCAGGCTGAAAGTCAAAACCACAGCACTGCACCAGCTACTAAGAAGGACAAAAATGACTGCTACTGCTGAACACAGGACACTTTGCCAATGTTGTCAGCTGCTGAGCAATGGTATTCCTGGTTTGGCTGAGTCTACCAGGGAACCAGGGGCCAGACACCTCTGTGGAAAATGGAAGCACAGTGGCAGGGGGTTTTGCTTAGAAAAGATTGTTTGCCCTTAGTGCAAGCATAGCCTCCATAAGAAGTTAAAGATTCTTTTGAAGACATTTTTCAGTTGGAAACAGGGCGGTCCGATCCTTTTACTATTTTTTGCTTCTATTGAGAAAAATCTGACCAAACATTTAAAAAACTCCTTGGTGCTTTGCCCTGTTCTGCTGAAGCTGGATATGCCAGCTGTTTAATTTCATGAGTTAAATGAGTATGCTTAAGCTTTCATGATTTGTTTTACAGCATCAGTATTGAAGGGATGTAGGCATTAGGAAATAAAATGCCATTTCATTTTCTCTATTACATTAGAGCTGTTGTTACATGTCATGGGACAACATCCCAGATCACTTGAAAAAGTGTCCTGAAGAAAGACTTTATTTCTTGAAATTAATTTCAATGACAGAGATGCCATGACCGTGGTATAAACCAGGGCTGTCTACTCTCTGATTCATACATTAGCTCTAACAGGAGATGGCTGTCACTATTGCAGAGCGTAACTTTAGACCACACAAAAAAGCAGCAGCTATGTTTATTTGTGCTCTGTAAGCTCAGTACACACTGCAATTTACTTGTGACGCTGACAACTTCCCACTTTCTCTCCAGCTGGTACGTTGCACAAAACTTACCTAAAAATATACCAAATCAAGTATATAGCTCTGCAAAGCAGGTACAAGTCATGCAAGTTACAGATGCCTGCTGGCTGAGGACACAAACATTTGTGAGTGCTTTTCTTCCTACTAGTGCTTGCAACTTTTCATTTAGAAGGAGTCCACGCTGGCCCATGATGGTCTCAGTGACAAGGCCCCTCAGGTGTGAGCCACGTGTACTCCGCATCTCTTGGGAAAACACTACGAAAGTGGAAAGATATATTTCAACTGAATGGCTGCTCCAGGCATGTGAAGTAATATAGCAGGAAGAGGTATAAAGGCTAATTTTCTGGTAGTTTTTCAAATTCCTAGGCATCCCCTGACTGTCCATCCCAGTCTGGCTTTCTTTGCTGACAAGAATTTATGTTCTTCTCTGTCAAAAGAAGATTTAAAGAGAAATCAACTGCATAAACTGAAGCTTCTCCTTCAAGAGGCTGCAATAGCCTCTGCTTCTTTTCCTTTCATATGACTTGTAAGTTCTTCCAGGAACATGGTTGCCTACAATAATTTGTGGTCAGCAGTTGTACTGGTGGAGACTATTTCTGACTCCTTTGCCTCCTTTGCCATAGTGGATCCTTACCACTCATACTGTGGCTTGCCTAGTTACATTTATGCTTTTTCCATAAAGAATTTAACATGGGTATTATGGACAGTGTCCAGCTGTCTCCATCTGGGAGGTGGTGCATGAATTGTAGAGTAAATAGCTCCAACTAGCAAGCAGATCATGTTATCTGCCAGTGAAATTCATGTCAAGAAATGCATTCTCTTCAGGTCACGTCCAATGGGTAGAAACCTTTGAATTTATTACTGCCAGTGCAGAAAGAAGAACAGAAATGGCTTAGAGAGAAAGTTGTCATTTATACCCCTAATGCTGCAGAAGATGTGTATGTAGTTATGCTCCAGATTTGAAAGCCTTATGGGTGTTATGGTGGAAAGAATATCAGAACAGTCTGTTTCAGCTTTGCTTTTGATTTGGGTCCAAGTTTCCCCTGTATATATAATATATATATACACACACATGTATATGTGTGTATATATACATGCATATGTAACTAGAAAATAAAAATACATTAAAAAATTAAAAATATATCAAGAATAACCAAGTGCCCCTAGAGTAACTGTCCAGAAGGTCAGGCCAAGGCTCAGATTCTTTCTGCCTGCTGGTGGAGGAGAGGTGACAGGCAACTCAACATAGATATCCCTTGTTTGAAAGATACCCTGTAAAGGCTGAGCACCTCTTGTGCTCACTGAAAGCAGCAGAACTGCTCTTGCAGTGCTTAACATTCAAACCAACTGCATTTCCAGTATTACTCCATTTTGCTCCAGCAGAGGATGAACAAGCTGAACCACCCACTGTTCACTGTGGCAATGTGAACAGCTGGGCTCTAGGGCTAGTCACTTGGAATATAATTGTCCTTTGTTCTATCTCTTTGTTTTTCCAAGTGCTCTGACCCAGCTTGTGAGGGAAGGATACTTGACAACACAACTTTATCTCAGCAATGGGTCAAAATAAGTGCAATCAGAGAAGGCTTTCCTATCCAGGAACAGTGATCCAAAGCATTCTAGGGAGCTGGGAAGGAAAAGACAAACCCAGGTCCTTACAGTGGCCGTCTTTGACTCTCTAGGGTGGGCAGCGGAAATATGTGTATTGACCAGACTGGGATTTGTCATGCAGCAGAACTGGAACATCAAATGCATCATTCTGGGTGATAGTCGCTGTCAGAAATGCCACCAAAATCCTTTTTGCCTCGGGCATTAACTTGCAGAATGTTTAGAGGATGCAGGTAAAATGAGATGCAGGCAAGACTGAGAACAGGGGCTTTGGCCCTAGGAATTCAAGAACAGCTCACCTTAGAAATCACAGCCTTGCAATGTCAGACAACTTCAATTACAATAACTTGCTTTCCAGCATTTAGAGAGTTTTCCTGCAGAAGATCCCATTTATAAACTCCAGGCTTGTTTTATGTGGTTTCCTTTCTATTCTTTCTGCTGAGGGAAGCATATTTCATCTTGCATTGCAGGGTAACAGACAATATGAAAAACCTGTTAAGCTTAGAGTTCTTCATGGAAAACACAAAGTTCTCTCAAAACACCTATTTACATGGAAAATATTTGTAACAGTGGGCTGGTATCTGGTGTATGTATGCAAAAATGTTTGTGGATATGCTAATTAGTGACACCTTTGACGTGCTTACACAACTTCGTACACCTACCTCCATGCAGTTAAGTTAGAGCATAGGGTGCTTGGAAAGGAGTGCTTCACACTAAGTATGGAGTCGTGATCAGCTGGCCCTGCCTGGAGGTCAGCAGCTTTATGAATCAGATAGAGCTTCACAAGCATATTTTTGGCCATTAAATTTGATTCCCCAATAGCTCTGAACAGCAAAATTTGCAATATAAATAATGTAAAAAAATCATAGAAACATTTAGTTTGGAAGAGACCTATGAAGATCTCTAGTCCAAACTCCTGTTTCAAGCAGGGCTAACTTATAAGATGGATCAGGTTACTCAGCACTATCGAGTCCCAAAAATCTCCTACAATGGAGATGCTATCGTTTCGGGGCAACTTACTCCAGTGCCAAACTTCATGATATTCCTGTTGGCCCATTCCCCAGTGCCAAACTTCATGATATTCCTGTTGGCCCATTCATTCAGCTTATCTAGGACCCTCTGAATGTGAGCCCTGCCTCCAGAGTATCAATAATTCCTCACAATTTGGTGGAATATCATAAATTTTGCTAATACATTGTAACATTGTATTATGTAATAAGAACAATCTCATCCAGTATAAGGCATTACTTGTGTCTGTATTGTTGTTATACATTCTCAGAACTGAACAATGCTGGCATAAATGAAGAAATGGTTTAAATATCTCTTACAGATGGTCTCCTTTCATTCCCAAGATACATGCTAATCTACGTCAGCATGGATTTCCTGCTGAATTTGAAGTCTTGGTTTGTTGAGGAACTTCAGAGGGGAATTTTTAGTAAAAGTCTATGGATGTTGTTGATGCAAATGGCAAGTGAAGAACTCCTCTAAGGCACACAGACAATTAGATTTGGTGGAGTTACATTGCACTGATTTTGCCAAAAGGACCTGCAAATACTTCAAATATTTCTGTTAGTAAACCACAAATAATTTAAAACACATGAGGTCACTGAATGAGAAAATACAAGAATGCTTGACAGCAAAAGATAATGAATGTAAGTGTGGTGGCAAACACTAAGTATAAAGCGCAAAGTTTCTGGAGTGTGAGGAGTTATCTCTGAATTCCATTTGGTGAAACACAACTGCAATGAATATTTATTGCCACCTTATTTAGCAGCATGAACAAAAGGAACTGTTATAAATAAACAACACTATAACAGCTTCACTGCTGTTAGCTTGACGCTCTCATCTGAAGTCAATCAAACTGAAAGACAAAGCAATCCGGGAAAAAAAAGTCAAACATCCAAATTACACAGTTTCTATTTTTGTGTTAAATACCGTCATCACGGGTTTGTCCAACACTTACTAGTGTGAGAAAGTTGTTGGTGAAATTTGACAGGTGTCAGCATGGCATTTGCATGCTTCTAGATTGAAATGCAGGTTTTAAATGTAAATTTACATGACTTGTTTTAATGTTTCTTTAGTGTTTCAGTAAAACTTGGAAGTGATATAAAAGGGAGTTAAAATTTACAAAGCAGAGCAAAGTACATTTAAGAGAACGCAATTAAGTAGTCAATAAAATAAGGGGGAACAAAGACAAACTCTATATATTGTCTTGTAATGTCCTACTAGCTGCTCTTGCTGCAGTACCTTACCTTTACCTTTTGATGCACAAATGAAACCACTTCTCCAGTGCAGCTGTGCTGATAATAGCAGGTGACTCACTTTCAACCTATTTGTCCTCAGACCTAGTTTGACAACCACTTTATTCTTCAGAGTGAGCAAAGAAAAACTTTAAATGTGTCACTAACTCACACAAAAACCTCCAGTGTGTATTTAGTAACACATCTGCTCTGCAAATCCTTGCTCAGATCAGATATATTGAACCCTTTGACTCAGTACAAGTAACACATTTGTAAAGTATTTGCAAGATCAGTATATGCATACAAGACAGGATGCACATGGCGTAGGTAAGCTCAGAGGCTTGCTGCCCCAGCTTCCCACACCTGGCACTTTGCAGGGCACTGCATGCCCTTAGTGCATGTGCACAGCCTTCTCAGTCTCTCTCATTCACTTACATCAGTGCTGCATCTTCCCCCAGGAATGCACCAAGAAGGTTGGAGGAGATACATACCGAGGAGTTTTTCTTCAGCATCTCTACTGACTGCCATCTTCTGAAATGCGAGTTCTGTAGCAGGCTATTTAATACAGGTTGGTGCTTTGCTGGAAGGGGATATATAACTGGAAAATTACATTGTACCAGCAGGTAGGTCTGCTTAATTCTGTTTGTACAGTTCATAGTACAGTTTGAGAGGAACCTCCTTCACCAGAAGTTACCTGCTGCATGGAAGAGATAAACCTTTCACACTGACTCACTCTGTGCAAACACTTCCCGATGTAATTTCAGCTAAGCATCGCATCTGCCCATCCAGCACTGTTCTGGGTTCAGCAGTAGCAGTCATTCTTGTCCTTCTTAGTAGCTGGTGCAGTGCTGTGGTTTTGACTTTCAGCCTGGGAACAGCACTGATAACACTGATGGTTTTAGCTACTGCTCAGTAATGTTTTGGTCTGACCAAGGACTTTCTGAGTCTCATGCCCTGCCAGAGAGGAGGAGAAGCTGGGAGGAAGCAGAGACAAGACACCTGACCCAAACTGACCAAAGAGGTATTCCATACCACAGCACGTCATGCCCAGTATATAAACTGGGGGCAGTTACCTGGCAGAGTTAGATCACTGCTCGGCTTGGTCTGGGTATCAGTCAGCAGGTGGTGAGTGGTTCTATTCTTTTCCCTTGTATTTCCCTTATCATTATTATTATTGGTGGTAGCAGCAGTGGTTGGTGCTATACCTTAGTTACTGGACTGTTCTTATCTCAACCCTTGGGAGTTACATTCTTTCCATTCTTCTCCCCATCCCTCCGGGAGCCGGGGGAAGAAGGGGGAGGGAGTGAGCAAGCAGCTGCGTGGCACTGAGTTGCCAGCTGGGCTTAAACCACGACAAGCACAAAAAAGTAAATCCTCATTACATCAGCCAAGCTCCACACCCAAGCATTCAGCTGGAAGACATTTTTCCTCTAAAAACTTTCTCAACAAGAAGTGTGTTCATAATGGACCACCTTGTTGGAGTCATGTAAATAACCACACTGGGCATAATGGTAGTGTAAAGCAAAGACTCTATAGTTCCAGGTCTGTGCCTGAAAATCTTAACAGGGAGGAGAGAGGAGAAGTAAAATATTGCAAATACATTGAGATTTAAATCCCGGTGACAGTTAGTTCTAAAGTATTTTCTCTGTACAGCCAGCCTATCAAGAATAGATTTCTCTATATTGCAGGTTCCTGTGGAATGGAAATAAACACACATCAGAGCATTGGCCATCGCATCAATCACTGCTTGGCAGCTGTGACTTTGAATGGCTTTCAAAATGAGTTTTCTAAAAGTGGGTGTATTACACAGTCATATCACATGTATTTGTTGTACTAGAAAGGCTTTGTTCCAGCTCTGCTGTTCATGCAAGAAGCTCTGTTTTAGGGTTTTATGTCCTGCTTTGGACAAGGAGAATGAAGTGAGTATTTTATATAACAGTGTCATAGCACCAAATGAACAGACCACACCTATTATCTTTCTTTGGACTCAGGACTGAAGTTTAGGCTGGAATGAGGAGATACACTGCCTTTGGGAGAGAAAACAAGGCAAGTGCCAGAGCTCTTTGACTGGTGAGGTTTTGATTGTTGAATTTTTAGGACTGACTTCTAGTAACACAAAAATACATTGCCATATAAATCATCAGCTCTGCTCCTTGTGGGTATCTTTCAGTGTTTAGGTATTCAGAGATAGCTTTCTCCCTTTATCAGAAGCTTTCTCTGTGCAATGCATGTATTCAGTCAAGTAGCTTTTTCAGACTGAAAGAAGGTCCTCCAAAAGGACATATCCTAAAAAAAACAGGGAACAACTTCCTAATACGTCACACCTCCCCAGATGCTCGTTTCAAATTAATCATCTGTTCTGGGGACAGCAGATGGAAAATAATATTCCTGATAAAATGGGTTTAATGAGAGCTGGAGGACCTGTGCTGACTGCTAATTGACCAAGAAGTCCTAAGGAGATTTTTGACTGGGTAAAGGGTGACTGTTGATGTTTGCTGTCTGAAAAAAAATCCTCCCCCTTCTTTGATATTGAGGAACGTTGACAAAGCAGACAACTGGCCAACCTATTTCAACTCTGGCTTCCTCAAGTTCGGGTTCTGGGAATGACACTTGGCTTTATTCCTGCCAGAGAAGTGAGGTGATGGCCTGCTTTGAGTTCCACACCACAGCTCCAAAGCTTACCAACTTTCTCAGCGGCCACAAGGACAGAACAAGGAGGAAGCACATACAACTTTCTAGGATACAAACAAAAAGGACATTATAGGATCTTTTTCAGTGAAGCTCAACAGAAAGGCACCTGGAGCAGCTCTGAAACCAGCTCCTGCAGTAGCTCCTATCTAAACTGCTGTCCTTCAGCCCTCCCTGTTGCTTTTTATGGTGCTATGCTGCTCTCCTTTGACCCCTCATTTCATGCCCTTCCATCACCAGACTTTTTTTATCCTGAGTTTTAGGTGCCCAGTTACATCCTCCTCAGCCTACACTTCTCTCTCAGGTCTTCCTCTCTTCCTTCCTCTCACAGACCTTTCCTTTCCCAATACTCTCTTTAGGCTTGCCTGTTGCAGAGAAAGTAGACCCTGTCTAGCATACAGCTAGAAAAAAACACGGACTAATTTTCCCTAAAATAGATCAACCCTCTTTCTAAATCTCTTAATTAACTACATTCTTAGCCAGCCATCTCCCTTCCTCCCTGGTCAGAAGCATAATGCTTCTGCGCTCCCTGCTGTCCCCTTTTTCCGGCATCTCCCCCAGCACAGGCTGCTCCTGCTATAAGCTGTTGTCTCTTCAATAGGAGCAACCTTACTTTTGGTGCGTCAGGAACTTCATCCTGCCCTAGTTCATGCAGCATACTTTTCCTTCTTTCTTCCCTGCACAATTTGTTGCTGCAGCTTACCACGCGCTCTGCTCCCCTTCTGCTACAGCTTCAAAGCTCTCCAGATTTTTGATTTGCCTCTCCTACTGCTCTGATGCTCTTGAGTGATACAGAGAACCTCCTACAACCAGAAAGTAACTGTGACTTTCAGCAATGATGTTTGCTATAACTATTTAAAGCACACTTAAGAAGACACATAATAAGTAGGTTTGAGGGAAGTGGTAGCAATCCACCCACTATGTTCCTTTTAGCTAACCCTTTAATTAAATATTAAAGATACGGTTCTCAGGAAGATTTAAAATAACCCACTGACAGAAAAAGAAGACAGGTTAAAAAACAGCAGAAAAGAAATAACCTCCCTCCAAGATTTACCACACCTTCACACTGCTTTTAACATAATTTTACTGTGCTGATGAGGGAACAGTTTTTCCAAAGGGAAAGAACAAATCTGATGCTTTCCAGTGCTACATCCCTCTACAGGTTCTCAGGAAGTCCTCGTAGGGATCGCAAATTATTTGATGCCTAAACATCCTCATTTCCTCTTTCAGAAAGGATAGAAAAAAGAAGTGTTTATAAAACTGAGTAGATAAACTACTTGAAAGGTTTTTCCTCACTCTGCTGCTAGATGCACAGAATTGATACACAGTTTGAGGGGAAAAACACATATACTGTGATTATAGTATTATCTCTAAGTATAAAGCAGGGTGAGATAAATCCACAGCAAGATTTGGGCAGATTTGCAGTACCAAGCATTTCCCTTTATAACTGAGGTAAGGCATGCCCTGTGAGTACCACCAATGGTCAGAGAAAGAGAAGAGGCTGCTGATGCAAATGGGAAGTGTAAGAAACCAGCTACGTCCACAAAACTGACTGGTTCTGACCTGCTCAGCCATTTTGGTGAAGGCTTTGATTATTTTTCCCCCTATCTAGCTGACAAACTGCTACACTGGCAAAGCATCTACAGATAACCTGAGCAGTGGTTTTGCACCAGTACTGCAAGAACACCTGCTCTGCTCCTTCTCTGCTTGTGTTTAAACTCCATTGTGCTTTGTTACTCTTTTGTTTCTTTCTGCTGTGTGTAGTTTTAAATCAAACTCCAAACCTCCAAAGCTCTCTGTACAGTCTCCACTGTTGCTGTAATACAAACAGAAACCGGTCAATCATTTCAATTTGGTCTTGTGTTAGCCATATAATGGAAAGTGTTTTCAAACACACTGTCTTCCCCATCCAAATCAGTTTTATAATCTGTACTGTCCTGCTTTCAATTAAAGTATCACCACAACAGGTATTGTCTACAAGGTGCCTAGAATTTCACAATAGAAAACCTATTACTTTGAATACAAAAGTTGGCCAAAATGATTAAATTCCTGAGGCAATAGAAACGATACTGGTGATTTTATTCAGCATGTGTCCAATACGATCTTCCATTTGGAATCCACATTTTTCAATGCTTTTCTTACACCATTCTAAACATTACCTTCAGCTTTTATGGAGTCGCTTAGAAAGTTGGTTGTTTTTTTATTTTTTCAATTTGTTTACCAGAAACTTAAATCTTCATGATTAAATAAGAGGACATTTATATACATCAGTGGGTTTTCTCAGATACTGGGCTCTAAGTACATACAATGCCTATTGAGTGAAAACAAAAAAGAAAATTCCAGTCATGCAAATCATCGTACAAACCATGTTTCATTTGACTTGAAAATTTTTACTCTGTTACTGGCATCTCATTTTAAAATTAAGCAGATTTTTTTTTAAGGTTGCTTTGTCCATTTCCATTCATTTGTTTTGCCATTTTGAAGAACTGACGGGCCACATGCCACTGCAGAAGGTACCAGCAGGGTAATAATGGTCCTGCTACCACCAACCAACCACTCCGAGCCCTGGCATGGATGCGTTTTAAAAAACCACCTAACCTTCGGCTAACTCCACTGGTTTATTTCTGAACAGCACATCACAATATCAGCATAGATAGCACATTGTAACCGGTTGGGTGATTCCACTTCATTTTTCAACACTACGACCTTTCAGCATTTTCATTCTGGTTTCATTTATGAATTAAAGGTCATATATAGAGCACAAATGAGGTCTAAATTTAGTCACAGCAGACCACAGTTCCACATAAAGACAAATCTTCAAGTTATGTTGACCTGCTAGGAGACAAAGATAAACAGCACAGCAAACATGTACCTGCAATGCACTGCTTCCCTATTAAATATTAACTGTTTCATTTACATTTAAATGAACTGAGCAGTAATGGACAGACTTTCCAGTACTGCTGTTTGGTGCTGCTGTCATGGGAAGAAGCTGAAGACAATGTGGGCTGCATGGGGGCAAATGACGCAATCTCAGCATCCGCTCAAGTGACTTCAATGATGACCATTCTCCAGTCTTGAAACATAATCCTACACAGCACTTTTTTTCCCCTCTCCCTCTGTAAACACATCTGTTCATAAATAACTTAGATGTCTCCTTGACATTCATGGTATGTAACTGAAGCTGAAGTAGAAAAGGATGGGCGGTGTACAGCACTGAGGAGATGTCACAGTACTTTTGTTCAGCATTTTTGTCAAGTGCAGGTTGCTAACATCAGCCATCAGAGACCGGCGGGGTGACCCACCCATACTTTTCATGGGTCTTCACCAAACTCTTAAATGTTGCTTCAGCTTCCTTTCGACTGAATGACTTTTTTGATTTGCCAGCTTTTCTGCAGATACGGCCCTGCACCAAACAAAAAAGAAAACCTTCATTAAACATGTGAACACGCAGCTGGAAACCACACCTTAACTTTTCAACGCACCAGGCCAAGAGGCATTCACTTACGGGTACCAGAAAGCAGAGACTGCCCAAACTGGGGCAAACAATTGCATTATCAGAGATGATTAAAAATAATATGCAGTAAAGGAGGGAAAAAAATAGAAAGAGACAACTGCTGGGCTTATTTCTTCCCAGCAAGCCCCTGTGCTGGCACGCTGCCCTGCATGCAGCCACCAGCGGCAGCTGCTGCGGCTGTGCCACATGGCTCGCCTCCATCTCTGCTGTGTGGGACCCCTGCAAACAAATTAAGGGACCTCTACCATAAACTATTTGGTGTGTCGACCCTCATGCCCACCCCACATTGTCAGGGGTGCAGCCCTAAGTGGGCAGGGACCGCGAGGAGCACACCAGTATGCCACAGCAAAGGCATCTCATCAAGGCGGCTCCTGGGGACACGAGGATTTTGTGAGCATCCAGCAGCCCTTTTCAGCTGTGGGAGAGGAGGAGGCTCCTCAGCCCACTCTAGTGCCCCAGGGTCAGCGGCTCTGGGTGGAGAAGGAGGCAGGCTGCAAATGGTGCTGAGGTACCAGCTTGGGGATGGGGGGCAGAAAGAGGTTTCAAACCAATTTTGATGACACACTTGTAATATGGTCTAGTCAGCAGCACTGGAGAACCATCATAAAGCAGAGTGTTTCTGAATGCTACGTCTCGGGGCTACCCAATATCTCACCTCCCACACCCCACTGCCAACGTAAAATGTCACTAAAAATTACATCCATCCCACAAAACATGCTCCATTCTTCTTCTAACCTGACCTGTGAGAAATGAATAGCTCTGGCATTTCTTAAAGGCAGGAGCACCTTAAAACCAACTTGCTTTCAACCTACATGCAAAATTGTGATTTATTACCCCTTCCTGACAAGTTTGATAATAAATGGAAATACACAAATTTGAACATACTGCATCTTCATTACTTTGCAATCAAATATTACTTCTAAAAGCAGGGCAGTATATAATTTCAAAACCTTGTCTGGCAACAGAGACATTTACTGTGTTATTAATAGGTTACCTTATTTTTCACATTGGCCTATGTCAATTACCAACTAACAGAGACACAAGAAAGAATTAGAGCTGCAGAATTATTCCACTCTGCAGCAATAGCACCCTTTAAGGTTTCTATGTCTACTGGGTTTGTAACAAAATAGAAGTTTATTAAAATCACAAGTCTAATAATTTTAATAACTCTTTGATACCCTGCACTCACTGAAAGTCTTTTTTAGAATAAATGATATTTGGTGAGCAGGTCCCATATTACAGTGTCACAATTACCAAGAACCAAGTTAGCATATTAATACTTTTTCCATTCCTTCGCTCAGAAGCGTGCATCAGGCCATCATTTGCCTCCCCTATTTTACTGTTAATTTGGAATTTAAGCAAAAAATTGTCATTTGTAATTGCATGCAACAAACAATACAGGGAAAATAATCAGGTTTAGAGAGGGGGGATAAAAAAGGGGAAACACCCCAAACTGTCTATGAAGCATCACAGTTATTTTTATGGACTAGCATGAGGAAGATTAGTCTGCAGTGTGGACAAATCATTTTGTTCCAGAAAGTCATCACAATATTGTACAGATAGGCTTTTTTGTGCAGCAATGTCCCTATTATAACGAAACTATGGACACATGAGATAAAAGATCCGTTTCCTTCTCCTGTTTTAATAAGTAATTTTTCTATATGATTTGACTTCCCTTTCAGAGCCTACCTTAACTAAAGATTAGGAACAGCCTCTAATTCCCACCTCGATTTACTCACAGCTAATTTATACCCTTCTGGTTTTCACAAAAATAGCTATTGCTTTTACTTGCCCTTCTCCCTAGTTGCCATTTTCACACTAGCAATGTATTTCCTCTGTAAGTACCCCTTGACACACTAACCAGCAAGACACCTTCCCCGTCCCCATACTAATCTGGCAATTAATATTTCCCAAATAAGGATGATTTGAATGGTACTTGATTTAACCCCGACAATAGATTTTCTTAGAAAATGTTCTTTTTGATTTGTGACAAAAGGAATAATTAAATAAAACTGGGTAACATATTTTTAAAATCTCATTGACTAATTAATTATCTTACATATCCTGCAGGAGTATTTTTGTTGGTACAAAACATGTTTTGTATTTTCTTCCTAATCTGAGCTTTTGTTGGAAGCATATTAGAGAAACAAAGGAAAAGATAAAGTACAACAGAAGATTAAATCAGCACAGGAAATACTGTCCTCAAAATCTCACCAATGGAATACTTTCAAAAGCAAATATAAACTTACTCTATTAGTTAATTTCTGGATTAGGTTCATTTGCTATTTCTTGTTTTACATATATTATCTTCTATAATTTGATAGGCTTTGATACCTTTGATACCTTCATAGCACAGTATGATCCATGTCTTCCCCAGCTTTATCAAAGTACTAATACTAATTAGTACCTAGAAATAGGATCTTTGCATTGAGAACACCTATTGCTCGTGTTCAGTGTCAGCTACGTACTGCTTTCAAATAAGTTAAGTAAGAATTCTTTGGTGTTGCAATAACGCAGTGAGTATCACATCATCTAAAATATTTCTGGAGCCACAGCAGATTAAATTAGCATCGTTCCATGAGTTTATTCTCATACTTCTTTGTTATTAATGTAACAGATCATTAAATCCACTTCCATTCTGGTACCATATGGAGATTGCATGTAAACTGTACCATCAAAGACCAGCTAATCCTACCGCAATGTAGCCCATGTATTCCTATGTTTACACAGAAACTATGGGTGGCATGGTTAGCACTGGCTCTTATTAACCAATATCCTGCCAGATGTTTATAATTTGGATAAAATTTAACCTTGCGGACTGAAAGTTTCCCTTTTTGGTGCCTCAAGTAAACCTGAGGTATAAAGAAAGAAGGTTAGAATTTCAGCCAACAGTTCAGACACTTTTGAGGCTATACTCTCGTGGTATCTACTGTCTTAATGATTTTTAGCTTTTTGCCATTCCCACAAAGCTCTTCCCAAGTTTAGCTGAAAAAAAAAAATGGCACTTTGAACACAATTACAAACGAAAGCATCAAACACTTTAACAGGCACCACTACCGGCTCTGGCTACAGTTTATTTTCAGACTGCTGCTTAAACATGCAGTCATTTCAACTCTGCTCAGGAAGTTACGAGCTGCTGCATTCTGTAAATATGACAAATGCAGTATGTAAACACAATGCTGGCCAAAGCTCAATTGCGCACAACTGCATTTTGACCAGTCTCTAAACCGTGCATGTCACTACCGCCATGGTAAGGAATACAGACGATTTACATGGCCAAAGTTTTGATGTGCCCAGCACAGGATCAAGAAAAGATATCAAACCAGTATCTGAACAAGATCAAAACATTCCAGAAAGATTAAAAACAACAGAGAAAACCCAAGAAAGCCTTTCATAAAGATATTAATGTTAACTTTAGCTCTGAGAAGTTGCACCAGGAACTTATTTAAATACTTGCAATACTTTCAGATGCTCACAGAGCGCTTTTCATAAAGGGATACAAAGTTGGAGAGAACATTTCAGATTTTGCCATCTGCTGTGACTTCATGTACTTCTCAAGATATAATTTTAACAGGCTAGAAACATATGAAAGGTGAAAGTAATGCCATAGCATCCAACTGATTTACACAGCCATGCTGAAATGCAGAAGAATATATGCAGCACTCAACCTCTTCATTCACTCATGATCCTACTGCAGCTGGTTTGCATGACATAGTGCGCAATTGCATGCCACTTGTCTACTCTCTGTAATTGAACTCATGCTATTGAACAAACAGCTGATAAGGATCCAGTCTATAACCCTGATACCTGTCAGGAGAAAGACCTCCTGAAGCACAGTCCCTGCAAAAGACCTGAGGTAAATCTCATGTGCTTGGCACCGATATTTACAGACCACTGTGGGCAAATCTGGGAAATTTTCTACTTCCCAGTGATCACAGTAGTCTACATATTTTTTCACAATCATGAATTCGTCAGCAAGTCCTTCCCTTGCTTAGGCTATGTGACACTGAAGTGCATTCTCAAAAATACTCAACATCTAGTAGCTCTTTAATATCCTTCAGTATCATTATCAGCAATGTGCCATATCTTTTCTTCCCCAACACCATGTCATGAAGTGCTGCAAAGACAGAGTTAAGTGCTGTCCTGAGATACCAAGAATGAAGCCTGAAGTTCTTTAGCCCTGTAATCCCACTACAACCATGTATCTGCCAATGTCTGGCCTCTGTGTCATGAAAAACAGTCCTGACATTTTTTTCTGGTATTTCCAGAATCAGGATGGCCTCAATGGCGTTTCTTTTGCAGTGATGTAGGGATTTCTCTCTCTCTCAAACCAACCATAGCAATTCCAACAGTTCTGGCATAGCATGCAGTGTCAGGTGTGCTTCCATGTCAAATCACTTTTGGCACTACCGGGAAAGACAGGACTACATAATGGTGGCCGTTCTTTCATAGGATCATGCAATCACCAAAGTACTGGCTGGAAGGAATCTCTGGAGGTCTCTAAGTCCAACTTGGATACCTGTAGCTGAACTGACAACACAGGTCAGCTGTGGCACTATGTAGCCAGACCCTGAATCCTTCAAGGCTGTGCTCAGTCCTCTCCTGATGCAAATCCCTGTATTAGTAGGTCCCAAATATTCCAGGCTTTATTGAACTTGGTCATCAGCCCTTACAAGACTGAGGTTATTCTGGGAACAGCATAAGGCTCTGTGCTACACATCTCTAAGATGCCACAGCAAGCCCTTCAGGCACATCTAGACTTTTTTTCCTGGACTGGTTAACAAAAAGTTGTATTCATTGCAAACAGTACACAGCTATTAGTCTCAGAAGCAGGCATGCCATCACATTGTTTGCATCGGTCTTAACACAAACTCCTCAGCCCTGCTTTCCTTTCATTAGTCCTGGATATGCAAATAACTCAAGGTTGGTCTTCCAAGGGCAAATCATAGAATCATAAAATCATACAACAGTTATGGTTGAAAAGGACCTTAAGATCATCTAATTCCAACCCCCCTGCCATGGGCAGGGATACCATACCTGCCTTCTGTGCATGGGGCTAAATGTGGCCCATTGTTTAAGCCAGCATAATGGTTTATGGGTACAATTTCATTTTCTCCATCTCTTAAGAGATCTCTATAGCAGGCTTTAGTGACCCACTTCTAGGTAAATGTCAAGAGACAGAAAATAAGCAAAGGTTTAGAGAGGTACATAAAAGGCTGCTGGAAGTCACTAGCCACACACTGCATCTGTGGCGAGCCCTCCAAGGACAGGAAAGAGACCCACAAGGATATGCCCATTTTCCAAGTCTGTTGTCTGAGGCTTCTCCATAGATGATGCAGTACCGGTGGATTTTCTAAGAGCTGGAACACACACTGAGTCTTCAGCACATAACATACTCCACTAATGTGCCAGAGACTAATAGCTTCGGGCCTCAACTGTTCAGAGCCGCATATTATGCAAACATACTCAAATCCTTTCTGATAAGTAACAGAAAAATACAGTGCTTAAGCTTGAACCAGTCTAGTTCTAGAATATTTAAACAAATTTCAGAGAAAAATGTTTCCACTGGCTTTAGGGAAGCATTCAAAAGTAAAGCCATGCTGAAGCAAGCTACTGTCATGCTCTCAGTGTGTCACAACATCACTGTTAGAGTGCAATATACATGGTCTCTCCTCCCAATTACATGGTTTATATTTTTTTCTTGATGTACTGATGAGGCACAGTTAATCATGTCCCAAAATCTGCACACAGTTTATACTACACTATATATAATTATTAGCTATAGCTAAAACAAAGCAGTATAGAAAATGATGTAGACAAATACTGTTAATGATGCAGTATAAGTGAATTAAAAATGGGATGTTTTCCTGCAAATGTGTAATTTCTGAAGCAGTATTTCCACGCCTTTTTTGGTCTCCTTTTTAAGATAAATCCACACAAAGAAATGAAAACTCAGCAAGTTCCAGCTTTAAAGTATCCTTTAAATTGCTCCTTCTGGGAGTTGACTGTTATTTGTCCAGGAAAAAAAAATCCGAGTTCCAGCTGAGTAATTATTAACACTCACTTGTCTGTGTGCAGTCTGCTGCAAGCAGCTCTTAATCGATATGAACACTTAACAGCCCCAATCCTTGTTTGACAGCTACAGAGCACTGCACTTCACTTTTCCCTAAAGTCAGCACAGAGTAAGCAGCGTGATTTCAGTACAGATGAGGGTTAAAAAATTCCCTTCCTGCATTGTATGGGTGGGACAAACTCTACATTGGGAAAAGAACAAGAAAAAAGGTGAAGTGCAAGGTCCTGCACCTGGGTTGGGGCAATCCCAAGCACAAATATAGGCTAGGCAGAGACTGATGAAGAACAGACCTGAGGAGAAGAACTAGGGGGTGTTGGTCGATGAGAAAATGAACATGAGCCAGCTTCAGTGTGTGCTCGCAGCCCAGAAAGCCAACTGTATCCTGGGCTGCATCCATCAAAAGAAGCAGGACCAGGAGGTCGAAGCAGGTGATCCTGCCCCTCTACTCTGCTCTCGTGAGACCTCACCTGGAGTATTGTGCAGTTCTAGTGCCCTCAACAGAAGGGGGATGTGGACCTGTTGTAGCACAGGGCCATGAAGATGATAAGGGGGCTGAAACACCTCTCCTGTGAAGACAGGGTGAGAGAGCTGAGGTTGTTCAGCCTGGAGAAGGCTCTGCGGAAACCTTAGAGCAGCTTCTAGTACCTAAAGGGGGCCTGCAAGAAAGCTGGAGAGGGACTTTTTATAGGAGCAAGTAGTGACAGGACAAGGGGGAACGGCTTTAATCTGAAAGAGTAGATTTAGATTAGATATGAGGAAAAAGTTCTTTACTCTGAGGGTGATGAGGCACTGAAAAAGGCTGCCCAGAGAAGCTGTGGCAGCCCCATCCCTGTTAGTGTTCAAGGACAGGCCGGATGGCGCTTTGAGTGACCTGGTCTAGTGGAAGGTGTCCCTGCCTCTGGCAGGAGGTTGGAACTAGATTATCTCTAACGTCCTTTCCAATCCAAACCATTCTATGATTCTGTGAAAATTTTGGCAGCCCACCACACTCTTGGAAGGTGCCTCTAGCATCTCCAGGGAGAAGGTGAGTGTCTGTCAAAAGAGGTGATCCCTGTCCCCTGCTATCAAATGGGCACTTGCTAGTCTAATGACAAAGGGACATTTTCAGTCTTATGCTGAGCTCCCTGGACTACCTCTCTGTCGGATCAGGTACCAGCAGTTACTGAGAGTGACTCCAGCTGAAAACTCTGGGAGCATGACAACCTGTCTTTGCCTCAGCCCACAGGTCCTCCACATCAGTAACCTGAAGTAGTTACCCAAGTTAAACACAACCATGGATGAGAACCCGAGCAAAGCAAAGCAATTCACTCCGTCCTTTAAGAAAGGTTGTAAAGACAAATACCTCAGACAACAATGTCTATCTCCAAATTTACCAACGTTTCACAATGCTAAAACAACTGGGAGTAAAAAGCAGGTTACCTCTGGGAATATTTAATCTAGTTAAGAT
Organism: Ara ararauna; assembly: GCA_028858755.1. Lineage (NCBI taxonomy): Eukaryota > Metazoa > Chordata > Aves > Psittaciformes > Psittacidae > Ara > Ara ararauna. The sequence goes on along the minus strand of CM054377.1, from coordinate 74,475,562 downwards.
CAAATTTGGCAAGATTAGAGTCACAAGCCAATGTGCTTTTCCTCTATTTATACAAATGTGTCAAGATCTTGGCTACAACATGTTTCATACTATGCACATGGACATCTACTCATAGAGCCCCGGTTTCTGAGTACTTTTAAGTACGTATCCTCATATGACCTTTGGCAAGAGGATTAGCTGTACTTCACAGGTGGGAAAGAGGAATATAGTGAACTTATACGACTTGCCCATGACTTCACCTGAAGTCAGTGGCAAAACCTGGAAGCCAGACTCAGATCACATCTCCTCAGCCTAAGTGCTCTAACTGTGAAACATCCTCCTCCACGTAATAATTATAGAACACTTCAATACTAGGCATATTTTAATAGAAATAATCTGGCCAAATTTATAGAAAATTTGTCACTTATAGAAATTCATAGAAAATATGAAAAATCAGTAACAGCATATGATGCTTTAGGTATTTTTATGGGTTCATATTATGGAAATAAGCCCTATATTTCTAACTGCAGCTGGGAGTTTGTTACCATCTGTAACACAAACCTAGAAACAGGAGAAATATCTAGTCATTCCACAGCTCATAAAGCCTGACTATGAGAAGCATCTGAGCTCCAGACCATTTTATAATGCAGGCTTAATCCTCCTTCCTCCAGTTTATTTTGACTCATGTTTGAATGCAGATTTGGAACTATGACTGGTTTGTAACTCTATCAAGAAGTCATGGCAGATGTTCCAGGGGTTTTGGTGAGCCTGCGCAGAAGAGGATTAAATCAATGAGGATCATCAATTTTAACAACACAAGATTTTAACTATCATGAAGCAGATAAAAAGACATTTTCCAGTGACAGACTATGCACATACATGAGGGAGATGTGTATCTGCCACACATAACTGAGGACAGACACATGTGATGTACCACTCCTCCACTAACTTTTGACTGGAATGGGCCAAATCGGACTTGCACCTTGCTTCAGAAGAGGAATAACCTGAACATCATAAGGTGGTGCCCACTTACCTGTTTTGTGCAGACCAATAAAGGACTGCTAATTTACTTTCATCAAAGCACACCCATGCTTCTCTCTAGCTTATGCTCTTTAGTTTCCCAGTGCAGCACTGGTTTTACTGCCAGCCAGGTTAGGCAACAGCACCATGTCTTTCCTGTGCACCTTGTCCTGCAGCTTCCAGGATATATTCAATTACTGATGTTTCCATCCAGACTTAAAGACCAACAATGTGGAGTGCTCAGCACCCTCTAGAAATGACTCTGTGGAGTATGACCAGCCCCAGGCCACACACTTTCCAAAATATTATGATCACAGAATCACAGAACACCAGGTTGGAAGTGACCTCAAGGATCATCTGGTCCAACCTTTCTAGGCAAAGCATGACCTAGACTAGATGGCCCACCTCCTTGTCCAGCTGAATCTTAAAAGTATCCAGTGTTAAGGAATACACCACTTCCCTGGGGAGAGTATTCCAATGCCTGATTATCCTTATGTGAAAAATTTCACTCTTGTATCCAGTCAGAATGCCCCCACAGGTAACTTGTGCCCATTACCCTTCTGTCTTTTCCATGGGACTCCTTGTAAGCAGGGAGTCTGTCTTCTTTGTAGCCACCTTTTAAATAGTGGAACAGCATGATGATATTCTGGGATGATATTTCACAGAAACCAAGTATTCCATTTACAACTGAGACAACTGGATCCTGCACACATTAAATTTAAGACATATTTTCAGCCATTCAGACAGCATAACCACTGCAGCCCCTGAAGTTCTTCCTGACTCTCATCAGCCAAAAGGAGCTTAGATGGGAAAAAGAATGCAGCTAGTATTATGTTACTTAACCAACGTCCCACTTTGTGAGAACAGATGCCCACTCAGGGGACGCGCCTCAGATTACACCTGGCAATAAGACTCTGCTGATATGAGGACCAGAATTACTGCAGAGTCACAAATCTTCGATCTGGAAGTCTCCGGTCATGCATGGAAATCCCTGGGTATTGTGTAGATGCTACGAAATCTGCATATTTTCAAGGCTAGCCTGTATGAGGAAGAGTAAATCTTCCTCATAATGGAAAGTGGATTATTTAGGTTACCCCTCCAGGAGGACACAACATCACCCCTTGGGACTTGGCTTTCTGCGTTTGAAAAAAAACAGTTCTTTAACAAAGTAGTACCTGACAAAACACCCAAATGCTACACAGTTCTATCTGAAAACTTCCACTGAAGAAATTGAGGACTTCTTTTATAATTCAGGGAAGAAGAATCATGCTTTTTTGAGCATATTCAATTTTCGTATTATCCAAAGCAGCAATTCTTTCAAATTCTTATTTAGGAGATCGGCTATGTATTGCCAGGAAGAATTAGTTCTACCTGCCACAAAAGCATGTTTTAACATGAGTAGTTTGTTTCAATTTATTGTTTTAAATTATTTGATGTCTATTTTAACACAAAGAATGATAGTTGAAAGTATTTTAAAATCTTCCTTTTTATGCTCTGAAGGGATAAAATGGAGATTATGTTCCTCCTGCTTTTTAAAAGAATTAAACCAGCCTCCTACTTCAATGAGTTGGAATCCCTGTGTCTTCGTTCCTCTCAGTAGCATATATTTGCATAATAATAGTGGATAGTCAGAACAGCAATATATCAGAGTACACATGAACAGTATTTTTTCCAGCCCATTCATCAATCCTAGCATCTCAACATAGCAAATATATATGTTCCCACTTAAACTTCAGCTTGAAAATCCTAGGTTTCTCAATTGCAATACAGAAGATATCTTAGAAGGCAAATATATCTAATCTTCCTCTGTAGCTAAACAGTACTCTGTTACCTCTTTGGCCTAGCATTTATACCTTTTCACAGGGAACAACCCCCATGATACATCCTTTGTCTCCTCTGTCATCTTTTTGTATGAGTCAATGTGTTTTTCAGCCATGGGCCTAAAGCAGCATTTCTTTCCTTGGATGTCACTGGTGTCATTTGTTCAGGCAAGTAACCGCAATCAAAAAAGCAAGCCAGCTTTATTTTTTAAGGCCCTGATAGGATACAATGGCTCCAAATAATTCAGAGACCACTGTGTTCTCTACACATTTCTGCAGCCTTTGAGATTAGCTGATTCATTGATTTATTCATGGCTGCAGTCCTCAAACCCAGCATCTGGAGTATGAAACCCCAAGGATTTGCAATTAATTTCTGCTATACGTGTTTGAAAGACCTGGAGTGTGTTGACCTCCTGGACATCACACAAGTTCCATCTGCTATCTGCTCAGTCATACTTTTGTCTGAAAGGATGAAGAAGCAGTAATTTAAACTATGATTAACAGCTACCTTCTGTGTCTGTTTTCATAAAATAAGCCCATTTCTCCTGTTTCTATCTGGTAGAAGTCAGTTGGGATACTTATATTTTTAAAATGGAAAGATAAATCAGTCCAACAGTTATACAAGGCACATACCCTTTGAAGCAAACTAACAGGGAATCCACTAAGGTATTTCTAAGACCACAATATGAGGGATAAAAGTACTGCATACCAACAACTTTGATTTCAATTTGGGAAATTTTCCAATAGAAAAAAAAGTTCTAATTACAAATTACATTTTTATTTAAATCATTATAATGATTATATATATATATATATATATATATATATAATATATATAATGATGATATAAATCATCATGCCCACCACAGCAAGAATACTTGTAACTAAGGGTTCCCCATTCCTATTTTAGTATGCCCTCACAAAATCTTTATGCTCCTTCTGTTCACTGGAAATATAAGGGAATATTTTCCTCAAAACAAACAACTTTTTTCCTTGACATAATTTGCAGTCACCAGTTAACTGACAGCTGCCCTTGGCTGGCAGTCCTGTTCCCAGGCTCCATGGAGAGAACAAGAGACTCATAAAGCAGGTGAACAAGGCAGACACTGGTCAGCACTAATGCAATCTTAAGCCCAGAATCCTCAAGGAACTGAGATACATCTGTGCTAGCTGTTCTCAAAAATCAATAAAAAAATATTCCTGATGCATTATTTGGACATTGGCATACATAGCTTTGTCTTCTTTAAAACTTCCACCAAACCAGCACCAAATCATTCCTCCCCAGTGAGAAACAACACGTGTATTACATGACACAAAATCTATTTGTCCTACTTTTGGACAAAGTCTGCTCCTTTTCATCCACCATGTTTTCAAACAAGCTCCTCTCAGAAACATGGGTGCTGGCATCAGCCGTGTGCATTACTCAATGAAAGCCATGATGAACCTCCTGCTGTTTTATCACTCCTCTACCGCTGGCACTGTTCCCCCTTCTTTCCTTTAGTTATTGGCATTATCATGACAACAGCTTTGTTATCAGGAAGCAGAGAGCAACAGACTTGTTTTTAAATCTCTGTTAAGTTATCAGTAAACCGTTTTAAAGGTTGTTGCAAAAAGGAATAATACTGAAAGGGCCACTTCCCCAGCCTGGATAGACAGACAGACATGGGAGGCTCTGCCTAAACAGGCAAGTGGCGCAGCTACCTCCAGGACAACAAACAACTGGTATTTAAATCATTTCCTTAGCATCATCCTACCTCCTTGGCTGACACCTCAGCTCTGCAGGGGCTCAGGGCTACCATTTCACAGGTTCGGCAGGGTCATGCTTTCGCCCATGGCGGTGGGAGCCAGCGAGCAGCTGACTGTGCAGGAAGCAAGTACAAAGTCATCCCCTTAAAACCAAGGCTACGGTTGAGTTAAGGACACCACCAAGTTTTAAAAAGTAAAGATTCTGGATCCCAGACAGATAAACAGTCTTAGGCCTTTGATGTACTGAGAATTCCCCTCAAGATACTGACTAGAGCTGTGTGAATAATTGATTTTCTCAGCTGAATAGCTGAAGCAACCAACCAAACAAATCCCAACTTGTTTGTTAATTAACCTTTTTTTTTTTCCCCTTAAAAACTGGGAAAAGAAATAAAAAAGCATAGTTTGGGTCTGTTGAATTGTTTCATTCAAACAGAAACTGTCTCTCTTCCATTTGATTTTTTTTTCCCCAGACAAAAAAAGCAGTACTAGATTCATGACAGGAAGAAAGGCATCCCACAAGGAAGGACATCTCTCAAGCAAGGTCACCTTAGTTGTATGGTTCCTGCTTGGTAAGATCTGGAGAAACAGCCACCCTGCTTTAAAATCCAGTCCCTGGGAGACATGTTTCGGTTTGGGAACCTGGACTCAGGTTTCTCTGCATACAAGGGCAATGCTGAAAAGTAACAGAAAAGTGCTACTTCTGAATTTCTATGTTGCACGCTTGCCTCTCCTTACTGACATAGCTCAGGAGCGGAATGTTTCACCACTGAAACGTCAGAATGACATCTCTTAATTTCTCTTTTATTCTGCTAAAAGGTCTGTGAAATCCATTTAAAAAATCTGGATTTATCAAGAATCCTGACTGCCTGAAAATGTATTTTCAGTGTTAGTTTTGTCTGCTGTTCAACTGCTTTGTCAAAAAGAAGAAGGTCATATACGTCCATGGGTTGCAGTTAGCTCTGACAAAACAACAGACCAGTTAGTGCTGCGCTTCTCTTTGAAGAACTGGCAGAGAACAGCAGCGTTACAGTCAGCACAGCAAAACGGGACTGATGAGGAACACTGAGTGACATCAGCCACCCTGGCTTTATCACTCAAACTGCCAAAAGGAGGAACGCACGCTGGCGGGAACTTCTCTCCTGCCTACTCACACGAAGGCCCACGCCAGTGAGGTGCGCTCAGATGCGTCACAGGCTCGAGCATTCACCATGATTTCACACCAAACCATGGTGCTGAGAATCAGTGACACTTCTCCAGAAGGTCCCCTTCACCCACCGGCACCAGCAGCACCCAATCTCCCGCTCGGCCTCGTTGCGGCCTCCATTTGCTCGAGCAGGGTCATTTTGAGGCGGTGGGGAACGGCCCTCGCCCTTCCAGCCTTTCTGATTAATAGCAAGCGCGCTGAGTGTTCCATGCTACTGCAGGATGCAGGCTGCTTACAGGAATTGCACAATTAACCTGGTGTAAGCCATCACTGTTTGCTCAGGATGGCTCCTTGCAGGCGATCGCATGGCAAGAACGACCCAAAACCAGCCCCGTGGCTCTCTGTGCTTCAGTGGCCCCGCTTTACTTTTTAAACCAGTCAAAAGTAGACTACCTGTCAAACGAAAGATGAAACGGGGACAGGGGAGTGCCTGTCATATTTTGAGCCCTATTATGCAATGGAGTCGAGATTACATAACGAGGGGAGTGCAGTTACAGAGATGTGGCTCCTATGACACGGAGCCTGGCTATGGTGACAGGCTGGCAACCCGTCACAGGAGACACCTCTGTAACCCAGAAATTAAGCGAACTGCCAGTATTAACTATTAACCTTTCCACTTGGCATGAACAATCCAAGATGTTGAAACGTTCACACTGCACCTATTTAACTACTAAGTTTTTGGCAACGATTTATTTCTGCCTTTCATTCTCTTTTGTTGTAATTAACTTTGTAAACTTCTGGAAGGATGTTACCGAAAGTCTTGCATTTTAAATGTGTTTATTAAGGATGCACACATAAACACCCCCTGTTATCAGAAATCACTACTGCTTTCTGGAAACCTCTTGAGTGGTTTAGGGAAGCAAATTGTCAGATTATATAGCTTAGTATTTATTACCAATAAAACAATTCAGTGGTTTTCTTCACTGAGCCATTTAATGATCCCAGTAAATCTTAATTTAACCCTTTTACATTCAACATTCAGACTGAGTATTCAGCAATATGCTGAATGGTTATAAAGATTTTAAATAATTGCTATATAAAATTTTGATAATTTAGCTCTGTCCTTCTAAAGTCTTGTTTAAAATAATGACAACTGTGATCTCTATGTAAAGAGATGAGTTAACAATTAGTGAGATGCAGTAAGAGGAGCTACAGAACTTCAACATACCCCCATGCCCAATGTAAAGTAAGGCACTTTTTTCTCCCTCTGTTTTTTATATCCCAAGGTGACCTAGGAAACTTGACCTCTTCAGATGAAGTGCAGAGAAAAATACTATCTGATTAAAAATAGGTGCAGTAGGCCCAAATCAAGCAGAGAAAAAAGAAGACAGCCATTTATAAAAGGGTCTTTTAAACAATTGAAAATTAATTCTCAGTCTTAAAGAAACCAAACTTTTACTTCTGCCCATGCAAGCAGTTCCACAGAAGCAAATAGGAGTAACCTCATTTTTAAGCAAATGAAATATGTTATTATTTACTCTTCCCCCACACCTCCTTTCCAAGAGATGAATTTGAGAAGTTACTCAGCATCGTTTATTCACAGATGTGGAGCTGTGCATGTCCCCTGGGTTCAAGGGCATTCACAAAGTGAACAGGAAAATCAACCTGTCACAGCCATGTGTATATTGGCCACTATGGTAACCACAAATAAAGACTGTCTATGAGTTTCACCAGCAATATGTACCCATTTAATAAAAACGGCTTAAGAAAAACTTCTAAGGATACTCTGCAGAAGAGAAAGCAAAAAAAAAGCATAAAACACATTGATTCAGCTCAGGTGAGATCCTCTGCCGGGGGGAACCAGGCACCTCCTCCGGAGAGGAGAGCTGGCAGGAACAGTCTGGCTGCTGCAGTACGTGTCTGAAATGACTTGTTCTTTTTGAGCAGCGAGATTATAAACTCACACAACTTTGGCGGCAGCTCAGGCAGAAATTCCAGATGTAACCCATTGCCACACCTGTGCTCTGTGTGCCAAGCCCCAAACCCAGGGTCACCTCCTCTCCCCTGAGGGATGCTACTCAGGACAGCACCAGACAAAGCTCCAGTGTCGTCGCGTCCTATGCCAGCGGCAGTCCTTCACGGAGGGGACCAGCAAGTATGGCTGACTAGCTGGCAAAAGGCAGCAGGTGGAAGACTTGAATCCCAAACCCCACTGCAGCCTGAAGAGCCTCTTCTGCTCTGGGGTGAGGGAGATGCCTCTTGGGGGCAAAAGGTATGACATCTTGGTGCCACGCGCAGCACAGCCAAGCACAGGGACAAAAGATGTGCAGGAGAACGCGACGGATGCACGTGCTCCTTGATCCTTCAAGCTCCCCCATACATACCTCTGCTGTGCCAGACAGAGAAGGGAACCCAGAGCACAGCACGCGTGTCCCTGCCTCCTTCCCACCAGTAACACCAGGTCCCTGGGGAAGAGCTGTCACCGAGGCCTGGTCAAGGTCAGCCACAGGCAGGCTTGACCCGCTGCCCTTTGGGGTCCCTATCCAAACACGCGCACAGGCTCTCACCCCCCTGCCACACGGTCGCAGAGTGACAGCCCCCGGACCCTCCTACCTGCCCCTTGACCAAGCTGGCCGCAAACTGCCTCATGACGGCCTCCACGGTGTAGGCGCTGGACCATCCTCGGGGGGTGAGCAGCTCCATGCAGATGGCTCCGCCGTCTAGGACGTAGCCGTTCTCCAGGCGGGGGCTGAGCACCCTCATGAAGGGTGGCGAAAAGGGAAAGTTGTCGGGGAAGGTGAGGTTGAGCAGGATGTACTCCGTGTTGGTCTCCTTCATGTCCTGCCACAGCACCGAGTCCTTGTCCACCTGGTGCAGCTTCACATTCCAGTCGAAGAGGCTCTCGTCCACCAGCTCCACCGAGATGAAGCGGTCACTGAGCCGCGCGATGTCCTGCAGCTCCTTCATCAGCCGCCGGGTCCGCACTTGCGTGCAATGCTGCTGCCGGCCCGCGGGCGCCAGCGGACCCGACCCCGACGGCAGCGGCACTAGCGGCGCCGGCCCCGACCCGCACCCAGAGCCGGAGCCGGGGCCGGGACCGGGCCGCTGCGCCGCCTCCTTACCGGCGCCGGGCTCCCTGGCCGCTTCCCGTGGCTTCTCCTTGCCGCCGCCCGACAGCGGCTGCGAGGGCTGCTTGGCGAGCTCCGGCGCCTTCTTGTTCTTGTGGCCCCCGGGGCTGCTCTCTCTGCTGCTGCTGCTGCAGCCGCCGCCCCCGGGGGGGCCCTGCGGCTGCGGCTTGTTGCTGCTGTTCTTCTGGTTGCCCCTGCCCCTGAGCGAGGAGCCCTGCTGGCTGCTGCTGCTGCGGTGGTGGTGGTGCTTGGGGTCCTCCGTGTCCCGGTTGTGCAGCCGGATCAGCCCGATTTTCCGCAGCAGAGTGGCCATGTTGTGCGCGGCTCCGCTCTCCCTCTCGCCTTGATGGGTCGGTGGGGTTTTATTAGTATTAATATTACGATGATAAATGTTAAGCCCCGCTCGGCGGATCCGCTGTTGCCGGGCGGCGGGGCCCCTCTCCCGCCGGTCTCGTCGCACGGGGCGCGGGGAAAGGCGGCGGCGGTGCCGCGGGGAGGACGTGCGGCCGCCGCTCAAACGCCTCCCCTCGCTAGGGCTGCTGCGGGCAGCATTGCAGCAGCAGCGGGGCTGCTCCCGGGGACATCACGGCCCCACCGCCGTGGCCATGATCCCGTGAAAAGGGAGAAGACAAAAACAGGGGGAGGGAGGACGTAAAGGAATCAAAAAAGACTCGAACGGGCCGAAAGGGAGAGCCCCCTCCCCCCACGCGCGGCGGCGGCGGAATCGCGGGCGCTGCAGATGGCTTCCCCGGCACCTTCGGCTCGCACCCGGCCGAGCCAATCCCCGGCGGCTCCCTGGCGGGCCGGTCCCCGCGCCGCGCCGCGCCGGGCACCTCCCCCCGGGGAGGGGGGGCCGAGGCCCGCAGCGGCAGCCCCTTGCCTCGGCGCCCGCCCGCAGCGGCGCGGCGCACTCCGGCCCTTTGTTCGGCGCCGCCCGCAGGCGGGCCGCAAGGCTCCGGCGCGGCGGAGAGGCGGGCTGAGCGGGGCCGCTCGGGGCTGCCCCGGCCGCAGCCCCCGCGCTGCCTATGCGCCAGGCGGCACTGCCGCTGCGGGGCTCGGCGGGGCCCGTTTCGCCCCGCGCTGCGGCAGCACGGGGAGCGCGGCCGGGGGGGGGGGTGTGTTACCGTGGGGCCGGGGCGCTTGTAGCCACCACCACGGGCAGGACCCGCGGGTGCGTGTGGGGGCCGGTGTTGCACGCGTATGTGTGCGTGGCAATGATCGCACGGCAGGGAAGTTACATGCTGTCATACGTGGAGTTTGGCACACGTGTATGCACGTGTATATGGCACATATGTAATGCAGGTACAGAAGAACTGTATGGTAGTGTGCATGGACATAATTGCATTTAAATGCATCTGTATTGCATATATATTATATATATATTTGCATATATATGGCCCTGGAAGTGTTCAAGACCGGGCTGGACAAGGCTTTGAGCAGCCTGGTCTAGTGGAAGGTGTCCCTGCCTATGGCAGGGGGTTGGAACGGGATGATCTTTAATGTCCTGTCCAACCCAAACCAGTCTGTGATGATACGTATGTACTTACTGTGCAGACATCTACCCACCTAAGTATATATACTGACAAGCATAAAACACACATAAAAATCAATGTGTAAACGTGATTGAAAAAGAGGTACAAATACATACATATGCGTATATTTGTGTGTGTGCGTGTGTTCCTGTGTCTTTTGTGTTAGGAACGATGGGACAGCTATTGTTTCTTCAGCACAGCAGAGGTAGATATCCCATATCCTATACCTCTTACACCTGCTCGCCTCGAGTCTGGGTTAGTTCATCCTCCTGGGACTCTGTGAAGCACAGGAAGGAGAAGCGATTTGAAAATATCTGTCTCCACACCTCTTTTTACCTCAAGACACTGGAAATAAACCCAAACAAACCAACACAAAAGATGTTTTGGATCTGGGAGTGGTGGAGACAAGGCCCAGAGTGTGGTTACACCTGTTGAGCAGAGGACGTAGAGTGATAGGCAGTGTGTGCATGAAATAGCATTATGTCCTGTAACACCTTCCCCAACCAAAAACCCCCTTACCTCCGAGAGGCCTAAAGCAACGTCTTCTGTGGTTTTGAAGAGTGGCTAATGCTGGGAAAGGGCTGCTGTGCATCTCTATAAAGATGCCTAGCAAAAACTGTTTGGATTTCTCAGAAGAGGTCTGCAAGGCAGATGTTACGTTTTCAGTGAAAACTGGGTAACTGACCTGCTTATAAAAAAGTGTTTGTGTCTGTTCACTTCTCATCTTTTTTTCCCTTTCTTCTTGGTGTGGCTTAAACTGCTTAGTTTTACCAACAGGTCCATATTCAGCAGGTGACCACTTGGCACTGACCCTGAGTGTCAAACTAGATAGCGTGAAATGTATTCTCTTTGCCAGGCTTTACAGATGGACCCAAATGGTAGCCAGTCTGATTTACCAGGGATTAAAAAGCTTGCTGGCTTTTAAAATCAAGATCCAAAGAGTAGAATTATATTTGTTTTTCAAGCATGGCATCACTTAAGGCTCCAAATCTTAATACAATTGTTGAGAAACCTTCTTACTACAAGGTTGTTCATAATTTATTTTCTCAGTTTGTGCAATGCTCACAAAGAAGTAAGTATTTATATATTTTAAGATTTTACCTAATAACTCAGCAAGAAAATTCACTGCATGGAATCTGTATTTGATGAGATCACAACAAATGCAGATTGAGTTATGGGCCGCATGGCACAAACGAGGAGGAGGAGGCGCAGCACAACTCCGTGGCTGCTGTTGGCTCCACCACAGTACGCTGGGACTGGTGGTGGCTTGGTGGCACAGGTCTTCAGCTCCTTCAGGGAAGCAGGGCGTGGGTGTCCTCTCCTCTTGCTCCTGGAAGACCCCCTAGAGAAATGTCAGGAGTCTCTTAGTGGAGCTGACCCACATGTGATACCTGGTGCATCTTTCATTAGCCTGCTTTGAAGAGGACTAGGATAAAGAGCTGTAAATGATGGCCCAGGGAGCGCAGACAGCACAGTGCTGTCCTTGTTTGCTCCTGCCCAGGCCAAATGCCTTGTCAGCATGATAACCCTTGGGACTTCTTTGATACTTCCCTGTGTGTAGATCCCCAGGGTCTGTTGCAGGTGTTTGCTAATTCCCTACCCTGACAAGAGCTGCATGTGAAATACTGTTGACAGGGTATTTTCCAGGAGGTTAGAAGTCCTGTGGAACATGAGGAAATGGGGGGGGGGGACGGGGGGGACGGGGGGGCTAAAGCATCTGTTGCTTTTTGGGGAATATTCTGTCCCTTTCATATTCCTCTCCTACCTTATTTCTCTGCATAGGCCACCCTGCCTGAGCAAATGCAGAGCCTCCCATTTATAGGATGTTGGAAAATGTGGCCAAGCCTTCCCCTGGTAACCTTCTGGAATTCCAGACACACTGTCCCCACTGAGCTATTGATGGCCCATCCATTGAGCTGGGAAATTTCTGGAGTGCAGACAAACTGCATGCAGACATTTTGTGGTGTGTGATGCTTCCAGGTAACAAGTAATCTGTGCTTGAAGGGCAAATGACACGAGCAAGATTCGCAGTGGGAGAAGCTAATGCACAGAAGGAACTTTCTGTGCCTCTTGTTAGCAAGTGGAGCAGAGAAACGTGATGGGACAGGTTGGAAGGATGCTCCTGCTCTGGTGCAAAAGCTTGAAGTCACAGAAACTTCACCTGTAGCTTCAGTCCTGGTGCTCAGCTGTGCAGAACAAGGCATTCAGTGGTTGTCCCTGGTTGAATACCCAGTGCAAGACTGGGCACATATGCTGAACTGAACCAGAATACCAATTAGCAACTCGAGCCTTTGCATTGGCCACATTAATGTTTCAAACTGAAAGGTCTCTGCATGGTGTTCCTCTGACAGTTGGCAGCAGGAGCCGCTATCATAAATTTAACATGATGAAAGTTATTTACTTGTCTCATACAACTGCTGAGATACCTATCCAGAAGTGAAGCCATGAAAAAGAGCAAGGTCTCTGCAAATGGACACCAGAGCCAAGAAGCCCCTCAAAAAGCTGAAGTGATGTAGTCAACTGTTTTCCATACCCTGGCTTCCTCAGTAATGGAATTAATCGGTTAGCGGATGGCTGCAAATCTAGGGCCTTGAAGCAAAACGGGGAGCAGAACAGCTTGCAGCAGAGACTCCTCTTGTATCATCCAGACTGTCCTTATCCACAAATTCACTGACTGACAGAAAACTCTGAACAACTCTTTACAGATTCTTTATCAACTCTTTTCCCATATTGACATACACAGTAGAAGCACATCTATTAACTCTGTTCATTATACATTCTCACCAGTTTGCCAGGTGCAGGAGCCAAACTGAACCAGCCTGCAAGCTCACAAACACAGCCCTATCTTTGCCTTGGAGCAGGACTGGTTGGTCCACTTATGGCATCCTAAAGTGATGCAACAAGTTCAGAATCAGAGAGGTAAAAGGGCATCTGGGTATGAAAACCAAACTGACCTCTGGCAGATATTTCTCCTGCATATTTATCTGGAGAGTTACTTTCAGGTTGAGCCATTGTACGCTGATTAGTGAAAACAGGACAGTGTTCAAAGCTCAGGTCTAGCAGCTTCCCACAGCTTCCCATAGAGCAGACTACAGCTGACAAAGGGCATCTCAGACTCTTCTTGATGTAGAGAGGCATCTGCCAGTAGCTGGAGATTCAAAGCTCTGAACTCCTATTGCAATACAAATTTGGTGTTGTTTGGGGTTCCAGGAAGGTATTTCTTTTTTTTCTAGCGGGATAATACTGGCCAGTAATTTTCTCATTTTTACTGAGTTTGCAAAAGAGTTACCTGAGGCTCAACAAAAAGCTCAGAGGTGTATTGTTTGCTTCCATTTAAATGCAGCAGAATTTTAAGGCCCGCATGTGTTAGAAAATGTTACTTAAATTGAACAAGTGCAAAAAAGCATTTCTAGCATAGTTAGGGGAACAAAATGCACATCCTTTTAGGAGAATTAGAAGAGCTTGACTTGTTTAGTATAGCCCAGCAAAGACTGAGTGGGGGTGTGGTAACACTTTATAAATATATTTGAGAAGTAAATGTCAGAGAGAGATACTGACTTCATCACGTGGCCAAATGGCTGTACAGTGAGTAATCCCGAATACATTTGGAGTTGAAATCCAAAGGCCTCCAGCTATGTGATGAATTAAGGGCTCGAATACTCTCCTGAGCAATGGAAGCTGTAGCTTTAGGTTTTGTAGGATGGAGCCCGAGAAGCTTTAGGACATAATTGTACAGCAAAATCAAATAGGCAGATGCCTAAAGATAGAAAATTAAGTTTGTGAGTCCCTGGGCATCTGATGTGCCAGTATCCCCAAATGTGTGAGAAAATAGATTAGATCACTGTCAATTTGCATTATACTTATAATAATTCCATGCCTCAGGGCTTCCACTGGATTTGGGAAAGATTTTATTTTATTCCTCCTGATGCACGACTTGTCCTTTACTGGTCTTTTTTGCCCTCCTCTGCAAGTCTGCAGATAGGTTGCTATAGCTGGCATTAAAAATTTCAGAGTTTATGTGTCCTGCTTGTATACTCTGGACTAGACCTGCCTCTAGATCTGATACTCAAAAAGAATTATTTACCTAGATCAGGTTGTTAGGCACTGTTGATTTCCTTTACAGCATGGGACACAAGCCTCCTTCCTAGAATCAATGGAGTTTTATTCAGTGAATTCTTTGTAAACCTGGGAGCACACACTTTCTCAACAAGCAAGTTGAGAAACTTGCTTGTCTCTCCCTACTTGTTTGTCTCTCCCTCCTTGCCTGACTGAGTTGTCCCAACACTCGCTAGTATCTCACTGGGCACGCTTGATTATTCAGTATTTGCCTCCCTCCTTTCATCCTCCAAAGACAGCATCATTTACTTTTAAAAAGATATTAAGAGGAAAGGCATTTCTAGCAACAAACATCAACAATGATGAAAGACACAAAAATGTTCTCTCCTGGAATGTAAAAGCCCGTAACAGTGTACATGCAGTCCCTGTGTTACTGTTGACACATCCTCCGAAATTACCTTCCTCTCCATGCCTGTAGTCCATGTGGCATTTCTAATCTCTTTCATTGAGCTAGATAAACAAGGTAACCTCCACTGCATGGATGTGATAAGCCCAGGTAAATGCAAAGGGTACCTGGGTAAATGAATAAATGAGGTAAATGAATAGCCATTATATCACAGCAACAGCTTTTGATAATGAGTGAGGTAAACAAGATCCCTGGGGAATAGGTTGCCTCTCTGCTTTTCAAGTCTGCACAGCACTGGAAATATTCAGGAGAGGCTTTTTATGTTCATGGTGTTCACCTTCAGGTATTGCTACTTACTAAAAGAGGTTTGCATCCAGGAATTCTGAATCATGGAACTTTGTGTCAGAGGTGACCATCTCATAAACACACATGTATTTTTCAATTCTTGCACTCACACACAAATGCAAGATATGGTCAGTAATGCTGAGAAATATCTTACTGTAAAGCACAAAAATCACTCATAAATTTCTCCTGAGATAAACGTACAATGCACGCTTCACCTTGCTCCACCTTCCGCCTTGATATCTTCTGGCCACATTTTCATCTTACAATATCACCTTTACAGTCATTCTGTAGCTGCTCAGTGAGGAAGCTGTATCTCATGGAACAGAAGAATGGCACCTGTATGATGGTCACTTCACTCCAGATGCAAAAATTCTTGTTCGTCAGTGACGCACAATGACTGAATTTTCTGGCTAGAATTTCTAAAGGTCTGAGATCATGAACTCATGGGCTCCTGCATATAACCAGAGACCCAGGGCTATTACTGAGGTGTTACAGCTCTTCTGCTTTAAACTGGGGGCAAACAATATGCATCTGAGCACTGGGTAGCCCTGTTTTTGCAGAGTCTCCAGTTAGTGATGGTTGGCTCTTTACTCCAAGAAGAGTCTGAGGGATGACCTGCATCCACTGCAGTTCATTCCACATGAAGGTGAGGGCTGCTGCCAGACCTGTTTCACTAGTCAGGGCATAGCGGCTGAGCCTGAAAGCAGCACCAAAGGGACACAGATATAGTTTATTATCTGCTCAGGGTGCCAGGAAACCCCCAGCTAGACAAAGGTAATGAGTCTCTATGTCACCTAAGTGATAGACAGATGTCAATGTGAACCACATGTGGTTAACACAGAGAGACCAACTTTAGCTACAACTTTAAAGGCAGAGTGCTGGGATTCCAATAATTTAGTCTTAAATACCTTATGGTGCCATGAAATAATTTTTGGCTTCTGAAGTTTTAAAGCTGCATCACAGACCTCCTGCTCACCTGAAGTGACAGGAATAGGATAAAGTTCAACAGTACAAAATGCAGAGCAAAAAGTCATGTGCTGAGGGGCCAATTACAAGGAATACTTACATAAATCTGGAGAGGCAGACAAAGAAAAAAGAGATAAAGAAAGAAGAGTGTATTGGTAGAAGTGATAAAGAGGATGTGGAGCCAAATGTTCGCCAGTCATGCAGCTTTATAGAAAAAGGCTGATGTGAGTGAAGGTGACACTCAATGAGGTACTCTTAGCAGAGATGGGAAAGTAGTAGAACTTTTGTATAAGACGATGATAAGATCACATTTGGATTCACAGTATATTCTCATCTTTGTTGTCTGCTAAACACTTTTGCTTTGACTCCAGTCAATCCTTTATCTAGTGTTCCCTTAAATCTCACCACATTCTCTCATTTTCTTCTTTACAGCAAGAAAGCAAGAAAAGTTAATTGCAACACATTTATGGGTAATGAACTCTCCCTCCTTTTCCCTAAGATCTTAACATCACCGCTGTCATCACAGGAGGCATGCTTTAGCTTCATGTTTCTCAATGCCAATTATAAATCCCAAGCTACCAAGGAAAAAGTTCATAGGGGTGACAAAGGATTAGAGAAGTTAAATTCTTTAAAAATAGTTGGATTAGTTGTAAGATTACTGGCAATGGCTTAGTTCCTTAAAAGTGAGGAGTTTGTTTTTTCATATACTGTCATAAAAGGTCGCCAGGAACTATGATCAAGACCTCACACCCTCACCTTGGAGAAGCTGCTGCTGCCACCAGCTGGTAGTTCACTGATCCTTGGCTGGAGAGATGAATACATGGCTTGCTTAAAGAAGTCGGAGGAAGTCAGGCAGGTCCTGGAGGAGGTCACGTCTACAGAAAGTTACAGAAACATTGCTCCAACCCAAAGCACATTTTTGAATTTGGAAAAAGGTAAGACCCGTATTATGTTAACAGGACCAACCAATGATAGCATTCCCAGTCAGCAGTTATCTATGTGCACGGCTAGAACAATGAGCATACTAAATGCACAGCATCAGACATGCAATACTGGTCCTTTCTACAATCAGCTGACATTCATGTTCTTCACCACTTAGGTTCCAGGAATACAGTTTCGAGTGGTATCCCCTTTGTACTCTGGAAATAGAAATCGCAGTTCCTTGCATTCTTCACTGCTGCTTCTGCAAAGCCAAGGTAAGGAGGAATCTAGTGAACACTGTGTTATATACCATACAAAAAACAAATGGTTTGTCACCTTCGGCTGCCAGCACAGATGTTGTAAGGGAAGGTCTTCTGCACCACCTATGGGATCAGAGCAAGTCACTGGTCCTTTCCTGTTCATTTTTCCAACATGTGAAGATGCACATGGAGATCGTGGATTATGAGAAGCTGTATACACACTTGTAGATTGGCTGCTCGTTTGTCATTAGCAAGCCAAAAGATGGAGGCTTCTCTCTATTAGTTTGAGCAACAACATGCACTTTCTCCTGCAACATCTTCTGCAAGAGGACAGTAGGACCAAACCTGTGCTTAAGTCCTGGAAGTCCCCGGGTGTACTTCAGAAGATGTTCTCCAGGACTGGTACGGCTGTACTACAGAGCAAATCTCAGTTGGCTGTTTCAAGCCTGGTTGCTCCTGTGAAAGCTAATATGTTGCAATTAACTATATTAGAAGAAATCTGTAACTTCTTTGGTTTCTAAGAAATACTGCTTTATCTGGTTGTCTAAGACAGAATGGATGTATTCTTAGAAACATCCTTGTTTTCAGATTAAGTTGTAGAAAGTAGGAACACAAAATCCTCTTGGGTTTAAGACGTGCCTTCATAGAAGATTAAATTAAGTCTGTTGTAAACCTAAACCACAAATACAACAGTGATGGATAATGCTTGTTCTAAACTCAGCCACTGAGACATAGCTGGCTATCAGCAGAGTCACATACAACACTACTGCCTACTACAATGCCAAACCAATGCTGAGCAGCCCAGCAGCAATAATACAGCATAAGATTGCCCTCCTTTCTCTTTCCTCTACTCCTAGACTGTCTCCATACATCTATGACAGTGATCACATACATGATGCACAATCCTCCATGAACCCTTGTAAAACCTGTACCTTTCCTACGTAAGACAGTTTACAGAAAACTCTCCTATAATTTCTGGATTTTCCGTGCTATCCCTCAGACCAAACAATAATTTGCCTCAGCTTCCCATGCAGCCTCTGGGAGGCGTCCACCCACAACCCACCTAGTAGGACCTGGGAGCTAATGCTTAGTGTGGAGCTTGGCTCACAGGGAGGTCGTCCTGACTGGGAAGGACATGGCAGGCCCAGCACCGTAGTGACTGCATGGGTGAGTTGAATGCTCAAACGTCATTCTCACTGTGACCACAGGAGATGAGGGGAAAAATATGGCAGGAGCTGCACCCTAAAGATAACTTCTTTCCTTCTCCAAGGCTGGACCGCTCTACCAGCTTCCCAGCTTGGTCTTCTCTCACCCACTGCCAAACATGGACAGACATTTTCTGGGAGGAGAGCTGCCAAGTGCGGGGCTTTTAACTTCGCCTGCATGGCATAGAGTCATAGCCACAGGGGTGGATAGTGGTTTAACTGTGTCTTCATCTGCCTGCACCCATCCTTACAAATGTTGCCATATACCATACATATTCTTGTACTCTGAGCCAGTGGTGGCTTTTGTATATGAAATGTGAAAGCAGAAAAATATGTGAAAATGAGAAGAAGCAGCCTGAGTATCACCTCATTCAAGAAGATACCCAGGCTTCTAGTAAGGTATGTTTATTTTAAAGGTGTCTCATGAGGCTTGGCAAAGGCTTCATCCCTATACCTGTGGTACCCATCCAAGGAGGCTGTAAGCGAGTCTGCCACTGTGGTTCTGGTGGCAAAGGGAAGACGGAGAGTGAAAGGGTTAGTGTCAACCCAGTGGGTCTTGAGCAGGCAGGGGACCAAACAATTCCTGAATCAGTTTATCTTATTTGATTTCCTCCTGCTCCGAGAACAGATGGCCCTTCCTCTTCCTTTGGTCTTTTTCTGGCACCTGGCTGTTCCCTACCTGTGCATAATCAGTCTTCTCTGTCATGGCCTCTAGGACACTCAGTATATTCTGGTTCTCCGTCCTCTGGCAAACAGCATGTGCCTGCCAAAGCAAGATCAGGTAGAGCTTGCAGCTCCCTATCAGAAGTGTCCATGGAGGGAAGAGAATCAAGGAATATACATTGGTCCCCAGCATCCAGCATCGATGTACAATGGTGAACTGTTGCTCATATTGGTTTTCTCTGCTGACACCTCTATCTCTAGGCCACAGTTTGTTTCAGAGGTGTTTTGCCTGCACTTATTGAAAGCACCTCCTGGAAGTACTGCTGGCGCAGGAGGCTCACCAGGCAATCCTCAGAGGGGTGGATATGGCAGTGCTGAACAGGGCAAATCTGACACAATCTCATGCATAGTTTGTAAAAAGAGCACCCTGGAGTAATTCCTTATGCAAGATTCACCTGGAATTCAGGTTACATCAAGCTGGTCCAATCACTCTAAAATCACTTTTGGGAGCAATGAGGCAGACAGGGTGATCTGCTCCCAGGGCCACTCCTGAGTAGGATTTTATTTGGCAATATTGCTAGCCAAGTTCCCTGGGGGACTGCTACTGGAATAATTGAACAGTTGTATTGATGATCTGGAGGTAAATATAAAATTAAGAGAGAGTGTACAGAAAGGCCAGCAAAGTGATAAATAGTGTGGAGGCAGGCTCAACTGAGTAATTGTGTTTGTAAAAGAAATGTATTTTAATAAAAACAAAGTCATCTCACTAGGAGCAAATTGTGCAAGTTCCTGTAACTGGAGACTATATTACCTATGGTGGCAAACTTTGATGGAAATTAGGGGTTGTAAGGTACCAGATCAGCACAAGCTTCCTGTGGAATCTTGTGGCAAAGAAGAATTTTGCAGTCCTGCAGTGCATTGGACAGAAAAGTACACATGAGAGCAGCTCAAGGCATGGGAGTACAGGGATGAATACCTCTGCAGAGACCAACACCAGATTTCGATGTGCAGGTCATCTTCCCTTTTCTGATGATACTGAAAAAATGGAAACACTGAAAAAGCTGAAAATCATTAAAGAAAATGATGTAAAGAGTCCATGGTGTTTAATTTATCATATGGAAGTCTGAGAGATGATTCAATTATTTGATTAAAGCAGAGAATAGATATCTGAGAACAAAACTAACTGGACAATAAAGCATTTCTTCCTCAGGTAGACAGAGATGTGGAAAGAATCAATAGCTATAAATTAGAGTCTCCTGCAGGTGACATCTGTAAGTAAAATCTATTTAAAGACTGGATGCTGGACATGAACAGTAAAGTATCTTTCCCAGCAATGCAGTCAGATTGTGAAGAGGGTGGGATATTAGCATAAAAGAGTGTGAAGAATGAGTTTAAAATTGAAGAGTTATTTGACCTCCCCCCAAAAAAGTATATGCTATGCATTCAAGCTTTTCACCCCACCATGTTCTGAAAGTCCCTTCACTGCCTACAACTTCCCATGCATTCGTACACTGTGATTGGTTTGAACCTGAGCAGTTCGGAAGTGACTTTGACAACCTGGTAGTCCCAGTTTGAACTGGAGGCAGCTTGTGGGCTATTCTGGTGAATGGGAGACCCTTTACATTGATCTGGCTGAACTCTGTGATGCTTGCTGATGCCAGCTTCTACTGCAGAACATCCATGCAAGCCACAGGACTTACTCCCAGCCCCAAGGCAGCAGTGCTGGTGACTCCGTACTGGCTGTAACCATGACTCTGCACAACTTGGTTGTTTAAACACTTCTCACAACAGGGTAGAACTGTGAATGCTAAGTAATTTTTCTGATTTTCTGTTTGGTTTTGGTTTGAACCCATATGGGCATTACTTCCTTTTTCTTGTACATCACGAACAATACATCTACCTTAGAAAAGTGCCATGGGATGGCACAAATGCAGGGACACAAGCATCCATGCTATTTAACTGTGACAATGGTACCCAGACAGCTTTTTAATCTGGACTACCATTATTCTTCCAGAATTGCTTTCAAGTACATTTCAGGAGTTGCAATACAAATAAGGGCTACTTCATGCCAGTTGGACTCACTGCAAGAGAAGGGTCCCAGGTTCGTTTCATTTGCTAGCACACATGTGGTCTGGGGGTCTTAATAAATGTTATGGCACAGGATATTCCTATGCTTTCTTTCCTGCATCTCTGGTAATGAAGAGAGCATCAGTTTTAAATACAGTGCACTAGTTATTCCGAGTTACAGAAAAAAAATTGAAAAAAAGAAAAAAACAGCAATAGGCAAATCAGCCTCACTTGTTGGTATTATATAACGAGGAGAATATTTTTCTAAGAGTACAATATATATATGTATTTTTCACAGCTGTGGAAAAAATCACATGAAGCTACTTGATAAATATTGAAAGCAAATCTGCATTTCAGAAGAATAGATCTTAATTTTGCTTTAAATGACATATGGCAGCAATATGGATGCAATATAAACTGTGATGAATAACTTTTATCCTCCAGGGGACAAAAAAACAAACCAACAGATAATACTTTTGATTTCTCAGCATTTTTAAAAAAAATTAAGAATTATTTTTTTATGGTATATTAATGGTACTATGAAACAAAATTTTTCAGTATTCCAGATCTAGGTGAATTGTCATTACACTATGGAAATAATGCTCCTATCCTGAAACATATGTATGTCCTTTGCTGTGTCTTGCTGACCTCCTTTGAGCCAGAGCTGTGAGAACAGACTCTGTCATCCAATATCCTTTACCATCAATAGAACGAGTCTCCCGAGGCTCAGTTATCTTTGGATGAGGTCCCAGAATGTCTCAAGATTTACAGGACTTGGAAGAGCAAAAATTATTGTATGAACAAAATCCTGATCCTGCTGCTTCTTAGATAAATAAATTCATATTATTTCTGTAAGACTGAGATCCAGCCATGATGCATAAATGCATCATCCTGCTTATTTGTGGCAAGACATGTAACTGAAAGTCATTAATGAGCAAGTTGCTAAATACCAAATCTGTGTGGAAACTAATTAGATCTCTTATTCAGCTGAATAATGGGATTTTAAAATGTTGTTTATTTTATTCTATAACATTATTTTTATGCAGGAAAATGTGAAAAAACTGCATGCTTCTGAGTGAGTCAAAAACCATCCTAAACATAAATACCATCAACTTGATATATCAAGAGCATGTAAATGGCATTCCCTATGCTGCTCACATCTATCTTCCCTGCTTCTTTTTTGCTGATCACTTGTCGTAATTAAAATAAAAAGGGTAGCTGGCTCATAATATGTAATTGTTAGGCAGGTGGTGCTCCCAGTTAATGACCTGAACTTTCAACCTGCATTTCTGGGTCTGAAGAATGAGGAAGAAGTGATCAGTGCATTAGATACAATCATGCAGAAGGAAATAGTAACAAAGTCAAAGACAGAAAGCGAGAAAGACAGAAAGTGAGAAAACATACACCACTGTAACTCAGTGTGTTTTATTTTCTTTATTCACTTCTTCCATTTTATTAGCCAGCAGCAGAAAACAGGAGCTGGGAGGAGAATCACATTTCCAGCAGTGGATGAACAGCTGAATTATTTGTTGCTCTTTATATTTCTGAGAAGATAAAGGACTATACAAGCACTCTCAGTAATTAAACACCGTGTTGTGCCATATTATAATGGAAAAGTAATTTATTTGGAGTATACATACCAACAAAAGAGAAAATAGTGAGCTGAGGTTTTTCCAGACCTGAAGGCCATATATACAGTCTCAAATCAATCTTTTTATGCTCTGCTTGGTAAGTAAACACTCTGTAATCTGTCTCCATCCTACACAGCAAAGGTCATTCTTTGACAGTTCAAGCAGGACCTCATAACAGTAACCACATAGAATCAGATAAAGCCTCCATCTGGGACAGTATCCTGTGCTCAGCAGTGAGCAGAAGCAAATGTTGAAGAGTAATGATAAGAAAAACATCTATGAGACCACTCCTGACTACTCTCCTTGGCTTGGACTACCTTTGGTTCATGGGATTTCCTGAGCCAGGTAGGGTTTATCTACTTCTCTCTGATTCTCTCTACCAAGCATTTGTCCCATTCCCCCTTCAACTCAGCGAAGTTTTTGCTATCCATAGTATCCATTGGCAAATAATTCAACAAGGCTGTTAAACATTGCATGAGAAAAATCACCTCTTTCTGCATGCTTTGAAGCTGTCTCTTGTTGGCTTTAACTTGATGGCCCCTAGTTTTTGGGCTGAAAGACAGCCTAGGCTCCAGACCACTTGTGGCTTTGTAAATACAGGAAGGTATCAGTCATAAGTGTCATCAGTGGGCTCTCTCTCAAGCTGAAGAGTCCCTGTCTATTCATATTTTTCTAGTACAGAAGCTATTTCACATCTACAGTCATCTTGGCAGCCCTTCCTTGACTGTTTTCCAGATCTCCTCCTGGGAACCAGAGGTGCACACAGTATTCAAGTTTGGAGGGAACCGTGGGTTTATGCAGTAGCACAGTGCCATTTTCTCTTTTGTTCTCAAATTCCTTTTCTAACAACTGATAACTCTCCAGATGAGTTCTGACCAGTGCTGAGCGCTGAGCTAATGTTAATGGAACTTTCTAATACGATCCTCGAGTCTTGTTTCTGTATGGTAATGGTCAAGAGGCCATGAATCTTCATGTGAAACTAGGTATTTGTTTTTGCTTGCTACGTGCAATGCTTTACATTATCTGTCTGAATTTCTTCTGACACTTTGTTGCCCAGCCACCAAGCCTTTTCAGGTCCTTTTGCAGTTTTCTACAACATGTATTCATCTTTATTCTGCTAAATAACTTTCTCATAAGCCAATTTTCTCATTGCACCATCTGATCTCTATTCTGGGTCATCTGTGAACATTCTGAATGGCACAATTTTCAGCCCACTTCCCCGTAAAACTCTTCTGGAAACAATTCTCCACTGCAAGAATTAAATGTTTGCCCCTATGCTTCATTTTCTATCTGGCAATCAGTTCTTTATTCAGTCTAGGATTTCTCCCCTTATGCCATTGCTTTATTTCCTTGAAAGACTTTGGCTAAGGATTTCACCAGAAGCTGATGGGAAGTTTAGGTAGATTGTATCAATTGAACAGTCTTACCTATATCATTACTGACCCCTTGAAAAATTCATTAGAGGTTTACGAAAAAGGATTTTCTTCTATGTAATCTGTGCCACTCTTCCAAAATGGGTCATACTGATCCACATAGCCTCTCATTCTATCTTTATTACAAACCCTACTTAACTGCCCAGTACAGATGTCCAGCTTATAAGCCAGTAATTGCTTCCTCTCTGCATGGAAATCAGGGTAGGAGTGCAATGTAGTTACTTACAATAGAAATGATGGTATTTTTTTCTAAATCTCTCTGCTCTATGTGCTTATTGATCGATTGAGTTATTTGTCAGACCTTTCTTTCTTCCTTCCCACTCCTCTCATAGGAACCCAGCTTTCTTTGGTTTACTTTCTTTTCCCCAAACAGGAAAACACTGCTCTAGTTGGTGATCTTGAGAAAAATTTAATAACTGATAATATATTTACAGCAATTTTCAATCTTAAAGGCACTGTATACATTTATCTAACAGAATTCATTACTGTAACTTAACTAGCCTAGTAAACATACATTGTTTTTTGCAGCCTAGGACTGTTTTTATAATTTCACATCTGTACAGCATTATATTTTCCTTAATATTTAGTGCTCTTTACAGTCACTTGTATTTTAACTTTGGGTTAGCAAACTTAATCTTACGAGCCCCTGAACAGTGGTTTATATTTAGCAAAGACCTAACTTACTGCTATTGAACTAGCATGGTGACCCAGAAAAGAACCTGACCATTAGAGGGTTTTTTACATTTTTGGTTTTCTCATTGATATAATAAGTGAAAAATATAACTAATAAAAAGATGCATCCAAGAAATTATGCATTGCTGATTTTGATGGTTCACATTGTAGAACAGAAATGGTTGCAAGTTATAGCTACAAATGCATAAAATATGTTAAATCTAATACTGATTGAATATAGTATTTATTTTAGTTTAGTTCTAACTTCAAACATTCACTCAAATCCTTCATTGTGAATCAAAGCACCAGATTCTTATCTGCTGATGTTACTGGACTGATCTTCTCATATTCACCTGAAAACAGACATACTGGAAATAATCTATTTATAAAACATACAGTTATTGTGATGTGCCATGGGAATTTAAGGATGTCAGATAATTTCCACACAGGGAAAATGATAGCTGGATTATTTAATATAGAGTGATATTTTATCATTACCCAGATAATTCTACTGTGTTGTTTGTTATCAAGTGAACCTCTATTACTGCTTCTATTTATTACATAGTTTAGACAAACACTCATAATTAGCAGATATAAGACAGGTGGGGAAGATAAAGAGCCCTTATCAGATAATCAGTCCCTGGTTCCTCCATTTCTTTTTGTGTGATATGCCAAACCCACTCTGCCTATTGCTCAAGCAATACTTAATTTTTGCGCAGAGTAGAACAGCCACAGCGACTGAATGGACTCCACTGCCAAATATATCCCAGCCTCTGAGGTTAAGGCTTTTTGTAGGCTCTGATCTTGCAGATAAAAAAGAGAGATGGAAATCCAGGTGTCCTGAACTCTGGGTTTGCATTTTTGTTACCAGATAAAACGAAGGTCTGAGGGCTGCCTTTGTGAGTGGGATCAGGTGGACTGTGCATATCCACTGATTAGACATGGGGACTGAAGCAGGCAGAGAAATATCTGCTCTTCAGATCTGTGCAGTTACCTATATCCCAGTTGTCTGCAGGACCTTTATCCATGAGTAAGGTGCTAGGGACTTCACAGGGATGATCCCTAACCCAGAGCCTCTACCAGCTGGCAGCAGCTGTGGATAATGAGGTAATTTAATGAGGAATTGGATGGGACACAGGGAGGTGATGGGATACTCACCAGCAGCCCCACCCAACAGTAAAGGGCACACAGACACCTTTCTGGAAAGTCTTCAAGAAGCTAGTGGGCTCTGCATTGAGAAGAGGTCAGGAGTGGAGTTTGAGTGCAGAGTGGGGGTGGTAAGCAAATTAGAACCAGACACGGGATTTGAGTAAGTCTGAATATGAGGAACAATTTTACATCTATGCAGCACAGGAAGGGAAACCGCTCAAAAGCAGAGACATTCCAAATGATAGACTGAGAATATAAGCAATGTGCTAATATTTGTTGAGGACAGACAAAAAGGTAATGGACAGGAAAAGCATGAGAGTAAATTACTGCAGGTTTATAGGAGTGGGCTGGCAAGAAAGACTCTGTCTTTAAGAAGTCATGTCCTGTCTCTACACGTCAGGATCTGGACACAGCAGTCCATGTCTGGCAGGCCATATCAATTGGTACTGGGAGTTCAAATATCACCATTCCAAAAGGGGTGCTGGCAATTTATTCAAGGATCATATTGATCACACTGCGAGTTTCCTGCTCTACTGGGATCGACTGAAAAGTTCCAAAGGATGTTATATGGTAACAGAAGAAAGGAAAGCAGTTCCGAGAAAAGATGCTATTTATAATTTGTATTGATTAACTCCAGGATAAGAAGCGTTCCTCATTATTTGCGATCACTTATTTGATGAATGCGGGATGACTAAAGCAAATACCGACTCGCGCAACTGAGTGCTTGTAGATCTTATGCTTTGTCTCGGATTCATTTTCCACTTGCTGGTGGGCAGAGCATCCTTCCATGGAGCGAGACGCGTAATTAGCGCGAGCCTTAGGGAAGCGACGAACTGGGATCACACGGCGACGGGAGCGGGACCGGAGGCGTGGCTTGACTCCTGGGGGCGTGGAGGGGGGGGGGTGGGGTTGAGCGATGCAGCCTCCCTCCGCCCGCGCCTGCGTGAGCGCCCGGAAGCGGTCGGTGCGGGCTGGCGGCCATGGCCATGGCGGAGAAGTTCGACTCGCTGGAGGAGCACCTGGAGAAGTTCGTGGAGAATATCCGGCAGCTCGGCATCATCGTCAGCGACTTCCAGCCCAGCAGCCAGGCTGGCCTCAACCAGAAACTGTGAGGCGCCCGGCGCTCCGCCTGCTCCTCCTGCGTTACTCGGCCGGGCCGCCGGGGCCTCGCCGCCGCCTCTCCGCCGGCAGCCTCGGGGTACCGGAGGCCGCGGCCGGCGGGATCTGTCACCCTAACGCAGGCGGAGGGGCAGGGGGACTCGCCGGGGTCTCCCTCGCAGCCGGGGTTAGGGTTAGCGCAGTACCGCCCTTTCTTGGCTAAAAACAACCCATTTTCTTCTTCCAGGAATTTCATGGTGACGGGCTTGCAGGATATCGACAAGTGCCGGCAGCAGCTGCACGATATTAGTGTGCCCCTGGAAGTGTTTGAGTAAGTAACGTTGTGCCTAGGAGGAAAGGTGCTGTACTTGTGTGATATGAAATACTGCGCCTTTGCTGCTGAGGGTGGTGAGGCACTGGAACAGGGTGCCCAAGGAAGTTGTGGCTGTCCCATCCTTGGCAGTGTTCAAGGCCAGGTTGGTTGGGGCTTTGAGCAGCCTGGTCTAGTGGGAGCTGCCCTTGCCCATGGCAGGGGGGTTGAAATGAGATGATCTCTGAAGTTTTTTCCAATCCAAACCAGTCTGTGATTCTGTGTTTTCACTGAGGACTGGTTGATTCTTAAACTCCTTTTTCCAAATGCCTCACAAGAACATGAGCAGGCAGAAGAAGGTGAGAAGTACCTTCAGTCTGTGGGAAGGCAGGAGAGTAAGAGAAGGGATTAATTATAACCTGCTTTCAGATCTTCCTTTTTATTCTTTTTGTTTGGTTTTGGGTTGTTTGGGTTTCTGTTTTATGGGTTTGTTTGTTTGGTTGTTTTTTTTTTTTTTTCCAAATTTACGTTGACTTTAGATATGTAGGTGTTAATATATAGATTTTGCTGAACCTAGTGGTTTGGTAAGTGAGCTTTCATTTTGGAAATGTGCTTTTACACTAGGGTAGAATCGGGATTTAAAGTTGCAGGTGGAAATACGTTAGGCCAGTACTTAGATGCTTTGTTTCAGTAGTGGTGTTCTTCTTGCTGGCAGAAAATTGGAACATTAAAAGTAAAATCATGAATGTAGAACAAGAGCTATACAAGACAGCTTTTACAGTATAGCTGACAAGTTAATTTACTAGTGTTTCTTAGAAGTCCAGATGTCTCTGGTTTGCTATATTCGAGTGTATTGCTGGCAATACAGGACTTCAGTTAGGCTTTCACTCTGTCTGTAAATCTTGGAGTGTTCTTTACTCAGTGATGGAATTTCTCTTAGGCATGTATATTGCAAAGCAAAAATACACGTCTGTGTCTGCTGATGGAGTTGTGCCCTGCTTGAGCTGTCTTTTGAAAACAGCTGAGTTAAAATGCATTTTTTAAAATGTGCATCTCAGATTATAGTAATAACAGAAACACAACAAGGTGAATAATTATGTAGGTAGTATCTTTCTTTTCTATTTTCAGATACATAGATCAAGGCCGCAATCCTCAGCTTTACACTAAAGAGTGTCTGGAGCGAGCTTTGGCTAAAAATGAGCAAGTAAAAGGAAAAATTGACACAATGAAGGTAAACCAGAAGTAGTGAAAGTACTAATGTAATAATGTGTTTGATAAGTTTTTACTTTCCTGTAGGTATGTGTGGGGTTTTCACTTGTGCAGTTATTAAATTCTTATTAGTTGATTTGTAGTAGGAATTGCTCTGGATCCCTGTACCTTAATCGATGGTAATGTTGCCTGTTCTGAAAGGAGCAGTGTAACTCATCCCACATCTGGAGATGCAGATGTCACTATGATTTTACTTTGATTAAAGTTGCATGTAGCATTACCGGGCATTTGTTTTTCATACTAAACACTAGAGAGTACCTCACACTGTTGTAGATTCCTAACTGTGATGTGTGTAAACTTAGCAATAAGCAAAACAGAAGGGGTATTTTTCCAGTCTTGAATGGAGTATTAAAATGTTAAATGTACCGCATAAGCATGAGTTACTCTTTATAAAAGTATTTAAAATGTATGAAAGTGTTTAGGGTTTTCTGAACCTGTACTTTCATCTAGTATGAATCCAGGGATTCTGCTGCACTGATTAACTGTTGGAATTACTCCTGAAATACACATTCAGAAAAGGAAATTTAGTGAGACTTGAGAAAGGGCTGTTTGTGTTTCAAAACATTCATTAGCTGAACTTAAAATTAGTGCTGCAGACTGTAGATATTTGATATGCTTTGTGCTTGTAAAAGCTGTAGGAAGAATTGTGTATTTCTAAGCCAGGTGTGAGTTCTGGAGGTGAAGGGGATTCCATGTCAAATCAAGGGGACATGTCCTTTATCGGCTTTGCTTAATAAGGTCAGGCAGATGTTGATGCATCAGAGTTTACTCAAGAGGTCTTAACTATTTTGTATTTCTTACGTGAAAATACTAGTTAATGTAAGGGAAACTGAAAGCATTTTAGTTTGCCTGGTGCGTTCTTAGCAGATTTCACCTGAGCATTTTCTGTAAATTTTATAAACCTAACTTTCTGCATCTGTGTGTGGTTTTGAGGTTTTTTTTGGTTACCATTCTCTTAGGTCATTGAAATGTAGTGTTGTATACAAACACTTCCATTAATTAGATAACATTGCTTGAGAAAATGTAAGTAAGTTATGCAGGTGATGTATATGTTCTGCTTTGTCTCTCCAGAAATTTAAAAGTCTGTTAATTCAAGAACTAACAAAGGTGTTCCCAGAAGACATGGCAAAGTACAAAGCTATTCGAGGAGAAGATCCTCCTCCTTAAGATGGCATTTGATAGCTCTAAAGTTGTCAATTCCATAAACTGACACCACTCTATATTGGAGAGAGGGAGAATCCGAGCTGTTGTAACAACTGTACTAAAAATGGCAGTGATGGACTATGAAGGAGCTCAGTGATTGCTGATGGCTCTGGTCTGAAGCTACTGAATCTTTCTGAAGACTTTTACTCAAAGGTTGCCATTGAAACTTCCTGTGGTAATCTGTTCTGTCCTGAAAGTTTCTGGAGGTGCCATTGCTTACTGGGCATCACTATGTAGAGCTTCCCACAAAGTACATTTCCAAAGCAGAAAATCATTGGGTTTGTTCTCTGACAAGCGTGCTTGAGCATTGTGGCTTCAACCGTTTAAAAGAGAAGCGTATTTACTATATTTGACTGTTCTTTATTTGTAAACTGCTTTTTGTTATTACAGTACAGTTGACTGCTTTCATATTATCAAATTCTGCTGAACAGGGGCCTTTCAAAGGCTGTGGTTCTCCTGTGTGTCGTAATGAACTGCAGCTAAGAAACCCTTGAAATATTGTTTTGTTCTGTGAGCTGCAGTTCAAATGGCTGAGAATATAGGAAGTCAGCATATTTGGGCACTAGCTTCTCAACAATGTTTCTATTTTGTATAGTATTTAATGTAAGCTTTTGCTTGATTCTGTTCATTTTCTGTAAGCACGTTGTTGAATAAAAAACATGGAAAAAAAAATCTAAATTCTGACATTTTTCTATTGGATGTTACTCTTTGGAGAATGAAGTGAAGCCTGTGAAAAACAGCATATTCCTCACTGACAGTGATAGAAGTGAAATTTACGTCAGAACTTGGCTGTTAAAAGACTGTGTATCTGAAGATAATGTCAGCCTGGTATTTTGGTTTGTGGGGAAACTTCCCTGTTAGTACCTGAAGCAAAGGATTTTGGGCGTGAGTGTTTGTCACTTGAAGCATTTCTGATCAGCTGTGACCTCATTTGTGAAATCTGTAACTGTTCATATCTGAGATGTCCCCAAACAAAAATCAGCATGTTAGGCTCACGGCCTAGAGGTGTAGTGCGTGTGCAAAAGAGTAGTTCTATAGTGGAAGCAAGAGCATCTCTTTTAATCTTGGGGATTTGTGCAGCTTGGACCGTTTGTGCTTGTATTTGTCCTTCCAGATGTAACTTAATGTTTTTGGCACCAGCAAGTTAATTTATTAAATAATAGTAAATTTCTTTTAATTAACTTTTTTAATTGCTAAACTTAGCCTGGTTAGGCAGGAGCTTTGAAATAGCTCTATGTGGAAATACACTATAGCCGACCTACTTAGCCCATTAAAGACCTGCATGGGCATTTAGGTGTGTTCCAAGTTGTTTATGCCATAATTTACTCAAAACTCATAAACTCATAGTTTACTTTTGCATACCTGAAGAGCTGTCTGTCCTCAGTTACCTAGCTGAAGCTTGGTATCCATAATGCCAAGTGACACTGTGAAAGAGAAATTTGGTTTAGGCATTAAGGAACAATCTTAGTGTAAGGCTAGCAAAGCAATGGTATAGTTTTCTTGTTGGGTTTCCATCAGAACATCCATAAGACATTGGTATAGTTGTTGCTGTCTTAAAGCAGAGGGAGAAATAAGATGTCTTCCTGAACTCCCTTCCAGTTCTTTTCTGATAATAGGAATTTGGCATAAAAAAAATACAAAAATCCATATGGATTAGTGGAAGGTATTTCTGGAAAAGAGAGTATGGATGGAGAGCAAGGACAAGAGGCAGTGGGCCTGAGTTGTAATGAAGGAAATCTTCAAGGCTTGTTTAGCACTAGAACAAGCGTTCAGAGTGGCTGCAGAACTGCTGCCCTCAGAGATCTTTCCATCTTGCCTATACAAAGCCCTGAGCAATCAGACATAGCTTAAAAATGAGCCCTTCTTGGGGCAGGCAGCTGAACTAGGTCACCTGCAGAGGTCCCTTCCAACCATTTTTATTTAATTTCCTGTTTTCTATTATTTTATTATCACACTGGAAGGTTTTTGACTACTCAGTCTCAACACTGATTTATTTTTAATTGCAGTATGCTGCAGATGGTGATAGGTTTTTGACCAGCATGAGGACCTTTTCTTTTACGTAGTGCAAATTGTGATTAGCACCTTTGCCTGTAGATGAAGTACAGAAGAGATGCTGCAAGGATGTATTTAATTTGCTTTTGAAGGCATTGGGTTGTGATCACAAATGGTTTTAAAGATGTTTGGGTCAGAAACAGTTTAAAGTATATGCAAAGTCTGTTTTCCTTTGAAACAAAGGTGAGGCCTCTGGAGGAGCTCTTGAGTTACTTCTATCTGTGTAGTGCATATTCTCTACTAATTTCTAAGCTTGCTACATTTATATGTACATATATATACAGGCATCTGTGTACCTGTTTCCAATTTGTCACACTAAGCATTATTTCTCTTGTTAGTAACTTTAGAGACATTAATGTTGTTACATGAGAGTAAAGTTTTCAACCAGGAGCGACCTTATCTGTTTAATTCTTTAATAAAAATTCCAAATACTTAGTTTTACATTCTGATTCCTCCTTTGATTCAACTTGTTTGCTGTAATGCCATTCAAAACTTTCAGCTTATAATTCTAGGTTTAAACACCATATTCTAAAATGTAGTCCTCATTCTCAAATTAGTTTTTACACATGATTACTTCGAATTTTGAGACTTCTGTGTTAATGTATAATAATGTTTGACTGGTATTGTGAAAATACTATCACAGGATTTACATTCTAGATGTGAGGAGACATCACATGTCTGTATCAGTTTATATACTGTATTGATCAGCTCAGAGCTAATGAGCTATACATGGTATGGCTTTTTTTGTAATGTGTTCTTTCTATGCCTTTATTTCAATCTATATTTTCCCATAGAAACTAATAATGGATTAATATTGTAATGTATGGATTTACTCCTACTGCTGGTAGGAAGAGAAAGCATGAGGAGGAAAGGGATACCCTTACAGGTTCACTGGAAAGAGGATCTGTTCCTTGAAAATAAAAGCACTGAACAGAATTCAGCATATAACTTCCTGAATATTATATATTTTTGCATGTGCTGAAAATTTACTTAACAGAAAAGTGTTGTGTATTGTTCCCATGCATCACAGCTGTCCTCTGCCTGCTATGCAGCTGAATCGTTTCTCTGCAACCCTGATACTTTCCATCTCTTAAGAGCACCACATGGCAGGGCAATGACTTTCTTTTTGTTAGAGGGTGGTGAAAGAGAAACACTGTTCATAGAATCTGTGAATTTCCTATGCTTTGGTGTGCTTAGTGTGGGAAGCCCCTGGAATTAGTTGATTTTTCTGGAGAGCATCCTTTCTGTCTCAGCTACAACCTTCACATCACTCCACAGGAATACCAATGTGCTTTTGCATTAGGAAGCCTCCTGTACCTTTGTGAAAAAGGCCATTAATTTTGCTACCATTAAAACCCCACCATCCTTCTAGAAATCCTGAGCCAAGGACTTGGACTGAATCTGTGCATTTGATTTGTTTGTGAAGCATTGTTCAGTTTTGGCCATGTTCTCTTCATATCGGCGCCACATTATGTATTTGATTGTGCCAGCTACACAATGTCCTAGCAAGGCCTTACACATTCTTTCTTCTCACTGCTGTTATGCAGCATTATTAAAGTTGCTGAGTAAGTTGATTTTGCAGAATGCACAGGAGTGGCAGAGGATTCTAACAAATAACAGCTCTCGCACTTCCGTAACCAGAATCATAATACCTTCCAGGTCCATTTTATAAAAATGCAATAGGAATTATTATTTTTTTTAAAGTTTTACTCTATTGTTATCCCAATTAACAAAGATTCTTCTATTCTGAATTCCAGTATTTAACAATTATTTTACGGTGTAGAGGGTAGTATTTTCTACAGTTTGTACATTTCGCTCTGCATCTTGCTTTTTTCCTTCATCTCATAAGAATTAGTTGTTACCAAATCATATTTACTGGACACTATAAAGAATATTTTGACATCATTCTGGGTGCAGGAGGTGTTAAGAAGGCTGAAGGGCTGCAGTCTACCTTTGCATGCTGGCCATATGTTGTGGTTTAAGCCTCTCAGCCATGCAGTTTTGCTCACTCACTCCCCCCTCTTTCTTCCCTCCGCTCCCAGAGGGATGGGAAGGAGAATGGAAAGAATGCAACTCCCACAGGTTGAGATAAGAACAGTTTAGTAACTAAGGTATAACACAGACCACTACTGCTACCACCACTAATAACAATGACAAGGCAAATACAAGGAAAGAATACAATTCTCACCACCTATACCCAGCCCAACCCAGCAGTGCACCCCCCACCCTTACGGGTCTCTGCCCTCTGTTTTTACATCCTGGGCATGATGTGCTGTGGCATGGAATACCCGTTTGGTCCGTTTGGGTCAGGTGTCCTGTCTCTGCTTCCTCCCGGCTTCCCCTCCTCCCTGCCAGAGCATGAGACTCAGAAAGTCCTTGGTCAGAGTAAACATTACTGAGCAGCAACTGAAACCATCGGTGTTATCAGCACTGTTCCCAGGCCAAAAGTCAAAAACACAGCGCTGCACCAGCTACCAAGAAGGAGAAAAATGACTGATACTGCTGAATCCATGACACCATAGCTTCCCACAGGGTTCAGAGATGAGCTTGGAGCAGTGGGGGAGCCATGGGGGGCAAATGCCTTCGCAGCCCCTAAAAAAATGTGAAATGTCTGCTCTTTTGCAATTTTTTGTTGTCAGTTAAAATAAGTACCCAGTGCTGGCCACAGTGAAGATGGTTACCCTCATAACGCTGATGTCCACACTTGCTGATAGCAGTAAGGTCCCAGGCTTCCCTGGCTTAGAGAGAAGTGATTCACGGACAGTGCATGGACCATACATTTCCCCTGGATATCTAGGTGGTCGTGGTAAATATGGTGCCTGGGGTAGTTAGTAGAGGTGGAGGATTAGGGAATAATATTCCTTATAGGTGACATAATCATGGGATCACATTGATATGGAGTCTGTGTGTATGAGAAAATATTGTTTTATTCTGGTTTTTTTTTGGCTTGGGGGATATGTACATCAGGAATAATAAAAAACTAAACCAGCAAACAGAAAAAAGTGCTTAACCATCAAGTTCCACATTCTACTCAGCTCCAGTTCTAAATTTGGGACACTATATCATTCTATTGTTTTGTACTTGCTTCACTTATGTTTCTAGGCTAGCCATGCAGAATCTTGCTATTGCTGCAGCTGCCCCAAACAGTTCATAGTCAGCATAATATGGAAGAGAGGTAACTGTTGTAATTTATGTGTGTTTAAGAGAAGAAAATGTAGTAAAAATTTTGGTTGATTTTGTAGAACAAGAATACTGTTTACTGTTTCCAGTTGCATATGAAACACAAAAATCAGACCTACTTTTTCTCTAGTTTGTTAATTGGTTCTCTTAAAAGGAGCATATGTACAAATGACACTGATGATGTATGCTCTGTTAGATGATAATCTTCAAGACATTTGTTAAAGGAGAAAATTACATCTTTGCTCTTTGCCATTTTGTTACCTGGATTGTATGGATGGAGGTTATCTTGAATTTTATTTAAAAATAACATCAGTCAGGCCACAGAGCATCTAAAATCATTACAGGGCTGCAGAAATTTAGCTAAAAGGAAGGTATGAGAGCCTGTAAGCACTAAGAATTTAAAGTGGATTTTTGAAGTTAATGATTTCAGAAACAATAGAGAATAAGTAATTGCAGGTAATTGCTTATTTTTTAAATAATTGTCCTTCTTATCCACACGCTACAAAATGAAGATATTTTAGATAATGCTGCTGGGCTCTTTAAGATGGAGAGTGTGCTCCTATACTTCATTTAGGATAAACAAAGGCAGTATAAAATTCTTGATCGGCTTCTGCATTCTCTCCGTCCTTTTTTTCTACTGGAAGTAGAAGCAGTTGGGTGCCCAGCCTTCCTCCTTGAAACCTTCCTATGAAGAACTCCTAATGTAAAGCTGTGAAGTCTAACAGGTAAAGACATAACCTGTTACATGAGTTACATGCTGCATCTGATCACCCGTTTGTATATCTAACCCACCGCCCTTGATAGGTTTTTTTCCCTGCAGGCTAAGGCACTTTTATTTTTAGCCAGTTTTCATAGTAATACAAAGAACCAGTGCATCTGAAGCAGTTTATTTCTCTCATAATATCCAGAAGTTTCTTGATGCAAAAGATTGTTCTAGGCAGAGCTGTTTGGTATTCATTGATTGACTTTCCTAATTCAGTTGGTTGATAAAGTACTGCTAAGTGATGGTGATGGCTTGATGATTTCCCAAATATTTTATATTGGGATGATTTAATAAATTACTTCCTTTGTTTAGTGCAGTTCCCAAGTGATTGAAAGTGCTTATTGTATATTTCCAATAAAGTTATCCCAGGTACTCTGTAATCTCGTCTTTGGCTCTCTAAATAGG
Organism: Ara ararauna; assembly: GCA_028858755.1. Classification (NCBI taxonomy): domain Eukaryota; kingdom Metazoa; phylum Chordata; class Aves; order Psittaciformes; family Psittacidae; genus Ara; species Ara ararauna. The sequence goes on along the minus strand of CM054377.1, from coordinate 74,439,139 downwards.
GAAGCTGAACCATACAATCTATTTCTTTCTGCCCTGAGTGATCTTTGAGATTTTAACTAGATCACTTTGAAACTACTACCTGAGCTTGCAGTTTTACTGAAACATCTCTGAATCAATGTATTTAAAAAGTAAATTATATAAACAAAGACTTAAAAATGTGTAAGAAGTGTTCCAAATACTGAGCTTAACAGCAAGTTAATAAAAGAGATGTGTCATTGTCAAGAATATTTCTGGATTCTCCTGTTTCAACACAAAGTCATTTCTTACTTTACTATGATTAATAGCTGTAGCATTTCTGGGAAATTGCCAGATGTCCTTCCAGTTCTGCAGAGCACTGAGTCAAGGTGACACGAGTATCTGCTCCCCTCCGAGAACACTGTGTTTACTGTGTGTACTTCAGTTACTTCCATGTGTTTAACATCCTTCTGTATATTTTCTTAATTAAAATAATGGAGGGACACGCATTACAAGATACTTCTGTAACAGCACTTGTAATACTGTTAATTCCAGCCAGGAATTTGTATCTGCTGTATTGTGACATACTTTATACAGAGAACTAGATTGTATTTAGTCTCAGTAAGACGTAATGCAGACAGTAAAAGAGAAACATCTTTATGCACAGTATGAACATTTCCAAAACAATTCCTCATCATCTCCTGAAACAAAAGTCCCTTTATGTGCTGAGAAATAATACATAATATTCCCATTTCTAAAGATCTGACCTGAATCTAATTTACTTCCTATTTGCAATTTGGTCATTATATTAAACAAACTTCTCCAAATATTCCTCAAAGGAAGATGAAACTACTTTTACATATAATCAGGGAAAAAGTGATACAAATTACTGCATTGTATGTTTTAATAAGTTCCTTTCTAGGAATCTGGGCCATATTTGTATCACTTCTACTGCACAAATAACGTTTACTCTTCATGTTGACATTCATAAACTTTTATATGGGATGTTGCTAAGGATTCAAAATTTCTGTGATTATATAGATTAAATTATATGTACGAAACTACTTCTGTACTGTCACAGAAATTCTCATTCCTTGTCAGTAAACAAAAAGAAGCTTGTAATTGTCTGTCACCAAAACCACTGGTAGGTACCATGCTTATAGGGAAAATATTTTACCCATGAGCACTTTGGAAGCGCAGTGTTGAATTAAGAGATTGTCATTTATATATATAAGAAATTCCATAGAATCACAGAATGGTTAGTGTTCGAAAGTAACTTATGATCATCTACTTCTAACCCCCCTGCCATGGGCAGGGACACCTCACGCTAAACCATGCCACCCAAGGCTCTGTCCCGCCTGGCCTTGAGCACCGCCAGGGATGGAGCATTCACAGCTTCCCTGGGCAACCCATTCCAGTGCCTCACCACCCTTACAGTAAAGTATTTCTTCCTTATATTCAATCTAAATTTCCCCTGTTTAAGTTTGAACCCGTTACCCCTTGTCTTCTCACTACAGTCCCTCATGAAGAGTGTATCCCCAGCATCCCTATAGGCCCCCTTCAGATACTGGAAGGCTGCTAGGAGGTCTCCACGCAGCCTTTTCTTCTCCAGGCTCAACAGCCCCAACTTTCTCATCCTATCTTCATACGGGAGGTGCTCCAGTTCCCTGATCATCCTCGTGGCCCTCCTCTGCACTTGTTCCAACAGTTCCATGCCCTTCTTATGCTGAGGACACCAGAACTGCACACAGTACTCCAAGTGAGGTCTCAGGAGAGCAGAGTAGAGGGGAAGGATCACCTCCCTTGACCTGCTGGTCATGCCCCTTTTGATGCAGCCCAGCATACGGTTGGCTTTCTGAGCTGCAAGTGCATACTGAAGCTGGCTCATGTTCATTTTCTCATCGACCAACACCCCCAAGTCCTTCTCCGCAGGGCTGCTCTGAATCTCTTCTCTGACCAACCTGGAGCTGTGCCTGGGATTGCTCCAACCCAGGAGTAGGATTTTACACTTGTCATGGGTAAACATCATCAGGTTGGTATCAGCCCACGTCACAAGAGTCTCAAGGCCCCTCTGGACGGCATTCCTTCCCTCCATCATATCAACTGAACCACACAGCTTGGTGTCATGGGCAAACTTGCTGAGGGCGTACTCAATCCCACTGTCCATGTCATTGACAAAGATGTTGAACAAGACCGGTCCCAACACTGATCCCTGAGGGACACCACTCGTTACTCCTTTCCAAATAGACATTGAGCTGTTGACCAGAACTCTTTGCACGCAGCCATCTATTTTGAATCTTACTATTTTTTCATGGTATTATTACTGTTCTAATACTTTTTTTAAATAATTGACTATTTTTTTATTACATTTGACCGATGTTGTCATGAAAGATTTTCTTATATGGTCAAAGCCCACAACTCAAGAAGTTCCAGCAGACCAAAGTGGATTTGAAAAGATCTCTGGTGAAGTATGAGATACTGTTTTTCCCAGGCTATTTTATATAATTTCTGGTCATAACGTGTTTGGTTGCAGTATTTAAATCAATAATTGAATAGGCATCTGGTGCTCAGTAAAATGAAAAATGGATTCAGTGATGCAACAAATTTGTTTAAGAGATATGTGTTAAAAAATCAATAAAATTTCTTTCAGAGCTCTTTTTTCAAATTAAGAAACTTTAAAAACTTTCAAATCGAGAAACGTTTTCAGAGTACAATAGGCATAAATGATATGACAGCTTTTTTATTGCTTTTTATTCAGCCTGAGAGTTTCTTTTATGCAGCATTGCAGAAGACACACAGCTTCGTAGATGCACTTTTATCTTGGACAGACTTTCTGCTTTTATGTACATAAGCTTTCTGAGGTTGCTCAGCATATGTGTAAGCTCTGTCTTCTCTAGAGGTTGATACTTATGGTTGCAGAGTATAAAGATTACAAGAAATATCCAATTTGCCGCTCAGCAATGATAGTGTATTGTGATCTGGGTGGGGGAAGAGGGGGGGACAAGAACCATTATGATTACATGTTGGAACTCACTGAGATGACGGTGAAAGCAAAAGAAAGGAAGCAATTAGTAAAACCACTTATTTCTCTCATTTATTTGGCTCCAAATTATACAGAGCAATCAGTTACAAAGATTGGCATGGTAATACCGCTGTTACCTTTATTATTATTTGAGGAACTGAGACAGCCTGAAGTAACACAATAGATGTGTGAAAAGAGAATTTCCAGGCAGAGAAAGTTGAGGCTCAGAGCAATGTAGCTGTATACAGGTGATTGTGTAGATTCCCCTAGCCTCCACTTATTTAGGATATGGGGACATCCTCATTCTAATGTATATTACCTTTGATCTTTGTAAGTCTCAATAGACTTTTTTTTTTGTCCATGAATTCGTCAGTCTGCACTTTGAGCCTATTTAAACTTTACATCTGCAGAATCCCATGGCAAAAAGTGTCACGGTTCATATTTGTCTTATGTGAAAAGATTTCTGCTTCAGTTTGGTTCAAATCAACCATCCACTAATTTAATTCTTAGTTCTTGCACTAGAAGAGATAGGGAGCACGCATGTCCTATCTCTCCTCTTCATGCCACTCGTGGCTATGTAGGCTACTGTAATATTCCCTTCCCAATAACAATTTTTCCAGGCTGAAGGATACTCTTTGTAGCTGCTCCCTATATAGAAGCTGGTTTGTATTTCAGATCACACTTGCCACTATTCTCTGAACTGTTTCCAATTTTTATTTTGTCTTTTTAAAATCTGAGTTTTTTTTAAGATTCTTAAATGAGGGATCTTACTGAAGGCCACCAAGGAATTCAAACAAAGTTTGTCTACACATAATTGATGTCCAAAATACACATATACCTTTAGAGAACTTCAGCCAGCTTCCCTGTATGTATGCAAAGCCTTTCCTATACCAAAAGCTGTGTTAGCTTTTCACTGCTACATACTTTCTCTAATACCTAATCTTGCTTTCGTTGTTCCTGGATGCAAGGTGGAAGATAGGACAGGCAGCCTGGGAAGAATACAGGGATATTGTTCTGCAAGCTGTGGACCAGGTTAGGAAATCTAAGGCCCACTTAGAAATAAACTTGGCTAGGGATGTGAAAGTTAACAGGAAGGGATTCTATAGTTACATAGTGAATAAAAGACAGACTAGGGACAATGTGGGCACTCTCCAGAAGCTATCAGGAGAACTGGCTACCCTGGATTTGGAGAAGGCTGAGGTTCTTAACGAGTTCTTTGCCTCAGTCTTCACTGGCAAATGCTCTGACCACACCACCCAAGTCTTGGAATGCAGACACAAGGACTGTGAGAACGAAGACCCTGGGCCCACTGTAGGAGAAGAATTGGTTTGAGACCATCTTAGGAACCTGAATGTATCCATGCTAAGCCACTGTTCATCATATTTTAAAAATCATGGCAGTCAGGTGAAGTTCCCAATGACTAGAAAAAGGGAAATATAACTCCCACTTTCAAGAAGGGGAAAATGGATGAGCTGGGGAACTACAGACCAGTCAGTCTCACCTCTGTGCCTGGCAAAATCTTGGAGCAGATTCTCCTGGAAGGCATGCTGAGGCACATGAAAAACAACAAGGTGCTTGGTGACAGCCAGCATGGCTTCACTAAGGGGAAGTCCTGCCTGACCAATTTGGTGGCCTTCTATGATGTGGCTATGGAAGTGATGGACAGGGCTAGAGCAGTTGATGTCATCTACCTGGACTTGTGCAAAGTGCTTGACACTGTCCCACACGACATCCTTGTCTCTAAATTGGAGTGACATCAATTTCATACGTGGACCACTCGGTGGATAAAGAACTGGCTGGATGGCCGCATGCAAAGAGTTGTGGTCAATGGCTCAATGTCCAACTGGAGACCAGTAACGAGTGGTGTCCCTCAGGGATCGGTGTTGGGACCGGTCTTGTTCAACATCTTTGTCAATGACATGGACAGTGGGATTGAGTGCGCCCTCAGCAAGTTTGCCCATGACACCAAGCTGTGTGGTTCAGTTGATATGTTGGAGGGAAGGAATGCCATCCAGAGGGGCCTTGAGACTCTTGTGAGGTGGGCTGATGCCAACAGGATGAAGTTTAACCATGACAAGTGTAAAATCCTACTCCTGGGTTGGAGCAATCCCAGGCACAGCTCCAGGTTGGTCAGAGAAGAGATTCAGAGCAGCCCTGCGGAGAAGGACTTGGGGGTGTTGGTCGATGAGAAAATGAACATGAGCCAGCTTCAGTGTGCACTTGCAGCCCAGAAAGCCAACCGTATGCTGGGCTGCATCAAAAGGAGCGCGACCAGCAGGTCAAGGGAGGTGATCCTGCCCCTCTTCACTGCTCTCCTGAGACCTCACTTGGAGTATTGTGTGCAGTTCTGGTGTCCTCAACATAAGAAGGACATGGAACTGTTGGAACAAGTGCAGAGGAGGGCCACAAGGATGATCAGGGGACTGGAGCACCTCCCGTATGAAGAGAGGCTGAGAAAGTTGGGGCTGTTCAGCCTGGAGAAGAGAAGGCTGCGTGGAGACCTCCTAGCAGCCTTCCAATATCTGAAGGGGGCCTATAGGGATGCTGGGGATGCACTCTTCATGAGGGACTGTAGTGAGAGGACAAGGGGTAACGGGTTCAAACTTAAACAGGGGAAGTTTAGATTGGATGTGAGGAAGAAATTCTTTACTGTAAGGGTGGTGAGGCACTGGAATGGGTTGCCCAGGGAAGCTGTGAATGCTCCATCCCTGGCTGTGTTCAAGGCCAGGTTGGACCGAGCCTTGGGTGACATGGTTTAGTGGGAGGTGGCCCTGCCCCTGGCAGGTTGGTTGGAACTAGATGATCTTAAGGTCCTTTCCAACCCTAACTATTCTATGATTCTATGATTTTATGATCCTATGGATGATTGCAAAGTTCTTCTTTATCATTTCAGGATTAAAATTGTAGTTGGGCAAGTCAGATTCCTGTCCTACTGCACACATTTTATCCAGAACCATACCATTTAAAGAAAAGACAATATATACAGCTGTTAATCAAACATTTGCATAAAGTATATGCCAATTCTGGCTTCATATATAAAAGCCTCTGATATTTTTTCAAAAGATGAAATTATCTTTTGTCAACATTGATAGAATATTTTAAAATCCTCTTTTATACATCATGGTGAAGGAGCAGAAGGAGCGTTTTCTTTTTCTTTGCTGCATCAGGTACATGTGCTTTTTAAGAGCAGGTATTAAACTAAGAGAAATAAAGACATTCTCCTTTGCCCAGGTATCCTCCAGCATAAAATCACATTGCTTTGTCTAAGTCGTCTTGGCAGTGAGATAAAATTAAGCTTACTTTGAAAACAACTTAACAGACTAAATTTTAATATTTCATCATGTTAACTCACTCATGTAAATCTCCTGGAAACTAGATGAAATGCATTATGAAAAGGAAAGAAAAAGGAATGTCTGTCTCACAGCTTTGGCATTTCCTTTTCTTATCTATACTGCATGCTGGGGCTACTTGAGTAAACACAGACACATTTAAATGAATATGTCGAAGTTCAAACTGGCTTGGCTTGCGGTTGTACAAGCAATCATTTTAATAACCTCAAATGAATGTTAGCAATTATACGTAAATACATATAAAATGGCATTTAAAGCTACAGGTAAGCAGTCATCCAACTGCACACCACCATGGAGTATGTATCTTTCAGATTCTGATGAAATAACCACAATACCATACTGTACTGAAATTTTCTCATGTAGGAACCTAGGAGCCCTTTTATGAGCTATAATTCTATATTTTATAATAATGTATATTTTTATAAGTGAATGTATGTACTTTGTGCAGTGTTATTGTACACTTATCAGAAAGCTCGGGTCAAACTGTAGCTCCATTAACTGTATCAGCTGCTTTCTTTACTCAGCGCTTTAGTAATTTCATACACATTGAAGCTACAGCACAAGAGAGCTATTAAAAATCAAAGATTACAACAGTTTTGCTAATCTGTCTTAAGCAAGTGATCTGGTACACTGAAGAGCTAAAAACCTGCAGAATGCTTTCCATACATTTTTTTCCCACTTATCAGTAAAATAAAAAGGGGTTGAAGGGAGTCCTCATAAGCAAATACATGGTTAATCGGACGTGTATTCCCTTCAAAGAAGGCATCCTCAAGACCTACCAATGATTTTAAACAGCTGCAAATTACTGGAGCTGATTTGTCTTCTGGGCACAGCAACAGAAAAAAACGTATTGCACAGGCAGCAGTATTTTGGGAGAGGTGATATTAATTTGAAGGACAGGTAAAAAGCCCATTCCGATCCATTTCTATAGTAGCTGTCTTTGCAACAGTTCTGAGGCAGCACCAGAGAGGGTGAGATGAAAGATTAATTTGCCTGAAGAACTGACAATATGCTCTCATTCTTCCATTGGTGTGAACTGACTTCGTACAGTGGAGTAAGAATCTTGTTTAATTTTGCAGCTCCTGCAATAACTGTCGAGCCCAGGGACCTGAGTGCAGGCATTGATTTACTGCCTGCTTCTCATTTAGGCGCACTGACCAGCAAATTGCTTGCTAATTTCAAAGGACCAATGTGTCCTAAAGGAAGATGCTGCCCTATCTCTGCAGAGAGAATATGAGAATTGATTGGATTTTTTTTTTATGCAGTTGTGGCTCTTATTATTACACCAATAAATCTTATTATATACACAATTCTTATTAGCTGTTATTATTACACCAGTGTTTAGTGTTATTGTAACTAAGATAAAAAATGACAAACCCAGAGTGAATACAAACATTAAGCGGAAAGAATTAGAAGGAAGATAAGCTTAAAAAAAATTATTACAAGAAGTGATAAGGCCAGAAGAGACTAGATCATCTTACCAGCCTTAATATATCCCTGTGAAGTTCTTAATGTTGGAGACTATAAGGTTTCACTCAGGCACGTTTAGACTAAGTTATCAAGCTTGGGCTAGGTTAAAACATTTCACTAAAAATCAGGCAAAGTCCAAAAGTAGGTGTTAGACACAGTGGTTCTGATGTAACTTGAAAACTGAACATTATGACCCCAAAATTTATGAGAAGTAATGTACCTGATCTGAGCTACAGAGCAGCGGATTCACTGTATGCAGTGTTTTCTCTCTGCAAACTACTGATCCACAGTGCTAAAGGAAGATAGGAACAAAGCCAAAACAGTAAGAGAGTGAGCCTTGTTAATGGCATGCTGGGAGTAGCCTGTGGGAGACAGATGTCTGTCCTGATGTCCTTGACAACATCCCAGGTAAACACTAGCAGCTGCAAAATATTCTGCTTGCAGATGTGCATGTGTAAAGCCAAGGTGCTGTATGCAAGTGTGTCAGGCTGTGTATTAACTGAGGGGCCCCATAGTGCTCTTAAGGTCCTGTCTGCAGGTAACAAGTTCCTACCCTGTATAAGGAAGAGGCTCTGGGGAGGTCTGAGTCTGCCATATACATACATACATACCTGTATATATATATGTATGTATATATGTGTATATATACCCTTTAAAAAACATTTAATTTGGGCTGTGCTAAAATTAATTTAAATGCATTTTAGCAAGTGCATCAAAAGGATTCTGAGAGTAGTGGTCCACTGATACAAATCACTTACCAGACTCAGAGTGAATGGTTTTAACAGTCTGGCTCATAAAAACAACTTTTGTCTGTTTAGCAAGATGACCCAGGAACCAATTTTCTAGAGCCATTGCCATGAAAATTACAGGTTGTGTTCAACCTTTGTGCATTTCTGCTGAACAGCTTTGGCTGCAGCTTTCTGAGCATCATATCTCATTTACAAGGTGACCCAGAACACAAAACCTTTTAATTAGCCTGAAAATCCAACCTGCTTTATATACAAGCCTGTCAGCCCCCTTGCCTTCTGTTGCCTTTTGTTGCTATGGCAGCCCTGGCCCAACAAAGGAGGGTGTCTTTCTGAAGGAGAAAAGCACAGCCAAGATGCTCAGAGATTTCACGTGCCGCCAGATAAATATTCATGATGCAACCATGTGCCTAAGACCTGCTCTTTGAGTAGTTTCTAGGGCTATTGCTTGCCCTCAAATAACACCCAAAAGAAACTGTTCCTTATTAAAAAAATAAACATATCCCCAGTTGGACTATGTTAAATCACCTTCCTTCCCTAAAGAGCAGTTGGGCAGTGCTAAGTGAGAAGATTGCTGGCCAAAGAAAAATGGGTCAGGTGCTTGACCAGTGTGAATCGATCTGTTGAGATCTATAAAACCTCTCCAGTTTTTACTAGTTGGCAATTATCATTGTAGGGATGCCACAATCAAAGCCAGAATAATTCTAACTGATGAGAAGTTATGTTATGGTCTATGTATTACTATGAAGTATGTATTATATGATTTATTATATGATACAAATAACAAAAAGACATAAATAGATACTTACATCTGAAGGTGTATTTGAGCTGTTGATATCTTCAATAATTTCCTCTGTATCCTGTGTGGCTTTCTCTATGGCATCTTTCTTCATGTCACTGAATTCTTTTGTTTATCTTGTGTGGTAGAACAGCCTTTTAAAATGTCTGAACACATTTTGCCATCTATTCCAGTGCTGCAAACTGGGAATTGTAAATTATTTTAATATGCCATTTATTTATTTATTTATTTCTAATAGTATTCTGGGATGGTTTCAGCAGCATGCTTGAAACAGTTAACATCTGTGCTGACCAGGACTTATTTTAGCTTATAAATCTCATAAGCATCAAACAACATGCTGTGCCTTCAGCAGAACACTGATTACTATAATAAGTCTTCCTGTCATATACTGACAGAGATGCAGATACAAAAAAAAAGGAGGCATGGAGTGGTAGAGAACAGCTTCAGATGTGGTGACATTAAAATGTCTCAGGGAAAAGGTAAAAACTGAGGACAGAAGGCTGCTTCTGTCTGGATATCCATATTCAGATTAAGGATTTTACATTTCTTAACCAGTGTATGAAAATGTTAGTGGAAGGTTACTGCAAAGCGAAAGAGTGAGAAGTACTATATCACTGCAAAGTAAATTTTGGGTTCCTCTGAATAACACAGAATAGACTGTAATTCATACTTTAAATGACAAAATTTACTTAATCTTGAAATGAATAACTATTATGTAGTTGCTTAGCAACTCAGACAATACTAACATCCTTGGCCAGGTGGCATTGAGTTCCTTTTCTGAATTTCTGACAGTATCTTTCCACTCATTTAAAGCTCTGTAATCGCTTCCCTGCCTCTCATTCTTTAAATCCAAGACTGTCCTCTTCTGTTTCTCTGCACAAAAGATAGCCTTGACTTGGGGGAAGTGATTCCACAGAATTGAAAGCTGTAATTTATTTAGTGTATCTCTATGTCCCTATACTCTCTTAGAACCATTTATGGGGAAATGCAGCTGAATTCTGTTTCCACTGAGTAATTGGGTTTATTTCCATTGACTTTATTTACCTGGTCTTTGGTGTGAACCAGACACATTGCTGATGTGAATGGGAGAGGGAAAGCGAACTTCATATGGTACAGGAGCAAATTTCCCATTCATGCTGTATTCCAGGAAGAGACGAAGCCCCTTGGAGTGAGCCTGGTAGAGGGCCACCAGTATGCTCATGTGGCTGGGGCTAGCTAAAGGGGTGGGTTTGGCATATCTTGGGGGAGAAAAGACTAAAAAGGAAACTAACTGCTGTCTTAGACTAACTAAAACTGGGTTATAGAGAACATTGCACCAGACTCTGTTGGATATGCACAGTGAAATCACAAGAAAAAACTTTTCCAGCAACAAGGTGCAACAATAAGAATGCCAGTGATGTACAAGGAAGCAATTCTTCCATGGTGAGAGTAGTTAAGCATTGAAACAGGTTGCACAAAGAGACGGTGAATTTCCTTCCTCGGCATTCTCAAGACTTACATGGATAACCTCCAGAAGTCCTTTCCAACTGGGTTTTCTGATTCCATGCAAGGGGCACATTATTTGTATTTTTCTGTGGTTTCTGCACCAGGGAACTTTATAGCTCACATTCCTCACTGAAATACACAAGGCAATGACTAGGCCCCATCCAGAGGCTTGGATAACAGAACAGACCACAAGAAAACACTGAACATAACAAGAGAAATTGCAGAACATAACAAATAGCAGAGTGAGCTGCTGACAAACAGTACAGTGTAACACCGTGAGAAATGGATGGATTTCACAGTTCATTATGAGGAGCTATATGAGGAAAAGAAGCTCCACAGGTAAGTGGAGTGGAATGCTTTTGGGGAGTGCAGTCTTGGAAGGAAAACAGTGTCCAGGTTACTATATCAATAATGTTATGCGAGGCTGATATGTTTTAGGTTGAGATGCTACAGGTAACAGTATCAGAAATATCAAAAGTTATTATGGATGTAGCAAATCTAGGACCACTGGGAAAAAAATAGCGGGGGTGGGTTGTTTATTTGAGAGGAAAAAGAGAGGGATAGAGATGGGTGGGGGGAATTATAAGCATGAAAAAATGGAGAGAAGTGAGGATGAAAGACAATAGTCAAGTATAAGCAAGCTGCTGGTCAATATGGTTGCCTGATCAAGTCCTGCATCAACTCCAGCCTCTCTTATCTTCTTACTAAATCCTATTCTTAACTATTTTTTCCTGTGTAATCTCATTCTCAAGCCCGTGTGTTCAAGTGCCAGCAGCCAGAGACAGGCTGTGAGGCTGGTGTTCAGGGCTGAGGCTCTGAGGCACACATCTACCTTTGATGCAGCCCATCTCCCTGACGTGGTTGGTTTTCGGCTTGGTTGGCTCATCAGCATGAAGGAGTCCCGGGTTTTGGAGTGAAGCCCAGTCCAGGAAACAGGAGTCACTAGCTCTGTGGTGAAGGAAAAGAGATCAGGGCTGGTGTCTATGAGCTCAAGTGTGAAGTGAAAGCCTTGACAGACCTGTTTCTTGGAAGAGCTGTTAGTTGATACGTGGTAGATACAATAATCAGTCTTAGTCCTTCTTCATTCCAGACCGGGCAGGATCAGGCTGAATAACTATAGCTTCTCAGGAGCAGAAATTTCAAGGGCTAGGGATAGTGTGTGGCACAGTTAGGTAGCATACTTCTTTTAACCTTGACATTTTCTGATCCGGACGCTACAGTATGTATTGCTAGCCAACAACAGAAAACAAGGAATTTCACTGAGGGAGAGAAGTATGCAACAGTAAGGTGTTTGCTTATTCTTTTCTAAATTGCTTAGCTACCATGGAGATAAGCATACCACAGATACCAAGGGAAACTGCAGTTATTCCTGCATATGTCATTCTATAGCACTGTGTACATTTATTAAGATTTCAAAATAAAAGATTTTAAAAGAGATTAATTTTAAGAATTCTGAACCTCATATCTGCAATTGTCTTGCTTTTCAGGAGATAAAACTTCAAAAAGCACAAGACTTGAGACTAAGGGCTATCTGTCCATGTTTGAGATTTTGAAATGAAGCTTGAAGAGCAAGAGTACCGTCTGCATGTGGCTATAATAATTTATTTTATTCTATGGATTTTGTTCTGAGTTTTCTTCTATTTCAGTAAGGTTTAAGAAGGTGATCAAAAAGGGGAAGGTAGTGGCAAATTAATAACACTTTATATGATATTTGATTCTTTTTTCCATAAAAAACTCTTCCAGAAGGAGAGTATCTGCACTTGACGTCTCTGGTCTGATTCCACAGCTGGGAGGAGTATATCTGCATGTATAAACTGCTGCTCTTATTTGAATTAGTGTGCCCTGAAGGCTGAATAGGAATATACTTTCAGAGACTGGGTTTAGGATGGCTTTGTAAAATCACAGACCCCCTTGTTCCCTACATGCACTCTGTTCCTTATAGGTTAAGAGTGCAGAAAACCCAGTGCCTTGAGAGCCTCTCCATCTCATAACAGAAATGGAGGAGGGGCATGTGCTTTAATATCTGCTCTTAAAGTCTGTCACAACTTCATCAAGATTGGAGAAAAAACATCTAACCTGCAGTCAAGATTTGTAACTCTGAATCTCTTTTGGCCAGTTTTACTTAGGGAATAAAAAACTATCTCTGGGGTGCATAGGATCTATTCTGGCTTCTCTTGTTTTCTTGAGAAAATCTGAACACCCTGCCAAATCAGTGCTATACTATCAGGATATCAGCTATTCTGAGAACAGGGGAGAGTTTACAGCCCTTCTGCTGCTGTATAGTGTCATGATGAGAATGCTGAAAAAGAGCTTTAGATCCGGATTTCCACTGGCAGAGAAATGCCACGTCTGTACACTTTTCTCTGTCTTCCCTGGTTTACAGCTCCAGGTTACATAGCACCATATATATTAAATTTGATCTTCTGTATTTTTTGTGTTTCTTTGCCCTTCTTCCTATCCCTAAACCCAGTTTTGTCCAGCTCCAGGTCTGCAGTGTATCTGACCATTATTGAACTGGCTGATTAGCCAACTGGGCTTCAACCACGACAGTCAGTGATTCTGAAGACGTGATCAGCTATTGGCAGGATGAACAGAGGTTCAGAAAGTTGCTTTTGCAGCTACTGCTCTAAGATCATAGAATCATAGAATAGTTAGGGTTGGAAAGGACCTTAAGATCATCTAGTTCCAACCCCCCTGCCAAGGGCAGAGACACATCACACTAAACCATGCCACCCAAGGCTATGTCCAACCTGGCCTTGAACACCACCAGCAATGGAGCATTCACAACTTCCCTGGGCAACCCATTCCAGTGCCTCACCACCCTCACAGTAAAGAATTTCTTCCTCATATCCAATCTAAACTTCCCCTGTTTAAGTTTGAACCCGTCACCCCTTGTCCTATCACTACAGTCCCTCATGAAGAGTGCATCCCCAGCATGCCTATAGGCCCCCTTCAGATATTGGAAGGCTGCTAGGAGGTCTCCACGCAGCCTTCTCTTCTCCAGACTGAACAGCCCCAACTTTCTCATCCTATCTTCATATGGGAGGTGCTCCAGTCCCCTGATCATCCTCGTGGCCGTCCTCTGCACTTGTTCCAACAGTTCCATGTCCTGTTTATGTTGAGGACACCAGAACTGCACACAATACTCCAAGTGAGGTCTCAGGAGAGCAGAGTAGAGGGGCAGGATCACCTCCCTCGACCTGCTGGTCACACCCCTTTTGATGCAGCCCAGGATATGGTTGGCTTTCTGGGCTGCGAGCGCACACTGCTGGCTCATGTTCATTTTCTCATCGAACAACACCCCCAAGTCCTCCTCTGCAGGGCTGCTCTGAATCTCTTCTCTGCCCAACCTGGAGCTGTGCCTGGGATTGCTCCCACCCAGCTGTAGGACCTTGCACTTGTCATGGTTAAACTTCATCCTGTTGGCATCAGCCCACCTCACAAGCGTGTCAAGGTCCTTCTGGATGGCATTCCTTCCCTCCAACATATCAACCGAACCACACAGCTTGGTGTCACGGGCAAACTTGCTGAGGGCACACTCAATCCCACTGTCCATGTCACTGACAAAGATGTTCAGTTTCTCATCATGTTGTTAATGTTTTATTTATGCTTTGCCTTTTCTCATTTGTGGTGTTACCCCAGGTGCTGGGTCAGCCCATATCCACTAAGCATCTGCTTTCATACTGCAGAAAGTTTTTCCTTGCTGGATATCAAACCCCCCCTAAGAGATCTGGGGGGCTTAACATTGTTTCTCTTCAGGCTTATAATCTGTCAATGCAATGAAAATATGTGTTGTTTTTCCATGGAAGTAAATATAAATACAAGAATATCTTCCCTATATTTGCAGGATAGCAAAGCCTTAAGTTGACACGCATAACTCTTTGTGTAAGTTCTTCTTTCACTTCAAGTCACTGTGGTCAGAAGCTGATGAGAGCCCAGGTGCTAACTGGTAGAAATACTATAGAAATTTATCAGATGTAATTTATTATTTGAGTTCAGAGAAGGAAGGGTGTTTTGAAAGGGGCTGATAAGTGCCAAAGGCAAGGTCAATGTCATTCACTGCTCCCCCTTTGTCCGCTAATCTATTTTTTTCTCATAGAGAGCAATTAGATTGTTCAGATATGACTGGCCCTTAGTAAACCCATGCTTACTCTTCCAGAGCACCTCCTTCTCCTGTGTGGGCCCAGATATGTGCTCCAAGTGGTCTTGGCCCATGACTTTTGCAGGGAAAGCAGTAAGGCTGGCCAGTCTGTAGTTCCTGATCCTTGCTCTCAGAACTTGTAGTCATCCTTGACGCCCTTGGTCTTCCCTGGCAGTATCATTGGTGCCCATGTGGATAAACAGCAGGGAGCAATAGCCTGAGAGCCTTGTCAGTTTCTCTGCAACATCTTGGATCTGAGCCCCTGGCAAGCAACAACTTGTTTTAGATGGCAAGCCAAGTAGGCAGATGGGGGCTTCTGTCCTCCCTAAAGGGAAACCCACCGCTATTATCCCTTGCCATTTCCTCCTCTTGATAATATGTAGTTTATGCTTGGACAACTCTGATGCTTCCCCAGGTATGATGTTCTGCTTCTTGCTCACTACAGCGGCACTGAACATATTCTGCAACTGTAGATCTGCAAGTGGAGAAGAAGCGATCTTCCATGTGTCAGGAGTTAGGTTAGGTGAGTCAATTGCATCTAATTCAGTAAAGATTCTTGCTTAATTGTCTTTCCCTTTGATGTTTCATATTATGAAGAATAGACTCATGCATTTATGCTACACTGCTACTTGCGGCCAGTCTTGATTCTTCAGTCAATTAATGATAAGAAAGTCAGTCTCCAGTCTCCCAAAATACATGCAAATTCTTAGCTAAATGCTTTGCTGTCTCCTGCATTAGAATTGCGGAGGAGGAGGAAGATTATTCTAGGCAGTACAGGGTCTAAAACTGATGATTTGTTCTCTCCTGCAGTAAGAAGGCTCTGAAACCTTTTAAGAATGTAAAGAATCATCTTAAATGCTAGCACAAATCTGGTTGCTCTTGCATCTGCATTTTTCCATTAAAATGAGTTTGTGAAATTTGGGGACTATTTTAGTTTGTTTACTTTAAATTTAGTTGCTACAAGCTAACTGCACAATGAAATATTTTTGGACTACTGTGTTAATTTTATGTCTTATACCTGTTTTTAAGGGCTTTTCATACATTTATGTTCTTCAGTAAATGAATAAGGAAAATTTTAATTTGGATCCCATGATGTGGGGCTGCAAGAAGGAGGTTGCAAGACTTACAGCCCCACATTCTGGGATGTGGGGCTGTGACTTGCAAGAAAATCTTTCCAATCTGATTCAACATGGGATAAACTTACAGCAAATACGCAAGACATCTTCCCATTTTGTGGTACCACATGAACAACAACAAAAATATGTTGCTGAGCTTATAGAGTGTTTTGTGATTTTTAAAACCATGACACCAGATTTATGGACCTTACATATAATTAATGTCCATTACTGAAAACAGAATGTACAAACCCCTGAACAGTTCTCTCCCCACTAAGGCAGGTGCAGTATTTTATTGAGGGAAATAAACTGTATTTATACCAGGGCTGGTACAGTCATGCCCCATGCACAGCAGCCACATGCTGGCAACATACAGATGCAGTGTCTAGCATTATAATCATGTTTGTACAGGAGACTTTGGATAACAAATGAAGCTTACAGTTCATTAAGTTCTGTGGGGAAGCCATGCCTGCTGCCTGATCAGTGTGGTCTGTCCTGTCTTCCCATTAAATTTCATTTCTTACTCTTTTCCTGGATGCAGGGCTCCTTATTCTCTCTGTGTATGCATGGGGGTCTGTGTGTAGCAGCTGCAGTATGGGCATGGGTCACAGGTGCCCTTATGTCTCTGCATGCAGCAACCAGAGGAAGGAAGAGCGTGTGTCAGTGTGCTTTCTTCCATCTGCCTCCCAAGCAGTCTGCAGCTCCACTTTAAACAGTGCACATTTCCAGAAGGCAAAGATGGGAGGTGATGCTTCTAATCCAAACCTTTCCTCCAGATCACTGCCTCCTAGATGTTATGTCCCAAACAGCCTGAGGCCTAATGATTAGGAAACTTTCTGAGCAGACGAGAAACTACATAGAATCTTAGAATACGGAATTAGAAGGGAGCTCAGGGTTCATCTGGTCCCTGATTCTTGCACCTTCAAGCAGAATTAAAAATAAGCCTGAATACTGAATTATGAGGGAAATTTTCCACCTACTGTTCTTGAAGAAAGTTGAAATACTTCTCAGTGTGGCTTTTTCTGTTGTTGTTTGTTGCTGTTTTGCTGCTTCTTCAGAAAGGTCCTTGTCTTTACAATTTTTGTTTTTTTACATTTCAAGGCAAGAAAACCCTTTTTTTAAAGGGTGTTAACTATGTTTTCAAAAGATTATTAAAGCCATAAGATTGACTACAACAGTGCAGGATAGTGGGCTATGAGACTCTATCTTTTTTTTCAAGAGAATGTCATGATTCAGAAATATGGAGAAAACGTAAATGCAAAGAATATTAAAAACTTCAAATTTGTAATAACAGAAGTGGATCAGAGGCAGGAGCTGAGAAGGTTATATCTAAAGCCATAATGATAAAAGTCATAAGATATCATTGGCTTCTTCCCATACAGTACAGGTGCCTGTTTTCTTGCATCTCTTTCTGTAATGTGGTTGCAAGTTGCTATAACTTTCACACTTTAAAAATTCTCTGAGCTCTTCCAAGCAGAAGTCATCCCCGATTGCTTGACCAATAAAACTGCTTATTCTGCTGTTCTGCTGAAGAAGATTTGGATTTCAGAAAGAGCTAATTCTGCAGTGGATTAGCTCTATTTGAATTGCTGCTGAGAGGAAATGAACCTGTAGAGACACAAGTGACTTGCAAATTTCTTATAAAAGGTTACTTAAGGACTCAGTGTTAGTTCCATGCAACTCTCTTGTGTTGAACGGAACAGTATTTACTTAACTGAGAATACTTAACTAACATTAAGCTAAGTTACTATGATTTAACTAAAATGGCAATGCATCAATAAGCACAATAACCAAATTAAAAAAGTAAGAATTTAAATATAATCCATAGTTCAGCAGTTTCAGTTAATCGAGTACAATTAAAATGCACCAAACAATTGACTCAACCAGTGAACCACAGAGATTGTGTTGTGCCAGGCTTGTCTTGGGTAACGGCAGATAGATTTCTTTCGCCACTGAAGTAGTGTGTCTTGGTTGATTTATATCAGTAAGCAGCTGTGCTACTGTCAAAAATGCTTGGCTCACTTTCCTCTACTTCTGAAATCATGTTAGGTTCAGCACTTAAGCACTAACTTACAAGAAATTATTAGTTTCTGCACACAGAACTTTGGCATGATGGTCTACACACAGTTTGTGCATGCATGATGTAGGCATAACCTGAAACAGGTTTCAAATAAAACTGCTTTTGAATCAATGGCTACATTGCCTTTTTAAACACCAAGTTTACCTCTAGAAAATTGATGAATTCTAAGCCATTCCTCTACTTCTAATTTATTACCTTCAACAAGTGGAAAGTACTTCACCACAGCTTGTAAGAAAAATGATGTGGTCTGCCTTGTTGAGCTTCTGGTAGTTGAAATATGTGTTTCCAATAACTCAAGTCTTTAATCTCCTCTCTCTTTGCCAGACTTTCAGAAGCAAAGAAAGGCTTGGGGCTTTATAGCTCTTTGAGGAAGAGAGAGGAAGTTACTTTACTTCTCCAGGACCTTTGTTTCTTCCTTGAGTGTGATCGTTTATTTTTATACTGTAGTGAATCCTGTGTGCAAATGGTGTTAGAAATGTAGCTTTTCACTTTAGTACTGTTATACACCAGCTCACCTTCTTAACCTTTAAAAAGTGGCTTAAGGTGCTCTTTCCTATCAACAGTTCTTTTCAGCTTGTGCTCTGTTTGTGTCGGATTGCCTCGTCACAGAGTTCTAAATTATCTTCTATGCTCTCTTTTGAAACTTTTGCAAGCAACCTGTACAAATCCTTGACTTCAGTTCTAAGATAGCCCTTTAAGTTGTGTGGTGTTGATATGGCTTCAGTCTTTCTACCTGCTTTCAGAATGCTTATAAGATCACGTTGGGCAGCTTGAATAGGAAAAGCATTCAAAACCTGTAAAAATGTTTGAAAGGGACTTCCTGGGGTCTCTATTCCAACCTTCTGCTTAAAGCAGGACTGTGGGTGCGCCAGGTTAGGTCAGACATGGTTTTACGTAATGAAGTCTTGTAAACCTCTTAAAATCAGAGCTTCCAGTTGTTCTATGAATACCCTGTTTCAGTGCTGCACTACCCTCCTGATGAATGTATGTTTTACTAATGTTCACCTGAAGCCTCCTAGGCTACATGAGTCCATCACTGCTTGTTTTATCAGCAGCTTCTGCAAAGAGCAGCGTGGTATGTCAGCTTTTAACTGCTGTTTATATAGCTGTAGGCTGATGTTAGATCACCTCTTCACTAGATGAACAAAGTCTAGCTCTTCTCCTATGGTCCCAGACCACAGAATCATAGAATCATAGAATAGTTAGGGTTGGAAAGGACCTTAAGATCATCTAGTTCCAACCCCCCTGCCATGGGCAGGGACACCTCACACTAAACCATGTCACCCAAGGCTATGTCCAACCCAGCCTTGAACACCACCAGCAATGGAGCATTCACAACTTCCCTGGGCAGCCCATTCCAGTGCCTCACCGCCCTTACAGGAAAAAATTTCTTCCTCATATCCAATCTAAACTTCCCCTGTGTAAGTTTGAACCCGTCACCCCTTGTCCTATCACTACAGTCCCTCATGAAGTGTCCCTCCCCAGCATCCCTATAGCCCCCCTTCAGATACTGGAAGGCTGCTAGGAGGTCTCCACACTGCCTTCTCTTCTCCAGGCTGAACAGCCCCAACTTTCTCAGCCTATCTTCATACAGGAAGTGCTTCAGTCCCATGAACGTCCTCGTGGCCCTCCTTTGGACTTGTTCCAACAGTTCCATGTCCTTTTTATGTTGAGGACACCAGAACTGCACACAATACTCCAAGTGAGGTCTCAGGAGAACAGAGTAGAGAGCAGGATCACCTCCCTCGACCTGCTGGTCACGCTCCTTTTGATGCAGCCCAGGATACGGTTGGCTTTCTGGGCTGAGAGCACACACTGAAGCTGGCTCATGTTCATTTTTTCATCGACCAACACCCCCAAGTCCTTCTCTGCAGGGCTGCTCTGAATCTCTTCTCTGACCAACCTGGAGCTGTGCCTGGGATTGCTCCCACCCAGCTGTAGGACCTTGCACTTGTCATGGGTAAACATCATCAGGTTGGCATCAGCCCACCTCACAAGCGTGTCAAGGTCTCTCTGGACGGCATTCCTTCCCTCCAGTGTATCAACTGAACCACACAGCTTGGTGTCATGGGCAAACTTGCTGAGGGCGCACTCAATCCCACTGTCCATGTCACTGACAAAGATGTTGAACAAGACCAGTCCCAACACCGATCCCTGAGGGACACCACTCATTACTGGTCTCCAGCTGGACATTGAGCCATTGAGCACAACTCTTTGCATGCTGCCATCCAGCCAGTTCTTTATCCACCGAGTGGTCCGCCTATCAAATTGATGTCTCTCCAACGTAGAGACAAGGATGTCGTGTGAGACAGCGTCAAACGCTTTGCACAATCTTTGCTGTTCTCTGCTGGACCCTCTCCAGTTTCTCCATAACCCTTTTAAACTTATGGGCCCATATCTGCATGCAGATGGGGATTCATCCGTAATACCAAGTAAAGGAAACATAACTTCCCTCAGTCTGCTCGCTAGGATCTTAATGTGACATAGCACATAATCTGCTTTATTTGCAATAAAACTGCACCGTCAGATTATACTCAGCCTGCCATCCCCTGTTACCTCCAGGTCCTCTTCAGCAGGACTGCTGTTCATGCAGTCAATTCCAATGCTGATTCAGTATTTTGCACTTCTTGTTGAACTTCATGTTTCTGTTCTCCCTAATGATTAGCTCAGTGTTGAAGTGCTAGACATTTGTCACAGTCAGCAAAATACCTCCTTTTATAGAAGTATCTAACAACTTGCTGAACACATCCACTTTATTATGCCCTCTTTTATGACTTGCATACAAGCATTCTTCAGCTTTCTGGGTTTCTAGCAATAAAGCTTTTGGTATGCTAATAGAAATTCATGACTTGTCTTATTGATTTGCACTTAAACTACCTTAGACAACCCTTCTTCTATATTCTTGTCAGGATAAATCCTATGTACAATTACATCACTACTAATTGCCTTGAGCTAGCTCAAATCTGTGTTCCCCGCTGGAGTGTCTCTTCCCTAGTCTGTTTTATTTGCATGAAACACAGTGTTCCTGTTCATTTCAAATACCAATGGACTAAGCAGAAAAAAACTGTGATGTAGTACACTTGTACTGATGCACTTCTAAAGAACAAACTAAACAGCTTCCTATTGACCCTTGAAGACAGCAGCAGTTTTCTGACTGCTTTCCCAAAGACTTTTGGTCCTCAGTGCAAAGTGTCTCTTCATGGCTCCACTGTGTTTCAAACACATTAAGTTTAATTTGAGCCCCAACTTCTATTTGGTTAGATGTGTGGAGGCCGCAGAAGTGCCTCTCTATGACAACTTAGAAATATTTTCTCTGTTCTGTTTGTCAGATGGTCATGTGAGTGTCAAAAGTTTTACAAAAGTGAAGATGTCACACAAACTACTCGGTTCGTCATAGTGAATCTGTATGGAATTTTTCATTTTATAGAGATGCATGAACTCTGCTCCTCAAAAATCCAGCAATGATGCAAGAACACTGTTTTGCAAAAATACTTGTCAGTGTAAATACAGAAGCAAACTCTGATTGTAAATATTGAATCAAATTCAAGTATTTAGTGCAGGCATAAATGGAAACCAGGTGTTCCCTGCTTCTTAGGCATCATTTCCCACTTCCCTGATTTCTGTTTTATTTGCTTTGTGGTTATTATAATGGCAGCCACCAACCACTCCCACTTCAGTGTGCTAACCATGACTCACATAAGTGCCTAATAAATTACATCAATGGGAAAGCAGATGAGCATATGAAGAGGAGGTGCAAAACTCATTCGTCATGCAGTCTTCCTTTCTGGGGACTGAATTGTCTGACAAAAATCATTGTGAGTGGCTCATACATATGTCAAGTCTACCAGATGCCAATCTTACTCTTGCAGTTTTTGTGAAAGCTGTTAATCAATATGCATTATTCAGCATTGTAAAACAGGATCTTAATCAACTAAAGCAGAAGGAAAAAGGTAACCACCCAATACACAGTGAGTTTCTTCAGACAAAGAGAATAAAAAAGATTTTGTCACTTCAAACAATATTTAGATCACAATCCATTTATTTCTTTTTCATACATTATCTTGCATAATGATGAACTTGAGGACAGGTATTCTGGAGAAGCAAAGTGAGATGAAGAATCTCTGTGTGTTAGACATTGATTTTGATGAATCTGAATGAAATGAAGTACTTCAGTGTACTAGATCAAAATCATGAAAGGACACAGTATTCCACTCTGTCTGTGTTGCTGGGGATAAACCACCATCTTC
Source organism: Ara ararauna (assembly GCA_028858755.1). Taxonomy (NCBI): domain Eukaryota; kingdom Metazoa; phylum Chordata; class Aves; order Psittaciformes; family Psittacidae; genus Ara; species Ara ararauna. The sequence goes on along the minus strand of CM054377.1, from coordinate 74,416,729 downwards.
ATCCCAATCTCTGTGATTTCAGGGATTTATAGCATACCTATAATAATTCAGCTAAGGCCAAAGCTGCATAAAATCTCCATTTAGCCTTCCAGGATTTTTGTCTTGGTTTATTTTCACAGAAGGGATCCTGGGATATTTACACAGTTTTTTAATCTCAGCCACTGCACAGACGTTTTCTGTATGAAAGTCTCACAAACTTGAGAGCAGAACAGACTCCAGCCTACTACAGCCATTCCCATAAACTGATCTGTTGATCAGATAGACTACTGTTTAGTAACGAATTAAAAACGAAACCTGAAGTCCGGACCAGCATGATTAAGTGCCAAAGTGAATCCACATTATCCCTTAGCCACAAAAAAGAATTTAAGAGACCAGTTATGACAACCTGAAGAAATAAAACAATGCATATAAAGGCTTTAGAGGAACTGTAGATAGAGTACAGAAAAAAATCCCCAACAAACAGAAGAGCTGAGCCCCATGCAGAGATATATCACATAAGGGTTTGTCTATCCTGAAGTATCCACACTCTCTGAATGGAGTACAATGCAGGTTTTTGGTCCCAGGACAAGAGTAAAAAACCACAACTTTTTAAGTGTGAGGAAGCATTGAGTCAGAACCATGTCTAATCTGTCCAAATGCTTGTTACTTTTAAAATCTAATATAAATAACATGCATCTCCTTCTCCCAGAACCTCTCTGCGCTCAGGCCAGATGCAAATATAAATCACCTGAATATGGTGTCAGCATCAGGTCCCCACAGCAGTTTCAAGGACTCCTTTTGTACCAGTGTATCCGGTTATCTGACCTTACTTTTTAGGTGAGTTGTCTTGTTTACAAATAACATGAATATGTCACTATTTCTTGGTGATAGTGCAGATGTACCCAAAAGGACAAAGCCATTTGAGTCCTCTTTGAAGCATGTGCTGTTTGGGTTAGTGCAGGAAGCTCTAACTAGCTTAAACAACCTGCAACAGCTAGGCAGAACAAGAAAAAAGAGAAATGATCAGTGTTTTTTGCTGCCTGGTATCTTTTGATTCTCCAGTTTTCACTTCCCTTAGCTTCTATCTCTTGTGTGCTAATGCACTCTTAAATTTGTTTCTGTAAGTCAAGAATGGAATATGTACAGAAAGTTTTGCAGGTCAAGATGCACCTGTGTAAACGAGTCTTTTCTTCCATTTGTTCCACTACTTTTCGAATGAGGATAAAAATTTATCTCCAAAATTTTGTCATGATTGTACTCCTCATTGTGAGAAATGTCATATAAAAAAATTCTGTGCCTGAACTGCACATATCTGATTGTATCGTTAGGAACACTCAAGAGAAATGCAACAGTGAAATGGAGTACGGCACAGGCTAATCTCACCATCATCATAGTAATGATAATAAGAAAAAAACTCTTACTGAGCGGGGGGCTTCCTTAGTAATAATCAGCAAAGTGTATGCATATTCTGTATATTTTATGAGACTGCTTTTGCCAAATTGATGCGTTGACTGCTTTGTATGTCACAACAATGAACATCATACAGATTTGCAACTACCATCATTAGCAGTGGAAAATGTAAAGTAAATTTAGCTGTCAGATAAACTGTTTTTCTGGAAGGTGAGGTGTGTTGCTGTGAAAATATTCACATCATATGTTGTTTACAGCCCTTCTTCATGGTAGCTGAAACTTGTAAGGAATTTTCAATGAGTAAAGCAGGCTGCAGAAGGAGCATTGCTGTGAATAGACAAATCTTTGCCTTCAAAATATTAGATGACATGAACCATGATGAATACGGCTCAGGAGAGCTCAGATTTGTCCCAGTGTGGAGCTGATGGGCCCTGCTAAGGCCAACAGCATCCTGGGCTGCATTAGGAGTAGTGTTACCAGCATGTGGAGGGAAATGGTCCTTCCTCTCTGCTCAGCACTGGTGAGACACGTCTGCACTGCTGGGCCCAGCTTTGGGCTCCCAAGTATAAAAAAGTTTTGACTTACTGGAGCAAGTCCAGAAAAATGCCACAAAGATGATGAAAGAACTGGGGCATTTTCAGCATCAGGTAAAGCTGAGAGAGCTGGGGCTGTCCAGCCCAGGGAAGAGAAGGTTCAGGGGGATCTTATCAGTGTGTACAAATACTGGATAGGAGGGAGTAAAGAAGACTGTGCTTTTCTGAGTGGCATCCAGTAACAGGACAAGAGACAATTGGCACAAATTAAAATACGGAAAATTCCACTTAAATGTGAGAATAACATTTTTCTGTGAAGATGGTAAAACAGGCTGCCCAGAGAGATTGTACAGTCTCCACTCTTGGAGATAATGAAACCTGGCTGCTCAGGCTCTGAGCAACCTGCTCCGGTTTACCATCTTTCCATAGGGAGAGTTGGCCTAGATGACCTCCAGTGGTCCCTTCCAGCCTCAATAGTTATGTGATTCTATGAGTTAATATAAAAGGATATTCAGACACATCCTGCTCTTTGCAAGCCAAATTTAAAGTGAACAAGAGGAAGCAAAAAGGAAATGTTTGAAGAAGGAGGAAACACTTGACCATCAGTAATTAGGATTGATTATAAGAACTAAAGGTTCTGCTCTCAGTTTGACAAGCAAATCACGCTTTCATCAGTGTAACTGAGAGTTATGGGCACTGGCAGCTGTGACTAAGGCTTTCTGTGCATCCCAGCCAGCAAGATTCTCTAAAAACCTCTGCATACAGTTTTCATTTGATATAGGTCAATCTACAGTCTTTATATGAAATACTTTCTTGTTCTCATATTGCTGGAGCTGCTTAAATGTCGTAGATTTCACCTACAACATTGTCCTTCCACATTCATTTCACCTATCTGCCTGAGCAGCCCTGTGGAGAAGGACTTGGGGTGTTGGTTGATGAAAAAATGAACATGAGCTGGCAGTGTGCACTTGCAGCCCAGAAAACCAACTGTATCCTGGGCTGCATCAAAAGGGGTGTGAACCAGCAGGTTGAGGGAGGTGATCCTGCCCCTCTACTCTGCTCTTCTGAGACCTCACTTGGAGTATTGTGTGCAGTTCTGGTGTCCTCAACATAAAAAGGACATGGAACTGTTGGAACAAGTCCAAAGGAGGGCCACGAGGATGATCAGGGAACTGGAGCACCTCCTGTATGAAGATAGGATGAGAAAGTTGGGGCTGTTGAGCCTGGAGAAGAGAAGGCTGCGTGGAGACCTCCTAGCAGCCTTCCAGTATCTGAAGGGGGCCTATAGGGATGCTGGGGAGGGACACTTCATGAGGGACTGTAGTGATAGGACAAGGGGTGACGGGTTCAAACTTACACAGGGGAAGTTTAGATTGGATATGAGGAAGAAATTTTTTCCTGTAAGGGCGGTGAGGCACTGGAATGGGTTGCCCAGGGAAGCTGTGAATGCTCCATTGCTGGCGGTGGTCAAGGCTGGGTTGGGCAGAGCCTTGGGTGGCATGGTATAGTGTGAGGTGTCCCTGCCCCTGGCAGGGGGGTTGGAACTAGATGATCTTAAGGTCCTTTCCAACCCTAACTATTCTATGATTCTATGATTCTATGATCATGGATTGTATAATTGGAACTAAGAAAGACTGGTCCCATGCAGCTGAGAGCAAGCAGACTAAGGTAAAACTCAAAATCTAGATATTTCTGTCCCACCTTCCTAAAAGGGATAATCCAGACATGCACATAACTCAGTTGAAAAACTTATCTGAAAGTTGCTCAGAATGGTCTCTCTTTCTCAAGACTTCTGACATTCTTGCTTGGAGTCAGAAAGCACCAGTTTAGTTTCTGTAACGGCTGCTTGCATGATCCAGAGGCGGCATCAGTTTTAAATTCCTCTCTGTATGTTGTGTCCTGGCATCATGCTGAAAGAAACCTTAAAAGAAGCCCAGTTTTACATCCCACGAGTACTCCAGCCAGTGCTGGGTCAGGGGCTGATAAGGCCCTGCCTGCCTTCAGTAGCCCCTGACAGGCTGCCTAAGCAAGTAAGTGTGATTGCAGCCCTTCTCCCACACTTTATGAGCACTCCTGGCCCAGAGCCAGCAGCCCGGATTTCCCAGTGATTTTCTTACCAATAACCTGTTTGTGGGGTGCATCATTAAAGACAACAACTGAGAGAAGTTCTTTGAGGTCTATCTGTGATAGAGATAGAGAACTTCAATATCCTTCCTTCTTTGTCCCACAGAGGCTTGTTATTCTCCACAAATCATACATCCAGGGAGCTTTGTTGCCATTTACTTTCATTCAGGCTTGTGCCCTGCTGCTGTTTAATTTCCTGGCATAGGCAGAGCCACAAATAAGGAGACCGTTACATATTTTTATATTGTTATTGCCAGCAAGAGTCTGTTACTACCTCTATATCTGTAAATAAACTGGAGCCCATGCACATACTCAAGCACTGGCCCACAGTCATCTGTACCTCTAAATCGCCAGCACAGTCCCTGGCATGGCTCAGAGGCAGCAGCCAAATTTCATTGTTCCCCTGAGCCTGGAGCCTGTCAGCAGCTGGCCAACCCTCTCCCTTAAGTCATCTGTTTAGAGGTAAAATTGTCTCCTCTGAATAACATGCATGAGGCCTTTCCTCAGGCATATAGAGAAATATGACCCTTGCCCATGGGAGAGCTAAATGTCAGGGAAAGCAGGCCGTAGCAGTCAATATCACTTCCTTCTGGCTCCCTGTTCACTTTGTGGGTACTTCTCTTGTGTTGAAAAGTCTGAGGCAGGATAGCATGCAGGCAGGCAGGCAAGCTGAGAGGGTGCCTATCTGCTTTGTCCTGGCAGCTATCACTCTGCTGCAGGTGCAGCTCTGGTGGGAAAGGGCTGCCAGCACCTCCTGTGAGCACTGAAGTAGAGAAAGGTTCTGGGGCTCCCATTAGGCTGGGCAGAGCCAGGGTGTCACAGGAACAGTCTGGCAGATCAGGTTTTCTTAGGGATCCAGGGGCACAGGGTGCTGTTTGCTATAGCTATAGTTTCTGGTATAAGTTTGCTTGGACAATCAACAGGAGGAAAGCTGCTTACAGAAGTTGTTCACAGTTGTTCTGGATTATGTCATCCAAAACAGCTGAATCTTCAATGTCAGCAAGTTTGTGTTCTTGCAAGACCTAACTTTAGAGATTGAAAGACCTTTGGATATTTTTGGTAAATTTATTTTAGGAGAGGTGCAAGCAGATCTGTCCCAAGGATATGGCCAACGTGATACCCCGTCACCAAAACAAATATATTCTAAGAGGAGCTCAGAGGCCAGGGCATGCAAAGAAAGCCAGAAGAGGTTTGCAGCCAAGGAGAAGGCTAATGAGTTCTGAGAGAATCAGCACTTTGGAGAGAATGATACACAGTGAGGGCCAGCCAAGAAAAGAAAAAAATATGATAAAACGTTGTGAAAGAAAAGCAGTGATTGCTGCAATAGATTTAAGAAATAGAAAGATGGAGTAGAATTTCTTGATTTTCTGCGTTATAAAGGAAGAAGTGGAGAAACTCAGCAAGATAAAAGTCTAAGAAAAAAAGGTCAAGTAGACAGCATAGTCCAAGATAATCATTATGGTAAAAGCTGTATTACATGGATATGTTTATAAACAACTCTGAATACCTGTAGAAGTCCCAGTTCCCTATTTTGCTGTCTGAGCATTAGCTCTTCAGCAGCGAATTTATAGAAAGGAGAAGAAAATAAGATGAGTTTGGATGACCGTACTGAAGTGGATGTTTCTGGTACTAGATTTGAAGAACAATATGACTTTAGTGATGTCTTTTGGGTTTGTTTTGTTCTTTTACAGTTGTTTTCATCTCAGAATTACAGACCAGCATAACATTTATTCTCACACCAGCTAGGTGGATATGTTTTATTAGCTTAGTTTTCATTTACTGCATGAAAATTACCCCAAACATTCACTGCACCTGCAACACTGAATTAAGGAAATAAACATTCCAAGCTGACAAAGTGTTGGAGAACTAGCTAACCTGCCCTGATACACCCAAGTCTGAGGTGCCTAACTAGCTTTTACTCTTTGCAGAAAGGCTGAGGTCTTTGTAGTGTTCCTGGGAACTGAAAGGTTCAGACTGAGTTTTCTGAAACAAGAAGGAAGGTCCTTACAGACTACTGAAATCTAGGCACTGTCTTCATGGAGGCTTAGGGTTAACTGGAGTGTGAACTGCTGTTTCTCATCTAAGTCCTACCTTGCAGTCTAATCACTGCTGTTCTCATCTTGTTGCTTGATGCTTAGAGACTTCAGGTGTCCTTCAAGCTCCTGTCAGTCACTTTATCTCAGCTGTAAATCGTGATGCAAACCACTTGTCTTTGCAGACTGTGGCTTCCTATCAACAATCAAGAAAAAGCATATATCTCATATGGGGTCTTACCTGAAGTTAGGAAAGACGTGTAACAGGATTTCTGTCTGTAGACTGCATGTGCTTAATTGCAGCACACAGGCAAGTAACCTATAAACACATCACAGAAGGTGAAGAGAAGGTGCTCGCACACTAAAATATTAGAGCAGCTTGATAGCTTTCAGTGGTCAACTGAAGAGAGTCACTGAAGGCAGTCAACCAGTGTAGGTTTCATCCACATCCATAGATATGGACTAAATTTCAGGTTCTAACACTTGAAAAATCATAGTTTATTGGTATCAAAGTAAGAAGAAAATGATGACTAATTTCTAGAAAAGACTTATTATGGAGGTAAGATGAACCTCTGAGATATTAATAGTTTGTGACACATTCAAGTTATTGTAACAATAAGGTGAAGTAAATCAAGAGCACTCTGGTTTGATGAGCTCAAAATGAATCACTTGAATGTGTTTAGTAGTGGATCCATCTTATACTCCTCTTGTTTACTAAATCTTTTCTTTGGGATAATGCCAGCATTAACCAGTTCCCATTTGTTAATGTCATTTGCTGTCAGAAAGGACCTGGATAACCTCATAGACAACATGTTGAGTGATCAGCACCTCTGTGATGAAGAAGGTCAAAGAATACTGAAACTGAATAAGCCAGAATGAAGCCAATGAAGTTGACTTTGTTTTAAGATGGAGTTTGGACCAGATGATTCTCATGGGTCCCTTCCAACCTATAAAATTCTGTAAATCTACAATCTTGCCAACAAATGCCTTCAGAAAAATAAAATCCTTTGTCGCTTTAATGAGTGCAGACTTTGTAGAGATCGATATTTTTAATCAGTAGGTTAAATTCACCAGTGATATGGCTGCATAAAATAATGGATTTGCATTAAATGTTCCAGAATTCTATGCCAATCAAGTATCAATTTTATAAGTGGATAAATATTATTCTGAAAAATTAACTGTCTAGGACAATGTGATGTGGCCCAGTTCCTTGTTCAAAGATAGTTTTTAAACCCTAGATGTATTTACTGTTTTCTGTGGACAAACAAGGTTTAAATATATTGGCATAGTTGTATTTAAGCCTGCTTTTGAATAGAATTTCTTATGTACGTTTTTGCAGTAAGTCTGGATTTTTATATCTTAGAAAATTCTTTCAGAATTCAGAATGAACAAAAGCCTAATCTTCAATTTAGCCTCGAGCTAAATGTGCACATTTTTATTGCAATTGTTCTTCCATAATTTATAGTGAATGTAATTGGACTGAGACTCTCATAATAATGTGAACAGACGTCTTGATTTGTAATATGTTGTTCCACATTAGAAGCTATTTTTATTACCATTGAAATGGGCCTTTATTGCATATCTCCTTCACTTGAACTGTGAAACAATTTAGAAGTCCTGGAGCAGTACCCAATAGAAAACACAAATACAGATGAGAAGCAGACGAATTTTGTATCTTCCATCAGAGAGAAAAGCTCTAACTTTGTGAATGAAGTGTTTTACTTTGGATAATGAAGCTATCTCGTTAACATTTCTTGGACTTCATTAAAATCAACAACACAATACAACATAAAACAACCAAAACAACACGGGTTTTTATTGTGCACTGGATATTTTCAATGAATGGCTTTTGTCTTGACAACAAATCCATTGTCTGTCATAGAAGCTTTAGTGAAAAGGACTGGGCAAACAGGCATTTGAAAATTTCAATAAGACCTCATTATACATATATCTAAAAATAATATTGCTAGTATCATGGAGGGGAATACCTCAGACCTTAGATGGTGTTGGCAGAAGAGATGGAGAAACAAGTAACTTCAGGCTCTGTCTTCTACAGTGATGCATAGATTTACCTAAATCAGGCAGGATTTGTTTCCTCCTCTCCTCTACAGATATCCATAATTGCAGTTCATCTCAGTGTAATTAAATTCTTCCACTTGACAGGTTCACAGAGGTATTCTATGTTAGGCAAAATGAGATATCTGGATGCAGACTAGATTCTCCCAAAGGTAATACTGCATCAGTGCTCAGCTAAAGGCGTTCCTTAGTTGTCCATAGCACTGTCAAGACTCATTACACTCTTCATGTGTATAGGACACCACTGTGCATCTTCCCAGTGAATTTGGTGAATTCCTCTGTCTTGCAATACATTGCGAGAGAAGTGAATTACTGATACACAGTGGGCTGTTGCCAGAAGGAAAGTAGTAAAACCATTTTTAGTTTTTTCATAGGGAAACCCTTTGGGTATTGTTTTCAGAGGGATAAAAAGTTCAATTTAATTACTGAAATTACTTGTCTGAAACATGTTCCTATCTGTAGCACAGCAGAACTAGGTAAATGCTTATCCTCTGCTGTGGCAGCTCAGTGAGTCAGAACAGTCTATCTCTCTGCTCTCCATTGCTGTACCTAAAATCCATCCCCAAAGCTGCCACAACAAATCAATATTATCGAGAACGGGACAGTTCAGAAGGAGATTGAGAGAGCTAGAAGAATGGCTGCTTAGGCAAGACACCAGAACTACTTAAAGTGAGATAATGAAAGAGCACTGATCCTGAAAAAACACAATGAGTGCGCAATGCAGAGTGCCACCAGCAGAGCTCGGGACAGGTAAAACACCTACCAGGAATGACAGACTCTCTGCCTCTTGTCACTTTACCTGTGATGTAGAAAAATATTAACACCTCTAATTTTAGAAGAGGGTACAGTTAACAAATATGTGATTCATACAGATGTTTGAAAATGTATTAGCCAGAACTTGTACAGTGCTTTGAATCTGTGAAGTCAATGATTCCTCTTTGATCCATTGATATACAATTTCATGGGAAGAGGGAAGAGCTGCACTCATTGGTCTCTGCGAACAGATGGAAAGCTCAATAAATAATATTAAAGCCAACTCAAGAGAATGCAATATTAAATGCCAACTCAAGAGAATGCAAGGACAAGGGTATATGGCTTCCCTGCCTTTTCTCCAGCTTTACTTTTTTGACTCTCCCTTTCTTTGCTTTGATTTTATACCCCTCAAGCTAGTTTTATGTGTTGGGTTTTACTCCTCAGGTTTATTTTCCTTTGCATATTTTCCCTTTTGGGAGACTGGAGGAGGATGGTACTTGGGTGTTATGAATTAGGAAAAGAACCAATAAGGACAGTGGCAGATAGCAGATGCTTAGAGAATGTTCTTATAATCTTTCCCCACATGAGAGCTGCCTACTTAAAAAAGCTTTTAAAGACTGCTACCTGACTGAGTGGTGAATAAGAATTACAATGAGGCATTGTGGCTGTTCACAGACAACTGCAATTCACATTTTGGCTCCCCACGAGTTATTTTTCCCCGAGCTCCACCAGGAGTGCTAGGGAGGTAAGTACTTCTCTGATGAAATACTCAGAAGAGTGAAGCATTTTAAAGAAAATAGAATCACTGTAGGTATTCTGTCTCTTCTCCACTACATTGTCAGTTGCAATACACCTGTACGAACCTATAAATTGCTCTTAACAATATTATTCCTACATGCAATTTTGTTTGCCTGGCATGCTTAAGGATGCAGTTTTATCAGCACAAAATGCCCAGAGCATCAATCTGGTCACCTAAGCTTTCATTTCTAAACTGGTGAATAGCAACATAAATCAGTCAAGACTGCAACCCAATACCGTGAGTGTGCAATATCTTTAGAAGGGTCTTTGCTTGGTCATACTGGCAAGCTATAAACAAAGTCTGTTTGGAGGGGCCCAGTAAACAGGGTGATGCAAAATACAAAAGGAAAAGCAGAAATACTGCCAGCTCCTGTAGTCCTCTTGGGGTCACATAATTTTTTGCTGGAGCTGATACCAGTTTTGTGTGGAAAAATGCAGTCTCTCACAAAGCTCAGCTCTGATTTGCAGTTTCTTCTTAGCAGAGCTTTCCTCCTCCCATGAGTGGAGAACACTGACACTTTTTCTCATGAAAAGGAAGGTAATCAGAGTTATTGCAGCCTGATCTCAGGATAGTAGTGGGCGTTTTCTAGATTTTTCTACAGGTTTTTTTCTAGACCATTTTTTTTTCTTTCTGAAAGAGCATTTCACTGCTCATTACTTTACTCATAGGATAAAGACCAACTTAGCTGTCTCATTTTAAGGCATATAAATAATATACAAATATTTGTGAGACAGAGAAGGGCTTTGGAGAGTGGAAAAGTGGTGAGAACTAAATAAAAGGGATGGGAAGCTCTCACAGCTGTGTAACAGTGGTTTGCAATACACAGTAATACTATAAGTAAAGTTGTTAAATTGGTAGTCTTTTGATTCCTGTATATCCATGCTAAATTCTAATGATGAATATATGATATAAGATACACAAATGACAACTACTTATATACTTCCCCAAACAAAAAAAGTATTGAAAAATACATTTGAATTGCATTTTACATTCCTCATTTTGTTTCTTGGTACACTCCTCTGTGTGGTTACTTTATCTGAGTTCTCTTCTGAAAGGCAAAAACTGTTTCATCACTTAAATTACTGCAAAATTATTCTAAACTGAAGACCTGAAGGAGGGGCCCTTCGTGCAGTCTTCCCCTATGGTGACATGGAGTGTGGAGCCAGTCTTTTCTCAGAGTGCCCACAGAAAGGGCACCAAACGTGAATTGCAATAGGGAGCATTTTGGTTGAACATAAAGAGTAAGAATCTTCAGAGGGAGTCCAACATAGACTGGAATGAGATTGTCTGGAGAGGTGATACTATGCTCATCCTTTGATATATTCAAACTCACCAGCAGAACCTGACCAACCCAATTTAGTTTTGAAATTAGCCCTGCTTGGTGGTCCCTTCTCATCCAAACTTTTGTGAAATCCCATGCCACACTATTTAGTAAGACAAAAAGAAGAGAAGGTTAAACTTACTTTGCACAGGTATCCTCTCAGCAATACGAAGTCTGAAAGTGACTAGGGAATGGTAATAAATTGGAAAGTGTGCAGTGTGATGTGTCAAGTCTCCTTTGGCACAGGAAGAGAAGCTGCATCAAGCACAAGAAAATGAATAGGCACTCTTTAAGTGATTGTTGAGCAACACAACATTAAATGCGCTATTTTGTTTGGCTGTTCTTGTTACCAAGTATTGGCATCCTGGAGAGATTTGAAAATGAAGCAGTTAAAATGATCTCACTTCTGAAAAGATACATGACAAAATAAAGCATTAACAGTCCATACGTTGTATTTAAAAGCAATGACTTTATTCTGCAATTAGTTGAAACACATTAACACGAAAAAAGAAAAAAAATGGAGAAGCATTAATAAGGATAAAGAAGATGTAATTAAAAAAAGAAGAGAAATTTAGATTGCAGTATGGAATACCTTTCTACAAACAAGATGCAGTATTAGCTGACATATTTTGTTTTACCTGTGACAGAATTTGCATAAGATGTAACTGGAACTGCTTTTTTTTAATTGGAAGGAGCCTAGAATTACTTTCTAGCAGTAGATTCAATTAACCAAACTAATTTTTAGTGCACTCCATTCAAGCAATGATCTGCACAATATTCAATACCCTATCTACTTTTACAGGGGTCTATGTGCACTCTTCTGCTTCTTCAAAAATAACAGAATTACTTTTTAGAAAGAAAAAATGCCTAAGCTTAGTAACACAGATATTTTTTTTCTCAAAACGAAAAATAAACACACTTAGAATAATAATAAAAAGAAAATATAATCTGGGATTTTACTTTACTGTGAGGATGGTGAGGCACTGGAACAGATTGCCCAAAGAAATGGTAAATTCTCCATCCCTGGCAGTATTCAAGGCCAGGCTGGACAGAGCCTTGAGCAACATGGTCTAGTGTGAGGTGTCCCTGCCCATGGCAAGGGGTTGGAACTAGATGATCTTAAGGTCCTTTTCAACCCTAACTATTCTATGATTCCATGATTTCTGTGTTCATCTTTGAATTTTGAAAACAGTAAATGGAAGATGGTTAACTGATGGTACAGTCATGTATCATACTCAAGGAAGTTACTATATTCTACTTAAAGCTGAACAACAGTAAGCTTCTGTCAGAAGTAATTAGGTATATGTAGTTAATTTTAAAAAAGTAAAATTGGCAATGATATTATCTGATTTATCCATTCCCAACAATTTTTTAACATATGGATAATAGTTCATCTATTTTTAACACATTGAGGTGGTATTGTATTAGATGAAGCCATACTAATTTTTTCTTGCGTCAGCTTGAACTTTGCTATCTCCTTGTCCACAGTACAAAGTTTTTAACCTCTGAATAACCATCTTAAATTTAAATGGAAGCTGGACTTGTTTAGCATTTCCCAGCATCAAGGCATATGGTTAAGTTCTTATGCTTGTCTGTCTCATTGCATGAGCAGATGGAAAATATTGCATGTTTTTAAGAATGATCTGTAAATCTAATCTATGATGCATACTACTGAAGCTTGAATCTTGACTACCTGTTATCCCATTGGAATAAACAAAAATGTTCTTTTACCATGCATACAGAATTCACTTCTTATTTATTTCAAGTATTTAGGTCTTCCTGCTCCCAGTGAGTCTTTGCTACCTTAACAGAGTGATTGCATTATTCTGTCCATCTTTTGATCTTTGAAAATGTGAAGTAAATACTCTATTAACAAGCTTACAAGAAAAAAAGTTGAGTGATTCTCTTTTTGACATACAGACTACAATATAAACAAGCAAGGACACAATTGCTGTAGAAATATTTCCTGACAAGAATGTGAAGTAATGCAATCTTGGAGTATTAATGATGTTCCATGTGCATGTGCATAAGTTAATGTATAATATGAGATGTATTTTTGAAAGCTGCTTTTGAGAGTTTCAAAGAATGGAAGTTCAAATGCTCTCACAGGTGGATATTCATATTGTGGCTGCAATCGAATTTATCTGATTAGTATTCTCCTTTAGCTGCAATAGCATCAACATCCTGTGCTACTATTAAATCAACACAAAAAACAAGCTAAATGAAAATAGAATGTAATTAACATCAACACAGTTAAGACTCAACCCCCATTGCAGAATTATCCAGATCAGCTGCACTCCATAGATTATAACCATTAATCACAGTCTGGCACATTTTTATTTTGTTGTCTCAGGACTGCATCCTTCTTTTAATCTCATGAATTTTTATCTGGGAATTTTTCTGCTGTGGCATTCCTATCTTAAATTTCAGAACAAATTTATATCCCTGAATTGGAATCATGGTACAATTTCTTGATGCTTTTTGTGCCAAACTGGAAACGGAACAGAAATAATAAATTGGTGATAAGTAGTTTTTCTATAGTTGTGTAATTTTTTTTCTCTGTCTCTTCTGTGTCCACATCACTTATTGTTTCTGTTAATTCTCTCTTTGCCTTCCATCTTCCGAAGCATTCAAAAAGGACTTATTGTTAGTTTCAGTGCTTTTAAAAATTAATACTCATACACTATGTGGACAGTCTTGGGATGCGTTTACATTCACTATAGCAGCATTCACCATCCTTCCTATTTTCCTCATTTCCGAAGGACTGCAGAGGTTCTTGCTTTCACTTGTCTCTCCCATACAACTGTTCAGCCATGCTAGCTCCTTTCTGGCCTTTCTGAAGTTCTTTCCCATAAAAGGCTTGCATTCTGGAGTCTCAGTGTGATGTTTGTAATGGTCTCCATGCTGCCCAGGAAGGTGGTTTATTTCATTGACAGCCTCTTTTTAAAAAATCTTAGACTCAGAGAAGGATTTAGGCTGGAAGCTCTTCTTGTAGAGTCACTTGCTCAAAGTAGAGCTAACTACAAAGCTAAATCAGGTTGGCCAAGCCTGATCTGAGACAGCTTTAAAAGCTTCCAAAGGTGGTGCTTCTATCACTTCTCTGGGCAGTGTTTAAACCTGCTTTTAGAAAAGATTTCTTTCCCCTAATCAAAATTTCCCCTGCTACTGCTTGTTTCTATTGCTTCCTACCCTTTTGCTGCATTCCAATTTCTCTTCTGTTGATGGCATCCCACTTCAAACTAAATGGATGAAATGGATATTGTTGTGGCTCCCACAGTCTGCATATGTTACTATCACTGTCATAGGATGACTCTTCAACAGTAATATTCTGAATCAGATCCTCATGTGCTGCTTAGAACCAGGCCAACAGATGTTGATGGTATCTAAATATTAGTCATAATCTATGACATTTAAGTAGACTATATGATCTATTATGTTTCCTGAAGGATTTGACTACCCTTAGTGTGTCTGGGTAAAGTGTTTGGTCAATATGTTTTGGAACACAATTATCCCCCATAAAACAAGGCCATAGCTCTCATATAAAAAAAAGTTTCCTTTCAAAGAATTAAAAGCAGTCTTTCCCCGTGTGGTTTTGCAAATGCAATTAGAGTTTTTGCTGTATTGCAAGTGGTAAAAGTATCTGAGAAGAAGGACAACAGACCGTATTTTAAATATCCAGAAATAAATAAGCTGGATCAATATACTGTAACAGATTGTTTTGCTCATTAGAAGGTAAAAATAAAAAGGAAACTTGTCAATCTACCAAAAATCTAGCCTTTCAATAAGGATATAATTGGAACACGCTGTCAAAAACAACTTTGAAATTTAATTCACAGCAGCTGGTACTCAACACATTTCATGACAGGTCATCAAAGATAAAAATTTACCTCTACATGTTTCTTCTTTCATCTCTGTCAACTATTTCAAAATGTCCAGGATTTTTAAAGCAATATTAACTCTTTCAGTTTAGAATAACATACAAATTGTGCCTTTATCTTAATTGGACTCTTTTCCTGTGAAGGAAATGTAGAAAAGGCCTTCATTAAGAGAAGTACTTCACTCCAGAATTTGCTACTGTGAGTCACAATCCTTTCCTAACCCACCCTTTACAGCCTTGACTACTCCTTAGCTTTGTTGTAGCTTCGTAGTAGCAAATTATCTCTTTAATTGTAGATGATTTTCTTCCTTTGCTATAAATAATATGCAATATTTAGCAATATTTTCTATCAGTCAACAGACTGTGGATGACATATTACATGTGAGCATTTCTTAAGCACCCAAACGTTCAAATACAGAGGTATTTAGAAGGACAGAGGATAGTACTAGCAATTAGATCTGATAGAGATCACTGCTATTCTGCTCTGCAACTTACTGTTAAAAAAATTATCACCTTTTTCATAATAGTCTCTATTTAAAGGGGCAACAAACAATTGTTTCTTTTCCACATGGAAAAGCCTCTTTTGATATTTCCTGCACCTCCAGAAACCCAGAAAACTGCACAAAATGCCTCAGGTGACTAATTATGTCATTCGAGATTATCCACGCTGTCAGGCAAAATCATGTCTCAAAGTTGATTATATCTACACTACACTGAAGTAGCAGTGCTGATTTTAAAGAAGAGTGTGACCTCTGACAGTGGCTAAACATCCCCAAGCCGTTGCTTGAAACTGGAAATCTGGAACTAGAGAGGAAAGAAGTCCTGTTCCCTGTGGGTATCTGTCACACCTCTGTTAGAAGATTGACAGAAGGTGAACTGATTATGTTTTCATATTCTCCACATTTCAGCCGTCAAGGTTGTTGACTGATTAAAACTTGCCTGCTACCTGTCTTCTTATTCACACTCTCGTGTTTTCTACTCATCTCCACTTTGTGCTGCATCAACTTTATTGATCCATTTTTTTATTTATAAAAAACATAGTGGTGGGGAGGGTACATTACAAAAGTGGTTAATGGCAAGAGATAGCAGCTGTGGTCTGCTTGTACAGGAGACTTTACAATACCTCCAGAGGTCCCCTTTAGCATAACTCTTCCTACGATACTAGAAAAGTGCAAAAACTGTTTCAAAGAATAAGCTCACTAAAGAAGTCCAGAGTGAACTCGCTGTAATTTGTTACACATAATTGCATGGGTGATGTTACCATTAGGGCTTGTGATGCTGCATATTTAAGTTTTTTTTTAATCTTGAAAAATTCAAAAAGTTGTTGCTGTCACTGCTGCCCAGATGTGTGAAAGAGAAATGGATGAGGGTTGGAAATAAATCATTGCAATTTCACCCCCTGCAACCTATTCTGTAGTTATGCCAGGGCATCAAGGTTCATAACAGAAGGTGTAGTCTCAAAGAATTACTATAGACCTGTAAATCTACAGAAAAGCTGAAGTCCCTATGAGGGAACTCAGCTCTCACTGTTGAGGCTCTTTTTTATGAGTAAATTCAAAAAACCACAGTAATTTTCAGAAGTTTGAGGTCAGTGCAAATGTCTTTCTATGAAGTCACCACTTGAGCTGCCTTAGCAATACTAGGTTCACTAATAAAGTATCCTAAATTAATTTAATTTGCATTTTAATTAAATAAAAGTTATTTTTCAAAATACGGAGTGCTCAAGAGCTAAGCAAGCCTCTTGCCTTTATCTTTTTAAGTTTTAAGAATAAAACTTTACTTTATTATAAAATTCATCTAGCAACCGGGTGACATTTTATAGGAAGGTCCGTTTTGTCAGCGTTGAAGGTAAAATAAACCCTTTAGTGAACAAGTACAAAATGCAATTTTTGTCCCTTTCAGTTTATTAAACATGTATGCCATGGAATCAGATTTTCTTTTTGTTTATCCCATAAGACCTTTTGCAGCCTTTTGTGGACTTAGAATTACAAACTTAAATACAAAGCTGCGTTCTTTTGATCTAAAAATCTCTGGCCTGTGAGATAAAGTAACATTGTTTTTGCTTGAGGACCAGCTAATTATTGAGTGATGGCTGTGACACAGCTGCTACATGGTTTTGTTCCCAAGGTAACTCTCCCATACAAAGTGATTCAGAATCAATCATTTGTTTTATAGGGATACAGCAGGTGTTACGTGCTGTACATGGGGAAAATAGACATTTTTACTGAGAGGGTCATCCTTTTATTAAAATATCCTTTCATCTCCCTTTGCAAAGTACAAAGAACATTTTCAGTATTATAGCTGAAAGGAACATAATGGTTTCAATAGGAAGGATACTCAGGAATTTCTTCTTTGCTTAATATGAGTTCCCTGGGACTTACATGAACCTAAAAAGCTGTAATAAAGCTGCGAAGAAATACCTTTTTACTTACTCTCACCTTCAAAAAAATCATACAGTGATGGAATTTCATGGAATTGACTTTTCTCTTAAAGTTAGTTCCGGTTTAATCCAACCACAAGCCAACATTAGCAAAAATTTCTGTGGGGCAGGGAAGATCCTGTCAGATTAATTTAAAGCTATGGGAAAACCCTTTCACATTTATTACCATTTTACAAGTTGAATAATTAGTCGTAATTTTTGGATGCTCTATTAGTTGGTAATTTTCCTTTTCTTTTCAATTGCTTCCTTGACATCATTTTTTCTTTTTCTTGAAGGAATACCTTTGTTTCTTGATGGTTCATGTAAAGGAGTGTGTGGTGGGCTTGCCTTGGCTAACAGCCAAACTTCCACCCAGCCATTCACTTCCAGCCATTCACTTCTCCTGCAATGGAATGGGGGAAGAAAATGAGGAGAACAGGAATGAGAAAGCTTGTGGGTGGAGATGAAGACAGGGAGATCACTTACCAATTACAGTTGTGGGCAGATGAAAATGATCTTAATTTCTGGCCAATTAGAGTACATATTTAATTACTGATTTGGTAGTGGGAAACAAGAAGACAAACATTAAAATAACCTCTTCCCTCTTTCCTAGGCTCAACTTCACTATTTCAATCCTGACTCTTCTTCACCCAAGTGGTACAAGTTGAGGAATGTGGGCTCATCAGTCCATAGCAGTTCCTCTCTGCTGGTCCTTCCTCCTCACGCTGTTCCCCTTCCCAGGCTGCAGCCCTTCATGAACTGCCCAAGCATGGGTCTTTCCTGTGGGCTACAGTCCTTCAGGATAAGCCCACTCCCATGTGAGTCCTCCACGGTGCATAATCCGGGTCTGTCTGCTTGTTGTGATGTGCGGTCCTCCCTGGCCTGCAGTGTGGATATCTGCTTCAGTGTGGTTCTTCCCAGGGGCTACCGGGGAATCTCCGCTGGGATGTCTGGAGCAATTCCTCTCCTCCTCCTGCTCTATCCTGGCTGTCTGCAGGGCTGCTCTTCACACATCCTCTGACTTACTCCTCTCTCTCAGAGTTGCTGCACAACATTTTCACTCCTGCTTGTATAGGTTTTCCCAGAGGTATCTTGAGCATTGCTAGGGGCTCAGCCATGCCCTGTGATGGGGCTGTTGGAGCTGGCTGGAGCTGGCTATGTCCGTCACGGGGCAGCCAGCCCCTTGCCAAAAGCAGGGACACCTTCCTCTAGACCAGGTTGCTCAAAGGCCCTTCCAACCTGGCCTTGAACACTGCCAGGGATGGGGCAGCCACAAATTCTCTGGGCAGCCTGTTCCACTGTCTCCATTAATTCTGTGCACCGCGCAAGTTCATCTTCTCTGTATGTCCTTACAGAGCCAAATCTCATCAGGACAGGAACCCTAGAGCAGAGGAAGCATGTCATTAGCTGAAGTCTAGTGTGGCAGCACCCTAGGCGGGGGGGCAGAAGGTGCATGGATCCTAAAGGCTTCTGTCTTTTGCTGCTGCTGCAAGATAGGCCTTGAGGAAGGCTGGGTTTTATTGAGATTGCCTGCATAATAATGTGTCATATCAGGTGAATAATATGGTCCTCTGTCTGTTTTACAGAAAATTTACTGGATTTTTTTGGTCATTAAGAAGTTAATATTAAAAACATTGTTATTCAGAAATCCAGCATCTATGATAAGTACCTTATTTTAAGTTAGATGCTATGTAACTGTAATTTTATGTTGTAGTTCTTGTATTTTCTTGTTTGGACTGAAAGTTTTTCACATTTTTGTTTTTATTGATTAAAGTAAAAGTCCTGCATATACAAGCAAACACAATTTTGCATTTGATGGGATCAAAATACCACCTGGAGGTAGTATTTCAGTATTAGGTTTACAAAATATGCTTGCAGGATATTAAAAAAACCCCCAACAGAATATGCAACCACCCCAATGTCAGATGGAAGTCAGTCATTGTTAGGATTAAGGAAAGCTAACATCTAACAATCACTTAAGTCAATAGATAGACTCATATTGAATTCAGTTAGCACAATTAGCAAGGCCTTGAAGATTCAGAACAGAAAAGTCCATTGCTCTGAAACACACATCATAGCTCATCCCAGCAAGAACAAGGCACAACCTTTAGCAAACGGGATGACCAGGGCCTCAGAGAGAGCAGAGTGGCAATTTAATCCTATACAGTCTGCTATCAGGCCTGTGGCTGTAACGCTAGTAATAATACAGGAGACCTGATTCACATGCAATTGAGGGTTAAATCTGAAGTATTTACATGCCAAAGAAGATTCTGAGCTTATTTTTATTGATACCAAATGAAGAACCTCAGCTATAGCCTGCATAGTAAATGAACCCCAGAGATTTAAGGGAGCATGATGTTGCTTAATAACAGTTTTCCTGAGAGTAAAGTTCTTGATCTTTGACATTGCTGTTTAGTTTAGCTGTTTACTATGTACCAACTCTAGGAAGTGGTATAGAAGAATTAATGTATGCATTTATATATGAATAAATATATTATGTATGACTAATTAGTAATATTAATTATCAAGATTAATAATTAGCTTAAATGAAAATGAATTAATGTGAACATTAAAAAGTGCATTGATTTAGTAGTAAAAATCTTTCTGTAATTACTTATCTAAGACTCTCATGCATTTCTATTATTCTATTGACACAGAGACTGTCATTTTTTTGTGGAAGTAAGTCCTAGCCTGGTATATGTATGACTCTGGCTACATTTAGATTATGCTGAAAAGATCTTTAAGATGTATTGTGTCTACCTTTAGAAAATTAGGTGTAAGCAAATCAAAGAGGCAGGTGAAGTAAAATTCAGTAAAGAAATGTGTTTCAACTGTCTCTATATGAAAACTAAACATTTTTAAAATTGACATAAGTATTGATTGGCTTTTACCCCTCTTGCCCTTACAGGTCTCATAATGTTAAAATTAAGCTTCTGATTTTGCAAACCCCCTATGTAAAGTAACTATATCAGTAATCAAATCAGAACAGCAAAGCCCATTCTGCCTTTTGAGCACTAGTACTCATTATTTCTCTCAAAACAACCCTGTGATATAGACTGGCTGAAATCCATAGGGCTGAGCACATTATGGATGGCTTAAATACGCCTGCAGAGGTGTTATTACATAAATGAGGCCCGGCTCAAATGGAACTCCCATTGACTTTGGTTTAGGACAGTGGAAATCAAAGCCTGTCACCACTACAAATCTTCCCAAATGCACAAAAGCAAGCTAAGTCAAGTTTTAAAAATACCTACTATACATTTTTTTGGTGCATTTTTGCACATCTTTAATTTCTATTTCTTTAAAAAGAAAGATTTTTTAATATTTTTAATAATTATTAATTTTATTTATTATTTTTAAATAAAAAATTTTTTTAATAATTTACAAGTTTTAGAATGTATTGATGAAAGCTGGATTTTTATAGAGGAAAAAACAATTCTAGCTGTACAGAAGTATTGATACTGGCATTATAATCTCTGGAGATTTCTGGTATAAGGGACAAATTTCCTCAAGATGCCACTCAAAAGAGATATAAACCCTTTAAATCTTTTGATGGTTTTAAATTATCTTAGCTTTATCTTGTGTGACCTCTCGTATCACCAGCTATGTACCATTGCAATTAGGCTCTATAAACGACTTCTGCCTTTTTTCACATTCACTTCTTTTATCTCATGTGCTTATTTGCTGTCTTTTTCATTTCTAACAAATATCATCTGTCTTGACTTTGCATATGACAAAACAAGCATCAACAATTGTAGTGATTTCTTCATCTCTTCTTCTGTCTGCCTCTGACCATATTTAATGGTGTTGGCAGGATGCAGGTATTTCTTTGATCACCTTTTTTAATTGCTTTTTTTAATATTCTCAGGGAAAATGTTATATTTTCAAATATTTATATTCTTTAAAAATTCTATTTTCATTTATTCCTATAAGAGAACAACAAATTCAAAGCCATCTATTAAACACAGTAATAAACTAATTGTAACGCTACATGTTTTAGACATAATATATGTGTATATTTTTAGTTACTGCAAACTGTAGTAACTCCCCAACATGAGATAGTGACCTTGAGCAATTGTTGCTCATGGGGAAGTAATTTAAGTATTTTTTAAGGCTTTTTGTTTTTTTTTTTTTTTTTTTTTTTGTTATTTCTCCCCTCTCCCCTTTTTTCTTCATCAATAAAAGGTACTTCTTTTTACAAAGCTGATAAAAATTGGAATGTGAGCAATTTTCTGTGGTGTGTTAAATCTCTTTTAAAGATTGATGACCAGATGTGCAAATGATCTTAGATGTCTAAAGAAAGTAGGAACAGAACCAATAAATGATTGTCTGTCTTGTCAGCTATGTGGAAATTAAAATGCCACCACCCTATGTAATATGAATTGCAATATGATTTTTATTATCTTGATCAAGCCATCACCACACCACCAGATTGAAGGAGAAATTAGAGGATCTCCAATTAAACTGAATCTTCATATATGCCTTCTGAAAAGACTGCTCTTTTTTTCTTCTTTTCTTTCAGTGTTTCTGGCCTCCTGTATATGTATGGACCCTTCAATAGCTTGTCACTGTCCATGCACTTTGCAGAACTGAAAGAGATGGCTTAGCTGAAAGGCAGAAAATTAGAGATGGCTTAAAAAAATTAATTTTTTTTATGTCTAAATTTGAAAAATAGACTTTCCCCAATGTGGCTTCAAAACAAACAGCTGTTTTTTTCTTGAGCTTTCATTTTTCTTTCATCTCTTTTCCTGCACTCCTTGTCTTTGTTTAGCAAAACTCCCAAACAAATCAATGCATTGATTTTCTGCAGAAGACGGAGTTTCTGTCTGATGTTTCATATGCTTTTGAACTGAGAACTGTAGCACTTGAAATTGTTTTCTTCTTTCATTTTTCATGTAAGTAAATCATAGCATTATCTGGTGCTTTTAACTGTAAGGGAAAGTAAACATATCCTTACCTTATAATGACATCAGCCAGCAATCTCAGCACGCATGGGTGCATCCCTTCAGGTCACATGGACTGAGTCGATCCAGTTTGTTTAAATATTTCCTTACTTAATAACCCAAAGGACAGTTAAGGCTTTCTTGCTTTAGACTTTCCAACTGCTCTTGGGGGCCTGGTGCTCCTGAAGGCTGATCTTACCAATAAAATCTGAAGCAAAGCGAATTGAGTATTTTTGCCCCTCAGTTGCTCTATGCAGCACTGTACCATATTTTCCCCAGTCATCTGTTTATTGATGATGCATCAGTAGAAGCCCTTCTTGTTGCCCTTGATATCCTTTGCCAGATTCAACTACAGATGGGCTTTGGCTTTCCTAACTTGCAAACTCAGACAGTGTCTTTGTATTCCTCCTAGTTGACCAGTCCCTGCTCCCTCCTCTTGCGCACTACCTTCTTATACCTGATTTTAGTCAGGAGCTCCTTTTACTATATCCTTGTTTTAATCAAAAGATCCATGCATGCTGCTAGCTACTTTTGCTTGATTCCTTACATATGAGGATGAACTATTGAGCTTGAATCCCAGGGTTGTGGTCCTGCAATTTGTCTTGTTCCCTTCTCTCAGCATCCTGAACTCAACCATCTCATGGTTATGGCAGCTAAGGCTGCCCCTGACCTTCAAATCCACAAAAAAGTTGTGGTGCTTTCAGAGACCTGACAGCTCAGGCTACTCCTCCTGTGGCAGAGAGAGACTTAAATGCTGGTGCAAATGGCCAATATACAAGAAAATGCCTAACATGTTTTGTAATTCTTGTAAAATCTTGTTTTCACTTCTTTATCAGTCTCGAGATGCTATCACTCTTGGGACACACTAAGTAGATGTAACCTTCAAGAAGATTAAGATAAGTTATCTTTCATGCAGACAAGTATCTTGGCTGCATTATTAAAACTGGCAGCTAATTTTCATTTATATGCTTGCTATAAGATGTACTTCTATTTTGATTTTCATTGTGTTGATATTGTTGATAAAAGCTAAATTTTTCATTCTTGCTTATCTGTGTTTATTTGACCAGAGTTCAGTTTAGCTTTATGACTTTTTACTAATGCATTAAGCATATAATGCCCCACAAGATACAAGGTACAATGCTCAGTTCTACTATAAAATCATTGCGCCAAATCCAATTAGCAAAGATTTTTTGATGAATTAACTTTGTCATGGCAGAATATACACTGCACCTGCTGTTCTGTTTAGTGCCAAACTTTGGCCCTCCTACAGTTAAGTCCTAGGTTGTTTTGCTGTTCCTTTTCAGCTTACGTTTTCCTTCTTGTGTTTAGACATCACTGCCTCCAGGCGTCCAAGATTTTTTGGTCTCATTTATATGTATGATTTGCCTTTTCAGTTTGTTCTTTCATCATTTTCAGTACTCTCTTGTTGCAGAACTCTGCAGCAGATCTTGAATTTCCCCTTGTACCTTGCTTTACCTACAAGGTGCTTTGCAAATGCTGCTGCTCCAGACAGGAAAGGCTGACCAATGGAGCCCATGAATGACTGAAACAGAAGGTTATTTAACGAACTAGCCAGGGGAAAAGCATTAACAATTTTAGGTTTTGTGCCTAAATCCCTATTCTGGAGAACTGAAAAGCAGTGTTCTGATATGGTGGTGATTCACATGTTCCCTCCAATTCTGTTCATTACCTGTGAAGAAAAGCACAGGAGATGAAGAGTTTGTCTTTGCTGCATCACCCTCACTGCCTAGAGGCACACAGTGTGTCAGTATGAGGAATACAGACTGTGAAGCAGTGCCAGGCTAAATTTAAGAAGTCCGTAATGGGCTTCAGGTAGGCTACAGACCCGAATCACAGATCTGGCATAACTTGTCATGGCTGACCTTACTCTGCTAATCTCACCAAATACTTGGTTGTGACATTGTTTCCTGTCTTTTTGTACTAAGAGCCTACAATACCTCTTATCCTCCTCAGTCACTATTGTCCTTGGCCAGAATTCTGGCCTGCAGCATCAAAGGCTGTGCCTTTTGGGGCCATTCCTGGATGATCTGCTTTTGATGCGAGAAGAGTCACAGATCTCCTGCTTCATCACCAGCACTAGTGGCATCTACATTGAGAACAGAGGCAGATAAAAGAACTATCCTTTCCCCTCTTGCTGATAAGTGAAGGAAGGGAAGAAAACTTGGATTCAGTTCTGGTATCAGATGCTTCATGGTACTGGGCAGCAAACACAGAGGTTTGAAGTGTGGAGCATCTGTCATCATTTCAGCTGACAGCCTGCCACAACAACAAATCAAAGCGTCAGTAGCTGGAGAGTAGGTTTGCATGGCTAGCATCCATGTCAGATTGCTGTCTTTCAAGTACAAGGAACATGACTGCAGCTAACACAGCAGGGATCACATATCTCCTGACAAAGATCAGCTCTGGTGGAGCATTCATCTGGTGTTTGCAACCCCCAGCTCCTCCTCCTGCTCCATCTTTAGCCACCTGTGGACTAGTTGGCCTAGACCAACTTGAGCAGAGTCCAGTGGGTGCTGATATGCAAAGGAGGTGTTTGCACAGGCTTCATGCCTGACCCTTAGGTTGGGTGGCACCTCCTGTCTACCTAGGAAAGGAAAAATGAAACTTGGCCTTAGGTGGCAGGAAGAAGAAAGCTCTTCCAACAACGGCTAGGATCAAAAAATAACTCTCCAGGATTTTGGGTTTCTTTTGGGTCATGGCATATTGTTCAGACTATCCACTACGATGAGATGTACTTCTGCAGGAGGAACTCTGGTGTTGGTGCCCTAGGAAGGGCAGCCTGTGATTATCACAGCAACCTTTACTGGTCCAGTCCTGGGTCTGAACAGACAGCAGCATCGCACAAGCATGCCCACAGCAAATGGGTACTATATTCCCCCATTTCAAAGACATTCCCTGATGTCTTATAACCTGAGTTATAAGAATTCCTTTCCTGCTCCCAAGAAATCTGCCTGACAGCAGAGCCCTGGATGAGATTCACCAGGTATATCCCAAAATGGTGAGTGCAGCAGAGCCTGTAGAGTATGTTCAGTGACCATACACCAGTGACACCAGCGAGGAGTGGCTGGAAGATAGAGGTGTTCAAGAACTGAGATGGACGCCATAGGGAAGGTAACCCATTCCTAGAGTTGAAGGAGGCAGAAAAGACTGAATAGCTTGCAGCTGGGTCATGGCTAACATTTGATGTAGATGAGGAGCTATTGCCATGAACACTGCTTCACCCAACTGGCACAATGCAAACCCAGCAGCATCTGCTGCTTTCTAGAGAAACTATTTGAGGCCAGGATGAGTGATACCCCATTTTCTTCCAGGGCAGGAAAGTAGAATCATTTGGGCGCTGTTCAAGCTTGATCTTGTTTGTGAGATACACGTACCTAACCAATTTGTTCCTTAATACCACTGTGCTTGCACTAGGAGGGGGTGTGGGACCTTTTTGTACAACACAGCTGGTTGCTATGCAGCTGTATGCCTCTGCAGCTTTTGCTTTTACTGCTGCAGTTGCTATAGGAGACTATCAGATGAAGTGATGAAAGATTTCTACCCTCACTCCCCATGGCATATTGCCTGGCTTTGTGTATACTGCATACCAAGCATCTGATCCTAGCAAAAAATCTATCCCTGCTTTCTTCCTTCTCCTCTGCTGGAAACCATGGAAACCAAGCTGACTTGATCCTGCCATGGACAAAGAATAGAGAGGTGTCCCAGAGATGAGGCCTTTGTCAGCTCCGCTGTGCTACCCTGTTCTTTGCCAAGAATGCTTTCACAACACCACCTATAAAAAAAAGTTGAGGTTTTATTTAATCACAGCTGCAACTTGATTATACTAGTGTTTTAGTTTAACATGCCATATAAGAATATTCTTTGATGCTCCTTGCTTCTGTAAACTCACTGTCATCACACCAGGTATCCCCAGCCATAATAGTATGAGCGCTAAAACCACTTAGATCCACTGCAGTCCTTGAAGTTTTCAAGGCAATGTTTATTTTTTAAATACCCAGGTATTGGGCTGAGCCACATATACATTTCCTGGCTGGGCCATTAGTTGGCCAGGGCATTGCAAGGCCAGTACTCTCCAAGTCATGGAATGATTTGTTGACCTGAAACACTTTCAGGGCTGCAGACAGGCACACGTAACTAGTTTTCCTGGCTGAAATGAGCTTCCCCCACCCACACCCTCTCTTCCCAGTTAAGAATAAACTAGCCTTGCACGCTATTACTCTCATTCAAATGAATAATGCAAGTCCCTCCCTTACACGACACTCATTGAGTGTTCACAGTCCTTCGTAGCACCCTCAGTCTCTTTTTCCCCTTCCAGCACTTTGGGCCTAGAAGAGGCCAATCTGAAAAATGGGACCCTAAAAAGGAGCCACTGGATTCCAGTCTGGGTTGTGAATGACCAAAGGCTCTGCATTATCATCCAGTCTGAGTGACTGTTGTAGTTTATCAAAGAATTGGGGATTTATGCTGAGCTGCACCAGAACATGGGCTGCAATCTTGATCCTGTCTATGCCCCATCTTAAATATTTATAATCTTTTATGGTTGCCCATCCATGTGCAGCTTATCTCTCCCAGCTGCTGAGCTAACTCTCTTTAGGTGGCAAGGGATACAACAGTAGGTACCCAAATCTTTCTCCAAACCCTCATTGGTATGTGAGACCTTATCAAAGGCAAACAACAGTTGTCATCTCCTTGGAGCACATAGCCCTCTGCTGTCCTTTGGCTATAATGAGAACTAAGGAGCTCTCCTCTCTTTAGCTGACATTCCAGGCAGTAAGAAAAAGAGATGTTTCTCTACTACATGCTGGGGCTATGTATGATGTGGCCCTAGGTGAAGTATAAATATGGAAGAGAGATGCACTGTCACAGTCTGCTGGGATAGAGCTGAAAGACTGCCAGAGTGAAGATGACAGAGCGCCATGGCGTTATTCATACTGCCTACTAGGATTGTTCCCATATCCAGACCATGCCCAGGCATAGCTGATGAGTGTGCCAGTTGGAACAGCTAAACACCTACCACAGGGGTTTACTAAATGTTAACCAGCCTGGAGAATCCTTTAGCAGCATTGGATTATGTGCTTGTCACTGTTTAATTCATGTTTTGTCAATACACATAAACTTGGAGTCCATAGAGCAAGTTAACACTCTGGCCAGAAGATTACAAAAGAGACAGCAGAGTGGTTCTACTAAGCAAACAAATTTTCGTGCAGGGACAGAATGAAAATGCTCTGCAATTATCCTACCACTTCATAAGTGGTACAAAATGTTTGTACCATTGAAGCAAAACCACGAAACAGCAGTGTCCTATTCTTGATCACAGTAATTCAAGCTGCAAGCAACAATTACGTTTTGGAAAAGGCGGCAGGTAAGGGCACATCAAAGAGTAGCCATGGCTGTCTGCTCCCTAAAGGAAGGGGATCCAAGAACCAAGAGCAATAGGAGAGGTGACAGGGCAAGGGTCTCACAGCCAGAACCCAGAGTCACACTACCTAAGCAAAGCAGGCAGAGTAGGGCTGAGTTCAGCCAAAGGTCTGTATCCTCAGGCAAGTGCATGGTGATGAGGCAGTTCCAGGTCAAGCCAGGAGGTTAGTCTGCAGGACAAGGTCTGGATCAGTGGGGGCTAGGACTGAATGAGAGACAAATACTCCAATGCCTTAGCGCAGGCAGGGACTGAACATCCAGGGCTGAGTTTAAACAGAGCTGCTGGGCCTTGGGGCAGGGTGATCTAGTGAGGTCCCAGGAAGCACTGGGTCAGAGCTGTTGAGGTGCATTAGTACCCGCAGAACCGAGTCAGGGCAGACTATGCCTAAACAGCAAGTGCACAGCAGAGAGCACGCAGAAACCACAGTCTGCACAGAATCATCAACAATCCAAAGGATTTCAAAAAGAGGACAAAGATTTACAGAAGAAACAGCAATAACATTTTCCTATGGAAATTGGTCAAAAGATGATATGTGAAAGGAATATTACATTGAAACCTGACGAGTGTTTCTACCAGTGAGTGAAATGTACCTGGTTACATTCCCAGCCACTGAGGTCAACTGGCATGGCATGGCCTGGTCGATGCTTGTAAGCTGCCTTGGCTTTTAAGTATCAAACCACATCCAGCTCAGGAAATTCCCCATGCAGGATACAGAAGGAAGAACGGTAATCTGGGCATTTTTTGAGCTTTGGTTATCTAGCAGGGGAAGAGCTATCTTTCCTCTCACAAAGGTGTCAAGAAAGTAATTGGTAAGTAGGACACTAGCCAGTAAATATGTATGATGAAAAGATGCTTGGATCTTCTGTCCAGGAGGGCGCCTGTCCACCAGCTTGACTTACCATTCTATGTTCCAAAACTGGGACATGTAATGAGTTACGGGAGAAAGCAGAGCTCTCTCTCACTCTGCCTGAGCTCTTGCAAAAGCCTCTGGATGATGAGTGCAAGCAAATCCTGGGCTGTCGTGGGCTGACAGCAGAGTTCATTCTGGGACATCCTCAACCTCAATTTCACTACTATCCAAGCTGAGTCTTTGGGCTGTGGAGTGCTATCCAGCCAGGCTGTGATTGTGTTCTTGTGAAGGAGACACCTCCAAACCTGAGAACAGATTGCAGAAAACAGAATAATTTTCCACTTTTCTGGGGCCACATAGGATTTTCCATATCTGAGTCACCCCCTTCTCGTATCTATTTTTTTCAGGCTGAAAAATTCCACATGATTTCTGCTCAGTAGAAGCCAATATGCTCTGATCACTCTTGTTTCTTCCTCTGTACATTCAAGTTATGACTCATCATTTTAAGATTGTGCAGTCAGAACCGTATACAGTAGCAGAATCATAGAATGGCTAGGTATTGTGGGATAGATAGAATAATAGCACAGTAGAATAGCACAGTAGAATAATGGGTTTGGTTTGTTCTCCAGTTCCTAATTTACTTTTTTTTGTCTTCCTTGAGCACTAGTGTTCATCAAGAACGATTGTCAATAGTTCCAAGATTCCCTTCAGGAGTAACAATAGCTCATCATTATACATGGGGAGTGAGGGTTGTTTCCTTTCCTGCAGCTTTGTGATGAGCAACACTGAACTCCCTCTGCCGTTTTATCACACAGCAATTTCAGATTCAAAGATCCTTTTCAAATCTTTGTCATCAGCTTTATTTTTGTCTACTTTGAATAATTTTGACTACTCATTACTCAACAACTTTTCTATGCTATTTATGAAGATACTGAGCCTGCATCCCAGGGTATATTCCTGTTAATACAGGAGCTATATTGTGAAAAGCAGCCATTTAGCCTCATACTTTCTTTTCTCTATTTAATGAGCTCTTTTTTTGCTTGTTTTTTTTAAATGAGGGAACTTTTGGTGATTTTAATGATGAGCACACTTTGAGGATTTCAAAATATTAACAAACAAAAAGCCTTGTTCCTTAATAATTCAAAATCCTTTTCAATGCCTTTGATAAAGTTTCTACTTGGCAAGTTAAGTTTTCTATTAAAATCCAGAGCCATAAAACCAGGTAATAGGAATCTCTGTAAGTCTCATCTGAATTCTACTGCAGAAGAGGGCCCTGCCCACTGATCGTCTTCAAGGTCCACATCCCTTTTCACCTTCCCCCAGTATCTAGTTGTAATGGGACTCTTCTTCCATACAGTTCATAAAGTTATTTGACCTAAGGTTATTTGTCTGCTTACTGTGTCCAAGTGAAGTTTAGTGGCAACCTTGATTGGATATTTTCTTAAAATCCAAGTATACTTGTTCACTGCCTAAAAAAGAATTGTGAGGAACAACTTCTCTCTACAAAAACTGTGTAAACTTTTGATCTTTTTTATCATGATTCACGGATCTATTCATCCTTTCTTTCATTCCACTTTCACTCAATTTTCTTCATATGGGCTTATAGCACCCAGGAGCACTTTTCAAAATTGCATGACATTTACCACTTTCTATTTTTCTGGTAGCAAAGTAGACTTAAGCAACAGGTTGCACACTATGCTTAGCAGTTTGGCAATCTGTTTTACAATCTGGCCACAACCACTAAATCTGTTTGTCACTCTTATTTGTATTTTCCAAGATGTTTGTCTTTCGTCACCTTCTCAAGGGAAAATGTATTTGGGTTCCCAATTTCTAAGGTCCTTTGTGCTTGTTGAAAGTGATAAAGAATCATATGAAGAATGACCCTGAAAACTCATGATTCATAAAAATCTACATGCTTGAAGCACATTCCAGGAAGAGTTCAAAGCACCTCTTCCTTTTGATTTTGTTTTGATCCATGTTGTAACCCTTCTGCTAGGATGCCCAAGGAAGTTGTGAATGCTCCATCCCTGGCGGTGTTCAAGACCAGGTTGGACAGAGCCTTGGGTGGCATGGTTCAGTGTGAGGTGTCCTTGCCCCTGGCAGGGGGGTTGGAACTAGATGATCTTAAGGTCCTTTCCAATCCTAAATATTCTATGATTCTATAATTATGATTTCTGTGTTCATCTTTGAATGCTGAAAATGGAAGATAGATAACTGATGGTAGAGTCATGTATCACACTCAAAGAAGTCAGGAATACAATCTTAAAATATTTTCATATAAATGGAAAGAAACTGGACATAGAGCCAGAAAGGTCTGGGTGAGATGGAGTTTGAAGGCAAAATGATTGCATGGAAAGGGCAGGTGAGAGCAGGGAGAGGATTCCTTTGGGATGAATTTAAATTAAAAGGTGTTTTTCAGCAGCACGCCTAATATGCTCCAGCTCCACATGACCATTCAATCCACGAGACCAGGCCAAGGCTTGATCAAAATAACACTCCCTGAAACATATCTACTCTGTATACTGGTTTCTCAGCACTAGGTGTTTCACTCTACATATCCATACTATTCTTTAATGCAGACATAGTCAAAAGGTGTTAACTCTTCTTCTTGACATCGACTTGAATAAGCCTTTGACTTTCAGCAATAATTTTAATGTTAGATCAGGAACTGAACATAACAAGTCACAAGTGTGAGCCAATCCTACCCATTCATAACAAAGACTGATGGTTGCATAACCACAGGGTCTTCAATATCATCTTGACTGTTTTTAACTCTCTAGTCCCAGAGATTTCTTTCTTGAATATCTTTGAGGTCTGTTGTTGGTATCTTGTACCTCTCAGTCTTATGCAGATTTTCCCATGTGGTC
Organism: Ara ararauna; assembly: GCA_028858755.1. Lineage (NCBI taxonomy): Eukaryota > Metazoa > Chordata > Aves > Psittaciformes > Psittacidae > Ara > Ara ararauna. The sequence continues at coordinate 74,385,305 of CM054377.1, read as the reverse complement.
TGTATGGTGGACAAGTTATCCAAAAAGTATCTCTGTAAAAGGGAGTTCAAAGCAGGAGGTGCAGTATTGTAGTTCACTTTTTGGCACTACTTGTAAAGAAGGTAAGACTGGGTAAAAAAGGCTTTGTAGAGAGAAAAGAGAGTGTTTAGTGAAGCAAATAGAAACAAACAAAATTAAGGGAGTGCTTGCTCCATTGTAATTTGAGCACAGATACCTCATAGCCATGAGCTATAACAATTCTATGGTTAATGGCAATGGGACCAATCTTGAAGTATTGATGTTGCATTAAATTGATACAGGTGTATCTTACGTTATATCTCCTAAAGAAGTTAAAAAAAAAAAAAAATTGTGCCAAACCACTGAAAGAGAAGACAAGAGCAGAAATAGTGCTTTCCTTAGAGGCGTGGCTGTAGGACTTTCTAGAAGACTGGGCTGAGTGTTCACCATTTGATTTGGAATGACAGAATTTGGACAACTCCTACAGCTGCTATAATGCTGTGCAATCTGATGAATCACTGCTGCACATAAGCACTGAGTCCTTGCTGACTGACACTGATTGTAGCATTTTGAATGCACAAATTATAACTTAAAATCATTATATGAGACAGTGCAAAGGAAAGGATTTGCTCCTTTTAATCTTCAGCTATTAAAAATTTATGTAGCTATTCACATGGAATAAAGTGATATGTCATTTAAGTCCTAGCATTTCCTCTCTTGTGAATGCACGTAGTCGTTATTGATCCTATTATCATAAACCATTTACCTCTTTACGCTGTAGTGTGAGATTTTTCAGATGACGAGCTCAAGTCTTCAAGTAATTCATGCCATCATCTTTCTCATGTCCTCAGGAGAAACACAGCTGAAAAGGTAGGACAAATAATATTGATTAAAGTTAATAATGTAATTTTTTACATCTGAGTTTTATGTCCATCTATCATCTTCTGTTAATCTGTTGCCTCATTTTTAACTTGGCCAGTACCTCTATCCACACTCAATTTCTCATTTCTTCTTCTCCTTATTGTTTAGCTCCAGACTTCCCAACATGTCCCAGGTCACACGGGGCAATTGGCTAGGACAGGGGCTTGCTCTGGTTTGTTGTGTCTTCCTTTGCCCTGCTAGGTTACTTCTTAATTCTTATACTTACTTGAAACTAGTATGGGAACAAAGATTGTACTCACATCCTTAAGGAAGCATGTGTTGTTAGCCTGGTGGTAGCCTGATCTGAAGACATGCAAACATCAGGGAGCTTTTCTCATTCCATTGTATGTTTGTATATCAGAAACCTTATACAGCAGGAGAGAAGAAGAAAATAGAAAAATCTCCTAAGGAACTGCAGAAATCACTGATATTTCGGAATCTGGAAACTAAAGAGCTAGGTAAAGGGTAAAGGGGATAGAAAAGTGATCCTGGCCAGACCCCTAGACACAAGTCTTTGTGCTTGCATATTGGTGTAATAGTATGATGTAGTTAAGTCGATACTTAGAAATCTAAATAAAACCAAAATTATTTTCCTCTTCCATATGAACTCATCTTGAAATTAATTGCATTAATTCTTACATGAGAAATGGGAAGGGAGAGCCACATTGTACCTCCAGGTGAAACAAACAAACAAACAAACAAATAAATAAATCTCCAGAAATCCACAAGACATTTTGATGTTGGCCTTCAAAAGTTCTAGGAGTAATTTCAGCTGGCCTGAGATGTCTGCTTTGCAAAAGCTGTAGTTGACAGCTCCTGCATGGTGGGTGTGCAGAGTGCTGGTTAACGTATGCTTGGTGTTCAAGACGGATGGTGCTTTTCCACAATAGAAGAAATCTTGGGCTGTTCGCATGACCTCAAGATTACCATGATCCTCAGACTCCATACTTTCCACACTTACTCATGGCTTTAAATCTTCTTCCCCTTTGATAGCAGAGTTTATCACATCATCTAAAATAACCATATTTTCTGATGTCTGGAAATCAGCAAAAAGATTCCCTTACAGAGAAAAACTGAACCAGAAACTGCCAAGCAACCCTTTTCCTCAGAAGTTGCAAGCAGACAACACGACACCACGTCCTTCTTTCTTTCTTTCTTTTTTTATTTTTGAAATTCACTGTTACCACCCTTTTTAATTTCCAAAGGTGAAACAGAGAGCAGGTTTTCTAATGTATATCTGCTTTCTAAAACAGCCGGGGAAAAATCCTTTTCTGCGGTAGCCAACCTTTCTGGTTAGGTATTTAAAGGCTATTTTCCTCATTTCCCCCTGTTTTTTCTTCTGTGTGGTTAGTGCTTTTGGTAGCTCTCTTTTTCTAAGATCATTTTCCCCAGCTCCAGTACATGTGGGGAGAGCCAGCTCTTTTTATACAGTCAGAAAAGATTTCTTTACCCCTTCAGTTTGTTGCATTCAGAGTAATCACTTTGACTCTCATCCAGGCCTCCTGCCCCTCCAACAAGCTGTAAATTTTTGGTCATATGAATGCAAACATGATGTGTTGGTGATGCCAGGTGCTAGCATAGGGCTGTCTTTTTAAAATACAGATCTGAGGAAGGTTCCACTAACCCTCTGATCCAGAAATACCACAAGCTGATCCAGGTTTGTATAATTCTAAACAAATATAAGCAGTGGAAAATGGCCTCCTGAAACACATGTATTTCTGACAAATGTGAAACAGTCTTTGGCATGCTTCTAAGATGCATGCCATTTCACCACTGAATAAATCAGAGAGGACACGAGTTGTTCTGTGAGATGAAGAGACAGTAAAGCACTGAGATGACAAAGATTGGTTCTTTGACTAAGTTTACTGCACATATTTAACAACATTCCTGCAGCTCTCTTGTCATATGAAGTTTATCCAGTTCTATGCGGTTAATAAGGATAAGAACAGAATTGTTGTTGTACTACGTGCCGTGTAAATGCACACCTCATTTCTGGTAGAGCTCCTCTTTTCCTCTGTCATCTCAAACACTGTACCATATAGGAAATCCCAAGCTCTCTTTTTCCTGCCTAAATGGCAAACAGTGCTGACGATGATCACACTTCTCCCCCTTTATACACAGCATGATGTGTTTCCCAATGCACTGAGCCTCTCCAGTCAGCGTGGCTGTACATTTCTTCCTGCCAGCTTTCCTTATCTGAGCAGCACAGAGGGACATAGCTGTGAGAGCTGAGATACATTTAACAAAGCTCTCTACCCAGCTCCAGTAGAGCTTTTCTGCCATATCCCCAACTGGTCCTGCAGTGAACTTCTCTATAATTAAGATACTTAATCTTGTTCTGTATCTGGTAATAAAGAAAATGGTATCTTTTTTCTTATTAGACATGCCACTATGTTTCACAATAACTGGAGCAAAAACCTTGGAAAAACAGTCATTATATTCAAAGGTGTCTTGTCAATAACTGTGTAACATCAGAAGAGTAAGAGCCCTCTAATCCCCCCCCATGATCTATGACAGACCCCAAGATTTCTTTTGCAAGGTATCTGTCTACCACTGTATCAATTGGACTAGACATCTCTTTGACTATAATAGCTTCCTGGAGGGAGAAACACTGTGTTTTGTGCCTTAATAACACAAACCTGTACATAGCCACGTAGCTGGCAGGGTTATGAACTGAAAGACCTGTACACCATTTTGCTTTCTCGGTTCTATTCCCTCTTTGTGACAGTGGGCTTCTTTGCCATCTCTTTCGCATACATAGTTAAGGTTGGCCTTAACATTTCAGCACCTCATCATCAATGAGCAAAATAATTTCTTCTAAAGGGTAAAAATCTTAGTCACGTTCTGAAGAGCTTTGAATAGAACTTCAGCTTGTCCCTGAACTTTATTCCATCAAAATCAAGTTCTACAAAATGTATATTTTTGAGTGCATTATAAAAAAAGGGGGTGGTGGGTGAGGAAATACTCTTTAGAACATTTAATCCCCATAGCCTGGTGGAGTTTGTTAAATGTTATACTAAACAAAAATGCAAAGAATCTGTTAATCCAGAAGCTTACTTTTAGCACTCAGATCCTGAATGAGATTTACTTTTCCTTCAGCAGCTACTTGTTATAAAATGGCCCTTGCAACCCTTGAAAGTGTTTTCTGCATCCCCACATTTTGTGCCCATAGGTCTCTTACAGAGGCTGTTCTTTACTCTTAAATTCTCAAGATATCTCCAGCTCCAGGCTCATCCCAGAGTTTCATTTGGTTACACGTCTACCTGTCTCAAACAAGCATTCAGAATCATTATAAAAGTTATTTTGTTCAGTCTTTCAAGTCTGCAATTTGGAGACTAACACACAAATGATTATTCATGCCAAAGAGCAGAAAATAACACTCATTATCTTGCTTTCTTTTGCCTTTGTGATTCCTCCCCATATAAGAACGGCAGTAGCACACTAAGTTTTAAATTGGCACTCAGCATAGCTCTTACTGATCCACAGCTGCTTATGTGTTTAAGTGCTTTTTGGACAAATATACTACAATTAGGCCAATTCAAAGACCATGCACCCGAAGTTGTCTGCACATATTGCACTCAAATAAACAAAACAGAAATCGGCAGCAGCGCTATAACCACCTGATGTTCAGCCAGAAATTACTTTCTTGGGCAAGTTGTTCACATCCAGATCACCATGGTAACTGTCAACCTGTAGCACAGCAAACCACATCTGAATACACCGGAGCATTGTGCATTTTCAAAATATCCAGACCTTTTCTTACTGCCTGAGTAATAACAAAAGTTTTTCAAAAACCATCATATAAGTTTGTCCTTTTAATCAGACCATCTTACCTTGTTTTTTGCCCCTGCTAAGAGTTTTACATCTGTGCAATCCCCAGTGGACAAGAAGTCAACTGCAGAACAGATTATTGCCTGTATCATTCACACTTAAAATTGTAACTCTGTGCACCCACAGCCTGTGTTCTTTAATTGCATGCCTATTGTATCTGCATGTGTTTGCTATAGGAACCAGAAATGGAAAACCAACTATTTTGCACATATGGTATTGTCGTGGTTTAAGTCCAGTCAGCCACGCAGTTTTGCTCACCCACTCCCCCCTCTACCTTGCCCCCCACTCCCGGAGGGATGGGAAGGAGAATCGAAAAGAATGCAGCTCTCACAGGTTGAGATAAGAACAGTTTAGTAACTAAAGTATAACACAGACCACTACTGCTACCACCAATAATAATAATGACAAGGCAAATACAAGGAAAGAATACAATTCTCACCACCTAAAACCAAGCCCGACCACGCAGTGCACCCCCCACCCTTCTGGGTCTCTTCTCTCCGTCCTCCATCTTGGGCATGACGTGCTGTGGTATGGAATAACCTCTTTGGTCAGTTTGGGTCAGGTGTCCTGTCTCTGCTTCCTCCCGGCTCCCCTCCTCCCTGGCAGAGCATGAAACTCAGAAAGTCCTTGGCCAGACCAAAACATCACTAAGCAGTAACCAAAACACTGGTGTTATCAGCACTGTTCCCAGGCCCAAAAACAAAAACACAGTGCTGCACCAGCTACCAAGAAGCAGAAAAAAATGACTGCTGCTGCTGAACCCATGACAGGTATGCAGGACAATCCTCCCTCTCAGCTTCTGAGGGCAGGGGTCCTGGGTATACCTCCAGCCTTGGGTGGTAGTGCTGGCCTGGGGTGGCTCCCTGGAGCTCGCAGTGCGATTGGGTGCATGCTCTCAATATACACACAGACTCCCCTAGGAATCCCAAACCCTTCTGCATAACTTCCCCCTACCTGCCTGGTGAAAGCCAGCCATGTCTCTACAGTGTTATTGTAGCTTCTGATTTAAACCATAACATCTCCTTCTCACCATGATTCTTGATACGTCCATAAATTTCTCATACCATATTCAGCTGTTTATCACATTCAGTTACTTTCAGTTCAGGCACTTGCATGCATACTTCAGGAGGAATTGTATAGATTACTGAACTGATTTAAAAAGTAGTCATCATCAAAAGGATAATCACAAATTTGTTTGGAATGGAATGCAAGGTAGCCTCCCCCCCTCCCCCCCCCCCCCCCCCCCCCAAAGGAATAGCAAGGACTCCTAAAGAGGCTGTCAGATCCAAATGGATACAGGCCTCAGAAGCCTAGTCATCAGACCACACTGCAGATTTAACAGAGCAGAGTGCTTTTGAGTATATTATCCCCTCTTAAAGTCCAGTATTTCTCGAGTAATAGAATAGTTAGGAATCCGTCACATTCATGTCACACACGTTCTGGGCAGACAGCCCTTTTTTGACCTTGGGTTTACTGATCAAACAGAAACTCACATTTCCCCTTTTTTAGCTCTGTCCCCAACCATTATGTTACAGATTCAGTCCAAGGTATAAATACTAATAAGTGACAATGGAAAGCGTAACACAGATACCAAAATCATGTGGGCACAGACTGAAAGTCCAAAGTTTATATCTAGCTGACTAAGATTCTATGAACCGTTATCTAATAAAAATAATCACAGAATCATGGAATCATAGAATGATTTGGGTTGGAAGGGACCTTAAAGATCACCTCCCCACCAGACAGATTCCTGGTCTGCTTGAGAGAAAGCTTCTAGTGAAGACACTCATTTCCACCCTTCTCCTTATCACTGTTGATCTCAGACAAAAAAAGGAATGTAAATTAGGGAAAGAAGTCTCAATATCCATAATATTTTGAATATGAAATTCTGATTGAATAATCCCACCAGAAGCTACATGGATATCTGAATCTGAGCTCAACTTGTTGACTATAAGCTTTATAGACTACAGATTTGGAAAAGGAATTTCCTGTTCAAATATTACAGATGAAGGGGTTCTAACCATGCCCTAGAGAATACAGATATCAGAAACATTAAGACCAGCTAGAGGGATGAGGAAATCTTAACTGCAGAAGAATCAGTGATCAATGTATTTGAATGTACATATTACAGTCAATACATTCTGTTGAAATGCTGCACCGAAATATATTGACAGAGACACAGTGGGTAAATTTAGAACCCAAAATGCTAACCAGTAAAAACTACTTCTATTCATGTTCAAGCTTTTGGCAGGTGTTGAAGTATCTCAGTGAGCAAGGAGCAAGCATTTTGTGGCTTACTGAAAGCAATTAACATATGGAATACGCAAGTTTTGTAATGACTCTATACATTGGAGATAGGAGTTTCAAAAGCATAAATTTCCTGTAATGGTATTAAACTTAAATTAGCGCTGTAGATGAGATAAAAGAAGTGCTGGTTATATGCACAATTGCTACTTTTAGCAAACATTTTCTGAGATCAGAGGAAGCAAAACAATCTTTAAAATCCCTTGAGAAGTGTGATCATGGAAGTCCTCAAAACATTCTCTGGTACAATTATCAAGGAAAGGAAAGGAGACCTATCAAACTGCGCAACACTTTGTGTTGGTGTTGCAAAATTACTGTAATAAAAGTTAATCAGAAAATGTAATGAAATTCTGCACAGCACTGCCTAATTTTATTGCAAAGCATTGATCAGTTCACATTCTACCCAATCAAAGACCATGAAGTAATGACAACCCATGCTAATAATAGCACAGAGATCATTAAGAGGTGGCAGGATTTTAATACAAATGAGAAGAGTATTATACTTGCCCATAGCATGTCTTTTAATGGAAAAAAAGCACCCACTTATCATCATACCAGGTACCCCTGGCTTTATAATGTTAGCACAAACAATCTCATCCTAGAAACACACCCATTTGATGGGTTCATATTCCGTATTTCCTTTATGATTAAAAGTAGGATTTGCTCAAGACTTACTTCTGATTAACGCAGGTATTTCTCAACACATGACTATAAAGGAAGTGCCCACCAGATAGTCTCTTTAAGCTACATAGGAATTAAATCTGTTTGGGACTTAGGTTGAAGGTTTGGGCCAAAATGACTTGTATGACCTGTTCAAACTAATTTATTTTTTTGTCAGCATTATTTTTTTTTCTTTTCTTCTCTCTTCCTTGTGAGGTAATAGCCTGTTCTTCTGGTGTATTTTGGAAGAGCTTGTGTATACAGTAAAGAATTTCTTCCTCATATCCAATCTAAACTTCCCCTGTTTAAGTTTGAATCCATTACCCCTTGTCCTCTCACTACAGTTCCTCATGAAGAGTCCCTCTCCAGCATCCCTATAGGCCCCCTTCAGATATTGGAAGGCTGCTATGAGGTCTCCATGCAGCCTTCTCTTCTCCAGGCTCAACAGCCCCAACTTTCTCATCCTATCTTCATAAGGGAGGTGCTCCAGTCCCCTGATCATCCTCGTGGCCCTCCTTTGGACTTGTTCCAACAGTTCCATGTCCTTTTTATGTTGAGGACACCAGAAATGGACACAGTAGCCACTGGAATGGGTTGCCCAGGGAAGTTGTGAATGCTCCATCGCTGGCGGTGTTCAAGGCTGCATTGGACATAGCCTTGGTTGGCATGGTCTAGTGGGAGGTGTCCCTGCCCCTGGCAGGGGGGTTGGAACTAGATGATCTTAAGGTCCTTTCCAACCGTAACTATTCTATGATTCCATGATTCTATGCAGTTACCTATCTAAACCAACTAACCCCTGATCCTCTGATCCTCTCTGATCAGCTATTTCGTGGGACATGATATGTGGTATTATCGCTTTGGTATTCTATCATGTAATTTGAATAAATAAATTTTTCCAAATTCCACTGGGAATTCAGAATTTGGAGTGACTGAATTCAGCAGCTTCAGCAAGGTGAGGCTCCTGAAGTGCCATGCTCCAGGTCCAACCTGTAGTGAGACTCAGCATGGATTCCCAGTAAGCATGCACACACGTACACACATTCGTAGGGTACTTATGTACATATATACATGGCTGTCCCCAGAGATCAGTAGAGGTAGACACATCCAGCACACATGCAAACACAAACAGAACCAACCGCCTCATCCTCTCTGGTTGACCAGGATGAAGATCATTATGAAAACAGAATATTCTTCAAAGATCTCTGCTAGTAAAGTTCTAATTTCCTTCACACTCACTGCTTTCCATGCCTCTGTAAGTCTTCTTTTGCTTTCTTCTTAGCTTTCTGTGAAATAATATTCATGTCAAGAATTTATTTTGCAAATCTGTACTTAAAATATGGTTCAAGGTAGGTTTTTTTCATTCCTATTTCTAAGGTTTTATTCATTAAAAGAAGAATCAACTTTTTTTTTTTTTTTTTAATAGAGACAATTTCTTTGTAGGCAATGTGGATTGAAAACAAACTCTAACAATCAGATTTTAATTTTTGCTGTAATTCATTCATAGTTGCATCACCAACAACAAGGTGACTTGATCCTGATGTCTGTTTTCGACAAAGTGAGGAGACAAGGGCTATGGAGGGGGCTTTGTTATGTCATCTCAGACTTGCAGACGATGTTGTAGAGATCAGCTAGAAGGTCAAAGTATTGTACAGTTTTTGGTTTTCAATAAACGAAGAAAGAGGAAGAATATCCTTTACATGCTAAGCCTGCACGAACCATGTTATAATTGGATGCTAAATAATAGCATGAAGCAATGGTTGAATGAACTGCAATAAAGCTGTAACTTACAATCTTTTAATATTGTATTTGTTCCCATTATAAGGTGAAATAGAAACATCAGGTGAGTTTTAGGTTTATCAGGTTTAACAGATGGTGTTTTGTGTCTGAAATGCACTTGCGATTCCTTGCCTTTTCACTTTTGGGTGCACATGCATCGATTTTTCCTTGTGATAACTGTCTGAAGTAATACTGGTCCAAAGTGGCTTTTTGTGAGCTTGCTCAGTTCTGTAGAAAAAGGAGAGAAAAAAAAACACACAGTGTACAGTACAAAAAGCCTGCATATCAAGTTATCCGGTAATATCTCAGAGTTTTTCCTTGCAACACTTAATTTGCTCTGAGCAGCCTTGAATGTGCAGAACATCAGGTAGGAGAAACTTGTTTAGAACTGAGAAGTTACTAAAATCATAATAGTCAAATTCCTGCTTACAATCTGAAAGGGAGAGCAAGGACTTCTTTTGGGACTAAAAGGATGTAGTAGGATAAACAGCCCCCTTCCCAATATCTAACATGTAGAAGGTAGACTATTTTTTTTCACATGGATACTTGACATTATTGCAAAAACATATTGTTAATTTTTTTGAGTTTTTAAAACAGAAGGGGCTTCCAATTTGTACTCATTCATTCTAAACCCCTATTAAAATCTGAAATCTAGCTACATTTTGACAATAATTGTGGCATTTAAAAAGCATTCCTAGTCCTCAGGCAAAATCCAGCATGAGTTACTCATAACTGTAGCTTGTTACAGGGGGGTGAAAGCTGTAAAAAGTAACATCGGAGCACTTGATCAAAGTACATGGGGGAAAAGAAAATAGCTTGAAGGGAAAATGCAGCTCTCCATCTTACATATGGTCTGAATTGTATTCTTTCACAAGAAAATCCAGGTAGGTTATTTTCAAACAATGAAATTGTTTTGAAGGTCTTAATCAGAAAGAATGCTTCCTCTCCTGTGCTTCTCTCGGTTGTCCTCCACTGTGAACCACAGCCACCTCCTCCACATCACCTTCCTGTTTCTATTAGGCTGAGATGCATTCAGGATCTACCATAATGCCTCAGCACTGAAGCTTCCAGCCTGCAATCTGTTAACTTCTAGGTCTCATTGTGCCAAGGGATCAAATGTAAGCATTAAGCATAGCTCAACTTCCAGTCCATCCAGAATTCATCCAGAATTTTTCAGCACTTCAAGACGAACGAGGATTCAATGACATCAAGGAAAAAGGGCAGGTGATAGGAAAACACTGCCCAGAAAGGAGTAATCTCTTTGACATACGAATCTCTCTTGGAGATTCAGTAAGAATAACAGAGATTTTATATGCAACCAATGAGAAACAGATAGGGAAGAAACAAAGAAACGTGTATTTGTCTCACATTTTGATCAGCAAACGCCTACATTTATGAAGCTAGTTAACTGCCTATGTTTCCAGACTGTACCCAATTTTTAAGCAAACCAAGGTATAAGAACAGTTCTAACTGGAAGGACAAACCCTGACCTATTAACAAACACATAATTCAGTAATCTTTCAGAAAACAAAAGGGTCTGAAAACTGGAGCCATTAAGGAAAGGCAGTCAAAGCATTTGACATCTTTTCTTACAAGATGATCTTTAGCATTTTCTCACTTCCAAGACCTACCAAATATATGTGATGTACCAGACTGAGAGATTGTTCTTCCCCACCTTTTTTGTTTTAATGAAGGCTATTTAAAAAGCAGAGCTCTATACATGTGTTTACAGTACCTTGTCAGGGAAAAAAAAATCCCCTTGTGCTGATGCTCTGAATGTTGTCTCCATGTTACTGTATGTTTCCTTATACTCTTAACCCACAGCTCAAAATTGCTCAGAGCTCAAAAACAAACTGAAGAGGAAAGTCCAGCCAGAATTTTCATTGCTTCTGATGTCACCAATATAGCAGTTTGGAATGCCAATAGAGGAAGGGAGAAGAAGGGAAACAGCAAGTGATGTAGAGTAGACATTATTTTCAAAGGAGAAAGAGATTTTAGGACAAAGATGACTCAGTAGAACACAGTAGGAGTTTGAGGGAGAGGAGATATATTTCTCCATGTCATTCCCAGCCCATTATTTTGTTCCCAAAGTCTTCTGAGGATGGTGATGTGATATTGCATCAGCAACATTTTCACCCATCTGTCATGTTCTCCAAGAGCAGATATACAGACAGATTAGGATTTTCTGACCACTTCATTCTATCGGGAGTTAGTAAATATGTTTGGAAATAGTTTTGCCAAAAAGTTCCAATGAAAAGATTAAATTCACCATAGCAAGTGAAAATAAAAGGTTTCTTTTACATACACCTCTATTTAGTGAAATCTTTCTGAACTTCATATTAGAAAGAGGTGTCAAGCATATTTTAAGTCAATTTCTCACATAGTTTGATACCATGCTTATGCTGAATTTTTCATTTTCAGCTATACTTAATATTTAACACAGTCTTAGGCATATGAGAAAGTGAATAAGATGTGTCTCAGCTTTTGCAAGTATCAGATGTTGGACTAAAGTTCAAGGCAATGCATTTTGGTAAGTTGAAAAACTGTGGAAGCACAGAACATGAGAGGTGAGGCTCCCCCGGACCAAACTTATATTTAAAACATCAAATGACTCTACCTGGGTGCAAAGAAAGGCCATAAACCATTTCATTGCTATTGTTTAGTTTCATTTGCTGAGGTCTTAAAGCAAAATGGATATCATCAGGTTAAATAAATTAAACTAAATATTAAAAGGACACCTGTTATTCCTTTCTTTGATTGCCTTTCATTTTTTTACAGCTCAATTGAAATTGTACTGGCTCAGAGAATGAAATGAGACAGAAGTCCACTGATCAGATCAAAGGCTATATGGGCACTTGGCTTCTAGCCCTTGCTTCAGTGAGCAACTTCATACCTGACTACAAAATATCTAGGTGGCTATGATGTGCTGCTGAGGACTTAAGGAGCTCTGTCCCAAATCAAGCAAAAAATGCATTAAGACCGGGTCTTCTGTAATCAGTCTGAATTCTTCCAACAGCTGAGTACAGCCATCTGACAGTTGCTACACTGAGACTATTTTTTATGACGATGGGAGTCTTGGACACTATCTTTGAACCAATTCTCTTGTGTTGAGTCACCTGTATGAATTAACGATATGAATCCCAAAGGTGTATTGGCATTCCTTCAGTTCCACATAGGCCACTCAGAAGTTATCCTGCATGTGCCTGCTGACAAATATATAGGAAGCTCTCGGTTTTGAAGGTCCATTTGTTTTTCTTGAATGCTTACTAAGACAGTCAGTTATACAAATCCTCCTGGTGAATCTAGACTTGTTTTCACTTTCAGATTTGTTTTCACTTTCAGACTTGTTTTCACTTTCAGGCTTGTTTTCACTTCTAGAAACATACATTTAGAACATGTAGTCTACTGCTTGTTTCATGAGTTCAGGACTAAGATATTTCACTGCCACGATGTTAAGTATCTCTGATGAATTTGCTCCAAGATGGCTTTATTTAAGAATAATTCACTAGAATTGGGCACTCACTCATGTCTTATATCTTCCTGACGTACTTTATTCAAGCAGAGGCTTGGCTGTGTAAGCTGTTTTAATTAACACTTTAATCTAAGCCTTCACCATCTGCTCTCTTTTATAATTACAAAAGTAAAGGGTATCGCACTCTCGGTAGTATCATTAAAATTCAAGATATTAAAGAAAAGACATAAATGCATGCCATTTTATTCATTCCAAGGGCATTCATTTGCTGTGTTCCTTTTTACCATTTTTGTCTCATCTAGTACTCAAAGGACAGAGCAGGGCTAAATGGTGCCAAAATATTTCCTTGACTTTGCTCTTGAGACTGCCTTTGAAATCATGGATGATTCACATGAGCTTCTGAATCACAGGAAAGGAACACATTGTGTAGCAATATCGTTCTAGGCAAATAAAAATTTGGTTTCAGGAAATTTAATAGAATTTTTCTATCTTTTTCTATATCAAATTCTCTAGATTTATCCGTTATGGGGGAAAAGAATATTCATCAAGAATGTAAAAATAAAAACATAGGCCACACTAACAAAAGATGCAAAAAATGAATGATAGAAGTAAATAAGATTCCTTGAAGCATTTTTTGAGTTATTGCAACCATGTTGTTGAAGGGATTGTATTTGAACGTGATCAACTAAAGATCTGAAGAACTTCTAAACCCTTCCCAGTTGTGAGCAACCACATAGAATTTATAGGCACCATTTTGCTCTCTAGTGTTTATATGAGCTCTTACAGGATGTTATTTTAGAAGCAGTTGGACATTTTACAGTGTGATTTTTTCCCTGCAGTTTTGTTTTTTTTTTTTTTGTTATAACTTCTGTTTGTCTGAGAGTACACAAATATTTTGATGAGAGTACAGGGATGCGATTTACTTAGATCTTTCATGCTACTAAATGATTCATTCTATATTCTAAAGATTACAAAGAATAAATGAAGCTATGACTGTAGGAATTTGGATTTAGATGCAATAATAGAAATATCAGTTATGTACTTGTGATCCCTGTGCATTGCACAAGGAGAATTAGGCAATTCAGAAAATATCCCAAAATCCAGCATGTTGACAAGGGCACTGTTTAAAGTTAATAACAGAATGAACACAGTGCGTTTCTCCACAGCATAATGCACCTGACAGTCTGCAGAAGAGCAGTTCATTTTTCCTCCTCCTTTATTTTCCCTCCTTTTTTTTCTTTTTCAAGAGGGATTGCTAAAAGTGCCAGAACTGCTCCTGAATACCTCTCCCACAAACACAGTTCAAACACTGATTCAGTGATTCTGAGACAAGGCAGGCTGAAATCGTGGGACTAACTGCCCTAAATCATTTGCTGAGCAGTGGGACTTCTGGATTCTCATCTATGCTAAAGCTTCTCTGTTCTCTGTTGACTCTAAAGCTGTCTAGCAATTGTCTAAAATTGTCTTAAAGATCACAGACCTAGGACTATTCTTGCTTGTTGTCCTGCTGGCTCCACGAATTTTGCAGTATCTTCTGGTAATACCTCTGGAAATACCTCTGGAAATACCTCACCTTTGCAGCTGTAAGACTTTGTTGCTTTTATGAGCTAAGGGTACTCTCAGCATCTCTAACGAGTGTGCAAGCCACAGGTTCATGACAGAATGATGGCCACAGACACCACTGTCTTAGGGAAAACTGGACATAGGTTGGGACTTTGCTGCTACTCTTTCTAGTTTCAGCATCCCGACTCAGCTTAGCCAGGAGATATTTTAGCAGATGCAGAACGTCAGCTGTAGCATATATAGAACCTGCAACTTCTCTGGGAGTTGACTGGTGAATTTCAGATTTTTTAAGTTCAGTTAGCAACTAAGCAGATGCTTTCTCATTTGTAATTTTGAAGCTTGACATGAGATTCATCTATCTATTGTACCTGGCACCAAGGGCCTTTTCTGTATGCTCTCATTATTGCAATTACCACTGAAGTTGATGATAGCTGCCCTTTTCTGATTGCCAAATTCAATTCCTGCTAGCAGGCTTTTAATTAATTCCGATAATCAGTAGACCAATCATCAGAGGAAGGCAAAAGGGGCTCATAAGATTTCGTTTTGCCCATACTTCCTCCTACTGAAAATTATGACTCAGTTGGAAAGAGGAGGCCAGTATGTAGCACTGAATGATTCATTACAAATATTTCAAAACTCTGGTGGCATTTATCATTAAAGCTTTAGAAATCCGTTTCCTGGAGAGAATCCTGTAGTTCAGATCTTCCAGTATGGGCATGCTGTTTCACCCAAACCAAAAGTGGGCTACAGCAGCTTCAAACAAGGTTTATAGTCTTGGAAATTTCTACCTTCCTGTGAGATAATCTCAAGAAAGTTTGGATTTGTGTCCATTTAGGCTTTTAGAACTGGCAAATAAACACTGTATGTTTTTTGTAGATGAAACCTAAACACAATTTTTGGGGAATTTGGCAGTTGGGTGTTATTCAAAGACTGTAAAAGTTCTTGAGAACTAAGAAAAGGTAGCACATTTTTTTATTAGACTAACTTGGATAGGAAAAAAAAAAAAAAAAAAAAAGGAAAATCTTAATATCCAGAAACTTTAATTTGTGTATGGAGTAGAAGGAACAAATTTTAAAGCTGAACAGAAAGTTGAGTTCTTCCTCCTGTGCAAACCAAAAATAAGCCTATCCTTACACTTGATCATTTTGCTATGACTGCTGAAGCTTTTCTGTCTGAATCTCACTCAACCAGAAGAACAGTAGACCTCTTCCAGATGATTATATGTTGCACCAGTCAAAATCTGCAGCAGCTGAAACAAAGGAGTGATTGCTCAACTTCATTTAAAAGGAAAAGCTGAAGCAGAAAATGTTTAATCTTAGATCACAAAAAATGTAATTAAGGTACAATCTGAGTACCAATAAGCATATAGTATCCTAGGTTCTACCTGCTATTTCTTCTCAGACACTAAAATGTAGGTGATAACTTCTTTACAAGCTCCTGCTGCCAGGTATCTCACCCAGCAAAAGCTGTCTCTGCTGTGCATCAGCTTAATTTCAAAATCCACACTATTCAACAAAGTTGTATAGTGTGGGCGTTCAGATGTGTCCTCACAAAGAGTGTTTAACTGAGATAGTCATGCAGGGCTCAGAGCTCTCTTTTACAGCATGGAGTGATACCGTCACATCTCCTTGGCATAGTTACATGCTATGAATTGAGCAGATAAGCAGTGAGGGAGAGATGCAGTTTGTGCTAGAGTCATGTGAGTAACTGTCTATGCTGGTAAATTAAACATGGTTGAGACTTTTGTTAAGCCCAAAAGTCGACTTGGTGTGAGATGCCTCTGCTGGTAAATTCACTGCTGCAGACTCCCAAGACAACTACACCCCACCTGCAAGTTACTGTTCACAGATTATAACCCAATGCTGGTTACAGATGTATTTGCCAGTCTCTCTCACCTGCCATAGCTGACTTTGGGCCCATGATGTCACTCCCTCTGACTCAACTGCTGCTGATGCTTGAATCAGACACCCACCCACCAATCCTCAGGGACAACCCTTCCCTCCCAATAAGCTCCACATGGCCCAGTTCAGACCCTAAGATCAGGAGATCATCAAGTCCAACCTTTACCCCAGCACTGCCAAGGCCACCACTAAAACATGTCACTAAGGTCCTCATCTGCATGTTTTTTAATGCTTCCAGGGACGGTGATTACACCACTTCACTGGGAAGCCTGTCCCAATAACTGGTCACCCTTCATAACTTCCAAGCTGTAGGAAGGGAAATATCACATTAATAAAGAGCTAATACTAGTTACAGGTAGCACAGAGTGTGGACCAAAGTATGCCAGTTAATAGGTTCCAGGGTCACTCTTTCAGTTTACTCATATCAATACAGCCATATGGGCTGTTGCAGAGGTATCACACCACTGCTCACTCCCAATGCTGTTCAGTAAGGCTGTGCTGTTTTCTCTGGCAAGGAACAGTATGAATTAAAACCGGTGCAAAATAACTGGCTCGGGAGTGATCACTTCCTGGCATAAACCCCAATGACACAGTAGACTTAATTCTAAGGAAAAAGTGCTTGTTGCAAATAATTTGATAAGTTATATAATTTCTCTTGGGAATATTACGCAGCACAGAAAACTGACATACTTTCCTTCACCTGACTGCATAAAAAATGTATTTCATAAAAAAGAGAAACTTGAATTATGAATGGCTTAAGCTACCATAGAAAAAACCAGATACATGTATGGGAAATTGAGAGCTTGACTATGTTTTTCTGTAGCGTTTCTATTGAGATGAATTATGGTTGTTAGCATATGATTAACTTTCTCATTCTTTTTGTTGAAAAAAAAAAAAAGTGTTGAAAACATATACTTTAATACCATACAGTATGTCTGTGATTGTGACTTCTAAAGCTGGAAGAAAATACAAAAGAGACCTTTCTTAATCATCACTTGGTGTTAACACAAAGGCACCAGAAGGAGCAGATGAAACAAACCATTTAAGTTAATATACACTTGTCAAGCAAGAAACAGTATGATGACATGTCTCCAGTCTCTCAGAGGAGAAAGCTGATATCTCAGTAAGCTACCCAGTACAAAAATAGGAAATGAAGTCAAGAAATGTAAAGCTCTTCCATTCTTATCTTTTCTCTTTGCACTAATAAATTATTATGTTTAATGTTATGGGATTTTACAGAAGAGAAAGCAAGCCATAGCTTGTCATCAAAGCTTGACAAAACCAGAAGTTCTCTATTATTGTCAACATACAATGACAATTTTCATAGAACTACAGGTGTCAGCTCCCTATAAATACTTGTGCCTTATTATAGGTAAGCCGTACTGTCATGGGTTCAGCAGTAGCAGTCATTTTTTTCTCCTTCTTGGTAGCTGGTGCAGCGCTGTGTTTTTGACTTTTGGCCTGGGAACAGCGCTGATAACACCAGTGTTTTCAGTTACTGCTTGGTAATGTTTTGGTCTGACCAAGGACTTTCTGAGTCTCATGGTCTGCCAGGGAGGAGGGGAAGCCAGGAGGAAGCAGAGACAGGACACCTGACCCAAACTGACCAAAGAGGTATTCCATACCACAGCACGTCATGCCCAGGATGTAAAAACGGAGGGCAGAGACCCAGAAGAGGTGGGGTTCACTGCTTGGTCAGGCTGGGTATAGGTGGTGAGCGATTGTATTCTTTCCTTGTATTTGCCTTGTCATTATTATTATTGGTGGTAGCAGCAGTGGTCTTGTGTTATACTTTAGTTACTAAACGGTTCTTATCTCAACCTGTGGGAGCTGCATTCTTTCGATTCTCCTTCCCATCCCTCTGGGAGCGGGGGGAGGAAAGAGGGGGGAGTGAGTGAGCAAAACTGCATGGTTGAGAGGCTTAAACCACAACACATACTAAGAGGACAGAAGCAATCGAATGAAAACCTATCCCTTACTAAACAAAATAACAGTCAATGGAGTACCAGCAAGGCCATGTAGAAGATTCTGGATGACACATGTAAATCCCATGCCTCTGTGAGAGGAGTTACTGTTGCTCTTCTTGCCTCACTGAGGGTGAGCATAAGAGAAAGCTTTGAGCACTCTCATGGAAGTCCAGCATGATGGTTTGTTCCCAGGTAACATATTTTCAACATGATGATGTCAGCAATAAATCTGTATATATAAACATACTAATAGAAAATTAATAAAATAGAGAACAATACAATGAGTGCAAATTGCAACACATGGTTTAGTGGGAGGTGTCCCTGCCCATGGCAGGGGGGTTGGAACTAGATGATCTTAAGGTCCTTTCCAACCCTAACTATTCTATGATTATATGAATCTATGATTATGCCAGTTGCAGATGGTGCATAACTCATAAAAATGTCATATTAATGATGTCTAGAAGTTTGTTCAAATCCTCTTGCAGTCTTGACAATCAGGTCAGTATCATACCTGATAGCAGTAGTAACCTGGTTTTGATAAGTAATTGCTTTTTTATACTTGGTGATTAAAATTTCAGGTTCTTCAGTTTGAGAAGGTACCATGTTCCATATTGGTCCTAAGAATCCTGTACAAGTTGTAGGCCAATATTCCTCCAGCAGCAATGTGAATTAGGTTTTTGGTTTCTCTGAAGCCATTCTATCATTATACAGAACATCACAAAACAAAGCCAATACATATACAACCCAATTTTCACTGAAGTACAATCATGCGGTTATCATACACTTAGCCTAAACAGCAGGTACCTGGGGTCATATTGTGCTTACAAGTGTCTTGTATTACTAAATGTTTGTGGTTTCCCCTTTTTACATCCATGAACATAGATTAGATTACCTTTGTTATCCATGCATTTGGTTGCTTGAACTGGCAGACATGTTCTAGTAGCTGCAATAATGGAGAGTGGACTGTATTGGTAAAGGGATTCTTCTTTACTTTCCCTATTTAGGGTGCAGTGATAAATAGATACACTTAACAGACTACTTTTGCTTGCTCCCCTTAAGCTTTAATAAAATGGAGTTTACAATACTAGCACAAATAAAATAATAGAGTCCCTAACATGGCAGAATTCCCACTATGGTTTGTTTTTCATCTTCATTTATAATAAATATTTGCATGGTAACAGAAGCAATGATACTGCTGGTATTGTAAACAAATTTGTAAACACAAGCATACATATCCTTGAAAATCTTCTGGAGTTTTTTACAAGGGGTTAGGATAATAGTCAAGGCATTGGCAGTTGCATCCTTTCCATTTATAATGTCCATAGTCTGACAATTATAGCTTGTTTGCTTAATGGTCCGAGCCTGGACACTTTATTACTAGTGATTTCTAAGTTGATAGAATCCAATGTTTCTGTGCTCAATCTAACTGTTCTTAATGCCCTGGAAAAATCCCTAACCATGCAGGTTTTACAGTTTGCAATCTGGATGCAGTGTGTGCAAGGTAAATGTTATCCAAACCACTCATTACTTCAGCTGTGGTCATAGTAAATTTCCACCCCTCAGAGGTACATGTCAAAGGACTTTCCCTGCCCTAAGGTTTGCTTGTTGTTGATTTTAGACAAGCGAATCCTTTTCTTTTTTTTTTTTTTTTTTTTTTTTTTAACGATCAAATCCACTGGTTATAACTATATTATCTGCTTGTTTCTTAGTAAGAAAACAACCTCACCTTCCAGCATGCTCATGCAAGTCACATGCTCCAGGGTGTCCAAATCATTCATGCAGCCATTCAGCAATCAAGGCAGAAAAAAAGCCTTGAGTCCTGAATGGTTAGGCAAATACCATCATTTTCTGGTGTGCTGCTACATGCCCTATAGTAACAAGATGACAGATGGCAATATCTTATATTTGATACCAATATTTGCTTCTCTAGATATGAGATATATTGGGAATTTGCCCAATTTTCTAGCTATTGTGTAGCATTATGCCATACAGCATAGGAATCAGTATATATGGCTTGTGTCCTACTTCTAAGAGCTAATAGCACAGCACAGACCTCTGCTAATTGAGCATAACGTCTTATTTGCTCAATTATTAAGGGTTCTTTGGGTACAAATACAGTAGCAGCCATTCCTTGCCATTTACACTGTATTTTTTGAGCGCTCCTGCCAGTAAACCAGACACCATCTGGTTGATGGGTTGAATTCAGGCATGCTGGCTAGACGAATAAGGAGGCTTCATGTATTCAATGGGCATTTCTATATGTGCCACAACTTCAGTAATTTTATTCTCCTTAGTTAAGCCAGATACAATTTCATGATGATAGACATACAGTACTCACCTTTGTATGGGGGCCTTACATGCTACACCTAAAGGTGCCAGTTTACCAGAAGCACGGGTTTAAGAATTGGTATTGACAATGGTATATGCTCCTTCTCTGGGTAGAGGGTTCAGTCACTGCCTGTCCTTTGTAAGCTGCTGACAGCATATTCTCATAAATGGAATGAGCACCGCCAGATATACACATATACTGCACAACAGTGACCTCCTGTGGTAATTTTAATGTTTCTAGTTATTTACACAACACCGCATGGACAATGGTTGGACTGTTTAAAACATGCATTAAAGGAGTAAATGTATATAGCAGAGTCGCTCCACCTGCATCTGGTACATATCATAGAATCGTAGAACAGCAGGTTGGAAGGGACCCCAAAGATCATCTTGGAGGACAAGTCTTACAAGAAGCAGTGCAAGTGCAGCGACCTGACCTGAGCTGTGTTTGGTGCCCAGTAACTCCACACAACACAACACACCCCCTGTCCTGAGTGACCAAAACGGAGCCCAAAGTCATGGCCTAATGAACTCAGTGGACGTTTTGTAGACACTGGGCATTTTAAGGACATTTTACAGGTATATTCCATAGACCAAGGAATTATATCTTTGTATTATATCAAAGGATGAGGAATGGTGATTAATGAGTTAATTGGACAGTGTGGGACCTCAGCATGATGTAAACAGTATGGAATAAAGGATGGAGAATGTGCTGGTTGAGGCTGGTAGAGAGTTAATTTTCTTCGTAGTAGCTAGTAATCCAGTGTTCTGGATTTGTGCTGAAAACAGTGTTGATAAAACAGGGATGTTTTAGTTATTGCTGAGCAGTGCTTACACAGAGCCAAGACCTTTTCTGCTCTTCTAGGCTACGGGTGCACAAGGAGTTGGGAGAAGCCACAGCTGGGAGCTGACCCCAACTGACCAAAGGGGCATTCCATACCATATGATGTCATGTTCAGCATATAAAGCTAGCAGAAGAAGAAGAAAGGGAGGACATTCAGAGCGATGGTGTTTGTCTTCCCAAGTAACCATTACACACGATGGAGGCCTGCTTTCTCAGGGATGGCTGAACACCTGCCTGCCCATGGGAAACGGTGAATAGGTTCAGTTTGCTTGTATACGTGGTTCTTGTTTTACCCATTAAGCTGTCTATCTCAACCCATGAGTTCTCTCACTTTTCTGATTCTCCCCCTCATCCCACCTGGGAAGAGTGAGCAAGTGCCTCTGTAGTGCTTAGCTGCCAGGTGGGGTTAAACCACGGCAACTGCCAAGAGAGGAAACATCTGTGTTCTAGTTTGGGTCAAAAGGAAAACCAAGACAGCTCAGCGTCATAACCCATACAGCAGAACACAATACACAACTGTCTAAAGCTCTATAAATTACCAAGACCTAGGCAACTGCTTTGGACTCCCTCTATGACACCAAAAATGGTCATGTCCCTAATTTTGCAGAGACAAAAGGCCTGGTTCTGGCATTCATGAAAAGACCGAATAGACTGCTGCTGCTTTCCACCACCTTCAGAAGCTCACAGGCTGCCCTTGCGCTCCTCGCCTGCACGCCCACCCCAGCTCTTGACGATGCATACACTGCATGTATGGGGAAAAGAGAAAACCTCGCGCCTTCCGTGGGCGCTCCTCGGTACCCGCTCAGGCGCGGGTACCAGACATCCCCCTCACTCGGGACAGACCCCACCGTCCGCCACCTGCATCGGGACAGGCGGGCAGGGCGCAGCTGCGCCCCCGCGCAGGCGGAGCCGGTGGGCAGGTGAGACCCCGCCTCTGCACTAGGGAGGCTCCGGCTGTGAGGGGTGGGAGGCGCCGGCAGTCGCTTGGAGTGGCGTTATGGGTGGTCGGTGCTCCGCTAGGCCTCCCGCGGCGGGAGTGGTGTCAGCCGCACCCGTCTCGTTCTGCCTCCAGGCGTAGGCCTTGCCCCTCCGGAGGGGCTCGGAGAGTCCCGGTGGGCAAGTGGAGAAGTTGTAGATAGGTGTGGCCGCTTCGCTGTGTCTTTCTTTCTCTGGCCTTTCTACCTCAGAGTTTCTCCGTTCCCCGCGGCAAGGAGAGGTGTGGCTTTCTGGCGGGCCGTGACTGTGGGGTTGAAGTTAACGGCGCGGGGCGGCGCAGGGGGTTCGCAGGGCCCAACCGGTTTGTCTCACGCCTGGCCCTGTGCCTGCGCTGGAGGTGCCGGTGCCTGGGTGCTAGGCTGCCTCTAGCGCTTCACACGGTTGCCGAAGCCAAGTTGGAGAGAAGGAGCCTTTTTTTCTGAGTGTCAGGTGAAGAGCTTGCTGTTTGGATGGGTACTGGGAAGATCCTGTTGGGGAATGTGGAGCCAATTGCTGGCCTTCGCATATTTCTGCAAAGGCCAGCAAAAAGAGAGTGCCATCGTTGCGGTTTCTTTGACAGCCAGTTCCTACCTGGCTGAGTTTCAGCAAGTACTGTCTGAGCTCTTAAGTTATCTTTGCCATCCCAAAGTCATCCCACCTACTGTTCTCCTTACATGCTGCATGAGGGCATTTCCTCTTTTTGCAGGGCTCTTCTAGAAGATGTCAGGTGGAAAAAAAAAAGCACTCTGAAGCACTTTGCCCTCTAGGTGAAGCCTAGTGCTGCTCAGCCTGTTTGACCGGGGTTCCCGATCCCCTTTAGAGGAAGTTTTGATTTTATTTCATAATCTTAAGCCATGGTGTGCGGTAATGATTCAGGAGAGTGGCAACCCAGCAAAGTACAAAGCAGAGCCTTTGGGATAATTGGGCTATGCAGTTGCTCATGGACCAGTTAGGGAAGTGACAGCAAGCATAGTCTAATGTTTTTTGCTTCTGATACCAGAAAGAGTAAGTGCTTTGGGGTATTATTCTTGGACATGAGTTGCAGCATACTTAACATGTATGTGTACCTAAGAGCTCTTTAGTAGGCTGCCTGCCTTAAGGTAGTTTACTTACACCCACGAAACGGCATTTGATGTGCTTGATGTAACTTGGTGAGTGTCGTGTGGCATAATTCCTTAGTCTGTCTTTTTCTTCCTTGTCTGCCACTCCCTTTTCCCAGTAATGAGGATTTGTTTATGTTTTCTTTTTGCTCAGTAGAATTTGAGAAAGTAACGCATCTAGAGGTAGGGTGTTGGGTGTTCAGGTGCTTTTTGCGGAGTGGGGACTTAGTTTGATTGTTTTACAAATAAAGCCCTGCAAACAGATAGGTACTGCCTTTGCTTTTGTTAATGTGTGAGGAGGAAATGGAAACGAAAGCTTAAGCGCTTCTTGCTGTCTGTGCCTCTTGCTGCTCTTGGTGTTCCTGGAAATAGTTTTCTTCATGAAGATGCATGATCCCCTGTATTAGAACACAGTGTGTGAAACTTGAATGCTGTTTCAAAACTGAAACCAAAGTTCCGTTGTTGCATCTGATCCTCTAGACATTGTGTTCACCAGAATAAGCAAGCCTGGTCTTCTGTCTCCAAGCTGAACAACGCAGCATGTTGCTCAAGTACTAGGTGAGCTCAATTTGTTAGTTGCCTGGAAAAGGGATGCTAGCAGTTAGGTTTTACCATAAGTATTTCCTTTTCCATTGTGTCCTCAACATAAAAAGGATATGGAACTGTTGGAACAAGTCCAAAGGAGGGCCACAAGGACAATCAGGGGACTAGAGCGCCTCCCATATGAAGACAGGCTGAGAAAGTGGGGCTGTTCAGCCTGGATAGGAGAAGGCTGCATGGAGACCTCATAGCAGCCTTCCAGTATCTGAAGGGGGCCTGTAGGGATGCTGGGGAGGGACTCTTCATGAGGAACTGTAGTGAGAAGACAAGGGGTAACAGGTTCAAACTTAAACAGGGGAAGTTTAGATTGGATATGAGGAAGAAATTCTTTACTGTGAGAGTGGTGAGGCACTGGAATGGGTTGGCCAGGGAAGTTGTGAATGCTCCATCGCTGGCGGTGTTCAAGGCTGGATTGGACAGAGCCTTGGGTGGCATGGTTTAGTGTGAGGTGAGGGGGGTTGGAACTAGATGATCTTAAGGTCCTTTCCAACCCTAACTATTCTATGATTCTATGACAGTAATACCACATGCCACTAACGGGATCAGACAAGTCAGTAACCCTGAAGAGCCCACTTCCTCCAGTATCCCAGATTCCAGGTCTTGGTGACCTTGCAAATACTCCACATGAAATGCCATCCAAGTGCCGCAGGAAGTGGATCAAAGAGACAGATTCAGCTTATGTCAGGCTGGCAAAGCAAGGAGGCCAACCTGGTGGGTGTCTGCCTTGCTCATTTGGTTTTCCTTTGTTTTCTTTGGCTGTGGTGGTAGGAAGTGCCTGTAGATACTACAGAAGAATCCTCTGGAATTTTGAAGTTAAATGAAAAGTTAATGAGTGATGTCACCTTCTCAAGCCATCCTTATAGTCAGTTGTGTATAGGTACCTTTTATCAAAATGTGTAGTCTCGCACTGTATCTAAGCAAATGATGACAATTTAGCTGCATTTCAGTGAGGTCTTTATCATTTATGCTTGGGCTGTTTAAGTCGCAGTCTGGTGAAAGTGATGTCACAAAAAAGCTTCATCAGAGAACTTGGTTGAGGTTTATAAAGTGGGTTTTTTTGGTTTGTTTTTTTTTTTTTTGTGATGACATTCAGTTTGTTACAGTGCTGTACGTATTTGTTCTTGTATGAAGGTGATGTATGGTTTTGTTATTTCCTTTATCTAAGAAGGAAGCTTGAGGAACTTGAGCATGCATGCTCAGAGCAAGGTGACAAATCCAGAAATAAGAATTAACAGATCAGTAGAAACATTTCAAAGCATTTAGAGCAAGATAAAGCACAAGTGGGACATAATGCTGCAAGGTTCTGACTCTCCATTTTATGAAGGGAAACAAATGCTCCTTACTAAATAAATCGGTCACTTTTTCCTGATAAAACAGCAACCTGAAAACAAAGGTAATGCTTTTGCAACCAGATAAAAGTCAGAAAAGTAGCAGATTTTGTCTTTTTCTCTCAAGACCTACTGAAGCACTACACTGCTGTGACAAGTAAGTCCTCTCCAGCAACATATGCTGCACCTGACTGGTACTTGCACTGCTCCAATCCTCCAGGGACCAATAAGCCATGGTAAGTCTGCTGAGACCTCACATAACTTCTTGGGTTCTTCACTTGTTAGTGTTTAAAATGCTGTTGTACTAAAGTAGAAGATATGTATCCCTTGTATAATAAACAAGTGTTAAATCTTTGTCTGTAGGAGCTATGTTTCCTCTCTACCAGATTATATAATTCACAGAGAGTTTAAGGCTGATGAGCATTGTGGTAACCATTATGAGAGAAGAAGAGGCCCTTTTGATTTTGATACGAAAACTGTTTGGCAGCGGGATGCTGAGGACAAAAAAAAGGCAGAGAAAAAGAAGGTATGATGGAGAGGCACTCTGTCACTTGCTTGGTTTGTAGATCTTGTGAAGACATTTCTAGCTGGGCCTGTTACAGAAGGGAAGCTGTAGTCTACCCAAGCTTCTGTGTTCCGGAAACAATCTTTATATTGCAGTTAACTGAGAAGAAAGCTGTGTTTCTCAAGTGCAGTAGGTATAGTATAAGAAACAGAAATGCTGTTTCCAGTCACATTATATATTGCATATGCCAAAGTGTGAAAGAAGGCCAATAGTTAGTTTCTATCTCCTTACGCTTTATTTCCCCTGCAGTTCACTCTTGGTGAAGAGAATTCTTGTTTAGTAATCTTGGGAGAAGAAGAAATGAGAAGGAGAAAGGAACAGAAGACTGTTCCAAAAAAGGAGTGTGCTTTAGTTTAAGGTGCAAGAGAATCTCCAAAGATACTGCAGTAGCTGTCTTTGAACAGAAGATATATGCAAGACAAAATAAGTATAGCACAAGCTATGTCCAGAACAAACCTTTCTGTGGTAATCTTGGCATTTTGTCCAGGAAACTTCTGTCCTCCCTCTTTCATCCTTCACGTCCTTGCCTGTTTTAGAAGTTGAAGCCTTATGGTTTTGTTAATATTCTCTGTAATCTTGGTTGCCTAATTTACTGTAGGTCTTTGAAGTATTCATGGAGAAGTGTTTGATGTACTTGAACAGAGGAGAGGATGTTGGATATTTTAGGAAAAAAAGTTCTTAGCCTCTTGCTGAGATGCATAACTAGTGTAAATTCAGAGCGATGGTGTGTACAGATGGGAACACCTTATTACTGAATAGGTTAAGGAATGTTTACTTAATCTGTGGAAAGAGGCAAACAAGCAATGTGTGCTTACACTATAATTTGCCTGGTGCTTGTAAGTGAATCTTTTTTTCAATCAGAGATATAAGGACTGAAAATGGAAACTTGGCTTGCCACGGGGTCTCTTGAAAGGTTAAACTAGGATCTTCAGTACTCCAAAAGTCAAACTTTGGTAACAGTAAGAGTAATGCAAGTATATGTGATGACTGGTGAAGTGAGACTGAGGTCCATTTCTGTTTGTGTGAAGTTTGACAGAGACACAGTTTCATTCAGTCATGTGAATGAAAGTTTCCATATGTTTTATTTAGCACCAAATATAAAGCAAATATATGTTATATATTCAGCTCAGTTTCAAAATCTGCTGAGGCCCTGAAAGATAATCTACACTGCTCTTTTGGAAGCTGAAGTTGAGTTTTGTCTGAGGTGCTAAATCTATCAAATCTTTTTCTTTAGGATTAGGTGCCTGACAAGGCAGATTCTGTGTCTCTAGCTTTAGCTTTACCTCCACACCACCATCTCTGGAATGGTTGTCCTTCATAGTACCTTTCTTGTACCCTGAAAAGTGTCTTGTATATCTTGAAACATTGCACGATGCTTCTTTCGCAGCTGCTTCTTGTATCTCCTTTTACAGGAGGTTTCTATCCTGTGCTTACAGACTACCTTTCTGAAGAGTCTTGAAGTAAGACAGTGGAACTAGCCCTACCAAATGGTCTTGACTTCAGTTTTCTTACTGTACATCTTGCATGTTGAAATGTAAGAGATATATTTCAAAGCACCACAAGCAAATTTCTAAGCAATATTCAATTCGTTTGACTGCATGATTGTATTGCAGCAACAAACTACCTCAACTATTGAGACTGAACATACTGAAAATATTTTTCAATCCAGTCTGACTAAGCAGTTGCTCAGAAGACGCTCATGGAGGTAAATCACTTAGGGTGCCCTTAGGGACAAGTGCAAAAACATTTTGACCTCTAAGGGTACCTCTTCAACTCAGTTTGGAAAACATTGTTCCCAGGTGGGCCCTTTCTCTAGAACATGAAGCTTTTATGCCACTTTTTTCTGAAGTATTAGAATCTCCACTGTTCATCATATTATTGTTCTTAATGTGTAGAGGAGGACTGAAGATCAGGAGGGCCATTACATGGTTCTCTGTGCCTTGGGATGGATCCTGTAGTTCCTCCTTAATGCCTTAATCACAGGGATAATTCTCACTCTTCTGTGAACTTTGCAGCAAAATGCTGCAAAGATGTGTTAGTGCATGAAGGATTTAGCCTGTATGCTCATGGCAACATGATGGTCTACGAGCCTAGGTAAGCATATTTTGCTTATGCATCATATGGACCAACTGGGTTGAGTTGAAAATGCTATGACTCAGGAAAGAGGCAGGCATGTGGATGAGTGAGACATCTGTTGCAGGGTTGTATCATGGTTGGCATCAGCATTAACAATCCTTCTGCATCATCAGCAATATTTTTACTTCATTTCTGAAGAAATCCCTTTTAGTCACTTACCTGAAATGTGTATGTGTATATACATGTCCATACATAGAATCATAGAATAGTTAGGGTTGGAAAAGACATTAAGATCATCTAGTTCCAACCGCCCTGCCATGGGCAGGGACACCTCACACTAAACCATATAACCCAAGGCTCTGTCCAACCTGGCCTTGAACACAATGCTTCAAGTGAGGTCTCACGAGAGCAGAGTAGAGGGGCAGGATCACCTCCTTTGACCTGCTGGTCACGCTCCTTTTGATGTAGCCCAGGATATGGTTGGCTTTCTGGGCTGCAAGCGCACACTGAAGCCGGCTCATGTTCATTTTCTTATCGACCAACACCCCCAAGTCCTTCTCCGCAGGACTGCTCTGAATCTCTTCTCTGCCCAACCTGGAGCTGTGCCTGGGATTGCTCCGACCCAGGTGTAGGACCTTGCACTTGTCATGGTTAAACTTCATCAGGTTGGCATCAGCCCGCCTTACAAACATGTCAAGGTCCCTCTGGTCCCTCTGATGGCATTCCTTCCCTACAGCATATCAACCAAACCACACAGCTTGGTGTCATCGGCAAACTTGTTGAGGGTGCACTCAATCCCACTGTCCATGTCACCCACAAAGATGTTGAACAAGACCAGTCCCAACACCGATCCCTGAGGGACACCACTCGTTACTGATCTCCAGCTGGACATTGAGCCATTGACCACAACTGTTTGCATGCAGCCATCCAGCCAGTTCTTTATCCACCGAGTGGTCCACCTATCAAATTGATGTCTCTCCAATTTAAAGACAAGGATGTCATGTGGGACAGTGTCAAGCACTTTGCACAATTCCAGGTAGATAACATCAACTGCTCTACTCCTGTCCATCAGTTCCATAGCCCCATCATAGAAGGCCACCGGATTGGTCAGGCAGGATTTCCCCTTAGTGAAGCCATGCTGGCTGTCACCAAGCACCTTGTTATTTTTCATGTGCCTCAGCATGCTTTCCAGGAGAATCTGCTCCAAGATTTTGCCAGGCACAGAGGTGAGGCTGACTGGTCTGTAGTTCCCCGGCTCATCCATTTTCCCTTTCTTGAAAATGGGGGTTATATTTCCCTTTTTCCAGTCATTGGGAACTTCACCTGACTGCCATGATTTTTCCAATATGATGGACAGTGGCTTAGCAACTTCATTTGCCAGCTCCTTCAGGATCCATGGATGGACTTCAACAGGTCCCATGGACTTGTGTGCATTTAGGTTCTTAAGATGGTCTCGAACCAGATCCTCTCTTACAGTGGCCCTAAGGTCTTCATTCTCACAGTCTCTGCGTCTTCCTTCCAAGACTTGGATGGTGTGGTCAGAGCATTTGCCAGTGAAGACTGAGACAAAGAAGTCATTAAGAACCTCAGCCTTCTCCAAATCCAGGGTAGCCAGTTCTCACAATAGCTTCTGGAGGGGGCTTCCTTTGCCTCTAATCTGTCTTTGATTCACTACATACCTATAGAATCCCTTCCTGTTATCTTTAACATCCCTAGCCAAGTTTAATTCTAACTGGGCCTTAGCTTTCCTAACCTGGTCCCTAGTTTCCCGGACAACATCCCTGTATTCTTCCCAGGCAGCCTGTCCTTGCTTCCACCTTTTATAAGCCTCTTTTTTCCTTCCAAGTTTCCTCAGCAGCTCCTTATCCATCCAAGGAGGTCTCCTGGCCCTCCTGCTGCACTTCATTCTAGTTGGGATGCAACACTCCTGAGCTTGTAGTAGGTGATCCTTGAATATGAACCAACAGTCTTGGGCCCCCCTGCCCTCTAGGGCTATATCCCATGGAACCTTACTGAGCAGGTTCCTGAAGAGGCCAAAGTCTGCTCTCTTGAAGTCCAGGGCAGTGATCTTGCTGCATGCTCTTCTCACTGTTCTGAGGATCTCAAATTCGACCATGATCGCTGCAATCAAGGCTGCCCTGGAGTGTCGCATTTCCAACCAGCCTTTCCCTGTTGCTGAGCAGAAGGTCAAGCACGGCTCCTCTCCTCCTCGGCTCCTCTGTTACTTGCAGAATATAAGTATGTATACGTATATATGTGCTGTAGTAAAAAGATTAGTCGTTTGAGGTCAGGATTTGGAAGAGAGAGATTTGGAAGGTAATCATATTTTTCCTTGATTGCAGGGGAGCCAGGACTTCATCCAGGGGCTTTTATATTTCCATGTTGGCAGCAGGTATCCATTGTTCTTAATATACTAGCCAGGCACAATACTTACCACATTTCATGTTTCTTGAATCTGAGGCTAATAAATGTGTATGTATAATAAATGTAGGTAGTAATTTTTAGGTTATGTCATTGCTATCTCTTCACAAAGAGAGAAATCACTTTAAACTGAGAGCATGCAAAAAAGGTCCTACATCGTTTGCTTTATCTGGGTAGGTTGTTGGCTGTAAAATAGAGGGTTGTCAAAGTGAAAATGCTTCCCCAGCTATAATCGTTGGGGTGTGGTGGGACAAGGGTCTGCTTTTAACGTTGGATTTGTAAACAAAGCAAAGTAACAAACAGCACCTGGAAGATTGAAGGTACCCTCCAAAGCCAAATTCTGATCTGTTTCCTTGCTCCTTTTGTTACTCATCAGCTCATTTGAACAGTAGGGAATGTTTTGATACCTGCAGTTTATGCTAGTCTGTCTCATTTAATACCAAGAAAAGAAACAGGACATGTTAAACAGTATGTCAGACTTGGTAGCAGCCTTCAAGTCTTTTCTCATTGCCTTTTTTTATCTTTTTTTTTTCCTTGACTTTAGTTTGAGAGTTTGGCCTTGTCTGTCTCGAGTCAAAAATCTCTCTAGGGTTTCTCCCTCTTCCTGCCTTTTAATTAACTTTTTAATTATTGGACTTCCTTTTCTAGTGCTTTGCTTCAATGCCAGGAGGAGTCTCAACTTTCCATCTACCATTTGTATCTTGCCTGTCAGTTTTTCCACATTGCCCTGTGTGCCATCATGTCTTCAATATGTGACAATAGTTACCAGAGTTTGGTGATTTCTACTTGTCTTATTAAACTGCTTTTGTCAGTTGAAACTATTAAGTAGCTGGCCTGGATCTGAAACTTCCATGATATGTCAGATCTGAAATGGTGCAGTTTAATGGTAGATGGAAGACAGTACTATCATTGTTTGCACAATAGGATACGATTTGTGAAATGTAAAGCATGAGTAGGCTGCTTCAGCAGAGAGTAGTGTTGGTGGATTTGAAAAGCAGTTCTGAATAACTAAAACATATTTTAATCTCCAGGTTGGACAACAGACTACTCTTCATTGGACATCCTGCTTCCAGCATCACTGCGTGCTCTTGCTAGTATAATTCCTTCTTCTTTGACAAATGTCCAATTTTTTCATGTTTTTAAGCTTCAACATAGTCAGGCTGAAATCTAATAGCCCATCCACTTATTCTTTACCAGATTCTGAAATTTTTCTTTGGTGAAACTCTGATTCCATTGATGCCTGTAGGGATTTCAGCACTGAGTTAGCACATTGGTTTGCATTGATGTCCTCTTTCAGAATCAGTAGAACTGTCTGTCTTAGGCTTTGCTTTCTTTCAGAAAATAGTAAAACTTATACTCTCTGAGCATCCAGGTCTGCTTCTTTTAGTGGCTTGTTAACTAGCTCACTGATTAGATGTATTCAAACACCATTATACTTTTCTTTGCTCTTTCTTTTTAAATGTGCACAGGCTCCTTGAGCAGTCTGTAGTGTGTTTACATCTACTTTGGAATCTTCTCCTCATGGATGTTTTCATGGGAGTTGTTTTGTAGTGTCTGATTATAGTGCATCTGATTTTTTGCATTCTGTTATTAATTTTTGCTCTGTTAACTGTATCACAGTGGGTATTTCCACATAGGAGGAAAGTATGTTTATCCTTAGTGTACTTTTCAATCTACAGAGCAATACATTTCACTTCCAGTTTCTCTGTCCTATTTTTTTTAAAGTAACTTGCAAGTAATAACTCTAATCTGAGTGGGATGTTTTCATACACAACATACAGAGAAATGAGCCAAGAGGTTGCAATAGGTAAGTTTAAATTGGAAGCTTGACTTAGGGTAGAGGTGTACTGTGAGGGAAAAGCTTGTGGAGAGCACATTATGCTTTATTGACATTGAACAAACAGCTGATCTCATCTAGAATGACTGACTAAGGTTCTGCTTTATCTTTTGCTATTTCTTTGTGGTCCTCTACTCTTACTTATGGAAATAATATAGGTAAGATAATGAAGTTTGACTAGACTTGGGGACTTTAATATATTCTTCACTTTTGAAGGTTATACTATCATAGAATCATAGAATAGTTAGGGTTGGAAAGATCATCTAGTTCCAACCCACCTGCCAGGGGCAGGGACACCTCCCACTAAACCAGGTCACCCAAGGCTCTGTCCAACCCAGCCTTCAACACCACCAGGGATGGAGCATTCACAACTTCCTTGGGCAACCCATTCCAGTGCCTCACCACCCTTACAGTAAAGAAAATCCTCCTTATGTCCAATCTAAACTTCCCCTGTTTAAGTTTGAACTCCTTACCCCTTGTCCTGTCACTACAGTCCCTCATGAAGAGTCCATTCCCAGCATCCCTATAGGCCCCCTTCAGATACTGGAAGGCTGCTATGAGGTCTCCACGCAGCCTTCTCTTCTCCAGGCTGAACAGCCCCAACTTTCTCAGCCTATCTTCATACGGGAGGTGCTCCAGTCCCCTGATCATCCTCGTGGCCCTCCTCTGCACTTGTTCCAACAGTTCCATGTCCTTCTTATGTTTAGGACACCAGAACTGCACACAATACTCCAAGTGAGGTCTCACAAAAGCAGAGTAGAGGGGCAGGATCACCTCCCTCGACCTGCTGGTCATGCCCCTTTTGATGCAGCCCAGGATATGGTTGGCTTTCTGGGCTGCAAGCTCACACTGCTGGCTCATGTTCATTTTTTCATCGACCAACACACCTAAGTCCTTCTCCGCAGGGTTGCTCTGAATCTCTTCATACAAGCTTCTTGGTTATTTTTATCATAACTCCTTTTATTAAATTAAGATTTCTCTGACACAGGTAAAGCTCCCAGCTATAAACCCTAAATATCCAAGCAGAATGCCAAATGTTTCTACAAACAAGGAATTTAGTGGGAAAAATAAACTTTCCTTTCCACCCATGTAAGTAGTATGCTTATGAAATTTATTGAACTCCTAAGCAAGTAATGTTACTATTTGTGAAAGTGCAGATTAGTGGCTACAGGTATGGGCTTTATGGATCCTTTACTGCTACTAAACTTGCTATTATCTGTGGTATTTTAGTTGTTTGTAAAACTATTTTAGTAATAGCACTCTTAAGTCATACAGGAAAGCTATCCAGTGTAACCTTGCTTTAGGAAAACTAAGCATAGAGTTGCATGTCTTCGTGTAGCACGCTTTTATTGTATTCTAAATTGTCTTGGTTTTGTCCTCAATGCCAGTGTACAGATTCAAACAATAATGTATATTGTTAGTTCTGTAAGCATAGGTTACAAAACACAAGTGGGACTACTGTTTTAAGAACATACATAAGCTGTAGCCTGTATAAGATCAGTCACAGCAAAAATACTGCAATAAACATGGAAGATAAGTCTTTTAAGCAAATTATTATATCATCTGTGATGTCATGTAGTCTCATCAGCTATGTGCAAAACTGAACTGTTTCTGATACTTTGTCTTAAAAATGTATTGTGCAGTCATCAGTAATACCAGTATGTTTTAGAAATATATTAACGATGGAAAATAAATTAGTAAGCTGCCTAATGAGCAAATCTGTAACAAAATTGCACCTTTGTGCAGCACAGAATGAGTATAATCAGCCTTTTTTGCTTACATGTTTTTAATTTTTCACTTTTTTCCTATTAAGACCAGCATATAAAATTCCAATTATCTTCAATTCTTAGGTTATTACATGTGGAATATATGTTTAGTTATTTAGAAATAAGTTATAAGGCTATTGCCCTTTCTGTGCAAAATGAAATTTTACCACCTAATCCGCATTTTTGTTTACTTATGCTATTGTTTTCTTTAATATATCTGGATTTACAGGCCTGCTCAGAAACAAAATGAAGCAGTAAACTTTAGCAAATTAATTAGCAATGGTTATGGGACTGACTGGCTTCAGCAGTGTACTAGAAGGGACAAAAAGATTCAAGAAACATCAGAAAATAATGATCAGTCCAAAGGTAACATTTTTGAAAGCTGTTTCTTTTCAATGAGTTGGAATCTCAAGGTAACAGCAGAGGGCAGCCTGAATCGTCCGTCTTTGGATACGGTGGGATGTAACTGAATTAGTCTGCTTAGCTTACAATTCCCTACGAGCAGCTAAAGAAAAGAGTTCTCCTGTTTGTTGTCAGCGAAAGCAGGGATTTAATGGATTTTTTTCCATCTTTACAATTGCAGAAGTATGCTCGGTTCTAATCCAGGTGCTTCTGTGTTTTTGTAAAATGTTGCAAAGGCACAACAGTCCTTCTGCCTAAATTCAAGCAAAATAAAATATTTGTTGCCTATTTGTTGTGAATTGTCTTTGGCCACTAATATTTTTCTGAAAACTGCTTTGACAAATGTCATTGATACTCATGTTTAAGAAATAGATCACTGTTCATAAAACTTTGTCAAAATAGATATATGTGCATTGTAAAGACAGTGGCAATGTAAGTTTTATTAGAGAGAGAAGAAATATTATTTGATGTTTACCTATGATTTCAAGCCTTTCTTTGTCATGCACAATGGCAATAGCTATGAAAGATATAATTTGAAAACACTTAGAAAGAAAGGTTAAAGGTTGGAAAATTCCCCTTCCTTATGTCAAAGACGTTTTGCTTAGGCTTTTTACAATGGCTTGGTAACCATGGAGGGTATATCAGTTTCCTATAGCAACCTTTTAAAATGCTATTGAACACAAAGTTTGCAAGTTCCAGAATTTTATTTATTTTTTTATTTGTATCACTGAATGCTTTTGTATACACTGGGGATTGCCATGACACCCTTGATCTTCATATATCAATGTGTGAAAGTCTTAGAGGACAGTTAATTTACTTTATGTGACACCTTAGCACTTCCTGAATTCATCGTGTCTTCCTTCCATAAACACAGCTACAGTAATTGTGTTGTTGTGTATGTATGTATGTGTGTGTGCTGAACCTTTTCCTTCAGGTGAGGATCAGAAAAAATCAGGCAAACAAAACTAGAAGTTGTGTGTTATTTTTCAGAAGAAAAACTGGTATAAAAGTGAGGGATGAAACCAGATCTCAGTCTGGACCTGAAAGAGCGTGCATGACATTGAAGAGTGGCTTCTCAGGTTAACTTAAGTATCCAAACTCTGGTCATACAGAGATGCTGCCTTAGGAGGTGCAATGACCTAACAATTCAACAGTGGAGCCTAAAAGGGCTTTTCCTTAGCATGAAAGAAAATCTTAATTATTCTTTTGTTTTCAGATGCTATTGAACTTTCTTGTGCACTGACATTTTTCTTTTGCATTACTGTAATGTGAAAGGATTTTTGATTTTTGAAACCTCAAATTCATTCATTTAGTGATAGTTGATTTCTTTAATGTGAAATGTGCCTTTAACGCGACATTTGGATTTGAAGGAAGCTGAAGGTTTTTCAGAGTAATCGTATTGGTTTGGCTATACCATGTTTGCATAGAGACCAAAATTATGGGTATACTATAAAGACTGCTGCAAAGCCATTATGCTGCATAGTTTGATATATCTTCAAAAATAAGATGTAACTATGTATCTTATTTTTGAGATGCGTTTCTTTTACAAATTCTTAGATAATACCTCCTGCTTTGCTTGTATTGCCCTCCTTTGTCGATCATAGCTATATTCCGATTGAGAGAGATTCTGTATCTCAATGTAAAAGGAGATTTTTGGTTTTTAAATGTTCTTAACAGTGTGGTTTCATCCAGACATGTACTTTGATTCAGTTTTGACCTTTTTGTTCTTTCAGGTATGCGCTGAAGGTAGTGCTTGTATTTTCCCACTTGGGTAAATTTGTCTGCTCATCCAAAGCAATTGGCAGCATGAGCACCTTGCAGCTCACTTTTGAGATGGAGCTTTCTTGTCTATGCCTTATACAGGATAAGTCCAGGAGATACATCCCCTTCTGTATGTAGATCTGTAACCCATGTGTGTTGGGTTACAGATTTATATCATAACATGCAAACTTTGTAGGCAGCTTCTCTATCTAATTAGCTAAAACGCAAAAGTACTGGAATTTGTATGCCTTTTGATGTGAGAAAGAAACTGAATATTTAGTTGTCCTTTATATTGTTACAGTTGGAGTTATCAAAAAAACTTTAATCTTTTTTTTTTTTTTTGTTTTTTTTTTTTTTTTTTGTTGCAGATTCAGAGCCACCAGAGTCTGAATCAGCACCTACAAACAACGAGTCAAAGCCACTGCTTAGGACATATCCTTAAAATCCTATGAATAATTGAATATTTATTATAAAGCCCCTTAGAAAGTGGGTGAAAATAATATTTTTTGCTAATACTATGAAAAGTGAAGTTTTTAATAAGTAAACGGTAATTTTTAGTCTCCTTTTCAGAGTGCACTCAGTACATTGTACACCTTTGAATTTAAGAGCTGAAGATTTTAAAGTGGGTAACTGAATATATATTTATTAGAACAGAATGTTGAGAGGATTTGCCTTAATATTGCTTTTCTTTAGAACCTTGAGATGAAAATTGATTGGAAATAGGTAAATTTGTTGCTAATCTGAGCCCTCAAAATTTTCAGTGAAAGTTTGTGAAAGTTTTGCTGTTGTTGTTAGACCCAGCATCTGAGTCCATCTTTGCTGTTCATTTTAACCAACAATTCAACTAAGTCGTATTTACAAAAATAAAAGTCTAAAACAGATGAAAAAACCTGAAAGTACAGTTATTGGTTAATCGGCAAAGTTTTCCAACTATACAAAAAGCTTACAACAAGCTGTATCTGGAGAGAAGGAGGGAATTACTACTTTAAATCTGTTTTAACTTACAATTTGTATTGTGGATTATGTTCAGATACACTGAAACCATTAATTTTGCTGTGAAAGCAGAGCTTTTGGTGAAGTCTACTGTTCTAGGCCAGAGTACCAGTGGATGCCAGACCTAGAGCTCATAGTACTGAAATCGGCCAGCAGGAAAACTGTCACCTGCCATTATAGAAGCACTGAAGAATAAGCTTGTGTGAAGAAGTTCTGTATGTATAACAGTGTCCTGTACTCAGCTGTAACAGTTATTTTTCTCCTTAGTAGCTGGTGCAGTGCTGCGTTTTCGACTTTAGTCTGAGAACAATGCTGATAACACATGGATGTTTTTAGTTGTTGCTAAGTAATGCTTAAAAACAAACAGAAAGACTGTTGCTACCCTCAGGTTTTCAACTACAAAATTTGACAGCTAATATAGTAATCACCAGAGCTGCACAATATTTTCCAAAAATAGAAGTACCATTTTATGATTTTATTTCAGAATTATTCAGTCATATAAGCATACCTTATCTGGGAATTCAGCTATCTTTGTTTGATAGTTTTTGGATTAGGTTATAATTTTTACTTTTAGTATCTGTAAGAAAAGTGTAATAGAGGGCTGGGTTTGTTGTGCCCATCAATGGTAAACTGCAACAGTAAAATAATTTCTGTGTATGACAGCCTTTATAGCATACTTTCAGGGTATAACTATCAGTAATAATGCTACTTTACAGTCTCACTTATGTCTTTTGACTTCCATTATAGGAAAAACTTCTTTTGCAAATACTATTTGCAGTTCCATGATTTACTGGCCAAAACATGAAAGAAAGGGGAAATAAGAGGGGATGACGAAACTCTCTGGAGCTAAATTGCTTTATGGCAAGGCAGCCAAGTGTGTGTGTGTGTGGTTATGCTTATAGGGGGTAAGAAGGTATTTTGCTCTTAAGCATATATTAAATCCATTTCAGTCTCTTTTGTAGAAAGCTTTCTGAAAGGTGTTTAGTACAAATGTACTTAAAAAGTTGGAGTCAGTTATGACCAAAAAAACCCCAAACAACCCCAACTAACATGGGTAAAAATATATACAAATTTATAGATCACCTGTTCGCATAGGCTTGAAAGTGCTTGCTGTGCTGAAGCCCTCAAAATCTATTCCATAATATAAGAATTTCTGTGTGGCTGCAATATTGCTGACCTGCAAACAAGAATTATAATCATTCTTTTCTGCATTATGGTCTTCTTTTCTCAGCAAGATTTATACAAATCTTCCTAAAGCAAATTTCTTACATTGAGTTTTTTGATATCTAAGTCGTCTTTACTTTTGAACAGTTCTTTGTCAGTATTGGAGTTATTGTCCAAAACTGTCAGATTTTTAGGCAATTGTTGAAGGCAGAGACAGAAAGACAGCTGAGATCCCAGCATGGTCACTCAGCACTGTTTTGTTTTACTGTTGTTGTCGTCTAAGAAGTGTTTATATTGCTGGTTTTCAGATATTTTAGAAGTCTACACCCTATCCTATTGTAAAAATTGTCTCTTTTTACCTTAGTCACTCTTGGGTAATATGCACATGACTTTCTTAAATTCTTAAAAGTTTACTTATGTGCCATTAATGTACACTCAGCTTTCCTTAGTCAAGCCAAGGAGATATTTGATCTGCACTGTCAGTCAACTGCATCTTCATGGATCACAGTTTGACTACTATGAGATAGAATATTAACAGCCTATGATTTCTCTTTGTAAGAGCAGGTGGACGACCCTGGAATTCCTGTTTGTGAATTCAGGATAGTGCAGAGCTGCAGCAGAAGCATAACTTGCCAATTCTCCAAGCGATGTGAAGTCAAAGTAGTGTACCAAATCAC
This sequence comes from Ara ararauna, assembly GCA_028858755.1. Classification (NCBI taxonomy): domain Eukaryota; kingdom Metazoa; phylum Chordata; class Aves; order Psittaciformes; family Psittacidae; genus Ara; species Ara ararauna. The sequence continues at coordinate 74,346,076 of CM054377.1, read as the reverse complement.
AAAGTCACAACTTGAGGATGGAAGTGTGTTGCTTGAGTTCACCTTGCTTCAGTAATTAAGTTGTTTTATTTCCTTGTGAGTCGATGAAGTCATGCTGCTGGCAGTTTTTAAAGTCATCAGCAGTTCCATGTGACAGCAGTGGAAGCTTCTGGGTCTGGAAGGGTTTTCAGTGTTTGTTTTTTCAGGGACATGCCAAAGTTGAAAGCTGGGTAGTTTCTTACAGAATCTAGCCATATTGTTTTAAATGGTGAAACGTTTATTTAGTTACATTGTGTTCCATTTCTGACTTGAATGCCTTTAAGTAAGAAATTATCTCACTTCTTACTTTTGAATACTGATTGATTTGCAAGCCCAAAGATAAAACAAATGTGCAGTTGCATTTTATGAACTGAACCCAAGTATACTGAATATGTGAATATTTTTAAAAGAGAATTCCAGATACAGATTTAAAAATAACTTGGCAGTTTAGGTACCAAAAAGTAATTTTCCTTTTACATGCAACTATTTTTTCATAGCAGAGTCTAATGGCTGTTTTCGTTTTAATGTGACCAAATATATACTTCATTCTTACCACTTAACGTTGTCTTAGACTAGTCTTGAATATAAACATGTTTTCAGAGATCATGGGTACATATGCATTAACTTTCTTTGTATAGCAATGCAAACAACAGTTGAATTGCCCATGCATTTCTTGAGCATCTAAAATTTCATTGATTCCGCATATCTATTTCTTAAATACTTGTATCTGTACTGAGTAATGCAGACTTAGTTGTAAAAGATGCAGGATGAAGCCAGTCTTTCTGTGAAGAGTATAATGTTCTGCTTTTGCAGTTCTCTGCAGATCATTTTTAAGAATGTAGTTATATATTTTGCTATAGCCTGGAAAATAAGCTAGAAATAGAAATACGGAAGTTCAGTCTTAGCATGTTTTGTCCTCCTATTAATAGTGTTAATGATAATAAACATCCAGAATGACGCGAACTGAAATATAGTAGGTAAGTGTCCAGACAGCTGCACTGAATTGTTTGACTGATTGACTATAAAGATGGTAAATGGTGAGCAGCAAGGGGTATACTTATTTTAAATACTACGCTGTTATCACTGGCTGGTGCAGTGGCCAAGTAAAATACTGGTCTAGTAACTCAGGTTATTGCCTGATGATGGCAATGCTAGTGGAAACATTTACACTGCTTCTGGGAGCATGGGGGCTCGGGAGCATATCTTGAATACTTGTACACCAATGTTTGCAGTATGAGGAAAAAAAGAGGATGAACTGGAAGCATTGGTCAGCTCCCAGAGCTATGATATCACTGGTGTTAGAGACTTGGTGAAATGAGTCCCATGACTGGAGTGCTAGGATGGATGGCTGAAGGGCAGAGCACCAAGAGTTGTAGTGAATGTGGTTACACCTGGCTGGTGACTGTAACCAGAGGTGTTCAATACATTTATCAATGCTCTGGATGCGGGAGTTAAATGCACCATTGGCAAGTCTGCTGATGGCACGAGCTGGGAGGTACTGTTGGCTCTCTTGAGGGACAAGAGGCGTTGCAGAGGGATCTAGATAGATCAGAGCATTGGGCAATGATTTATGGGGTGAAATTTAACAAGTTGAAATGCTGGGTTCTGCACTTAGGACAGAGTAACACTGGGCACAAGTATAAATGGGGAGAGAAATGGCTGGAGAGCAGGGCTGCAGAAGGGGATCTGAGGATGCTGGTCAGCAGCAGGCTCACTCAATGTGAGTCAGCAGTGAGTCCTGGCAGCGCAGAGGGCAAACCGCATCCTGGGGTGCGTCCCACACAACATCACCAAGAGAGGTGATGATCCAGATGTATTCATTGTTGGTGCGGCCTCACCCAGATTGCTGGGGGCAGTTCTGGGCCCCAGAATTTAAGAAGGATGTGAAGGTTCTTGAAGGCATCCACAGGAGGGCAACAAAGCTGCGGTGGAAAGGCTGTAAGGCATGTCCTGTGAGGAGCAGCAAAGGACTTTGGTCTGGTGTGGAGAAAAGGGGGCTGAGGGGCAACATCTATGCTCTCTACAGCTCCCTAAAGAGGGAGAGTGGAGCAGAAAGTGCTGAGCTCTTCTCCCTGGGATCCAGTGAGAGGACATAGAATAATAGAAAAGTTAGGGTTGGAAAGGACCTTAAGATCATCTAGTTCCAACTCCCCTGCCATGGGCAGGGACACCTCACTCTAAACCATGCCACCTAAGGCATTGAACACTGCCAATGATGGAGCATTCACAACTTCCCTGGGCAACCCTCACAATAAAGAACTTCTTCCTTATATTGAGTCTAAACTTTCCCTGTTTAAGTTTTAACCAATTACCGCTTGTCCTATCACTACAGTCCCTCATGAAGAGTCCATTCCCAGCATCCCTATAGCCCCCTTCAGCTACTGGAAGGCTGCTATGCGGTCTCCATGCAGCCTTCTCTTCTCCAGGCTGAACAGCCCCAACTTTCTCAGCCTATCTTCATACGGGAGGTGCTCCAGTCCCCTGATCATCCTTGTGGCCCTCCTCTGCACTTGTTCCAACAGTTCCATGTCCTTTTTGTGTTGAGGACACCAGAACGGCACACAATACTCTAAGTGACATGTAGGAATGCTTCAAAGATACACCAGGGGAGGTTCAGATTGGACATTAGGAAGCATTTCTTTACTGAGTGGTCAAACACTGGCACAAGCTGTGCTCGAGGCGAGTTCAGTGCCCCTAACCTGTCAGTGTTTGAGAGGCATTTGGACAATGCCCTTAACATGCTTTAACTTTGTTACCCCTGTTCAGGCACTTGGACTAGACAATCGTTGTAGGTCCCTTCCAGCTGAAAGAGTCTAGTCTGTTAGCAGAAGTCTGTGCTCTTTTCTCACCACGTGTTTTGTGCCATACCAAAGCACTAGTGAAAGAAGTGCACTTACAGATGGGCTGTATGGATATACATGTAAAAAGACCGATATAGACACTGACGTCCACACAGCCTGACTATGCTCCTCGGGGATGCCAGCATGTGCTTATCGTGTGTACATGTGTATTATCACATCATCCTCGCCGCCTCGAAGCAGACCTGCCGAGGAGCGGCCAGGACACTGTCTCGCGGCCAGCCCCTTACCGATGTTCGGGCCGAGCTCCGCCGCGGGCGGCCGGCGCGCCGAGAGTTAACCTCGCCCGGTGCTGCGGGCTCCGCCCGCGGCGGGGCGGTGCTGTGCCGTGCCGCCCGGCGCTGCGGGCAGGTGGGTTGGCAGCGCACCACGGCCGGGTGCGCCCAGAGAGAGCTGCGGTTCCCAGCGGTGGCCCCGCCGCCCCAGGTGAGAGCCAAGCAGAGCCCCGCCAGCGGCCGGCCATCGGACCCCCCGCGGGCGGGTAGCGGTGGAGCCCTGGGTGCCGTTCGGGGGGGAGCATGCCATCGGTGCCGGGGGAGCGGTGGTTGAGGCGGTAGGGACAGAGGTCTGGTCGGGTGTGAGGTTCCGTGGTGCCGTTGTTTCCGAGCTTGGGTGGATGGGAGCTGCCCGCGGGGCAGGAAACCGGCTGGAAGTAAGTGATAGGCGTCTGGAGCGAGCTGTCATTGTTTGCACAGCCTCGAGGGAGGACGCTCAGGGCAGAAAACAGTTTTGCAGTGATTCCTCAAGTTTTCTAATGATGGATCAACGCTAACCTGGAGCTTTTCCTTAAAGATGCTACTAACTGAGGCTTTCCTAAAAAACCCCAAAACAAAACCAACTAATAAACAAAACAAAAACCCAACCATCATGAAACAAAAGAACTCTGTGCGTGTGTGGAACGAGATATACTGGGTTCTGCCCGGTTTTGAATCACTGAACAGAGGATTCACACACATGTTGAAGCAGGCCGTGCCCTTTCTTGTGCTGAGCCCTGCTGGGAGCACATAGTTCTTGAGCATCAGTTTGGCGAAGAATGGTTGGTGGAAGTTTAAAAATCTCCATTTGTATAGACAGTGTGAGAATTTTACAGCTTTATGGTAATCAGGTGCCTGTTGGCCACTGTGTGATGGCCGGAAGGGTCTGCCGTGGGAAAACTGAGTTCTGCTTGCTCCTTCCTGCTGCTCCTGTCCAGACATCTCCGGTTGGATGCTGCGCATTTGCACTGTCTGAACTTTGCTGTCAGATTTTCTTGAAGTACATTGTTACTTAGAGCATCACAGAACCAGAAACACTGTTAAAAATCATGTGGTTGCTGTGAACAGCAGCTGAATGAATATCCTTGGTTTGTTTGCAGCCAGTTCTCATCTAGGTGCATAAAAAGCATTTTGCTGTTTCTTCTTATCTGATAACTCCTTGTTATTAGCACTCCCAGCACTGTAGTTTTCTTAGAACAAATGATGCATTTTTCCTGTAATGCATGTGGTATAATAGCGATGCCCTATGGGAACTGATTAATCCTATGACCACGAGGATGCATAATGATTCTAAATGCGACTTTTATAGTTTATCTCCTTGAGCATGGAATCTAGTGTATGTTTAGTATGTGTAGTACATGTGACGTTTAAGTATGTTTAACAAAGGTTACATTTTAAATGAAGAAAATGCCCTTGTAAGTTTTAATACATTTCCATTATTCAGTGGCTTTTAACACCCAGACTTCAGGCTAATCTTGTTTGGTTTTCAGTTCTTTCAAAATTCACGTATTATGCAATTCTGTTGCAAGATTGATTTCTTTCTATTTCCTTGTAGTGTAATCCTGGGGGTTTTAAGGATTACAGTCCTGTCTCTATTATAGTGTGTGTGCTGTCAGGCCTTTTGTAAGGGAGGGTAGAGCAGAACTTTGTGATTCAATACTTTCTGTAAGGGCATTCCCAGAAAGAACCAACTTTGGCACATAGCTGTAGTCACTTCTGAAAACAACAACAAATGAATCATTCTATAATTATAATTCTGTCATTGCATCGGCACCAAAGCCTCAGTGATATATTTGCCTATTTATATGCAGAAAGGAGAAGACTTATAGTATATAGGTTAATGGATTAGGAAAAAAGATGATAAAGGACTGTGACTTTTTAGAGTCATGGTTTGTTTTAGCCTTCCTCGCCCTTAGGCTGGAACAGATAAAAATCTCTTATGGTCAGTATGAGGAGTTTAATGGAAAATATCAGTAAGGTGCTTCCTGAACTCAGATTTCAGGCATATGGCAGTCAGAGATGAGCTTCGGAGGCCTTCTGGAGGCAGAGGTGAAAAGGAGACTAAGGCTAGGTCAGCATTCGCTGTCATTGTTGGAGGTACAGAAGAAAGAGGGTTGTTTAGTTAGCTGTGAGACTTACCTGTCTTTGGCCCATGAGCCAGGTGTTGCTTATACCGTGGAACAGAAGTAGTGGTGAGATGAGGGTTACCTTAGCAAGGGATTAGTTCACGTTTCAGTGGTTTGAAAGTGGTGATACTCATTTTGCTCATTTAATATTCTTGACAGCATCATGTATATAGAAGGTTTGTCTCACTGTTAATGCTGCTAGCTTTACGTATGGGACTATTCTGATGCACTTTATATCTGATTTTTTAAATATAATTCTAGGTATAAGCATACATGGCTCCTGGTATCCCAAACAAGAAGAAAACTGGTGATGAACAGTCTTCAAAGTAAGATTTGGAAATGAATTGTCCATGTTCATATTTACCTTCCTCCCCAAACTCATTACTCATTTAGTTTAAGGTAAAGTTTATGGTACAAATATGGATTATAACATCAAGTATCTAGTAGAAGCTGTTTTGACAAATGAAGTCTTTATCTGCTTCATCCACAAATGCCCTCACAGTGGGCTTTGCTGGCTATCTATTTTCATTTATCATGACAGTGAATTTTTCCAAACATAGGTGGTGTTTGGTCTTATTATTTATTTATTTTTTAATGCAGTGAGCGGTTGAAATGTTGACTTTGGTTGCTGCATATGGCCAGACCTGCCTACTTCAAGAGTTTAATCAAATATTGAAATCTGTTTCTCTAATCCTTATTTTAATGTGGCTTTTAGTAAAACCATACTTGCATGTTTAGCCCTCATATATTTGTGTTTTGTTTCAAACACCAGTTTTATAACAGCGTAAGGGAAATAAATTGTCTGCTTCTTAGAGTTACAGGCCAAAGATTTTTATCAGGCAAACTTTGCCTTTACTGTTAATTCATGGTATTGGTCCTATGTACAAACATTGATATGCTTATTTTACTGCCCGTTTTACCTCAGGGTCCAAGTCTGCAATTATATCTGGATGGGCAGATAACCAGTGCAAGTTAGTTACAGCCCCTAGGTGCAGCAAGGTGGTGGGTTGGAGAGCGTTGCTGGTAAGGTATGAGATGAAAAAGGTGAAATACAGACTCTGCTGAGGAAGGAAGCTGTATTTAGGCCAGGCGTGAGGATGGTGGTGTTGGCACATACTACATGAATTTCCTTGTACTTTTAACAGAGGCCTCACCTTTTCCTAATTTATTTCCTGGAGAGAAGCTTTGATGCTAGTATTCTCATAAAGAAGGAAATACTTCTTTTTCTTGACTGAGAACAAATTGTAAAGTGATTTTAAATCATATCCTATTTGTAAGTAAAAACTATTCCAATAAACATTACAGCCAGCTATTAGATCTGCATTAGTGAGTGACCCATTTAATATGGGTAGAGAATCCCACAAAACCAAAGAGGAGAATATTTCAGAGTAGGCAGCCTGGGAATTCTGCTTGTGTGAGCTGGCAAACTCTTGGGCTGTCTGTGCCTTTCTGGAGGCCACAAACCTGGTCTTTATTTCTTCTGTAGTCAAACAGGTCTCAGAGGGAGGAACAAAGGCAACTGAAGCCTTTGGCTCCACCTCAGGCAGGATTTGAGAGAAGCAAATGGGGCATGTGGGAGATGGAGAGGAATTGCTACCAAAGGAACTAACAGCCCATCCGCTTTGTTGGGCTGCTTTTTCCGTGCTGAAGGTGGTAGTGATGGGCTGGGACAAATAGGGTGGATTGGGATGGTACCTCTTTCTTTGGTTGTGCAGCTGCTGCTCCATAGTGACTGACACTGGAGAGAGAATTTCAAGAACAAAGCAGTGTTATACTGAGATTGTTGGGGTTGTAGCTATTTTATTTGCTTTCTGAGGAACAGTTCAGTGACCCCAGTATGGGCATCTAGGCCATTTTAGGCTTCTTAAGGTAACCATCCATCCTGCACAAGGTTGACAGATAAGACATAGGACCTACAGAAAAGTCCTGCCTTTCTGGAGAGGCATTAGAAGGCAGACCAGATAACCTAAAACATCTCAAATAGTGCTGAACAGCTCTGTTTAGGCTTCAGAGTTGTTCCTGCAAAGTACCACCAAGTTTTTGGATAAACTCCAGGTGAACTCTTTTGTTTGTCTCCTCTGACAAAGCGGTTTGAATTTCCTGAGCCATGTTGTGACTGCAGTGAGCCTTCATTAAGCTATTAAGTCATCTTCCTGTGTGTGAAAGATGTTTATTGCTTGATTCCATGTCTCAGAAACTACTTTGAAGTATTGGCCAGTATTTTGCTTAAGCTTATGATTATTGACTAGTCTTTCCTCCCTGTTTCAACTGAATTTAAAACATCAAGCACCGTAGGCAGACATTTTATGAATAATTCAGCTTGCTTAGTTAGTCCACTACCAAATTTTACATGAAGGCAATCCCATATGCTGAGGAGTTCAGTTTTCCCTTCTTGCCTTGTTGTTTCCTGGATCTTCAGAAAGGTTGGGGTTTTTTTAAAACTGTCTCACTTAATTACAGGAAACAAGAGGAAGTAAATTCTTTTTGCCTCTTCCAGATCTTAGCATTAGACAATGCTAAGGATTGTCTACGTAGAAAGGTCATGCATATTCCCTGGTCCAGCTCCCAATTGTTCTGCTGCCCGGGAACACCCACCCTGGTTCACAGCTTTAAGATTATTTAAGATGAAGACTGCACTGTTGCAAATGCATCCTACCATCTGGGCTTTTCTTCAGCAATTTCATCCTGTGCAATGAATGCAATTTTAAATATCATATATGTGACATATTATGAGATGCAAGTTGATCATAAAATTTAGGTTTCCCTTAAAGTAATGCATCAGGGACCGAAATAAGGCAATGCAGGCGTACTTGGGTGTGGCATGTTCCTGCTTTTACTGCTTGACTTCACAAAATTAGCATCTGTTCAATGTAGGGGTTTGTATATACTGTAAGGTGGCCTATAGAGGTGCTGGGGAGGGACTCTTCATGAGGGACTGTAGTGAGAGGACAAGGGGTAATGGGTTCAAACTTAAACAGGGGAAGTTTAGATTGGATATAAGGGGGAAGTTCTTTACTGTAAGGGCGGTGAGGCACTGGAATGGGTTGCCCAGGAAAGCTGTGAATTCTCCGTCCCTGGCAGTGTTCAAGGCCAGGGCAGATGGAGTCTTGGGTGACATGATTTAGTGTGGTCGCACACACATGGGCAGGGGGCTGGAACTAGCTGATCTTAAGGTCCTTTCCAACCCTAACTATTCTATGATTCTATATGTTTCACTATGCTGTTATCCTTGCAGAGAGAATTTTATCCGTCTCTGCAACCCTCACCTGGAGAAAATGAAAGAAGACATCCTGTACCATTTTGCTCTTGGGACTGGTACCCATGATTTTCCAGCATTATTTGGAGATGTAAAGGTAAGACAGTTTGCTTCATTCAGGAGGCCAGTGCTTTTCTACAGAAGGTGGAAGTGTAGCTGTCTTCAAAATAAGACTAAATATGTCAACATGCCACCAAGGAGGGAATAGAAAGAGGATAAGGTTTTATGGGTTCTTGTCACTTTCAATATCAAACAAAATCTGGGATAATTGTTTCTTACTTCCCTTTTGTGGGGGGCCTTCAACACAGTAGCTGTCTTTTACTAGTTTAAACAGGATGAAGGTGTTTGAGTGCTATATAGAACTGGGTTTTTTGACAGTTTTTCTTCAGGGCCTTTTAGAATTTTTATAAGAATCGCATCTGGTTCTGTTAGCTGAAGGTGTTTGCACCCTCATATTGATCTTTGCATGTTCTTCGATATAGTGAATCATGCAATTGATTTTTGTTTTGTTGAATACTCTCCACCCCAGTTTGTATGTGTTGGAGGAAGCCCTTCTCGGATGAAAGCTTTTATCGCCTACATAGCTGAAGAACTGGGGCTTGAGAGCCCTGGTTGTGACTATCCTAACATCTGTGCAGGAACAGACCGTTATGCAATGTACAAAGTGGGACCTGTTTTGTCTGTCAGTGTAAGTACCTCACTTATTCAGATATGGAACACACATAGAATCATAGAATAGTTAGGGTTGGAAAGGACCTTAAGATCATCTAGTTCCAACCCCCCTGCCAGGGGCAGGGACACCTCCCACTAAACCATGTCACCCAAGACTCTGTCCAACCTGGCCTTGAACACCGCCAGCGATGGAGCATTTACCACTTCTTTGGGCAACCCGTTCCAGTGCCTCACCACCCTCACAGTAAAGAACTTATTGCTTATGTCTAATCTGAACTTCCTGTATTTAAGTTTAAACCCATCACCACTTGTTCCATCTCTGCAGTCCCTGATGAAGAGTTCAGTGGTACTGTTCAAAGTAGAAAGTATGAAGGCATATTTCTTTTAAGCACTTAGTAGATGGATTCATATTTTTAAGTTTGCACCAGCCATGCTCAAAATAGTGCACTCAGCTAATTAAGATTTCTTTTTTAGCCCTTTTTTGTGAGAGGGCAAATCTCTGAGACCTACATTCCTTTCTTGCCTCCTTTTTCCCCTGTGTACCACAGAGGTGTTACAGGAATGACCTTGTAAATTTTTTGAGTAGACTTCCTGTTGCCTCATCCCTGTCCTGAATAATAGGGGGGGGGAAAATTCACTTGATGCATGTGGGATATTGGAAGAATTGGCTGTATCACATCCAGTGGCATTGTCCAGTGTGCTAACATAGCTTAAAAGTAGCATTCCGTGGGACTTGGAATGCACGCATGAGCTGCCAAGTCATGTATGCACTTTAAAGCGTCACGCTTTTAATTTGTTGATACGATTGCATACTTGATTGCATAACTGTAGTATCATCCTACACCCTTTTGAGTTGTAATTATTTCTTTATCATGCAAGTTAAAGTGAATTTATATTTGCTGAACTTCGTGACTAAACCACAAAGTCTGTGCTTTAAAAAAACCATAGCTTAACTATTCACTAGCACTTCAGGTTTTTAGTGTTTAAGAACAGTTCTGTGATAAAGTGCATTTATCAGCTGTTAGGAAAGGACCCTGCTTATACTTTTGAGAATGTAAATATTTTACAATTTTTAGAAATATTATGCTTCATCTGAGTCTACCAAAGCCAGTGTGAGTCTTTCTGATACCTGCAGTAACCGTTCAATAGGCCTGGAGCATCGAGGTTTTGTCATAGCGAGTTAGGAGACATCTGAAAAAAAATGATCAGGAAGGAGATACTGTCCCAGTCCTTCTTCCATATATACTTTGTGTTGTCTATGTGCATGTTGAATATGAATTTCTGCTTTCGTTTCAGCATGGCATGGGCATTCCTTCTATTGCAATCATGTTGCACGAGCTGATCAAGCTGCTGTATCATGCCAAGTGTTCCAACGTAATAATTTTTCGCATTGGCACATCTGGTGGAATAGGTATTTCTCCTCTTGATTTCTTTCTCCAAACTAAATCATCTTTGTAGGAGAGTAAAGCATCTCATTGTAAGTAAGTAGTTGATGGTCAGAACAATTTTCTGCAGGAGATGAATCGTTTTTCTTCCATAATTTTGAAAGAAAAAGCAATATCTGCCTCTGGACAAAACACACTTAAGAGGTCTGACAATGTGAGTAGAAGGACATTTCTGTCCTGTATGGAAATGATGAGATAAGACAGACTATAGAGTGAAAAAGGAAAAATATAATTCTTTCAGAAATTTTTTGTAATAATGCAATGAAGTAGCGAAGCATGCATAAAAAATCTCTTGGTGAATTCAGGGGCAAAGTCACTGCCTTTAAAAGAAGCAGGATTGTCTCAAGACCTGTGTTCTGTGTGTGTGGAAACAAAGCATTAATTACACTATGAAGCTATACCTGTTTCTTTTTACTGCAGGTCTGGACCCAGGCTCAGTGGTTATAACTAGAGAGTCTGTAGATGCCACCTTCAAGCCTCAGTTTGAACAGGTTGTTCTGGGAAAGACTGTGATTCGCAGTACAAACCTAGATGAGCAGCTAACTAAGGAACTGATGCAGTGCAGTATAGAAATTGGTCAATTCCATACAGTCATTGGAAACACAATGTGCACTTTGGATTTCTATGAAGGTAAGACTGGTGACAGACTAACAGAAGTATAATGATAAGCAGTAACAGATGAATATCAAATAGTATTTTCAGTATTGTTTTGAGTATCGAGTAATGTTTAGCATTAAGGGTCCAGTTCACTGAGCAGACGACATTCCCTACTTTGAGCTGGCTTGCCAACCACAATGAACCTATTTTTCTTACATCTAAAATCAAGCACTTTGCTTATTAGTTTGCTGTATCAAGTTTTTAATTTTGTGGAAGTTTATTTCCCCCACCTGCAATAGATCCTCTGAAATGCATATAGTCTGCTACACACTTTTCATGTACTCTGCAGTTAGGTGTGTTTTTCACAAAATTTCTGTGGCTTACCAAGGCATCCTAGAGGGTTAGAGGAGTGAGAATTATTTGTGGCTGTTTTGGAGTTGTTTTATTTCGGGGGGTGTGTGTGGGGAAATGGCAGTGTTTTGGGGGGTTTTGTTTGTTTGTTTCACACTGGTTAGGTATCTAAAGTAAATATTTCTAAAAGAAGTGTTGGAACTTGTTTCACATGTGCATATCTGAAGGGGGCCTATAGGGATGCTGGGGAGGGACTCTTCATGAGGGACTGTAGTGAGAGAACAAGGGGTAATGGGTTCAAACTTACACAGGGAAAGTTTAGATTGGATATGAGGAAGAAATTCTTTACTGTAAGGGTGGTGAGGCACTGGAACGGGTTGCCCAGGGAAGTTGTGAATGCTCCATCGCTGGTGCTATACAAGGCTGGATTGGACACAGCCTTGGATGGCATGGTTTTGTGTGAGGTGTCCCTGCCTGTGGCAGGGGGGTTGGAACTAGATGATCTTAAGGTCCTTTCCAACCCTAACTATTCTATGATTCTATGATTTTGTGCAAAGTGATGATCAGACAGCTGAAGACAATATTTTGCTGTGTTGTGTCAGTGCTGCCATGTAGGAGGGGCAAAACTCCAGGGCTTACTTTGGATAAACATGGAGATACTCAGTCGCTTTTCTGATCTCCCAAGTCTATTCACAAACATCTTTCAAATCTTATGAGAAGAGAGTGTAGATGGAACCTGGTACTTCTGTCTCTAGCTGTTACTGAATAGGTGACAACAGGTGCAATGCAGAGGGAACGCATGGTTGTCATAATAGTTCTCAGGCTTGTTCAGAAGCAGACGCAGTCAGTTTGTGTATCTCCTTCAGCACCAATCACAGGTGCAAGCTATGCTAAAAAAAAAAGGTGTCAGGAATATTTTTAACTCATACAGCAAAAACTGAGGGTAAGCTCATGGGCGTTAATTTAAGAGTACATCTTCTGAAAACAAGAAGGTATGGGGTAAAACACTGTAATTTAACTTTACTGTGCATATGCTGCTGCTCTTTTCTCTGTAGATGTTATTCTTGAAAAATTTAAGAATTTTTCTCAAAAAACCTGTAATAGTATTAGCTAATTAGCTTATGAGGCTCTTCATCTCTTACCTTAGAGAGTCTGAAAGTTATAAAATGTTCAGCTTTTAAGGTAGCATCAGGAAAGCATTTTCAAGCCTGACAGTTTTTCTACTCAGTGAATAAACATAGAAAAAGTGCAGCACTTCCATATAGCTTAAAGTTTGTTGATGAATTTTGATTCACATTGCAAGTGTGGGAATCCACTACTTAGATTTTCCCATTTATGCATTTGAGAATTTAAGCTGGAGAAGATAAATTAAATTATTATTATTCACATTACAAAAAATACAAGTAATATGTAGAAGCTCTAGCAATAGCTAAGAATCAGTTTGTCCTTTTTTGTCTTGAGCATGAAAATGAAGAGAACTAATAAAAGCTGGACAATGCATAGGGGAAACTGCAATAATTATGTGGTTTAGAAACAAATTGTTCTGTGACTTCATCACACTGAAAATTTCTACAAAATTACTTTGTAGGACAAGGCAGGTTGGATGGTGCAATCTGCTTATACAGTGAAGAAGAGAAACTGCAATATTTGAAGGAAGCTTATGATTCTGGTGTCAGGAACATAGAGATGGAGTCTTCCGTATTTGCTGCAATGTGTAATCTCAGTGGTGTCAAAGGTAAACTAACTTAAAGTCATTTTATTCAAGCTATAGGAAGTTTTTTGCATTACAGGGGCGCCGTGGTAAAAACTGTGAATGAAGTGTTAACATACCTTCTGCATATAAAAAAATAAATTCTGGTTATAGTTTTGTTGCTATGATTATTTCATTTGTATCATATGTATTCACAATTTAGCCACACTTCCTCACATAGTTCTTACACAGTTTGGTTCTGTCATTTGCTATTCCAGCCCAAGGCAAGCACACAAATCATTAAAGTACCTAATTATCCTATAGTATTAATTTTTTTTTTTCAGTTAGTTGTTGAAGTTCAGAGGAAGCAACTGGTTAATTTAAGCAATTGGGTGATTCTCATATATGTAACACTAATATCACTTTCTATAATTTAATAAGAAAATTGAAACTGTAAGTATTTTGTATAGACTTACGGCTTTAATTCTTAAACAGCTGAAGACTTTTAGTAGCATCATGAATAAACCATTCCTAATCATAAACAGAGATTTTAATTTTTTCACACAAGCTAACTAATTTTTAGGAAAGATGATTATGGGAAAAAAAATAATCACCAAACCAGCAATTACAAATAATGTAGTGCAGTATCTTTCTACTTACTATGTTAACTGTAGCCTCTCACTTTCCTTGGCAAAGAATTCACTTTTCTTGGCAAGAAATCTGCCAGTTTAAAATATCAATGTTTCTTAAACTTCCTTAAACTCAAGGAGGATTAAAAGAAAAAGAAGCAAAAAGGCCAACAGTTATTTCAAACATCCTTGGTTCTTACTGACTTGAGAGTGACCGAAAAAAACCAACCCATGATATTATTGAGACATTAGGGAGCCTGGTCCTTTTTGCTGTCTCTGTTGCAGGTCTTTAAGGTGAATTACTGCTTGTGCTCTGCAAATTGTCACTAGCAGAAACCCCAGGTCCAGAAGGGTGACGGTAGAGCTCAACATGAGTAAAAGAAGGGGTTGTACCTTTGGGGCTCTGATCACCAAAAGGCAGCAGATGAGCCTGAGATGATCCACGAGATCCTTATATATTTGCTGTGTTCCCCATCTATGAATGTCAAAGTGGCTCATCTGCTGGCTCCTGAGGGATGGCATCTACAGTGCAGGGTTCCGAGTTGGGGATGAGGTAGATAGCAGAGGCCTGTAACTACACCTGCTAGAACAGCGTCTCTGATTACTTTCTACCAGTCTAGTCCTGGGTACTTGTAAAATATAATTTCTACCCAGGAAAACATAAGAATCATGATATAAGTATTTGCAGCTGCCTGAGAGCTCTTGCTTTCTTAGTGTAGCATTCAGTTGTCTTAAACTTTCTGTAACTTTTTTATATCACCCAAAGCATGCTAGTCCCCAAGCACCTTATGGTACTGTGCACTGTGTTTTGGGTTTGTTTTCTCTCACATTTCCCATATTCTAGCTGTCTGTTCAAATGTTTATGATCTTGGACTGTAGAAGTGCCAGAATGTTATTCCTAATTAACGCTGTCTTTTAATTTCTAGCTGCTGTAGTGTGTGTCACTCTTCTGGATCGGCTTGAAGGGGATCAGATTAGTACCTCACATGAGGTACTTGTGGAGTATCAGAAAAGACCACAGAAGTTAGTGGGATATTTCATTAAAAAAAGTCTAGGGAAAGTATGAAATACTCTATGTTATAGAAGCAGAAGACGTTTGCACAGCTGAAGTCATGGTCAAATCTTCTGTGCATTAAAGGTGTTTTGCCTCAGAACACCTTACAGCATTCCTTGTGTCAAAGTTAATCATTTATGTCAGTGTTTTTTGGGAATGGACTTCAGTTAAGTTTTGCTTAGTTATGCATTGCTGGATTTAAGGCTCACTTTTCTGTGAACTGGAAAGTGGATCTGTTGTGAAGGTCAAGCCTGCTATAATATATGAGAGTTTTATCTCTGCTGTGAGAGAAAAACTAGGAAGTAAATCAAACTTTATTGCCAATTATTTGCAAACCACCAAATTAAAATTAACTTAAGAATGCTAATTCCTTTCTGGTTGTTATAAAAAATATATATAAAGTATAATTGTCTTTGTTGATTCACTTGTAAAGAAAAATTAAAGTGAATGCAATTCATTTTTTGCAAGCTTTGAGAAATAAACAATTTTATTTTCATATATTAAAATTTAATGAAATTTAATGAAAGTGTGGGACTGAATTTTCTAAGCTTGACACTGGGCTGCTGAATATCTGTATTTCCTAGATACTGATCCAACCAGGTCATTCATACCCCATTTTAACTACACGATTGAATCAATACCCAGGCAACATTTATGTGTTAAGTAACTTTGCATTAAAGACCTTGAAATTTTTTGCTGAACCAAGGCTCCTTCTTACTGAAGAGGAACCAAAGGTAGTCAGATGTGCAACATACTTGTGGGATTGTATTGTATTGTAGTTCCCTTTTTTTAATTTTACTTTGTTTCTTTTTAAGTTGGTTGTCATCTCCACATTTTCAGGATATAACATGTACTGTTGCAATGGTTCACAGTTCTTCTGAGGAGCTGGAGAATGCCTGCTGACTGTGCATGTCATCAAAACTGTTTCTGCAATTTTTTTCACTACCATTGGTCTCATGTTTGGAGTTTTTAAAAATGGTACTAATTGCTGCTTTGCTGATGAGTTTTGAATCACATGATCATAGAATGATTAGGGTTGGAAAGGACCTTAAGATCATCTAGTTCCTGCCCCCCTACCATGCGCAGGGGCACCTCACACTAGAGCATGTTGCCCAAGGCTCTGTCCAACCTGGCCTTGAACACCGCCAGCAATGGAGCATTTACCACTTCTTTGGGCAACCCATTCCAGATAAACACATAGTCAGCTCAAGACAAAGGCATTTATCACTCTCCCTCTCTCTTTTTAAATTTCTGCTGCAGTGGAGGGTCCAGCCCTAGAAGGAGTCACAAGTCAAAAGGGTCTGAATAAACTCTCAGAACAGCTGTCACTGACCCAGCTAAATGAGATTTTTCTTTGCTAGAAAAAGTCTGCAATACCCTTTTAACAAGCATGAGAATTAGATCTGAGCGGGAGTGATGTAGTTGTAAGCACATTCACCAAGAAATGGCAGAAAGTGGAAGCAATATGATGAAAATATTAAAAAAAGGAAGGGATGACTTGTGAGTAGGAAACTGCCAATGAGGATTAGTCTCCTTAAATTTGTTTAATTTCCAACTGGAGAACAGATAAAAATAATAGTAAAATCTTTTTTTTTTAATTTACTAGTTTAGTCTTCCTCTAATTTTAGAAACATGTTTTCTCATTTATGCTCAGGATATACAATGAAGGTAAGTTTTCAGAGAGCGCCTTTTTCAATCCTTAAACTAAAAGGAAGGAGTCAGGTGGGAATGGCTCCACATTTAAACAAAATGGGAACAAAACTGTTTCTCCCTTATTTCTAATTAAAAAAAAAATAATATGTGCTTAACTATGCCTGGTGCTTTCTTGGGCATTGCAAAAAGCCCTGTGAAGTCCCTTAGGAAACACTCAGCAAAGCACATGCTATCTCTACTATCTCCTGTTCCCAGAACAGGAGCAAGGAGGTAAAAAGTAGATCACTTAATAAGCTCCTTGCTGCACTCTAGGCTGAAGAATAGCTTTTACCAAATTGACCAATATGGATTCAGAGGAGACAGTTTGCTGTTGTAAATAAAATACTTGCTACTAGTTACCTAAAGAGGAGAAAAAATACATTACCAAGAAAACAAAAAAAAGCCCGCCTAATGTGGCTCTGTGAAGCTTTGGGGAAATATATTATGGCAGCTGTCCTGGAGATACAAATCTGAAATGGTGTGGTTTGTCCTTTTAAAGGAAGGAGAGCAAGAATCTGGAAACTGGGTAAAAAGAAAAAGCACTTTTCTTTCTGCTAAAATGTTTTTCTTCTGTGTTTCCTAACAGATGGAGTAAAGGGATGTATGACAATGTAAAATTAGAATTCAAAGGAGACCAAGTATTCTCCTGTTTATACTGGTCACCATCTTGTAATGCTGTATTGCTAATGCAAGAGGGTGCTCTATGGACACATTTTACATGCAATGAAATACCTTTCTTAGCTTCAGAGGAAACTAGTCAGAATCTTACCCTGATAAGAACAATTGTATTTTCCCTTGTGACTGCAACTGGACAGCGAGATAAAGAAATGAGTAAGCTTTGTGCATCTGGCAGTGAGGTTTCCTGTAGGTTTCCTGTAAGTTTTACAAAGACGTATAAGACCATATGGAATTATAGAATATTGAAGTGGTTTTTATATGCTGGTTCAATTGATTTATATATCAGTTCTTTAATATTAGCCATTCAGATTCTTTCTGTAGAACATGAATCAGGATTTAGATTGGTGATATTTTAAAAAGCATATATGATATTACATATATGTTGGCTATTACACAATGCAGTATCTCGTGGTAGATCTACAAATCCTGCAAACCCTGGAAAACTCGATATTCAGTCAAAGGCCTGCTCTGGTTCTCTGTGCCACCCTGTACCTAGCAATACACTACAGAATCAGTTTACCCCAGAGATTAGAAGGGATAAAAGCAAAGCAGGAAGGTAGAAGATATAAACAGGGTGGAAATACGATGGGAGAAAACAGTGGTTTCCACCAATAGTTTGTTCTGTGATTCATGGTGGTCTTCTGGCCTGTTCCTTCCTTTTTGTTAAAGAAATGGTTGAGACCGTAATAAAGATAGGTAGAATGCATTTGTTTCACATTTGCAAGAAACTGAGAATGTGCAATAACTTGACTAGTGACTTGAAGGAGCATATTTTTATTTTTGGCATCTTGATATGCTTCCGAGATTTTTTTTAATGGAAGGTATTAGAAATGTTGAAAAGAAATATTTTGGCATGACCTGTTGCTAGAAGTGGTCAGAGTATAAAAGTTGTTGTCTGTCATTTAAAAACCAAGCTAAATAATTAATTTCAGTATTTTATGAAAATACATATGTGTAATATGCAGTATCTTTTTTGACGTGCTTTTTAAGTCCATGCAAAGGATCTTCAGTGCACCATGTAACAGAACTGGATTTGGCTCTCAATATATCCTAAATAAAATGTTTATACAGTTGAATCAGGGATGTATTCAATTTTCATTGACAAGAAAGGTGAAATGAAAGTGTGAATGTTTTTAGATTCACCCATTCTCACCCAGTTATGTTCTGAATGCAACACTCAGTAGTGCAAGCAGCAAACTGAGCTTTGGGGACTGGATCCGCATGCAACACTGAATACAAAAAAACACTGTAGTGTGATTTGATGACACTGTTATGGTTTGCTACAAGATGTTGAGGTTTGCTTTACCTGAAAGTTTCTCAGTCTTTAAGTTGGAGTGACTTAAATGCATGCATATGGGACTCAGTTTAGTATGGGACTCAGTTTAGTATGAGACTCAGTTTAGTAGGCCAGGTCTACTGGGGGCTGGTAGAGCTGGTCTGACAATGAAGGGGAAGAGTGGATTTGGTAGGAGGCTTGCCAGACTGGTCAAGGATGCTTTAAACTAGATGTGTTGGGGGAGGGGGGCATCATTCCATTCCAACACTCTCAGTGAGTTGCCAGTGCCTATAATAAATACTTGGAGCAATGTAGAGATATTACAGCCACTCCAGCCAATGGGCCTGCTTCATTTGGAGCTTGGCTCAGATGCCTCTATGCAAACACCCGTAGCATGGGGAACAAACAAGAGAAATTAGAGATATGTGCACTTCTACGGGGGTATGATATCATAAGCATCACAGAAACATGGTGGGATGGCTCCTATGACTGGAGTGCTGGAATGGAAGGTTACAGGCTCTTTAGGAAAGACAGGCCCGGCAGGCGGGGAGGGGGAGTTGCTATTTATGTTAGGGATAGGCTGGAGAGTATGGAACTGTGCCTGGGGACACGTGAGCAGTCAATAGAGAGTTTGAGGGTCAGGGTTAAAGGAAGAACAGCGATGGGAGACATTACTGAGGGGATCTGTTACAGACTGCCTGATCAAGAGGAATCTGTGGATGAAGCGCTCTATAGACAAATAGGAACAGCCTCACGCTCACAGGCCCTTAGGGGACTCAACCACCCTGATATCTGTTGGAGGGATGGTACGGCCCAGCACAAGCAATCCAGGAAGTTCCTCGATTGTGTAGAAGACAGCTTCCTTCTGCAAGTAATAGAGGAGCCAACAAGGAGAGGTGCCATGCTTGACCTCATGCTTGCCAACAGGGAAGGGCTGGATGGAAATGTGACACTCCAGGGCAGCCTTGATTGCAGGGATGGTGAGATGGTCGAATTCGAGATACTCATGACAGTGAGAAGAGCATGCAGCAAGCTCACTGCCCTGGACTTCAAGAGAGCAGACTTTGGCCTCTTCAGGAACCTGCTCAGTAAGATTCCATGGGATATAGCCCTAGAGGGCAGGGGGGTCCAAGACTATTGGTTCATATTCAAGGATCACCTACTACAAGCTCAGGAGTGATACATCCCAACTAGAATGAAGTGCAGCAGGAGGGCCAGGAGACCTCCTTGGATGGATAAGGAGCTGCTGAGGAAACTTGGAAGGAAAAAAGAGGCTTATAAAAGGTGGAAGCAAGGACAGGCGGCCTGGGAAGAATACAGGGATGTTGTGCGGGAAGCTAGGGACCAGGTTAGGAAAGCTAAGGCCCAGTTAGAATTAAACTTGGCTAGGGATTTTAAAGATAACAGGAAGGGATTCTATAGGTATGTAGTGAATAAAAGACAGAGTAGGGGCAAAGGAGGCCCCCTCCAGAAGCTATTGTGAGAACTGGCTACCCTGGATTTGGAGAAGGCTGACGTTCTTAATGACTTCTTTGTCTCAGTCTTCACTGGCAAATGCTCTGACCACACCACTCAAGTCTTGGAAGGCAGACGCAGGGACTGTGAGAATGAAGACCCTGGGCCCACTGTAAGAGAGGATCTGGTTCGAGACCATCTTAAGAACCTAAATGTACACAAGTCCATGGGACCTGATGAAGTCCATCCATGGATCCTGAAGGAGCTGGCAAATGAAGTTGCTAAGCCACTGTCCATCATATTGGAAAAATCATGGCAGTCAGGTGAAGTTCTTGATGATTGGAAAAAGGAAAATGTAGCCCCCATTTTCAAGAAAAGGAAAATGGAATTACAGACCAGTCAATCTCACCATTCTGCCTGGCAAAACATGACAATCTGGTGAAGTTTCCAATGACTGGAAAAAGGGAAATATAACCACCATTTTCAAGAATGGGAAAATGGATGACCTGGGGAATTACAGACCAGTCAGCCTCACCTCTGTGCCTGGCAAAATCTTGGAGCAGATTCTTCTGGAAGGCATGCTGAGGCACATGAAAAATAACAAGGTGGTTGGTGACAGCCAGCATGGCTTCACTGAGGGGAAATCCTGCCTGACCAATCCGGTGGCCTTCTATGATGGGGCTACAGAACTGATGGACAGGGGTAGAGCAGCTGATGTTATCTACCTGGACGTGTGCAAAGCATTTGACACTGTCCCATACGACATCCTTGTCTCTAAATTGGAGAGACATCAATTTGATAGGTGGACCACTCGGTGGATAAAGAACTGGCTGGATGTCTGCATGCAAAGAGTTGTGGTCAATGGCTCAATGTCCAGCTGGAGACCAGTAATGAGTGGTGTCCCTCAGGGATTGGTGTTGGGACCGGTCTTGTGCAACATCTTTGTTGGTGACATGGACAGTGGGATTGAGTGCACCCTCAGCAGGTTTGTCAATGACACCAAGCTGTGTGGTTCGGTTGATATGCTGGAGGGAAGGAATGCCATCCAGAGGGACCCTGACACGCTTGTGAGGTGGGCTGATGCCAACCTGATGAAGTTTACCCCTGAAAAGTGCAAGGCCCTACACCTGGGTCGGAGCAATCCCAGGCACAGCTCCAGGTTGGTCAGAGAAGAGATTCAGAGCAGCCCTGCAGAGAAAGACATGGCGGTGTTGGTTGATGAAAAAATGAACATGAGCTGGCTTCAGTGTTTGCTTGCAGCCCAGAAAGCGAACCGTATGCTGGGCTGCATCAAAAGGAGTGTGACCAGCAGGTCGAGGGAAGTGATACTGCCCCTCTACTCTGCTCTCGTGAGACCTCACTTGGAGTATTGTGTGCAGTTCTGGTGTCCTCAACATAAGAAGGACATGGAACTGTTGGAACAAGTCCAGAGGAGGGCCACGAGGATGATCAGGGGACTGGAGCACCTCTCGTATGAAGGCAGGCTGAGAAAGTTGGGGCTGTTGAGCCTGGAGAAGAGAAGGCTGCACGGAGACCTCATAGCAGCCTTCCAGTATCTGAAGAGGCCTATAAGGATGCGGGGGAGGGACTCTTCATGAGGAACTGTAGTGAGAGGACAAGGGGTGACAGGTTCAAACTTACACAGGGGAAGTTTAGATTGGATATGAGGAAGAAGTTCTTTACTGTGAGTGTGGTGAGGCACTGGAATGGGTTGCCCAGGTGTCATGGGTTCAGCAGCAGCAGTCATTTTTGCTCCTTCTTGGTAGCTGGTGCAGCACTGTGTTTTTGATTTTGGGCCTGGGAACAGTGCTGATAACACCAGTGTTTCGGTTACTGCTTAGTGATGTTTTGGTCTGGCCAAGGACTTTCTGAGTTTCATGCTCTGCCAGGGAGGAGGGGAAGCCGTGAGGAAGCAGAGACAGGACACCTGACCCAAACTGACCAAAGAGGTTATTCCATACCACAGCACGTCATGCCCAGGAGGTAAAGCAGAGAGCAGAGACCCGGAAGGATGGGGGGGTGCACTGCTTGGTCCTTGTATTTGCCTTGTCATCATTATTATTGGTGGTAGCAGTAGTGGTCTTGTGTTATACTTTAGTTACTAAACTGTATTTCTTATCTCAACCTGTGGGAGTTGCATTCTTTTCGATTCTCCTTCTCATCCCTCTGGGAGTGGGGGGAAGAAAGAGGGGGAAGTGAGTGAGAGAGAGAGGACTGCGTGAGTTAGAGAGACTTAAACCATGACACCAGGGAAGTTGTGAATGCTCCATCGCTGGCAGTGTTCAAGGCTGGGTTGGACAGAGCCTTGGGTGGCATGGTTTAGTGGGAGGTATCCCTGCCTATGGCAGGGGGGTTGGAGCTTGATGATCTTAAGGTCCTTTCCAACCCTATTATATGATTTTATGATTCTATGCTTCCTCTTTCTAAAATAATTACTATTCCATATTATAGTCCAGAGTATGAATTAAATTAAAGTTTAAAAAATCCTCTGCCTGATGAGAAAGTAGTTCACTGAACAGAGCAGCGCTAAAGCTGAAACTCTATGGTGCAATAGTAGAAGAGTAGTGCTGACAGGGGCAATGCTTTTGCTCCGGCTACAAACAAAAGGTAGCAGCAGAAAAAAGAGAGATGGTTTTACATGACACAGAAACCTGATTCCAGATGCTTCTTGATGCTGAGCTTGTAACTGTGAAAAAATTTTCAGTTTACTGTCAGTCTGTTATATTGCAAGAATAAAATTCGTAGAGCTGCCCAGAAACTCAAACAAACCACTGACCTCCTTGTGAGGTTGAGTCTGCTTTTTTGCTCAGTGTGTAGCTCCATTTTAATAATGAATAATCTTGTTATTTGACCTCACCCACAATTAATATTTTTCATCATATCCTAGCTTTGGCTGCCGAAAGTGTCTTCCAGGAAAAATGCTACTAATTGTTGTCATCCTGGAGGCATTTTTTCTGCAAAACAGGTCTGTGCCATGTGAATATTTACAATTAGTACTCTTAATAATATTAAAAGGAAAGCCTTGTGATCGCACAGCAAACCTCGTGAAAGAAATTGTGCGTGGTGATAGGAAAATATGCTAGTTTACCATATTCCAAGCCATATTCTCATATGCATTACTGTCTACCAAACAGTATTTCTGGCTCCTGGGCTTTAACCTATTTAACATACAAAACTCTGATTCTTTGAATGTGCTTGCTAATCAAGTGTAATTAGCTAAAATTAAAACTGTAGGCTAGACATGGCATGTTGATGATGTCATATTATGAAGCAGTCAAGTTTTAAAACCAGACATGGATGATGGCAGACAGTTTACCTCTTCTGCCCCATTGGTTTTGGATATCTTGCATTTTCTAAGGGTAAACTTTTCTGTTAAAATTGAGACAAAGCCTGCTAAAGTTAAGCAGGAGCAGGAAAGGACAGGTCACTGGCTTGTCCTCACTTGGAGACCTGAGTCTCAGCATAGTTTTTTTTCCATTTCAGCTGACAGTGTGCTGGTTTGAATGGGTTTGGGACATCCAGTTAGGTCATGCTTTGTCTAGAAAGGCTGGACCAGATGATCCTTGAGGTCCCTTCCAATCTGGATTCTATGATGCATCCAGAGGGTCCTTGAGACGGTTATGAGGTGGGCTGATGCCAACCTGATGAAGTTTAACCATGCAAGTGCAAGGTCCTACAGCTGGGTCAGAGCAATCCCAGGCACAGCTCCAGGTTGGGCAGAGAAGAGATTCAGAGCAGCCCTGCGGAGAAGGACTTGGGGGTGTTGGTCGATGGAAAAATGAACATGAGCTGGTTTCAGTGTGCGTTTGCAGCCCAGAAAACCAACCATATCCTGGGCTGCATCAAAAGGAGCATAGCCAGCAGGTCGAGGGATGTGATCCTGCCCCTCTACTCTGCTCTTGTGAGACCTCACTTGGAGTATTGTGTGCAGTTCTGGTGTCCTCAACATAAGAAGGACATGGAACTGTTGGAACAAGTGCAGAGGAGGGCCACGAGGATGATCAGGGGACTGGAGCACCTCCTGTATGAAGATAGGCTGAGAAAGTTGGGGCTGTTGAGCCTGGAGAAGAGAAGGCTGTGTGGAGACCTCATAGCAACCTTCCAGTATCTGAAGGGGAGCCTATAGGCATGCTGGGGGGGGACTTTTCATGAGGAACTGTAGTGAGAGGACAAGGGGTAACGGGTTCAAACTTACACAGGGGAAGTTTAGATTGGATATGAGGAAGAAGTTCTTTACTGTGAGGGTGGTGCGGCACTAGAATGGGTTGGCCAAGGAAGTTGTGAATGCTCCGTCGTTGGCGGTGTCCAAGGCCAGGTTGGACAGAGCCTTGGGTGTCATGGTTTAGTGTGAGGCGTCCCTGCCACTGGCAGGGGGGTTGGAACTAGATGATCTTAAGGTCCGTTCCAGCCCTAATTATTCTATGATTCTATGAAAGAGTGGAGCACATAATTAAGAATACGATCTTCTAATACCTGCAATATTCAAGATGTTGACTACAGCCACTCTGTTAAGGAGACCTGAAAGCACATAATTTATTTGGCCTACCAGCAACTGCGCTGCATTTGAACCCTTTTAAGCTCTTTGTTCATGCAACTCCTAAATAGAGTTGCTATTTAAGGCTGGTACTTGTACAGTATACTGCTTGGCACTCTACTGAGGAAGGCTTGATCACTCAGAAGAGCTTCAGTGTGGCAGCGGTATAGCTGATGCATCTTTCAAAAAATATTCAGAGCATATCTGCTTTTCCTACTTGTATGATTAATTTCTAATATTATTGTGTCTGTTGTGCCAGGGGTTTGTTTTGGGGGCAGGGAGTGGTGCTTTGATTTTGTATTTCTCATATTTCTGTAACATTGCAAATAATACAGTCCAGCTAGTACATCCTGTTTCCTCTAAAGCTACTTTTAGAAGTGATTTCCCAGAATGCCACTGCGGGGATTATTCTTGGTTGAATGCTTTTGAGGTGTCTTTTACTTTCACAATTTTTTTCTAGAAAAAAACAAGTCTACTACTTGAAAACACCATACTAGGCAAGAATGAACTTCTTTTGGAAAGGACAATGATGTATGAAGGCAAATGAAGTTAACAGAACTCACTGGTGCAAGGTGTTTGTCTATTGCAAGTCTTAAAAGGTAAAATGAGGAGTCAGTAGTTCATTAGCACTGAATACTAATTGCATACAAAGTAGTTGTTTTCTGTAACCATGAAAGTCTGTTTAGCATTAAAAACATAGAATGCAAAATTTATGAGTATGTAATTATATAGCACATAATGAATTATGCACATCACAGTTGGATGAGCAGAGATTTTGCAGAATTACTGTTCAAAATAATTTGGCAAATGTTCTGTGAGCTGTTTTAGCTTACATACTTAGTCAGGAACTGTCTTCTGTATCAGCTGCTTTGATAAACGCTTGTAATTCATTATGCTGACTGATTAGTTTAGAATTTCCTACAAATCACACACTATAGATTCTGCTCCCCGGCTTTCTGAAATGGCTGTTTGAACCCATACATATATTCACAATACTCAATTATTAGCAAGTATTTGTTTAAAAATGCATACTTGCACTGTGCACAGAATTTTCATCTCAACTATCTCAGAATTTCACCTTTTTCCTAGTGAGCAAAATTACTGTACTTCCTCTGAAATAGCAGGGATTTTAGCATTGCGATACTAAAAGCAGAAACATCCCTTATGCAAATGCCAGCCAGCTGTGAAGTGGAGCTCCTTGGTGAGGTGTGTTCTTCCTTTTTGGTTGTTTGCCCAGCTACACTTTGCTATCATAGGGCATGCCAAGAGGAGAGCCCCAGAGCAGGGGGATGATGTGGAGAATGATGGAAGAGGTGGGGCTCTGCTACACAGCATGGAAACTGCTCTTCAGCATGGGAGGAAGCGGGAAGATGCTTGTTGATGACTGCTGGAGGTGTGCACCATGACAATGGAGGAGTGGACTGGGAAATAGGGTTTAATGGAAGAACAGAAGACGTGCTCAATAGACCAAAATTCATATGTAACTTAATTAATCCTGCAATCAAGTCAAGTACAAATGTGCTTAATGTCATTCAGGCAAACACTGAACACATGGCTTTTTAGTATGTCCTGAGGACATTCACATTTCTATTGCTAAATGATTACTTCAGTAATCATTTCAGGCTCAGAGCAGAGCAAAATAAAGGAAATCCCACTATATTTGAGGAATTAAAGGCATTCAAGTAGTCATATTCTGCCATGACTGAATCTGAGATTTCTGCTTTGCTGAGAGGTGATTTTTACCAATATATAAAAGTTTGTGAACTCATAATACCTATATAATCTGGTTTTCTCTACTCTTTGAACCTGTGAAAAGCATAAAAATTAAAACAGAGATTTGCACCATTTCAAATGCAAAAATTTTAGCAGATTGATCAGTCAGTTTAACATGAAGTGGAGTAACTAAGCTTCATAAGGTGCTCTGGAGGCCAAAATCTGTTGATAAGTGACCCAAATCCAAAGCTTGGGAAAGGGAAACTCAGGCACTGGACATAAGACACCAGCTGAACCTCAGCCCATCAAGACTGGCAGAGCTCAGAGGAGCTACAGATGCAGAGCTGCTCATTGCAGAAATATCAAATTTACTAATTTTTTAGATTGCTGCCTTAGCTCCAATTTAGAGGAAGTTGGCTACCTCAGCGGTGACTTCTGTATCCAAAAAGCTTTTATATTTTCGGGGATTTTATTCTTAATGTGGGAAAATAGCTGTGAATATTAAGATGCTTCTTTCATTCAATAGTAATACATGTTGCAGAAAGTATAATGGTAGAATTTACTCAGCAATAATGAGAAATAAGGAACATTTGTTCAGGCATTGCACTATCCTAATGTTTCTGTATGTGTGATTCGTGATTCAAAGTATATATGTTTTGAATCACCTTCTGTAATGGCTGTGTTATTGTGTCTCCATTGACCACAGGGAGAGCTTTGGGGGATCAGATTCTACCTTTGGCAATTCATTTGGGTAGAAAAAAAAATACAGAAAGTTTACTTCTCTTCTCAAGGTATCATTCCCAATTGGTAGGGCAGTCACCCTCACCCCCCAAGAAAATAGCACAGCTCTGCAGCACCAGGTACCTGCTGTGTCTCTGGGTGGCCTTGCTGCCATAGGTATGTGCAGAGTCCTCTCCTGAAGATCCCACTGCACTGCTCCATGAATTGTTCCCTCCATTGAGCTGAAGGAAATGCAGAAGACTGATTTTCACTCTGGGTGGCATGTGGCAATTAATTAAGTTTTCTGACTCGTCAGAATATTTCACCTTTACATAGGTAATATATACTGAAAAAGAAGAATGAAATGTCAAATGCACAGCCTTCATAAGGTAAACCTAAAAAGCCATATGATGATGCGATGGGGCCATTGCAGTGCTAAATGTGTACTTCTAAGGGTGTTGTAAAAATATACAGGCATTTACAAGGCTACAAAGTTAAACAGTTTACTTATTTCCTACTATTTTTTTTTTACCAAAAATGTAAGTATATGCATGCAAAATTACATTAACTCTGCAGTGACAGAAAGTCACCGGGCTCTGGAAAAAGACGAATGTGTGTTACATATTCTTTTTCTAGTGTTGTTTGCATTCATTTTTATCCTGGTAAAGCAGAAACAAGTGCAGAATATGGACTGTGGAGTAAAGCACCCTGAAGGC
Source organism: Ara ararauna (assembly GCA_028858755.1). Classification (NCBI taxonomy): domain Eukaryota; kingdom Metazoa; phylum Chordata; class Aves; order Psittaciformes; family Psittacidae; genus Ara; species Ara ararauna. The sequence continues at coordinate 74,318,342 of CM054377.1, read as the reverse complement.
ATTCATACAAACCCATCCCCTCACTGTTCATTGCACTGAGAAGCGAATGGAAAGATGAGATTCCTCAACGAATGCTAAACAACAGGCAGAAACATAATCTCATCTTTTCTCAGCAAGCAAGCAAATCTCTTGCTCTATTCTCTAGTGCTGAAATTAATCAGCTTTAGAATAATACCTTCAGACTGCTTGGTGAGATGATTCTTAGTTAGAAAGTCCTTAAGAAGCCACTCTGCAAGTGGATGAAGAAAAGAAAAGACGATATGGGGCGTGCTGTACAGCAGTTCAAGGCTCTCTTTTGGAAGAACTGGCTCTGTCGTGTGAGGCAGCCGGTGAGTTTTTGGAAATGATGAAAAAGGAATACCTTAAGTCTTATTTTAATATCTGTTGGAAAGTGTGTATCTATCAATTTTTCCTTTTCACTGAAGATTGTTAAAGCCAGGCTAGCTGCAAGTGATTCCTGTCTTGGTTTTGGTCTCCTAATTGTTGAAAACACAAGTAGAGAACAGTGTGTTTCAATTCTAAAATGGCCGAATACAGCAATGTTCTCTAGTTTGCAAATGAGATAGTAAATATCATAAAGTTCTGAAGAGCCACAGCTTATCTTTTAATAATCATTAGATACTACCAGTACATATAGTAGTGGAGAGGATGAAAATCAATTTTCTTCATATTACAGGGTGCTTAAGTGGTAATGCAAGAAATCTTTCACAATAGTGATCAAAATCCAGATATTGGAAACAAAAGGATTGTATATAAAGATTATATATAAAAATCTTATATACTTCTATATTTCCTTTCTTATCCATTCTACAAAGCCTAATTTAACCTTCCAAATTTCAATATGCAGCTACTTCAACAGCAGTCAAAATTGAAGTAATACTCAAATATGAGATGAGATGTCATTGCTCGCTTTTATTATTACTGATGTGATTTTTCAACTTAAGATAGAAAGAAGTAAATTTGCTGAAGTAAGATAACGTTTCTGTGGAAAAAAAAGTCACTTCAGTTATTACTTTCTCATTTATTTCCCTTGTCTGTGATGATCTGTGGATTTACAATGAGGCATGTTGGCTTCTTTGGATAGGATTAGCTCAATTAGATAAACATACAACTTTTCATTTCAGAAGTATTTCACTTAAATAAAATTGTGATTTAGAAAGAGAATTTCTTCTCCAAGTGATTTCAAATTATGTTTTTTTTTAATATGAAAGACAGTTCTGGGGGAGGAATACTGTTGTTTATATTCTTCTCCTTTCCCAGACACTTCTGTACACTACCTATTGCTCAGACTTCAATAACTGTGCATTGTCTTCACTGTATCTCCTGTTCTCCATGCTGATTTGTTTCTCTTCTTGCTCTGTCTAGTTTTTCCTCTTCTATATTTTTGAAGGAAAAATCTTATTTCATGTAAATTTTAAGTTTGCCTAGTCGGTAGCTTTCCTGAACGGAGAGCTCTCTGAGATGCAGACTTCCCCAAACCAGAAATTACAATCAATGACCCAAAACAAATTTAATTCTGACTGTTCAGAGCCAGAAGCTGCCCTGGGGAATTTGCAAAATCTCTTTGTTTTTGTTGTGCAAACACTGAGCCAGGAAGGTGCTCCATCTGCAGTTATGCAAGGAGAAATCCATGTGGATCATCTACCCATACAAAGGTCAGACCCTTGTGAATTTGAGGAGGGAAAGACTTGATGTGCTTCTGTTTTGCATGATATTGTGTAGATCTATTTGTAGAAGGCAGATTTCTTCTCATGGTTGTTTATCAGCAGTTAGGGCCAGAAGAAAAATGTGGTCTGTTGAACTAACGATGTGTCATGAGTGTCACATGGCATTAGTTGATATTACACAGTGAAGAGGCTTAATATGCCTAGGTTCTCTGCAATTGCTATTATCAACATCCAGATTCATGGTACTGTAACACAGAAAGGCATGTTAAGACTGAGAAGTCTATCTCTGATAAGCGATTAATTAATTCTGGAGATGAATGGAAAATTAGGAAATAATTTGTTTTCCTAAAACCTTCTAAACAACAGAAGTTATTTTAATAGGCCTAGACTTGCCTGGCTTACTGGTATTATTCAGTTATGATTTTGATATATTTTTTACAGCTTGAATTTTATAGATTCAACAAAATCATTGCTATTTAGCCTGTTTTTCAGGTGCAGGGAGGTTTCTCAGGTGAATGGTAACAACCAAGGAAAATGCAGCCCAAAAAGAAAGTAACAATTGCTTACAGCTCCAATTATTTCATTAGGTGCCTTTCTCCCCCAGTGCCAACATGGCATTGTACACTGTTCATTTTGATCACTAGATTGGGGGTACCCCCTTTGGCTCCTTGCCCTTTAGGGAGCAGCTGGCTCATGCTGTGCCCTGACTGCCAGCTTAGGTTGCCGCAAGCCCTGTGGTGAGTACCAGGGAGCCCAGCCTGTGGCTGCCCAGGGCCTTTCCCCTATAATCCTCCCCCTGAGCTTGGGCCTCTCACAGCCCTGAACCCTGCCTGAGCTTCTTGTGGGACTTTCCCTCCTTGTTCACCAACACTAGTCTGGTGGTGATGGTGTGTGTGTCTCCAGGGGCAGCCTTGACCCTTCCCAGCCCCTCATGGGCAGGCTGGTGACACCTCCTCCAAATCTCTCCCATAGTTTCCCTTTCCTCATCTGCTGTATCTGGATCCATAACCCACACCCACCAAAATAGCCCACTGGTACCCTGCAGCAACAGCACTACCCCACTTCCAATCCTAGATAGGATGTGTGGGAATGAGCATGTCAAGAAGGAGAGACTTGCTAGCACCCTGGAGGCACTGATAAGCCTTAATTGCTCTGACCATCCCCATCTGGGCCCAGGGACCGACTGAAATGAGGCTTCTGGTGGTTCAGCTCCTGTTTGGGTGAATTCAGAGGTGCACTGCTCTCTAGCTAAGCTCTTGTGCCTGGTCACTGTCTTTCTGGCTTGACCATGGTCTTGCCTCATGGCCATGACCTAGTCTGAGGATCTGGGTTCCTGGCTGTGATGGCTGGGCCTGCCCTGTTCACCTTGTGGGGTCCTGAGCAAGTAGTTCCTAGCTGATGGGGCCCCTGCTCTGCTGGGAGTGTTACCACTATGCATGACTCCTTGTGCCTTAGGAAGCAGCTGGCACTTGCTGCTCCCTAAACATTTGGAAGTACATGGCCTCAATCTCTTTTTGTTTAGCTCTTTTTGAATCTGGAGTGTGCTCAGTTTAGATAAATGGTAACTTTCCTAAATTTCAGAAAGCCTTTATTTCCTTACCTTGTGTTCAGCAGAGAAGGCCTTTTCCACAGGGAAGGCTTTCCCACTGGGTTTTGTTCTTTTAAGTATTATGTTACTTTTCTCAGGTATTTTTCGAACACAACTAAGTTTAGGAATCACTCCCCAGTGGAACTTGGTTCAGCTTTACTAGTTTAGAAATAAAAGTCCTCAATATACATTGGAGAAGTTAATAACCTCTAATGGGAAATATTTAGTATGGCTCTTTGTCATTTCTGCTACATTTCTGTTACTGAGTTTGGTATTCGCATTTTTGTAGCATTCTTATCCATGCATCTAGAAGTCTTTTGAAAGTTGGCTGAATGGCAGTTCCTTCCTTTTTGCAGCTGAAAATTGTTTTCTTTCTCTTTGCAATCCATTTGAGGGTTTGCATCCTCTCTCTCCTTGTATAAAAGCACAGACTGTGTACGTTAATTTTGCTTGGCAGACATGCTCAAAATCTGAGAGTCCTGCAGTACCCTAGCTTGGGTGCCTTTTCATTGTGGCCCTGGAAATGGGAAGGCAAGAAGACAAAGAGTGACAGTGGGCAGCATCAGGCCCATTTTCTGGTCTTGCAACACCGTGCTACTGGAGGTGATGGATTTTGGAGAGAGGTGAAAGAAAGGAATTCAGGGATCTTACCAGTCTCCCAGTCAGGGAGCAAGGCATGACAAGGAGGTACACCACTGGGCAGGGTTCAGAACAATAGGCTTCAGGGGAGCATGAAGAGTTGCAGCAAGGTGCAGAGTGATGCTGGCTTTTTCGGAGGTTCAGGAATGGGAAAGCTGGCTGTCACTCTCATCACATTGCCAGTCACTGTGTTGACCAGAGAGAAATATCTACAAACATTAGAAATAGAAGTGACAACTGCTTCTGAACTCTGAATACTCTGCATTTGGCAAAGCTATAAGGGTTTTAAATAGAAGCCTTAATTGCTAATTTACTTGTAATTATGTTGTTTTCCCCAAAATAGTTGTAGAGGGGATATTTATTTTTTTATTTTTTTATTAAAAGGTATATGAATTGAAATGATTTGTTCCCAAATTGTGTTTTCTAAAGTACTGACGATACTGATGATGTTTTGATTTCCCTTTTCAGGTCCTATCTCTCACTGAAATACTCTGGCCATGTGCGCTTTTCTTGATTCTGGCTGCAATTCGCTTCCAGGAGTCTCCAATATACAAGGAAAACTGTATGTTTTGTTTCCCCTGTGTTCTATTCTGGTTGCCTTGCTTGACAAGTATTTAGGAAATATTACATATGTCCTGGAAGGGTGGACTGAAATGTAGTGGAGTTAATGGAAAGAACCCTACAGTAGGATTCAGTTTTGTCTAACTGTGGATCTAAGAAAGTTATATTTAGGTGGGTAAGAGATATTAAGTTTAAAGTCTGATTTAGACTTTAGATATCTACTTCAGAATAAAGTGGAATATTTAGGTTTCAGTTGTACTTATTTCCTTCTGTTGAGTAACGGAATATAGATGACTGGATCAGAGGTAGGTAATTGTACAGTAGATATTTAGTTAAGCAACATGAATCTTACCCCTACTGACTTCATGTGATTTAGAATGAATATAGCTGAATACCAGTTCCTTCATCTCCTGAAAGCCTGGGAAAAAAGAAGAAACACTAGTTAGTGAAGAAGTCTATATCCTAATCTAGGTCACAAGTAATTTTTGGCAGAGAGGCTAGCAGCATATGAAGTTGCAGTGGTGTTACTACTGTGAAAATCAGCTTCTCAGTGACTTCTCTCAAATATTATACCCTGTTGTCACAGTCTGACACAGAAGTTACTGATTTTCTTGCTGAATTAGTTGTTCTTTAATGGGACAAAATTCTTCGCAGTGAGGGTGGTGAGGCACTGGAACAGGTCTCCCAGAGAAACTGTGGCTGCCCCTTCCACGGAAGTGTGCAAGGCCATGTTGGGTGGGGCTTTGGGCAACGGGCTCTAGTGGAAGGTGTCCCTGCCCATGGCAAGGGGGTTAGAACTAGATGATCTTTAAGGTCCCTTCCAACCCAAACCAGGCTATGGTTCTATGAAACCTGCCATCAATATAAGTTCATTGTTTGCAGGTGACAAAGCTGCTTTCTCGAGGAGGGAACACAGTGTGATGGTACAGGTTTGTAACTGCAATGTCACTGATTTTAATTCTACTGCTACTTTTTTTTAGGTTACTTGGAAGCTCGGGATTTACCAAGCGGGGGCCTTTATCCATTCATGCGGACCCTTTTCTGTAATGTTGGTTCAAAATGCAAAAATACAAGTTATGCAACACAGGAAACCAACCGCTTACAGTAAGTTGTATGAATTTGACAGCTTTCAGTATCACAGTGCATCTTTTTCTACAGCAAAGGTTCTTATTGTCTTGTAGACAGGTAGAATAAGAGCTTTGTTACTGTTTGTTAAAGTTTCCTTCAGTGTCCTTATGAATGCAAAAGATGTAGGGCCTTAGTCATGCCTCTTCCTAATTTTTGCTTGCCATTCTTAGGCATTTCATGCTGTTATTAGATACTGAAAACTCTTTTGGGTGAAAAAAATTGGAGAGCTATCTTTTGATATTCTTGCCTTTCACTTCTGCCACGTGAAAACATGCTTTTATCCTTCACTAGGAAGTCTTTTATTACATGAGGGTGAAATTGAGCAACAAAAAGTATTTTATAAATGGATTCAAACTTTTAATAATTTGGAAGCATACATGGAGGCAGAAGTAAACATAGAAAAGCAACACAAGAATTTCTCTTGAGTAAGCCCCACAAAGAACCAAAAAGGAGTAGCAGAAGCTCTGTAATAAAAAGAACTCAAAAAAGTAGTCTGTAAGAAGGCCTTGTCACAGAATTCCAGACTGCAGAGAGAAAAAGATGAATTTGGGCTTTTTCTTAAGAAATGTAGCATTTTCTTCTACTTATAAATGTTGAGAAGAATTGAGATGTGAAACTACTTATGTAAATTGTCTGCAGGATATAGTCTCAAATAAATGTATAGCAAAGCTCAAATTAAGATGAGCTAATCAGAATATATATGTGTATATATGAATGTTTATTCTTAGAAGATTGTGAATATCTAGGAAAAAAGATCTTGGTTTGAGTCAAGTAAGTGTGTAAAAGCATCAGGTTTTATGGTTTATTATTGTAAAGTTTTGTAGGTAGTAATAAATTCAGCCTGTAGCAAGCTGAAAAGCTTCAGTATCACAGTAACAGGCCATAATACTTGCTGTTTGATCTAGACAGTCTGTTGTAGTTATTTGAACACTTAGAGAAGTGTTGATAGAGCTGTCCTGGGTTCAGCAGTAGCAGTCATTTTTCTCCTTAGTAGCTGGTGCGGTGCTGTGTTTTTGACTTTCGGCTTGGGGACAGCGCTGATAACACCAATGTTTTCAGTTATGGCTTAGAATGTTTTGGTGTGACCAAGGACTTTCTGAGCCTCATGCTCTGCCAGGGATGAGGGGAAGCCTGGAGGAAGCAGAGACAGGACACCTGACCCAAACTAGCCAAAGAGGTATTCCATACCACAGCACATCATGCCCAGGATGTAAAAACGGAGGGCAGAGACCCGGAAGGGGGGAGGATGCACTGCTTGGTCGGGCTGGGTATAGGTGGTGAGTGATTGTACTCTTTTCCCTTGTATTTCTCTTGTCATTATTATTATTGGTGGTAGCAGTAGTGATTTGTGTTATACCTTAGCTATGGGACTGTTCTTATCTCAACCTGTGGGAGTTGCATTCTTTCGATTCTCCTCCCCATCCCCCTGGGAGCTGGGGGAAAGAAAGAGAGGGAGTGAGTGAGCAGGCTGCGTGATTTACGACTTAAACCACGACGAGCATAAGATCATGCTGGGCAAACACCTTCTACGTGAAGTAATAACTTGTTAGGAGAATTGAAATCTTAACAGTTTAAGTCACAAATCACTATTAGTCCAGGTCTATTGTTAAACAAAATGCTTCTATACAGAAATAACAGTATTACAGTCATAGAATCATAGAATGATTAGGGTTGGAAAGGACCTTAAGATCATCTAGTTCCAAACGCCCTGCCATGGGCAGGGACACCTCACGCTAGGTCATGTTGACCAAGGGCTCTGTCCAAACTGGCCTTTAGAACTGCCGGGGATGACGCATTTACCACTTCTTTGGGCAACCCATTCCAGTGCCTCACCACACTCACAGTAAAGAACTTCTTCCTTATATCTAACCTGAACTTACCCTGTTTGGGTTTAAACCTATTCCCCCTTGTCCTACCACTACTGTCCCTCATGAAGAGTCCCTCCCCAGCAACCTTATAGGCCCCCTTCAGATATTGGAAGGCTGCTCTGAGGTCTCCACGCAGCCTTCTCTTCTCCAGGCTGAACAGCCCCAACTTTCTCAGCCTGTCTTCACATGGGAGGTGCTCCAGTCCCCTGATCATCCTCGTGGCCCTCCTTTGTACTTGTTCCAACAGTTCCCTGTCCTTTTGATGTTGAGGACACCAGAACTGCACACAATACTCCAAGTGAGGTCTCACGAGAGCAGAGTAGAGGGTCAGGGTCACTTAGTTCAACCTGCTGGTCACGCTCCTTTTGATGCAGCCCTAAACAATAACTCTCCCAGTAAAAAATAATATAGTTAAAGTTGTTATACAACCACTTAATTTTTCCTTCTTTCCCTGTGGTTATGATCACCTTTCCTCTGTTGCTCTGGGTCATAGGGTCAAGTAGCTACAGTCTGGTGGTGGTGAGGTTGTTATGGAAAGTCATGATCTGGAGCCCTTTACCTGGAGGAATGTGGTGGTGTTCGCTTCTTTTCCAGTCTAGAGTGCACTTGGGGTCACTTATGTTTGCTAATGTGCTTTTTACCCTGCTTGTTCTCCATTGATTTTTTTCCGGTATATCTGAATGTATGTGGTATCTTTCAGATATCATAGAATCATAGAATTGTTAGGGTTGGAAAGGACCTGAAGATCATCTAGTTCCAACCCCCTGCCAGGGGCAGGGACACCTCACACTAAACCATGCCACCCAAGGCTATGTCCAACCTGGCACTGAATACCGCCAGCGATGGAGCATTCACAACTTCCCTGAGCAACCCATTCCAGTGCCTCATCACCCTTACAGTAAAGAATTTATTCCTCATATCCAATCTAAACTTCCCCTGTTTTAAGTTTGAACCTGTTACCCCCTGTCCTATCACTACAGTCCCCCATGAAGAGTCCCTCCCCAGCATCCCTATAGGCCCCCTTCAGATACTGGAAGGCTGCTATGAGGTCTCCACACAGCCTTCTCTTCTCCAGGCTGAACAGCCCCAAATTTCTCATCCTATCTTCATATGGGAGGTGCTTCAGTCCCTTGATCATCCTCGTGGCCCTCCTCTGCACTTGTTCCAACAGTTCCATGCCCTTCTTATGTTGAGGACCCCAGAACTGCACACAGTACTCCAAGTGTACATATGTTAGGTACCTTTTTTTTTCCTGATAGTTATAAATTGGTTTTGTCTGACTATAGTTCTGCATTTTAACTGACCACTTGTGAGCTGTTTATAGCCACGGGGTCCTCAGTGCTGGCCTGTGTCTCATCTCTTATTATCCTGTATTTCAGTGCAGTGCATCTTGTGTCCCCACTTCTCAAGGTCTCCACTGTTATACTGGGCCTGTGTTCCTCTGCACTGCTTTGCTATGTTAATCATAAATCTCACTTTGCACTGGATGAACACTTGTTAATCAGTATAAAACTATGGTGGCATTATACAGTGACAGTGAACGTAAAGCAAATAGCCATCTGGCCAGAAAAAAAAAGTTAAAACTAAACCAAATCAAAACAGAACTCCAGGTACATTAAGAAAAGTTCAGAAGTTCAGACAAACCAAAGGTAGCAAGCCTCTGTGCCATTGTCTTGCAAACTCGGTACAAAGCCTGGAGCCTGTCACGTGCAGTGCAATACTGTATTACTGGGTTATAGAATTACAATAGCTGTTGATCTTTTTACAAACTGTTTCCTAAAAAGATAGTTTTTGTTTATATCACTAGCCCAATTGCCATCTAAGTGTGTTAAATTTCTAGAAACTATGAACTATATTGACTGCTCTGCATGATTATTTACACTGCTTTGACTGAACTGCACAAATTATATTTCAGCTCAAAAGAAAAGCAAGAAAGAATTTCCTGGAGGCAATCTTAGACCAACTTAAGAATTAGGGAAGTTGTTCAGTGGCTTAAATTTTTTCAACTGAAAAATAAAATGCATGTATGTATGCACATTTGTGCACTCAATAGGCTACATTGAGTAGTATATAGTTTAGGTAAGAAAAAGGGATAAAAAGGTAGGATGAAGCTCATTCTAAGGTCAGTCTATTCTAGCCGGTCCATCAGTATAAATTAAATCAGCCTCAGGGTTGCTCTGACTTATGCTGGCTGCCAAGAGCCTCAGGACTACAGACTGTCAGCTTGATCAGCCAAGCATGATTGAATCCTACAATGTCCCTATGTTGACTAGAGGGAAGGGGTAGCACAGGAGCAGTAGTACCAATTATCTTCCCTTTGAGGATGCATATCAAACCATAGGTGGTTCTTTATAGTAATTTTCAGGGACATTTTTGCATTAACAATGCTGTGTTTATTAATAGTAAATCAGAGACTCTGCATATTTTGCATGGACACTTAACCCGTTAACCAGTATGTGCCACATTGTTGCTCTCAGTTTGAAATACAGTTGTCTTTCAGAAAAAAATCTCATCCTGCTATGTGGGGGCTGTCACTAGAGCCTGTGACCCACCCCTGGGTCTGCCTGCTCGCTAGGACACTGAGGGACAGCGCCAATTAGTGAGGGCATGGCCTCCTCCAGGATGGACTCAGCTCCCAGCTTAGCCCCACCCCTGGACCAGCCCCACTCATGCTGGTCCTTTTCGTGTTACTGGTTTTGTTGATACTTGGGCCTCCTCTAGTGGAGTAGTATCAGAAAAGCTCATGTACAAGAGCAGATGTGCAAAACCACAATCAAGGAAGGTCTGAGCAACAGTGATATGCACTTGCATGAGAATTGATTAGGGGGTCAGTTTTTCTATAATGATGTGTATCTTCAAATGAAAATAATAATTCTGCAAGATAGCTGCATCTCTGCAGCAACTTACTGGAACAGTGACCCTATGTGGTCTGGGACAATTTTTGTAGTCTTGTGCTATATAGCTGGAAAACAGAAACCTGAGCAATTTTGTGATCTTGCTTACAGATTGCCAGAGAGCTGGGGAGAAAAGGAATTTTAAACATGCGCTTTCACCATTTGATAGCCAGTTAGGAACAATGCTTTCATGGTTCTTCATATTTTTGTGGTTCCTTGAATTTTACAAAGGTTATAATAGTATGTACCAAGGAGGGAAAAGATCTTTCTGGGAGAAACACATGGTAAGCTATTGTCCAGCATGGGTATTGGTGTTGATGGAGATGTCGTGTCTCCAGGCTGTCCTGAGATGCTGCAGAATGAAAGCCAGAGCAGCTGGGGCTTGGCAATTTTAGAGACTAATTTTTAACGTGGTGACAAGGGTGAGGTTGAGAGAAGAGTTTGCCAAGAGGCTTATGAAAATCACCAGTCTAAATGGCATTGCACATCAGAGCTGAGGTCTCAGATCAACTCTGAAATGTTCTTATTGTCATCCTGAGTAACTGGGTAATTTGGATAGAGCTATTTTTTCTGAGTCATAACATTAGGAAATGACAGCTGCTTTTACATGCTCAGAGAGATGCAGTCTTTTTGCCTTTTAACAATGTTTTGTCATAGTCAGGACTTATCTGAATACATGTCTTCGGTTTAATTTCTGCCCTCATGAAAGTACTTCTGGAAATGCACAATTAAGGGAGGAGTTACCATGGATGAAAATGAAATAATTTATATATGCACATATGCTCACACACTTTTTCCTGACACCCCAATTCTAATTAAGTACATACTCTCCTACAAATTGCTGGCTTCCTCCTTTTATCCTTTTTGTCATCCCTTTCTGATCCTCTTTATTGTTCCTAGTAACTGCTGCTCTTGACTTCCTTTATACAAGCACAACATCATCTTCTGTTCCAGAAAGCATGCACTGAAGGCTTTTTGGGAGAGTAGAAGTGCAACAATTAAGTAGTTTTTTTGGCACACTATCTGAAAATTGCTTGTCTTGAGTGTTACTGCATCTGGTTTTGAAGTCTAGTTTCTTATCTATTTGGCAAAATAACGACATCTTCTTGCAATTTTGTGTGTCTTGTGCTGAGTTAAAAAACTAGTAGTATCTCATGACATTGAGAGATAGCTATGGTTCCCTATTACCTTGTTGAAAAGATATAAAATCCTTTCAAACTTAGCATGAATATTCAGCAAATGGAAGTTCTGAAATATTTTCAGCTGTTTCACAAAACAGCCTGATAACAAATATGCCCATTGCCATTTCCTCTTCCAAAGGAGGTTGCATTCAGCTCAAAGAGTAAGCAGATGCATCAAAAGGAGCGTGACCAGCAGGTCGAGGGAGGTGATCCTGCCCCTCTACTCTGCTCTTGTGAGACCTCACTTGGAGTATTGTGTGCAGTTCTGGTGTCCTCAACATAAAAAGGACATGGAAGTGTTGGAACAAGTGCAGAGGAGGGCCACGAGGATGATCAGGGGACTGGAGCACTTCCTGTATGAAGATAGGATGAGAAAGGTGGGGCTGTTGAGCCTGGAGAAGAGAAGGCTGTGTGGAGAACTCATAGCATCCTTCCAGTATCTGAAGGGGGCCTATAGGGATGCTGGGGAGGGACTCTTCATGAAGAACTGTAGTGAGAGGACAGGGGGTAATGCTGGTCAAGCTCCTTTTAATGCAGCCCAGGATACGGTTGGCTTTCTGGGCTGCGAGCACACACTGCCGGCTCACGTTCATTTTCTCATCAACCAAAACCCCTAAGTCCTTCTCTGCAGGACTGCTCTGTATCTCTTCTCTGCCCAACCTGCAGCTGTGCCTGGGATTGCACCAACCCAGGTGGAGGACCTTGCACTTGTCATGGTTAAACTTCATCAGGTTCAAACAGGGGAAGTTTAGACTGGATATGAGGAAGAAATTCTTTACTGTAAGGGTGGTGAGGCACTGGAATAGGTTACCCAGGGAAGTTGTGAATGCTCCATCGCTGGTGGTGTTGAAGGCTAGATTGGACATAGCCTTGGGTGGCATGGTTTAGTGTGAGGTGTCCCTGCCCGTGGCAGGGGGGTTGGAACTAGATGATCTTAAGGTCCTTTCCAACCTAACTATTCTATGATTGTATGATTCTATCTGTGGCAATGATGACAAAAAAGGGGCACAGTGGCAGCTGGCTGACATCACTTCAGCCCTGGAAATCCCCATTAAGCTAATGGTTCAGAAACAGCATGTCAAAATGGCTGCTCTCATCCTGCTCTCATCCTTGTGCTTGGGAGTTTCACCATCAACTTACTTTTTTCTGCACTTCTCCATGGAGCAATTCAGAGCCACCATGCTCCAAGTGCTGCCTGCTTTTTTCTTTAATGTTTCTAGTCTGTGTACCTTTCCCAGTTGTGTTCCCCCCTCATGTTCTCTGTGGGAACCCTTGCAGGACTGTGGCTTGTCTCCCCAGCCTTCAAGCCTGGAGACACCTCGCACAGCACCTAGGGCAGCATGACCTGAAAGCCTTTTGCCGGTTGTCTTAGCTCAAAGGAAGCTTTATAGCTATCAACGAAATGTCTGTGGAAACTGAGCCAGAATACTATTATATTACAGTTCTGACTGGATTTGTGCCTTAACTGATGTGGAGGTTGTTATTCTGGCCAAGTGCTGGCTATTTGTTCATGCTTAAAAAGCGCAGTGCTTGAAAGTTTTCAGTATGCAGTTGTTATTCATATTCTTTGCCAAATACCAGTGTTTCTAGCTGTCTGGAATTTCAGGCAGTAAATTTGGAACTTATATGGTAGTTTTCAGGAGCAATAGGTAAACTGAAGCTATTAATCCCCCTAAAAGCATCCCTCTGAACAACAGAAGCCTGCTTTTTAAAACTTCATTAAAATAAAAAATAGTGAGGAATTGTTCTGCCTTTAATCCATTGAAGTTTGAGGCTGTTGAAAGAGTTTTCCAAAATCCTACTGGCTGGTGACCAAGTTGGGATCAAAATAAGCTGCACTGAAACAATCAAGAGGTTGATTAACATTAGACTTTATTCTCATCCCCTAGTCTAAAGTTACAGAAAGCTCTGTGAGTGTCTGAACAAACAAGGATCAGGGAGGGAGAGAAAGAGAAAAGAGAGAATCTGAAAGCAGTGGCTGATGTTTTTGCTTTGATTTATTGTTTGCTTCATCTCATTTATCTCATTAGGTTTTCCTTTACCAATAAGTAAATATTGTTCTGAAAACTCGTCAAACTACAGGTTTCACAAGAAAGAAATGTAACTCTTTGTTATGCTTTTGTATGTGGGGCTCATGTGAAAGTTAATTGTTCTTCTAATGAAAAATAACTATATTTTTGCTACCAAGGATTTCACTCTAAGATCATTTGAACTTACTATAAGATAAAACAGAATTCAATTGCCTAGTAACATGCTAAAAGTAATTATTCCAGTGTTTATGGTGCCTTAGGAGAGCCTAAGCAGTTTGTCCTGTAAAGAGTTGTTTAACTGATTACATCTTGATAGAAAACTGTTGTGCTACTGAGTAGCCACCAGATGGTAGTATGATAGGGATAATAAAGATAACATGTACCAGAAGTTTAGCTGGAATGGGGGGAAAGAAAGTAGTGATAACAGTATCTGTTTATAGGTTGTTGCGTGTGTTTTGGGGAAAAAAAAAAAAAAAAAAAGCTGTCATATCCCAAATACAAACTGTATAGGTTTTCCTAGCGACAGACACTTTGTGTGTGAGTTACCATGAGTCAGAAATATGTAGCCAGACACTCCACTTTTCTCACTTTTCAGGTAGAAGGGTATCTTAAGGAACATGTCATCTGGAATCAGCGTATGTTTGTTAGAGTGGATGCTTATTTGTTAAGGTGGTGAAATTGTTATCACAGTTTTGTTGCTCAGTAAACTGACTAAAGAGCAAGCACCAACTTTCTTCGGGGTGCAGAAAGAGGGATTTGCCTATATTTCACCTAGTGGCATTGACCAACTTGCCTGTTCCGGTTGCTTAGGTGTGATACATGTTTAGAGACATAAAAGATGTGTCTGTCCTTGGCTGCTGCCAGAATTGGGTTCCTGGTGTGGTTGAGCTGCCCCAGCTCAGCAACTTTTCAGTGCTCTCTTTCCTGAGGTTTTGAGCCCTATTGCATATTGCACACTAATGAATTGAACTAAGTAAAAGATGTGTAAATGCATAATAGCTAAATAAATAAATAAAAATATCGGAATACTACTGTGAGCTTATACACATTTTCAGCTCCAGTTTGTAATTACCTCCCCTGCTCTATTTCTTTTTGTTGAAAGTACTGCAGGCATCCAGACTGGTCCAGAGAGATTCACAGGACCTGATCTAGATTTCATGAAAGAGATAGAGGAACTTGCAGAGGGATTTATTGAGACCACAGAGAAAGCTATGGCTTTAGAAAAGCTATGGGAAGAAAACTCAAAGTTCTCAGGTAAGCTGTGATCTTTCTAATAGTGAATTTCTTTGTCTATCAGGTAATGATAACCACCAAATAAAGCAATATTTTTAGACTAAAAATAAAATGTAAAAACTAAATTTTTAGCCCATCAAAAGAATAGAAAGAAGGTCTTTTATGATGGCTATTACTGTGGTTATTATAAAATTATCAGAACACAAGCTCATTTTCTGAAACTATATCCTTGCTTTACTAGTTGATACTTAACAAAATGCTGTGATGGGAAAGGTTTAGAGGTAAGGATTAATAATCTGAGTACATAGTTACTTGGTCTAAGATGCATTCAAAAGTAACTTGTTAGTATTTAAGTCTTTCTCCCCAGGTTTTTCTGTTGCACTAGAAAGTATAGGGATGGGAAAACCTCAGCAGCTCACTACTAGACAAACAATTCAGTCTCACACTAAAAGAGACTGGAAACACCAAGGTCTGATGCTCCTGCTATGTTCCCACCCATGCTGTGCAGTCTTGCTGCTGTAGCAGGTAGGCATTTAAGGCCTACTACTATCCTGCCATTCTGGATGAGTTTTCAAGCAGAAAGATTTAGACAAAAGTAATTTTCATGCCTGGCTGTCTTGGAGCTAGTATGTTCATCTAATGTTGATGTGATGATTTTGCTTTACTGAGAAGTGAATGGTAAACAATTTCTTTTAAATTGGGGTTTGATTTTTTATTTATATTCTCATAATAAAGTATAGGAAAGCATAGAAAATCAGGTGGATTGTTATCTTTGTAGGGTATTATTGTTTCGTATGCCTTTGCTCCTGTAGAAATGCCTTTTGTGCACTACTTGCTACTAATTATAAAACTGATTCTCCTGAAGTTAATAAGGCTTCTGTGTAAAGGAAAATACTTGATTTTACAGGGCTCTGTAACATCACCACCTTTCTTAATGTAAGTATTTTTACAGTCTGTTTCTAAATTACAGTTCTGGATTTTGGGGGTGCGTTTAACGGTTAGAAATATGTATCCTGTCAAGTTTTAGTAAATTATCTTAAAAAGTAAATTGGTATGCTGTTGAAACTAAAAATGATGGCTTGTAAATTTGATAGAGGTTCAGTGGTTTCTAGATTACTGATTTAAGCCAGTACTACTATTGTTAGTAGCTAAAATCCTCAGCTGTTTGAAATCTATTCATTCATTAGGAGCCATTTAAAAGTGCATCTGCCAGACCCCATGTAGCTGTATAACATATTACAAGATGTCTTGCAAGGAACTCATATCCTAGTGTCTACTCATTATTAATCTTCCTCCCTCAACAGCCCAGCACTTAAAAAAGGACAGTGAGACTGAAAAGATGAGGCTTTTGCTTGGATGAGATTAGTTTGAATTCAGATTTCTGATCCAGTAAATACGTAAAGCAGACTCAATAGGGGTGAAGGAAGACAGACTTGCAAGATATGGTGTAATTATCCCCAGAATCTCTTTGGCAGTTTGTGAAATGAATTTAATCTTTGTGCTGTTCCTATTGCATTAGTTTTTCACTCCTGCATTCTCAACAAAAGAGGAAAGCTGAATGGGCACAGTAGTATATCTCCATTACTGTAATTTTTGTACCTTTCACAGATCACTGGTTTCAGTTTAAAAATATTCTAAAATTAATTTTCTCCATATTTGATGGTAACTGCTACTTCATGAAACCTGGATTTCCAATCTATAACTTGAAATTAGATGGCATTTTTATAGTAACATTTTCAAATTGCTCTTGAGATACTTGATTGAAAGGAGCTGTATCAATATAAATTTAATATCAGGAATGGAACATAGAATAGGAAGAATGTATTAACCTTAGGAAAATATTTAGGTGAATGTAGTTTATCATTATTAGCAACAGAGCTTGTATACATAAGCCTCATTTTGTGTAAACACAGCTCATGTTATCACATTCCAAAAGTGCCCTAGTGAAACATTAATTTAGGGAAACAAAGACAGAATAAAACTCAAGTGTAATAGATGCTATGTTTTGCATAGGCATCTGATAGTGTAGTCCTGCAAAAGAGGTAATTTTACTCCAGTCAGTTCATCTTTAAAGAGCCATTTTTATCAATTATTTGACACCTGCTGCAAGGAACTTTGAGGCAAATATGGCATGTCCCTGGCAGTCCCCTGGTCTGTAGACTTAGAAATTCATTTCATGGCCAAAGAACTCCTTTGTGCTTGAGATCTCAAAGATGATCCTTGTCTTTGGGAAAGAGTTAATGCTTCTGAGCAAGAAGAGATTGCTCAGCTTTTCTCCCAGCTCCATTTGAAAAAGACATCTGAAATAAAGATGGCATAAGTTAAAAGTACCACCAAAATGATGTGGCAAATTACCAAAGCTAGAGATATATTTCCACTTGGAAAAAAAGGAATAAAATTTAAATGGTTTAAAATTTAAGAGGGGAAGAACAGGGGTAGGGAAAGTAACAGGCACCTGCTTGATTTGTTTTGTTTTGTTTCTTTTCTGTTAATGGAAGAGTTGCATGTAAATGTGTTTTCTTCAAATAAAGATGGATTTGAATGAAGCAGAGGAAATGATTTCTAGAGCAGAAAACCTGCACAAGCAACCATACTTCTGGAACTTTTTGCATTCACTTCCTCACCTTGAATTGAACGGCTTTTATACAGAAGATGAGGTAGCTGCACTAACACAGTTTCTAGAAGCTATTCAAAAGTAAGTACTTTTACATTCTTGAAAGAGCTTTGTTTTAATGTTTTACATGCAATTCTTGTTCTTCTCCCTGACTATTTAATAAAATAAGCATCCTCATCAGTGTGAAGAGGATAACATTTTCTTCTGTTCACCAGATTCTGCTTTTGTAGAAGTGTGGTAAGAGTTTTTGCCCATTCTAATTCCTTTATAACTATACTTTTTTGTCTCTCAAACTCATCAAAGATTTTCTGGAAGTCTTCAAGAAGTATCTTCATGTTAGCAATGCCTGAAATTAGCCCATCATATAATATGGCTTTAAATATTGTAATGTGCTTTGGGACTCTTTGAAAGACAGAATATTTACATAAGAATATAATAAAATAAATATTTTGGATTCTTATTAACTTAATATGTATGTACCAGTTGGTCAATATCAGGAAAATGTCTCCATTTTGTTTCTCAAGCCTCTTGCTATCCAAACAGCTTTGGCTGTTTTCTTTCAAGAAATGAAGCAGTAAGAAAAAAAAACACAGAGGCTATTCTGAATGTGAAGGTATTCTGCCTCAGGTACAGGACAGTTGAATCCAGAGGAAGGCATATTTTCAAGTATCTACAGAAATTTTTAGTAAAATAAAGGAATTATTAGGGAAAAGTCAGAAAAGTATTTGTTGATAGCTGGTTGTAATCAGTTGATAGGTAAATTGTCATTGTATTCAGTAAACATATTTATAAGTTTAGAAGAGGCCACTGAACCTGGCTGCCTGTGCAAGACTGCATCAACTTCACCAGCATTACTGCATAGGGAGGCAGGGGCTCAAAGACTTTGAATGAGAAATTACTGTGCTGATTCTGTCACCCTTTAGCATCCCACTGTCTTTTTCCTAATAAAAAAAAAATAGGAAATATTTTTTTTGAAATATTGGCATATTTTTTATGATGGCATATTTTTTTTGAAATTGGGAAATAAATCTCTTACAATATGTGGGCTGCAACTGTGTCAGGGCTTAATCCTCCTAGCCCATGCGTGAGTCATGTGTAACCTATTCCAGCTTGTTCTCTGACCTATTAGCATGCAAAGATGTATTAGCTGTGCTTGTGGTGCTTATATCCCAAAAGGCAAAGTCTTTTCTGAAAGGTTCTGTGTGTTCCTGAGGTAAAAGTGGAACTTGATTGTAAGTTTATGATTATTGCTTTATTCTTCAGCAGCAGTAAGCAAAGATAGCAGTAACTACTGGCTGCTCTGCTGGGTCAAGTTACTAATCTGTTAATATAATCTCAGCAGTGATTTCTCTATTCTGAGCCTATAGGCATAGATGGAGTGAGAAGGGGACAAAATTGGAGAATGTTTGTGGTTGTGGTGTTTGTCTTCCCATGCAACTATTTTGCATGCTGAGACCCTGCTTTCCAGGAAGTGGCTGGGTATCTGCCTGTTGAGGGGAAGTAGTAAATAAAGTTCTTGTTTTGCTTTGCTTGCATGCACAACTTTTGCTTCACCTATTAAACTGTCTTTCTTTTGATCTGTGAGTTTTCTTACCTTTGTTTTATTTTCTTCCTGTCCTGTGAGAGAAGAGAGTGAATGACCAGCTGCATAGGTGCTTGGCTGACAGCTTGGGTCAACCCACAAGTGATTAGTAAAAGGAGACTTAGGGTTTGGGTTTTTTTTAAGACTTTGGTGTCCTTCAGTGACCAAATTTGTCATGATTAAAGCAATTTGGAAAGACAGCTACAGAACCCAATGCTTACTCTTGACTAACATCACAGCACTAACATACATTGAGGTCCTTCTTGGGCAGAATTTAGGCAGCAAAAAGGTTCCTAAATTTACAACTTCTCCCACTTCCTGGACTGTACCATGTCTGTGTGTCTCCCAGAGGTACTTAATAGAGATTTTTCACACCCACTTGGTGAAGTTAAATAGTGCTTTTCTTCTCCTCACATATGTTGGAAACTGATGATCCACTCTAACAAAATTGTATTATTTGTGTAGTAACAAAGAATATTCTATAGGAAATCACTGGTAAATTAGCATAAACCTTTAGCAGTAAATTACAGCTAAATTAACAAAAAAGTTTGTTTCACAGCTAATGTGACTGAAACTCCTAAGAAATTCAATATAATTTTATAAATGCATTCTGTAATATTCTTTGTTTAATTTGGGAGGAAATGTTCTGTTGCTTTAAAGTTTCATTTTTTTCTCTGCAGATTGAAATAGAATATATGCCTTCTGTGTCCATCTTGCCTTTTAGTGGGGATAATGGTTGTGGTTTTGCTCTCATTTTTGCTCTCACTTTCAACTATTATTTTCCCTCTTCTTTTCAAGAAGACATTGGTCCTCTTAGGAGACATTTCTTTATTTTTGTTTAAAATTGAGTTAAACTCTAGCAGTAAAATCTCAATTTATGGGTATTTTTTTTCATGAAAAGTCTAATTTGACAGCAGTTTTTCAACAATTAAAAAAATTATAGAATCATAGAATAGCTAGGGTTGGAAAGGACCTTAAGATCATCTAGTTCCAACCCCTATGCCAGGGGCAGGGACACCTCACACTAAACCATGCCACCCAAGGCTATGTCCAATGCAGCCTTGAACACCACCAGCAATGGAGCATTCACAACTTCCCTGGGTAACCCATTCCAGTGCCCCACCACCCTTACAGTAAAGAATTTCTTCCTCATATCCAATCTAAACTTCCTTGTTTAAATTTGGACCCATTACTCCTTGTCCTTAAACATCATCTTTTTCCTCCAAGCCCTTTCTGGTGGTTTCGGGTGTAGAGTTAGCTTGAGTTTTGTTTTATCTTTCACTTCCAGTATCTTAGCATCATTGAAGGATTTAGCTATGATGCCACTGGGCCAAAGTTTCTATGAAGCGATGAAAACAGCACTGAATTTAACTGCTGCAACTGTACAGGATAGGAGCTTAGCAGGTAAGTAATTTGCTTCAGATTTTCTTTGAAGTACCTCATAAGCATGCTGGGAATAGTCAATAGAAGTAACTATACAAGCTTCTGTTAAATTCTTGAAGTACAAGGTCTAAGAATGAGCTATATTGCTATAGTGTTAACCCATTTCTTTATTGTCTTTTAAATACTAAAATCTGAAGTGCATCAAATTCTGGCAACTCTTTGCTAAATAAAACACGTTGGTCTCATATATTTGGTTTAGAATAATCTTTCAGTGATGAATTTTGGAAAGTGATTAAATAACTACAAAGGGCAATTTCTTCTATTTGATAGAAGGATAGACTCTTGGTTTGGACATGTGTGTTAAGCACTGTGCCTGTTTTTCTTTAAGCCTCTGCTGTTTTCTTTAAGCTTTTCTGTTATAAATTCTGGTCTCACCTGAAGGGCTATGTTTCCCCATCTGTTTGTAGGAGATGAGCTCAATTAGAGAAGGTAGGCTGGCCCCAGGACAACTCCTCAAGAAAAGGTCAGGAACAAGTTTCATTGGCAAACTGGTAGCATGTGATGAGATTCTAGGTGTGGCTGTCTGCTCTGCATATGAAGTCAGGCTAGAGAATTATATGTGGTCTAAATCCCACTTCACCTGCCAAAATGAAGACTGAAGTAGTACAAAGGTTTTTATGTTGGAGCCCTTGCGCAGAGAGTGAACTTGAATTCCTTGGGTCTTCTGGTGTTCTTCTCTTGTGCTCTCTCAGCAATGATCCATATCCAGCCCATGCACAGGCATTTTCATAACTGTGCAGAATTAGATGCACACACTGGCAATCACTGCAGTGGCATCTCACCATTGTCATATCAACTGTCAGATTAACTGACCTTGCCATGGTACTAATGCACTCATGGATTTTATCCTAGTGAAACGGGTGTTCAGGTACACACCACAGGTTTTTTTTCTTTTTTTTTTTTTTTTTTTTCCTTCGGAAAGAACATGGTACTTGGATGTCATCAGGAAAAAACATGAACAAAAAGCAGGAATGATGTAAGCAGAAGGTTTTCTTTCTTTCAGGTTTTCAGTATAATCTTTCTCTCTGGGATGTTTTGTGGAATCCACATGCAGTGAGAATAGAACTTGAATCCAGGTTTGGTTTTGATGATCTTCACATTGAGAAGTTACTAAGTTATACAGCACAATTAAGACGGGTAAATCACTTGGAAATTTCAGTGTCACTCTTTTTCATCTTTTTTTTATTTCTACCCTGAAGGGTTTTTTTCATGCCTTACAGAAGCTATAGTCGTCTTAGATTCATGAGGAAGCTACAACTCTGCTAAATATCCTGGGTTCACTCCCACCTAAAAAAAGAAATGTATTTAGCTTCAGCTGAAATTTCTGCACATGAAGATATTGACAGGTGTAGTTGTGTGCATTAATGAATTTATGCTTTTATGAAGTCATTACTGAGTATAGCAAGGTCCTGAGTTTATTACCTAATCCTGTAGAGAATTCTGGGATTTGCTTCACTAAGCTTTTAAGCTAATTCCTAGACTTGAAGCTGCCTGGATTAGTTTGTCAGGTAGAGTTTTTCATCGGGTTTGCTGGACAAAGAATGCCTGTGTCTTCTGTGTGTAAATTAAGCCACATCAGGAGTTCTTTCTTCTCAGTTGTGCAGTCTTGATATCAATATACTTGACTGATGAGTCTCTCAGTGGGACTATTCAAATATACCAGTGATGTATCAAATTTTGAAGAAAGCCCTCTGCGAGAAAAGAGATTTTCTAACCTTCTAGATCAGAGTGACCTGTTGTGATGATTTGACTGCAAAAAACTTGAAATGTTTAGTATTTCAACTGAAGTCCACAGTGATTGAATTGCACATGTTGGTATTTATCTGGAATCTGTTTGTTCTTTGCAGTACAGTCTGGAGTTGTGCTCCAGAAGAGCTCACTATAAGAACAGTTTATTTACAAAAGGGATGAATTATTAAAAAATCCTTCACTTTTGAATGGCCTTTTCATGGAATGTCAATGTTGGCCAGTTTGATCAACTGAATGGGTTTTGACTGGAGCCTGGTAGATATGGTTGGCTGTGTAATCTCAGGCAGCTCGCTAGCTACTTAAGATAATAACTTGATTTGTGTGCTTGTGTTAGAGCATTGAAGACCCACAGAAAGTATGAAGAGAAATATGGAAACCTGAAAATATCTCTTCTGAGCACTTTAATTCTGCATCTGAAGCCCCAGGTAGTTTGGGCCCAAAACATCTGCAAAACTTTTAATAAATTTTCTAGTCGCAGTCAAAAGGAGTTAGGATGTAAAGTGTCTTAGAGAGATATTAACAGGAAGAATTAAAATGAACTATATTATTTTTGTATACTTTAATCACATTTATGTGATTGGGAATAATAAATCTTTCAACACAAAATTTGGAAGTCAGGCTGTGAGGAAAAAATTCTGGCATTTTGGCCACACTGCTGAAATCTACCAACTTCAATTTAAAACTAGTCTGCTGCATGCAGTCATTGGTTCAAATGTATCACTTGGCTGAGTGCTTTCTACATCAGTAATTTTAATACTTGTGAAGTTGCTTCAATACATTTATTCTAGTAGAGGGGTACTGTATCATTGTCAAGTTGGTTCACTGTCAGCCTGCAAGTGACCATAGGAGTAGTAACACTGGGGTAGCTACATGGTGAAAATTCCTTCCATATACTAGTCTCATCATTCTGCCAGATCTACGAGTACCCTAATTATACAGCAGTCTGCACGTGGAATACTTTGAAGTATGTGCCCTAGAATATGAAGCTGGATTATGTGGGCTTTGTTCTCACTGAAGGAAGCTATAGTCTTTTTGTCACCAGATGAGTAAGTTGATAGCAGAGAGAACACTCAGCAACTATCTTGAGATACTCATCAATTTCTTATATCCCTGCCAGATTCCCACAGGAGAGACACTGGAGCAGTTTGTTTGCTTTGCTCTGTCCAGAGTGTCAGAAGATGAAACAAATAAAGAGAATAATGAAGATGACTGTATTTCTACATGGCATGAGGCCAAAATATATCTTGTTCATGCTGTCAGCAAGTTCAGACTCTATGCACAGGTACACTAATAAGTTAATAGATCAAATTCCTATGTTTTGCATGGAGTTGTCAACAGTAACTAAGTATAAAGATCTGAGTTATCTGTTGTTACTTTTTTGAAGTTTTCATCTTGCTAATAAGACAAAGTAATCCATAGAAAGAATTTTTACCGTGGAAATCTAATCTATCCCCATGTGTCCACTTAATCAGATTTTGTCATTAACCCAAATACAGATTTGAAATCTAATAAGGAATATAGTGCAATATAATATGATGCAGAGGCCTGACAGAAAGAAGTTTACTGTCCCACCTGAGCCTGAATTAAGGGCAAAACTGAAAGCAGACTACAGGCCTCCACTGATAAGGTGTACAATTAATTTTTTTTTACTTTTCCTCCACTATCTCTGCCAATAGTAGCTGAAGCATGTTACAGGGGATGAGAGTACATCTCCACTATAGCACCTTAAAATTCTGCTCTGGGAGAACAGCTTGGCATGCAGTGTCTATGATGACATTATGTGTAGTTCATACAGAAAAGGATAAACCATTCAGATGTTTTTGAAGGAAAACTCTTACCCAGATGTCTTAATCATAGAATCATAGAATAGTTAGGGTTGGAAAGGACCTTAAGATCATCTAGTTCCAACCCCTATGCCAGGGGCAGGGACACCTCCCACTAAACCATGTCATCCAAGGCTCTGTCCAACCTGATCTTGAACACTGCCAGGTCTTAATGGTGGTGTTTGTTTTTTCACTGAAATATGAGATGTTTTTTAATAAAATAATAGAAGTTGTGTATCAAGCTCCTGTGGAGATGTTTGCAGTATCTGAAGAAAGCATGTAGAGCTTACTGTGTGTTTCTTCAAAAGTGGAGCCTTTGATTTCTCTCTTGATAGAAGTTTCACTGATGTATGACTTGAAATAATAACTTGATTGCCAAAACTAATGCACTAATTTCTATTAGCTGTAGGAAAATCCATTAATAATTTCAGCCATGATTTTAAAACTTTTCAGAAGAGCTGACATCCTTATGGTCTCAACTTGAAGTACTGTAAGCTGCTTGCCACTGGGAATTCCCTTGGTGAACAGAACATCTCTTGCAGTAAAATTCTGTGATAACCACTTGGCATTATATAAATTAATGGTGAAAAAAGGACAGTAGTCAGTAGGTTTGGCCAGGCCTTAGTATGCCTTATTTATTCCAGACTACACAATAAGAGCATGCAGGCTCATTTTTTATCTCTTTGTGTAATGGAACACCAAAAATGTTGAAGCTGCTGCCTTCTGTTGTCTTGTTAGTGTAGGCAGAAGCCCTGTAAGGGAAAGCAAGCTTTTGACTGGAGGTCTGCTTTTGATTGGTTTCAGCCACAGGCCATTTTTTTTTTTACCATTCCTGGGTCTTTGGGCAGGGACAGTACAACATAGGATGTTAGTTCTCCATATGATGGAGCAAGTTATACAGCCAACTTGCAGGTTAGTCAAAACTGTACTGTAAATCAACCTTTGTGAGGCCAGTAATTTCAGAGTCTAGACACATTGTTAGGGAGAAATTTTACTATTATTATTAATTGTATGTGTGCTTGGGGCTTTTTTAGGCATTCAAGTTCTGTGCATTTTCTAAATAACAAAGCTTTGTTTTTCTAACAAGGTGCATTCTGTTTTACATTCAATCTTCCAGGTATTTGAGCAATGGTTCAGCAACAAGAGGTTCTCTCAGAAACTCCTTTTGGAATTTGAAAGAATCATAGATGATTTAATGTCTCAGTTTCTAGATGACAGGGAAATCAGGAAACTTTCTGCAGAGATAAATACCCTGATCCAGCAACGGAATGAGAAATCAGATGCCTACTTTTCAGAAGGATATACTGCATCTCATGACCTGTAAGTTATATTTCTGCAATTTGTCTTATAAAGTTCAGATCAACTGAATATTTATTTTCACATTACACTTCACTGATTTCTGATTTATAAATGAATTGAAAGACTCTACGCAGGACTCAAGCTGTAGACACAGGGAATTAATGTTTGTCAGAGGCTTATGAAAAGACTGTGGTGGAACACAGGAACTGATACTTCTGTCTTTTGAACTGCACATTGGATGATTTATATCCCTTCTGAGAGTTATAACATTGGCCTCAATTTGGCATTTGTATGACTATATATTTGTAATAACTCGTTCATATCAAAACCTGTTCCCTATTGGAGGAGAGATGATCAATGCTATACAAATCAACATCTGAGGATTCATCTGAAAGATACAATCCATTTTGTACTGTTAAGAGAGAGACTGCAGTCAAATTGTTCAATAATTTATTTGTACATTTTGGAATTTGGTTCTTTTTTTTATACAAGAAAACTGCTATACTGCTGCTGTTGTAAGAAACTACAAAGTAGATGATATAGTGACTGCACAACAAAAAAAAAAGTCCCATAGCTTTTTAGCAACTTTATCTTTCTGTTTGTAGTACACGATGCCACTGTGCTCCACCTCTTTTGATTGCAGAATTCTGCATCTGGAGAGACTGAAGCATGTACTTCAGGATGTATCTCAATGGCCTGTTTCAAAGAGATTGCTTCTGGTAGATGGATCCATAAGGAATGTAATAGCACAGTATTTATACTTCACTGAAGGTAAAGCTGCATGGTGGTTACTTGTTATTATCACTCAAATGACTTCCACAGAATAACATGGAAAATTGATAACATTCTACCTCTAGGAAGGCATTTGGGCTCTGTAATACATGTGTCCTGGGTCAGGGCTGAAAGCGACGTTAAAGATCATCTTGTTCCAAACCCCTACCTTGGGCGCCTTCTGTTAGACCAGATTGCTCAAAACCCCATCCAACCTGGCATTATACTGGGGGCCTCAGGACTGAACACAGTACTCAAGGTTGGGGTTTCACCAGAGTGTTGTAAAGGGGAAAAATCACCTCCCTTGACCTGCTGGTCACTCTCCTTTTGATATAGCCCAGGATGCAGTTGGCTTTCTGACATGTGAGCTCACACTACTGGCTGTTGATCCCCAAGTCCATGTCTCCCACAAAGATGTTAAACAGTGCTGGTCCTAATACTAACCCCTAAGGAATGTCACTCCTCACTGGTGGCACTTGGTCAGTTGGTCTTCGAGCCATTGATCCAACATTTTGAGTGTTGACTATCCAGCCAGCCATATAGGTATGAACAAGAAGTCTTGGTTTTAGATTTAGGTGTAGCTTGGCTTTTCTGGCTGGTCGTTGCAAGTGAATAAAAATGGCCACCTTACAGGCTGAAGAGCATTACTGCCTGGGGGTATTGGATTCATTAGGGGAAGCAGGGAAAGAGTGTTTTTGGGTTGCACAGGACAGTATGGCAGCTTTGGAAGGGGAACCAAAAGTGGGGAGATGAAATTATTTAGGTGGTTTGGGGAGGAACTAGGATGGGAAAACAGCAATAAAGTGACAAAAGAGGGTTTTCTCATAATAAACAGGCTGCTTGCCTGGCCATGCCCCTGACCGTTGTAGGTTTGTCCTGCTTTCTCTCTAAACTGCATTTCTAATTCTTTTCCTGGGTAAGGTCTCTCTATTCTGGCTCATATGCCAGGGTGCCAGCAACTGTGGAGGGAGACAGAGCCAGGGGCATCTGCTGGGCAGTCTGGTTATCTAAGCCCAGCTGCTGAGGGGGATCCACACTGTATGTGTTTATATATATACATATATCTCTAGCAGACCTTCACCTTGACCAACCGGGGACATTAACAGGATGAGGCCTTTGGTGTTGTTTGTTGTACATGCAAGGGCTGTGTGTGTTGGTCTGTGTTGATCTGGGTGGATGGCCATGTGCATTTACTGTGCATGTGTTGGCTTGTGTGCCCACAGCCTTGCTGCTCGTTGGACCTGGGGGCATGGAGCTGTGACAGCTTGATCTTTGTAGGGCTACTGGATTTGGCAACTCAATAGCATGACCTGGTAACATTTCTGTGGTTGTCTTTCATTTGAGAAGAGAGAGATTAGTTTTGCTTGGGAGCTTAAGGAATTAGGCAGCCTTTCCATATTCTAGAAAATTTTGCTGGTAAATCAACAGTTACACGTGGGAAGAGTTTATTTATAGCATTCATAGCTAGAAGCCCCCACAGGACCTCATTTCCTTTCCTGGAAATCATGAAAGATCGCTGAAGTTTTTTGAGCTTCTTTGACATAACTTTGAAAGTGGATAGGATCATGCTTTTGCTCGTGTAAGAAGACTTGTCTCCTCTTCCTGACTTGTCTCCTCTTCCTGACTTGTCTCCATGAGCCTTTTTCAGTGGTGATGCATGAGGGGAGTTGTCTTTGCTCCCCAGAAGTGCAGAGTGAAACTGTGTACATCTTTTGTGCAAAATGGAGTGCTCGGGGCAGGGATGTCATCTAGACAAAGTTGAACCTTTATGCCTCTCTAACTAACTGCTGTATTTTTAAAATCTATTATGCACAGTTTTCTTTTCCCATAAGAATGTTTCCTACTGTAATGTCTCAAAATTACTCTGCAAGTTAAATATTTTCTTTATGGGGTGTGTGGGGAAAAATGTCTTACAGATGTTTTACATAGCCTGGAAAAACTGATTCCCGTTGCCCAAAGAGACGGACTCATTCATCTTGACATCAGAAAGCTCTTTGTGGAGCTAAACCAGGTATGCTGTTATTTGATGTTTGTATGTTAATTTGCATAAAGCTCCAGAGGCTTATTTTGGGGGATAAAAAGTACTTATTAAGTATTTCACTTTTTATTCAGGAGCATCTTGGTCCAACTTTACTTTGTACTCTTTCGCCTTCATTTTAAGAATTAATATAGAGTGTGAATCCAATCTGTTCCTTTATCTTGAATTAATTTTTAAATTGACAGTATATTAATTAAATTTTAGATGTTGATGAGCAATGCTTCCTATGTTTGCAATGACCTACTTACAATGTTTGAGAAGACCCTAAGACTTCCACAGGGCTCAGATAACATTGACATTCTAGCCATATACATGTGCCCTGGCAATGGCTCAGAGGTGACATTTAAGCTAAGTACCCAGCTCCAGTCACTAAAGGAATCTGTAAGTAGTTCTGATTTTTTTGGGGGTTTAAAGATTGCAGTGCCTTTCTTATAATACTATTACTAAATGAAACAAATTAGCAGGGGTTGTAGCTTACTATTTCCTGTTTGCTAATAATAAGTGGATGGGTCACTGGCCATTTAAACTGATCAAAACGTGCTTGGCAGTTAGGCACAAGTGGTCTTGGTAAGTTTCTTGAGTGGATGTGACTTTTGAAACCTTCTAAGTAGCTATGGCTTCCAGAAAAAGAAATAGAAGGTTTGAAAGACTGCTCATTTAATCTGTTTTACGTTGTATTTCAATATCATTCAGATTACAAATATAAGAAGCAGGACCAAAGGTGAGTTTCCTTTTTACTGGTTTCAAATATTGCTTTCTTTACTGTGAAAGGTCCTGCTTCTGCAGAAAGTAACTTCGGGACAACAGAGCCTGCCAGATCCAGTAATGGATGACTATTTGGGATGGAAAGAAATAGGAGAACAGCTAACCAAAAATTATGCTTATTACTGTGAAATTAATCAATTGCTGAACACAGAAACACCATCTGAGGAGGATGGCCATTTCAGCTCTTGTCAGGACCAGCTGCTCTTCTCACTGTATGTATCTTGTGTACCTTTTAATACATAAGATTCTGACTGGTACCAGCCTGGAATAAGGTATTACATCCAGTAACTGAATAGATAAAAAGGTCAAAATCCTGCTTTTTGCTTTTGATTGCCACCAAGTGTTAACAATTCCCTATAACCACAAACAGGAAGGTAGAGGATGATTTTTTCAAGTATTTATTCTTAGTAGCAGCAATAGTACTGGGGCGTAGTAAGGGTGGAAATAGGCTGAGGATAGGCAGGTATCTAGGATTCTAAAAATCTATTCTTCCTTTTTTTCTTCTCACAGCCACATATTTTCTGCTACTTTTCAGGCTGCTTCCAGGTATTGCTCTCTGGCACTGTGCTGCTTAGGGTGCTTGGCAACTTGGATCTGAAAGACTCCTGGGAGATGCAGGGAAATACCAAAAAGAGGGTAGTTTAGAAAGCACAGTAGGAGGGGTATTGCAGCTTCAAGTTGCTTTCTCAACACATCAGCTGGTCACTGTTCCTCTATTTTGGCAGAAAATACATTCCTTGATTTATTAAGTTGATCGCCATTTTCAGTGACTCAGTAATTCTACTGACTTGAAGTTTTAATGGTGTTAAATCAGACTATATTAGAGACCTATATATTAAATCCCTATATCAATAAAGTACTTTATAATAGGGTGGTGTTTTAATATTCCTGCTTGGCAATGTAAAGCATGAGAATAATATATTTAATATGAAATTGCATTTATATTGGACATATGTTGTATGTCACAAACTTAAACATGTATAGAAGAAAAATATCTACATTTCTGTAGACATTACATGAGATACTTGACAGAAGAGTTTTCTGTTATAGCAGTAAAACTATTAGCTCTGATCATTCAAGAATCTATCAGAAATTCCACGAGCTGCTTTGGCAGCAAGGATTATATCCAGAGATATTAATAACATCCCAGATGTGAGAAAATTGTTGTCATTTTTCTTGTCTCTTGCTGTTGGTCAATGGCTGATTGCCTTCTCTTTCTCTCTCCCTGTTGCTAAAAGACTACAAAATCACCAGGAAGACTAGTTTTACATTCTTCTTTTGAGCATCAAAACCACTGATAGAGCTTAAAGGTCCCTGGGAATAGATGCTTCTGTTTAAGTAATATTGAAGAGCAAGAAAAACTTAGCGCTATTTTTATGTTTTGTTGTTGTGTTGCTTAACTGATTGGTTTCTGGTTTGGGGTTGGAATGATGTAATACTTATGCTGTTGATTTCTCTAGCAAAGGACTCTGCTATTAGACTGCCTGCTTGAGCTCCCGCCTAAGTCAATAGGACTGTCTGTACACACAAAGTAGCAATAGAATATAGCTAGAGATTTTGGAGAGAAACAGCATGTGTTTGCAAGGTAATTTGACTTCAAAAGAAATCACTGGTTTTATAATGGTACCTTTGTTTTCTGTGTCATTTCAGAATTAATAATACACTTGAAGAAATTTTGTTTGTTTTTGAGGGTAACCCGTACTGGAAGGATTTAACAACTTTTGTCAGTTGGATGTGTGATGTAGCTCAATACATGAATGAAAAAGAAGCAGGCACCATGGGAGGTCAGTCAGGTGAGGAAAGAGCTACTGCACATCATAGGTTTTATTCTGATGGTTCCCTGGTACTGTAGGTACTGTATTCCTTGGAAAGGGAAAAGATAATGATTTTTATATTTGTAAACCTGTTTGTGTTTCCATCAATCTTAGGACTCACCAGCTCACTGAAACATTATCAAGGAAAACATAATATACAGAACCTGACCCTGGTAAACAGATGTGATTTTAGTGACAAGGAGAAAATATTTGGATTGTCCATTTCTACTGGGGAAATTCCAACTGATTGAACCTGTGGAGTGTCTACTTTTTTTGACCTGTCTCTTGATATTGACATTTTTATTTTCTCTGCAGATGGATTAGAAGCATCTTTATGTTCTAGACAAAAGCTCAATTTGGAGACCATCTTAGGTCATTATTTAGCATTTCTGCAAAACTTACCAGATTATTCCTCATTTATTTCCTGGGCACGGTAAGGTTTGATTTAATTTCTTAATTGTTTTCCAGAAATCCTTTATCCCACCTCCACTTTGGACTTTTGTAATTGTTGAATGTAGTTACCCTGTCTCTTTTCTCCGAATGAATGGTGGTTTTAAGTATTACTGGGAAGAAACAGAATCCTACAAAAAAAGTTACAATTTTGTGTCTGTCATTCAAAAGCATTAAAAAAGACATCTCCATCTTTGGTGTGTTATCAACAGTAATCAAAGTGGTATACTCCTGACAGTTCTAAAGTAGTGTAACAAGGCCTTCTTGTCACTAAGTTACTTACATTATAGCCCTCCTAATGCCTAGATGAACAGTGAAACCAGAGCCATTTAATCATCACTCTGATAAAAAATAATAATAAAAAAATTCTATTTGAACAACTTTGGTCTAATTGTTGAGTGCTGCCTCTGCTACCAAATGCTAGTAATATTTACCATGCTATGCTGGTGATCACAGCTGTTAATAGATAAGAATACTTTCTAAATTATATTTCTGGACTTTGAACTTTATTTTTTATTGTGCTGATATTTCAGCTCTTGGCTGAACTGATTCCTTCTTGAATTTATCAAATAGAAATAGCCACTGTCAATGCAGTGAAAGATGAAGAATCAAAAGCTGAGATGTTCTTGATATCTACTGTAAAATAACCCACAGGTTGCAGAATGCAAATTGCTAACTTCAATGTTGAGTTACACTTAAATACACTTCTTACAATATGTATCTAAGTTGCTAAGCCACTGTCCATCATATTTGAAAAATCATGACAATCTGGTGAAGTTTCCAATGACTGGAAAAAGGAAAATATAACCCCCATTTTCAAGAATGGGAAAATGGATGACCCAGGGAATTACAGATCAGTCAGCCTCACCTCTGTGCCTGGCAAAATCTTGGAGCAGATTCTCCTGGGAGGCATGCTGAGGCACATGAAAAACAACAAGGTGCTTGGTGACAGCCAGCATGGCTTCACTAAGGGGAAATCCTGCCTGACCAAACTGGTGGCCTTCTATGATGTGGCTACAGAACTGATGGACAGGGGTAGAGCAGTTGATGTCATCTACCTGGACTTGTGCAAAGCGTTTGACACTGTCTCACATGACATCCTTCTCTGTAAATTGGAGAGACATCAATTTGATAGGTGGACCACTCGGTGGATAAAGAACTGGCTGGATGGCCACACACAAAGAGTAGTGCTCAATGGCTCAATGTCCAGCTGGAGACCAGTAATGAGTGGTGTCCCTCAGGGATTGGTGTTGGGACCGGTCTTGTGCAACATCTTTGTTGGTGACATGGACAGTGGGATTGAGTGCACCCTCAGCAGGTTTGTCAATGACACCAAGCTGTGTGGTTCGGTTGATATGCTGGAGGGAAGGAATGCCATTCAGAGGGACCTTGACATGCTTGTGAGGTGGGCTGATGTCAACCTGATGAAGTTTAACCATGACAAGTGCAAGGTCCTCCACCTGGGTGGGAGCAATCCCAGGCACAGCTCCAGGTTGGTCAGAGAAGAGATTCAGAGCAGCCCTGCAGAGAAGGACTTGGGAGTGTTGGTCGATGAAAAAATGAACATGAGCCAGCGGTGTGCGCCCGCAGCCCGGAAAGCGAACCGTATGCTGGGCTGCATCAAAAGGAGTGTGACCAGCAGGTCGAAGGAGGTGATCCTGCCCCTCTACTCTGCTCTCGTGAGACCTCACTTGGAGTATTGTGTGCAGTTCTGGTGTCCTCAACATAAAAAGGACATGGAACTGTTGGAACAAGTGCAGAGGAGGGCCACGAGGATGATCAGGGGACTGGAGCACTTCCGGTATGAAGATAGGATGAGAAAGGTGGGGCTGTTGAGCCTGGAGAAGAGAAGGCTGCGTGGAGACCTCCTAGCAGCCTTTCAGTATCTGAAGGGGGCCTTTAGGGATGCTGGGGATGGACTCTTCATGAGGAACTGTAGTGAGAGGACAAGGGGTAACGGGTTCAAACTTAAACAGGGAAAGTTTAGATTGGATATGAAGAAGTTCTTTACTGTAAGGGTGGTGAAGCACTGGAATGGGCTGCCTAAGGATGTTATGAATGCTCTATCCCTGTGGTGGTGTTGAAGGCTGGGTTGGACAGAGCCTTGGGTGACATGGTTTAGTGGGAGGCGTCCCTGCCCCTGGCAGGTGGGTTGGAACTAGCTGATCTTAAGGTCCTTTCCAACCCTCACTATTCTATGATTCAATGATTTTAATGTACAATCACTTTTGTACTCTTTCTGAACTTTCTTAGAAATGCAGGCACATTTGCTAGGTCAAGGATTTGGATCTGGTCTTAAACACTGTTTCTAAAATATGTGCTATTTTCTTTACACTGTAATAACAAAATCAGCTAACTCGTTTGGATTTTCATGCTATACATGCAGAGGTATTTCTTTGACTTGAATGGGTCTAGGAAAGAGATTCTATTTAGGAAATACTTTTTTTTCAATGCTGGACATCTTGGTTTCTCTCTTGTAGAAGCCATACCAGTAAGTGACACAGGAATTCCCTCACAAAGCTTTTTAGTCATGTGTGGTGTTCTGCATTTTAGCAATTAAAAGAAAACGTATTTAAGTAGGTATTTTCATCTTGAGATCTTGCATTGGAATGCTCCTTCTCCTTACACCTCAATCGTCACCAGTCTGACAGAACTAGTAAAAATTTTTTTTTGTTAGACAGTATTGACACAATGGAAACATCATTTGGAACATTCAGATTTTCACTGTGATTTCATGTGGGCTTTTTTCTTGTTGTTGGTTGTTCAATTTGTCCTTTCTCATCTCCCCTCCCCCCAATGTTAAAATAACACTCTTAAGCTATCAATCAGTCACCTGGAATGTTTTGGCTTTCAATATCTATGATAAAGCAAAAAAAAAAAAAAAAAAAAACAAAAAAAAACCAAAAAACCAAAAAAACCACCAAAAAAACCCAACCCCAAAACCTCGTTCTGAATTCATTGAAAATTAGAGGGTTTGATTGATTTTATTGATAGTTCCTTTTTTAAAAATAATTAGTCTGTGAAGCATAAAAGCTTTGCTCTTTTCTGCAGCTGAAAATGTGACATGCTTAAATTAAAGGTGTTTGACTCTCATGGCTTACAAGGTGGATTATAATTACTGATCAGAGCACCCTTCTTTAACCTAGCTGCCTACATTGAGGTTTTGATTTGAATGTGGCTGTGACTTTTCAGTGAGTTCTTTCACATTTTGTAAAACAAAATAATTGTCATTTGTGCTGTTTTAGTTTTTGTGGTGATTGTTTTATGACTGCTAATTAAATGATATTTGTACTTCCTTTAAGTGAATAAAACTATATTCTAAAATTATATAGTATCTAATTAACCAATTTTTGTCTGCCTGCTATATACGTAATAAGAAAGAACTTGTGCTTAATTTTTCAGGATTTTGACATCTTTCAAAAAGTTCTTGAACAGAGAAGAAAATTTAACTGTTTCTGGTGAAAAGGAAATACGTCATCTTTTTCATCTGGTAGAAGTCATAGAAGATATAATGCTTGATTTCTCAGCTTCTTCAAACCAGTCTCTAATCGAAAATGTCTTGAATAATACAATTACATGGATGAAAACTTTTGGTGAGGGGAAGGAATCTGCAGTTTCTGAACTCCTTAATGAGCTGCGAAAAAATTTCCAGCCTCTTCAGTGGTTCTGGATGAAAGAGAAGACAGAAGTTTTCTGGCATATTGTGAAAGTTTTATTCTATGAACCTGGTTCTAGGCTCTCTCATTTGAGGCAAGTTAAAGAGGAGGAGGTACTGGAGGCCTTATCTAGAATTGTGTTTTACACTACAGAAAATAAAATCCATAATAGAAGTATACTGTTGCTCCAACATATCTTGACTGATTTGCCACAGTTAAATATTGCTGCTTTGAACCATCAAAAACATTTAAGTGAAAACTTCCTAAGGAATCTCTATGAGGTCGGATTGTTAGCTGATGATCATGTCAATGTGTCTTTTGACAGAATTCATAGGGTTAGTAATGCCTCCTCTTTATTACTCTCAAATGCAACTTTTATATACAAAGTACAAAAACTGAGAGAAATTGTGCATGATTTCTTCAAAAACATCCAAAACCTAAACAGCAGTAGTGTGGCCTCTCTTGTTCCAATACTTTTCTCTCTGTATCAGAATGAAGATCTCATCTTAAATGTTGAAAGCAATAATACTCTGTTAACAGTTCTTTATGAGACTTTGAAAGATATATCATCTTTTCAAGTATGGCATGATTTCCAAGATAGGGATCAAGTTTCTGATTTGCTGTCTGAAACTTTTGATGTTCTCTGGAACTTCACTAGTGAATCTCTCTGTGAAAAGTTATTAAACATTTACAACTACACAGAGTTTCAGGCCCAGTCTCTTGCACAGAAAGGAAAAGAAGATATGCATGTTGTCTATAGCACTCTGAGCAGCCTTAAAACTTTGTTTATGGATGAAGAGCTCCAAACAGATGCCTTTTGTTTTTTGGAACAGTTTATTGATATCTCCCCAGAATGCCCGTCACATAATGAGTGCATTGATTTTTATCTCTCAGACATTGCTTCTGATGATCATTCAGCAGAGGTTTACAGCTTACTTCTGCTTTCATTGGACAGTGTTCTGTCTAATATAACAAATTTGGGAGACAATGTAAGTGTGTCTTATGCTTTGCACTGCACTTTCACATGGCTTCAAACCTGGACAGAGATTTTTGAAGAAGCATCCAAAATCTTGAACTTGAATTCGACCTTTTTTGTCTGTCTAAGAGATGATTTGGCAAATCTCTCTGAAAGTCTTTTAAATGCAACTAATGATAAGCTGTGCAATAGTACAGCTATGGTTATTGTTGAAATGACAAGAGCAGCAATGAATCTATTAAATATAATATTTGAAGGAGGTGGCAATTTAAATGACTGGAAAGATTTTGAAGCTTTCCTTGCCAGTCTTCAAAATGTATTTAATGATGCAGTTGATGTCACAAGCTCACTTAAAGGCAACAGTTTAGAAAGTGTTTTAGAAATGATGGGAGTCATGATAAGTGAATTGCAGAAATCTGTACTAAAGGTTGTTAATGGAGAGATTCTGAATTCTTGGCTTGATACTTTAATCTCAGAGGGATCAGGAGAATCTGAGGGAGAAGATAGGGGTGCTGGTGTATTTTCCATTGTAAATTCCCTTTCTACCATTCTCAAGGTTTCCCAAAAGGAACTTGGAATTATTCTCACTGAGATAAAAGATACATCTGCTTTCCTTAATAGTGTACTTCAAGGAAAATATATGGCCTGCATCAGCATTTTCCAGAATATTACCAAACTAATTTTGGACAATACTCTGAAAGACATAAGCCATTTGCAAACAAATTTTTCATCTCATCTCAGTTACTTACTAAACTTTTATAGTACAGTGGATGAAGCAGGGGATTGTAACAGATGGATACATGGATTCCGTAATCTCAGTGAAAATTACAAGTCGCCTTCCCACCTTGAAAATGCGAAACATATTTTATTTTTGCTGGAATCTCTAGGAAGCACTGAGACAGATACTAAGCTAATGAATGTGATGGATATTGTTAATTTGATTTTTAATTTGATAATCCCTGAATGTTCCTTAACTGGTTCTGATGTGATTTGTCTAAACGTTTATTTCAGTATCATAGCAAAAACTTTAAAAAATATTCTCCCTGAATTTTATGTAAAAGATTACATTAGTGTGCTTGAATATATTTTTATGCTTTTAAGTAAATCTGAAAGGCAGATGGCTGTCAATGATTTAGTGGGGCACTTGTGGTATACATCAAATAAGACCCATTTTATTCAGTCAATTCATGGATTTAACAGGACTTCAAGGATGCTCCCTAATTCTTTCCATCATTATCAGCTTTCATCAGTAGAACTTTTGGCAGAAATACAAACTCTTCTGAAAAATGAAGCTTTTGAAGTCCAAGAAAACAGCTCTTCTCATTTAGATGTTGAGATTGAACCTTTCTTGTATAAGAAAAATACAACTTTGTTGATGGAATTCTTTCAATATATGATTAGTAAACTTGACTCAAACGGTGAACACAAAACATTTCTCCAGGAACTGGTAGAAACAGCAGCTCTCAATATTGAACTAGTAAGTAAGGCACTTAAAGTATTCAAGTCCTCTAGTTTTACTGGCTTTCCATTAAGAGATGATAAAGAGTTTCTAAAGCACATGGTAGCCTTGGTGCAAAACATGAAGAACATGGATGTTGAGTTCCTGAAAAGTCAATTCAAAGAAGTCCAGAAGAGTCTGGATCACTTCTTTAAGAATGTCAAACCTTTGTATATTGAGAACTCTGAGTTAAGAATGTTAACAGACTGGTGGGATGCATTTGAGAACAATTCATGTAATTGGAATCTGACTGGCTTATGGCAAATAACAGCACTCTTTGAACAAGATGAGCTCTATGATGTAGAAGAGATGTTCCATTTCCTCCTTGATGTCATCAGTCTTACAGAAAGATTAGCTCATGGAAACATCACTAAAGCTCTAACTGAAATCTATGTTTTCATACTGACTCAGGAAGAAAAAATGTCAATGTTTACTGAAGAGGAGATCTCTAATCAAGTAGAAAGTCTTCTAATGTTACTGGAGACACTGACAGATATGTCTGATGAACCTGCAGAGGCCTCAGTTTGTTTTTCTGCAGCATTCTGCTGGAATCTCACAACAGCAACACCTCCCACTTTTACACCTTGTGATTTAGTGCATATCAATTATACTTTTAATTACAATGCAGTCATTGAAGTAATTAAGCAGCTGAAACTCGTCACTCTGGAGGACAGCTCCTCATGCGCTATGGAAGACTTTCGAATGGATATCGCTCGGAATCTGACTTGCTTTTTTCATCAGATCAAAGAATGGAACTCTATTCTTTTGAAGTTTTCTGAGCTTCATCATGTAAATGGGTCAGTTCTCAAAGGGCTTCTAGATTTTTGGAATGAGCTATCGCTCTACATTGTACCACTGCAGGTGAACAATACCTACTCAGTCAACTGTTCCTCTACACCAAAGAGACAAATGGCTTTACAAATTATAGAAACACTGGGCAGTAAAGCAGTGGCAGAAATGGAGATGGCCAAAAGCGTTATTGAGCAGCTAGATGATCTTTATGGTGGTCTAAGTTGGAATAGACATTCAAGAACATCACTTATAAAGACTGTTCTTACTAATGTTAAGAATATGACCAGTGAAGTTCCTGGGCTCCTAGATACAGAAGCTGTCCTTTCTTTTCTTTCTCTAATTCAGCCTTTGATGATGCTGTCTTCTGTTGGAAACCAAACATACTCAATGCTTATGTTATTATCAGCTTTAAATGAAAACAGTAATATGTCGGATAACTTTGAGAACTTCTGGTTTCCTATAGTTACAAGCATAGAAGATTTATTGGTGAATTTTAATGTTAGACACTTACTTGCAGTGATAGACCAAGAGTTTCAATTATTAAGGTTAGTCACTGGGCAGTCCTCTTCAATGGCTCTTGATGTTTTAATACAGCAGTTTAATACATCATCTGTAACTCCTATGTTAAGAAATTTTGAAGACATACAAAAGATTGTGAACAGCTTTGTATGTGATTGTAACAGTAAAAATTTTTCTAAAATAATACGTTCTCTAATTCTCCTCATGACTAACGAAAATTCATCGAATGACCTACTGC
Source organism: Ara ararauna (assembly GCA_028858755.1). Taxonomy (NCBI): domain Eukaryota; kingdom Metazoa; phylum Chordata; class Aves; order Psittaciformes; family Psittacidae; genus Ara; species Ara ararauna. Next base: position 74,279,526 of record CM054377.1, on the reverse strand, counting down.
TGGTTGTGAAAGATGTTATTGACTTTCTGGAGATATTCCAAAATAAGTCTAAGGAAGATTACACTAGTATGTTGTTTGTTGATGGTCATCTTAGCAGAGAAAAATTGAATTATACTGCTAATTCAGTTTTGCTCAAGAATCTCCTTCTTATAATTGCTGATTTTGCTGCTATAGAAGAAGTTCTCCATGCAAACAATATTGAGCTTCAGGCAGTTGACTTCATTGATTCATTTTTTGATAACACACAGAATAGAGAAGTCTCTCTTCAGTCCCAAAACAGAACTCTGGAGTTTATGCAAAAGATCTTGCAAATGATTTTTCAGTCTACCACAGGACATGACAGGAACAAAATAACCTTCCTGCTGGAAGATTTACATAAGGATATAATGGCAGAAATTAGGTGAGTGTTTTCTATGTACTCTGACAGTGTGCTGACAATGACAGAAGCGGTCCTTGTTTGTAAACAGCTCAATCAAAACTTTTAAGTTAATTACTGTTTAATTTCAGATTTGTGCCTTTGAGTATAACAATAATTTGTATGAACTTATATTGTTCAGACCAGACATATTTGATATGACATTATATTTTGTGGGCCAGATTACAGATGTGATAAGTCATCTGTATTGATACTCAAGGTGGTTTCTTTGGAACTACTACAGAAAAAAATATTTGAAGATATTAGTGTTTTAAAATCCTTACAGGCATGAACATTGAACCAACAGTTATTAGTAGACAACAGTCATTTTGGCTACGGAGCTAAATATTAAGAAATGCTTGGGATTAATTCTTTGTGGTCTTTTTTTTGTTTGTTTGCTTTTTTTCTTTCTTTCTATATTCAGAAGTAGATATACTGTATTTGAAGTGTATTCGAATTAAATAATATGCTGACGACTTAATGCAAACAAGATGACCCTTTTGGGGTTATGCTTACAAGGTTGAGTTGTTCATTTTAACAAACACAGTTTCTGAAGGAACCTTGAGCCAAAGATCTTTTTTGCCAGGTTGCTCAGATCAAACATAACCATCAGGAGAGGAAACTCTGCTTCAGGAAAATGTTTACTGACAACTTCTTAAATAAAAGTACTGCTGGACTGGGGTAATACTCACTGAAAGAATTCACAAGACGATTGTTCCAAACAGCTTTAGGGTGTCTTGCTGGTGGACCTACTGACCCCTACTGACATAAACCAGCTGAGAAATGGCATACTGAAGCTGATGCACGACTTTGATGTGTTATTTAGACCTTTATGATTAATTTTATGCAAATATGCAGAAGTAGTAGTCAGCAGGGCCAGGTATTAGCCAAATCTGTTGAAAAGTTGAAAGCAAATACTAAAAAAGTGGTTTTGTTCCCTCAAATACTGATTATCAGAGACTGGGTATTTTCCCTTTGTCATCAAGTCAGTATATGCTGTGGGCTTTCAGTATTTCTGAAGCTGTTATGATTTCACTTATTTTGTAAAAGTACTTTCTGGCACTTCTAAGGTCTTAAGAAAGCTGATGATTTGCTACTGTGATGAAACCCTGCTTTTTTAAAATAAAGTATGTTTTGATTTTGAAATAGTACAGACAAATGTAATAACTGTTAATATTGAAATCCTTGTATGGCCCATTGAAGATTGCATCCTTTCAGAATCACTTGTTGGAAATTTTCTGTGCTATCCTTGTCATGAAAATAATGTTTTCTTATTAATCTTTCTACAGAGCATCTAAAATCTGTGAGATTCTTCAGGAACATTTAAGCCCTCCTAGTGTCCTACTCTTGCAGAAATTGCAGTTTACCATTTTGAATGTTCTTAAAATCTTTTCAGGTTGGTTACCGCCGTATTGACAATATGAGTTACTGTACATGTTAGTACGGTAATGGTAAGGCTTTAGTCTAAGCAACTTTTTGTAAAAATAAGTTAATTTGTGTGATGTCGAGCAAGGCAAGCATGCTAATGCCTGGAAATTAAACCAACAGAGTTTGCTACTCACTGGAGGGTTAATAACATCCTGATATATCCACAGGGAAATAGGATCAGGAGAGTCTGCCTGAGAAGGAGGTTAGATGTGGTTAATATAGGCAGCTTCTCAGAGTTATCTTCTTGCTCACAAAACAAAACTGAAGCTTTCTTCTTTGGTTCTGTAGCAAGTATTGCTGTGCTTATTGCTGATCAGGAAAGTGTAATGGAGAAGAGTAAAAGAAATTGAATCAAACTAGCCCTTCTTGCCCCCTAAAATGATAAATCTAGCCATTAATATGTCTCAGTGACTTCACACATAACTTTCTTTGCCTTTAAGTTATTTTTGCTCCTTATTTGGTTGACTTTTCATATGATTACAGTAATTTATTAATTTTTGTAGCTTATTAAGCCTGGACGTTTTCTCTTACAGAAAAACCCGTTGTCATTAGCAACCTTTTCTGTGTTGTTACAAAATGTAAAGATGGATTAATGGGTCACTTACTCCTCTCTGTCATGGAAGGAATCACTGTGGTTCAAGATCATTATCAGGTTTGAGCAGTTCTATACCAATAAGTGCTCTTTACAAAATACATTAAACTTTGGAAACTGATCAAAATATTTTCTTTTTTTTTTTTTTCCTGTTTTCTGATGTTTGAATGATGAGTTCTGACAGCAGCTATACAAAGATGAGATTTGTATGGGTATAGCTCTGATGCTTTTGATAGTGGCACCCAGAAGGAATTCCTGTAAGTAAATATTGGTGAGCTTTGAAAGCTGTAAATATAGCTAGAATTGCTGGAATTCCTATAACTCAAAAATGAGATTGCTATTTTATACCAAGCAACAGCCTGTTCCTTTAAATGTTGTGATCCTGCAAATGTCATTAATCAGATGACATTTATACTTTGAAATCTTCACAAGAACAGCTGTGAAATCAAGCTGGATACAAATAAACTTCTTGATCAAAGTTATTCAAGCTAAGATAGCAATTGTGGTCACCAGTTGGGGTCAGTCTGTTTTTCTTTGACAGCGTGTGAAATTACCAGCAGGAGAGAATAACTTTTGGCGTTTTGAGACTCATCCAGAGTTGGAAGCATGCCTGTGGATAGAGCATATATGCGTGCACACAGAGACAAAATACTAAAATCATATTTTCATTATAGAATTTGCCTCCTCTTTAGGAGACAGCTCTTCTATTTTGTCTACCTTGACATTTTGCCAATGTGTACAGCAATGTTTTGAGGTAAACAGAAGTCAGAGGCATCACTCATATCTCAGAGTAAACTTTTGCTGGACAAATGCATTTCTGAAGTCACCTCAGTTCTATGACTTACTTCTGCAAATATTTTAAAAAAATCTTGCAAAATCAGAAATGTAAATGTTCAAGAGAAAAGGTAAAGGTGAAAACTACACAAACCATAATGCAAGAAAGATATTTTGGTTTGCTGAATGGCAACTGATGTTGTCTAGAACATTTTTTTTCTTTTTTTTTTTAAAGATAAAATGGTCAGCCTAAACCAAACAAAACAAAAAGCAAAGCTTATTTAATTTTGAAATTAAATTTTGAATTAAAATGTTGGCATTTATGTTAATGCATGAATCTCCTTGATAGGATAAGTCATGTTCACAAATATTTTTTGTTGCTTCCAAAATTAAATCTTTGAATTTTCCTTAATTCTTGAAACCCTCTTGCCCACTTTCAATTACAAATACAATGAGTAAAAGAGTATTACCTTGCCCACATTCTCATTGGAAAATATGTCTCATCTAGTTACCAAGACCTGCTACTTCAAGCAACAACACCATGTCAGGGATTTGCTAACCCTATGATCACTGTGTTTTGCAGGATATTGAAAGGATGTGGCCTGCTTTTAACAAGGGGGATTGCGAGAGTATGGCATATATGAACCAAAAACTTTCCAATATTTTGGAGAGCTTCCTGAGAACCATGCAGAATACTGGCAATGGCAACTGTGAATGTCGACTAACCTTGGCGAATGTACAGAGACAACTGCAAATGTAAAACCTTTTATATTTTGGTACCCCAAATGGTTCTTGTTAGAGATGTTATGTTGTGCATACATCTGTGTCCTAAATTATGTAGTTACAGGAGAAATGCTGTTTATCAAAGTCTCCTTAAGTTTTGTTCATTTAACTGAAAATTGGATGAATGCATTGCAAAGATCATTTAAGTAATTTTGCAAAATTCTGTATATTTCTAAAAGCCCTTATACTTTTTGTTTGCTGCTCCACAAGTAGAATGCTTTGGATCACAAATAAGAAAATTTCCAATCTTCCATGACCTCAGTTGAATCAAAATTTTGATATCTTAATTTTTTACTTAAAACTGTTTTTCTATGGTCTTGTCCTCTCAGCAGCTGGATATCTTTTGCAAAACATTAAACATTCAGATCAGTTTAGTCAGAAACACAGGATGGTGTTTTCAAACTGGCAGGCTTGAACTCCAAATAATTTCAGATATTTGCTCATCCCTGGAAGAAAAATGGTAGCTTTTAAGTATATGAATAAAACAGCTACTATAGAGTATTTCAAAGGTGCTGACAGTTAGAAGTGGTCTTTGTTGTAATTCCTGCTATACTGGTTTGACTGATGGATTGTTTTCATGATTTCTTTGAATGGTTTCTGAATTCTAGTAAAAATACAGAAGAATTTGAACTTAGACTCTGCTTTTATGGACTGTAGACTCATGTCCAGTTTTGAATGGTAAATAGTACCTGATGTGTGTAAACTATTTATTACTTAAATTACCATTAGATAGACTTTATTTGTCCTCAACTGCAGTGCTTTGTATCACTAAGTTTCAAAAATATGTGTTTAGTAAGATGCATGGAAGTGAGACGTTGTTAGACCTGTGCTTTTCCCTAAGCTACGGCTTGCTAGAGGCTTAGCCGTCACAGGGAGATATCTGCATTTGCAGTCTCACTTAGGCATGAAATATGGTGATCCCTACACCATATAAATACAGCCTGAGAAGGTCTGTAGGGCTGCATGCACAGTGTGTGCACATAGAGCCTAATGTGACACTTTTTCTTCATTTAGTGACTGTTTCATTATTCACATCATTATACATAGTAATGTCAATAATTTCTGAAAGCTGTGAAACTGAGGTTATCATTTCAGGGTGGCTGAAAATTTGAAGCTACATTTCTCAGAACATCCTGCAGCAGCATTTCTCAGCAATTTTAATCTTCTGAATGGTGGGTTCAAGTTTCTTCTCTTTTTTACAAGTCACTGCTGTGTAATTTTGTAGGACAATAAGTGTTTCATTGTTCCTCAGACTTTCAAGGGATACAACTTATGGAGAGTATTGACTTAATGCAACGTATTTTCATGGTACACGTGTGCCCATACATGCGCTTGTGTTGGCAAAGGACAGCACAGGTTACTCTGTCAGACCTTGTCCAATAAGACACACAGATTCATTAGAAAGAAGAGGGGACTTAGTGGAAGAAGAAAATCTTAAAGGACTAAAGGCTACTTCATTAATTTCAGATGTTCTCATAATACAGGGATGTGGGATAACCCATACTCCTACAGGATAATGCAAATGGATGCACAAGCCCTTCAATCTTCCAGGAGAGCGACCTTTACTTTTGAAGTGAAAGTGAATTACATGATATGAAGTTTTTGTGTCCTTTATAACCTCTTAAAATAAATATAATGAAAAGGATACAGTCTGTGGGCAATTTAATTAAGCAGATTGGTACTGTTGGCACTATTTTTCTTCTCTTCAGGTATGAAAGTCAAAGACTGTGTGAAGAATCTTACTCAGCTGAGGCTGGACATTGGCTCTTCTGTGAATATTTCTGAGGAAACTATCAGTACCATCTTGGAAGCCAGTATCTCTCATTCAAAGGTAAAACATCAGAAAAAGATATTACGTTACCAGGTCAACCTATATATAGCCTGATGTGCCAACCGAAACAAAACAAACCATCTTGTTTGTATGGAATCTTACAACTTTTCATTTCTATGCAGGACATTTTGTGAGATTTAGGTCTTCAAGATAAAAATATGAAGCATTAAGAGATCAATTCATAGTAGCACATCTTTTGGTCAAAATAGCGCTGCTTCATTACTTTCAGGAGAGTTCTACCCTGCATGCTGACATGGAATTTGAGATTTGCTACTGTAGAAAAGGTGACATTACTGGAGAAAACCTTTTGTGTCTTCCCACTTCTTATCTTCGCAGTATGGAGTTGTCTGATTTGATATATTTTTTTTTAATTCCTTCTCGTGCTTCTTGGTGTTCTCACATTATCTTACCAGGGTCTTGCCTTAACTCCATTTTATCTGATCTACCTTGAGGATTATTTAAAAGGTAGATTGTGTAAGTTTTCTGAGTAAAGGACTGGATGTGTTAGCACTGCTTCTGTTTCCTGTGGTCCCAGTTGTTGTGGTTTAAGCTGTAAATCACACAGCCCATTCTCTCACTCACTCCCCTCTCCTTCTTCCCCCTGCTCCTGAGTGGATGGAGAGAAGAATCAAAAGAATGCAACTCCCACAGGTTGAGATAAGAACAGTTTAGTAACTAAAGTATAACACAAGACCACTACTGCTACTCCCAATAATAATAATGACAAGGCAAATACAAGGAAAGAATACAATCGCTCACCACTTGTACCCAGCCTGACCATGCAGTGCACCCCCACCCTTCCGGGTCTCTGCCCTCCGTTTTTACATCCTGGGCATGACGTGCTGCGGTATGGAATAACCTCTTTGGTCAGTTTGGGTCAGGTGTTCTGTCTCTGCTTCCTCCCGGCTTCCCCTCCTCCCTGGCAGAGCATGAGACTCAGAAAGTCCTTGGTCAGACCAAAACACTACCAAGCAGTAACCGAAACACTGGTGTTATCAGCGCAGTTCCCAGGCCCAAAATCAAAAACACAGCACTGCGCCAGCTATCAGGAAGGAGAAAAATGATTGCTGATGATGAACCCATGACAACAGTAATTAGTAAAAATCATAAAAAATGCTAACTTATATGTTATTTATCCTGTTAATGTTTGTGTGACTGAAAAGAGTTGGGCACGCTTGGTATGAACTAATCAGAACAATCAAGCAGCCACTGGGTGTCACTGATGCTCCACGTAGAATCATAGAATAGTTAGGGTTGGAAAGGACCTTAAAATCATATAATTCCTACCCCCCTGCCAAGGGCAGGGACACCTCACATTAAACCATGTCACTCAAGGCTCTGTCCAACCTGGCCTTGAACACTGACAGGGATGGACCATTCACAGCTTCCCTGAGCAACACATTGCAGTGCCTCACCACCCTCACAGTAAAGAACTTCTTCCTTATATCCAGTCTAAACTTCTCCTGTTTAAGTTGCAGAAACAGTTGTAAGATGCTCATAAAAAGTATGGCTATTAAAAAGACAGTTCGGACTATCATAACTACTTCTAGATTATTTGTTCTTTTGCATCTTTGGCAACATGGCTGCCTTTATTGTTAGCTTGTTTGGATACCAGTAAATGGTAATGAGAGAAGTCATCTGGAAGTGATTCAGTTAAATGGGATTTGGTGCACCTTTGATTTTCTGGAATTATAATGCTAATTGACCATATTTTTAAGTGACTTTTTATCCTTATTTTTTGCCACAGTCCTATGTAGAGTTTAGATAGATATACACATCTGAAGTTTGCATATCTATACAGATGTGTATTTTTTGATTGCTTAAGTGCTTAAATCCTCCCTCATTCCAACTGAAAAATTAAAGTTTATGTCTCTTACTGATTATGCAAGATGCACAAGTACTCTTTAAAGCTGTAATTTAGGCACACGTATTACATTTATTGTATATATAGCCACTGTCTGATAACCCTAATGATAGCTGCAGGCCCACTGCAGCCCTATATTTCTGTGATTCCATGCTACTACTGTTCTTGCCTCTGGAATGGTATGTCTGTGAGTTGTTTGTGCTCATTTTGCTGTCTTGGGTTCAACAGCAGCAGTCATTTTTCTCCTTCTTGGTAGCTGGTGCAGTGCTGTGTTTTTGACTTTCTGCCTGTAAACAGCGCTGATAACACCAATGTTTTTAGCTACTGCTTGGTAATGTTTAGTCTGACGAAGGACTTTCTGAGCCTCATGCTGTGCCAGGGAGGAGGGGAAGCCGTGAGGAAGCAGACACAGGACACCTGACCCAAACTGACCAAAGAGGTATTCCATACCACAGCACGTCATGCCCACGGTATAAACTACGGCCAGTTACCAGGCAGGATGAGATCAGTGCTCAGTTGGGCTGGGTATCCATCACCGGGTGGTGAGCGGTTGTATTCTCTTCCCTTGTTATTTCCCTTTTCATTATTATTATTGGTGGTAGCAGCAGTGGTTTGTGTTATACCTTAGTTACTGGACTGTTCTTATCTCAGCTTGTGGGAGTTACATCCTTTTGATTCTCCTCCCCATCCCTCTGGGTGTGGGGAGGAGGAAGGGGGAGGAAGAGGGGAGGAGCTAAAGAACTGTGCGGCTGATTTATGGCTGGGCTTAAACCACGACATTCACTTATCCTTAATTTCTACCAGAATATCATGCTTTTGCCATTCGTGTTGCCAAGTGATTAAATTTTTTTAGACTTTAGACTATAAGCATTCATTTACTGAACATAGGAGTTTGGATTAGCTCTGGTATTTGCAAATTTGCCAGGAAGGTTCAGAGGAACTTAATTTAGTGGATAAAATACTGAATGGGTTAAAACTGTACTGAAATTATGGTATTCATGGGGGGCATGAGGGAATAAATATCAGATTTCATCATAGAGTCAAATTTCTTCCACAAAAAGTAGTACAAATCAGTATCCTTTTATGCTGATAACAGAATTGTACTTATGTTCATACTGTGCTTCTTGCACATGCACAAAAAAGTGAATATTTATATATATAGGAAAGCCTTTGGAATCACAAAGGCCTGGGAACTAAATCATAGAATCATAGAATCAATAGTTAGGGTTGGAAAGGACCTTAAGATCATATAATTCCAACCCCCTGCCAGGGGCAGGGACACCTCCCACTAAACCATGCCACCCAAGGCTATGTCCAATCCAGCCTTCAACACCGCCAGCGATGGAGCATTCACAACTTCCCTGGGTAACCCATACCAGTGCCTAACCACCCTTACAGTAAAGAATTTCTTCCTCACAGGTTGGGCAGAGAAGAGATTCAGAGCAGTCCTGCAGAGAAGGACTTGGGGGTTTTGGTTGATGAGAAAATGAACATGAGCCGGCAGTGTGTGCTCGCAGCTCAGAAAGCCAATCACATCCTGGGCTGCATCAAAAGGAGCGTGACCAGCAGGTTGAGGGAGGTGATCCTGCCCCTCTACTCTGCTCTCCTGAGACCTCACTTGGAGTATTGTGTGCAGTTCTGGTGTCCTCAACATAAAAAGGACATGGAACTGTTGGAACAAGTGCAAAGGAGGGCCACGAGGATGATCAGGGGACTGGAGCACCTCCTGTATGAAGATAGGCTGAGAAAGTTGGGGCTGTTCAGCCTGGAGAAGAGAAGGCTGCGTGGAGACCTCATAGCATCCTTCCAGTATCTGGAGGAGGCCTATAGGGATGCTGGATAGGGACTCTTCATGAGGGACTGTAGTGATAGGACAAGGGCTAACGGGTTCAAACTTAAACAGGGGAAGTTTAGACTGGATATGAGGAAGTAATCTAAATGCCAAATTAATGAGTTGGAAGCTAAAATGTTAGTAGGAATTAAAAAGTTAAATTAGATATCTTGACCAACTTTGGCTCCTAATTTAATTTTCTTGGGGATCCTGCTCCTCACTGGGCACTGTCAGTAGTTACAGATGCATTCACTGGAGGCAGATAGATTCTTTCGTAAGGAGTATGGTGGAGCCCTGAGTGCAGTACTCTGGCTCCTCTGAACTTCTAATTTTTCTGGACTAGCTGCCATTTGCCTTTCAGGTATTTCAGGAGAAAGAGTAGCTAAGAACTCCTGAGATATCTGGACTTCAAGCATTTGTCTTTTGATGGACATTTTCATAGGAAGAAACAAACTAGCAATATCCTTGGAGTTTTCATTGTGGTCTCACCCTAGGTCTGCTTAAGCATTTGTCTCTTTTTGCATTGGTAAATGAGAACACTTCAAATGAGTGTTGAACTAAGAAGTGTGAGGTAGCTCAGAGTGAACATTGTGCCATATAAAAATCCCCAAGTCTTGCAACTGTGTGTCCTTTGAAATAAAGAAGGTCCTTATATTTTTTTGTTTTTGCGAATTGTACATCTAGGTTTTGATCCGAAGGTGTTTCTGCAACAAGCTCATATATGTATCTGCTAGAATGGATATGTTCAGCATTGTACATGTGCCTGCTTATGGTATGAATGTTCATAGAATAAATGAGCAACCTGTTCACAGATGAAAGTAAATCTTTATAAGAAATATACTTTATTTCTTTATATGTATATAGAATACAAAGTAAGAACAAACCAGTCTGATATAGAGCACGTAGTTAATTCAGATCTGTGGATGACTGTAAATTGTCATGTTACTGTGACACAAATTATTGACTATAGAAGAAAGTGAGACAATTTAGGGAGAAACATTTTTAATACACGTATATTATGATAGGTTTCTTACAGTGCTTTTGTAGTAGCTTTAACCGGAAGATGTGACAAAGAAGTACTTAGCCTGCTGCTAAAGCTACCTGAAAACAGCAAAACTTCCCTGGTAGTGGAAGAATTATGTTCTTTGCCAGCACTGGACTTGTATACCATGTTTGTACTGATTATACAGAATTTGAACTTACGTCATATTTTTTACAAGGTAAGATGGGGAAAACCAGCATGCAGTTCCTATAATTTTCTTTTGAAGGTGGTTGAAAACATGCACCTAGATAAATTAAATGGTTCTATTATCTCTTCACATGTTCTTTCTCTGTGAAGCAAACACTGGATGTACGGCATTTTTTCTGTCTTTGACTCCACAAAATGAACACAGCAGTTGAAGAATGGGATTGGTAGATGCTACTGTATTCCATTTCTTGCTTCCACAGGAAAATTATCACTAATGAGTTAATTATGAAAGCTTCAGAGAAAACACAAGAGATAGAAGACATAGTTTTATTAATCTTTAGCAGAGTTTGCAATTCCTGCAATTAATCACTTCTTAATGTGAAAGTGCGGAAGGCTGATGTGACATCATTGGAACTAAACCAAGCATAGGCATTTGCATTAAAAGAATTGCAAAATTGTTTTTGGGGAAAAAATCATAGCACTCTGAAATGCACTTTATTTGCTGTAGAAATTATGTTGGAAATTCAGGTAGCTCCTTTAGGAAGGAGTTTTCCAATTCTCAAGATAAATCTCTCCATAAGCACAAACCTCCTGTATTTTATATGACCCAAGTCAAAATACTTTGACACGAATAATACAGTGCCGAAACTATAATGAAGGAGATGCAGAAGTCTGTAGCAAAACAGTATTATCTGTACAACCATAGACAAACTGGGATCTAGTATGGGTTTTCAGTGAGGTAATATTTTTGCTTGTAAGAACAAAATTAGTGGATGAGATTTCTGACAGCAGACATTTATTTTCGTTCTCTTGGGGTAACGGATTGACAGAACATAAAATGTTATATAAGTACAAATAGTTGAAAACCAGTTATAACATTGGTAGAACGCAGATTTTGTTCAACCATATTCTGGATGCTGCATGTACAGGTAAACAGGTTGACCACACACTTTTAAAAACAAGACAGTTTCCCAGAATATGTTAAGATATCAGGGGAAAATAAAAGATTTCTGCTTTCTGAATTATCTGCCAGCCTAGAGGAGGAGTGCAGGAGGTGGGGGGGAAGGGCAGGTAGGAGGTGGACAGTGAGAAAAAACACAGTGTTTATTCTTATGGTCTTTTCTACTGAAGACTTACTGTAGTACAATGAATTCTTAGCAAAGAATAAAAAAACATTAGCATCCTGGGTAGGAGAGCTCTTTTCAGCTCGGTAGGTATAAATATGTTATCTGGATTTTAATTCATGATTTGTCATAGGCCAGTTCTAACATTATCAAAGAATTTGAGAGTAACTGGGGAGTTATACTAAAAGGAGTTTTATTGGACATGGTTTGCAGGAACATTTTATAATCAGTTTTATAAAAGAATGAATATTTTTGAGTGTTTTTAAAGGAAAGTTATGGTTGTAAATTTTTTCCCTTCTTTTCCAAGATTAAGATACCATCTGAGGTAGGCAATGCGCTAAACATGCTACTGGATGTGGTTTCTAGTATCAGCTCTCTTCTCAATAAAGCCCGTTATGCCATGGAAAACCTTCCAGTGTTCCTTCAAAGAATTCAAAATACTGGCGTGCTTGACATCTCTGCATTGCAGCAGGTATGTGTATGGTTTTGATATACAAACTTAGTTCCTATTATGAGGTACTTTGTTAGGGATGTGTGCTTAGTAAGGAGAAGACTAGTAGAAATCGTGTCCTAGAAAGTCAGGAACTTGGAGAGAAGAGATGAGTCCACAGACCTTGTGAAGACTCATTTGGTCTCTTTCAAGCACTCTGGTAATTTAGAGACTATTGATTATTGATGTGTTTTTTCTGTTATCTCTTAATTTTTATTTAGTTTTTTTTAACTCATGAGATCATAGCCTAAATTAGTAGGCTGTTAGGCTACTGATTAATAACAATAGCATGTATTATCTGTGATTTGGAGATAGACATGTCTTTTCTGCTAATGCTGTAGTTTTTTGTTTCTTTGTTTTAATAAATAGACTGTTACTCTGTTTATAAGAAATAGCTTTGCTTTTTTAAGGCCTAAGATTTCAAGATAGCATGTGCAGTTGTATCTGCCATGGGTTCCTGTTTGGATCACTGTCATGGGCTCAGCAGCAGCAGTCATTTTTTCCTCCTTCTTGGTAGCTGGTGCAGCGCTGTGTTTTTGACTTTTGGCCTGGGAACAGCACTGATAACACCAGTGTTTTCAGTTACTGCTTGGTAATGTTTTGGTTTGACCAAGGGCTTTCTGAGTCTCATGTTCTGCCAGGGAGGAAGCCGGAAGGAAGCAGAGACAGGACACCTGACCTAAACTGACCAAAGAGGTTATTCCATACCGCAGCACGTCATGCCCAGGATGTAAAGCAGAGAGCAGAGACCCGAAAGGGGGGGGGGGGAGGGTGCACTGCATGGTCAGGCTGGGTACAGGTGGTGAGCGATTGTATTCTTTCCTTGTATTTGCCTTGTCATTATTATTATTGGTAGTAGCAGTAGTGGTTTGTGTTATACTTTAGTTACTAAACTGTTCTTATCTGAACCTGTGGGAGTTGCATTCTTCCGATTCTCCTCCCCATCCCCCTGGGACTGGTGGAAGCGAGAGGTGGGAGTGAGTGTACGAGCTGTGTGAGGAGCTGAAACCACGACAGTCACTTCAGGTTTTTGTGTGGAAGTTTTTCTTGGCCCTTAAATGTGGCATGAGGTGGGAGTGAGCATATTTCATTTGTTGCTGCCTTTAATTGCAGTTGCTGTATACACATCTATGCAGCTAGCACAGTGGTGGATCTGTTATTAAATAAGTTCAATTCCTTAAGAAGACCTGTTGAACCTGACAGCATACCTTGCCTTATGGATTTGATATTCGTTGTGGAAAATTTAGGATTTTATCTGATTCTAAAATTGCAAATCTCTAAGAGATCGCTCAGAATCTATTCCATGATTCTATGGTAAACAGTACAGACAGGTTTGTGACTACAGTACAGAGTAAACACTGCCTTAAATAGTATTTTCCTTAGTGATATAAATCTTTTTCAAGATCTTCTGATCTGTGTGACAAAGGAATGCTGTTAAATGCTCTTCTGTACATATTAGTTTTGGTTTTGAGCCACCCTTTTGGGGTAGCACTTTGGGTGAAACAATAGAAGGAGGTTTTCATCAGATGCTCACACCTTTTCTGCTTTTCTGAAACTAGTTCTGCTGGTGTCAGACGTTTTTATGAACAAATGAAGTATTCTTTTTGGAGTGAAATCTCAAAGTTGCTTATTCGATTGAAGAACCTCTCAAAAGGTCCTGTTGTCCTGTTCAGAAAGAGTTTGCAAAGGAACAAATCGAACAGTAGAGGGCCTTCTGGTTACGATTATAATCCTTGCTCCATAGCAATCCATATTCTATAGCTATCGCATCTATTTAACCTTGGAATTTTTGTTCCTTTTTACCTTTTACCTTTTTAAGTATCCTTGTAAAGTATTCTTTCCTTTTCAGGTTTAACTCGTTTTTTTTATTTTTTATTACTTCTTAATAATGCCATTGATAATTAATTTTTTTTGGCTTATTTTTCTGTAGTGACCAAACTTGTGCTACAAATAAGTGTGCTACTAAAGTGAAAATATTGCTCATACACTTCCCTTCTTAAATATTTTTTCTATTTCCAAAGAAATCCATCCCTCTGGATTTTTATTTTCATGGTATCTTGCAGCAAAGTAGTTCAGTGAGCTAGGAAGATTATCAAATAATATATGTAAAGATTTTTTAAGATAAAAATATGTAGATCTTCAGCATAGAGTAAGACAGATTGTCTCTTTTATTAGCTTTTAACCAAAAAAAGTTATTTTGAAATTGATTAAAAAACCACCAAAACCTCAATAATAAAAGAGGTAATAAGTTAATTTTAAATTATGCACGTGGATTTTCATCTGAAAGACAAAGCTAAAATACCTTTAAAATATCTGTAAAATGTGAAATTGAATTGGTGTGCTACATATTGTGCAATAAAAGATTATGTAAAACCCCTCAATATCTACCAGTCAGCTGTAATTGGAATACAGAGCCACATTCAACTGTTAACAACCCTGAATGAATGGATAACTCCCTGAAGAAAAACACTGCTGATTTCAATCATGATTTTAGTTTGCTTGTTTGCTATTTGAAATAATTCACTTATATTTCCATAGCTAATTTTTGATGTTTGTCTCTCATGAATGGCTATGCTGGAGGGGACTTGCTGATTTACTGAATGCTGTCAGTTATGAAACATGGCCTCATTCTGTAATCCCTCCACTAACTTGAACAAATTTTCTGTTGAAAGTATCATTACTGAAAAGCCTCTTGCTGTTTTAAATGTATAAAATTCTGACTTAAGTTTATCCCTGGCTGGTATGTCTACTCTTGTATCAAAAGTGTTCTGTAGCTTTTATAACTTCTTTGACTTGCCCATGTGTTTGTGTAAGGCCAGCCATAGACGTTGTCTGCTATGATAAGTTAAATAGATTTATTTTTATATTTATTTTGCTTGATTTAGTTTTATTGTAACAGGCTTTCAGTTGTCTCAAACATCCTAGTGTCATTGTCATAAAGTGTGTTAAGATTATTTTGAATGCTGAAGGCAAGGAATGTGTACAATCTTTGAGGGAAATTATGGCTGATGGCTCTGATAGCTCTGCTCATTCATGTCTATACCTCCTAAAAGGACTTTCTTAATCTTGCATTCACCTTTTTTTGTGAGCTGCATATGTTTTTGTCTCTTACTTCATCAAGGATCAGCAATATACCCAGGTAAGCCCCATTTTATAGCAGCATCCCACAATTTTAGTTGATAAATAATGTTTTGCGCTCTCTCTTTTTACACTTGATTTACTTTAAATTAGGTAATTGGTTTCTTGTCATATTGCATTCTGATCATCTTTTCTCCTGAAATGCCTTCTGCTATTAAATTATGGGCAAATTTCAGTTATTTGCTTCTTTCAGGGCTAAAAAGCTTATCACAATAAGTGATCACTAAGATCAGTCTCACAGGAATAACACTAGCAACTTCTCTACAACCCAGTATTTGCTTTCCTTTTAAGAGTGTCTTAACGCCATTTTTTACCCAACACATAGATATTGGATTAATGCTGATTTATATTTTCAAGGACAAGAAGACTAGTTAGTTATTAGAGTTCACCTAATTTAGAGATAGTATATGTCTTTTTTTATGAAAAAGCACTTGCCTTACCACATCAATATACTGTGTTAGTCTGGAATGATTCTATGTTGCATTAAACTCTACTTTTCACATACTTTCTTTCTTTAATTGCTCTCCATTTTAAAATGTATTGTATATCTTGCCTCATGAAACATCACAACAAGATAACCATTATTTCCTGGAGCATTATGTCATTCTTGAGTATAGTTGGATTTTCTACTCTTTATTCAATTATTGCCATCTAAATTTGATAGACCTGAAAAACAATTCAACCACATCAGTAATTTTGCCATTTTTTAACCTGGTTCTTTCAATTTCAGTACAATAAAGACCTTGTTTTGTTTATGGCTCTACTCAGAAGTAGGAATATCTATTTCTCTGTATTTGTTACTTTTATCCCTTTGGTTTCACCAAATTTTGAATTATCTTTAACCACCTTGTAGCTTTGCAGGAAAATTGCCTTTTTTCTGTCTCTCTTAATGTAATGATTCTGAATTTATTTTTGTTATATGTTCGAGCTGTAGCCTGGCTTGGCTTTTTAGATTTCGTTTTTTGAATAGTTGATATTTCTACTCCATATGAATTTGTTTTTATTAATAATACTTTTTTTAAACACACAGCTGTCCAATTAGGTCGTAAGCCTCTATACTATGAGGGCTTTCCTCTCCATTTGAGAATCCAATTCCAGATAGCCTTTTTAATCTTCAGTAGAAGCTTTCCTCTGCCATGAATCTTTTGGAGCAACTGATTTGACAAATTGTTTTCTTTGTAGGAGACTGCTTGTTTGGAGTCATCAGCTTTGATTACAAACCCACTTCATTTAGTTTAAACTAGAACAACTGGATCAAAGATAATGTTTTTGTGAACATCCATCCAAGATAGTTCTCCACTTTATCAAAGCCAAATTTTATGTAACATCTTGCTGAGTCAGTGGATATTTAGTTGAAAGACAGTAAGTAGATTCAGTCTGTTGGTGGCCGCTTACTGCATAAATATTCAATATTTAAATTTCAAGTTATTTTTGATTGGAATTGGAATTAATTGGCAAGTTTGTACTCTTTGATTGAAATAAGCCTCATTTATTCTTCTAGTGCAAATAGTGACTAATAAAGATTCAAACCCACTTTTATTCAGCATTGTGCATAAATAAACTTCATTCCCCCAGTAAAGTTCATGCCAACACATTCATTCAAGAGTTGTAAATGATGGTATTATAAAATCTGGATATTATTTATTTTCTATGCTGTATGTTGAAACTGTATGCAAAACCTCAGATTTTTGGAGCCAACACTGAGTTGTAAATAACACTTTCTAATATTCCTCTATGATTACTAAAGAAGCACCTGGCACTTCAGTAAATGCAATGATCAGGATAAACTGCTTCTAACAGCACAATCTCTAAACTGTGATTTATTCTTTATATAAAGTGCTGCACTATTTTGAAAATTGACTTTCTGTTAAAAAAAACCCAACAAAACAAACAAAACAACAACAAAACAAAACAAAATCCAGTGATAAAATGATAATTTAGCCCAGTGTGAAATTTGTGTGGTTGACATAACACAGTCTTTTTACTATTTGCCAGTCATGCAGTCTTCAAATGATATCTGGTAGTCTAATTATGCTTTTCTTGACAGGCATCTGCAACAGTAATGAGGAACATGTGGTCCAATGCATCCTTCAGTAATACTCTAGCAGCATCTTGCCTTGCAATTGTATCCTCTCTTAGAACTGCATTTGTACAGCCTTCCATGAGATGCCAGTTACAACTGAGGATGGTATTTGAAAAATGAAGCTGCACAAAAGAGGCTGTTTTTTTGTTTTGTTTTGTTTTTTGTTTTGATGTGGTGAATGATGGTGCTCATTAGATGTACTCTAGTCATGAGCAAATGGCAATAATAAATGCTGGTATGACTCAAGATGTGCAAAAACTGGAAACATATTTAATAAGTTAGAAGTTGTAGTTGAAAAATAGGTTTTTAGGGCATGTGCACTTGATTATTTTTTTTCTTCTTAGCAGCTCTTTTCACTGCAAACATTCATATGCAATATGGTTTGGGTTGTTTCTGCTGTCTTTGACACAAGACTAATCTACCAGAAAAGTAGACTTCGTGAAAAGTGGCATTATAGTCAAGGAAACTGTAGACCAGTTGTCTTGATATTTTCATTCTTTTTCTGCCTAACTGATACGCAGTATTTTTCAAAGTTTAATGTAGTACATTATACTACTGTCTTTCATCAAGAATTCTGGCAATTAAAACTGCATTACCCTCTTCTTTTCCCCCTCTATGATAAAGGTGATCAGAAAAACAGAAAAGAGCGCAGCAGGCCCTCATTCTCGTAGGCAGTTACAGCAATCTAATTTTGTCAATCTCCTTGGATACCAATACTGAGAAAACACCAGGACTTCTCCCTGAAGCTACTAAAAGCAACTTTAATTCACCTGTATTTCTGTTTGTTTTTTTCTAGTTCTTGCAAGGTGGGCAGTTCAGAAGTTCAGCTGCTGGGTCCCTAAAGTCTGTAATCAAGGCAGTGTGTAAAGAAGAATCTTCATTTTTCAGCAATGCAAACCTGTTCATAGACATGCCCAGAAGCAAGAGACTCTTGGAGGACGATATGGCAAAATATGGCATTCCTGATGACTCAAGTAAGAAAAACTGACAGAAATTGTATGTATGCTTTCAGAGTTTAGAGAAGTTTTTTCCTCCTAAATGGAAATGTTTATATACCAACTGACATCTCAGCTGACACTATCATTCTGAGCACAAGGGTTGATCAAGAGAAGTTTTATGGCTATGAGATAATTATCGATGAGACATAAGAGATTCTGGTTGTTTCCTATCTTTACAAATAATAAATAAGCATATTCCTGTCTTAGAGACATATTTATTAGACTTTTTAGAGCACTTGGTATTAAAAATGTGTCTCTCAGATACAAGATTGAGAATTTACTTCTGCATGCCTTTCTTCTGTGAGCACAAAGCTGTGGTATTATTGTGCAGTAAAATACACACGACCTCTGGATAAAATGTTTTTTAATAGTTGATACTCCTATTCTCTTTATCAAGTGCCTAGAAAATCTCCTGGCTCTTTCATAATTTCACCTTTGCTCCCTTTCCTCAATACATTTGACTTGCCCTGATTAATTTTAGTAATGTTAACAACCTTGTTAGTGCCTCAGTGGCCCTGTGCAAGAGAATACAGGGATAGAGTTGTCACTAGGGAAGGATCTGTGACTGTGGATCACGACTCTCTCATCTATCAGTTTCTACAGCCAGAAACTGATTCTGGCTTGACTGGTACCTTGGGGAGGGAGCCAGAGCGCTGCCCTAGCTTTCTTCACTTATGTGTGGGGGATAGCAGTAATCAGGCAGCTCTGCTTTCTTTTCTATTTGAAGAATGGAGTTAGCAGGATGGCTGATTAGGGAGATTGTTTGTGACTTAGCCTCTTTCAAAGCTGCTTAGGCCAGAAGTGCTATCTGTTTCTCTATTATATATTTATTTATTTATATATTTATTTTAATGTTGCACAACTGGAGTGTTGTAAGCCATTTTACCTCAGGACCTTGAAATATCTTTAAAGTGTTTTAGTTCCAGCATTCATATGAGTAAATGAATCATTTTTCTTTTATTTTAAAAAACTGGTAAATAAGGCAATGTAAAATCAAAGTAGAAACATTTCCAGGTGGCCACAGAAACTTGATCTGTACTCCTTCACAGTGATTAACTTGCACTTATTTTGTGCATCAGACACTTGCCAATGACTTTCTGAAAATCAGACTCAAATTAGCCAATCTTCTGTGTCTTTAGCATATTGATATTTCTGACTGACCCGCTTAGAGCCTCTTAAGTCTTTCATTTAGCAATGATTGTGTTTAGCAATGATTGTTTCCATGAGGAAAGTAAAAAATCGGACAAGAAACACTTTTTTCTTTAACTTTTGGCAAGAGTTTACATGGTTTTGGCCTAGTTTTCAATTATGTACAATAATTTGTCTTCCTTGAGGAGTTAATGACATTACTTAATATTTCTTCACAGCACTGGAAATGGGATATTTCTAAATCCACTCATAATAAATAATTAAAAAACCCCACCCCAAAATGCATGAGTTGTGCATAAGAATCTGAACGTTTCTGATAGTGAACTAATTGTCTTTACTTGAGTGCAAGTGCAGTGGGATATCTTGTGTTTTGCAGTGGGATATTCTTTGGATCCAAGTTCTGAAAGACATAGAATCATAGAATAGTTAGGGTTGGAAAGGACCTTAAGATCATCTAGTTCAAACCCGCCTGCCAGTGGCAGAGACACCTCCCACTAAACCATGCCACCCAAGGCTATGTCCAATCCAGCCTTGAACACCAGCGATGGAGCATTCACAACTTCCCTGAGTAACCCATTCCAGTGCCTCACCACTCTCACAGTAAAGAATTTCTTCCTCATATCCAATCTAAACTTCCCCTGTTTAAGTTTGAACCCGTTACCCCTTGTCCTCTCACTACAGTTCCTCATGAAGTGTCCCTCCTCTGCATGCCTATAGGCCCCCTTCAGATATTGGAAGGCTGCAATGAGGTCTCCACGCAGCCTTCTCTTCTCCAGGCTGGACAGCCCCAACTTTCTCATCCTATCTTCATGCATTCTAAGGCATTATAAACCCCATCTAATATAGAAACGTGTTTTTCATTAAGGAATGGAAAAGTGAACTGATTAGATTTTTCAAATCAAGAAGTTGCATCATGCTATTTTTTTCTTGTGCTTTTAGTAGGTTCTTGCAAAATCATATAAATAAAAAAATCTGTATTTGTGAAGGAATTTCTGTATACCTACTTATTTCTTAAGTAAGAATAGAAAACTACAGAACAACCAAGGGTGGGGAATAAGTCTGTATGTTTCAAAGTCACTCTTCCCTCAGCATTCACTTTCTGGGCAGATATTTTGTGTGTCCTTTCACTCTAAAATTCACTAATGTAACTTTTAGGATAGATGGGGTTCACAGGCTGGTTTTCACAAATGTGAGGGCCTCTTCGGATTGTAATTCTTTTTTGCTTGTCTCATGTTTAGAGTTCTGCGTCCTCAACACTATCACAGACTGTAGTCAAATAATTCCTATTCGGAGACCTGTAGTGATTGCTTGGCGGAAATTTGATGGTATTTGGCGTGGTGCTGTAGCAGATACTAAATTAAGACTCAAGCTTTTCTTTGAAATTAATAATAATAATAATCATCCAACTTTGGCATTGTTTCCTGACTTAAATGTGAGTGAATCTGTGCTTTTGCAGCTCCGTTTTGCTTGAAGCTTTATCAGGAGATTTTGCAATCTTCTAATGGGGCTTTGCTATGGTCTCTCCTGAAACCTTTATTGCATGGGAAGATACTGTACAATTCAAACATCAACATGATTGACCTGGTGATGAAAAAGGTGAGTATCAAAAGAAACACTATTTCTGTTTATTGTTTTTTGTCTTTGTACTTAATTTTAAATGTCTGCTTCTTTTAGGATAGGTAGAAGCAATTGGATAATTGCCTTTCAGAAAACTGGATCCACCCTGACCCCTGAGTTCTCACCTGGCTCTTAATATATCTCTTATCTTTTATCCTACTTGTTAGAGTGGTTTCACCTCAGTGTGAAAAGCAGATTTTTTTTCAAAGTCCCTTAAATCTTTATAGACAGATTAAAAAGAGAATGTTAGCAGAAGCAGTATATGAATCGTATTCTACTGAGATGTATGATATATGTATTCCAAATGAGCTTTTGCCCTCAACAAACATTTCTTATGATGGGAGCTCTAGTGGGGCAGAATAAGGAGCTGTGGGTAAGGAAGGCTCCAGGAAAGAAGGTCTGTTCTGAGGGAGTCAGTGAGCTGCATTTAAAAACCCCCACCCAACCAATGAAAAAACCTACAGTGCATCCTTCCTGATGATGTTTCTAGCACCAGTAATATGAATGACCAGTAGTAGCTGAGCTGCCATGTGTGGATGCTGATGACTTGATATTATTCAACAGTTTTACTCTCTTTGGTAGTATGGTAGCTCTTCTGTCTTTAACATGCTTATTTACAATGAAAGAATTGTTCATGACTAGCTTTAAGGCCTCTCTAAGAAGAGGGATAATGACAACTTGTTTTAAGTATAGTTCTGTGTAAATTTTGCATTATCTTGCAACTGTATGTTTTTTACCCTGGATATTACTGATTGCAAGAATGGTAATTAGGTTAGATTAAAATGTAGAAAAAACATTACTTCTTGTAAGTGGTACAACAAAAGACTGTAGTTACTTTGAATGTGATGGTAACTATTTTCCATGTATAGTAGTATTTGGACTTATGTTTTAAAAAAAGTAGTAGAAAAGCCCCAAACACAACTAAGCCAAAAAAACACATGCTAGATAGCAGATACAAGGTAACTATGGTTTCTGCTGTGAATTAGAAACAAGGTTTCAGTGATTCCATATTTTGCTGTTAAATAACTTTAATTTGGGCAACAGGCCATCTCCCTAGAGTTGAGTATAATTAATTTCAAATTTTTAGTCAGCTAAAAATGAAGCTGCACTTGATGGTTATAGATTGAAATTCTATAAAGGATGAGATGTAAGAAATGGTAATTATATTCTATGTTACAATGACATTTAAAATAAGGCACTTGAGAAATTTCCATGTTATTTTGCTAATTAATATGCCAAAACCCTGTACTTAAAGCATCTGTGAGAAAGATAAATATCCTGACATATATTGTGCTCCCCTATGGATCTAGTGAAATCAAGGCTGAGTAATACAGTTCAGAATGAAGTTTGCTTGTGTTCTTTCCTTGGGTTTTTTTGTTGTTTTTTTTTTTTTCTTGTTGTTGTTGTTGTTATTGGTTGGTTGATTTTTTTTTAAGTGCTCTGGACCAATACAAAAATTCTGGTAGGTGCCTCCAGAAGAGTTTCTCATTTGCTTTATGTATTCTTGGGCTGACAAAATTTCCACCATTCTATTCAGGAATCTGTGTTAACCTACTCTCACCTTTCCCCCAGACATGTAGATCGAACAAGCAAGTATGGATGTGTATCTGTTTATATGTAAATATGCAAATAGTAAGAGAGTTTCTTCAATAGTTTTATCATAGAATCATAGAATTGTTAGGTTTGGAAAGGACCTTAAGATCCTCTAGTTTGAACCCCCTTGCCATGGGGGTTATCATTTGTTTTATTACGGAAGTCTACCTGCTATTGCCGGAACAGAAACAAAATTTAAATGCAAAATATTGTCCCAAGTGTCTCAAACACACCTACTAAAAAAATAGCTACTAAAAATGACCCTGTAGCCCTTACAAGCCAAATCTTCTACTGGAATTGGAACAGAAGTACTAATTGCTTTTATACCAACTGACCACGTGGCAGCTATTTACTAAAAGAAAAAATTAGAGGAGTAAAGCTAAAAAGAACATTGATGATTGTATAGGAAGATATGCTCTAAGTTTTTCACATGGACTATTTTATTTCAAGACTGCGTAACTGATCATTCTTCAATAACTTATGAGGTTGCTGGTTTTACCTTCTGGGAAGTCAACAGTTCTAATGCGTAGAATAACTGACCATCACGGATAGAGCCTGTAGTGCTAACAGAGCAAAAAATGTCATTGGCAACTGGCATCCAAGAGTTCAAAGACAGTGTGTGATGTCTTTGACCCTTGCTTTTGCTACTGAATTTTTTGCCACTGAGCTGATCTTATGAAAGCATTTCTTATCTCAGAAGAGTATCAGAGTTGATCTTATATTCAGGCAATCACATTAGAACAACTTTGTGCTATTTCTTTGCAATTGAAAAAGTCAAAGAATATGTATATATATAGGGAAAATATATAAGTAGCAAGGCAACTGAGAATGAAAGAAAGAAAACTAGCAAATTCATTAATTTCAATTTCCTGGCTGTTTTCTAATATAATTATAAAAATGTATAGTGAGTTATTTCTTATTCTAATCTTACATATCTTGTCTGGCTTTTCATAAGCACATGACTTGTCAACCTCTTAAAACATGTCATTATAAAAGCAGTTTGATAAGCTTAAAATAACATTTTTATTTATTATTACGTCATGAGGAGGCTTAGACATATTCAATCCATGACCAATGTTGATACTGAAGACTCTAATTTAATCAAAGGCAATATTCAGCCTAGATGTTCTGAAGAATATTTATTTTAATAGATCTTCATGGATTAGAGATAACTTGATGAGAATTTCTATGAAACATCAAAGTCCAGCTAGTCATTAGCATACAAACTCACAGGAGTTCATTTACCCTGTAAGATTAAACATTCTTCTTGCCTTAGATTCTGATTTCTGCTGCAATCAGTAAAGGTTGTGTAGAGAAGAACTGGAGAATCAGTAAAGTGATGTTCCCCCGAATACTGTCCCAACTTCCCAAACCTTAAGGGCCAGGCTTTCCAGGAGTGGATTGCTATAATTTCTTCACTTGCATGTTGAACTTATATAAACTCTTAGTATTCACAGTGCCTTTGGTGAGATGTTCCCTGTCAACTACCTCTTCCTCACTTGCTTGTTCAAATTCAGCAGAGGCAACTTCTTTTTTAAAATCCTGTGTTTATATCTTCCAACTATGTTTATTTCTTTTCTTTACTTCCAATATTACTCTTTATTGTAATTTATTATTATTATAGTAAATTTAAAATTTGCTTAGTGTGGATTTCAGAATTATTAGCCTGTATTCCTCTGGTTCCTCTAGCATCTTTCCTATGAATAGCACTGCATTTGTAATTTTCCACTCCCCTGATAACAAATTATTTTTAATCAGGAGGTTGCACTACAAAGAATTCTTCAAACATTTAATCTCTGAGTGCTCCTAGAGTTCTTTGCCATATGTTATCTTTTCCTGGAAACTACTTATTGTTTGTTTTGTTAAACTTTTTGACCTTTTTTAACTATGCTTCAATATGAGACATTCTCTAGAGTCCTCTCCATGTAGAAGGCTTCTAATACAAGAACCTCCAGGCCCACCACAGTGAATGGGAAAGCAAAAAAATTTTGAACAATCCCCTTTTGTCTGAGTCTTAATTCTGTTATTTGGATATAACTTTAAAAAAAAAAAAAAAAAAAGTGGAATGGGGAATTTCATAGAAGTTAAATGCATACATTCTTTCAAGAAAATGAAAATATTTGCAAAGATCCCTTTGGGGCTTTCTATGCTACAAACAAGAAGAAATAATCAGCACAAATTTTTTCCCATGTTGTGCTAGGAGTAATATTTTGCAAGAGTGAATTAAAGTGCTAGGTGAATAATTGTGTACTTTCAGTAGGAGCATTTGACACTGTCTCACATGACATCCTTGTCTCTAAGTTGGAGAGACATCAATTTGATAGATATCTGTGATCTTTATCGGTGGATAAAGAACTGGCTGGATGGCCACACGCAAAGAGTAGTCCTCAATGGCTCAATGTCCAGCTGGAGACCAGGAACGAGTGGTGTCCCTCAGGGATCGGTGTTGGGACCGGCCTTGCTCGACATCTTTGTCAGTGACATGGACAGTGGGATTGAGTGCGCCCTCAGCAAGTTTGCCCATGACACCAAGCTGTGTGGTTTGGTTGATACGCTGGTGGGAAGGAATGCCATCCAGAGGGACCTTGAGACGCTTGTGAGGTAGGCTGATGCCAATCTGATGAAGTTTAACCATGACAAGTGCAAGGTCCTCCACCTGGGTTGGAGCAAGGCCAGGCACAGCTCCAGGTTGGTCAGAGAAGAGATTCAGAGCAGCCCTGTGGAGAAGGACTTGGGGGTGTTGTTCGATGAGAAAATGAACATGAGCCAGTTTCAGTGTGAGCTCGCAGCCCAGAATGCCAACCGTATCCTGGGCTGCATCAAAAGGAGTGTAACCAGGAGGTTGAGGGAGGTGATCCTGCCCCTCTGTTCTGCTCTTCTGAGACCTCACTTGGAGTACTGTGTGCAGTTCTAGTGTCTTCAACATAAAAAGGACATGGAACTGTTGAAACAAGTGCAGAGGAGGGCCACATGGGACTGAAGCACCTCCCGTATGAAGACAGGCTGAGAAAGTTGGGGCTGTTGAGCCTGGAGAAGGCTGTGTGGAGACCTCCTAGCAGCCTTCCAGTATCTGAAGGGGGCCTATAGGGATGCTGGATAGGGACTCTTCATGAGGAACTGTAGTGATAGGACAAGGGGTAATGGGTTCAAACTTAAACAAGGGAAGTTTAGATTGGATATGAGGAAGAAATTCTTTATTGTGAGGGTGGTGGGGCACTGGAATGGGTTGCCCAGGGAAACTGTGAATGCTCCATCGCTGGCGGTGTTCAAGGCTAGATTGGACATAGCCTTGGGTGGCCTGGTTTAGTGTGAGACGTCCCTGCCCATGGCAGGTGGGTTTGAACTAGATGATCTTAAGGTCCTTTCCAACCCTAACTATTCTATGATTCTATGACTTACTGCAAAGTGTGGTCCCAATTGAAGTTTACAATTCACTGTTCAGACCATGCTTCCACCTTTCAATTTTGTTACATATTTAGTCACAGTATGGTGAAGAAAAGATGCACAAGGTCTGCAAATGCTTTCTTTTGAGTATGTCCTAACTGTATTTTTTTTTCTGTCTCTCTGAAGCATGTCTGTGGTTATATGAAAGAGATGTTATAAAATAGAGGTCTTTATAATGCTTCAGGTAGGAAATATCCATGCTGCAGGAAGACTTTAATTTGCTTGGCATTCAGAGACTGCGGCAAATACTTTTATAAAAGTAGAAAAAAGAAAACATGGATATCCTTACTGATGACTATCAAAGTTAAATGGAGAGGAGTGAAGATCTGAATAGTGACAGTTTTTCTTTTTTCTTAAGAATTGCTTTGCACAGTTTTTACTTCTTTGATCTTCATGCATTGTTTTTCCAGGCTAATTTCACTTTTAGCTTTGTGGAAAACTTGAAGACTTATTCTGAGACATGGCTTAGGATGTCTGAGGTTTTTAAAACCAGTGGAAATGTCCTCACAGTCTCACACCTGCAGGTTGGTGAACTGAGATGGCTTCCTATTTTCTGGTTATTTTCTATGTAATGTAGACTGATTTTCTATGCATGTAAAACTGCCCACCTAATTGGCTTCAGGTTTAAAAATTGCTGAAAAGGAGGCAGTTTAGCTTTAGGTTAAGAGCCTACAATGTGGTACTGAGAAAATTCTGAGGTGAAAATAGTTAAAACCAATATTACCTCACTGTGTCCAGTATTACCAGGCAACAGGGGAAATAAAACAAATAGGTGCACCTACAAGCTTTATACACTTATTTATAGAACTCGTTTGTTTATCACTTGCTTTTTCCAACAGTGTGTGTAACTGTTAAAAAAAATGACGTGAGAAAAATATCGACAAAAAAAAAAAATGAAAGAGTAGTTTTGTTACTGGGATTTTTCCAATCCTACATATTCGTGTCCTTTTTTCTCCTCTAATAAAATTTAGTTTTACCATGTTTGACTTGTGAAAACATGCATAGGAACACTCTGGGAAAATAAGAGCAATCCTGTCATAGTCCATGCGTATCAATTGAACTGTTATTTTGAAGTTCAGTTAAGGAATGATGCTAGTAATCATGCATTAGACTTACAGATGCCAGGATGCTCTTGTAGAGCTAATGTTTTTTTCCCACTTAGAATTTGATGAATGAGGTAAAGAAGTTAAAATAATGTTAAAGGAGCTCTCATATGCCAGGTTTTTAAAGTTTTTTACTACTGTTAAAACTAATGGCCAAAAGTTTTGCAGGAAAAAAGTATGGGTTTCTGTCCTAGCAGACTTGCAAGGATATTTAAAATGGACTCGCAGTTAAAGTATTAGCAGTAAAGGAGGACAGGAATGTAAGCAATGGGGAGTACATATTCTGCTGTTTACTTGAAATGTGTGGAGTTAGCCTTTTAAGAGGGGAAGACATAGAGAGGCTAAGTGACTTCTCCAGTATTATGCAGGAAATCTTGGTAATGGAATTGAACATGAATGCATATGTTTGTTTTATATTTCTTTAAAGAAGACAAACTTGATGTAATATCTAGCACTTTTCATTTTAGGAAACACTGCAAAGCAATTTCATAAAGCACTTCATAGAAAGTCATTTGGATCTTGATATGGAAAAACTCTTTAAAAAAATGCAAGTATATGGTAGGTACCTAAAAGTACATGTACTGATTACTCTTATCAGACTTGAACTTAGAACCAGTAATATTCAGTTGAAATTGAATGTTTTGCCTACTTAAATGATACTAAAGTAACAGACTTTAAATGATCTTGTTGAGTTAGTCTCAAATATTTCTAGCTCTTTTTTTTCCTGTGAGTGATTGGATAATTTGCATTTCAAAATATTGAAAGACTTGAAAAATCTGATCAAAATCTAGAAGTGGCAAACTGTCATGGGAGACTAATAAACGTAGGAGTCAAACTTAAAAGCAGGGAAGGGAGAAGTAAAATCATGTAGCAACTATTCCATTAGGTAATAGAAAATTTTCAAAGGAATATATATACTTTAAATAGAAATAAATAGAAAATTAGACTGGATGCACATTTAATCAAAAGCTGTCTGTATTTTTTTTTCTTTTACTGAGAGTTAGTTGTGTGTGGTATCCTCGAGCCTCAGTAAAGCCTGAGATACAGTTATAATCAGGGAGCACCAAGGTTGGGCTCAGGTTAGAGAGTAAACAGGGTCAGACCCAGCCCTGGGATTGGCCAGGTGAGACTATTAGGGTGATGCTGAGGCCAGAGCAGGTGGGGATCTGGGTCTGGATCATCAGGGCCATGGACAGATCCACAGCCAGGTTGTGATGTGGCCAGAACTGGAGCCTGGGACAGGTCCAGCCAAAGCTCTGTGCAGCTCTGATGGGAAAGGAGATTATACTGGAAATTTAAGTTACTTAGAGATTTTATGAGATTTTAATAATTGAAAAACTCCAGTATGTCCTGCTGTCAGTAGGGTAGGTGCATGATAATTAAAATGATTGTTGGTATGTGCCTGTCCTGGTTTCATCAGTAGCAGTCATTTTTTCTCCTCAGTAGCTGGTGCAGTGCTGTGTTTTTGACTTTCAGCCTGGGAGCAGCACTGATAACACTGATGTTTTTAGCTACTGCTTAGTCTGACCAAGGACTTTCTGAGCCTCATGCTCTGCCAGGGAGGAGGGGAAGCCGGGAGGAAGTAGAGACAGGACACCTGACCCAAACTGACCAAAGAGGTATTCCATACCACAGCACATCATGCCCACTATATAAACTGGGGGCAGTTACCTGCAAGGGCTAGATCACTGCTGGGTTGGGCTGGGCATTGGTTGGCAGATGGTGAGAGGTTGTATTCTCTTCCCTTGTTATTTCCCTTTTCATTATTATTATTGGTGGTAGCAGTAGTGGTTTGTGTTATACCTTAGTTACTGGACTCTTCTTATCTCAACCTGTGGAGTTACATGTTTTTGATTCTCCTCCCAATCCCTCCGGGAACGGGGGGAGGAATGGGGGTGGGGGAGTGAGCGAGAGGGCTATGTGGCTGACTGGACTTCAACCACGACAGTGCCAGAAATTGCTATCCATGCCAAAGCAGAGTCTAACATAATTTAAGAAATGTTCATGATTTTGAGGACCAGAATGAAAGAAAAGTGGGACAAATGTAATAATGGAGTGTGTGATATCATGTACAAAGGAAGTTTAATTGAAACTGGTCTTGATTTGAAGGTTATGTTTGAAGGCTAGGACGAGCTGCTCACACTTTCATTAAGAAAAATAGCAAATAATATCCCAAATTCAATCCAGAAAGTAAGAATCTGGGCTCAGTATTGTCCTTAGGCAAGGGACTCAAGCTTGAATCTTCTATCTCTTTGGAAGATTTACTTAAACGCTGAACTGTTGCTGAGTTTGAGTCAGGCATAGCTCACCCTCATGCTGAAGCTGGCTTACAATACAACTAAAAAAGCCCCCCATAATCACACAATTTGAAAAGAGGGAGAAAAGAGCAAGTCTCTTAACCTGCGAGCCCTGCTGGAAAAATAGTTGTCTCAATATATTAGTTGAGTAAGAGATGAATTTTTTTGTTTGTATCTAATACTGGGAACTACATGGGTTATGGGCAAACAGTATGTCGTTAAATAGATATCAAGATCTCGGAAGTTACCAGATACCTCTTCCATGTTGCAGACAGCATAATCAGAGAAATCTGTGTATGTGTTTCTCAAGCTGCAGCTCATTAACAGAGCTAAGAACGTTTGACAGTATGTAGCAAATGGTTAATAGTTTTGGTGGTGAATACGGGAAATCATTTAAGTACAATGGCTATGAAACTAGAATTTCTTTATTTTAATGGAACACAGTCAATAAAATTAACATCATATGAAAAGCAAAAATCAATGTGAGCTATAGATCACAATAGCATTTATGCCTTTGTGAAGTTGTTCTGTCCAAAGTGCCAGAGCACTCTTCTGCAGTTACACTTTGATTACACTTCTTTTTACAGATTTGCTTTGTCAATTTGCTTTTTGAAAAAAAAAAAGGCTAAGCACTTTTATTTTTATGTTCATTTTGTATATTTTTTGTTAATTTTATTAGTCTATAATCATGTGCAGCTGTTACTGTAAACTTCTTATGTTTTTTAAAATTTCATTACTCTCACATTGCATCAGGTTCTTAGTCCTGTAATTATTTTGCTTGGATCCAATTAAAGTCTTAATTGTATTCATATATGTTATTGGTTTTACCACTCACAATCTGATTAATTCCATCCAAAGCTCAGATTTTCTAAAATCATATAATCTGTGTGAGTATGTGTTTTTTTCTTCTAACTAAATAAAGCAAATTTTCCCTCTGTTTATTACGTCTACACTTGCATTAAGCTGACTTCCAATTATGTTGAAATCCAAGGTACTTATGTTTGTATGTTTTTTCACTTCTCTACGATTTTATAAATTGTTAAGACTCTTAGAAACATGGTATTCACCCTGCTACTCCTCCTGCAAAGTCTTTTGGACACAGAGGGATTGATTGCAGAAAATAAGACATATCGAGTCAATATTTGGTGCTGTTTTTCTTCAACCCATGAATTCACCTGTCATTGCTTGCCTGTCTAGACTATCTAGTCTAGAGTTCCAGACTATCAGTTCTTCTATTTTTTCTTCTTGCGATCTTAATCCTTTCTCACTGTTAATCTTGTCTTTTCTTCAAGCTGCTCCATATGTTTTTCCATTTATCTCTCTTTCAAATGTAATATTTCCTGTGCTGATGCTTAATAACACCTATGATCCAGGGTTTATCTGTCACCACTGAAATCAAATGCTGTCATCACCCGTCCTTTTTAAATCCTGTATCTTCAAGTGAGTCCGAAAAAATTTAAGATGGAAACTTGTGTTAGATGTTTTATAACATTGTATTTTACCTGAGAAAATCAGATATTTCCATTAAATCAAAATGAGTTTTTTTCTAGATCATGCTATTCTGGTTATTCTCTCAAACAATGATATAGCACTATCTTTACGTATCCTATCAATGGATGAAGATCTGAATTTCTCCAAAGGTTCAGTGGCTTTGGAAGTCATGCTTTGATTGAGGTACACATTCATCCTGGATCCATAGATAAGATCAAAGTTTAAATGGAGGAGTTGTAGGCTTTTCTTGGATGCTTTTTGAATATAGGACTTGTATCAAAATGTTTATGCCCTACATATAAACAGGGTTCCTGAAATATTTGTGATGCCAAAGACAGAATAATTGGCCAATACATTACTAAATGAAAGAGATGGATCTCTATTGTGATGATCACAGTACATTTACTCACTTGTATTTGTGGGAGTAGTTATGGAAAGATAAGGAAATATTAAAAGTCCTACAGCTTCAAGGGCATGGTCCCTTTCTAGAACTTTGCTAGAATTTGTTACATTTTTGTTGCTTTGAAATTGAAGGACAATGTAGCTGAGGACTTCCAAAAGCTACTGAAACATGAGCTACAGCTCCAGAAGTTCATGCTATAATTCTTATGTTTTAAAAATCTCTTCCTTTTTTAAAATAAAAAAGTTATTTACTCTTATAGGATATGCAAGTGAGAACAAACCTTTCTGGTCTGTTCATTAAGACTGAGGAAGTCCAATTTGTTTCCTTATATTAGAAACTATGATGAACAAGATGTTTAACAGCTCAACAAGTAAACAGATTGACCTGTTGTCACAGCTTCTAGTAAATATATCTTCCTGTGTGTTACTGGACCGTTTCCAGCCTTTTGACTCTGTTGAGAAATTGGAGGAGAAGGCTCATGAGCTCATACAGCAAAATAATTTATTGGCTAGTAAGTACCTTAGTTAAAATGTATATTGATGGAAAATATCAGACTTTTTAACTGTTGTGTGTGTTTATTATAAGATAGGTTAAGTTTTAAGCAGTTTCAGAGTATTTATTAAACCACATACAATTCATGAAACCTAAAACACATTTACCTTAGAGGCATTCCCCAACATTTGAATGCTGTAATATATGTTATAAAGATTAATTATGTTGCTTTAATGGTCAAACTGCTAAGTGAATCCTTGTGGTCTGTCATTTCCAACAAAATCATAGAATCATAGAATAGTTAGGGTTGCAAAGGACCTGAAGATCATCTAGTTCCAACCCCCCTGCCATGGGCAGGGACACCTCCCACTAAACCATGCCACCCAAGGCTATGTCCAATCCAGCCTTGAACACCGCCACTGATGGAGCATTCATATAGAAAAGAATAGCCAAAGATGTTTAAAATAGAATAAAAAAAAGCTGAAATATGCAGGATACTGAGTAAACTTGGCTACTTATTGTGACAAAATAATCTAATTTACATACTTTTGAATGTTAACATTCATATTTTTTGCTTTACAAAAAGGAGAAAAGGATTTTTTGGGTAAGGTTTACTCCTAAACCAATCTTAGAGAAATTAGCTTGTTTATTCAGAATAAATAAGTTCTTAAGCAATGGATGCATTTCTTTTCTTCCTTTGGATTAAACTCTCTTTTTTCTGCATTGTATCCTTATTACTAAGAATTAATTAATTGTTCAAAAGAATTCCAAAAGCAAGACTGTTTTACTTATTACATACCCTTTCTCTTTTCACATAAAATTCTTTAAGTTGCATGTAGACTTTCCAAATGAGAGGCCAATTTAAGCCTATATAAAGTGTTCCATGTCTTTTCCCCCTTTTTCCCCTGTTGTTTTGTGTTTTATTGTCTTCTTATACTCCTGTAAGTACACAACAAGAAGGCATGTCAAAGCAATTCTAGAGAATGAAACTACTCAGTCTGGAATCCTATGTTTGTTCTGTAACCTGCATGGTACCCCCATTTGCAGAATCTGGGAATGACAGCCCTCCATCCATGTAAAACCAGCAAGCCATAGCATAAGGGAAATTTCTCACAACTACTTAGTAGGGAGTGAAATTTCCCCTTCAAGAGAAGAAGCAAACAGATACCTGCTGGCCTTCAGAAAATCAAATTGTCAAATTCTAAATCTATTTTGTTTCTGCTTACATAGAGAAGGGTCATATGCTAGCATAAGCCAAGATATTTTTTGGTAGTTTTTTCAGTGCTGTGGCCTTGTAGTCCCTTCATATGCTTGAAGAGGGTAGATGGCATTTTAAGGGATCAAATGTGTCCAGCACATCAATAGTACATGCTCAGATATAAGCATGCATTCTTTTCCATAGTAAGATATGAAACTAAAGTGGAAATTTTCTTGCTTGCTTTGTTTGTAGTCTTCAAAGCCTTCATAACCTCATGAAATATCTTAGGAAATTAAATGTTTGTATAAGTGAGAAAATGAGATTTTTTTCAGTGAAAAAAGATAAAACCTTTATAGCAAAGTATTTTATATCATATTATCTTTCAGAGAGCCAGGTGTTGATTAAAATGTCTCTCCCCTTTCTAAGGGAAAAAGGTCAACATTTCACATTCATCAAGGAGGCCTAAAAAGTCTGGGTCATAAAAAAAATATGTAAACAAATTTGAACATCATTTTCCCAATTGCAGATTAAGCTTTCCTCTGTTTTTTTTTTTTTAAATTTCATACAGAGCTAGAAAAAATAAACACACAAATTCTGCTATGTTAAAACAAAAGTATTATAATTGGCTCAGAAATTAAAAATTAGAGGAAATTTTAGCAGTCTGATACTGTTTACTTTGTCACCCACTTCCAGGAGCTGTTATCCTTTCCTCAACAAATATTATGGCTGCTGCTTTCACTGTGGAATTGAGATCGGTCCCCAAAAAGGGGTTAAATCTAAATACAAAAGGAATAAACTACACTAAAAACTCCCAAACAAATCACATAAGGAATTTTCTCTGCTAAGAATGATTGCTGCAAACCCATTTATCATGTGAAGAATTTTCTTTTTACATTTCATAATCGTGAATGTATAAAATGTAAATCTCTAAGAAAACTACCATTTTTGTGTAGCAAGGTCGTGAAATTTGAGAGACCTGCCCTGATTGGTGAACGTAGCCTACTATCACATGAGAATTGGCCATAAGTTAGCTTTTTAAATATCATAAATCATGTAAGCTTGGATATGAAGTTCTTTTTCTTCTTGTGTCAGGTATCATCTTTGATACGCCAAAGAATAAGACGCAAGATTCTAGCAGTCGCCTACCACAACACATTTCATATACAATTAGAACCAATATTCTTTATAGCATGAGAACAGATTTGGTTAAAAACCCAGCGTGGAAATCCCATCCCCAGAAGTTACCAGCTGATGGGTTTAAATACAACCATATCTTTATCCCTCTTCAAGACATGATTGAAAGGGCAATTATTTCAGCACAGACTGGGACAGACACCTCAGAGCCAGCCATTCAGGTGCAAGCCATGCCTTACCCTTGTCATACCAGTGATCTGTAAGTAAACCCTCATCTTTTTAATGAAATATATTATCTTTATTAAATTAATGCTAGAGGACTTTGGAAACCACTAGATCTTTGTAGTGGGTGAATGTATATCTCAGTACAGGATTGAACCAATACAAGATATCGCAGCATAGCAAATGTTATTTAACAGTTGTGACCACAACACATTACACAGCATCTGTCAGACAAATGCCCCCTTAACAGCTGTTTGCAGCTGTACTATGTAGTAGTCTGCTGGGCAGAGGTCTGTCAACATATTGTACAACTAAATTAGATTATGCTAAGAAACCCACTTTTCATCCTCCAAACTGTGAATTGGTCCCCGGTATGTGTCGAAATACAATATAAAATTGATGAAAGAAAAAGTGTAGGATTGTTCTTTGTAAAACAATCAAAACATCCTGAGCATTAGAATTTAAAATTAGTTGGGGGTAATATATCTGTTAAAGTGGAGCAAAAGTTAACTGGCTCATGTTATTCTTTACTGTCCAAATATATTACTTTACCATAGACACAAATCTGAATTCTGTTTGACTTTGGAGCCCTAAAGAGTGATTACATTAGTTGTATTGTTGACAAATATGGATATAATATTATAGGAACAATACATATGTTAAGCTTGTTACATGAAAAACCAGAACCAGAATAAGTCTTATTGCTCATGTCAGGCATTCTTTTGTGCATACTTTGAGAATAGTCCCAGTTTTCACATGATAACTTTCTGCTAAAAAATATTTTACCTTTCATGGCTAACAACTCTGCATGTATATTGTCATAGATTCTTGAACAATATGGGATTCTTTTTCCCACTTATGATGATGTTAACATGGATGGTTTCAGTTGCTGTCATGGTTCGCAGACTGGTTTATGAAAGAGAAATTAATCTTGAAGAGGTAAGAGGCAGATTACTGTCTGAAAATCAAATTTATCTATTAAAGCTTGCTCAAATACAAAACGTAAATATTGAGGTACTTTTATGTACTCATAATCCAGATGACTTTGCTTTTGTTGGTTTCCTGTGGGCTGTACGTTCTAATTCTAGCTGCCAACACAGATTCACAACGTTGTTTGAGCATCAGTCCTCTTAGCATGCAAATATTGTCCATGAGACAAAAAGCAAGGAGAAAAAGATTCATAGAAGTTGAAGCTGGAAAATGTTTGGGAAAAGCCCTTGTGATTGGAACGTTTTTTATATTGGATTGATTTGCTATATGTGGTCTACAGTGATAAAACTTCCAAAACCAGATAAAGAATTTGCCACATACTGTGTAACTGTCAGAAATATAGGAGAGGATGACACAGAAAATATTGCATAATTATTTGCTTATATTGCCAGTTAGTCTTAGGAGATGCTGAGCATATGGGAGGATGAGGTTTTATGATACATTTTCTGTATGGCTAAATATACTCTTTTTTGAGGAATTATACTGGTTGTATGCTAGAGTAAGCCTTATTTAATATGGGAAATTATCTAATTTCTCTAAACTTTCTGTTTAAGATAGGCCTTTTAAGTGCTCTAAAATATGAAATCAACTTTATTAAGTTAATTTTGCTCATCTTATGAAAAAAAACTTCAGAAATAGTATTAGCTTGTTTCCAAAAGCATTATTATTAATATTTTTTAAAGAAGAGGAGCAGAAGGGATAGCACAGAAAAGGGAAAAGAGAGGAGTCATTTAAGGAGAAGATGACACCCTTTGAAAAGGTGGTGCTGTCTTGGTGGCAACATGTTTTGCTGAAATGAAAAAAGAAAGCAAATATACATAGAGAAAATTTGTTTCCTAACTTTAACTCTCTTTGCTATATTGTCTTACAGTATATGAAGACAATGGGTGTCCATCCAGCCATTCATTTCTTTGCTTGGTTTCTGGAGAATGTAATTGTGCTCACAATAAGCAGCTGTGCTCTGGCCGTCATTTTAAAAGCAAGTGGTATCTTCGCTTATAGCGATGGCTTCCTCATATTCCTTTTTCTCCTGGACTTTGGAGTTACAGTTATTATGTTAAGCTATTTTTGGGGAGTATTTTTTAGCAGTGCCGATACAGCAGCTCTGTGCGCCAGCCTTGTGTATATGATCAGTTTTTTACCCTACATAGTTTTATTGGTCTTGCACAACCAGCTGAGTTTCACCAACCAGATTATAATGGTAAATATTTCTTTTCCTTTTCTAATTTTTCTTCTCCAAACATCCTGTAGATTTCCACAGTTTTGAAACTGTAGATTATAGTTTACTTATTTTTCCTAGGTTTATATTTGGAAACAAGTCACATGAATAGATATCCTATGGGGTTTTGAATGTAGAAAGGAACAAAAAATAATTTTTCAAGGAAATTTTGTAAAACTGGAAAAAAGAAAGCCAGAGGAAGATGCACTTCTCATGCTCATGAGTTCTCTCTATGTTTTGGTTTAAAAATATTTGTAATGGTAATGTACCTTCAAGCACACCTGATGATACGCCTCTCCCAAAAGTCATTGTTTGGAGGAAAAATAGTAATTGATTCTCTGTTGGGTACAACTGGGGATTAGATCAGAAATTTGTCAAGTGCTTATCTAGCTATACAGTCTGTGGTATGTTTCTTTGGCATTGGCTCTTCCATGCCATTTCCTGATTTATGAATACTGTAGGCTGTTTAATGTCTTTGTGCTATCTTAACATACTATATATATCTACAACTGGGATATCAAATATCAGCATCATACAAAGAAAAGCCTCTTTCACACATTATGGCTTCACTCTTTCAAAATAACTCAACTGCCAAATTAAGCTGGTGGAATAATTCATATGGTATTTAAAAAGGGCACTTTTTCAGTGTTGGTTAAATAAAATATCTTCTTTGCATTAAGACTGTAGATTTTGGGAATAAATAGGCAGGGTGGTGATTTTTTTATTGTTGTTGTTGCTTTTTTTCTGCTCCTTTGGGCCACAGAGAGGAAAAAGTATGCATCAGAAACCTTGCACTCTTCAAAATCAGTTATTTCAAAATAACTCTTCAGATATCCTGCATTTACTGAAAATCAGATGCAGCAGCATGTGAAAAGGGCAATAATTTTGGAGAAGGGACAAGCCACCAAGTAAGGTGTGGAAATCTTAGGAACCTAAGACACAGGGACTCAATTGTTGGGAATTAACACAAACTTTTCTGTACAAAAATGTAATCTATGCCATTAATGATTTTAAATTTTTTTTTTTTGTTAGTAGCAGCCTATGTCACACTTCGTTCTTCAGAGAGCTGGCAGGATGTGTTACTTTTGTGTCAGAAACCTTACTTAATTTCATTATCTAAAATAGGAGATAAAATCAACTATTTCAGCTCACTTTCAAACCGCAGAGTTTTTTCACTGAGTTATGCTTATCAATTTAATAATATTTTGGATCTCCCCTTCAGCCTTCATGAGCTCACCAGTATTTTTCCACTATGAGTTGTGCTTCCTTGTTGTAGTACATCACTAACTTGCTCATTTTCCATCTGTACTTTTGCAATCCAGCATGACTATGTTGCATTTTTGGAAGTCAAATGTTATTCATTCTCTTGCCAAAAAATACTGTCTCAGCATATAGTACTCAGTGCATGTGTTCTTTCTGCCTCTGTCTCTTTTTGAGTTCTGGTCTTACAAAAATGAGTAGGATGACTTCTGTTTTTACAGAAAGTACATTCTTTTGCATGCTTTTACAGTGTTAGACATTATATGCCTTTAGTATGTGGTAGATTTATGATGGTCTACAACCTATTATAGAGTTAAATAGTGCTTTCCAATTTTAATAGCTAGCTGATGGAGCTCTTTAAAATTGAGCAAATTGTACTGCAGTATGTGGGGGAGCATTGCTAAAGTATAAAAGAAAACAATGACCATTAGCTCATGTGAAAGAAACCTGTATGTATTTTGTGCTTGCTTTTAGTGTC
Source organism: Ara ararauna (assembly GCA_028858755.1). Taxonomy (NCBI): domain Eukaryota; kingdom Metazoa; phylum Chordata; class Aves; order Psittaciformes; family Psittacidae; genus Ara; species Ara ararauna. The sequence continues at coordinate 74,240,896 of CM054377.1, read as the reverse complement.
ACAAGACACTTTATTTCATGGACCTTGTTAATGATGTGTTTTATTTGATTTTTGCATCCTCTTTCTCTGTTGTTGTAGTGTCTTCTTTCTACAACTGCCTTTGGGCATGGAGTATTTTTCATTACATTCTTTGAGGGTCAAGGAACAGGTAAGCTCTCCAGTTAGAAGAAAAGCTCTAGGCAGCAAAGACCCAGTAGTCTCCCTTCATCTATCAGGCCAGCCCTTTCATCATAGAAGTTTAATGAAGTTGGTCAGGCATGACTTCCTCTTAGTGAAGCTGTGCTGACTATTCCTGATGATATTCTTGTCCTTCATGTGCCCAGAAATTGTTTCCAGGATTAGCTGCTCCATCACCTTCCCAAGGACTGGGATGAGGCTGACTGGCCTGTAGTTCCCTGGGTCCTTGTTCTTCAAGTGATATTTGTTTCTTTTGGTCTTCAGGCACAACTCCCAGTTGTCATGATCAATCTAAGATTCAGAGTGGCCTTTCATGACATCTGCCAGGTCCCTTAGCGCTTTTGGGTACATCCCATCAGGGTTCAGAGAGTTATGTACGTGCAGTTTTGCCTAAGTATTCCCTAATCTGATCCTCCTTCACCAAAGATACATTATCCTTAGTCTCTGGGACCTGGGATTTCTGCAAGCTTAGGCGCAGTGGAAAAATCCCTATTGAGCTACTGTGAAGGTGCAGAAATACATGAGAACACCCCATTATGTTTAAATGTCAGTAAGAGAAAAATGTTTGGAAACTGGCTAAATGCTCTAACATGTTGTTAAATGTTTTAACATGTTGATCACTACTATCTCCAAGCTGAGAGCTGTCCCTGTTGACGCTGCTTTTAGAAAAGTAAGAAGTGAATGTCTGGGCCCTTGATAAATATCTACAAAGGATATCATTTATATATCTAAATATATAAAGAAATGTAATCCTTTTTTTACTACTTTAGGAAGCTCAGTATTGAGTGGATGTTCCAAACCATTAAGCATTGAAAAGGTATCATAATAATACTAGAGTTGTTAAGAGTGGAAAAGGCAGTTGCAGAAAATATTACTTAAATTTCCCACCAGACTCTTCATCAAAATTAGTTATCTTTACTAGAGAAAGAGCAAAATATGCTTTGTTTTGTTTTAGTTGCTTTGTTTTGTTTTTTGGGGGTTGTTGGGGGGGGGGTTGTGGGGTCTTTTTGCTGGGTTTTTTTTTTTTTTTTTTTTTTTTTAAGTATACAATTTGGTTAATTTTCAATTTACCAATATGGTAGCTTTCTGTAGTACTAGTATTTGCACCTCCTTTCTTCCTTTCATGTCTTCTGCAATGTAATAATTTTATGAAGCAATTTCTCAGGGAGTTTGTTTCAGTTTACCTCTGAATACGGTTAATGCACACAAATACTTCCTTCTTAGAATTCTGATTTGCATTTTCAGATTTAGCACTGTAGAAATTACTTTAAACTTTGTGTAACACATTTCTTGATAATATCAACACAATGGTGTAAAACCTGATTCATTGAAGAGGTCAGTGCTCCATTTTATTAGTTGTTTTCAATTTTGCCAAATTAAGGGACAGCTAAAACTTTGTAAACAGCCCATTCTACAAATTCTCTGTGTTTTCCCAGCAGCAGTGTCACCTGCTGTTCTACAGCAGCTTGAAAAGGCATAGCAATTCATTTCTATTCATTAAGATTGCTATGACTAACTATGGTCTTTTTTGTGTCAGTTTTTAAATACCCAGAAATGTGTGATGTTGATGTGTTTGTGATCTTTAATGCTCTACTGATTTAGCTTTGACCTTTAAAAAATCATTATTATTATTATTATTACTCTTACTACCAGGAATTCAGTGGAATAATATACACCAGTCAGTGGCACAAGGAGGATACATGACCTTTGAATGGCTGTGCTGGATGATGCTCTTTGACTCCATTTTATATTCTGTAGGTGGCTGGTATTTCAGCAATATTATTCCTGGTAAGATTATGGAGTTGTTTTTATTTCATGTTTTTGAAGAAGTTATTGAATGGATTTATAGAATGGGTTTCCCTCATTCTATGCAACCAAACCAAAACCTGACCTTTTAATGAATTAAGTTTCTGATGGGCAAAACTGGCTGATTACCTTTAGGGACTTAGTAAGTCTTCCTACATACATAAATGTTGAGCTGTGCTAACACATGGGCTAGAATTTATAGCCAGGCATAAAATACCTTCTGTAAACTTGCAGGGATGACTAATATTTGAAAGACTTAGTCATTTGCTGGTACCTCACAGTAACAGAGCTCAGTCTAGTAACAAAACTTCTTGTGAAAAGGGAAACTCAGTACTTAGGCTGAAACCCATGAAGAACAACGTGTTTTCAGATCACAAAGACTTCAAACTGCCTGGTAACTGTATCTTGCTCTCTGTCAGTTCACAGACCAATGCATAAAGAAAACTAATAAAATTAGAATATTAAGAAATATATTTTCAGCAAGTAGTTAGATTTTTTCCATTAACCAAGTTTTATGAGTATTATTGAGTTGGTTGATGCATTTTTAGTCATAGCCTAATACCTCACTAGCTATTTGAAATTTACTTTTCCTTTGATTTGCAAATCGCCTTTTCTTCCAGCTACTCTGTTTTAAAATATAAAAATATAAAAGTAAATTTGCCTTGAAAGAGAGGAGTTTGTGGAACATAAAACTGAATTTTACAAACTTTGGCTTAAATTGGCACCTGCCTTCAGTGTTAATGAAATGCAACTCCAAACACAAAAAAGTGTGTTGTGTGATTGGTGAGCGAAGCCTGGAAAGATTGGGCAATGCAGTTTAGGTTGTGTGTAGGAGCATATTTCTGCCCTTTCTGTTTCCATGCTACAATAAATATTTCTTATGCTGGCTGATTTGCTTAAATTGTGTAGGTAGCAGTGAAAGAATAATCTGTAATTATTGCTGCAATGGATTATTATTATTATTATATTAAAAAATACATCTCTTTGCTTTGGCAGGCCATTTGGTGTGTTTTCATTCCTCTAGGCTACAAGAATATATTAGGCTGTGGCTATAGATTGTGAAGTCTATGATTCTGTTGCACTTTAAGGCTGATCTGGAGATAAGGTTAAACACAGTATCATCAAGGATTATTTTATGGCAGGATCTGGTGTTTTGGCCAAATGACTTTTTTTCACTTCAGTGAAGTCTGTTAAGTGCAGCTAAGAGTTTGAGCTAATTGAATGGCCTAACTAGCTCTTTTAAGTAATTATAGGACGTTAGTCTGCAAACAAATATGAAATCCCTATAAATTTTGCAACAGCTTCTATCATAATTATAATCTAGGAAAATTTGGATTAAAGAAAAGATGGTATTTTCCCTTCACTGTTTCCTACTGGAAGAACCTGTGTGGTGTAGAAAGGAAGAAGAGACATTTTCTGAATTCTAATATGATTTTCTTCAATGAAAACTTCCAAGACAAAGGTTTGTAGTTGTAATAATTTTAATAACAGCTCTTTTCTAAATGGTATGCTGATTTTGATCAACTTGCTTTTGTCATTGCTTGGTATATATATTGTATTCTGTGTATAGATCTTGTCCCTTTCTATCCTTCATTATGTAGTATATGCTATGAATATTATATACTAAATGTTAGTTGAGCTGTCACCTGTAATGCTTGAATCATTCAATGTATTGAATCAATCAAAAGTATTTTGATACATTATATCAAGTATTCTCATCTCAAAAGATTTCTCATTTGTAATAAGTTAAAATATTACATGTTAATAATATATTTATGGGGCTGATGATTGACTATGATGATGTTTGGAAAGTAGTTCCAACATTTCATCCTGGCACAGAAAGGAGGTCAGCTTAATCTATGTCATATGGTCATCTCAGGTTACTGAGTTTATTACTCCACAGTTAGAGAAATGCTGGATATCTACTTGCATTGAAGACCTTGAATGATGTTTAGACTAGATTGTTGCTCTGAATCATTTTGCAAAGAGATCTAGTTTGCTTTATTGACTGAGGGCAATTAAGGGGATTAACAGGCTATGCCTGTTAATGTTATGTAATGTAATGTGACTGAAAATGGATGGAATATATGGAGTAGTTCACATACTTAAGGACATAAAAAAATGATTCAAGCAATGTTATTATAAGTGTTTATTCATAGAATCATAGAATAGTTAGGGTTAGACAGGACCTTAAGATCATCTAGTTCCAACTCTCCCTCTACCTGCTGGTCACGATCCTTTTGATGCAGCCCAGGATACGGTTGGCTTTCTGGGCTGCCAGTGCATGCTGCTGGCTCATGTTAAGTTTCTCATCTACTAGAAATAAAAGATAGCTATTTTATGACTCAATGCAGACGTATCTGGACATGCATATAACTTGGCATAGTTGGTTTAGGTTGCTTTTTAAAACTGCAAATAGGTCAAATTCTTAGCAAATATTAGCTGGCATAGTATCTTTGATTTCAGTGGAGGTTATATCCATTTAGACAGTCTTAACATCTATTGCAAGTTTTGGTAAATGATAACAGGGATTAAGATAATTTGTTATTTCATATATACACATACTCTTATCTTTAGATTCAGTAACCCTCTTGATCTGCTGCTCTTTCCCATACAGACCCAACACCTTCAATTCGGAAAGGCTCTTGCATCGAAGAAGCTACTATTGGTGTCATGCTGCTGTCTCTCACCAAAGAGCACATGGATGGCCAGACGGCTGCAATTAAAGATCTCAGCCTCACTTTCCTCAGAGGTCAGATAACAGCACTCTTGGGACCTAATGGAGCTGGCAAGACAACAATTATGTAAGTCTGCTGTTGAGTGCTGTTACACTTCTCTCTGATCTCTGCCATGCTTTGTCACTTCAAAATGTTTGTGAACCCTTTCCTATGTCTTTCTTTTTCTTTTCCTCCCCAAATAAATATTTAAGAAACTCTCCAAAGCACATGGGAAGTGAAGGCTATATATATATGGCAAAAGCAGTGTCGTAATAGCAATAAAGAATGTCGTAAAAGCAATAAAGAACTGAGTCCTCTGTGCTACTGACGCATGATGTAATAGTTCAGGAGCAGCTTAAGTAGGAGCTGGACACGTATAGTTGTGGGGTTGAACACATCTCAGGAAAGTGGGTTTTTGGCATTCTTTTCCGGCATTCCTTGTGTACTCCTATCACAGGAAGTTTCATGGGGTTTTGTGCTTTGTTACTAGAGGTTGCAAGGGACTTCTTTCTTGGTAGTTAACCAGAAAAAAAATTACAAAATGAAAATGACATTTAAAAATTTCTGAAGTAAGGGCTCTCTATATTTCTAGCTTTATGTTAACTATGATCAGCTTTAATAAAACCAGTGTTGTAGAATGGGACCCAATCTGAAATTAGTCCTCAGCTAGAATACACATGTGAGAAAGAAAACAATGGTCTGTTATAATTGGTTGGGAAAAAATGGATTCTGTTATTTTGTTCTGGAATTAAGAAAATGAAGGGTTGTTGAGATTTAGAAGAAAAAAAAAGCTCAATACTCTAGCAGTGTTTCTGTATCTGTTCTCAGATGAATGCCTCCAAAAATCCAAGTGTGAGTCGTTACACATGATCTTGCTGAATTTTTTGTTTTCTTGTATCAGGTCATTGTTGACTGGTCTGTATCCACCCAGCTCTGGTACCATTATTATTAATGGAAAGGACATACTTAGTGATCTGGCTGCCATCAGGACGGAGCTGGGTGTTTGCCCACAGTATGATGTCCTGTTCAACACACTAACTGTGCGAGAGCATCTGCTGTTTTATGGATCAGTGAAAGCACCTGACTGGACAAAAGAACAGTTGAATCAGCAAGTCAGTGGGTAAGATTTTCTTTCATTTGTTGAAAACTGTCGAGTAAATTGGTAATGTCTCTTGCAACCCAGTCAAACAAGAAAGTGCTAAAGCAAAATTGCAAGTAGAAGTAAGTAGAAACTGCAGGTTTTCTATGCGTTTTTATCACACTTCATGTTCTGAAGTCATGCCTTGAAAATAGATTTACTATTTTCCGATGTTTACGTGAATGTACTTGTAGTGAAACTGTCAATATTTGAAATCCTGGTATAAAGAACCATTAAATAAACATGTTATGACTGGAGTGGAGATGGCAAGCGGGGTAGCAGCTGTAGTGGTTCCTGCCTCATACTGACTGCCTTACCTCCCTCCATGCTGGAGAAGCAGATAGAAAGTAAACTGCTGTGACTTCACCCTGAGTTTTCAGATAAGTCAACACTGACTATGTATTTATTTTCCTGGTTTCCATCACCTGCAGTAAAGGGAAGATTGGAAAACCAGAAAAGGCAGGTAAAAGTAGTACTTGTTATATACTTTTTAAATAAGCCATCAACCTTTTCTTTTGTTGAATTCAGACTTTAAATGTGTTTAACAAGTGAAGGGGTTTGAAAACAAGCAATCCAATAGGAAAAACAAGCCAGAGCTCTGACATCACCTCAGAGGATTTGCCACTTTTCAGGTTGAGAATGTTTCCTAGTGGGTCTAAGCTGCTACTTGTTGATATAGGACTAGATTTTCTTCATTTTTTCATCATGTATATTAAACTGCTAGTAAATCATTAAAGGTGAGATCTTGTTCACCAGTAGCAAACTGGTTCATTTCCTGAACTTTAGGAATAACATGTATGCTTTTCTAATAGTGTGGCAATGTAAATAGTTACTGTTTGCCTTCTGATTTATGCTAGACAGTGTGAAGGATTCCGTGCTTTAACAGAAAAGAATGCCAAGTTGATGGGACTCTTCTTTGAATGTACAATTAGGCAGATGCAGACACATTTGTGGCAAAATGGCTTTCCTTTTTAGTAACTATCAGAAAAACCCATTACTTAAAAATTTTGATCTGAATAATTTCTGGTGTGGGACACTGCATTCTCTCTAGAAAAACAGAAACAACTCTCTAGAACAATAAAACCAACCCAAACATAGATTTTGGTTTAAAATTTCTGCAAAATAATATCCTCTATTTTATTGTACTTAGACTGTTGAACTGCCATTTCAGCAGCAATCTGTCATACTAATGACATACAAGAATATTCAGAACTCTATAGGCCTTGTAAGAAAGAATTAATTTATTTTAAAGGCATTGAGGTCTTTAAAATATTTCAGACAAATTAGAAATGCAACAAAACAATGAAAAGAATTAGCTTTTTGTTAAGCAAAAAAAAGGACTTTAAAGAGATTAAGAATGATTTTCCTGTATATATATCTATGCGATAATTATAGGAACCTGTTTTCTTTAAAATGAAAAATTCTCTCAGGTTAAATGGCATGGTTTGCAGGCTGCATATGCATTCAGATGATTCAGGGGATTAGTTTACAACTGTTGAGTCTTTTTTTCTTGCTTGCCAGGCTAATAGAAACTGAAACCTTTTAGGTCAATGAGTGGCTGTTCAATGTGATGGAAAATAGATCAGTGATCTTTCAGTGCTGCCTTTGTTGATCATGTTTCCGCACACTGCTCAGAGCAAGCTCGTCAGTGGGCAGGGGCTGAAAAAGCAATATCTGTGAGGATCTCCAAGTTCTTAACACAGGAATTACATTAGGTTGGATTAGGTATTATTATTCTACATAGGGATCGCTAATCTGTTTAGATCACAGAAACACGTCTTCAAAAGAAAACCCCACAAAACCCTAAACCAGCAGTGCTACCTTATTTACTTCAAATGACTATACATCTCCTAAAAACTCAGGCAATTTTTAAGATTTGCTATGTAGCTACAAAAACTGAAGCACTGAGTTACGAAATAACCATCTTTACCATGGTTTAAGAGGCTATACTCCAGAGTTTGCTGAAATTATTAGACAAACTGGTATTTATTTTATCGGAATTAATTTCCAAATTGTCTGTTCTCATCCTGCACAGTACTTTCCTGCACAATATTTATCCAGAATTTGTATTTCAGGTGATGATGAGTGTTTATACTGCATAGGTAGAGAAATATTTTTTTCCCCTATTCTTTCTAGTCACCAAAAAGTGTAATGTCAGAGGCAGTGGTTTTTTCACTTTCCATTTACAGTGACTTTTCAGTAATTCAGCTCTGATTGCGCATGGTGTGACTGGAGAAACTTTTCCAAAATGTTTCCCATTTCTGAACTTCAGAGCTCTGGAAGATGTGGATTTATCCCAGCACCAGTACAAACCAGTTGGAGCTCTTTCTGGCGGAATGAAAAGAAGGCTGTCAATTGCTATCTCATTCATTGGAAACTCAAAGACAGTTGTTCTAGATGAGCCCACCAGTGGAGTAGATCCATGTTCTCGACGTAGCATCTGGGGCGTTCTTCTGAAGTATAAAGCTGGTACAAAGCTTATGCACATAATTTGCTGCTTACTTTCCTTTCTGTAATTCTGTTTCAATTAATTTAATTAGGATCTTTAGAATATTACTAGTACCCTTCAGTAATGAATTACATTAATTTCAGAGGTAGCATTTAATCTAACTCAGGAAACTTTAAAACAGCCAGATGACCTTACAAAAATTATCTGTTAACTCACAGAAAGATGCCTGGTCTGACAGAAGATTGAGCTTCATTTTGAGACCTGTCCTCAAGTTTCTCTTCTCTTACCATTTTCTTTTTTGTTACCTTCTCAAAATTATTTTCTGGTTTTTATTTGCTATTTTGCACATATCTGTGTAGAGATGCATATATACTTCTAATGAAAATAGAATCATCAGTCAGTTTGCTACATTAATTTTTAAGTGCCATAAGGTAAAAAACTGATTGTAGGAAGCAAGCTCTTCAGCTAGTGAGCACTCAATTAGATGTAATAACTCATAGTGAATGATCCATTGAAACAGACACCGCTGTTATGTGATTTTAAGGCATCTCTTACACTCTTAAAACAGTTTGAAGTTGTAATTGCTAATATTGCTTACATGAATAATACAAGGCAATGCACACTTAGACTTGACTCTAACTCAGACTGTAAATCTGAATGCAGATTTTGTTTGTCTTGCATTTATGTTTTGAAGGGAGCTGAAACGTATTCCCTTAAGGTTAAAGGATACTCATGAAAGCAAGATGTGTTTCTCTAGAAACCAGGTTTTGTAGACAAGTACCAATCTTTCTGATGCAGGTTGCACACTGATCTTTACCACTCACCATCTCGATGAGGCAGAGGTGCTCAGTGATCACATTGTTATCCTGCAGCGTGGCCAGCTGAAGTGCTGGGGTTCTCCCTCTTATCTGAGAGAAACATATGGCCAGGGACACAGTCTAACGCTTACAAAAAAGGTATGCTAAAAAGATACTGTAGGGAATTTCACAGTGCTTGCCAAGTAATGGCTGTGTATATTCTAAGGGCGGTATACGTCCCTGCAAGGAAGTAATAAGTGATATAGATTTTTAGAGAGCCTGCAAAACATGTTTTTATTAGCTTTCTTGGTTGTTTTTTTGTGGGTGGCACTATTATTATTATTATTACTGTTATTATTAATTTAGAAGATCACAATGATATCTTTGAAATTGTTGAATTTCAATATTTAGCTGAAAAGTGCTTTGTCTCGCTGTTTTTTATTCCTGCGAAGTAGTCTCTGTGTCCCAGGTTTGAAGCAATTTCATCGGTGAAAATTTTCCTCTATGAACTCTATTACCAAGTCCCATACTTCTGGTGATATTTTTTTGTACATTATCTTTCTTTCCTCGTAGCCTTCTGTGTTTAAAATCCAGGATCCTAAACATACTGCTCAGATCACATCTTTTGTACAGACCCACATCCCAGAAGCCTTCTTGAAAGAGAACAGTGGGACTGAGCTGACCTATGTGATTCCAGAAAGGGCAGATAAGACCTCTTTTAAAAGTCTTTTTCAGGCTTTAGATCAAAGCCTGCATCGTCTACATGTGACTGGCTATGGAATTTCAAACACCACCTTGGAAGAGGTACTTTTAGTTTTTCTGTGTAATGGCATTTTCTTAGTTAGAGAAACCTGTATTAACTTCCAGCTACTCTTAATTGTATCTTTCATATTGTGAAATTTGTGATATTTGAAACTGCATCAGTAGTTCTAGGTTTGCTTTGCAAGTTTAGACTTTTTTATCTTGCATACCTGCGGAAAGAGATATAAACAGAATTCAAATAACGCAGGTAAACCTAAAATGACAATTGTTCATGAAATTTATTGAACCAATATGCCACTATGTGGAGCTTCTATATTCTGAGGTGGTCCACTGGGAGTCGTCTTTAGCACTATGTTGATTTGCAACATAGGTTTTTAGGACCCTTCACAAGCATAAACGATCTCTGTTTTCACACTTGTTTTTAAACTACAGTCCAAACAACCATCTGCTAGCAAGTATGTGGTTTCCTTTGAAGCTAAGCTCTATACAACTGAGTCATTTAGAAAAAAAAAAAGCATCTCTTCTGTGTTTATCTTATAAATGACCACAGTACACTAAGCTAGCATGGCAAGCATTTGCTATGGCAGGGGGATAAATCACAGAAGTTTGATAAACATGTTATATGGTGCTATAAATCACGTTCCTGATACACAATTCTATGAGACAAGTCAAAGTCTTCTTGAAAAATTGTTATTTTCTTTCAAATTATGTAGGGTGATTAACATGCTATGAGAAAGAATGCTCTTCAGTGCCTAACTTTTGAATGAATTTGATTGTGAGTTAATGTATATATTGAGAACCTTTTTTATTATGTCCCTGTGGGATATTATAAGACTTTGCGGAACCAGCATGTGTAAAGTAAATGTGAAGTTGTCATGGAATGCAGGAAGCCTCCTCAGTGTGCTGTATCTGTTATTCAGTTGAGAGTTTCCTTTTTGCTGTTTTCTGCAGGGAAGATTAAAGAAAAGGTTTAAAGGTGATATTAGATATTGATATATAGTTCTTCAGCTTGAGGACGTAATACACTAATTTGGGGTGATTTCTGTCATCTCTGCATCTCATCATTAGTTATTGTTGCAATCTCAATTCTCCATTTTCTTATCAAAAGCCTCTTTGCACTGGCAACTAAATGGGTAGCACATAATAGCACTATTTAGTCTATTCAAACAATTCACTCTGGAAACAAAGAACTCTTACTTTAAAGGAATGAATGTGTTACAATTTTTATTTTATCCTTTCTTTTTGTTCTCTCATACAGTCACCATTATTCTTTTTCAGTCTGAGGGACACTTTCACTCTCTAAAAGTCCATTCATACTTCAAAGTATACTTCAAAACCATAAAGTTCTAACAAAATCAGTTCCTGAAACCTTATATCTCATTAATATCATATTTGCTTCATTTTGGGTTTTAAATATGTTTTCCAACCATTTGTATTTGTGTACTTTATAATGCTTGCAATCGAAAGAGTGTTAGCAGAACTAAAAGGAGGATGGAAGAGTGGTTAATTAAATTGAGTGGAAGATGTTTCACTTTCTAACAATCCTGGAGGTTTCAAAGCTTATGGCTTTCTTGCTTTGATTTGAGGAGAGAATAAGACCATTGAAACATCTTTGTAAAATAAGGTGTGTCTAAATACCTGTTAATGGCATACTATAAATTCTCTTCCTTGAAACGACCAGAGAATTTGCTCCAAAAATTTCCAGGGAAAGCCATATACCTCCTTGAAATAGTATAGCCTTAAAAACCATGTAGCTTCTAATGAGATTCTGTTTTGTGAAGGATATTCTAAACATCTGTGGTGCTCTGAAAGAAGTGGCCAGGGCAGTGGCTGCTCCTTGCAAGTAGGGCAGTCCTCAACAGCCAGTATGACTACTTGCTCTCTCCATCCCCAAGAGTGGCTGAGGTGGTCCTTCAGTGTCTGGCATGGAGCAAGCTTGCAGGGGCAAGTGCTAGAAGTGAGCCATGCTACTCCTTACCTATTTTAAGCACGTTCCTCAAAAGCATACAGTTTCTTCCTGTGGCTTTGAGCTGTGCCAAGTGTCTGTCTCCCTCTGAGTGTGTATCTAAGTCTTGACAGTCAGAAGTGTTCCTGTTTAGCAGATAACAATTGACATGCTTGCAAAAGTTCCTCAGTTAAGTCATGCACAGTGAATGGCTCTAAAACTGCTTCTGCATTGTTCTGCTTAGTGAAGCATACCCATAGCTATGGAAGGCTATGTTCAGCATGTACGTCCTGGAAGATAATATAAAACCAATGTGAATAGAAAATGTAGTAGTAGGGCCTAGAAATGCTGCTAAAATATCAGTCAGCGCTTTTAGACAATAAAGGACTGTCTGTAGATGTTGGATAGTTTTTTTGTTGCTCTTGGTGTCGTTCCCCCCCCCCCCCACCCCTTCACTTTTTCTTTCAGCCACCTTGGTTTCCTGCACTTTTTCTCTTCAGGTGGAGATGTGTTTTAGAAATGATAATTGCAGTGAAGTGTCAAGTATGCTCTGCCACTGTATCAGTGGATCAGGTTTGCTTTTATGAGGCTGTCTCAGAGAAGGAATCAGGAAGAAATGAAGTAGTAGCTGCCTAGTACATCTTAGAGGGGTACAGGAAATGTCCATTTCCTTAGGTTCACCTCTACAGACAGCCATCTGGAAATATCTTTGGTTAGATATGGACTTGCAAGCCATAGCAGAAATTAAGCAGAAATTTCTAACACATGTAGGGAAAGGGATGCTCTGCTGAGGGCTAGAAGACATCTTTTGTTGAATTTTTCCGGTCTTTTAGGTATGGCAAGAACACACTGTCTCTGTCATCATATCTAATCCTGACTTTTCCAGATCTGTGTGTTTTGGAGGGTACTTTGCTAATAACATTGTTAGGCTCATACTTCTTCTGTCCACAATATCCTGTGCACCATTAGATAATTTGTCATGCCACTGTACAATCTAGTCCCTAACGATTCCCATACTTAATGGAATGTTTGAGAGCTGCCTGGATACTGTGGAGTGGGCAGAACAGTTAGCTTTCTGCCTTTAGAGCTCTGCCAGAATAGCTGTTTCTGTGAAGCTGCAGTGGACACAGCCCGTATTAGAAAAATATGTGGTGGTTTTGTTTCTTTTCTAAAACATAGTTACATTCTTTCTTTAAGTGATTAAATGAGAAAAAGTCTGTCTGCAGCTTCAGCAGGAGTTTTGGAACTGAACTGAGTATATGCAGGCAACACTTTGTAGTGTAGCCTTCATCCTAGTCAGAGAGGATAATTTCCTTTGTGGTTTTTTTCAGTTCACTTCCGTTTGCTTAATGGAATTGGTGTGCAGAGGAGCCATCAGCAAGCAGATCCGAGGCAACAAATTAGAATGTGGCTTTGGGCAGCTAGGATTTCCCTCCAGAGTCTGATAATAAAATGTCGGGAGGTATTAATTTCTTCTGCCCTTGCAGTTGTTAATGACCAAAAGTGTTCTCTGAAAGTTGGCAGGTAACAAGTGCAATCAATAATCACTGTTAAGTAGCAATTACATTGACTACAGAAAATATGGTTATTGTAACAGTCAGACCTTAGCAAGTCAAGAAATATCTTTCAGCAACTATAAAGTACTTCACATTGACTGTTTTTATTTCTATTGTATAAGCTACTTAGAAACAAGGATTTTTTTTTTTGTTATAACTGCTATCAAGTTCTCAGCTTCTTTTATGGGAAGAAATAAATAGTTTCTTAGTGATTTCTGAGATTTGCACTGTGTTTATAATCTAAGTCTTGCAGCTCAACCCAGACATGAAAAAGAAGGAGAAGGCTTTCATCAAAAGAAAGCAAAAAACTTATTTGTAGCTTTGCTGTTTAATTAGAGATGCTCGTGGTAATTCTGATAATTTTTTATTTTCTTTTTATCTGAAATATCTAGATCACTGATTAAATTGCAGCTCAGGTTAAGGTAAAAATATGTTAATTTTAGTTTTCATCTGAACTTACAGGAAGTAGGGTAAACGTTAGTAACTGGCTCCCTATGAAAGCTGTTCCAAGCTTTTGCAAGGCTGAGGGACTGATGAATTAAATACATCTCTATGAAATTCAAAGGGTGTTATGTGGACAGAACTGTGAAATAGGATTGAGCAAGAAGCAATAGGTCAAATACAAGTCTGTTTGGCAAAGCGTATATATATACACCTTTAAACAGATCTCATGACTATAAAGTTGGTGAATTCTTCTGGGCTTTTTTTAATGTTGCTTTTAAAACCCTTCTGATGTGTGTCCCCCTGCCTAGGAAGATTCAACCCTTCCAATTTAACTCTACTGCAGTTTTTTAGATTGTTACTTTTATAAAAAATTATTTTGGTTTTTCCCATAGTAATTTTAGGTAGCAGGTTCCTATCATATTCTTCCAATTTGGGATATGAATGCTACAGAACACACGTTATTGCCCAGTCTTCTCCATAGTATTAATTAGAGAGGTCTTTATTAATGTTGACTATGCCTGATGATTGAATTGTTCTTTAAATATCTTTCAATAACAATAACATTATTGCTCATATGCTTGCATAAATCTATGGACCCTTCTTAGAGCTCTGTGGATTTTTGGTTCTGTATAATTCTGTATGTTAGATTTAGTACTAGTACAAGTGGAACTCTATGATAGCAGTTCCAGTTGTGCCCACAGATTTCTATCTAATGTATCAGAAGAGACTTGAAGCTGTCAACATGCCCTTAGTAAAAACTGTAGTACCTGAGTTCTGAAATACACCACAGTTTAGGAGCATGAAATGTCAACCAAGGGCAGCCAGTCTATTGAAAAATCTTTGCAGACAGTACTGTGCATGAGGAGCCAACAATGCACTGCATACATGCTTTTGCATCTATTGGCATGTATTCTTTTCCCCTTATCCCCAGAATTCCTCCTCTGGAGAGCTTGACTAATTTTATAGTAATATTCCAGGAGGGTGGCTACAGCAGCCACTACTAATATCTGACAATCTGGATGGTTTGGGATATGTAAAGCAGTTTTTTAGAAAATGGATTCTAATTTATTTTTTTCCTATTTCATGAAAGGTTTTTCTGAAGTTACTGCAGGACTCAGAGAAGATGCCCTACGTTCCACGGACAGAACACCTGGACCATACAAATGGTGCTGAATCATCTTGTAAGTGTAAATTAGGTACCCTCTGAAGCAGTCAGATTTATAAACATCACAAATACAAAAGTAAACATGCACAAAGTTCCCAAAGTTGGGGAATGTACAAGCAGATTGAGAATACTACTTGGCATCATCTAGCAGTCTTTTTTTTCTTTTAGTCTGTGTAAAGTGATTTTCTGTGTAGTGTAAGTTATGTGCACTGCAATTTACCTCTGTATCACGTTAGAGTTCTCTTCCCACCCTTCTGCCATGTATAAATGCGAACGCAAGCATTCTCTCAAGGTATCAGCATTAATGTACTGCTTCCTACTAGACCCTGAATAAGATTACCCCTTTGACTCATATTGACAAGGGATAAATATTGCTGAGGTATACCACAGCTATAAAATCTGGAAGCTATTAGAAAAGTGTATTCATCCCCATCTATGTGCAAATAAAAAAATAAATAAAAGCTGCTGCCCTCCAGAGTAGAAGATCATTTGTCCTTTCAAGTTGCATGATATTTCAGGTTCCCTTCCATACTTGTTTGTTTTGAAACAAGTTCCTTCATGCTTTCTATTTTCCTCCCCTGCAAGCCTGGGAGGAGGTCCTCATTCATATTTCTGAAACCTTAGGAATCTAATCTTCTTATATAAACCACTAATGTGATACCTTGCAAAATGCAAGACTCAAGTTCTCTAGAAACAGCACCCACCCAGCTGATCAATATTTTCTTATTGGTCCTGTGATTCTCATGCTTCTATACTTACCATGTTCCTTTCTATTTGATAAATTATATCTAGGTTATACTCTTATTAGATGTCAAAACATTTTATTCTATATCACAGAATCATAGAACAGTTTGGGTTAGAAGTGACCTTGAAGACCTTCAGCGCCTTACCATGAGCAGGGACTCCTTCCACCAGATCAGGTTGCTCCAAGCCCTGTCCAACCTGGCTTTGAACACTTCCAGGGATGTCCACAACTTCATGTGCAGTGCTTTTTAATTTGTTTCTATAGAACACAGGTATAGAGAGGTTCTGGTCTGTGACTGATGACCTTCATTGTTACAGTAATGAAAATAATTTTGAACCAAGCTTGTGTTAGTCATCAAGATAAATTCAGTTGAATCTGCTGGTAACGAGTAATCAGTGCAAAGAATTGTGGCCTGAGATCTTTTCTCACAAAGTACAAAGATTTGATGACTTTTTCCAGAGGGTCTTTTTGCTGTACTATTTCAGTCCCTGTTGAATCAATGAAGATGCAACTACATAGCAAAAAAACTCCAACAACCCAGAGTGGTGAGAAGATGACTTCCATTAAAATACAGTTTTGAATATCCCTTAATTTTATAACCATCTTTTATGTATTTCTTCAAGGCTCAGCTAGGATATCCAAACCAGTTTCAAATCAAAACAGTCTGACTTCTTCACATTGCATTTTCCTTATGGAGTAAGATTTACAGTTCCTAAAGTAGTGAAAACAGAATATGCTGTACCTGACAATTTCATATATTTCACCATTTGCAGAACATATAACTTAGCATTTGTTCAAATTATTACATTAATAAAGAATCTAGTAATCAGAGACTCTAGTATTTCAGTCTGATAAATTATAGCAAGAAAATGCAATGATAATGCCATTTCTTTGAGGATGAGTGTATTGAGTGTACTGAAAAATTGTCATTCATGCCGATGACTGTCATTCATCATTAAGGACAGTTGTGAAGTGTAGGCATAAGGGATCTGGGAAATGGTCATGAAAGGTATCCATCATTGTCAAAGCTAAACAGAATACTCCATGGGCAATAGCTTGACCTGTATAACTTTGTCTTTGAAAGCAGATTCAAAGGCAGTCAAACTTTCTGTTATCAAAGTAGTCAAATGAATTTTCAAAATCCCCTGGAGCAATCAGCTGGGTTATTGAGAAGATCACAGGATGTTGCTATTTGATTTGTAAAGGAATTTGGAATAGAGAGCTGCTTTGACAAAGCATGGATCTGAGCACAAGCAGAGGTATTGTCTATCCTTTACTGGTACCCAGATGTTTTGTCATCAGGATTGTGTAGAAACCAAAATGTTGTCTCTTGTGTCCCAGAGAAGAGCAATGTACATGTCCCTTCTTAAATGAATCTACAAAAAGCTGTACATGATTTAGGCTGATGACCAGTGCCAAAACCAGGCAAGAGCCATCACTTCAGCAAATTATGACAGTATCTCACTGAAGCTGGAGTTTTGATAATTTCTGCTTATGTTTTACAGTGTCTTATTGTACTGAGTCTGTCTGGAATGGCATTAATTTTCTGCATAACAGCTCTTATGGTGCTGTGCTTCAGGTTTGTGACTAAAACAGTCTCAGTAATAGGCCAGTGTTTTGGTTACTGCTGAGCAGTGTTTGCAGTGTCAAGGCTTTTTTTCCCATTCTGTCTCTCCTGCCTGTGGTGAATAAGGCTGAGCTTGAGCAAGAAGCTGAGAGGGACCTGACCTGAACAGCTGAGCCACCGCTACCACGCTCATGTGATTACCTTTGCGTTCCTTGTGGTTTTGTTCTTGTTTGGTCGGTTTTGTTTTCTTTTGTTTGTTCAATTTTCTTTCACTTCATTTCTCCTTCACTTCACAAGTTTTCTGGCTTGCTCTATTCCTAGTCTCTCCCTCATCCTGTTGGCAGAGAGAGGGTGAGCTTGCAGCCATGTGGTGCTTAGCTGATGGCCAGTATCAACACACCACAATCATGTAAAAAAACCTCAGAATTATTTGACCCATTCTGAATGCAAATATTAGAGGTTAATAGTAGTCTACTCATTAAAGTATGTAACAATTTCAATATTGGTAATTTTAAGATACAAAGCACACTTTGTAATTTTTACTGGTTTAAGTTTCCTCTGTGGAAGGCTAATAATTATTATAATATTTAGCCTTTCTCCAATTAAAAAGACTTGGAATAAAACTTACGTTTTGGTGAGGACAGTAAACATTTTTAAGTCAGGAAATGCCTATGAGTGCAGGCATAATACATGCATATATTACAATAAAGACATGCATAATTAATTTCTACACAGCTGGGGCACACAATTGATGGTTATTGTTTTGTACGTATATATAGAGCATGCAGAAAAAAGATTGGACTGAGATTGTAATGACTGCATGACAAGATCATTGGAGCCAAATAGTCTTGAGAAAATGGAGAAGCCAACCCTATGGAGTCCAATAAAAGTATCATAAATTGCAGCAAGCAGTATGTGTACACAAATAACCAGGAGAGCTAAGAGAAAGTCTAAAGGGTCACTAGTTAACCATGGATAAATAACAAAATATTCTGAGCATATGTAAAAGCTGACAATAAGCTAGAGAATGGGCTCATTTGGTTGTTAAGGGACCAGTGCTGCAAAATTAAGATATTCAGATATCTTGCTAAAGAGACAAATTAGTTTTGTTGTACTCTACATCTCAGAGATATTTGGAAGTTACCAACTATGAGTATATTCTCTTCTGGCAAGAAAATGCAGTTGCAACCTGAGATACAGTGAAAACTGAACTGTAGAAAATTCAAAATGGATAAATTTATATTTTTCACACGGAGAAAAATTACATTACTAAGTGTCAATCAACTTCTTTGATAAGTTAACCACTGAGAGTGTTGGGGTGGAAGCAGGTTGATGCATAACTAATTTTTATGGTTGTTTACACCTTTCTCAGAAGCAGCTGTAGATGTTGTCAGCCATTTTAAAGTATTTGGGGCAAAATATTACATTGCTTCTATTAGGATTGAAGAGATCAACAATGGAGAACACTTAATAAAGCACATGTGAAAGTTAATTTAATTCAGCAATTGTAGCTGGAAAAAAGCAGTCATCAGTAGTAAAACATCACACTGAAGAGCTTTCAGTGAATTTTAACTGGGTTTTGACTCTGCCTTTGGACCATTATCATCAGTGATACTGAAGTATATATAATCTTGTTTATGAAAAAAAAAAAGGGAGGACTGCTGCAAGGTATTGGTAGAATGGTAATGAGTCACTCCCAAAAAGTGACTTAGATCACTTGAAAAACTGAATCTATTCTAAATAAAGTGTGCTTTAATTAAGCTAAATGCTGGACAATCTATGTAATGAGGAGTAATATCCTAGAAAACATTGACTTAGAAAGTTACCTACTAATCCTAGCGAAAAAGCACTTTTAGACAGTATAGCTGAGATGATTTATGTTTCAATTTAATGTACAAAAGGATGTGAAGAGGTCATTTTGACTATCAGAACAAAATTGATGAGACTGATGCTACAATAGCATGCCAAAGATTTGTGTCCACATTTTTAAGTTTGAATGTCTTTAAGGAAAGTTGAGAATTTAGAAATTGAACAGAGAAGAGTTAATACTGGAGGTTGGAGATGAAGTCCATATAAGTCCTTATGAAGGCACTGTCAGGGATCAGTTAATGTAGTTTATGGAATAAAAGATGGAGAAGTGGTTTGTTTAAAAAAGTACAATTCTTTTTTTTTTTATTTAATCTGTGGAAAATACTGTTTATTAAGGTATAGTTTTAAGTTTTACCAGGGACAGAAGTGATAAATGGAATAAAGGAAGGATTAAGAGAAACAAATAGCTGGAAGCTAAAGGCCGGCACTTCTCCTAGAGGTTAGTTAACAGTTGTAGTTTGTCTACCCTGCAGTTAGTATGTTCCCTCCCCTGATGCATTTGACACAAGCCTGGGGCCTTTGCAGTAAATACACTACAGTAAAAGATGTTACTGATTTCTGCACGTGAGCGGAATTTAATGTGTATTGATAGGTGATCAAGTGGTTTCTTCTCAGAGAGGAGTTTTTAATACATTATGACAAATCGAGTTCCTTATAATTATAAAATGAAGGTTGACAGTATTTTTTATAATATGTTTGAAGTTATGTCACAACATCAGTTTTTAAACTGTAACTCCCTTCTTTTATTTCCCCGTAACATTCTCTTAAAAGGCTATAAGAATTATTTTAGTGCTCCACCTTGCAAAATGTAGCTTGATTTTTGAGTAGAAAACTGGACAGGAAGTAGCAGTCTCTACTTACTAGCCAATTTAAAAGTGGCTGATGACATGAAGACTGATACTAAATTTTTCAGATTTTTGCCAGCTGCTGGTAAGGAGAAGATACAGCATCTCAGTCTTCCATTATCTTAGATACGTTATATTTTCCTTCAGCTTTTTCATTGTTGTTTTAATCCTCCTCAACCTTCCTTCTTTTTTCCTTTTGTCACTCTTTCAGGATTCTCTAAAGCACAGAATGAGGATGAAGCATCTTTATAATGTTACCTATAAGTAATCAGAAAAAGATATCTGATCTCAAAAATAATATCACCTTGTTTAAGGTTTACCTGAATTAGTTTTCTCAGTAAGCGTGTAACTGTAACTCCTGTCCTCCTGAAAGAAAGTGGTCATGTTCTCCCACCTCAAAGGTGTTTCACTTTTTTTCACCCACTACTTTCTTCTCTCATCCAAACATTTTTGCTACCTGTTAATTTCCTTGTGATTGATGCCTGGTCTTTTTCCACTTTTCATCCACAGTATAGATATCTTGGACTCTTTGTTAGAAAGGCTTAGACATCAAAGGGCTATTAAAAATCAATGGAAAGAGCTGTTTTCTAGTAAAGAGAGGTGCTCCTACAATGCAGAGAAGCAGATCCACTTCCTGTTCTCCACCTTTTTGTCCTCCTAGTCATCTCAACTGCTGGAAAATTAAAGAAGTGAACCCTCTTGCCTTCCTCATAGAGGCATTTTTTCCCCTTCACCTCTAAAGAAAGAAAAGATTGTTAAAGCAGCTGGTCATTAAAGCAGCTGCCAAAAAGGGGAATCAGCTGAAGAGTATAGTTTTCCTCAAGTGCTAAAGCACCACAGAACAAAACAATAATCCCTTCTGAAATCTCTATTTTGAAAATTGTAGTAATTGCCCATGAACGTGTCGGTGGAATTGAGTTGGTTCCATAATAGGTCACCCATATGACTTAGCTGCTTTTCTTAACTGTAATTTAGTGATATTTCTTGTTCTTAAAGTGTAAGAACTTCATTTAGACTGCGAAGTATATTTGAAGAAATGTGTTACGCTATATGGATCCAGATTTCAGATTGTGATCTGAGGTTTATTGAGTATTTCCAGTTTCTAACTAATTGAAAATGAATGAAGAAAGTTATTGCATCACTCCCGCTTATGATGGAAGAAGTGATGCCTTTTGTATCCTGCCTAGAAGAAACAGAATCAGAGAGACTTTTTTTTGAAGTTGTGGGTCACTGGAACTGATATGCATGTAACTTTTGATGACTTTATGCATAGAAGTTTTACATATCTATAATGCCTTCTAAACAGAAAATTGTATTAGATACTAACAAATAGTTGTTGTTAATTGCTAGTCTTTAGGTTTTATATACAAAGTAAACTCTGCTGGTTTCTTGCCTTCTTTTAGCTTACAGGTTTATAACATATTTTCTAAATATTTTTTTTCCAGGTTTTCCTGGATGTGTATATATTTATATATTTTTATAGAAGAGGATAATATATGAGCATGTGCACACATGCAAGCAAATATTTTAAAATATAGCTTTGCTTTGTTAATGCTTTTTCTTCAGCAAATACAAGTACTTAGCTTATGTTATATAAGTAATGGTAATGTTAATGGTCAAATTTTTTAAGAAATGTTTATCAAGACTAAGTATACTTACTTTTCATTCTGAAATGGAACATTGCTTAGTTAAGGGGCTTCATGAAGTCTTCTTAACAACATGCGTCATCTAATAAGTAAATACCATTTGTAAGAGAAGGTGTGGTACACAGTTATCCTAGCAAGGCAATATTTGAGGTTGACACTTCCACATGAAACTAGACTTTCATGTATCCAGTACCTTCTCAAAACTATCTCATTTGGTGAAAGTGTTGTCTCTGCTCTGTCACTAAAATATTTCTTTGTGCTACAAAAGCCCACAAACACCTTATCAATAGTTACACATCTGTTTTCCCAATACTAGCAACATTTAATTTCTCAAAAATAACAAAGACCTATTTTAGGAGTTACAGGGACAACACCCAAAGCAGATTCAGTAAGAAGGGCAGAATGCTTAACAGCCAGAACTTTAGACAGGACTGAAATACTGTTTGCTAACTGTTTGTGCAATAAATTTATATAGGTCACAAGATGACACCTTGATAACATTTTTGCGTTACACTGTTGCCAGTTATTTCCTCATTTGAAATGTTAAGTGAGAACTAATGATATGTATACCTGGTGTTGGACTTTTTTACAGTTAGAGATTTTTACCTATAGCATTCTTTCTCTAGCTGTTTCTTGATATATTTTGCAGTTTATCTAGGTTACCATCTTTATTGGATGCATTAGGAAAAATGGAACAGTTGGTTCTCTTAAGATCCTTGTAGCTGTTTAATATCACTATTTATGACATACCAGAATGCCTGAGGAAACAGATTATTCCTCAAGTACATTTTTCAATTGTTTGCTACAGCTGTGGCTGAATAAAATATGCTTTCTGCAGAAATTGGTCATCTTTCATTTTTGAACTGCTTCCCTGAACAAACTGAGATGATTTTATTGTTAATAGAGTAACTCCAGTAGAGACAGTGTCTAAAAATATTCTTGATTATGGAAGTTGCAATATTTTAGCCCAAATACTTTGCTCATACTAATACTTGCACAAATTGTAAAACTTCAAGTGGCTAAGAATGTCTTTGTCTATCAGGGTGAACTCTTAGCCCTGCTGAAGAAGCTTGCTCCATTTGTTGTCAGAGTTTGCTCTGAAACTCATAGGAGTTCCAGATTTTCAGTTTCCTCTTTTCCAAGTAGGTTTCCAGGAGGCTTGTAGCAGATATTGCTCTGTACAGTGCCTCCAAAGGCCACTCACTGTGAACTGAGCAGTCGCATAACAAAGGTCATTTGCAGTAAAAAACTGAAAAGTCCCCTTTCTGGGAAGCATTTGACCCTTGGGAAGTACTTGAGAAAGCTTGGTTTAAATAGTTTCTTCAATGCTTGCTATATTTAATCTATCTAGTTTGAACATGCTAAAATATTTAGCATTAAGTCTCACACCCAAGTGCTGCAGTAGAGACAACACTCAGATTGTATTTCCATCCTGCTCTTTCACTAAATTTTCAGCAGACACAGCCAAAGTCTGCAACAAAGTGGGTTATAGCTCTATTTTCTACTTTGGATTCAATCATAGAATCATAGAATTGTGGAATGGTTTGGGTTGGAAGGGACCTTAAAAAATCATCTAGTTCCAAACTTGCCATGGGCAGGTACACCTTCCATTAGACCAGGTTGCTCAAAGCCTCATCCCACCTGGCCTCTTGAAATGTTGCAACGTTAGTCTGCAGGCTGAATTCAGTGGGTTGAATTCAAACAGCTTTCTGAGTATTGATTTCCACTTCTACAAAGAAAAGGAACTGATCTCAAAGTATGTGCCACTTATTGTTATAAGAGGGTATATTCTAGAGCAGGTGATATATCTGATGGATGTTTGCCTATGCAAGCACAAATGTATTCTCTCTGCCAAGTCTGATGTATACATGTATATATATGTATATGTATATCTCTATGTATGAAATCAGCTGGCATATTTTTTGGCAATGCTGGTAGACTGCACTTCTTTGCTTTTGCACTTTTGGAGAAAACAGATTGAAGGTGCAAATAGGTTTCCATTTTGTAGCCACCATTCTGTGCCTATTTTTCAGTTGTTCCTCCTCTTGTCCACACTTCCGCATGGCAATTCATTGCAGGTGCATCACTGCAGGGGAGATAGTACTACAATAAAAGCCTATCTATTTGGAAAATTATCTCCTGGAAATTGAAATTAACATATTTGTGAATGTTGCAAATTAATCATGCAGAAGTTCAGAATCAGAGAATTAGGTGTCCCAAAATTGGAGTAATTTTCCTTTTCAGGACATGATAGGATTGTGTCCACCTGGCTGAATGTTTGTCTGTTATTTGTTTTTAAATAATGTTTCCATCTTACCATGTCTAACGTGTTCTGGCTACAGTACAGTTTGCCACACAAAGTTAAAAAATACTTGGTGCGTAACTCCAACTTCTCTTTCAGTATTGTTTAACCTGGCAGAAACCCCAACTGAAATGTAAAGAAGAGGTACAAATCAAGGCAAAGCAGAAGAAAACATGTAGCAGCAGAGATTGCACTAGGCACTGAAAGTCACAGCTTTATAAATAATAGCATCATAGAATAGTTAGGGTTGGAAAGGACTTTTGATCATCTAGTTCCAAACCCCCTGACATGGGCAGTGACACCGCACACTAAACCATGTCACCTAGGACTGTTCATCCTGTCCTTGAACACTGCCAGGGATGGAGCATTCACAGCTTTCCTGGGCAACCCATTCCAGTGCCTCACCACCCTTACAGTAAAGACTTCCTCCTTATATCCAACCTAAACTTTCACTGTTTAAGTTTGAACCCATTACCCCTTGTCCTGTCACTACAGTCCCCCATGAAGAGTCCCTCTCTAGCATCCATGTAGGCCCTCTTCAGATACTGGAAAGCTGCTATAAGGTCTCCACGCAGCCTTCTCTTCTCCAGGCTGAACAGCCCCAACTTTCTCAGCCTATCTTGATATGAGAGGTGCTCCAGTCCCCTGATCACCCTTGTGGCCCTCCTCTGGACTTGTTCCAACAGTTCCATGTCCTTTTTATGTTGAGGACACCAGAATTGTGCACAGTACACCAAGAGGGGTCTCACAAGAGCAGAGGGGCAAGATCATCTCCTTCGACCTGCTGGTCATGCTATATTTATAAAACCTATTTTTATAAATTACGGGAACAGTGCATTCAGCAATGTTTTCTTCTCTTTCATCAGGACCAGACTAGTTTAGGCAGACTAATTTGGGTGGGTGTTCATCAAATCAGGTTGGCTGTCATTGTAACAGCCCTTTCTGATTCTCTTTGAGGTCTGTAGGGTAATATTAAGGTAGCATCATTGTTTTCCATTTCTTTATGCTTGTGCACTATTTTTGTGCATCTTGCTGGAGGAGAGAAGAAAACTGACAATTTTGTACTAGAAAATTATTTCCCTTCATTGAAAATTATGACAATGTTTTTATACCCAGTGGAAGTGCTTGTACCATTCCCTAAAAGTGTTACAAAGCAAAATATATATATAATCAGTCAAGTTTCTGTTTGGCTGCATGTCTACTCATTTTCATACTAGTAAAAACAACAAGTGGTTTTTTGACATCAGCTAACACTTCAGTGGCAACTAGGGTGTTATTTTTCCTAGCTGTTGTGGTGGCTATTATTGTTTATTATACTAGCAGCAGTATCTTGGAAACATAACCTATAGACAAGCCCTGTCTTGACACCCTGTGGGATAATAGTAAGGATAAAAAAACCCCAGATTCTCAGTACATTTGACAGTTTGCAGTCGTTTTAAGGCTGAATGCAATGAGTAGATAAAACAGACAAATAGGTTTGGGAAGGTAAGATTATAAATCATATCCATAAATTAAAAACACAGGTCTCAGCTCACTGACTTTCCAACTACTATATTTATTTTCTAAATGCCATTTGGACTCTTTCACTTCCCAGATCTTCCTTTAAAATACAGATTGGCTGTGATGTATATCTGTTCTAAAATACTTATCTATTACCATACATGAGGTACTGGTGCATGGTATGGTATTTTTACTTTTAGAGGATTTTTTGTTATTTTGATATGAGTGATAAAAAAGCTTAATGGATTTTTGCAGTGGTATGAGACTGAGTATTCTTGCATTAAATAGAAGATTAAAACAGTCAGGAAATGCTATGTGTATTTCAGTATTAGTTATATGTAAATTCAAGAGGCTGGCTTATCTTCTTTGTATGTTGTATGGGCATTACAGTTAAATTTATACTTCATATGATAGATTTATAATGTCCACTGTAAATAGTCATGGATGTTTGTGAAGAAGTAAAACAAAAGAAAATGGGGGTCTAATTGTTTAGTTTCTATCTAATTAGTATAATTGCTAAGAAATATTTGGCTTGCATTCAGTGGTGCTCACCTCTTTGTGCAATGCAGGCAATAGCATGTTCTAACTTTGAAAAAAAGTGCAGGATTTTGAAATTAAAGAATGATATTTGTAATGCAAATGAGGCTATGGTATGGCTGGAAAAAAATCAATAGACACCTTGAGTTGGATTCTTGCTTCCTCCAAAAGTGTCCTATTCTGACTATTTTGTAGATCTTTGCAGCATCATACCGTGTTGCTGGACTGTTCTAGGAAGAGGTAGACTCAGATTGGCTCTGCTCAGGTTCTCTTAATAATGTGTACAAAAGTTGGAGAGGTTAGGAGATAGGAATAAATCTTTTTGGGGTAGTCATCTGCTGCATTTTATGGGCTGTTGAGAACCTAGATCATGTATTCTCTTCAGTTTGTTATTTTGATAATTATAATGTATTCTATTCAGTTGGGTTATTCAGTACCCACAAATTAGTCCTGGTTTTAGTTATTTCTTAGTTTGCTAGCTAGTCACCCCAAAGTTATCCTCTGGAAGGTAGGGTTAAGGTGCATCAGTTTGTCAGGGGAGTATTTTAGAGTGGTGCTTAACATTTGTATCAATTGTATTTCATAGGACAGTATGACTGGAAAATTAATCATTTAAGCTGCTCCTTCTCTCCCAGCAACAACAGAAAGGCTGCAGCTCATTTATTCCTTAACAAATTGACATATGTTGTGCGTTGCACAATATGTTTTTCAGATTACGTCATAGTGTTTTGTAAAAAAAACTCCAACACCTAAAAACCAACCAAAAAAAACAAACCAAACCCAAAATACAGATTTTTCTGACCTGTATGGAGATAACTCATGACCTTATTCCATACAAGCAAGAATCAGTCATAGTATGAAACATACGCTAGAGGCATTCCCTTCATAACTCACACAAAATGACTTTTATTCAAAGGCCCTACATGAAAATCTGTCCTGAAAATCCTCCCGAAAACAAAATAAATATTATACTTAATTTTTTAATGAGTAAACAAATATATAACAAAATTAAGGAAATTTGTATACTTCCTAATGGAATGCTGTACACAGATTGGTTGGCTAGCGCTGGCCTTACGCCAGTATGGCAAGTGATTAAATGCAGAATGGTGTCAGATCACCAGCTCAGCCTAGAACTGCTTTTTGACATAGAACTTCTAATAAGCTAGTCAATATATATTGGTTCCAAATGCAAACAGTTTCATGTGAGCTAGCTGAACTCTTTTGTCAGGGTATTTCAGTTCCAGGATTATCTTCCCCAATTCTGGACCTTTCAGAAATAACTTGTCTAAATGTGAAAAATTTAAAAGTAGAATTGGAAAAGTCTACTCCTGGATGTTAGCATAGAAATTTCAGAGGCTATTTTTCCTTATTTTATTGTGCCATGAAAAAAAGGTTAGAATTACATTACTTTCTAGAACCTCAAAGAGGGGAAAAAAGGACCATTTAATCTCCAGTTAAGCTCTTAGTGTTTGATTCTGCTCCTAATTCTATAGTAGTCAGTAGGTAAGGATTTTCAAAATATTGGTTTCCAGATTTTAGAACTTATGCTGTGTTTCCCTGTACCTAATACTAACTACATGAATTGGAAAGTAGCAAAAATCTTTTCCATAATACAAAGCAGTGTGGTTGAATTGGGAAGTACAACTTAATTGTGAGCATAATTGCACCTTTTGTGGATAATTGCAATTGTAAGTCAAGCAAGACAACTTCTAACAGTTGGGTCAGATTTTTAATTTTGTGATCTAAATTATTAATGAGAATATTTCCATAAGCTTTCTACATAAAAATTGACTTCATAACAGAGAGGTCATCTGGTCTTGTCTTCTAGCCTTTATGATTATCAGTGGTAATCAGGAACTCTTTTCCCATAAATGTGTGCATCTTTTATGCCTCCTGACATACATACCAAATGTAGGTGTAATGAATTACTTAGAAGATTTATGAAAGAAATCTAAATTCTGTAGGTTCTAGTTAAAATTAAATTCGACTATGCATGTAGGATTCAGAAACATGAAGGGTTAAATGGCAAGTGTACACAGGAATAGTATTTAATAGGGTTTTTTTTTGGGGGGAGGGAAGAGGGTAATTTGATACCTTGGGAATCTTGAAAGCCATATTCAGTCAATTATGGAAAGCCCAATGCAGGCTGTTTTTACAGTGTGGCTGCAGTCATACAAAATGGCATGATGCATAAAAAAAGACAAGCAGATCAGTACAAGAATGCATAATGCTGTTACACAAATCTGTAGCATTTCCACATCTGATAGACAGACATGTTGAACACAATATATCTTGAATCCGATACTGTCGGTAATATGAGAGGACTTGAAGGAGGTGGTGGGGCTGATTCAGACTATAAAGTTTTTTATAAGAGGAGACTGAAAGGTTGAGATCATTTATACAGAAGATAGATTGGAAACTTCTATAACCTGCCTCCTAAATCAAGATTTAAGTACACATCCAGTACCACCAAAAAGAATAAATTCAAAACAGATAAACAAAATTTTATTTTATTTTTTTACTTGAAACACAAAGGAATGCCAGAATTCAAGGTCAGAAAGAGTGAAATTTAAGATGATTCAGAAAGACGTTTGACACCTTTCCCAAAGATAATTTTAAATAATAACCATATTGGGTTTCAGAAAAAATTATTAAAAAGAAGTGATGCCTACAGCAAGCACATGCTTTTAATATAATGGTTTATTGTATCTTCCTGTGATGTATCTTGGCTGGCCAGCACTAGAAATATTGAATAAGAGTCAGGATACTGGTTAAAATGGAAAATTATTTTTATTCAGGACGACATTTTCTCTTCTTATTGCAACCTGAATGAACTTTTTATCATTTCTCTCTATTTGTAAAGAAAAAAGAATGAATGACAGCTTTGATTTCCTTCTGTCTCCAGAAAGTAGGTGTCGTAGTTCTCTTTCAGAGATTCAAAGGGTCAAATATTTTGAAACATCTTTCACTTACATTTCTTGCTTATAATCTATGAACAGGCCGAAGACTATGGCAAATACTTCATTCCGTGCTCCATTTCTGGCATTTCACAGCTTTGATAAATGAGAGATGGTATATTTTACAATTTCAGTGATGTTCATCTGGAAGCACTTAAAGGACTTCTTTTACTCTAAAAGCACCCCTTGAAAATTGCTCTGCTTTCAGTTGTTTCAATTTCTGTACTGAGTCAACTATTTAAAGTCTTGCCATAATAATTCAAAGACCTTAATACATTCATGAGAAGTTTGCTTGAAAAAAATCTTTTTTTGCTAAGATTGTAATCTTCTACTAGTCCAATATACAGAGGAAAACAGGTTCCAATCACAGAATGTAACCATTCTTGACTGGGGCGCCTGAACAGTGATCCAGCTCCTTTTTTCTCTCCAGAGATTCTAAATCCTCTTTGTGTTAGCTGTCAAATTAGCAAGATATAGCTGTGATTAGAATTGTTTAAGTACAGAATTTTTGTTCTAGGTGATTTTCTGGGGAAAAAAAACCCATTCAGCTGCAAAATTAAAAGAATAAGTACTGGAAATATTTTTCACCAGAAATAAACCCAAGATTAATTGATTAGAGTTGGTGGACTCTGGTGGAATCTGGTGGACTCAGAGAATACTAGGGCTGGAAAAGCTGGTCAAGTAAGAGCAGATTACTCATTGTCTTCTCCAGTCTCATCTTGAGTTTTGGTTCTCACCCTCACAATGAAATTTTTTATCCCTAATATATTTAGTCAGAATTTCCCATGGTCCAGCTGGTGCCTGCTACTTCTTGCTCTTTCCATGAGCAGCGACTTTGCTCGCTGGTGCCACTGGGGTTGCTGGGTGTTGCCAGAGAGCTGCTCCTACTGTCAAGAGGTTCTCTTTATCCCCAGTTCCTGACCTGCAGATCCTCCAAACAGTGCAGATACCCTTCAGATGCAGGTGTACAAGTACTGCTAGTCAGTGTTTTCCTCATCGTCACCCCTAAGGGACAGACCTGGTAAACAACTCCTCAGTTGGACTCAGTACCGGTGGTCACATTCTGCAGTGTGGGGCATGACAGTCTAGCCAATGGGTCATATAATCCTTCTCACCCCACTTGCTCTAAGGACACTGTGAGAGACCATGTCACAGGCTTTGTTAAATCAAAATAAACATCATCCACTGCTCTTCCTGCATTCACTAAACTGTCCTGTATTCATGGCAAACTCTCAGGTGGCACAGTTCAATCTTATCAAGTCTATGTTTATTCCATCATTTTTCATGTCCTGGGAAACATTTTTCTAGAGGAAAAAAGGAACCCCCTGTGCTACATGAAAGACAATTAATTTGAGGTACTTGAAAACTCCCATGCAAGTAGTTGTTAAAATGTAATGTGGAAATCCTGCTTAGAGTGGTCTCAATATATAGAAAGGGAGGTATTATGAGAATCCCAAGGGATCATAAAGTATGGTATCTCTTTGAACACTGTGATAAACAAGGTATTTAGTCTTGCTAGAGTACAAATACCTGTGGTAGTAAATCTATCAGACACTGCTATGTTATAATGAAATAAAAAGGCTGAAGTTCGTTCAGTTTGGCAAGGCCACAAGAAGCTGGTAATAGCCTGCACATTCCTAGAAGTCGTTAGGGTATAAAATGAAAGCAAAATGATTCACAGGTGTCTAACAAAGAACAATAAAATGAACTTAAAGGAAAGTCTATCAGGAAAATGTCTGGTTAGTGAGATGTTAATAAGCTGTGTACCCACTCTTATAGGAAAATCAGGGACATTCCATGAGCTGGGATTATGTGAAAGCTTCATTGACTAACATGTTAGAAAATGTTATCAATCCCTTATGAGCAGAGTAATGAAGGGGATGCTTGTATGAGAATCTACATCTCTAGCACTTATGATGTTTGTCATAGTCATTTATCTAGGAGCAAAGGTGGCAATCCACAAGGAATGGTTGTACCAGTATGAGGACCAAGGCAAAATCAGCATTCTGTACTCTTTTAGCTGAGTAGAGGGAGCTATAGAGATGATGTGTAACTAACTGCATATCAGTTTTCTTTTATGGGAAGAGTTAATTAGCTGTACTTAGGGGGTTATATTATTCCATCCAGGAGAACATTGTTGGTTTATGTGGCTTTGTGGGGGATTTTTTGTCTGTTTTTTTTTTTTTAATCAGAAAATCTATAATGTTCTGTATTTGAAATATATCAAGTTAAAATTGTTTTTTTCTTGTTTGTCGATTTTGTCTTGTTTGTTGTATTTGGGATTGTTTTGTGTGTCTCATTTCTCACTCACAGGCCTCCCGAGTGTGCACGGAGCCCGTCTTTTTCTTGCACAGATTGTTGCCCTTCTGATTAAGAGGTTTTACCACACTAGGAGAGACTGGAGAGGAACGCTGTCAAATGTGCTGCTGCCTGTCCTCTTTGTTGCACTGGCAATGGCCTTGTTTAATGTGAAGCCACTGGCTACTGGTTACCCTTCTCTCAAGCTAACACCAAGACTTTATGACGGTGCAGAATCTTTCTTTAGGTAAAGGGCTCATCCGTCATCAGCAATATCCAGGGTTCGGGGACCTTCACCCTTGAGTTCTCATATTTTAAAGATTATTTGTTTTCTAGGAAGAATAATAGGTTATTTTTTACAATAGCTATTTATTTTTCAGATATTTAGTGCATTTTTTTTTAGATTATAATGAGGGAGAGATAAAATTAGAAAAGCATTATGCAAAGGATTTTCCGAAGGAAAGGGCAAAGACTTTGGAGCAGTTTGAACTGAGTAATCTGTTTCAATGCCAGCCATGACCATTTACACGTAAATGCATAAGTGTATTTAAACAAGCCTTTGCCTACTTCATTTTAACTAATTGCTTAGCCATTTTCAATTGCGTTTCACATGCAGATCACTTTCTCTACTGGACAAATATCCAGTAGGTATCACCATAAATAAAACATGATGCTGTTTAAATTTATAAATGAAACATAAAAGCACTTAAGCATGCTAACTTTTAGGAATGCATGTTTACAAAGAGAAAGATGGCCATGGGGAGATGTTGAGATTTGTTTAAATATAATTGTATCGAATTTCTTAACATGCTCACATATAGTCATTGAAATGAGTTCAGTTTGCTGTTTTGATTTATTTCCTAAATGCGGATTTTATAGCTCTTTAATTTCTTGGTAAACATGTAGGATCTTGCGCCTGAAAGTTAATAGAACTAGACATATAAACATGGGGGTTTTTGTTCTTTTCTTTCCTCCTTCACCCTTTTCTCATCGTGGCTCACTTTGGACAGTACTGAAGATGATCTAGGGAGCCTTTCCCAGAATCTACTGAGATATTTCTTTGATTGGGACCACACATGCATGCATTCAAAACAAAGGTAACTGTAACACCTGTAACAGTTCCTTAATTGTGAATTGTAAATATTGTAAATTCAATATTTCTGTGTAACATGGATGAGCTTTTCTTGGCAGCATGAGGTTAATGACAAATCTGTTCTGTTGAAGGAGCTGGCATCCAGGCAATGTAGGTTTCATTATTAAAGTTGTGATCCCAATCGCTTAAAAGTCAATTTCTGATTAATTTTAGGAGGATTTTGATCACGCCTTGTGTCCATATGAATGAATGTTAGACAATAATTACAATATTTGTTAAAAAGCATTCCAGATTTCCAGATTCAGGAATGCAGAGTGGTGGCCATGAATTACTTCTTGCTGCAAACACAAAACATGCAGCTCGTTTGCTGCTCTACTTTTATAAATATTTTTAGTGAATCCACTTTGGTACAAATGAGTAAAATTGAGATAACTTTAGACACAGCTGCTCTTTTCATGAAATGCTTTTTTTGAAAGAAAATGTTAAGATGCCAGATCGGCTTTTACACTTTGGGTTTCTTCTGTTAAGTAATACATTCCTTTTATTTAATGTTTGCTCCTATTGTTATGTTTATTCCCCTTAGAAAAAATAGCTCATGTTGGCAGATGGAATCTATGTCACCCCAGGATTCATGTGGATGTATGGCTCAACACCAGGTATGCTATTTCATGTTTACTTATGTATGTGAAAATTAGGTATGTGTATATTACATATAAAAACTTTTGGTTTTGAAGGACTAAAGAAAAAGATGAGGAAATAAACCCTCAGACCACTGGCTTTGTTTGACTGGAGATTTCCTTCTGTTTCATTTAATGTTTAGGCTACATGTTCTGAAATCTTCAGAGAAAGCTTGCACAATTTTCATGTACTTATGTGTGTGTGTATATGCACTAGAAATGGCTATAGATTGATTTGAAATAACAGAAATCAGAGATGTCTGAACTAATCTCAGCAAATACAGTGCTGCTTCAAAGATGTTATAAAACTTTCTTTACCAACAAATCCTCCTTGAAAACAAGTTTAAAGCATAGAACTTCCATAATATCTGGAAAACTAGTTGCTTTCAAAAGGTAAGGGCAGGTGATCCTGCCTGATAGAAGCTACCAGGGAATCTACATGTGAATGTGATTTAATTGATGGAGCTTGATTTTGATTGAGATTGCCTATATGAAAATAAAACAACCTTTGAAGAAAAAAGAGATTTTGAAAAAGGTAATGGATTTCTGGCAAGCTTGACTAGTGAGTCTTCCTGCTGACTTACTCTGAGGCTGAATAATACACAAGAATGTGTCTGAAGGGAGAAATATATTACCCTGGATGGGATCATTCTATCAAATAAGTTCTCTCGTTCATAAATATATAAATATTTAGTCTAAGAGTTACATCTGAAATATAGGAATACATTTTTGGGGAAAGTGGAAAGAGGAAATGAATTTTTTACTCTGCTGGGCAAGGAACAGATTTGTCTATAACACTACTGAGATGTATACTTAAACTATGAGAAGCTTAAATAGAATGGAAATGGGAACTCACAATGAGAGAGGCCCATTAACCATGACAACTCAAAGGAGAGAAGTCATTCGACAGTGGAGGCAGAATGTGTATCTGAACTATAGACATTCAGAATCTCTGAGAGGGAATTTTAATTTATGTGCAGTTGAAATATCAAATAAGGATTAAAATTTTTCAGATTATATACATAATCTATAAGGCTTCCAAGATACCAGATCATAATATGTCTCCTTTTCTTTGGTTGTGAGAATATCCCACTGAATCATTAAAAAAAATCTTTCTTTTTCACTGCAGTCCATCAATTAAATTTTTAGACACATATTGCATTTTGTTTTCATCTCATATACATCTGGTGCTTCTTTTGTATATATTCTTAGGCACAATTGAATACTAGTCTTGCCTTTTTCATTGCTGCAAATGTTTATAAACTTGCATACAAGTGTTGATGTTTTCAGAAAACTGACTGGCAGGGTTGCAAGAGAAATCAAAGGTGGTTCTAATAAGTAAATGGCACTTGCAATTATTTGAGATGCCATATAGAACCATACATAATTTATTGAAAAGTTATCAAAGCTAAGAAAGGCAAACCCAGCAGAAAAACAATGCTGCAAAATCAAAGTAAAATTCAAAAAAGATGGCTAAATGTAGTGCCACTGATATTTAGGAATGCTTTTTCTGTTTTTCAGATGTGTCCAAGTTTCAATACCTCTGCCCCATATGTGAAGAATAAGAAAGGACATATTTTGTATAATCTTTCAGGGTTTCTCATAGAAGAATATTTAGTGAGGCCTTCCAACAAAGCCAGGTAACCTTAAAATACCTAATCTCTATTTATCCTCCTGATAAATCCTTCCTGATCCAAAGCATAGACCTATGTCACTGAGAATATAAGGGGTAATTTTCTTTATCTGTTGGTTGTTATCAAGTTGTACAGTCAGGCTAAGGTAACATGGAACACCATCCATGGTCGCTTCTCAGAGCTTCCTCCAGCAGTTGCATGATAATTGTCTTTAAGCATGTCCTGACTCTCTTCTCACCACACAGTTAGTTATTTCAGCATCTCAGAGAAAGAAAATGGTATGCATATACAAATTAGATTAATAATATAGTTTCCATTCCTCAGGGACTCAATCAAATAAAAGTGGAGATGCTCCAAGTAATCACTTCTTCAAAGCAAAAAGGACTGGCATACCCCTGACAAGACTTCATACTCTGTGATACCAGCCACAGAGATTATATATCTGCTGTATTTTGAGTTTTACTCTACGTGCCTTTGCAGCTCTATCACTGCCTTTGACACAAGTGGAAATACTAGACCAAGTATGATTTTATCAGAGAAGGAAGTGTTAGCCAGGAAAAGTGCATGGTTTGAAAATACTAGTGGCAAACATCTTAGGATGAAAGGTTTGAGGTAGAATGTCATAGAATAATAGACTAGTTTGGGTTGGAAGGGACCTTCAAAGATTATCTAGTCCAACCATTTTGCAATGAGCAGGGACATCTTCAACTAGATCAGGTCAGTATCATATCCAGCTTGGTCTTGAATGTCTCCAGGGATGCCACATCTTAATGAGAAGATGCCAAGTTGTTTAAGATGTTTCTGAAAGTCAGTAATACCTCACTTGCTCACAAACCTTCCTATTGCCTAGATTTCAGTTTTCAGAACGTAAAAATTCTTATCCGAGGGAAATCCTTTGCATTCAGGAGTATATTGAGGTCCTCTTTTTTCTTAATGCGGAAGGGTTTGTGACCAGTGAAGTTTTACTTTCAGTTGAAAAATAAAGCATTAGTGTAGTTATTCCCACTTTATCATTGAAAGAAAAGACTGGAAATCTTCAGGCAGAAAACTTGTTATTACTTTAATTTCTGTTACCAGATATGGTGGTTGGTCTTTCGGAAGAAGAAAAGCATTTGAACTTCAAGATAAAAAATTGAACAACACCAAATCTAAGCATCTGGTTAAGGTGAGAGTTGCTTGTATGTCTGTTCATTTGTATGTATGTATTGCTTACTGATTCAAGCTTCAGGCTTCACAGCGCTGAGCAAATAATAAATCATTGCATAAAAACTCTTCATTTAGAAGTTGGGAGAAAACCCATCTGCCTGTTCTAGTTCACTTCTCTGTTCATAGTTCTTGAAGTATTTTCTGGTGTTCTGAGAAGCAGTTTTAAGTGAATCAGATGATACCGCTTTTTTTTTTTCCTGTGAACTTATTTCAGAGTCTAACTGAGCTCACCCATTAAGCTTTTTTTATAGTTAGTCAGCCCAGCTATTCCTTTTTTTTTTTTTTTTTTTTCCTTACAAAAAATCAATGTCAGAATTGACAAAAGTTCATTGAACTTCTAAAAAAATAGTAATTATTTATGCTTATTACATTCCTGCAAGGAATACTTTCCTACATTTCTCTCTTGCCCCAAAATATTTAGCTTCCAGGACTAGTTACTTCTGCAGAACAAATCTGTTACCCTGTTTTTATAATCCCCTTGTCAAATATGAGTAACTTTCCATTTTTATCCTAGAGATACAGAAGTGTGCCTTGTTGAAATTAGTCATGTTGTGAAATCTGAATCTCTTTGACAGTAGCTCATACTGTCTTGCAATGCTGCATAGAACCATTGTTTTCTGTCTGGAGCTACCTCTGAAGTCAGGAAAAGGATTATTTTAAGTGTAATTGAAATGAAGAACTTTTCATTGAGAACTTGTGGTATGCACTGGAAAGATACAGTATCTCCATACTGTAATGACTTGGGATGTGACCTAGAGCCTAAGAGGCAATTATAAGTGCAAGGGATTTTATTTTGCTTGGGGATGCTTTGAAACATTCTTTTGAGATCCATTCAAATGTAGAACAGTAATTAGTAGAGGAACAGCAGTCTTGGCGGAGTATTTAATAATATCATTGAATGGTCTCTAGCTTGTATTCGAAGTAAAACAGATTTTTTTAAGAGAAAACTGTGGACTTTACATATTCCAGATTAGGATATGAAAGGGAGATGCTTCTGCCTTAAATTGCACTGTGGGGGTATAGAAACTAGATTTTATTTTCTTTTATAAAAGAAGAGAAGGAACAGTGTAAATCAGCTCTGTCTCCAAATCCATTTTGAGATGAAGTGTTAAAACAACTATGTGTTAAAATAACATACAAATATTTTCCAATCAAATATAATTTTATGTTAGGTTTTGCAAAATCACAGTTTGCTTCCAATGCCTTTTCCATGTAGGTTTTAAAAAAATCTCTCATATACACATTGTACCTTATATATATTTTCATTTTCGTCATTTGTGACCCTTCTACCCCCAGATTTCTTATAGCTTTGAACTCCAGTACCACCAGTCCTTCATTAGGAGCTTGAAGTCCTAGGGGATTGCAGTAAGATTTTTTTTCTGGCTGCCGTTTTTGTCCTATATATCTTTAATCATTTTAGACTCTTGTTTTGACATGCTTGCACTGTAGTTTTTGTCAGGGTCTTTTTATTTTAAATGTCTTTGGCATAGAGCTCCACCTGCCATCAGCAAAGGGGTAAATTATAGTTATACTGTTAGTGAGTAAGCTTCATATTTCAGATCCAAAGAAAATAGTGGAGTCGATTTATAAAGGGCACTGTGTTATCTAAAATACCTCCTGGAAGTGGCTTTCAACTGATGCAATGTCAAATTATTGCATTAACCTTTCAGTAATTAATGACCAGACTTTTACTTTGACCTTTCAGGCTTGTTCATGAGGCAGTGAATGTACCATTTACATAGCCTTCTATGAAAGAAAATGAAAAATTTGCATTTGAAGAGACTTCCTGTATGATCCATTTCACTTTCGGAAATTTCTGAACCTTTATACATTATTCTTCTCCACTCAAAAAATGATACATTCAAATTTAAGATACCTATTCAAATACCTGTTTTACTTTGCTTAATCATACCATGCTGTATATACCCCATACAAGCTACATGCATGTACACAGAAAATGTACATCTCTGCCTGCACAAGAGAGAATATACCTACCACATGACAAATTTACAGCTACAGGTTAGGCAGAGAAGAGATTCAGAGCAGCCTTGCAGAGAAGGACTTAAGGGTGTTGGTCAATGCGAAACTTAATATGAGCCGTCAGTGTGCCCTCGCAGCCCAGAAAGCCAACCGTACCCTGGGCTGCATCAAAAGGAGAGTGACCAGCAGGCTGAAGGAAGTGATCCTGCCCCTCTATTCTACTCTTGTGAGACCTCACTTGGAGTACTGTGCGCAGTTCTGGTGTCCTCAACATAAAAAGGACATGGAACTGTTGGAACAAGTCCAGAGGAGGGCCATGAGGATGGTCAGGGGACTGGAGCACCTCTCATATGAAGATAGGCTGAGAAAGTTGGGGCTGTTCAGCCTGGAGAAGAGAAGGCTGTGTGAAAACCGCATAGCAGCCTTCCAGTAGCTGAAGGGGGCCTATAGGGATGGTGGAGAGGGACTCTTCATGAGGGACTGTAATGAGAGGACAAAGGGTAACGGGTTCAAACTTAAACAGGGGAAGTTTAGATTGAGTGTAAGTAGGAATTTCTTTCCTGTAAGGGTGGTGAGGCACTGGAATGGGTTGCCCAGGGAAGTTGTGAATGCTCCATCGCTGGCAGTGTTAAAGGCCAGGTTGGACATAGCCTTGGGTGGCCTGGTTTAGTGTGAGACATCCCTGCCCCTGGCAGGAGGTTTGGAACTAGGTGATCTTAAGGTCCTTTCCAACCCTAACTGTTCTATGATTCTAAATGTGGCTGATTAAAACCATTGATTATTGA
Source organism: Ara ararauna (assembly GCA_028858755.1). Classification (NCBI taxonomy): domain Eukaryota; kingdom Metazoa; phylum Chordata; class Aves; order Psittaciformes; family Psittacidae; genus Ara; species Ara ararauna. Next base: position 74,202,299 of record CM054377.1, on the reverse strand, counting down.
CTCTCATGGATTAGCACTGCTATGTGGCAAAAGCAAAACTCCTCAATTTTTTTGTGTCTTCATGACTGTGTATTGTTTGTTTTTATTTGAAAATATGGTCAAAAAACTGTTCCATAATGATGTCATAGTTGCTGTTTTTTATAACATGATTAAATATAGGAAGAACATGTGGTGATTTGAAATAGCATTGAAAGGCAATTTATTCCATTTACGTGGCATTCTGAAGTGTGCATTCTTTCAATCTCAGTAGCTGGAATTTGAAGATTTACTGTAAAATAATAGTTTAAGTGTCCAGACGAAGTTACTTTTCTCCAGCCTAATACCTCTTCTCCCTATCTCCCTATCATTAATCTGGTCCATCAATAATTAGTGATTTCTCTGCCCCTCCTCATCCTTTTTTAATTGATAAGCCATAGATTAGTCAGAATGTTAGTCTAGCGTTATTATGGAATATTAGCAGTAAGTACAAATGCTACGCAATAATGTAAAACATGTCTTTGCAGAATTTGTATATGGTGAGGGGTTGTGTTTTCCTGGGGAAATAATTTTATCAACCATAGATAGAAAACAAAATAATGAAATAAAAATAAAAAATTATCATCTTGACATATATATTTTTCCATTCCTCATATCTTTTCTGTCCTCTGTAAATAATTACTTGTGTGGCACACAAGAAATATGAAAGATATTTCAGCTGGAACTAAATTTTTTTTTATTTATTTTTTTTATTGTACTTTTGCAATCAATTTAGAATAAGCCACAAGACTTTAGGAAAAATCCTTAAATTTATTTTCTAATGAAGTGAACAACATCAAATGCCTCTTTTGCCAGATTATAAACTATTCAATACCCAGCTTCAATTTGGTCATTTCCTGGTGGTTTGATTCAGTTGCATAATGCAGCTTAAAGGAAAAAAACCTAATTAATATGTTGGATATTGAAATGTGTTGTTACACACAATGCTTTATTGTGGATTTATATTTTCATTTGAATATTGGTCACATTATTGCATGTGTTCTATGAATACTTGAGACCTTTCTCCTGCTTCAGTTGAATGAGGATATGCCATCAGAATTTGGCTTTATTGTTTTCTTAATTGCCTTTTTTCTTTTCAATACAATGAACACAATTGCAGTGGAGTTTCATTATGTATGTATAACTTTCTATTCAGCACAAATGTGTTTTTTAAAAAGAGTAAGAAATGGTTGTATGGGGCTGTGAAAAAGAGTGTCTACTCATGATCACTTGTTTATGTTTCTTTGTTCTGGTTGCTATTTACACAGGAAATCCAGATTTGCCGTTTTCCTCAGGACATTAAGGTTCCATTTCACTTCTTTTCTTTAAAGAACTCTTGTTGATTAAAGAATGGGAGATCTAGTTTGTGTAGGAATTTGTTGGAACTGAACTGGAGGAGAACAAAGGAGTTGCTTTTGAGTTTGCAAAGGGGGAAGGAGTTTCGGATTTGTTCTTTTTTCTTCAAATGTGGTGATGTAGGATGCTGTTGAGATCTCAAGCAGATGTGAAGACCACGTAAAGAAGAGTAGCTAATGTGAAAGCAAGCAAGAGCAGTGGTAGACCAAAGCTGCTAATTTAAAAAATAATGACTAACAGAGCTTACGGCAAAGAAGATTAAAGGGTGAGAGTCATGGAAGAAATGACATGGAGCTCAGAGTGGAATCTGAAAGCATGATATAGGATAGATGGGAGGAAACTGAATGGACAATTAGAGTGTTCTAAACCTTGCCTCACAATAGAGTACAATGTAGAGATCCAAACAAGTAGGTAGTCAGGAAAATAAATCAGAAGAAAATAATCATTAAGACAGGGAAATAGAACTGAAGATTAGACAACCTGCACTTGGAAATATGTAGTAAAACATAGCAGGAAAAATGGTCAAAGTCTGGAACTAGTGTCCAGGTAAGGATTGTAGCTGGATACTTGAAAGAAAAACCAGAATTATCTGCAAGCAAATAAATAAATAAATAAATACACACCACCCCTACCCCCAATCTGGAAGTTTACACCAGTATTAAGAAAGGGCACATATATGTATGGAAGAGCACTAGATGAGAACAGCATTAGAGTGATAAGATAAGAATCTTCAGGGAAGTTTCCAAATGTGTCTATATGTATGGTAATTTTGCAAAGGATAGAAGAAAACTAAAATCATAGAAAAAGGGTGTTAAGGCAAGAAAGACCTGTATTAAACCTTGTGCACTTTGCACTATGAATCAGAATCCAGACACAAAGTAAGAATTGCCCACCATCATCTTCAGATGTACAAAATGCAGATTAGCAAATAGCTTATATCAAATAGGAAAAGGTTAAGAGACTTTTAACTGTATATAAAAAAGAAGGAGATGAAAGGTTTTTTTAGAGCGAGGAAAGGATAGCAATCAAAGATGATTTTAAACATGTCACTAAAACTGAAAACAAACATGCATAATAATTTGACCTAGTTTTCATTATGGATAGTGCAGGTTCAAAGGCACTGTGATTAACAGTAATGAGGCATAGGCATGGAATCCATTTTCAAAGGCAAAACAAAACTCAGACCTCAAACATCAGTATTTTCAGTTTAGGGACATATCAGTCTCTCAGCAATGATTCTTCTAGCACATGGAAGTGTGAATTTGAGTATATTTATCAACTTGGAGTGATTCTGCATGATTTGTGTATAAATGATATGTTACATGATAATTGCTTCCCTGTGCTCCACAGGAAGAGTGGCTTGCCTTGTCTGCCTTAAAGTTTGTCTCTATTAATGTCATCTGTGCCTAATAAATCACTGATTGCTTGATGAAGGTGGAGATGCAGCTTTGTCTTTTATGGAATATTTGTAAGCAGTGCCTCCTTGATTCTTTTTTTCCTCCACATTCTAGGATATTCCGTTCCTAGATATTTTATGCTGTGTGTCACTTGCAGGTATTATTTAGATATGTCTTTCTGGAATTTCAATGGTGTTCTCTGTTTGTAACACTAATTTTATTCATATTTTTGTATTTTCAATTGAATTGGAAAATGTTCCTTTTGATTTGTTTTTCCTCTAGTTATTTGACTAAACGTGTGTAAATAAGGTGACAGAGTGTTCCATTAAATCAGAGAATCTCAATTTAATAATTAACATAGGTGCTCAGCTCCAACAGTAGAAAACAAACTTCTGCATGCTGTTGAAAGACCTGTACAAATTAACTGATTCTGTTCTACCTAGTTAACTTTCTTCCATAAATAAGTGTCCTAACAGGAGAATTAGACATCATTATGAAATTCTTAAACATATGGGAAACTTCAGATTAGGCATTTGGATTCAACTAAGTTTTCATTTATAATTTCCATTCTCTCTTCCAGGTATGGTACAACCAGAAAGCTTTCCATGCACTGCCATCTTACTTAAATGAAATCAACAACTTCATTCTGTGGCTGAATTTGCCTCCTAATGTAGATAGGAGACAGTATGGTAATAGTCCTTCTTTGTCTTTTTTCATATCTTTTAAAAAGTGATTTTGAAGTAAACTAAAATAATTTTAAGTATTAAAATATTTCATAGTATAAAGTAGAATTGCAGAGTCACACATTTCCTGGGAGATATGAAAGTGGAACTTTTAATTAAACAGAAGAGGGTTTTTTGTGTGTGTGTAGATCGTAGTACACAATAAGGTAGAATTTTAATTTATAGCTTATTATGCCATATAAATTTCTTTCAAAGAACATTCCTGTGGAATAAGTGTAAATTGGTTTCATACACTTGAGATCATAGAATCATAGAATAGTTAGGGTTGGAAATGACCTTAAGATCATCTAGTTCCAACCCCCCTGTCAGGGGCAGGGACACCTCACACTAAACCATGCCACCCAAGGCTCTGTCCAATCCAGCCTTGAACACTGTCAGCAATGGAGCATTCATAACTTCCTGTGAAACCACTGCTAGGGCTTGCTTAAATGGACCACAGGTTATGGATTTATAACTTCTTTGTCCCTTTATCTTCTTATGTAAAAATTGAGGGTAAACTCAAAGAGTATCCTGTAAATTCACACTGCAGTATAATGTTCAGTAGCACCCTGTTATCCAAGGAATGAGAAAGGCTGGTGTATCTTACTATTGTATGTAACAAAAAAGAGATTAATATATTTGACATCTGAATTCTCTGATTCACATACCCCTGAACTGTATGAGAACTAATTAAACAAAGAAATTTACAAACTAACTTTAAAAAACTGACTGCAGCTCAAGAATCAGATGTTGATACAGGTGAACTTTTAGGATGTTGAAGTCTAGTTCGAAATCTGGGTTTAGTAGTTCAGGTTAACTTCTGTTCATTCCAGTTTCCCTTGTTCTTAAAGTTCTGTTTAACAGAAATTAGTTTGGTTTAGAGAAATTTAAAGAAAGCTTATAACCAATGGTTAAGAGTTTTTTGAAAGGTAGGATAGTTGTCTGTGATGGTAAACTGATTTTCAGTGTGTTTACAATGGCAAAGGAAGTAAAACGATGAAAGTCACTGCAAAGGGGGAAGGAATCCTAAGTATCATGAAACAGAATTTCATTAAGAAAAGTTTCCAGAATGTCAGTGAATATTTACTTGCTTTCAACATGGTTGGGGTTTTATTTTTCTAAATTAATTATGAGAATGAATCAAAGGTAATATATTTCTGCAGATGTTTTGAATGAAATGAGATCAGATATCTTAATGATAATTTTGAACAGAAATAAATTTTTAAACAAGTTTCCATGCACTTCATTAATTCTGCTGATGCTGGCTTGTAGCATTAGACATCTCATTCTGGAGCATCAGTGTTTGAGTACCCTTATTTTTATACCTGTTATGGAGAAGTGTGCATTTACCATTCAGATTAAAGTTGGATAAAATTATAGTTGTTCCAAGGATTGTGGTAATGTTATATTTTACACTGTTGTATAACATAGATATGCTATAAGCAAAACAATACTAAACACTGGATGGAGAAGAGATAGCTTTGAGGAACCTTATTGCTCTCTATCTGGAAGGAGGATGGAGTAAGGAGGCAGCTGATCTCCCAAGTAACAAGTGACAGGACAAGAAGTAACAGTCTCAAGCTACACCAGGGGAGGTTTAGGAAAAATTTCTTCACCAAAAGGGTTATGAGGTATTGGAGCAGGCTTCCCAGGGAAGTGGCAGAATCACCATCTCTGGAAGTGTTCAAAAATCATGTAGATGAGGTAACATTACCGTGGTATTACCATGGATGTAAACAGAGTAGCAACTACTGTGATATTGAAACAACCCTGGAAGAGGTCAACAGCTTATTTAAATGCTTACATAAATACCAAGGAACTTTTTCACTTTGTAGTTATATCCTGTGGGTATTTCTTGAGCGTGAGCCCAGTTGGAGTTCTCCCAGCTTCTCTGGAGGATGGAAGTCACTGCAGACAGTGTGCCTAGCTCTACCTGCTTTGCTTGCAGGGACAGGCCTAGTAACTTTCACAGGAGATCAGTAGTACTGATCCCAGTGTGTGACAGTTTTTAGTGACAAGGAGCTGAAAAGAAGGCTAAATGTTTGTGTTTAATGTCTTGTTCAGTCAAGAGGATACAGGGAATCTAGACTTAGGATTTTGTATGAGAGTTTGAAGGAAGATGTTGTAACCCAAGATTACAGAGGATATCTTGTGCAGGTTTATATCCTGATGGATTTGTCTGTTCAAAAAACTGAAAAAAAATTGATAACTGTTTTTCTTGTGTGAAACCAAGTTACTGACTCTTGATCACCATGAACATGCAGGAGCGGAAAATGATAGTTGTTTGGTGATCAAAATACATTGTTTTTATTATTGTGTAACATGATCTTCAAATCCTTTCTTCATAAGTAGAAAGATTTCTCTGTTTTCCTCCCATATGGGATCATCAGTAAGCTTCTCCGTGAGAATCCTTAGAAAAATACAATGTTTGTGTCTTGTAATTTTCATGTAAAGAGTGGAATGGTTGTTGAAGAAAATGTGTGTGCCAGCTGGAGGTGCATGTAAGTAGATAGAACAGAAGATAGCCAGATTGAATTACATCAGTTTATCACAGTTATTGGATCAGATGTCTATTTGGGAACAGCAGTTCAGGAATACTTCTTGTATAAAATTAGCTCATCTTCTCTACCATGTGGATAGTCATCTCTACTTCATAATCATGTAAGTCTATGATTGTATTGTGGAAACATAATCTAACTCATTGGAAAGGAAGCCAGATACCTTTTGTTTTCTAGTGGTTATAAATTCTGTGACAGATAATGAAAATAAATGCTTTAAACAATTGAAAAAAAGCGAGAAAGACTATTTGACAGAGAAGTTAAGATGGACTGGGGTTTTGACAAAATCAGTCCTGGCTGGTTTTCAAGTTTATGTGAATGATGTTTGTATGTTTATAAATCTCTTTCTGAAATGCTGCATTCCTACAACTAGATAGTGTAATTTTGAACAAATTAAAAAGGAATAATGAAGAGGATTAAAAAGCTAAAAGGCAATGTTTTCTGCTTAAGCTTAAGACCTATCAAGACCTATGTTATTTTTCACACTCAGTTGTGTTGAGTCAGAATGTGTTTATCATGCTTGAATATAGGGGAAAGACTATTACCTTCCTCTTAGGGTAAGATTATATAAAGAAAAAAGGAGTGGTAGTCATCTATAATGGTGTCTGTAAAATACAGCAGTTAAAGAAAGTTCTTACATCATTACTCAAAGAACAGAAATGTATCAGTATAGAAAGGCCTTGTGTGATGCAGCTGCCCCATCTCAGACTTCTATTGGAGCCATTGATTTTTTAAACCCTTTTCATCCTAGGGCTCATTGTGAGTGTTCATGTAGCATCCGCATTTATTTCAGATTCAGTTCTTCAAAAGAGCTGAAAGGATCAAGAGACCCATTTGCAACTGAGTTTTGGTGGAAAGTGACTGTATAGTTTCTTGATTGCTTTTCAAATCGTAACCTCAAACCTTTTTTCAAACTAAACTGAAATGGCATTTAGCAGGAATCTTCTTAACCATATCTAGTTGGTGGGGAGAAAGTAAAATATAAATTAGTACTGAGGGTGCTGCCTATGAAATTCTCAATTATTCATGTGTTTTTCAGTAAATAGTAATATTTCTTTTTATGCAAACAAATCTCATAATGAATTTTAAATCCCCACAAAGAAGACTTTGTAATAAAGTATATACATGCTACCTCCATTTAATTATACATACTATTTTATTTTATTCTAAGCTATTTTATTCTAATCTGAACTGAAATGTCTGGAATAAAAAAAGCTAGACTGGTCTCCTATTCAAGTCTGTAACAACCCTGATATTAAGAATTAGTAGCACAGACCCAAATTGATCCATGTACTTAAGAGTCAGCGTGCTATGTGACAGGAAAAAGAGACAATTTACAAAACAGTGCCAAGAGATGGGCTCAGACACCCTCAAAATACAGTGCAGAACCATGAAATATACCCAAGGATTGCTCTGATTACCCTATAGTGACAGAATATAAGCTTGAAGACTGCTGAGATTTTTCACTCTCTCCACCCTATGATGAAAAAATACAGCTTGGTTCATATCACCCTTATCATTTTTACTCTGAAACCACAGATTTTGTAAATGTGAATATGTGCAAAGTTGCAGCCAGGCAGGATGGACTGGGCTACCAGTGACTCCTGTTTTTTATAATTTATAGGAATGAAACATTCCAAGTCTCTAAGACTATGTCAAATTACAAGTGGCTTTCTTTGCAGACAAATGCTCAGGTGGTTTATATTTAAAATAGAAGACCTAGAGGACTTTCTCTTGAAGGTGCAGTTTGCAAAATGGCATAGGGAAAGGTGTCTTGAGTTGCGCAACTCCTGAAGGTAACAGGGCAGGGTTTTTCCTACTACAACCAAGCTACTATTCATTTCAAATGTCTGTAATGCGAATGCTTTTTCCTTTTTCCTGTAAACTGTCCTATCAAAAATATAAAGGAATTGTATTTTATTCTACAGAATGTTGTAATGCTTATAACATAAAGAATTTTTTTCACAAGTTTAGGGATGCCTTTTTAACATATTAGAATCTAAAATTAGTTTAAGTGAGAACAATGTTAGAAAAAGAATAACATTGTTCAGCCTGGATGGAGAGGACTAAGGGGAAATCATAGAGAAGGTGAAGAGGGTACAATTAGTTGTTTATTGCCTCTTCTACTATTAAGCATTGTAGCATGGAGATCCTGGTGACATTTCCAATGCAAATACTTCCCTCACCCCTCCCGCTGGGTTATTCATGCAATTTATAGTTAAACTGTGATGGTTTGACTACTTCCCTCCTCTTTTTTTTGTTACTAATGTGACTTGAAAGTCTGGTAAGAATGCCTTTTCTCAGTTGTGTAAAGATAAGTCTTCCACTGACCAAAACAAGAGACAGTAACTAATCCTTAAAAAAACCCAGCCCACCACACTCCCCAAGAAAAAGCAACTCCCCCCCCAACCGAATAAAGCCCACAGCAAAAAATATAGTTAAACTGAGGAAAGAACTAAAAGGGTTTTCAGCTGAAAACTAGCTAAAAAAATATGTTACCAGAATAATTTTTTACTTGTGTTCTCTGTTGGGATTGACATCCTGCCTCATTCCTTTTCAGAACTACACATGCACATATATCAATTAACATGTATACAGTCATGTTTCTTTCTTTGAGATGCCCTCTGCTTGAACTCATTCTAATCAGGCAAACTGCCTCTCATTTCTCAAGCTCTTCATTTTTATACTGGGGAAGGTTAAAAGGTCTAAAGAAGTCTGAATACACTCTGAATACAGCATTAAAATCTTGATACAGTATAAGGATCTCTATCATCACAGTTTTCCCTGTTCTTGCACTGCTTATACAGGGCTTTAGAAAGATTAGAATTGGTTTCTATCACAATTTTTCACCCATGCTCACAAGGAAACCTAAATTGTCACTGTAAAAATAATGTCACCAACTCCATGCCAATAACATAGACAAAGGATATTTTAGGACAACTGGGAAAATTCTGGTTGTGTTTAAGTCACGAGAATGAAAAGGCAGTCTATAGATGAGGAAGAAACAATTTTATATTGAGAAATTTATGAAGAGGAGCAGAGGTCTAGGACTGAATCACACCATATCAGTTAATATTGCCTGTCTCATTTTTCCCTTGTGGATACTGATCTGGTAAAATTTTCCTTGAAGAGTGTTCACACAGGCTTACTAATATAAGCCTTAAAAAAAATCCTTGTATAAACACCACATATATCTGTTTAATAGGAGATTTGTTATTTGGGATTTCTTGGTTTATCTGTCATTTATGGTTTTTATTTTAAGTCCTCAAAGATTGTGTTTACTTTTCAATTTAATGAGCATCATTATAGCAACATTGCATAGTAAAAAGGCGTATAAAGGCAAGAAAGCATCAATAAGTACATCTTACATCATTTTAACAGCTATATTGGGAAAGAGATATATGTGAAGGAAGATGGTCTAGGTAGTTAGGAGAAATCTAGAAAGGGACAGATTATAAAAGTACACAGATATTTTTGAATTTTGTATTATTATTTAAAAAAGGCAGATACTAGGAAATAGCTTATATCAAATGTGTTGGCTTATTTTCCTATTGGAAGATAGTTTATTCCTCCTTAGGTTCAAAAGAACTTCTTTTCCTCTGTGAATCACAAGTCAGATAGTTGGTTTTACATAAATTCATCGTCTATTTTTGGGTAGTGGGGAGAAGAAAGAAATAATTTGCTAAAAAATGTAGCAAATGCTACTTGTGCTGCAGACTAATTGCAAAAAAAAAAAAAGAATGTAAGGAAAGTATTATATTTAGTACATTGCTAGAATTTTGGTTCAAACATAGAACTGAACTTAGCTTAACATGGTTATATTTTGTTTAAATGAAATTCAGCAAGCCTGGGAAATTTAATCTTAGTTACATGTGCAAGTTTTAAAAAATGCAATTCTTTGATTCATCTACATGGTTTAAATAGAAGTTGAGTAGAGAAAATAGTTACTACTTTTCAGAAGAGCAATTACTTTTTGGGACTCTTCTATTCAAGGAAATATAATAGAGCAGTTGACGTCATCTCCCTGGACTTCTGCAAAGCTTTCGACACTGTCCCACATGACATCCTTTTCTCTAAATTGGAGAGACATCATTTTGATAGGTGGACCACTTAGTGGATAAGGAACTGGCTCTATGACCACACATAAAGAGTTGTGCTCAATGGCTCAATGTCCAGCTGGAGACCAGTAATGAGTGTTGTCCCTCAGGGGTCGGTGTTGGGACCAGTCTTGTTCAACATCCGTGTTGGTGACATGGACATTGGGATTGAGTACGCCCTCAGCAAGTTTGCCCATGACACCAAGCTGTGTGGTTTGGTTGATACGCTGGAAGGAAGGAATGCCATCCAGAGTGACCTTGACATGCTTGTGAGGTGGGCTGAAGTCAACCTGATGAAGTTTAACCGTGCCTAGTGAAAGGTCCTACACCTGGATCAGAGCAATGCCAGGCACAGCTCCAGGTTGGTCAGAGAAGAGGTTCAGAGCAGCCCTGCAGAGAAGGACTTGGGGGTGTTGGTTGATGAGAAAAAAATGAACATGAGCCGGCTTCAGTGTGCGCTTGCAGCTCAGAAAGCCAACCGTATGCTGGGCTGCATCAAAAGGAGCGTGACCAGCAGGTCGAGGGAGGTGATCCGGCCCCTCTACTCTGCTCTTGTGAGACCTCACTTGGAGTATTGTGTGCAGTTCTGGTGTCCTCAACATAAAAAGGACATGGAAGTGTTGGAACAAGTCCAGAAGAGGGCCATGAGGATGATCAGGGGACTAGAGCACCTCCCGTATGAAGACAGGCTGAGTAGGTTGGGGACTGTTCAGCCTGGAGAAGAGGAGGCTGCATAGAGACCTCATAGCAGCCTTCCAGTATCTGAAGGGGGCCTATAGGGATGCTGGATAAGGACACTTCATGAGGAACTGTAGTGATAGGACAAGGGATAATGGGTTCAAAATTAAACAGGGGAAGTTTAGACTGGATATGAGGAAGATTTTCTTTACTGTAAGGGTGGTGAGGCACTGGAATGGGTTGCTCAAGGAAGTTGTGAATGCTCCATCGCTGGCGGTGTTGAAGGCTGGGTTGGACAGAGCCTTGGGTGACCTGGTTTAGTGTGAGACGTCCCTGCCCCTGGCAGAGGGTTTGGAACTAGATGATCTTAAGGTTCTTTCCAGCCCTAACTCTTCTATGATTCTATGAAATCAATTCAGTGCAATTTGCTTTTTGATCAGCATGGTACAATACAAAACTGCAATGAGCATTATATTATTTAATATTGCGGGTTTTTTTTATTATTTCCCCCAGCAATTATCTCTTTTTCATTCTCTTCTTATTCTGTACTAGAGAGTTTTATTTCAATGTATTTCTGTGTGTGGAACCCAAGTCAACTGTTGTAGGCTTTAATACCAATGCAGTAATCTGGAACTTTTGTTAGTATACTCTTGGGATCTGGGCATTTAGTAGGCATGGGCCATGGTGATTTCAGGAGAAAGATTATTTCCAAACATATTCATATTCCTAAGCAGAAGTCATTCCTTATAAAATATTTGATGTTATTTTTGTCTTTGTGTTTTGCATGTTTCAGTAATTCCTTGCAGTTCTTTTTGAAAATTTTCAGCAGTGAAGATGATCCTCTTCTATAAAATTCATTGAACAGGTTCCCAAAATGTACAGCTGGGCAAACCTATGCTTATGAGCATGAATTCACTTGCACATAAAATTGCACAAGCATGAAGTCATAGCCATTTTTACTAGTGCATATTCCTCTCCCTGCATACAGCAGGTAGTTGATGGCAATAGAGCAATGGAATAAAATTCAGATCAGCCTGGATAAATTCATGGAATGCATTGGAGAACCTTTCTGAATTCCTGGCAAACAGCCTCGGTTCTGGATACTTTATGGACAATAATTCTCTACCACAGTCCACACGACAGTTTTATCTGTGTGTAAATTCTGGGAAAAAGGATGTGAATAAATAAGACCTAGAGGTGTCCAAGTCTTAGCATTTCCTAATCATGGGCGGTATTATAAGGTTTGCAATCTGTAAAAATCAGCTCTCTTGAGCTGGAGCAATTTTACTGTAGGATTTCTGTCTCCTGAAACTTTGGGGAGGACAGCTTGGTTAGAGCAATCAAATTCTTGATCATGAATCATAGAATCATAGAATAGTTAGGGTTGGAAAGGACCTTAAGATCATCTAGTTCCAACCCACCTGCCAGGGGCAGGGACACCTCCCACTAAACCAGGTCACCCAAGGCTCTGTCCAATCCAGCCTTGAACACTGCCAGCGATGGAGCATTCACAACTTCCTTGGGCAGCCCATTCCAGTGCCTCACCACCCTAGCAGTAAAGAATTTCTTCCTCATATCCAGTCTAAACTTCCCCTGTTTAAGTTTGAACCCATTACCTCTTGTCCTCTCACTACAGTCCCTCATGAAGTGTCCCTATCCAGCATCCCTATAGGCCGCCTCCAGATACTGGAAGGCTGCTATGAGGTCTCCACGCAGCCTTCTCTTCTCCAGGCTGAACAGCTCCAGCTTTCTCAGCCTATCTTCATACAGGAAGTGCTCCAGTCCCCTGATCATCCTCATGGCCCTCCTCTGCACTTGTTCCAACACTTCCATGTCCTTTTTATGTTGAGGACACCAGAACTGCGCACAATACTCCAAGTGAGGTCTCACAAGAGCAGAGTAGAGGGGCAGGATCACCTCCCTCGACCTGCTGGTCATGCTCCTTTTGATGCAGCCCAGGATATGGTTGGCTTTCTGGGCTGCGAGCGCACAGTGCCTGCTCATGTTCATTTTTTTATCAACCAAAAGACAACACCTTGACAATTGTGGGAAGATCCTTTATAACTAGAACTTGGCTCAAGACGTACTTCTGCTCTTTGATAATTTAGCTGAACACTAGTGAGTATAAGAAGCACATTTAATGTTGTTAACTTATTGTTTTTGCGCTTTTGAAGTTATCAGGATGACCATTTCCCAAAAGCTTCTATTTTTAACTATTAATTTCTAATTCAATAGGTATTATACATATATATGTGGATTAAAGACATTCTTTCTTCTAATATGCACACATCCATTCAACCTTTGATAAAGCTTAGAAAAAAATTTTTATGAATGAATCTTTTTTCTATCATGATACTTTTCCTTTACATAAATTGAATTTCAGCTAATACTTGGTTCCAGTTTTCTTTGATATGCTGTTTTTTACTTCAGAACAAATAGCAGCTATTGTTAAAAAAAAATGGTGCAAAGGAAAAACAAAGAAAACTTTCAGCAGTCCCTCTAAGCAAATGACATGAAAGACTTCTGCAAATAGCACATCTATCTACTTGTGATGTATCAAAACCTTATCAGCTTGAATCTTCTTTTGATTTGTTAACTACTATCGGGCTTCATTGTACAGCTTTTAACTGTTTGAAAAATATCTTTGCCTTGTACTAGTTTTGTGTGCAAGTTAATCATCATCTTCTGTTCAGATTTTTACCACCCAGTGACTTACTGATTTTCCTCTCCAGTTCTGTGTTTAGATTACTTTGGCTTTAAGATTATGAATGAAGAATTGCAGGAGCAAAAATAAATGTATTGATATACTTAGTCAGACTGCACCTCTTACTAGAATGAAAACAATTTCTGTCTTTATACATCTGGACTCTAACAAAGTATTATAAAATGTGTTCAATTAAATGGTACCCTGCAGAATCCATCTAAGGCTACCAACAATTTATTTCTTTGTCAAAGATACTGGGAAGATTATAATGTTGCTAGGGTGGATTTTTTAATTAATTATTTTTAAATTGGAAACAGCATGGTTTTATTTAGATACTCTAATCAGACGGTGGTAGTTTGATCTTACAGCAAGAATTTCTGGTTAGTATAACATTACAGCTGGCACCCCGATCAGGTACACATGCAGAAATAAGTCAGGAACTGCATCAAGACCAGTTGGACAGTAATGTATTTAAACTGTAAGAGGACAGGTTTAGATTAGATATTAAATTCTCCATGGTGAGGGTGGTGAAGGACTGGAACAGGTTGCCCAGAGAAGCTGTGGCAGTGTTCAAGGCCAGGCTGGATGGGGCTTGGAGCAGCCTGGTCTACTAGAAGGCATCCCTGTCTGTGACAGGGTGTTTGGAACTAGATGATCTTTAAAGTCCCTTCCAACCCAATCCATTCCATGATTCTTTGACAGCAGATTTTTCACTGATAAAGTTTTACACACGCACACTCTATTTTTTTTTCTTTACTTGAAAAGAAATAAAGCAAAAATCCACATTTATTTCGTCCATAAATTATGTTCCAATTCTGAAGTTCGGCTTGTTACATTGTTACAGGCTTGTGGTACCAAGAACCAAAATAAGCCCAAGAATGCATCGCCTAGTCAGGATTTTTTCTGGTTTCCCAAACTGAGTATCTTTTTATTTAAAGCTCGACAGTTACAGTTTCAATCTATCTGAGGTGTGCCTTTTTTTTGGTGAATTTTTATAATTTCATATTTATTTTTCTTTGCACAGGGATGACACTTTACAGCCAACCATATGGAGGAACCTTGCTGGATGAGGACAAAATGTGAGATAACTCTTAACATACATAACAGCTGCATGAACAGACAATTGAAAATATTAATTCAATAAGCATGTATGTTGCATGCAATAGATGTTGTGACTTGACTGATAGATGCAATTCAGTTTCACTGAGTGAAGCTTTTTTGCTGCCCTGGTGTTTGTATTCCAAGTTTAGTGTTTGTATCAGATACAGCTCCAGATTTTGTAGTGAAAAGTACTGAATTTACAATGACTGCATTTTACAGTGTTTGTGAACAGGTCATGACATTTTCAAACAGGTTAACTGCTTCGAAAGGCTGCCAAGTTTTTAAATTTTAATTGTCTGTAAAGGAGGGAAATATTTACAAAAGCTTCACTTTACTATTCAGTCTTTAAACACATACTGTGTTTTTTAACTCTTAACACATCATCTTGCTCCTGTTCTCTAATTAGATGTTGACAGTGTACAGACAGGGCATTTGTAAACAGGACTAAGGTTCTAATGTTTAGAGAAGAGATTCAGAGCAGCCCTGCAGAGAAGGACTTGGGGGTGTTGGTTGATGAGAAAATGAACATGAGCTGGCTTCAGTGTGTGCTCGCAGCCCAGAAAGCCAACCGTATCATGGGCAGCATCAAAAGGAGCGTGACCAGCAGGTCGAGGGAGGTGATCCGGCCCCTCTACTCTGCTCTTGTGAGGCCTCACTTGGAGTACTGTGTGCAGTTCTGCTGTCCTCAACATAAAAAGGACATGGAACTGTTGGAACAAGTGCAGAGGAGGGCCACGAGGATGATCCTGGGACTGGAGCACCTCCCGCATGAAGATAGGCTGAGAAAGCTGGGGCTGTTCAGCCTGGAGAAGAGAAGGCTGCATAGAGACCTCATAGCAGCCTTCCAATACCTGAAGGGGGCCTATAGGGATGCTGGATAGGGACACTTCATGAGGAACTGTAGTGAGAGGACAAGGGGTAATGGGTTCAAACTTAAACAGGGGAAGTTTAGACTGGATATGAGGAAGATTTTCTTTACTGTAAGGGTGGTGAGGCACTGGAATGGGTTGCTCAAGGAAGTTGTGAATGCTCCATCGCTGGCGGTGTTGAAGGCTGGGTTGGACAGAGCCTTGGGTGACCTGGTTTAGTGTGAGACGTCCCTGCCCCTGGCAGGTGGGTTGGAACTAGATGATCTTAAGGTCCTTTCCAACCCTGACTATTCTATGTTTCTATGACTCTATTCTATGTCTAGTGTTGTTTTGGTGAGAAGCTGGGCTTGAAAATATTTGGTTTTGTTCGCACAAACACACACACACACCCCCACCCACCACCTCCCCATTGTGTTTTCATTTTGCCATTTTACTTTGTACCCTAGAATGGAGAATGTTCGTCAGTGTGGAGTAGCACTCTGTATCATGCTGGGTTTCTCTATCCTTACTGCATCTATTGGAAGTGCCATAGTGAAAGACAGAGTGTCTGGCACAAAACGCCTGCAGCACATCACTGGCCTGGGTTACAAAACTTACTGGCTCGGTAACTTCTGCTGTGATATGGTATGTATCATGTGAGGCAGAATGTGTTCAGGTATAAATTTTTAACTAGCTTGTCATAAATGAGGAAAAAGAGATATGATCGCAAGACACATGAATAAGATTTGAATTGTGCAGATCAACAGCTCTTGGCTGCAATGATAATAAGCATTGGGACACAATTCCTACTTTAATACTGCTAGATAGAATTCTTGAAGGCAGGGATTGTGTTATTTGTTTTCCAAAGTTGAATTTTAAGGTAAACCATAGGCTACCTTTAGGTACCTACAGTATTTTACAAATAAAAGAAAGCTGGATAAACAACCTAGACAGACAGAATCTTCAATACAGAAGTTCATAGCAGGAGTTTCTGTGCCTTGATTTGCCACTGGCAAAATCTTTCTAATTAGTGGAGAGATCTGAATATACTGCTCAGCTACACTGAAGGCATAATTATGTTGTCTGTTGGTGGGTAATATAAGAAAGACTCTCAACTGGTGATCTATCTATGGAAAGATAGACAGTAGAAAATATTATTTATGGATTTGTATACACAGAATGGCATAGATCAGAAATGGATGAAGTCTCTGTCCTGAATATTTATTTTTCTCACATCAAATAATTTCTAAAATGGCTAGCGTTTCAAATGGTATCGTCTGTATGCAGTTCCTTAAGAAATCTGAAAATCTTCTCTTTTGGAAATACCATAAAAGTTATTATTTTCCCCTAAATCTCACCTTTTAGTAAAATGTAAAGACAGGATTGCTACTAAGACCTGATTTTGGCAGGTCAGTTTCAGGCCAACATAGTTAAAAGAAACAGGAATTTTTGCTTAACTTTTTTAAGCCTGAGAAGTTGCTTTCTCTTCAGGCTAATAACCAAAGTTGGTGAAATAGAATTAACTTTTTCAAGTCACTGCTAGTCCCCAGTCACTAATTTTTAATCTATATAATGGAGCTCATCTGAGTTCCATTTAAGCATGAATTTTCTTCAAATATCTTTTTAAAGATGACTCTTTAAAAACTAAAATTAAAAATTTCTCCACTATATATATGTATATATCTCTGTGAATCTGTATAAATAAAGCATGTATATACACCTCTTACTGAAAGGCTTTTTCATAATTCGCTTGTCATGAGGCTAGTTATAGTATTAGTTGAGTGTTTGGCATCAGTTTGAGATTAGGTCATCTGCTTCTGGGAAAGGGATAGAATTACTATTTTTAAAGAACTAGAGTGCTATTAGCTGATTGTTCACGTCTCAAATTGTTTTGGATTGGGAGGTTGGTTTCAGAGGCAATAGTGAACAATCAAAGCCACTTGGATTATTCAAAAGTAAAAAGATTTCTGGCCCAGTGAAGGGATGTAAACATTCTGCACCTTGCTTAACAAACATGAGTCATGGAAGTAAGGGCTGGAATCTAGTGCAAGCAATGTAAATACGAATTAGCTTGGTCAAGAACAGAGGTTTTTGGAATACTCTGTTCTCATTCAGACTGTTATAAATCTGAAATGTTAGCTCTTCACCCATCCATGCTTGAAATCAGGATGTTCACCCTTGAGTAAGCTCAAAGTAGGAACACATTTCTCCAAATGTTATTTACTTGGCTGGTCGATCTTTGTATTGCTTTTTCTGTCATTTCTGATAAGAGGGCTTGGTTTAAAACAGTCCTTCATCATTCAGTTTCTCCTTGTGCAACAAAGTCAACTCATTATTTTCTGCCAATCTCTTCCTTTCAAAATGTTCTCTCAAATTCAGCACAGTACTGCATGATCAATCATGATCTGGGAAAGAACAGATGCTACTTTAAATGCTAATTGTGCTGCTGATCATTTAGGGACACTAACACATGAATATATGAACTGTCAAATTTGAAATTTCTCTACATATTTTAACTATCACAGGCTGTGTCCTGTATTATTGGTAGCATAATCTTTATTAAACTTGCAGAAGTATTTGATTTATGAAATGGCTGTCATGAGGATCAGGCTGTTCTTACAGTATTTATAGATGTTCTTTGCTATGTTCCAACAAATGGAAGATGTATAAGTGCCAAGAAAATGTCATGACTAATGGAGACATTTTGTTCAGATTAAGCTTGTATCACTTAAGTGGCAATATTAAGGTTATTTTGTCTGTGCAAGACCAACTTTTAGAGCACACTTCATTTTCAGGTAACATTTCTAATAGAATTTAATATTTAAAATTACCCATTTATTTCTGGGAAAAAAGTCCCTGGTCTGGTGAAACATATGGGGACTCAGATGTTTTGTGACTTCTCTACCATATTTTTTTAAACAGCTCCAAGATAAATGAAACCTATATCTAAGAAGTCGTATGATATTTGTATGGTATGATATTTGTATATGGTACTGAATAAGGTACACTGTGAACAAGATGAGAATATTACATCTGTCTACATTTCATTCCATGGCCTTTCTCTTAAGAAAAATGTCTGCCTTCCCACTGGCAAAGTAATGGTGCCTTCTGGTTTAATTGAACAGATTTGCATTGTACTTCAGTATGAAAGCCCAATTTTAACAGTAAGAATGTTGTTGTTCTACACTAAGTACTTAGCTAGGCCTCGATTTTTTTGCCTCTATTGCAGTTGAATCTCAGCGTCTTAGTTATATTATTATAAGTTTAAATATTGTACAAGCAGAAATGGAGGCAGTCACTGCTTTAATGAGCTCAGCTTCAGTGCACAAGGAGACAGACATTGGGAGTTGAACTGAGCACAGTTTTTCATGTCTTGACATTGCTAGTTGCAAGCCGAACTCATCTCTTTTGAATACGTGGATATGAATCCCCTTTACAAATCACATCTGCCCCCCCCCCGAAGTATTTGCTTACCATTATGTTGAGAGACTAAACAGAGAAACTGTGTTCCCTTGCTTAATGATCGTAACTTTTCCAAATATTATGTCTGTTCCCGTTAAAACTTCTCATTTGCTTCATCAGCACACATGGCCCTTCGTTAAAGTATCTTTTAAAATTGTATCCTTACTATTCTCCTATGGCTGAAGCACCAATCAGTGAAACTGCTATTTCTGAATCCAAGACTCCATATTCACGGTATAATTTGATGTTTTGGAGCAATAGTCCTGCATATACTCATTATCTGGAAGAGTTAGCTTGTTAAATGGATGTATTGGTAAGGTCAATAGAAATGGAATTAAGAGGAATATTCTGTAGTCAGATTTTATTTTGTCAGGCTGTTTCATACGTATATGTGTAAGAGGCAGTTTCACCGCAATTGTGAACTACGAAATCTCAGAGCTCTTCTGCCTAATTCTTCCTTATTTATAGTGTAATTATATTGCAAATCTGGAACTGTTAAATTTTTGAGTTCTTCTATGCTAATTAAAAAAGACCGGTAAGAGATGCTCACCTGCTAAGTGCCTTTTTTATTCTGTTTCTAGCTGGTTTACATGGTTCCAGTCACCCTGTGTGTTGGTGTTATTAGTGCCTTCCAGCTATCAGCCTTCACTTTTCGAAAGAACTTGGCAGCCACTGTTCTTCTGCTGATACTCTTTGGGTATGTCATTGAAATGCTACTATGGAATTATAGCTTGTAAGAAGCAAGGAGAAATCTTTAGATTTGGTTTGCACCTGCTGCTGGATGCATGATTTTCCCTCCTTTGAAATGATTATGATTCAGCAGCAGATAGTGAGAGAGCAGGCTGGAACATGAGTTTGAAAATTCTACAGGGAAAGTGAAGGGAGATTTGTTCACACATTTGGGAAAAAAACCAAACAAACCACCAAAATAATAATAGTAAAAAAGGACCAGAAGTGTCTCAGAAAATACTTAGCCTGCATGATAATCGTTTGTTGTTGGAAATCTGTTGTATGCTATCTTCCAGAAAATGAGGGAATTATAACATAAGCAGGTCAGAGTTTCAGTGCTTAGCTGTACAGAATACTATCAAAAAGGTAAGAAGTGGCTGTCTTTTATTACAGTTCTACCCATTTTCTGTAAACCTGTAATTTTACATAGCTCCAGGAATTTATATTTCCAATGAGAAGTCTGTCCTATGTGGAGTATTGGGCTGGCTGGAGATTTGTCTCCAAATACTGTAAGAGAGGAAAATTCTGCCATATCACCCTCTTCCTTATTTCCATGTGAAGAAAAAAAAAAGTTATACAAAGTTAAAATAACTGCTTAAACAGAGGATTTATTTATCTGTAGAGATAGAGCTGTTGAGCCCTGGGCTTAATCAAAATAATTGTCTACGTTGTTCCTTTAACTTTTCCTCCGTGTAGTCCCAGGTGATGTGAGAAAAGATGAATAGTTGCAGGACATACATTCTGCAAGAAGTTTCTCCCTTATCTCACTCAATTAAATGTTGTTGTCTTTGTAGGGGGGCATGCATATCTTACAAGACAGATGCTTAGATAATGAAATGTAACTGCTCCATGAGAGAATGATAAGGAAGGAAAGTAGAAAGTAACTACTGCAAAGTCAAAGCATGTTCCATTCCAGGAAGAGTCTCAGATAAACACTTTAAAGACCCCATACTTACTGTATGTCATCTTGAAACTGTTTTCAGGATCTCAAGCCACCAGCTACTCCTTTATTTGAAAACTGTTTCAATATCTCCATAAAAGATGCATTCTTTGAAATCCCAGCCTAAGCGTATTTGGAACCATACCTTATAATTCTCTCTCATGAAACATCTTTTGCAAGCCCAAACAAGCTAAATCCTCTCTTGTAAAAAGCCCTTCCCATTCCCTGGATAATTTTAATTTTCCTCAAAATTGCAGCTTGAGCTCATCTTCCCTGGGTATGAGTGGTCAAACTAGTATGTAATATTCTCGAGGTCATGGTGCCAGGATCTCACAAATAAATCAAATGAAACATTCAAAGTTCATGCTTTTTTCTCTGTATCACTCTCATCTTCCGTCTCCTTCCTTCTGCACTACTACCAGTTGTTTCCTGCAAATTTAAGCCAGAAATTCTTATCAGTCTTCGTGGAAAGACTTCACACTTCCAGCACTCATTCTTGTTTTTATTACCTTTACAATTATTGAATCCTTCTTGTAATCCAGCTGCTGTGACCCTAGCATAAGAATATCTATAGGGATCTTAGCTGAACAGCAAATGAACCATACAGTACATAGTTGTATGTCTGCTGAAGTCATGACATGTTTTCTGTGATGTACTATAGCTTTTGGTCGTTCCCACAGCATGTTACTAAATCCCAGGTGCTAAGGTTTATGCTGGCATTGTTTTAACCAAAATGTTGAGGTAAAGTCTGGGTGCTTCAGAAGAAAGATCATTGACTGAAAAGCTGGACTGCCTTCCAGAAATTTTTTTGTTGACTGCAGATGCAACTTTATCATCTCAGCACAATCCCTCCTGTACTGTTCAGCTTTGGCTGACATAACAGTTGTTATGGTGATTTTTAACAAGAAGGTCTATGTATTCAGTGTGTATTAACATGTATTAAAGATACAATAGCAGTCAGTAAATTTAACGTGTCTCATGGACACTGAAAAATTTCAGAGTTGCCATGTTTCCTATTGTACCTTTTACTCAGCCAGAGTAAATGTGATGAAACCTATTGTGGTCATTTTATCCTATCCCAGTACTGTACATTTAATTCTTACTTATCTGCATTCCATGATGCATTTTTTTTTTAAATGTTATTTTTTCTCATCAAGGTGAATTTGTGCAACATTTCTGATCTGGAATAAAGATAAAAATAGCCCGGTTATACAAAAAAGTTAAGCTATGTTCCAGAAAGGTGTGTTCGAAAGAATAATCAACAATTTCCTAGTGTGCTACTTTAAAACTGATTCTCTTTAAAAATACAATAGTCTCTTATCTAAGCTGTATTTTTCTCCTCTTTTAGCCAATAGCAGAAGTGTTTCATAGGGCAACTGCTTAAGTAGTTTTGTTTGAAATGCTCTTTGATACTTACAAAATAGCAAATTGAAGCTGAAGCCAAAGGGAAAGAAAGTTACGACAGAAATGTAGGCATGATTGGCAGCTACTTTAAAGGCTGCATTTGAACATCATACAACTTTAGTATTCTCAAAGTCTTACTAATTTCTTAGCAGCTTGTCGTGGTTTAAGCCTAACTCACGCAGACTCTCTCTCTCTCACTCCCCCCTCTTTCTTGCCCCCCACTCCCGGAGGGATGGGAAGGAGAATAGAAAAGAATGCAACTCCCACAGGTTGAGATAAGAACAGTTTAGTAATTAAAGTATAACACAAATCACTACTGCTACCACCAATAATAATAATGACAAGGCAAATACAAGGAAAGAATACAATTCTCACCACCTAATACCAAGCCCGACCAAGCAGTGCACCCCCCACCCTTCTGGGTCTCTGCTCTCTGCTCTCCATCTTGGGCATGATGTGCTGTGGTATGGAATAACCTCTTTGGTCAGTTTGGGTCAGGTGTCCTGTCTCTGCTTCCTCCCGGCTTCCCCTCCTCCCTGGCTGAGCATGAAACTCAGAAAGTCCTTGGCCAGACCAAAGCATCACTAAGCAGTAACCGAAACACTGGTGTTATCAGCGCTGTTCCCAGGCCCAAAATCAAAAACACAGCACTACACCAGCTACCAAGAAGGAGAAAAAATGACTGCTGCTGCTGAACCCATGACACAGCTATAGGCAAACAAACCAAATTTTGCTTTC
This sequence comes from Ara ararauna, assembly GCA_028858755.1. NCBI lineage: Eukaryota > Metazoa > Chordata > Aves > Psittaciformes > Psittacidae > Ara > Ara ararauna. The sequence continues at coordinate 74,179,550 of CM054377.1, read as the reverse complement.
ACTTACCACAGAGTAACAGCCCTTTAAATCATGTCTCTTTTCTGTGCTTTTTCCAAAATTGGACTTGTCTTCTATTTATGGTATTATAGTTCAGAGCAAAACTTAGAACAATAGTTTTGGCATCTGCCTGAATGGAAGAAAAACTGTGTGATTAAGACTGGCAACAAGATGCTGAAAAGTATAGTGTGATCTTGAATACTTACTGTCTTCATTTGAGACCCAAACACTAAGTCATTTAACCTTTATCTTCCTGTAAACTAAGGATAACATCATTATTATTTCACAGCAGGATTTGAAAGTTTGTTTCTTAAGGAAAAGTATTTTGGTGTTTTTAGATAAAAAAAATTCCCCTGCAAAGTACACAATACCGAATTTAAAAGGCTCATAATCTACTGTTTAAAATAATGAAGAAGTAAATTCACAGGTTTTTGGCTGGTTTCTTGTGCATTGAGCTCACTATTAAACAATTATATATATATTAATACTATATAAGAAGTATTTATATATACAACTATACGTATATATAATACATATATACTCAACATCATGGAATGGTTTATGCTGATGCATATCATCCTACAGTCTATATACTTGTTCTTTGATAGATATTTCTTGCACTATGTTAAATGGAAAATAAACTTCCTTTACATGATAGGCTGAGAAAGTTGGGGCTGTTCAGCCTGGAGAAGAGAAGGCTGAGTGAAGATCTCATAGCAGCTTTCCAGTATCTGAAGGGGGGCTATAGGGATGCTGGGGAGGGACTTTTCATTAGGGACTGTATTGAGAGGACAAGGGGTAATGGGTCCAAACTGAAACAGGGAAAGTTTAGATTGGATATAAGGAAGAAATTCTTTACAGTAAGGGCGGAGAGGCAGTGGAATGGGTTGCCCAGGGAAGTTGTGAATGCTCCATCGCTGGCGGTGTTCAAGGCTGGATTGGACAGAGCCTTGGGTGGCATGGTTTAGTGTGAGGTGTCCCTGCCCGTGGCAGGGTACTTGGAACTAGATGATCTTAAGGTCCTTTCCAACCCTGACTATTCTATGATTCTATGACATTCATGCTTACCGAATTGCCTGGGCATTCTTTTTATTCTGGCTAGACATATCTTACTTTTTATAAAAAATATGACCCCTCCATTTTGGACAAGCATCATTTGGCTTGCCAGCATGGAGGGCAACTTCCCACCTTCTTTAAAGAGTTGTGTTGAAAATTATGTAGCCATGAACAATGCTGTCTTATCATCATTGTGCTATGAAGTAACTATGCAGTCAATTTTGATGACTACTAGTCTGCTAGCTGATAACCTGGTTTAGGTAACAAAAATGCTTATATAATCTCTGGGAAATTTCAGTTCTCAGGTAACACTGTCACTCCTTCCTTGTTTGGTTCTTTTTTCTTACTAGGAAAAAGCTCCTAAGAAAAGCTGGCTCCTCAGCATTCATGACTTAAGTTTCAAATACTTGGTTTTAAATCTATGTCTGTGTAGAGGCTTGTTAAGATGTCTTGGTTTGCAGTCATTCAGGAATCAGTGTTGTGATCTTCCTAAAACAGGGAAAATAAAGATATGCAGTCAATATATGCAAAAATGATCATATCTGTCAATCACATGGCAACAGCTGTGTGTGCATCTATAAAATCATAAGATAATTTGATAAAAAAAAAATCCCAAATTTTTGCTTATTTCTCATTTGTTCAAAAAAGGTTTTTGCTTATTTTAAAAATAAGAAGTAATTTCTTTTTTCCCCTCCTGTTGGAACTGCCTTTTTTTTTTTTTTTTTTTTTGAGGTAAAGTTATAACTTTTATAACTTATTTGCAATAATTTTGTTTCTTTAACCTTTCAGATACGCGACTTTGCCATGGATGTATCTTGTATCCCGATTCTTCTCAAGTTCAGATATAGCTTTTATTTCATACATCTCCTTAAATTTTGTATTTGGCCTGTGTACCATGCTTGTAACTCTTTTACCTCGTTTGTTAGCTATAATTTCCAGAGTGCAGGTCAGTATAAACCCTTTGCTTTACATTACTTGTAAGATGTATTCACACACGTTCATGTGTGTATGTTTGTGTATGCATATGTATTTATACATATGCACAGACAAGAACTTTTCCAGTAGAAAAACATGTGCTTTAAAAATTTGTGATTTTTGTATCCTAGTGTATACTGTATTGCTTGTTGCCATCTTGAACTTTAACATGTTTATAACAAAAAACCCTCAAAACCAAACAAATAAAAAAAACCAAAAAAGCAAACCCAAACCAAACATGCTCTAATAATGGAAAAACACGTTAATTGAAACCTTGACATTTTCCAGACCATTAAGCTGTAATTGGAATATAATAGGAGCTGTTCTGGTCCATTAAATAGATTATATGCATTATAAAATGTGTTTGAATAATATTGACATGAGAGAGAAGCTGCATATTCGTAGGATCTGCAATGCACTGTATGAATAGTAATATGCATTTTCACTCCATGTATGTAATTTTCATTATTCATAATGGTAATTAAGCAATTTGATGGAAAAGACTTGGATTTAAGTTGGTAATTTAGAATTAATGGTATTCAAATATTAAAATTTTAAGGAAATAAAATGATCATGTTTTCTTACTATCTGTGAACCTCACTAAGATTAGAACCCTCTGGCCCTAGGCACTCTAAAATAAATGAACCTTGACCCAAAATAGTTCACAATATGCTCTTTCAAAATCAGTTCACCTTGACTGAGATTTGAATGCTGTATACAGCTTTGTGAGTGTGCTTAATATGCTGTTGGTGAAAACTAATTTTGTTTCCTTCCCCCTGTCTCCTGTTGACTCTTAATACAGAGTTTGCACAACATCTACAGTATCCTCAAATGGGTGTTCATCATATTCCCACAATTCTGCTTAGGCCAGGGCTTAATAGAACTTTCGTACAGTCAGATCAAGTTTGACCTGACCAGCAATTTTGGAATAGATTCATATGTGAGCCCCTTTGAGATCAATTTCCTGGGCTGGATTTTTGTGGAAATGACCTTGCAAGGAACACTATTCCTTCTTTTACGACTTTTTCTTCATTGGGATCTCCTCCAGAAACCAAGGTGTGTTACTATTTGTGTTCTGTCATAGTGGAAAATGACTATTTTTTAAAGAAAGGAGTGAATTATTTTGAACATCTGAACATAAATACTTCTGATAACATAGTGTACCTGAATTAGTGAAAACTGCAGAAAAAAATACAAGGTAGTTGCTATCGCCCTTGTATTCTGCTGAGATTTGAAGGATTTAACAGATTGCAAACAGAAAAATAAAGCAGAATTATCCAGAGTACATCGGTGTCCAATTTACCATGAGTTATTTGTTATCATCTTCTGTTTTAGGGGTCATTGTTCATCTAACAGCATGGTGATGCCTTCAGAAGATATTGATGTAGAAATGGAGAGGCAGCGACTCTTTGGTGGAAGAACTGGTAATGATATCCTCCTTCTGTACAACCTCAGGAAGTGTTATGGAGGTTTCAAGAAAAAGAACACAGCTGTGGAAAGCATAAACTTAGGAATACCAAGAGGAGAGGTAAAGAGGGTTTTTTTATTTTTTCTGTTCAGAAAATAACTCTTCATTCTGAGCTATTGTTCACACACACCCAGGATGTCTATAATCAATGATCTGTAGATAACAGCAGAGCAGTTTCAATTGTAGCAATTTCTGAAAATCAATAGCTGTATAAAAGCAGGAGCTCTAGTGGTGTTTAAGAAGCAACTGTTCACTTATTTGGGGGAGTTATACATTCATAAGAGTCTTAACTTTCCTTCTTGCTTATCTTTACTAAGTTATAGTTTTATAAGCTAACATAAAAAACAAGTAGGTAGCATAGCAGTTCAATGTCCAAACAGAATGCAAAATGTACCCAGCTCAATTGTAAACTGTGGACTGAATCCTGAATTTGGCAAATATCATCACAGTATATTTTAATATAGCTACTAGGAAGAAAATTAACTCTATCCCAGCCAAAACTAAGGCACAAAGTAGTAATATGCCATTTTAATCAACTGAAATTTAGCACAGAATATGGTAATTCTAAAGATTTCAGGATGACATTTACTTGGTTGTGTTGGTTGTTTTTTTTTTTTTTTTTTTCTCCATGATTTTAATGTGTTTAAGAATTGCAGATATTTATTTCAGAAATACCATTAAAAGGAAGACTTTTTGTGGTTGCTAATTGCAAATTCTAAGATATGAGATACTGGTGTATGGTAATCAGTCTAGGTCCAGTGATGTCCTGCCAGTTAGACACCAGTTGTTAGTTAACTGGGGTAACCAGGAGGATGTTATTGCTGTTTACAGCCCATTTGTCAATAAGAAGGTTCCTGAAACAAGTATTTTGAAAGTTATGAAGTGCTATATGTAGGCTTAATATAATCCTGTCCTAGCTTAAACATATATTCATTGCAGCTGGGGGCCTAAAATAACTGTTCAGAGTCAGTTTCTGTCTTGGCCGTTTGGTGTTCTTTCACTTGTACAGAGTGAAGCCACTCATGAGAAGCTCTATGGGCTGGAAGTCTAGGCCCTCAAATAGGACTTGAGATCCTCAGGTTCAAATCTAGAACTAACAACACTGATAAATAATGGGTTTAGTTACTGGGCAGGGTTTTAAGTGGAGGACTAGAATCCTAAATAAGTCACTTTTAGGAATTAGGGGGTAATCAAATGATTATATGTATGAGATTATTTTTGAAAACTGGTTTTCCATGGGAAATGGAATTTGCAGACACAATATATCTATATACAGTGTCTTACAGACTTATGATAAGAAATATGAAAAGGGGAGAAACTGTTGAAGAATTAATATTACTTATTTCTTTCAGCGTAGCAGACTGATTGCTCTTCCTCCCTTTTATTTTTTAATTTTTTTTAATTTTGATTTCTGCTAGTGTTTTGGACTCCTGGGAACCAATGGAGCTGGGAAAAGCACAACATTTAAGATGCTGACTGGAGATGTCATCCCATCTGCAGGGTGTGCTGTTATCAGGACTCCTACAGGGTAAATAACACAGGGTTTGATCAGAATAGTGCTAATTGATAATGCCAATGATCAAAGACTCGGTATGTCTTCAGTCCTTTTTACTGCACTCTATGGACATGTTTTGTTCCCTTTTAAATGTATATTGCTTTATTGCTGTTAAGTCCTTGCTGGAAAGCATTTTAGCATTGTTTAATTCTGTCTGACAGCTCTGTTAATTAAGAATAAACTTGTCTGGAAGCAAAAGAGTAGGCTTTAGGAAGCCTTAACATACAGCTTTTTTAAAATTGTAGCAAAAATCTTAGCACACAGTATGCCCAGATGCAGGACATATATCCCCCACATTAGTGCTGCACTGAAAGGTTTCCAGGCTTAGGCTGATGAGCAGTGGTTCAAGTGGATAATTTTAAAATGTTTTCTGACACTCATGTCATTCAAACTCATTAATTACTTGATCAATATGCTCTGTAAATATAAGAGGTAGTGTTGGTGATACTGAGTCTAATTTTGAAGTGAATAATGGACTTTCCGGGTTAGATGTAACCAACCTTTACCAATTATCCTAACAAAATTGGAGAGGAAGTAAATTCGTAGTTCTTAGAGATTTGCATTTAAATGTCAAAAATACCCTGACAACACTAATTAACAACCTGCATTATTGTGGTGCCAATACAGGTTATGGATTTTTATGTGTTTGAAGTGGTTGAATTGAGAGTAAAACCTATATCCCCAGGTTCTTAAAATTTATTACTAACTTGAGAAGGCAACCTCAAGCAAGAGCTTCAGTTACACAGTAGGTAAACTCGAGGAAATAAACAGCTTAAAGGGTGGGAGAAATGATTTATGTCATTCCTGACTTTTTTTACTTGCCTTATTTTGTCAGCTGCTGTTAAGCAGATTATGGTGTCCTTTGTTGTTCAATTACTGAAAATCACTAGGGGCCAAATGCGCTGACTCTTCCGTAGGTGATATTATAACCATAACAGGTCTAGAGAACCCCTCAACAGTTGAGGAATAAGTAAAGTTTCTCATCCCAGGGACTTTGAAGTGAATTGGTTTATATTTACACCTGGGATAAATGGAGGAAGGGGGATTATATGGTAAGAGGTCTTCTTTTATTATTCCAGTAGTGTGCTCAAAAGCCTGGTGTTCCTGGCATAGGAAGAGAGGAGAGACAGCTGAAGAAAGCAGCTGCTGGTCACAGCTGTCAACCATTTTCTGGTCAGCAGATCTAGATTTCTTTGCTTAAAATGTATGTCATGAAGCATCTTCCATTCAGACATTATTTCTGATAGTGATTCCTGATAAATAATTTGGGCAGCTTCTTACATGTAGATCACAAGTCTGTTGGGTTTGACTGAAAAGAATATAAATTTTGTCGTCTGTGATCCTGAAAGGACAAGGTACTATTAGCTGATGGATCCTTCCTGATGCATTCTTCAGGATCAAATAATAAAATGAGTATGCAAAATTATTATTATAAAAATTGAAGAACCTTACTTATGTAACTCCATTCAGAATATCCTTAATTCATAACAGTTCATGTTTCCTTACATAACTATGCTTCAATGTTCTTGGTTTCCAAAAAAATCCCAAACCCCAAAAACCCTCCAAAAATCCCCAGACAAAATCATATGTACATTTTCCTGATTGCTATTGTAATCAATTGCACTGAATTTAAAATTAAGTCAGAAGTGTCCCTGTGAGACAAGTGCACTGAAATCAGCCTTGAATTTTACAGGACAGCTTTTGCACCTTTGGACAACATAGGGACTAGAAATGGAAGATGAGCTTTTTAAAAAGCTCATGCTGAATTGTAAAGTAAAATTTTGGGAAGTTAAACCTAACACATCTTGGAAGTACATGGGATTATATAAAAAGAACCCCACACATTGATAATCAAGTTTTATTCAGGGAGCTCCTGTTAGATTCTCAAAGAAAAAAAGGAAAACGTACTTCTAAGTGGCAGCTGCTTTATTAACAGGGAAGAAGAGCAGATTCACAGCATCTTTAAGTACTTCTAAGAGATTTGTTGGCCTCTAGTTATTTTTTGAATGTTTAATACCTCAAAAAGGACCTTATTCCTAAGAATCCAAAAAAAAAAAAAAAGTGTTTTCGTAACAAAGCTTAGTAAAATGCATAAAATATAGATGTTATGGTGACAAGTTTTCAATACCAGTGAGATTCATAAAATGGGCTGTTATTCCACAAGAATATTTATTTAACACTAGAATCAGCTTTACCTATTCTTCAAATCCAGGTTTTCTGACATTCTTCTTGATGGAGGCATTCTTTTGGGGAAGGGAAGGCTTCTGATCTCTTTTTATTAAGCTTTTCCCTTTTTGATACGCTACAAATTAAATAGATATTTTAATTGTATTATTTGCCTAAACTTTGTGTTTTACCATCTACATGGCAAATACCCATTTGTAGTTTGTATAAGCTAGGCAGTCTACCAAAGACCCTTTTAATTCTCATATCCTTCTGCAGTAACCGTTTTTAGGCAACTTCTAACCTTTACAATCCCATTCTGATTGTAACTGTGATGTGGACAAGATAGTCCGGTAAGAGAAATAGTAGGAATTTATCACCAACCACATCCAGTCTTGTGAGGATAATAGAAAAGCTCCATTCATAGAGGACTTTACCTTTTTTATTATTCTGTGTACCTCATTAATTTTGCCATTATCAGTGACATGTCTGTCCAAATGAAACATAAAAATAATTATCATACAGAATGTTTCCATGTTAGGGACATTTACAACCCCAATATGAGAGTGCTAAAGTAAGAAGCAGCATTGAAACAGTTACTTTGGAAGTTGTGGAAATAAAACACTGAAGTACCAACAGTCCCTTTCATAAAAGACAGAAATATTAAAAACAGAAAGGAAGATTGCTAGACAGGAGACTATTTTAATAAAATTTGCTTACCTGTATTTATCAAGTATGGTCCTATAAGATATTAGGACGCTGTAACTGGCTTTAGAGCAACATCCATACAATGAGTTGTCAAGATTAAATATGTGCACTAGTGTCATGGTTTAGGCCCAGCCGTAAATCTGCCACAAAGTTGTTAGATCCCTGCCCCCCCCTTCTTCCCCTCTCTCCTGGACGGATACGGAGGAGAATCGAAAGAATGCAACTCCCACAGGTTGAGATAAGAACAGTTTAGTAACTAAGGTATAACACAAACCACTACTGCTACCACCAATAATAATAATGACAAGAGAAATACAAGCAAAGAGAATACAACCGCTCACCACCCACTGACAGATACCTAGCTGAACCCAGCAGTGATCTAGCCTTTCCAGGTGACTGCCCCCAGTTTATATACTGGGCATGACGTGTTGTGATGTGGAATACCTCTTTGGTCAGTTTGGGTCAGCTGTCCTGTCTCTGCTTCCTCCCCATTTCCCCTCCTCCCTGGCAGAGCATGAGGCTCAGAAAGTCCTTGGTCAGACTAAACATTACTGAGCAGTAACTAAAAACACTGGTGTTATCAGCGTTGTTTCCAGGCCGAAAGTCAAAAACACAGCACTGCACCAGCTACTAAGAAGGAGAAAAATGACTGCTACTGCTGAGCCCAGGACAATTAGTTAACTGTACGGTCTGCTTGACATTTAGAAGGGATATCTTTGTGTTCTCTTTAACACAGCAGTTCCTCTTTAAGAGTACAAATGAACTCAAATTAGCTTGTGCTTAGCTCTACTGATATAACCAGATTGCCACCACTGCATGAGCTGGCAAAATGAAAGATAGCGTGTAAAACTGTAAACATTTTTTTCTGTGATTTTTTTCTTTAAAATAGCTTGAAGAAGTAAGGTCTGTATTAAATGTGTACTAAAAAAAGATGACACTTAATAAAGTGGTAAAACAAAGGAAAACAAAGCAAGCCCTCATAGTCTTTGAATCTCCGTTGGGCTGATATATCAGCAGATATTGTATATCTGTTCCTTTATGTTTGTTTGTTTTTTGAGTGTACATTAGCCAGTCTTTGTATTCTTTCTCTTTCCGTATTTGTTTTTAAACCTTCTTCAGTAACTCTGTCATAAATCCTCCCTCAAATGAGTGTTGAAATCCTTCCAATCATCATGTCAAGATTAACGTAAAATAATGAATAATGTGTGCCTTTTTGGCACTCTGTATTTTGCAGTCTTTATTGCATACTCTGTACTCTTTACATACATTCTTTACTGAACACTATTCAGTAGTTTGCTGAATAGAGCTCACTTTAAGTTCATACTTATGCTAAAGCCCCTCTTGTTGTGGGGTGAATAGAAGAAGAAATAGATAAGCCGGTTGTCATTTTGTTCATAAATTGCCCAACTGGGGCTTGAAGCACTTGGCAATCATCTTCATGTAATTAATTTATTTCCCATGAATTTCCATCTTCCTTCTGCACAGACAGATTCCCCGTGACAGAAACCTCACATCCTGTTTTCATTAAGGGTCAGTCATCTCAGCTGTTGGGTTACAAAGTCATAGGACCAAAGAACTGCTCTCCAAAGAGGGGAAATTGAAATATGTCTTTATAGCTAGAATTTGGGCTCTTGATAGGTATGATATTTGGCTTGATAAATACTTAAGAACGTAATTCAAATAGCTTTACTTGAAAGGCAGAATAAATTTACATCAATACAATGGCTGAGATAGCTGTTGTTGCACTGTATATCTTTATAATAATTTTAATTGTAACTCTGCTATAGCTACATTAATTAAATTTTAACCTTGATTTTTTTATAATGTTAATTGAGCATTAGTATGCACTGAATTGAGTCTGTAGTTAAGAGTACAATAGAATGTCTAACTACTTTTACAATTTGTACATTTATATTTCGTTTTGACTAATTAAAATGGAATTCATCTTTTTACAGAAGCCATTGTAAGAACTGTATATATGACTGCCTTTATTTTAACTGCATGCAAATACTCCAGAAAAAGCACACAAAAGTGAAGCAAAGTGCATAGTGGAGTCAATAGTGAAAGAATTTTTCCATAAACAACCATAAGGCTGATATAAGTACTAAGTTGTCTCTGTAAACTTGAAACTGAGGTGTACTGTTGAAAATCAGCCCACTGCTACCTATAAGCTATGTTGCTGGTAACCACTGTAACAATAAGAACTGAATCTATCTCTGTAATAACCAATCTATCCTTCTGGAAACTACAGATCCAGTTCAGGTGGGAGAGGGCAATAGCTTTTGCCCAAGATCATTCTCTCTCGGCCCAGTGTTTTGGTTTCTTTTCAGTGCTAGCAGAGACTTTCTGACAGGAGTGCCTCATGCGGCCTAAATGTAGCTTTCAGGGCTGTAATCAGATTTCAAGTGTTTCTTTCAATGCACAAAAGAAATGGATTAATGTAAAAGGCCTTAAAATGATCAGTGGAGGAAAAACTTTGAATCAAAAATTTTTATTCACTCAAGGTTTAGTTTATTATCCCCAGTATCTTGCAAGTCTGGTAAGTTTCTTTCACTGATAGTACAAAGTTCTGCAAGATGAATCCACCAAAGTTAATGGAATCCTCCAGTATTGTTTGCTCCACAGTGTCTCACTGTATAAATAGAGACCAGAGCACTTAGAAAGCGATGGAATACAGTATCTTCCATGCTTCAAGTGCTAGACTGCTATTTTTCTTGAGGTTGCATTACATTTTATTGACCTTTTCTGAAAGAGTACTAGAAACGTAATTTCGCAACTTTAAAATTTTTTTCAATGTATAAAGTTTTATGGACATGTTCTGTTGGTTTCATCTGTTGCAGCTGCTCCATCTTAAAGGAAAAAATAAATAACATTCAGAAGTAATGACTGGGCACAACAATGTAGTCTAAAAGTGAAGTCATCACTAGCAAGGAGAAAACTTGTGTTCCATGTTAGTTCTATGTCTTAACTTTATCAGGGTACGAAACCAAAGTTACTAACACAATTTAAAGATAACATTTACTCAGTCTTTTTATACCGTGGACAAAAGGCTGAGAGAGATTGGGATATCTATTTATTTCACAGAACGGTTAAGGTTGGGACTACCTTAACCTAGAGGTCCCCTAGTCCAATGTCCCTAATCAAGCAGTGTCACCTAGAGTACATTGCTCAAGATTATTTCCAGACAGCTCTTGTGGAGCCTCCGTCCCTGGAGATATTCAACTTCTCTGGGCAACCTATTATAACATTCAGGCATCTTCATAATAAAGAAGCTCTTCCTCATGTTCAGGTTGAACTTCTTCTGCTTTAGTTTACGCCTGTCGCTTCTCATCTTATTGACTGGCACTACTGAGAGAAGTCTGTCCCCATCCCCTTGCCAGCCTCCCTCAGATGTATATATATACATTGTTCTTTCTCTCTTTGTTTGTAAAACAAGCTGGTTTTTTCTTCCTGCATGTCCTGGTTTTTATATGAATGACTTTATGGGAAATGCAAGCGTGATAATAAAAGTGCAAAAACAAAAAAAATTTTCTCTTGCTTGAGAAAAAAATATCAGCATTTTGCTGCATGCTAATCTATATTTCAGAAAATATTCAGCCCCCTATATTTCCAATTTAATTCTGATAATATCGTATATGAAGGTGTTTGTTGAGGGTGAAGAGGATTGTAATTCTTTTAATGAGTGGCATCAGAATTTTTTTAAAAAGGGAAAACATTTACAGTATATCATTAGAGAAAAGCATTTACAGGATATAATTTAGTGAAAAGGCTTTCTGGTATCATGCCATCACTACTTGAAATGTTCATTTAGACCTGTGAAAATGAAATCTGAAAGATTAACTGAATTTCAAGGAAAATCAGTTTCCAGAGATGAGGGCAGTTTTCTGTTTTAAGGTATGTAATATCACTAAAAATTTTTTCTTTCATCTATTCCTTCAGTATTCAGAAAAACCTTAGGATCTGGATAAACAAAACTGAAGGATAATCTCCAGCTTTTTAATTTTGAAATCTACTCAGTGATATTGCTGAGAATAGGCATTTTACTACACATACCAAAAATATCCAGAATCCCCCTATGTTTTGGGTTTTTTTGTTTGTTTTTTGTTTTGGTTTGGTTTAAGTTTTTTTGTTTGTTTGGTTTTTTTTTCTTCTGGTCAGTTTTTTTCTGCTTTGACAGAAACAGAGATGGAAAAAAAATAGGTCCATGAGTTCTTTAGTGAATACATTAGAATCTCTCTATTAATGGGAACTCTTTAAGTGTTCAAGGTCAGCAGTAATGAATGGAGTTGTAAGATAAGGACCAAATTGAGGAAGAATATTAAATGATCTATTCTCATTGTACTCTTCCTTTATGAAAGCTAAAGGTCAGTGAGTGGGATATTGTTCATCTAAGGCTGTGTGCCCTACTGGAGGCACAACGCTAAAGTTGTATCGGTACAACTAGGACTGGAGACACAGTGCTTTCATTTCCTGTCTAATATAGTTCTAGCTAAAGAACATTAGATGTCTGTTATTTTTTGCAGCCATGCATACTTATTTTTTGTTCTTCATGGTAGGGACTCAATCCAGACTAGACATTTCTATCCTGCTACAGGGCCAGCTTCAGGCTTCATGCTGTGTAAATGTTCCTGAAATTACCCCTGAGTGTGATTTGTTCTCTTGTGACTGAAGCTGGCATACTACCAAGAGCCCTGTCTCTTGTTTCTCCAAAGACAGCGGCTTCACTAAAAGGAAACCTTGTTATTATGCCTGAATATTCCTAGCAAAACAAACTTCAGACACATCTCTCTGTCTCTTCTGTACAGCAGAATCTAGATAGCATTTCACTGTGGGTAGTGTTTCACTATGTTAGTGTTTATTAAATAAGGAATCCACTACTTCTGACAAGTTACACAAAAAGAGCGACGTTAATAAATACATATTTTATGGTGAAGATAACCTTAAAAAAATCAATTTGATTTGATTTAGGTGTGTCTGGAGACTGAGTTGGTAAAATTCTGTATATATATTATTTCAAACAACCGGTTAGTGGACATAAATTACTGAGGAAGTACGTTTTGTTAACCCCTTTCCCCTAGCACCCATTTTCTTTTTTGCTAAGCCTTTGTCTAGAGAGATGTCTACAGGCAGTAAACTTCCTTGGCACCACCCAAACCTACAAAAATACTAAAATTTTATACCTTTGCCATTAAGAGCAGAGGACAACTCTAATTAGTCCCCAGCAGCGTTCATCATAATCATCATAACTTATCTTTTGATAGCATTAAAATATATTTTGATGCTGTGGTTGATTATGTAAAATGCAGAATTTGTGTTTTCTTTTTCTCTCCAGTCTCCTGAACCTTGTTAACAGGAGATACATATTTATATTTCCACTGGTACTGCTATTTGTAGATCCTGCACTTAATATATTTACTTTGTGTCTAAATGATTAATCGTATATTTAGTTCTCTTAACCAGAGACATAGAAAACCACTAAGCAGAAAACCATTCTGTTACCCAGAACCTTTTACAGCCCTTTTTCTTTCAAAGCTCAGATTTTTTATTAAGTATCTCAATTTTGACAGGTTTTTTCTGTACATGGAAATCAGCATCATTGAATGTGGAATTAGATGTTGGAATAAATAGGATAGTTTAGTGTCATTATGGGTAATGAGACACCCTTGCAATCAAGCTTGCTTCTTAGCAATGAATGTAATTTCAAGCAATGCTGTACAGACACAAAGTGATGGTCAAAATCTCTTAAATCAGGATCATTTTTTATTTTTCCTTGTATTGTCTTTTAATGTACTAGACTTTAATATTCTGCATTTTGTTTTACTCTTGTTGGTCAGAGAATGCATGCATACATATGTGTGCACACAGACACACAAACAATACACAGCAACATTTCCTTCTCTCTCAACTCGTATGCCTTCATTAATGAATGTGATGCAGGCAGTATAGTTTTGAAATATCTCCTCAGAGCATGGTCTACCAAAGAGGCAAGGGAGGAAAACCTGGTAAGAATTTAATTCTCACAGATCTGTCCTTCTGTGTTGATCTGCTCACCTTCATACAAATACTGTTAGTATAGTGGCAATTGGGGGTAGTGCTAATCTGGAAGGGACAAAAAACATATTCTGTGTTTGGGGTACTATGGTAAGTAATCACAGTGAAGAGATTCAAACTCCTTCACCTATGGAGTTTGAGGGCAAGTGGTTTTGCTTGGGAGACTCTCTAATCCCAAGGCTGAAACCCAGAGCTGTGTGTTTTTTAAACAATATTCAAGTTTTTACTTTTTCTTTAAACAGGTCTGAAATGGATATATTGTCTGCCAGCTCTGAAGGCATTCTCACTGGCTATTGTCCACAGCAAGATGCCTTGGATGAATTTTTAACGGGTTGGGAACATCTTTATTATTACTGCACACTGCGTGGAATACCAAAACATGATATCCATAAGGTACTTTCCCAGAACAGATTTTCAGGGGGAGCTGGAGCCAGGTTGCACTGTGGAGTTTATAAGACAATGGTACTTTTTTCTACATGAGGGAATATCTAATATTTCAACTTGGCAGCTTTAGTAATAAGATTTTTCATTGTTACTACTTTATTTAAGTGATAGGGGCTTTTTTCCCTGCCTGTTATGCCAGGTTCAAACCACAGTAATGTCACTGAGCATAGTAAAACAGCACTAATACAAATGATATATCAACTCTAAAGGAGTTTGTGAATGCGTCAACACCTTCATTATCACACTTGGAGAACTGGGAGGGAACACCACAGGTTTAAATCATGCACTTCTGAAAAACTCTTCTTCAGAGACGGGATGTGATGGAATTGAAAAATGTTGACTGATTATATAAATAAACCAAACATCTGAGTACTGAGGCAGCATTTGTCAACACACTACTAGTAAATGTCTTAAACATCACAAGATGCTGGCTGCCTTCAAACCACCTGCTAGAAGCAGTCCCTAAAGTATTCCAGCTACCATAGCAGGCCTGGGGTTGTCCAAGAAGAAGAGGACAAACCCATGTCAGAAAACGCTTTAAGAGCTTGCTATCACAGATGATGACAATATCTGGGAATGTCACTGAAAGGTTTTGAATTCACAGATACAGATGTAGCTGTGCTGACTAGCAGATAGTGTTCTTTTTCCGAAAATTTCGGAAAATTCCAAAATTTCAGTACCAAATGGATATAGTGTAAAATGTGGGGTTTTTTCTGTCTCTGCAGATGGAGGTTTCTCATCTGCTCCGGACTTGAGCAGCTCAGTCTCTTGTGCTTAATTGCATCTGTATTAACATGGGAATACCGGAGTGTGATATGAAAACATTATCTGTCATTCCTGCTGTATAATTAAGTTCCATGCAGTTATTATGGCTCTAGGATTGTTGTCAGAACCTCCAGAATGCCACCTGTGGCCTTTCTTTTTCTTTTTCCAGAAGCAAAACTGCATGTGACTGAAATGCCTGTTTTTAATACCTATCCAGCATTTTCCTGTCTATTGCCTTAGGGTCCGCCAAGTGGTTTACAGACAGCTGCTTGTCTGTATTTGAGAGGGCCACCTTCTGATTCTTTGCAGCTTTATTTCCTCAGCAGCTAGGTGCTGTTCCAGAAAAAGGCATGATTCCTGCAATAGGACATTGAGTATTCAGAGACTACTGCCATCATGCCCTAATGGTAGCATCAGGACGGGCAGCATTTTGAATTTTTCCTGTGTTAAGCTGATCATTTGGGTGTTTCTGGACGACAGACTGGGGAGAAATGAAAAATTCTTACTAGTCTTCACCCCTTCTCTTGGTCAGTGTCCTTCCTGGCTGGATTTTTGACTGACTGTTCGAACAGTACATTTCTTGCAGGCTGCTTAGAAAACATCATACAGTCTCTTGCTTAGTTGTTTGCTCTTTGTAACTCATCCATGATAGCAAAGTACTGAAAACTTGAATATGTTTCCCTTGCTCTAAAAGATACATATTAAGGGATAATTGTTATTGTATTAAATCCTTCAACTCTGATTACCTGTTTTCTCCATGAACTGACAGGTCCGCTCTAACAGCTGGGCTAAAAGCTTATCATGACTAACACCTGTCATAGCTCTGTAATAGACACAAAGGTGACAACACTTCTTCCAGAGCTTTGTAATCATTCAAAAGGATGCTGTTAAGTACCTATGTATCTCATAGATGTTATTGAATGCTTTTGGTCTTAAGTGTAATTTAAAACAGGAATCAAAATTTGATTGATTAATTATGCATCAGTGCTCTTAAAGCATTCTAAACATGATTTTTAAGCTTTTATTTGGTCTTTTTTTTCATTATCATAACAAAAGACAATATATTCTTGTAATGCATATGTCCAAATGGTACACCATGTATTATAAATGAAGCAGTTTCTAAGGCACCATAAGAATGGAAATTTCAGAAGTACCTGAATGACAGAAGTACATAGTTCTAATTAAGTTTTGTAAGACTTGCTTAACTCGCATACTTTGGGTCATATACATACAGTGTTACTGTCAGCAAGCTCACTCCAGACTATAAACTAAGCATATTCCCCATTTGTGAATAAGCTGAAGCACATAAACCCAGGCAGATGGTGATCCTCTGAGAGATATACAGTAGGATTGAGATTATGATGTAGGCTAAGAAGGACTTTCCCACAGTTAAAATAATTGCCTCAGCCTTGCTGGAGGACTTACTTTTATAACTGACTTGAATTGCCATGAAGGGTGTCTTTGAGTGAGAGACAAGTAGGGCTTTTACGAGTAGGGCTTTTAGTGCTGTGCTGCCTTTCTGACTCCTGGAGCCGCATACTCTTGGCTGTTGTTTTATTTTAGTACACATAGCTGTGAGAAAAAGCTGTTCAGGTGGCACTGGCAGACACCTTCTTATTGGTATTACCTCATCTGCAGGCAGCTGGAGACAGTAGCTTTGAGAAGTGTGAACTGATCTATGCATTACAGTGGACTCTTAATGCTTTAATCTTACACTCTCTGCAAGCCCTGTCAACACCAGGTAGTAGAGGAGAATGTGTTTGTGTGTGTGTGTGCACATGAATTCTGCTGTCATAACTTGATTTGTAACTCCTTCAAGTTAACTAGCCTCCAAGCAGCAACTGTTTTGAAGGATGAGGAGCAGGACTGGGAGCTATGCAGAACCTTAAGAATGGAGAGAGATCTGTAGCATGCTTACGGACCTGGATTTCAAATGAAAACTGCCCCATGCAGCACTGAGCTTTTCTCAGGTGCCTGGGAAGTTTTCCAGATTGCGGTAAGCATGACCATGCCAACAGATTTCTGTGCTGTGCCTGCAGGGTGTCCCTCTGCATGTGCATATGTAAATGAACACTACTGCAAATGCTGTCTCCTGTCTGTATTTGGTGAGAAGCCACAAAGGTAACCTGGCTTCCTATAGTTTATCTGTAGATAACATGAGAATAGCACGCTTTCTGAAATATCTGGCATGCATAAAATCCATTTCAAATCCAGAAGTGTTTAGGAATAATTGGTGTACATAAGAGCTTCCACTTTATGTTCAGAACCAGCTATTCTCCGGGCAATTAATAAGCAGCTACTGCCACGGCAGTTCTCTACACCATTTAGGGAACAGTTCCTCAAGTAGTATGGTAATTCACGTATGAGTTCTGTCTCAAGTGGATCAAATTGATTCTGTGTTATTTAGAGAGGAGTTATGTTACTGTGGTGCACTGAGAAAAGATAAATATTAATATTATTGATTATCCTGCACCTAAGATGATCTAGGTTTAGGCTTAGACTTTTGTTTTACAGCCAGCCTTCTGTGCCTCATTTTCACATTTGTGATATAGAGATTGTTTTTTCAGTTATCTTAATTTTTTGTCCGCATAGATTGCAGAGCAGACTTTGTTGCCATATGCTTGCAATCAGGGCATCAAAGGGCTCCTGCAAATAATAGTTAGTTACTCTGGTTTACCTTCATCAAAAACTGAAATGCAGCTATCTCAGAGGAAAATAAATATGTTTGTCAGTGGGCATTTCCAACTGTGGTACTGCTGTCAAGTGCTGAACAGCTGCTGTGTTTCAACTCAGAGATGGCTGGTGTCTGGAGAAAGTGTGCATTTTAGTTGCCTATAAAGAAAATAAGGCCTGGGAATGCTTTGGAATAGCATCTGTATGGAAATATAAGCTGTTATTGTTTCATTCCCTCTTGCTTATGATAAGTCATTACAAGCCTGCCTCTGAACATTTGCCAGGTGATTGTTTATGCTAACATGCACACACACATATATTCTACAGAGTAGGTTTTGATGTGGAAAGAAACATACATTCCCTTTGGTTTTTAATAAATTAGCAAGAAGGCAGGTTACTTACAGAATAAGTTGTTCCTAAAGTTACCTGTTGAAGCACTAACTTCAAGGATCAAATCCTTTGCTAGACAGATTCATCAGCAGCAGGAGTTAAGTGCCTGACATAAAGTTGAGTGCACTTAATGTTCCAAAACAGTAATTAACTGAATGGGAAAGGAGGAGAAAAATGGGTCATTTACTATCAATATTAAGCTTCATGTAATGTGCAGTTTTACTTTATTTCCCAAACCTGTTCTGAAAGGGTTTTTTGTTGCTGCAAAACTGTTAAAGTTGAGTTTTTGGGCTATTTAGACATAGTAATATAACATCATAGTCTTAATTCTTATATTTATTTCTTTAACAGATCATGTTTCAATATCTCAATGTGTTTCAAAAAACAGCATACAGCTTGCTAAAAATATGAAATATTAATGGATTAAAAATGGCATTTATGACTTTAATTGCATTAATACTTGCTTGTAACACAAGTTCCATCAGGGCTTTCATCTCAAAACAAGCTTTATTGGGCCTTCAGAGGCAACTTCTTGGATTGTCGGTATGGATTTCTCTTTACGTTAACTCTCCAAGAAGATTTTTGCACTGATTTTGGAATCTCATTGACTTCCTTACAGGATGCATTTATTCTTTGCATGCTTGCTGATTTTAGCAAGCATGCTAACAATTAGTGTGTGCTGTTTTATAACACTGAGGGCTAAAGAACTGGTTTTGCCTAAAAGTTTGACCATAAGTATACACTTTCCTAACGTAAGGAATCTACCAATTCTGAGTTTACTCAGAAGCAGAATGAATACTGCTTGGTGTGGAATTCATGAATGACTTATTTAGGATAATCATACTACACTTCGTTCACTTACACAGAACCTGACACTTTGCACAATTATTTTGGAAGTATATAGTTATTTTTCAGATGATTTTAGAATTCATCCTATGTTCATTATCATTTGTACTAAGTATGATACACATTTTCAGTCTTAGGTCAAATTTGCTTTGTGATTTGGTTTGGCTTGTTCAAAGTAAAAGTCACAGATGTCATACATTGTATTTTGTCAGAAATTATACAAAATTAATACAATGATAGATGCAGCCTTTCAAGTCAGGATAGACCTGCTACTGCATTTCTAGTCTTCTAATAGATTGAGCCTTTGCTAACTCCAAGTTTTTCTGGAAGGCACACTGTAAATTCTCTGTATCACTTAATTTCTTACTTGAATATTAATGGTAATTTTCAAAGAGAGTAGAAAATCATCAGCATTAGTGTATACGAAGTTACTATCACTCACTGCTTTTCAATGAGGTGGATGTGACTTGATTCCCTGGTGGATAAAGGACACCATGCCTAATTTAACCTTTACTCCTACAGATATTAACGTGTGTAAAAATTCAAGTTACCTTACTGCCTCTTCTAGAAGGAATGCAGTCTTTGAGGATTTGGGTTAGATTTTACAGGTTGAAGGGCTCATTCCAATGCCTATTCCAAAGCTAGGGGAACAAGTCCAGATTAATTTTGGGGAAAAGAACTTTTGCTGCTGATGTTCGAATTGACGAAAAAAAAGTAAATAATTTTAAGGAATATTGGAAAATAGGAAAATTCTTATCTGGTAGATGAAAAGCCGGTTATAATCTGGATTGGGTGGGGGGTGGGGGAGCAGAGGAGGCGAAGGAAAGAGTTTAAATAAATTATTACAGCCATGACTAGACATAAAACATCTTTAAGGTTCAAGTGCATACAACTATGTCTTTTCATTTGGCCTCAATATCACTAACTTGCTAAATAAATTAATGTATCTCCTCACTCTTCACTGCTGAAAGTAATTGAAACCAGACATAGAGCAGCATGATGAATATGAGAAGGAGGGAAAGAAGGTGCTTGTGTATATATCTCACATTCATTAAAGGAAGGAAACCATTATAATTGTAACTCTCTTGCATAAATGCGTATCTATTTGAAGATTTGTCACAAGCTCAATTCTGAATATTATTTGAAGTAGTTTAAGAGGATTTCATTTTTACTTTATAGTGTACTATGATACAAACCACAAGATACCACTGGTTATACAGATAAATGAAATTATAATGGAGATGTGCGGGCTCCTCAACAATATACCTAATATACAGTATTTGTAATTTCATTCTGCCAATTGTTTTGTTGTTTAGGTTGGATTAATGAAGGTGAGTCTGTTATTACTGGAAATCTATGGGATAGACATTAAAGAAAAAAGAAGAAAGTTGGAAATAATCACTTGAAAGAAGAATGAGCTCTATAGTTTGTACTACATATCACAGTTTCAGGTGTGAAATGTAGTCCTTTTTTCCTTATTGTTTAATAACTCTTCAAGCCTGTTGTAGTTTGCAATAGGCGTTAAATTTGGTGTACAAAATAGATGACACATTTTTTCACTTTCTGGTCTTAATTTTTTACAAGCTTTTCTGTGCAATTCTCTGCATATTGCTGGTGGATCTGTAGGAGGATAATCCTGTTGTCACTAACATGCATGCTTTCCCAGTGGCAGTAAAGGCAAGTCAGTTTAGTAGAGTAGATAAACCGCCTCCGATATGCTTTAGAGTTGTTCACATTACAGGCTGTTTTGGTTTGAAAGCTACATTTTAGAATAAAGTTTAGATGCTTGACCATTTCTAAAGCCACAGAATATTTGAATCTGCAGCACTTTTACTGATATACAGCAATAGTGTCTAAATGAAAGTAAGCCACTGTGAATTAACTCTGAAAGAGAAGAGATCTTGAACTTTTCAATGTAAAATTACCTGCTTGTGGTTGTTGATTAAAAATAAAAAAAGCTCCAAACCTCCCTGGATTGAATGCATTCAGAGCAATATTTATGAATTGCACCTTTTGTCTGAGAACATGCATTGCTGTCAGGTTATACATTAAGGTACACTGAACAAAAGTGACTATTAATACCAGTGCTAGAATCCACACTAGAATACTGCAGATTCTTACCACTGCAGAATTGTACTTGCTTATAGAGAACCTGCTCACAGTGGTGTCTCTTATTTTTATATGTAGCACTGAAAAATCTTGCAAAAGGGTCACAAATATCTTGATCATTTCCTAAGGATTTTGCATAAAACCGTCTTATTAAAATTATTTTGCTTATAGAAGTTTATTTGAAATGGATACTGAATATTAATTCACAATATTGTTTCTTGATTTTCTTTTTATTGGATTTTCTGAATTAACTGGAGACTGTCTGTCTGATCTGACTAATCCTTCCAGTCCTTCCTTGCTTTTATCTGAAGGCAGTGCAGAGGGAACAAAATGCACCATACTGCTGGGGATGTTCTAGCAGTTCATCTCAGGCACCAGAGCATCATGGAACTATTCGTTTTACAAGAATCATCCAGCTGTGGTACATACAGGTTCAAGATGTAATGGCTGTATTACAAATTTGATCATCCCTTGGTGACACAGCCACCCAGCATCATGCCACTAAACACCTGCTGCTTTGCAGGGTGCATCTGGCAGTGGCAAGTAGAAAAGTCAGTGCTATGCCCCTTGTGTTTTTCCATGAGGTCTCCCTGGATGGTCCAACAGTGATAGTTGTTAGAGGTGAAGCAAAGTTCTTGCTCTTTTAAAATTCACCAGTTTCTGAAGGGACCTTGTACATTAAGGCTGTATCTGACAGGTAAGGAAGAAAGGCCATAGAGGACAGCATGACTGTTGTCTCCAGCTGTGCTGATGTGCTGGTCCAACTTACTCAGATTGCACATATGTTTTTAAGCTTGCAACCAAACCAGATAGGGTCAGCTTAACTCTTCTCAGTTATTAGAAAAGAGTATTAATTGAACCCTAGGTTACCTTTTTGTCTTTAATAAACACTAAATTCTTGACCTGTGAATTGCTTTCCTGCCCTTTCCATTTTTTTTTTTGTGTGTGGCTGATGTAGAATTTTGTCTCTGAATTTTCAGTCACTAAGATGCTTGATCAAATAAATACCAGAGAATGAGGTGAAATGGGAACATTATAGATCATTGACCCATCAACATAAAATGAACACAAATGAATGTTACAAGCAGTGATAAACCAAACTTTTCTATATAAGAAAATCTTTATTCTTTGTGGAGAGCTAAGGGGTCCTGGAGCAGCTTTTTCTATGTGTCTGAGATACAAAAGTAGTAGTATGCAGCAAATAGGGGTAAATAACTGAGCAACATGTGCATTTGCTTAATATGCATGAACAGAATGTTCTTTCTATGTAAGCACAAATGCTACCTAATTTGGCTCATCTTTACTGGCTTTTAAATTTCTAAAACACAGGTTGCAGAGGACCTTGTTAAAAGGTTGCACCTTAATGCCCATGCTGATCAACTGGTGAGAACATACAGTGCTGGCACAAAGAGGAAGCTCTCTACTGCTCTGGCTTTAGTTGGTAAACCCCAAATACTTTTACTGGTGAGTAAAGGTAATACTGTGCCTATGGTAAACTGTTTACATTCAATTTTGTTTTATTGTATGTTGCTCTGAAGAAAATCAGGTAGTTTCGTGGTCAGTCAAGTAATTGATACACTGATGTACAAGTGTCCTGCTGTATGAAAACTTCTTATTTTGTTCTCCAGCACTCACAAAAATAAAATATCTTTCCTTTTATTTATTCTTTTCTTTAAGATAGTTGGGTTAGCATGGAAAATAAAAAAAAGGCCCAATGCTTAAATGGGGATGTAATTTTTGTTTAAGATTTCCTTATGTACAAGAAGAGGAAAAAAATTAAATCTAAAATATATTAATGCTTTATGTATTCTCTAATTCATATATTACATGATAAAAATTTATATGGACAATTCTGCTGGCTTCCTTGAGAAGTAGATTCTTCTCTTAACTAGCAATTTGGAGCTAGTGTTATTAATGCCTGAACCATCTTTCTCAAGATATTCATATTCCTTGCTTCTTCATGGTTCTTACATTTTTGTTGGATTCACAAACCACACAATCAAACTAATACTTCTGAATGATATTAATTTGAATTATTTATCACATGTTGTTTTGGTGCTTGCATCCAACTCCTCATTTCGGCCTGAAACTGGCCTTTCTAGTTCAAACAATGCCTTTTGTAATGAAGATCAGGGAATTACAAAGCTTTGGGAACTGCATCATTATGACACCAGTTCTCTTTATTGTCACTGCCTATTGTTTCACTAGAGAATATTGAATACCCACTTCTTAAGCCTTGGCTGCGAAACCATAAACCCATTCAATAGCGGAACAAACCTTTCAGAACTGTCAGAGGGAGGGAATCTTGCTTCCCAGAGCTGGAGGGGAAACCAGTGCTTCCAGTAATAGATCTCAGGCCAAGTAGAACCAGATAAAACTGGTGTTCTTATGGTGTTCATGTTTCAGAAGATCAGACACATTTTGTTGCTTCTAATTTCCTACTACTGCCTCGCCTCTGAGCTGAATTATTTTATTTACACTTTATGCTCAAACTGACCCTAGTTCAGTTAGTAAAAGGAGGAGAAAATCTTAAGTCAGTGCTATTTCCTGATCTTAGAAAATGCTTCAGCTGTCTTTTAATGTCTTTATGACAGCATGCTACTGAAAGTACCCATTTTCACTTACTTCTTGCTGCAGGGCACAGACTATTGCATATGTAATGACAAGAGGAAAGAAAAATACCTAAACATGTCAAATGCTTTAAAACATTTGGCTGGCTTTAGAAAGCTAGCAGAATTTGAAGCAGTTATTCAGTATTTTAAAAGTCTTTCTTTTTTTTTCTTTGTCTGAAAGCAGACACTAATATAAACCCCTGAATCTGCTTCTAGATTGAATCCAGAATCATAGCTATTAATTTGGGGAATAGTGTGAGTTGCTTTATTTCTATTGGTTTTTGTTAGCTAGCCACAAATGATAGGAAACTGAACTGAATTCTTTTCCAACTCTGCCATTGGTAGCTAAGTACCAAAATCAGCCTCAAACTGGATGTTTCATTTGCTTTGTTTCTCGGTAAATTTGCTTTCAGTTTTCAGCTGTGTTTTTTGCTGCAAATACATTGGTCAAAGTCTATACCACCCCAATAGGTGCTGACACCCCTCATAAAATTCCATAGTGTAAAAAGCAACTGGAAGAGTTTCCTTCTTCGTAGTTTTGTAGTAACAGAGACTGCCTTTTGACAATTGGATAGCATTCCTCCTGCTTCCAAGAATAGATGTAGTCAAAAGTTGATTTAGTGAGGACAGCAGGTTTAGATAGGAAAGGGAAAGGTAATTTTGGTAGCTGCACTTCTTCATGAAAACCATAGAATCATAGAATGGTTTGGGTTGGAAAGGACCTTAAGATCATCTAGTTCCAACCCACCTGCCAGGGGCAGGGACACCTCCCACTAAACCAGGTCACCCAAGGCTCTGTCCAGCCTGG
This sequence comes from Ara ararauna, assembly GCA_028858755.1. NCBI lineage: Eukaryota > Metazoa > Chordata > Aves > Psittaciformes > Psittacidae > Ara > Ara ararauna. The sequence continues at coordinate 74,154,930 of CM054377.1, read as the reverse complement.
CCTTGAACACTGCCAGGGATGGTGCATTCACCACTACTTTGGGCAGCCTGTTCCAGTGCCTCACCACCCTTACAATCAAAAACTTCTTCCTTATATCCAACTGAACTTCCCCTGTTTAAGCTTGAACCCATTGCCCCTTGTCCTATCACTACAGTCCCTGATGAAGAGTCCTTCCCCAGAATCCTTATAGGCCCCCTTCAGATACTGGAAAGCTACTATGAGGCCTCCACACAGCCTTCTCTTCTCCAGACTGAACAGCCCTAACTTTCTCAGCCTATCTTCATATGGGAGGTGCTTCAGCCCCATGATCATCCTCATGGCCCTATCCCATCTGAGTGGGAGATTGGTTTGCCAGGTGGTTTGCATTGGGCAGCACTGACTGGGTTGTTGTTTAACCTTGTGGCTTCTCCCCACTGTCAGTGAGAGTTCCTCGCAAAGGGGCTCTGGAAGTAACTACTGAAGGATGTCATATCCAAACATACTCTCCACATCTTGCTATGGGATGGGCAGCACAAGCAGCTGGGAGTTACAGGATTTCTCCACTTGCTTGCGCTCATGGCAGGTGTGCATGTAGGGGAGAAAAAGACACCAAATCCCCCCAGAAAGTGAGGAAAAACACCCGCAAGTCTCTCCTATTAAAAGCCCTATGTATATGATTAAACATGTATATATTTCTAAATAATATTATAACATAATCTATAAACATTATATATATAAATTTCTTAAATAAAATGTATCTTCTATAAATTTAGAAATTAAAGTTTTATATGTTAAAGCAAAAAGCTAATCAAATGTCTTTTAAGTGACCACCTGAAAATGTAGCTTTTTAATAGAAAAATATATAATGTTATTGTGAGCTTTGTTAATACTTCAAGCTGGGCTGGAGCTGCGGTTATGTTTTTCCTATGCTGCCATATTGGTATTTAAATTTTTCCTGTAGGATGAGCCCAGCTCTGGGATGGATCCCTGCTCTAAACGCTACCTTTGGAAAACGATCCTGAAGGAAGTTCAGGATGGCTGTGCAGCTGTACTGACATCCCACAGGTAAGATCCTTATCTTAGCAGTCAGTGTATTCCTGTTCTCTCTTCACTTGCACTCAACTGGGAGCAAAAGTTCTGAAAGCATACTTATGCAGGTGTGAAATGCCTGGGTAAGCAGATATGTCTTGGTATTTTAAGTTAATTTCTTTGGCTTGTGAAAATTGGACGCGTGCAAATCCTAAATATTTTCTATGTTTAATTTTCAAGGATTTGAATGTGGCTCAGAAAAAATGACGCAATGAATTCTTCCTTTTCTATGTTCTTTCTATTCCATGTTGCGGTGACTCTTGCTTGAACACCAGGTTATCCTTTTGCAGCTGCTCACTTTAACAATCTTTACAAATGGAGGTGGGAGTGAAAAACCCTCAGCTGATTGTATTAAGAATGCTGTTATGCATTAGTGTATGAAAAGAGTATGCTATGGCATCCCATAGATACACGTCTCATCTATTTTCTGTATGCAGTTGTAGAAATGGTAAGAGTGACCCCCTACACTTAGAAGAGACTATCTGTGTTAAATATCTTGTCAATTCTCTGGTATGGTCATTGGTATATCAATTTAATAGAGAAAACATCAATTTTGTTTTGTAACATCTATAGTAAAATGGAATAAATTAAATGTTCCCTTGGGGAATATAGTGTCGTACGTATAATTACATATAAAATGGTTTTAAATGAGAGAGAGATTATGAAAATATGCCCGGAGAGGAAAGAATTCATTAGTAAAAACAGCAATGTAATATTTTGGCCAAATGAGTGAGCTAGTAAGTGTTTAGGGAATGCAAGTTACACACTGTGAATTAAGTTAAGTGATGTTCAGGAAACGGTGTTCAGTCCAGATCAAGAACACTTAGTTGTCAAAGACAAGTTAAGCAGAAAAGGGCTGTGATCTCATTACTAATATACTGTAAACAAACAAATAAAATCCATAAAAATGTTCCTAATTACTCATTTAGCTCCACAGATGAATGACTTGCAACAGTTATTAGTACAGTGATAGTGTGCACATTTCATTTCTAATTAATGAGACATTGTTGTGCCAGGTTGGAGGAAGCAGAAATTATTTTATACTATTTGTATTATTTGCTGAAGGCCATTTGAGACTTGAGATCCTTTTAAAAGCTACTTGTATGAGTAAAGGATTAAGTGAATATTCATGCATATCAGCAAATAAGCACATAAGATATAGAGAGGGTTTCCTGTGTAAAAAAACCCAGGTTTTAGGTTTTTTTGTTGTATTTACGTAATTTTTTGAGAAAAGGCTTCACTTTTGTTTGGAAAATGGGAGGCAGAAGTGAGGTCTTACTAACTAACAATACAGGCCTAAATTAATGTTATTTTGGCACAGCTGGGGAGTTTTATGCCAAAGGGAGCATCAGGAGTTACTGCATCTTAAACAGACTTGGCTAACTTCCTGACATGTGGGAAGATGTGTTAGCAAGCCCTCTCCCCATCACTCTCAAATATCATGGTTTGGCCATTCTCACCATATCCCTGTCCTATTTTAAGGAAGTTGTTCCTAGGAGGGTACTTAATTGCCATGCTTGTTCAGCAAGAACACTTGAATTTCAACTGGCACATGGCTGAGATGCACAAGACAACTCCTGTTCAGCTGTCTCAGAGGAGTTGGGAAGCGCAGGCAGGGAATTGCAGGAATAACAAATAACTTTTACTCCTCTTTGAGATGATAGATATATCCTGACTGATGTCCTGTGTCTAAAGAGATGCTTAGGAAGAACTGCTCATTCTATATAATATGTAGAATGACAGCCCATCTGCCCTAAGCTTTGTAAGTCAAAGTTGTTATTTATCATCTGCAGCATTTGCATCTAACAGGATCCTGCTTTTCTATTCAGCTGTGTTTGCATAAATTCTGTTTGGGTTGCAGTGTTTTGCATCTTCTTCTGGGATCAGACTAAGGGTAACTACTTTTTAAAGGTATGTGCTATGCAAGTGGCAAGCTAAGCAAGCTTACTTCATCCTTCTCCCTCTATCCTGTAGCTCAGAATAACCACAAACAGATATTACAGGGAATAATAGAGTTCCCGGCTCTCACACTCAGTTGTGTTTCTGAGACTGCTTATCACGCATTTGCCTGTGGTGATAAAACCTTGTATTGTGGCCAGCATTTCCAATTAGTTCTGGACTAAAATCATAAATTCCATTTCAGGCCTCTCTTCTAGCTGCCATGTGTTAACAACTTTTGGTATGTACTGAATAAGGATTACAATTTGGACTGTTGTTTTTAAAGTCAATGGTTTCATGTTCCCATTTTTGCAGCTGTACATATTCCTTCCATTTTAATAAAAGCTAGGTATAAATAACATTGTTTGCTTTCACTATTATAATTTCCTTTTTTTTTTTTTTTCCACTTTATTTTGTAGTATGGAAGAATGTGAAGCCCTCTGCACACGTCTTGCTATTATGGTCAATGGAAGTTTCAAGTGCCTTGGTTCTCCCCAGCACATTAAAAACAGGTATTATTTGTCAACATCAAACCTTCTGCAGCTATGTTCAATTTAAGAGCTGACTAGACACTTTAATAGTTCCAAGGCATAAATACTTATGAATGCTAAACACATATTTCTTTTCCTGCCATAAACTGAAGTTAAAAAAGAGCCAATTAGGATATCTTAGCAAGCTAAATTGACATATGGCATTGCTAAAATGCTTTGTAGTCTGCACTGGTAATTGAAAAAGACAGATCTGTATCTAAAATGAATCACTTCTGGACTCAACCTGTGAAAATATGCTGTGACAATTCAACATGTTGAGATGAAATACACTTCGGTTCCTTGAGAGGATCTTTTAACAGGAAGAAGAGCTTTTAACAGGTCAGAAGCCAGTAAGACAAAGTACTTTGAACCATCTCTGTTTTCTGTCAATTTCACTGGCAATTGCAGATATTTATGCTATGTTTTCTGCATCCTTTTCCTGGTGTGCATGAACCTCTCTTCTGCTTGAACTCTGTTCATGAATTAGTTTAATATCTGTTAATGAGGATGCTTATTTAGAGGATGGGCTCAAACCACCATAAAGGAAACAAGACCAGAAGCTGTGGGAGAAGTTGCTGCAACTTCTAGCTATAACACTTACATTCAGTAATAAGTAGAATTTTATGACACCCAGACAGTCAGCTGTGTAAAATTATACAGCTCATTTGCAAGCAGTGATGCTCCACTACTTTATACTAGCTCAGCATTTAGCGCTCTTTAAGTGCAGACAATGTAAACAAGCTCTACAGAAATGTTTTGGAACTGCTGTCTGCCACAGTTATAGGACAGAAGTTATTTGTGTCTCAGACAACTTCTTGTCCCTTGAGGCCACTTTTGGCTTTCTGTCCTCCCCCTTGGGTAGAACTTCAGGCTCTTGTTTTGCAGATGCATTAGGATGACAGGCCCGATTCACATTTACTTTAATAAGCTCTCTCCTTCCAAGGGTTGTTTGTTTTTTTTGTTTTGTTTTGTTTTGTTTTGATTTTTTTTTTTTTTTTTAATCAAGACAAACTTTCAGCTAGGGATCTTACAAACTGGATGGTAAAAAAAAAAAAATTGAAGTCTGCAGGTATATTTTAGATTGTTCTGTGTGATCATAGCCTTCTTTTCATGTTTGGGTACATTTCAGGGAGTAGTTGCTTCAGTTTCTGGAGGCTTGATAAGTCAATCGCTCTTCAACAGTTTCTGCTTCTTTTGTATCTAGCTTTTTACCTTTGCCATCTTGTCTCTTATTCACAAGTTTCATAGCACAGAGTGGCCTGTTGCCCCACACACTGGAGTGCTTTAGCTGATGTGCACACATCCTTTGCTCCTTTCTGTCCTGGCTTCAGACACTTTTGCAGTAAGACATAGTTATCTGTAGAGGACAATGCAGACCTTGGACAACTGAAACTGCTTTTTGAAGATGTGCGTGTCCCCTAGTAAGGAAAATGGTATTTCTTAGGCAAACTTGAGAAGATAAAGTTAGCTGGGATAAATGTGCGTCTCCCTTTCTTATGTTTCAGATCCTCTGGAGTGAGTATGCATCTCTGTCTTCTTAGCTTGAGCCTTGAGAAGATAAAATCAGACATTCCAAATAGGCTACCTTCGAGTTTATCTTCCCAATGACTTTGTCAATATCTTGCCTTTCCTGATCTTTTCTTTAGCAGCATCTTTTTATCTACCTTCTTGGGAAGCAAGATATTGTAAGCATATTCATAAGTATGCACCATACTCATAAAGATAGGATAGTTATTTCTCAATTTGCTACACTGTCTCTGTAGACATACCTGCTTCAGATCACACTAAGCAAATCAGTGCAGAAGAATAAGCTATATAACATGCTGGAAATGTCTTCCAATTAATTCTGAAGATATCAAGACATTCATAGGTCAGCCATTCAAGAATCAAGGCTGCATGAGGATCTCTCTTAAATTCTCCAAAGCAAGGTCATGCTAAAAATATTTGGCAGTCATATTCATAGCAATTATTTGTTTAAAATCATTGTAAAGTGAAAAAAAAAAAAAAACAAAAAAACAGCACACCTTCTCTCTGTTAAGAATATTTCATACTATCAGCAGTTTCGTGTTCCTTGTATTGCCATGACAGTTCTTTAATGTAGGTCAGTGACATTCATGTGGGATAATATGTACACTGGATATCAATATTGCTGAGGCTTTCCATAGAAACTGTGTAGCTGAAGCTGCACTAAGATTTTTAATTTAAGGCAGGACCAAAATCCTTTTACTCTTAACTTATTGATTGATTTGGTCACCAAATTTTCCACATTTATTGTTCAGGAAACTATTGATTTTTTCTAAAACTTTAGAAACTTTTATTAGGAGAAAATAGCTTTATCAAAATAGCTTTATCAAAAGATTTAATGGATTTAATTAAAATCATGTAGTTGTCTGAATTTGCTCTGTCTGCATAATTTATTTTTTTGTTTCTGGGAGCAAAAGCCATGGTAGAGAACACAGTGTTAAAACTTCATGTACACATAGCTGATGAGGTTGGTTGGTTGGTTGGTTGGTTAGTTGGTTTGTTTTATTTTAAATTAAGAATCTAGCATACAGTAAAGACATTTCTGTGCTTTCTTTGGAAAAATTTGACAAGTGCTGGGGAGCATCCAAACACTGTTCCTGTTACTCCTGTTATTTTGTTGCTCACTTGAATTTCTAAACTTCCCTCCAATATTTGCCAATACAGTACTCTAACATAAGCTCCAGGTTCACACAACTAATAAATAAAGTAATTCTTAGTAGGTTAAGAAAGCCAGTACCTCTGTGTAACACATGTTCCAAACTATTTTGAAGACGATTTCCGGATAACCTGCCATGTTTGTTATGGATGACTTCTGCATCTACATGAAATGTGAAAGGAGGAGAGAAGCAGAATTCTTTTATTTACTACTCCAAAGAAAACCATTGAAATAATTAAGCTTTAAATTATTTTAATATTTTAATTTTCTCACTTTCTGCTCTACCTATGAACATTGTGAAAAACTTCCAGGACTTGAAAAAGTGTTGAGTTACTCCTTCCTTTCCATTTTCCTCTCCTCTCTATGACTTAATATCCCTATCATTCTTGCTGCAATACAGAGAAAAACATTGTTCCTTTGAAAGTGAGAGACCATAAGGGTTTCTAAATCACTATTAGGTAACTAAAGTCATCAGAAGAATACTATCTTTAGCAGCCATCTCCATTGATACAGTCACTAGCCAGTTCTAGTTTTCAGTGTTTTCCTGCAATTAGCACTGTCTAGTGTATTTGTCCCTGGCACCATCTCACAGTAAAAACCCCACCAACTTGCATTTTGTTTAGCAAAACTGTTCCATGAAGCAATGTGAGTGAAAGAACGCATAAGCAAAACTGACTTTGCTACATCTGATTTAATCTAAATTACTTGTACTGTAAATTTTTTTTGATGATGCTTTTGTGTTGAAGGCGTGTGAATTAATTAAGCCAGTAATATGCATATTTGTAATAACAGGCAAGAATGGTACTAGAATAGATTAATGGGGGCCATATTTGGAGATTATTGTGGGGTTTGTTAGATTTTACACCTCTTTCTTTTTTTGTTTTTAATTTCCCTTATAAGCAGCTCTTGATATCCTCTAGTCTGTCTTCAATTTATTTCTACAAATCAAACTGAACAAATATTTTAAAATCAAGTGCAAGTAATCTGATCTATCTTTGAAGACTGGAAGAAGGAAAGAAATTCAAACACTCTATGAATGCTTAAACCAAAGAAAACTTTCATATAGCATTTATTTATGATAGAATGAGTCCTGTATTGTTAGAACTAGCAGCGGGAACATATTTTGATATTACATGTGATCGCATTGGCATGTCTTAAGATTTTTTTTTTTTCTTCCTTTAAATGTAGCTACATACACTAAAAAGACATTATTTCTTCCCTGCCTGACAATTCTGTCTGTCTTGATGGAAATCCTCAGAATTGCTTTATTTGCTTGTCCTTTGATACCATTCCAGCCTGTAAAGTCTAGATTATGATCACCTATTTGATGGATCTGTGATGAAGGCTTAATGGGTCTTCCTTGGGGCCCTGTTAAATTTGATTTTTTGCTGTGGTGGAAAGTTTCAAGGATTCAGCTTTCTCTCTCACTTATGCTTTCAGCCCTTGGCAGATGTGAAAGACCGTAATCTTGGACTGAATACAGCTTTGTCAGATGGTACAAAATTTTGCAATGAAGGGTATGGGTGAGCTCCAGAAAGATACTAATGTGAAACACTAAAGCTTCATAGGGATATAAAAAGTAACAAAGCTTCTAATGTGTGAGACTTGATTCATTTTCCAGCTCCTGTGTAAGTCTCTTACAAAATGTTCATCCAAAAATGTCTTCTCGCTACAAATGTGGGTGTTTGGGTTTCAGCTCCCAGTCTCCCAGCTGTTGAGCCCTGACTATATTTATCTCTGTACAAACAGATTTAAAGTGCTATCAAATGTTTTTTAGGAGAATAATACATGTTGGACTTCTTTAGAAAGGTCTTTTGTTGCAGGTGCCAAATTTCTGAATAACGCCAAGAAAGGTGTTAGCTGGAAAGAATGAACTGAAGGGCAATTTCCAAAAAAGTTTGAAGAATGAACTGAAGGGCAGTTTCCAAAAAGTGTGCATCTTAGTTCTGGATATAGTTTGTATGAGATAGATGTGTTAGTAGTTGTGCCTGTTAAAATTTCAGAAGACTCCTGCCAACTGAGTCAATTGCTTGAAATTGTGAATGGATTGCATTTAAGTGCTCTCTCCAGTATTCTCCATTATACTTAATGTTTTTTTAAAAATTCACAGAAGCATTTCCATGTTAGATACAGCTGGCCAGTTCTCTGGGAACAACAGTTTGAATACTATCCTTCATTCTATGACCATCTGGACAGACTTCTCATAACAGAAAAACTCATACCAATTTGTCAAGTTCTGGGCACACATCAAGTCTTTTATCAAATTTTATCAGAAAGCCATCTGATTAAATTAGCTAACAATTAATCCATTTGTTATAGCAGAGGCAGAATAGAAAATGTGTTGGGAAATGTTGTGGTTTAAGACTAACTCACGCTGTCTCTCTCTCTCACTCACTTCCCCCTCTTTCTTCCCCCCACTCCCGGAGGGATGGGAAGGAGAATTGAAAAGAATGCGACTCCCACAGGTTGAGATAAGAACAGTTTAGTAACTAAAGTATAACACAAATCACTACTGCTACCACCAATAATAATAATGACAAGGCAAATACAAGGAAAGAATACAATTCTCACCACCTAATACCAAGCCCGACCACACAGTGCACCCCCCCACCCTTCCGGGTCTCTGCTCTCTGCTTTTACATCCTGGGCATGATGTGCTGTGGTATGGAATAACCTCTTTGGTCAGTCTGGGTCAGGTGTCCTGTCTCTGCTTCCTCCCGGCTTCCCCTCCTCCCTGGCACAGCATGAAACTCAGAAAGTCCTTGGCCAGATCAAAACATCACTAAGCAGTAACCAAAACACTGGTGTTATCAGCACTGTTCCCAGGCTGAAAGTCAAAAACACAGCGCTGCACCAGCTACCAAGAAGGAGAAAAATGACTGCTACTACTGAACCCATGACAGCAAGCTATTTACACTTTGTTATTTTTTTAAAGATTGCTTGAGAATATTTTATTGCTTTTCTCAAACTCACACATTTAGATTTCTTAAGTGGAAAACAGAGGAGTATGTCTGAAGATCTCATAAATATTTAAGCCTCCAGTGGGCACAGTGTTATGCTAACAGATATAGTCACAGTAAGTTTCTTACATGCCATAAAATATAGAAATGAATATAATTTTTATTCGTGTCGACTAGAAAGCAAACTCCTTTGGAACATGAAGAATATATCAAGGGAGTGGATGTGTATTCGTGTAATATAGGTATTAGTTTATCTTCCCAGAGGAAAATTTGAAGAGAAGAGTTCTTACTGCTTTAAAAGCACACAGATCGAGAGTTCAGAAATGAGCAATATCTTTGCACTGTTATAAAACTTTGTGCAACAATTATTCAGCCCTATTGTGAGTGTACATTAGTTTGCTCTTCTTTTTGGCAATTTTATAGTGTGTTTTCCACAGGACACTGTATTACATCTGTGTACATGTTCATTCAATGACCAGCAGCTAATTTAATAAAGACTTCATATTCTCCTCTTTGCCCAGTATGTGATCTCTGTACTGTTTTTACTAGACACTTTTCAAACCTGTCTCTAAATACAGTATTTTCAACATTCATTGGAGTAGTTCTTCATAAATATCAACATTCAGGTTTTCCACAATATTTCTGGGAATCTGTGTTTACGGTAATTATTCCCATTTTATGGGAGAGTAACTGAAGCATGGTGCTAAAGTTAAAAGATTTTAACTTTAAAATACACTGAGCAGTGTATGGCTAAATATTTCCTGTTTGTTTAACACTTCATTCAAAGTGCAATGTCTCTTACCTTCCCCTGTACCTGTGGATGTTTCTGAAAATACTGTGAATGACTTCTGCAAAAAGGAGCCCCAGGTCTCAAGGTGGGCTCTTAGCAAGACAGATAGGAAAGCAGTAGTAAAAATTATACCTGAGTTACCGCAGGTCACACAGGTGTACTGGGCTGGAAAGGCAGGATTCTGATTCCCAGGGACACACCAGAACCATAAAGCACTTTCTTTCCATTTCTCATCAACCTGCTATCTTCTTTGCAACATTTTCCAGATGTTGCAGCAAATAAAGCCACTTGTCTTAGCACATACCTCTGTATAAGGCATTTGTTACAGGAATATCCTGAAAAGATACTATGTTATGATGTAATTAAAGCTTATTACATAATGCAAATATACCAGTGGTTTAAATTTTAATTTCACAGCTGGTCTCCATTCTAGCACTTGAGAATTTGACCTTGAAGTGTTAATAAGGTCCTTTTAATAGGTGCGTTAGTGTGTAATATCCCGATTCTTATTTTTTTAAGAGACTCACTTGAAAAACAGTATGCCAGAAAACAGGGACAGCAACACAATGATAATGTTACTTCCTCCCACTTTTTTCACTGTTGAGGCCAAGAAGGTACTTTGAAGAAGCAGTTTTTGTTCCTTGTAGGCTGCACCATCAGCCTTGCCCAGAATTATAGTGCTGCTGTTCCTGTATCTCTGGGAATGTAATGTATAAATAATACAAGAGTATCAGATCTCTGATACTTGCCTATATGAGCAGTCATACAAGATCATATACAGACAGATTTTGTGTACATGTGTATAATCCATTAGCAAGATTTTGTGAGGGATTTGCCATATATTTGGAAATCACACTTAAGCTCAAAGATGTCTGTGTTTGGACAGCAAGGCAAAGTTGTATCCTGAATTGCTCATAACCTAAGGCTGTCACTGTTACAGCAATGTGCATGTTAAATACTGAAATTAACTTTAGATGGCTTGATATGAAGGCCCGGAGTGTGTGCGAACAAATAGTGCATGTACAATACACTTGAACAAGTGTTACTTATTTTAATAACTGTTGTCATGTTTCTATTGTTATCCTGGAAAAATCATAATCAATTAAAAAATGATGAAACAATATCTATGAGTAGTATATAAAAGAAAGTTTTTATAATTTATTTATGTCTGCATCTAATTATATTTTTATCGGTTCAGTAACACTGATATTGTTCTGAATAATTGCAGAAGGATTTTACATTTTGCAGTGACAGTTTATTCTCATTTGATTTTAGCTTTTTAAAAACAGACCAACAAAGCAACTATTTCAAATTTAATAACATTTTTTCCTTCCTAGTTATTGTCTTTATCTCCCACTTAATAGATGAAAAAAATCTATTGGGTGATTTAAAATTATCTTAAACTGTGATTTGTTTGATTTGTTTTAATCATTTTATTTCATTTTTTTCAATGTTTTTCAAAGTAATTTATTCTCAGTGTTGTTTAGGTTTTGTTCTCCTTGTAAATTGTAGTTGTTTCTAGGGCTGTAAGGAGAATGACCTGAATCTGTATGCCATGCTCCTGTAATTGTACTGGAATAACTAAGTTAGCTTGCCTAGATGAGACTTATTTACTTAGGGAAAGTAGAACCATATCTGTCTACAAATAAATGTAAACCAAAGCAGAGGGGCAAACAGCAGTGCAACAAATCATTCCTCCTCTTTGATTATGGCATATATTCTAAAAAAGATGCACTTCCTTGCAGACATTAAGTGTCAATGTTCTCTTTAATATTTTTTATTTTGTTCTCCAATAATGTCATTTTGAAGTAATCTTTTGATCAATCAGACTAGTGCCTACGTAAAGTATACACTTTATCTTTCTGCCAGTAAACTTGCTGGGAGCTGTGTACATATATATAGCACAATATTTTTTTGTGTGTATATATATATATATATATATATCTCACAACATTCTCCAGGAAATGAAATCTTTGATGAGTGGAATAAAAGCATATGGATGATTAGATGCTTTTCTTATTCATCAGGGTTTAGGAAATAGAGCCATGTTCTTGATTTCCTGAGGTTATGCTCAGCAGTTTTGACTGAGGTAGAAATGACATGGTAAATGGGCTTTGGGAAGAGCGTGATTCCATGGAGTGGTCATTCTGGGCTCTGCTGTAAGAACAGTGGTTTCTAGGTTTTGTTTTGTTCATCCGCAGACTTACTTTTTCACCCTTCACAGATAACAGGATTTAATTGGTCAAGCTTCAGAAAAACACTTGGTTAGTATTTCTAGGGACCCCCTGTGAGAAGCCAAGTGTAGGTTCAGCTGTGTCTCCATGAGACACTGTGTTTCAGCAATTACTCTTCTTGTCCCTATTCCAATCTCTTGACCAGGATCTCTAAGGAATGGGCAGAAAGGAGCACTGAGAAGTTACTATTACTTGATCTGTCTTAAGTAGCAACTCCTCTACTTGGTATTTATGAGAATTCTCAGCCTCTGGGCAGCTAAATTCACTTCCATTCCCATTGCAAGGCTAGAATGAGAACCAGGAAAGCAACTTCCTCATCAGTGTAGATACGGCTACATTTTATTCTTGTGTGCGACTGCAGCTTGCATAAACACCTATCTGATGTAGTTTTGTATCATCTGTCTTTGTACTGCTGGCTGTGTGGCTGTGAAACTGTATTACGGGCTGCAAAAACCCTGAGAACTGAGGAGCCATTTGGGTGATTAGCGGCAGCTGACCTCTTCTCTGTGATATTTACACTGAAACAACAGTGAGGTCAGATCAAAGACCTGCCTAGCACAATATCCTCTCTTTGACAGTGGCCAGGAGGGAAAAGTACAGGAACAAGATAAGCACATGAAATTACTTTTCCACGTTACTTAGCCACCCTTTGGCAATTTGTTGCTTAGAGGCTTCCTAACCAGAGGTGATCTTAGTGGATTGCCACCTCCCTCCAATGAACCTCTCTAATTTCTTATTCAACTCATGTCATGTTCTCACATCCAGCACATCCTGTGTCAATAAGTTGTACAGTTTTCTTATGTGCTGTAAGGAAAATTGCTTCCTCTTACCAATTTTGCATTGCATTTCTTATAATTTAATTTCCTACACCCTGTTCTTGCACGAGAATTATAGGAGTGAGGAATCATTCGCCAGTTACATTCCTTAGCTCAGTCATGATTTTGGCCTCTGTAAAAACATCTTTCTACCACCTCAGTGTCTTTCTTCGATTTTAATCTATTTTGCAATTTCTGATATGGAATTCCTTGTTGCCATTTTATGTTCCTTTTGTTCCCTTGTTATCTAGCTGAACTGCTCAGCTTGCTTGAGAGCCTGTGTAATTAAAGGTGTGGAGCTCTTGGATGTGTTTTGTAGTCCAAGCTAAACTCATGCTTCTGCAGCTGATGCTGTTGTTAATGCTCAAGTTAATTAGTTTACAATCAGTCTGGGAATTTATATTTTATTTTCAGTCTCATGGTTGCATTTTAGTGGGTAAAGCACTCAATAAGTAATACTTTCAGAACCACTAATGAGGTGAAAGTCAAGTGTGAACAACTAGTTTGAGGGAGAAGAGGAAGGATAGAGAGGAAAAATACATTTTGTTGGAATATGTGGTTTTGTGTGTGTGTATACACACGTAGAAATGCAGGTGTTGTTAAAATACTGTGGTGGAAATGAGCAGTGGAAAATATCTTTGTTGAATAGCTTTGAAGAGATGGTTCTTTTCTAGCAGATGGCTACTGAGCAGGTGTGCTGGCTCAACTTGTGCCATTTTAATGGTAATGTTTCCCTCCTTAGGTCTTGAACTGTCAGGCGCTAAAGGTTTGATCCTAAAAGTGCTAATCAAACCAGATTGTGCTTTTCTCTGTAATTCCACTTTGGGATTCTGAAGTAATTATATCGTCTGAGTCAGAGAGGAAAACAGAGTGAAAAAAATGATCAACTCAATTTCCATTGCCTTAGTGTGCTCTTGAAAGCAGCTTCCTGATTATAACAAGGGGAAACGCTTATTGCTGTTCTGTTATTGTTACTCTATATGGGAAGCTCTTATACTAAAATAAATTATAAAATCAAGGTATAGAAGCATCATGACTTGTCAAAAGAAAAAAATCTTTTAAAGTTTTCTATTTGTATCATGCTGGTGTTTATGCCATTCACAATTTAGATTAAATCCAAGTTGCACAGACTCCTCTGTCTTTGCTAATTAGAATTTTGATTCATTTTCTTTGGAAACTTCATTGCATGCAACAATTTCATTTTATGAGATTGTTGAGCATCTCCATAAGCCAGCATTTTTCAAACCGTAACTCAATGGTGACTGCATAGAGATGCCAAAAACCTGATCAGAATCAATCTCTTTTAAAATGTTGCCTCAGGTTGGCTGTCAACTAAACTGAATACCCTTGTTAACTATATCTATCTTTGTAACATCTTTTTTCATTGCCACACGTATTGTTTCAGGGGTGATGCTATGCATTGAAAACATTTAATTAGGGATATATTATGTTTTAGTAAATCACTCCAAAGCAAATCAGCCAGCCATTGCTTTGGATTCCACCTTATTCTGTGTCTTTTTGGTGTAACAGCACTGTTCATCTGTCAGGTCACACTTCCTTGTGTATATTTTGTACCCTGTGGTTTGCACCCAGTAGGATTTTATTCATATAATGTCCTTCAGGAACCAACAAACAGGACCCCACATCAGGAACATTTCTTCTTACTCCATTTCAAGCAGTTCAGAGGTTGCATTTGACTTCAATAAGAAAAAATAAATAAAAAAATCCAACACCAAAGACCAGAAAACCCTAAAATAATTGATTTGAAATGGGGCAGAAACTGCCACTGTCATACCTAAAGTGTAGCAGCTATTGTTTTATTCTACATAAAGAAATAGGATTTTTGCCTGAGAAGATCCTTGGAAATTATATTTTGAATTCATGTGAAATTCTTAATAGAATAAAATCTGTAATCTAGAATTTTTGATTTTGGAAAATTGCCCTGCTCTGAAACCAGTGAAGACTTTATTGTTTTATTCTAGCAGAGGTTCTGATCCAATGTAAAGTAAAAGGTAAAGGTGTTACATTGCTATACATGTATTATCGATGAGGAACATATGGTGCTTCATGTGAAGTATTTGGTGGGAGTCACTCAGGCAGCGGTTAAACTGGATATATGTCTCAGAATAGTCCTTTCCAATTTTTATTACATTTTGATTGAAATTCTGTAGACATTTTTTCTGTATTGGAAAAGGCAGCATCATAGAGCGTGCTGTGATATGTACTTCTGCT
Source organism: Ara ararauna (assembly GCA_028858755.1). Lineage (NCBI taxonomy): Eukaryota > Metazoa > Chordata > Aves > Psittaciformes > Psittacidae > Ara > Ara ararauna. The sequence goes on along the minus strand of CM054377.1, from coordinate 74,139,683 downwards.
TTGATCACATGAAAATGTGCTTCACTCCTGTCAGATCCGATTAACCCAGCTTCTTCCCTGAATCACAAGCTGTACACAGAAAAGACACAGGAGAGGTGGATACTCGAGTGAGAGAGGATAGACATGCACAGGATAGACACTAGAAACCAGATAAATGAAGTAAAAGAATTGTGGAGCTGGAGAGTGAAGAAAAGGAAGTAATGATGGAGTGAAGGATGGAGGAGTGGTGGTCTGCGGGAAGTCAGAGGAAGTGGTGGGTTTCTGAGAGGATGTGGGCTCTGCTGTCTGAGCTCCCTATCCCTCTACCGGATCTGCCTTTCCATTGCTTACCAGCAACAGGGAACAGCGTCAACAGAAGAAAGCTCTTCTGACATGGCTTCTGGAATTAACCAAGGAGTTGAACCCAGAGATAAAGACATGCAAAGGAGGGCTGAGAGGGGAGAGGTGCTGCAGCAACCTCCTGTTACCCTGTTTCTCTGCTGAGCTCTGTCCTTGGACCTTGCTCTGGGAACAGATGCAGCCTAACTTCCACTGCTTAAGCAATGTGCATAAGAATATGGTTGCCATTTCAGTGTTTATGGGCTTATTGCAATTTCTTCAACTAAATATTAGCAGTGAGTAAATGTAATAAAAAGTAATGTGTTGGTTAGATTGCCTGTACTTAACTTTTATCACATGTATATTGAGAAAGTGAAGTTCATTTCCTAAATTATTTCAAGAGAGATTGTGTGGCCATAGAGCTAAAGAAAATTCATTAACTTTGCCATCTCCCTAAATACTCCTGTACTTGTCTTTTCTTATCTGTAAAACACAGTTTTACTCACATTGCTGAAATATGCATATGAATGTGCAGATTTGTTAAAGGATTTGAAAAATAGAGCTATGCCCGTTTTTCTTATGAGAAAAGTAAAAGGATTGTGTTTTCTTCAGTATTTGTAATCTTCACAGTATTTTGTTAACTATTCAAAACAATATAGTGAAACAGTTTAGATAACATAAGTTCAGGTACATTAGATAGTGAAAAATCCTGTAGTAATTAAAACATAAGCATAACATATTTTTGTTGCTGTTTTGTTATCATTAATTTTAAAACTTTCTCATTGAAATTTTATTGTTCAATAGTGTAATATTGGAATCATAGTGATAATACAGTAGGTATAAATGACATTACTTGACATAATCATAGGAAAATCAATCAAAGCTAATGTTCTTCCTGTCTTCATAGTGTAGACAAATGGTTTTATGTTTCTGTGTATTGCTCTCAGGTTTGGAGATGGTTATTCTGTCAAGGTTTGGCTTACTAAAGATATAAGCTATCAAAGAATGATTTTGGACTGTCTACAGCTGTATTTTCCTGGAACACAATTTAAGGTACAGTTAAAACTCCTCATCATAGTAATATTTCTGTGGTAGGATTAAGTATGGGCTAGTAAGAACAATATATACACATTTGATATGTTGATCTTTTTAGAATATTTATATATGAGTATTTATTTTCCAATTAAGCAAATCTGAAAAATATGACTTGTGATATAGATTGAAGCAACTCAAACAGTCATGTAGGTAATGTAAACAGGCCCTTTCTCTGAGTTAAAATTTCCTTTTGTTTTTTTTCTTGATGAAGCTGAACTCATATATGTGGTCTCCTGAAGTGTGAGTGCAGTGTGGTCACTGACTATTTGATTGCTCTCTCATAAGAAATTATGATGAAATTATCCTCAGGTGATAACTTTCAGTCTTTGTTGAGAGTGTTTTATTTGATAGGAAGCCTTAAAAAAGACCTATGGTAATTATACTCCAAGAAGAACTCTCAAAGGCCTTTAATTATTTTGGTTTGGTTTTTTACTTTATCCATGTTTAGAAAAAAAAAAAAACAGGTAAAACTATGACTACCTTAGTTACAAACCTATTTTATAGAATCATAGATTGTTTTGGATTGGAAAGGACCATAGAGATCATAGAACCATAGAATCATAGAATAGTTAGGGTTGGAAAGGACCTTAAGATCATCTTGTTCCAACCCCCCTGCCAGGGGCAGGGACGTCTCACACTAAACCAGGTCACCCAAGGCTATGTCCAATCCAGCCTTGAACACCGCCAGCGATGGAGCACCCACAACTTCCCTGGGCAACCCATTCCAGTGCCTCATCACCCTTACAGGAAAGAATTTCTTCCTCATATCCAATCTAAACTTCCCCTGTTTAAGTTTGAACCTGTTACCCCTTGTCCTATCACTACAGTTCTTCAGGAAAAATCCCTCCCCAGCATCCCTATAGGCCCCCTTTAGATGCTAGAAGGCTGCTATGAGGTCTCCACGCAGCCTTCTCTTCTCCAGGCTGAACAGCCCCAACTTTCTCATCCTGTCTTCATACGGGAGGTGCTCCAGTCCCCTGATCATCTTTGTGGTGATCACTTAGTTCCTACCCTCCTCCCATGGCCAGGGACACCTTCCACTAGACCAGGTTGATCAAAGCTCTATACAGCCTGGCCTTAAGCACTGCCAGGGATGCGGCAGCCACAACTTCCCTGGGCAGCTCGTTCCGGTGCCTCATCACTCTGACAGTAAAGAATTACTTCCTTGTGTCTAATCTAAATCTCCCCTCTTTCAATTTAAAGATATTCCCCTTGTCCTATCACTGTATGCCCTTGTAAAAAGTCCCTCTCCAGCTTTCTTGCAAGCCCCCTTTAAGTACTAGAAGGCTGCTTTATGGTCTGCCCAGGGACTTCTCTTTTTGAGACTGAACAACCCATGTTCTTTCAGCATGTCTTCGTAGGAAAGGTGCATATACACTGATTGTGTATGTCTGTAAGTGTGTGTTTGCTCAACCTTTACCCAGACTGCATTGTAACAGGACTAGTCTGTTAGATTAAAAGCCCATAGAATAAAACTGTCCTAAACTAATACAATCTTTTAATGAGATTAAAAAAATGTTATCTCAGAACATACACAAAATGTGTGCCCTATGAACATTTCTTTGTAGTAAAGCAATTTAGGCAAAATATATTCTTTCTTAAAAGCTCATATTGTCTATGTTAATCTGCAATGAGTGCTTATTGAAGCTAGACTGGTTATAAGCAGATGTAACTTCATCACAATGTGCATTCATTTTTTCCTGATTTTACCATTTTTTCTTGTTTTAAAGGGGCAGCATCTTAATCTGCTTGAGTACCATGTACCACAAAACCAGGGATGCTTGGCAGAGCTCTTCAGTGTGCTAGAGAATCATAAAACATTTATGCAAATCGAACACTACTCCATCAGCCAAACTACATTAGAGCAGGTATATATTTTTTTTTATTATTTTCTTTTATGTCTAAACATGCTGTTTATCTTAAGTATTGTTGTAATGGAATACTATATCATTTGCTGGGTTACCCAAATGTAAGAGATAGACCATCATTTTCAGGCCATCTCAGGTCTACACAGTAATTTCATGAACCCTGCTGCTTTTACAGTGGAGCATCGCAGTAAGCCAGATATCTGTACTGTGTGCAAACATAATCAGTGCTTAGATGCATCCCAGTCTGTGCGGGAAGAGAATGTGGGACTGTGAACTGTCACCTCCACTGTTAGAAAGTTGGAATCTTACCAGCGTCTTTGAAAATGGTGAACCGGTCTCTGTAAATTGCAGTAAACCTTAGATTTACAGGATATTTTCCTTTGAGAGTTTTCTTTTGATCATGCTGCACATGAGAGAACAGTAGAAATGTACAAGCAGACAGAAGAGATCACACTAGCAGAGGCTGTAAAATCCTATTTGGGCAAAAGGAAGAATAGACCTCTTGGAAAGGATGGTATTCCTGTGTAGAAGTGCTATGTTACAGCATCTTCATATGCAACTTCTTACGTAGTCTACAAACTGAGTCACATCTAGTCAAAATATTAATTCTCTAAGATAGATGGTGTGAGCTTAATTCTTTTTCCCTTGTGCAAATCATTAATTAATCATTCTGATCTGTACTGATCTATTAACTGCTTGTGAATGATCTGTTCACTGAATGCCTGACTATAAGGTAATTTCAGCCTGTTGATTATTCAGGGCATTATTCACTCAATCTTACTTCCTCTCCACTATTCAAGGTGATTCACAATCACCTCAGTCTCACCTACCATTATTTCCTCTCGCTGCGTAAGGGAGTGACAGTTTTAAAAAGGAAAATAGTTCTTCTGAATAACAAATACCTTATAATTCATCCTGGTTTTTACATCTGAATATGATCATTTGAATCAAGAAAAAACATCTTTCCCTCTACACTCCTTGCTGTCAGATAAACAGTTGTATGATTAAAAAGCTAACAAGGCTTTCTGTAGTAAGATCTGTTAAAAAAACCAACAAACTAAGGAGTCACATCTGTTGTTGAATCGTTGCTGTACATATTCAAAAGTATACATTCACCTTAAAATATCTGGGCCCTCAACTGTGATGGTTATTGGTAGAAACAGCAGGCTTAAGTTCCTTAGGTGTGTTATTTCAAAGCAAATTAAAACAACTGTTTCCCACTAACTTGTGCAGCAAGAAAATATAATTTTCATGCATAAGTTAGTAGCTCATTTTACCATTATTTTTATAATTCATCAACCACTGTGATAGCTGGAGAGTTGAAGGGGGATAATTTCTAGAGTTTGCAAAACATATCTCTAGAGGGGTTCCCTCAATATAAACTGTTAATTTTTGTGTCACAAAATCTTAGGAAATTTACTGAAAATTATCATCAGCTTGGCTCCAAAGATTCAGTTCAAATGCTGTATTTTGAAAGTCCTGCTCTTTTTCATATCTTACAGGTATTCATTAATTTTGCTACACAACAGCAAAGAGACTCACATTCTTCACAAGAATCTCCTGTTGTTCATCGTGACCACCTGCCAGTCTAGGCTTAGAACAGGACACAGCTTCAGCAGCATATACGTGTGTGTATATGTATATATATGCACATTTCACATGTAATAAGTTTTCAGCTGTCAACAGTTTCTGTATAACAAACCAATAGTAGAAGCAGAGATGAGTTTGAATCTGTAGGCCAGAAGGAATGCTGTCAGTTCCCAGTAAACATGAAACTGGTCACAAGCAGACCAAAAATCAACTTTTTAATTAACTGGAATTTTATAATATAAAGGTCTCAGTAATGCAGCTTTGTGTAAAAGAAAAAAAAGAGTGATCTGAAATGTTGAAATGCCACAGTGTATAGTAGATTGTTGTTGTGGTGACTCTACATTCATTTGGCTATAGTGATCTCTTGCATGCGCACTTAATATTCAACTTTTACATGGCAAGGCAAGAAAAACCCAATAAAAGATAGCAATAGCTAGGCTATCACCCAATATTTATATTTAATAGCACAAAATGAAATTCTTTTGACTTCTGTATTAATTCAGTTCTGTGTTGCGACAAGTTAAATTAGTCTTTTTATTGTATAAATGAGGGGCTATGTAAGGTTTTATGTTAAAGAGGTGATTAGTGTACTAGTTTGCCTCCCAGTTGTCTTAAGTAAGTTTAACAAGGTTCCATAAATCATACCTGACAATGAGTATTACCTTTTACTTGCAGGTTGCTGCTGGGAGAATTCTCAAGTATCTTTTTATGACCTATTTTGATTTTATTTTTTTGTTTCTTATTTTTCCCCAAAGAATGTCAAAATATTTTTTGATGGGCATAGTAAAAGAAAATAAGATACACATTCAGACACTGAGAAATTAACTTTTCAATAAATGTATATTATGCTGCTAGATACTTCAGACAAAGCCATGTCACATCCTTCAGCCTATACACACGTAGAAGTGAACATTCAATTCCTTGTGTATTGAGGTGGGAAAAAAAAGTACAAAACCATTTTTGAGCAAACCTCTGCCTCTTCTAATGAAAGTCTTTGGGGCTGCTGTGAAAAGTAGTGGATGCCACTTTTATTGGACTGTCTTGTCTGATTGGTAGTTGAAATTGCAGAAATGGTGACCTAGAATTGTGTTGCTGCAATATAATACTGGGGGGTGGGCAGGGGAAGGGGAAATGTACTTTGAGATGGAAAAACTCTATTTTAAATAGAAAATTTTGTAGTGCTGCTGCTCTAATTTGCTGCTGTACAATGATGAAATATTAAAAAAGATATTTGTGTTTTAGTCTTTGCAAGCTGACTTACAAGACTGTTTATTGAGGCTTGATTTGTTGGTGTGTTTTTGGCCCATTATGGTTTTTGAAAGTCAGAATTCAGGTTACTTATTTCTATAAAGGTGAAATTAAATCCTGGAACAATAATAAAAAATAAGATTAATATAATAATAATAATAATAATAAAAGACTTACAGACTTGGTCTGCATGTACATAAGAACAAGAGTGAGTTTATGAAACTGCTCTATTAAAATGGTTTGGTACATTCAGTTTGTGCATAATATCAGAACTCAGCCATGCTCCTGTCCTGGGTTCAGCTGTAGCAGTCCTCAAGATCCAAAGTACTGAAGAGCCATTAAAACCCCAACAATCACCCTCCTGGTAGAAATGCCATGGCACAATGATATTACCATGTTTAAGGTGAAACAAGTATCCTTAATTTCTGCACAAGGCTGGGAGTGGAAAGTTTCTAAGGTCCCCAGTCAGAACAGAAAAAGGTGAATCTTACAAAACAGTGTGAAACAAGTAGTGGAGGTGAAAGAAAAAGAAGACAGACACAGGAAATTTGGCCAGAAACAGGGGTATGCTGTTGTAAGTGTCCTGCTTAATTTCAGGATCTCAGGGTGGAAGAAACTGAATGTACAAGACACGGTCAAGCATCTTTGAGTCATAATTTGAAACTACTCAACAGAACGTTTCTGTAGCTCTTATTCAGATGAAAAATAAGAGAAGGGAATGTATGGCAAGAACATGTATAGCGGGTGCTTCTTTTTTGCTTTTTTCTTTTTCTGTTTGTATGCCTAGATCTGTAAAATGGTGACATTATGACTGACTGTTTTTCTTTTGGTTTCAACTTGTTTTTATAAACCAGTATCTCTACTTCAAATATCACAAGTCCTTGAAAAAAAAAGGAAATGCACACAAGGATATTTAGAAGATAAATTTGGGAAAGGAGATAGTTCCAGTTCTCAGGGTATAAGGCAGCTGAGCCAGAAGGTCCCATTTGTATGAAATTGTGACAAGAGTGCTTATTCCTGCTTAGGAAGTGTGCTGGGGAGTTGAATTAATAAAAGTCCTGCAGCTTGCTTAGACCAAAGGAAGCAAAGAAGTGTACGAGACTCACTGTGGTGAGACTGAAAAAGAGTACCTTAGCTAAATGACTAGCTAGGGGAGCTTTTCCAAGGTTTGGCTGTGTAACACTAATTAAATGTCATTTTTTTCTGATTAAAAAGTGAAAGATTATGCTAGTTTAATAGATGAGTACAGTAAATAAAGATTACTTCAGATTGATGATTGAGTAAATTCAGTTAACAGTGCTTTTCTTTTTTAAAATTGCTTCATATGCATCTCAGGAGACCAAATTTAATTCAGGTAAGTAGCAAACAATGCTTGTCTGCCAGTCCTTTGTGGCTGATGAAGATCAAAATCTAATTGCATTCCAGTGTCCTGGGTTCTGTCTCAGAGGATATTTTCCCTCTCCTTGACTTGCTGCATTGCTGATTTTGAAGACCTTTCTTTTTTTTTATTCTTTAAAAAAATAAATTCCTAAACTATGAGTCTGGCCAGAAAAGGACATTTTTATGTAAATGATGAAAGAGTCCATGAATTCATTAATAATGCAGAAATATCTTTTCTTCTAACACCTCTGGATTTTGAACAAAAGACATCTGAGGATTTTAAACAATAACTTCACTTGTGAGATTTTTGTTAGGAAAGCTTCATGTTATTTCTACAGGAAATCTCTCTTACTGTGAATATCTGCCCTTCAATTTGAATAAAAACCTAGAAGTAAGCTCAAAATTAGGAAATCAACTACATATCTGAAATGCTCAGCACTGAAACTGGGGAGGTGATTTTCATATTTTTAAGCTACTGTTCCACTTAAGTTGAAAGGACGAGCTCCTGCCAAACATAGAGCAGGTTGGTTCAGGCCCTACTTGAGTTTTCGTACAATTACAGAATGAGGTGGGCAAAAATAATCTGTAGGTCTTAACATTAGGCAAAAGTACCACAAATTTAGTGGGGGTAGAGGGGTGGTGGTAGTAGTGTATAGGATGGCAGACTCATGAATTTTCATTTTGAATCTGGCTATGTATTAAATTTCTGTATAGATTTTTGTCCTGAAAAGAAAGAACTTATTTCTTTGGTTTTGTTCAGCCATGCCCAAAGATGACATATTTCCCCTGGCATTATGGAAGAATGTGTGATGTGATTTCCAGCAGAGAAACTGGGCACCTTTTGAGCTTGTTTGTCCTTGCGAAATTTGAATCACTGGGGTCTGAAATCTCAAAAATTAGGGAGTTGAATCTCACTCTTGCTGGAAATGCTCAATTCCTAGATCAGTCAAAACCAAATTTAGGTAAGAATATTACTTTCCTGGTCTTTTTCTAGCTGGTAGTAAAGCTGACACTTTCTTTGATTCAGTTTATTGTGATTTAACCTTTTTATGTCAGCACTTTCAATTTTTCTTTCTAAAGAATAGAGATCAAAGCTAGCAGTGCAAAGGTCTTGCTTTAAGTGTCTGAGAGCTGACTAGGTCAGACAGCTTTCCTGAGACCTACAACAACTAAATAGAAAATGCTTCCCCAGTTGCATGTTATATACTTGCATTACAAATGAAACTGATGTTGCAAGTGTAATGACGGTGGGCAGCAGGTATAAAGCAGAAATCACAGCTATCTTATTCTCACACGCACATAGCAGTGCATAAAGGTATAAAGCAGAAATCACAGCTATCTTATTCTCACACGCACATAGCAGCAGTCTGTGGCTATCAGCAGACAAGGTATAGTTGAATGTTTTAACAGATGAATTCTCCATGCTAAATAATGGTACAGATCACTGAAAGAAATCAAAGCATTTGTCTTCTTCATTAATTTTTTATGTCAGAGTGAATATAGTTCCAGCAGTACCCATATGCCTATTGCTACATGGAAATACATGTTAGGGTAAATTGTGGCTCCTTTCACAATGACTCTGTAAAAGCCCTAATCAAAGGCACATGTAGAAGTGTATGCACATCTTTAGCATCAAATCACCAAGGTTCATATCTACTTTCTCTCAAGATACAAATGGAGAAAAAGTAAATTTAACCAATATAAGCAAATGATTAAGTCAACAGGCAAGATTTCCATCTACAACTAATTTATTGCAGCTATAACACACTATACATACATACTTTTGCTGCCTGTTAGGCTGCTGGTGCATGCCAGATACAGTTTAAAGAAGTGCCTTGAGATTCAGCTGACTATGAGGTACCCAGCAGGGAAAGAATAGGCTCCTCTAATGTGCTGTGGTATAAGGTAAGGTCAAAGAGGAGTCCTTTCACCCTCACATTGAGGCAATAAATGCTAGTTTATAATTAAGTGTAATGCATAAAATTAAACAGAAATATCAGAAAGACTTTTTCCTATAGTTTGTGCAGAAATAGAGAAATTGTAAACATTATTACATGTAACATTTTGACAGCACTCTTAATTCCTGATCTACATACCTTACTATGCAATAACCAGACCCCCTCCAAAACCATCAGCTCTTCCCTCAGTCTTAAAACTTCTGGAGCTTGATTCAACTTCTACAAAATATGAAAGTTTGTGAGGCTTGTTTTTTTTTCTCTCTTATTTTATTCCGAGCTGGTTCTTAAGACTTCAATAATTATAGCATGACATTTATTCTGAATTAAATCAAATATGCATGTAATGATCTAGCTGAGGAGTTGTTGTCATCTAGTACTTTATATTTAATGATAGTTGTCTAATAAGAAGAATCTGAAATTGTTTTCTTAGAAGTCTGTTATTATGAATAATGCTGTTAGTAATGTATGAATCCAAAATAGCTTGAATCTAGATAAGAGAGTATTCCCTAGTATGTGAAAAGTGAGAATTGATGTCATGCACAATGTTCTGAAGTGTTGTTTTGTTGGGGTTTTTTTTTCACTTCCAAAACTAACTGAATGATCAGAAGTGGTGCTTGTCAGTGGTCAACTAGTCACTGAAAATGCTTATTGATGGCCCAGGGCTGAGATGGTTTACATGCTGCTCACAGAGACAACCCTATGCTCCCATTTTATCAGTCTCTTTTTTACTAACTGTGTGTTTTAGTTAAACTGGTAGTAAAAGATGATGCACAGAATAATATTTTCAAGTCTTTACAAATTGAAATTTGTTACCTTGCATGTCCTGAAGGTGTGACAGTCCATGATTTCAAAAACTTTCAGTATAAATAGTCAAAACAGTTTTACAAAGCAAAAAGGTAATCACAGAATGACTAAATCACTTGCCTGAGGTTGTAAAGGAGGGTAGTGGAAAAGCTGGGAAAACAGGCCCTTTTGTTTTTTCAAGATTAGTACATCACATATGCAGTCTTGTTATTGAGCTTAGAGACCACTTAGCATCCTGTTGAGCTTGACCCCATGTATTCATCACTATTTCTTGTGCTGGTTTTTGTTGCCATACACATACCTCCGAAGAATAAGAGTCAAAATCTCTTTTCTCAAGAACTTAATTCACTGTGTTCCCATAAAAGTTCAGTCAGGACTTCGCAAGACTTCACCAAGATAGCTGATCTTGCCTGTCCTACAAAACTGGGAGCTGGTTCAAACCTTCAAGAGGACATAATGAAAAAAAAAGCCCATATATTTTGATGACACCAAGCTGAGTGTTGTGATTGCTAGTCTAGAGGGAAGGAATTCCATCCAGATGGACCTTGGCATTGCTAGAGATGTGGGCCAGTGCAAACCTTATGAAGTTCAACAAGTCCAAGTGCAAGGTCCTGTATTTGTGTTGAGGCCATTTCAAACATGCATACATGCTGGGGGATGAGTGGACTGAGAGCAGCCATGAGGAGAAGGAACACAGGGGTGTTGATGGATGAAAAACTGAATATGAGCCATCAATGTACCCTAGTAGACCAGAAAACCAATTGCATCATGGGCTGCATTAAAAGTACTGTGGCCAGAAGATCAAGGGAGACCTCACCTGGAGTACTGCATTCATCTCTGAGGCCCCCAACACAAGGACATGGACTTACCGGAGCAAGCCCAAAGGAGGGTCATGAGGATGATCAGAGGGCTGGAGCACCTCTCCTGTGAAGATAGGCTGAGAGAGTTTGGTTCATTCAGCCTGGAGATGAGAAGGGTCCAGGGAGACTTTACAGCAGCCTTCCAGTACCTAAAGTGGGCTACAGGAAAGATAAGGCAGAACTCTTTCTCAAGGAGTGTACTGAAAGGATCAAGGGTAATGGTTTTAAAGTGAAAGAGTACAGATTTAAATTAGATATTAGGAAGAAATTCTTTACAGTTGGACTTGATCTTTTCCAGCATAAATAATTCTACTCTGAGGGTGGTGAGGCACTGGAGCTGGTTGCCTGGAGAAGCTGTAGGTGCCCCATCCCTGTTAGTATTCAAGGCCAGGTTGGATGGGGTTTTGAGGAACCTGCGCAAGGGGGATTGGAACTAGATGATCTTGAAGGTCCCTTCCAACCCAAACCATTCTATGATTCTCTATGTTCATACAGAATTACATCATTTTCTACACACTTGTTTCCCTCACACCCTGTTCCTTGGCTTCTGCTCATGTGATCATGAATTGTATTTATTCTCATGTGTATGCTCTGTTTAAAATTAAGTTAAATTTAAAATGTAAAAAAAAATTACATGTTAAACAGTAAATTTAAATTCAATTTTTAATGAAGCTTTGGCTGCAGATAAGATGGCAGGGAGGTGAATTTTGTCCATGAGAGAATGGAGAAACGTGATCAAGCATTTGGGAAAGAACTGATTATACAGCTGTTATTAAAGGCTTACTAGAGGCTATTAGTTTTATCATACAAAAAGACATAATGAAAAGGAATAAAGGGCAAAAAGACCAGTCACATTCAGTTTCTCCAAACACTAACAAGCCCTCAGTTATTCATTTGCAACTACAGTTCACTGAATTAGCTGCATAAAATCAATAAAACACGGGTTCTTTCAGGTAGATTCTCAACAATAGTGTTTAAAAAGAAAGGTTTTAGAGGACAAGAGTAAGAGCACCATGGCTTTGAACTTGCTCAGAAAATTGATTCAGCTTGGATTTGTACCATCGTTTATGCACTTTCTGCTTTCTTTGACATCTGCACCTTTCAGGTAAGAGTAACAGGAGAACCAACCATCTGCTACATGTCTGAACTCGGGGATGGAGTCTGACAGAAGATATCTAATGTTACTTTGTGCCTGAAGAGTGCATGTCTAGTAAGAGGAAAGAGCCCTCTTTTTAACAGTTCAAGACACAAACTGTGGGAGGAATTGGAAAGCTTTGCTGTGAGCCTTTCTTCCTTGTAAATACCAGTGACTGCACATATATAGATGTGGCAGAGAAAATGCCACAGGTTTTTCAGGAAGGGCAAGCATTCGTCTGCACAAAGATTGCATTTGCTAGGACTTCACTCAAGATTATTATTCTTTTAATAGGACCCACTGTTGTCAAGCTTCAGCTTCATGTTTTTTTGGACTGCTGCACTACAGCTGAAACAACCTCAGCATCTGACCGAACTGCTTCCTTTCATAACTACTTTGCCTTTTGTTCACTATACTGGTTGCCAGATCTTGAATGTGAAAAGCTTTCCCTAAACTCTCTTCATAGTGAATATCAAAGAGCTGGGATTTTTTCTCTGCATCATTACTCTGTTTCGCTTCTGCTAAATCATTAGATAATTTTTTCTAAGTAAATTTGCAACTCTTGGAGAGCTCAAAGACATTCATCTATTCTGCTCAGCGCCAGATCTCACACTTGTTTTTTGTTAGTGTCTTCCATCAGTAGCTGTCACATGAAAAACACTTTGCTCAGGAAGACCTGAAAGAAATCACTGCACTGTTTTGTTTTGTTTTTAAAAACCGTGTCTGGAGGTCCACACTGCAGAATTTTTCCTAGTAGCTGTGTTCATGAGAGCAGTAACTGTTTGCAAACATTAGATAGCATTCACAGAAAGCACATTTTGAGTCTATCACAGCCACCATTCCAGAATCAAAGATAAGAGTCAGAGTTGGTTTTGATCTATGACTCTCATGTACATTGCCTATGTGCCTGATTGGATCTAAGTGCTAGGGTTTGAACATGGTATTTCAATATTTACAGGAAGTTATGGAGGGGTTTTGGCAACTTATTTTCATTGGTATCTCTGAAAATAAGAGTTTTAGTTGATTTCATTGACTGGGGAAAAATGTCACTTTGACTGCTAGCCTTTCTTCACATGACTTTGGAAGTGGTGAAAATGTGCCTGTCTCACAGAAAGGTTCTTATTGACACAATCAAGAGCCCAAATAATAAAAGCATCTCAAAAGTTATGGAGAGGTTTTAGAGCTTTTTCAGTGGGCCTGAGCAGATTTGGGAAGTCTACTATTGAAAATTCTGTTCAAGGTTTGAATCTTCTGAAGACAGAATTGTTTGGCTGCGGTTACCAATTGGACTGGTGTCCTCAGGTCAGTCTTTCCCTTCTGAGCTTATTAAGAAATGTAGAAATGTACAAAATGCTGCAGGGGAGCCCAGTTGCTGAAGGTTTTACCTCTCTTGCTAAGCAGTATACAAAGCAGTTATGGCACTGATTTAGATCACAGTAATAAAGAGTTAAGTGAAAGCAAGCAGTATGTTTGCATCTAGCCCTTTGGCCTTAATGAAGCCTAAAGAGGGTGTAGTGGTCCAAGTCTTAATCATATTTTGAAGGCAAGGTCTTATGGCAAGAGCTATCTAAAAAGGATGATACCTGCCTAGAAGAGCCACTCTGCTAGGTGTAAAAAAGGTAGAGAAATGTCTGAAATCAATGGCAGTATACCAGTGAGCATTAAGAGCCAAGGACCTGTTCTTTAATCCAGTTTCTTCCAGCAGAAAGTGTTTATGTCAGCTAGCCACATTGCAAAGACAGGACTATGCCTGTTCAGATATAACAGTGCTTTTCATCTGTAATTTAGTTTGGGGAAAGGTACAAGTCTTATATGGACTTTCCACTGATTGCAATATATGGTTTTTCAAGGTCACCTGGTCTGCAATTAATGAAATTTATCTAATGAAAAGTATTGTCAGATATTTTTTACAAAGAATAGCAGATGTTCTTTGACAGGAAATTAATAAAATACAAGCCATTCTCCTGGTTTTTTGTTTGTTGTTCCTCCTTCTCATGCTTTTCTTTTTCTTTGTCTTTTTTTTTGGGTGGGAGTTTTGGAGGGGCTGTGGTGGGGTGTGGGTTTTTTTGTGTAGGGTGGGAAAGTAGAAGACTGGGAGCAGAAGTGAACAAAGAAAATATATTTGCCTGTGAAGTTTTTAAAACAATATTGAAGACCTTTAAAAACAATATTAAGCCTCTACTTTTTTTTCTTTTAGTCTACAAAATGAAAATTACTCTGAAAATTAGTCCCTTGTGTGCCTTTGAAAATTCCATGCATTTTTACCCTGCAAATTTGACCAAATTCATATAAACATTTATTTTGATAATAGATAAGATTCATGATTGTTGAAGTTCATTTACTTATCTGTGTAGAGATTTTACGTGGTTTTACTTTGTAAGTGCAGATATTTACAAAATTTAAATACAACCTAATTTCCTCAAACATAGTGTATTCTATTTTCTTATCAAATCACAATAAAATCAAATATCTGAAGTATTATGCAGTAGGTAAAAGGACATATATTTTAGTCAGAAATGAATAACAGATTAGAAGACTCTTTAATTCACTTTTATCTTGCTTTGATCTGAAATGAAACTATGAGCAGCTGCAAACATAAAAGACTGCAAGGAAATAAGGATGACTCATTTTCTCAATTCACATTGAATTGATTTTTAAAGAAGGGGGTATGACTCTGTTAAGACAGCATTGTGTGGACCTTTTAAAATGTTTTGAGTTGATTTCTCAAAAGGTACATTTGTGTATCAAAAGGTGCTGCCACTGTATCTGTCATTCATGAATGACATGAAACTAAAACTTTCTCTGCATCATTTTCTTATAGTTTTTCTTCTACATAGCAGTTGGCTTACATGTGCCTCCCAAGACTTAGGCATATATCGTGGTGAAGGAATTAGGATTTAAATTAAAGTACACGAGTGAAAACTTTTGCCCTCTTGGTGTAATCATTAAAGTATACGACATTCAATTAGATATGGCAACTTAAAATAATACTTATATAGTGAGATCACTGTTGTCAATTGCAAGCTTGTTACAGTATTTTGTAGATGTAGAGAACGAGAGGTTTTATTTGATAATTTTCTGATCCCAGATATTCTTGTGTGTTGCAAAAATAGCTTTTAAAAATGTCTTTTAAAATTATGAGAGGCATGGGCTCTGTTCTCCCACATCTCTAACTTAGACGGTGGCAGGAGGATCGTGCTGATGCTGCAGAAGAGAATTTGGTCCCATTACTCTTTATTGCCATGGTGGTGCTTCCAGCTTGCCACTGGCAGAAGTCAGACTAGGAAAACTGCAAGTGCTAGTTTTCTTGCTCAGCCCATGTTTTGATCACAGAATAATGTTTTCCATAGTAGATTCTGCAGATGCTTATACTGAAAGTACTTCTGCTTATCAGGAAGATAATTAACATGGTCTTGCCTTCCTAGCTTGGTGTTTCAGACTTGACTTTAACTTGTTCCACTGAGGTGCCCAGGAGCAACATTGGTTTAGATAGACTGGAGTTACAGGCAGCCAATGTGTCAAGCTGTGTTCATGTTTTAGACATGAGCTTGGCAATTTTTCCTTTTGAAAATAAAGATGAGCCTTTAAAATGAACTAGCAGTGGTGTTTGGGGAATAATATGAATTTGCTGCTTGCTATCCTGTGTAAGTGGAAAAGTACTGCTTCTCATCTATAATCAAGTAGTTCAGGTGTTCATTATTCAGAAATACCACCATTTAAAGAAAGCTATAAGTGTTAATTATGACAGCTAGTGGAGGCTTGCTTTTCCTACAAGCTTAGAGACTTGTTTTCTTGAAGCTGATAGTTGGTAGTTTCATGTATTTGTGCCATAGTGCAGAGAAGTAACCGAGTGCAACATGCAGACATATTTTTTCTTTGGATATAGGAAAGTTTGACTGATGGTCACAGCTTGGGTCTATAACATGCATGTCTTATTAAAATGTGTGCTTAAAAACTGCTGTAGTAATACATATATTTGTGTTTTGTTTCTCAAGTCCAAAAATATTGCTTTGTCTGCAAAAGATAAGACATACAAATTTGAGCAATGTAAAAGACCTTACAACAATTTGTATTACTTAGCTGCATGCAAGGTGAAGGTTTACATTTCAAATTATTGCCGTAATAAAGTCAGTCTCGGTCATTCCCTATCAAATCACTTTGGCTGCACGCAGTGTGAAAGTAAATAATAAGAGCAATATTCTGGTTAGGGCTAGGTAAAACTGCACATGATTTCTCGGAACACTAGAGGGAGCAAGAAAGTGCAATTCTTGGGAGAGCAGCCGCTTCCTTGAAGGTTGACTTCTTACACAGTCAGTTTGCCATAACAGGCAGGTAATTAAAGCAGAGGCTATTACACCATTAGAAAAAAACAAAACAAAACAAAACAAAGTAAAACCCCCAAATCAAAGTAATTTCTTATATGCTTTGTGTTTTTTGGGTTGGTTGTTTCCCCTCTCTCGCACCAGCATTCTTCTTGCTCCCCTTCCCCCCCCCCCAAAATTTTGTTTATTATTATTATTTTGAGGGAATTATTATTATTGTATATTATTATTTTGAAGGGACACTTTTGTTCTCACTTTTCTGAATGCCAAGTGTGTGTTCATCTAGGCTACTAATAATGGGCTGACTGTGATGGAAACCAAAGTCATTGTTTTTCATCAGACCCCTGTAGGCAAATGTCAGCCTGCCAAGAGCATGTGCATTCCAAAGAGGATTTGCAAATGAATTAGCTGTTTCCCATGAACAATATTTCTTGACCTAAATCTTTCTGTGCTAAGGAAAAAAAAAATGTTATGTGTTGGGAAGCTATTATAGATGAGAGAACATTTTCTCAAGTGTCTCCCTTGTGTACTCATTTTAATATTAATTATTTCTAGAATACGATTATAAATTCCTCTTTCATTGTGATCGCCCACAGAACTGACCCTATGCCTGTAAACAGCTGTTTTACCTGAGTGACTTAGCCTACTTGCATGTTCTAAATAGCAATCTGCTAGTAGCTTTGGAAAGCCAAAGACATTTGGGGAAATATTCTCATCTTAGCTGTGTTGGATATTGCTGACTGAATCCTGCTGGGACTTTTGAACAGCATTGCCAGTACAATGAATTGCAAATGCAACTCCTCAGTACTGAAAAAGCCTGTTTTTTTATGTGGCACTGCAAACATGATAGAATCATTGAACAGTTTGGGTTGAAAAGGACCTCAAGATCATCTAGTTCCAACCCCCCTGATATGGGTAAGGACACCTCACTCTAGACTATATCACCCGAGGCGCTGTCCAACCTGGCCTTGAACACCAC
This sequence comes from Ara ararauna, assembly GCA_028858755.1. Taxonomy (NCBI): domain Eukaryota; kingdom Metazoa; phylum Chordata; class Aves; order Psittaciformes; family Psittacidae; genus Ara; species Ara ararauna. Next base: position 74,122,126 of record CM054377.1, on the reverse strand, counting down.
CACGGACGGTGCATTCGCCACTGCTTTGGACAGCCTGTTCCAGTGCCTCACCACTCTCACAGTATAGAACTTCTTCGTATCCAATCTAAACTTTCCCAGTTTAAGTTTGAACCCGTTACCCCTTGTCTTATCACTACAGTCCCTGATGAAGACTCCCTCCTACAGCATCCCTGTAGGCCCCCTTCAGATACTGGAAGGCTGCTAGGAGGTCTCCACACAGTCTTCTCTTCTCCAAGTTGAACAGCCCAAACTTTCTTAGTCTGTCCACTGTTGCTATGAAGGAGTGACATGCTTGTGAGGTGGGCTGATGCCAGTCTGGTGAAGTTTACCTATGACAAGTGCAAGGTCCTACACCTGGGTTGAAGCAATCCCAGGCACAGCTCCAGGTTGGGCAGAGAAGAGATTCAGAGCAGCCCTGTGGAGAAGGACTTGGGGGTGTTGGTTGATGAGAAAATGAACATGAGCCGGCAGTGTGCGCTCGCAGCCCAGAAAGCCAACTGTATCCTGGGCTGCATCAAAAGGAGCGTGACCAGCAGGTCGAGGGAGGTGATCCTGCCCCTCTACTCTGCTCTTGTGAGACCTCACTTGGAGTATTGTGTGCAGTTCTGGTGTCCTCAACATAAGAAGGACATGGAACTGTTGGAACAAGTGCAGAGGAGGGCCACGAGGATGATCAGGGGATTGGAGCACCTCCTGTATGAAGATAGGATGAGAAAGTTGGGGCTGTACATCCTGGAGAAGAGAAGGCTGCGTGGAGACCTCATAGCAGCCTTCCAATATCTGAAGGGGGCCTATAGGGATGTTGGGGAGGGATTCTTCATGAGGGACTGTAGTGAGAGGACAAGGGGTAACAGGTTCAAACTTAAACAGGGGAAGTTTAGATTGGATATGAGGAAGCAATTCTTTCCTGCAAGGGTGGTGAGGCACTGGAATGGGCTGCCAAAGGAAGTTTTGAATGCTCCATCGCTGGCGGTGTTGAAGGCTGGATTGGACATAACCTTGGGTGGCCTGGTTTAGTGTGAGACGTCCCTGCCCCTGGCAGGGGGGTTGGAACTAGATGATCTTAAGGTCCTTTCCAACCCTAACTATTCTATGATTCTATGATTCTAATATGACATGATTACAAGACAGAGGATTCTCACTTACTTGCAGCATACTTATCCAACTTAGATATATTCCCTAGGATGATAACAAGGAGACTGCTGGCAAGACTCTGTCCTCTGATTTTAGTATAGCCCACTCCACAAAATGGTGAAGCTGTGATATTCTTCCAGTACAGGCAGTTGTCTGAGATGGTAAAGCCCGAAGCACTACTGCTATTAGTTAGTGAAAGTTTTGTACTGAAGCATATTCCTCCCCAGTGTAGTCTAACAGTATGATATTGCTCTTTAAGATTAATTTAGCCACTTCAGATCCCAATTTAAGAAAATGTCCCTCTTGAAGACAATACTGAAAAAGACATTTAATTACAGTACTTAAACCTCACTGAGAACAAGGGAGTTCACAGCATGCCTGGAAGTTAACACGCCCTTAAAACGTTTCCCCAGATGAGGACTTAAACTTCACCTTTGGTTAGTTGCGTAGGTGGATGCAAGACTCTGGAGTCATTTACACCAGTCTCTCCTCTCTAGAGTCAAACTCCCTTCAATTATGCAGTCTACCGTTGTCACAGGTTCACAGGCTATGGGCTGTTTTAAGACTGTTCTGACCTGGTTTCCTGCAGGTCAGATCTCAACTTTTGCACCAAGCCTGTAGCTGTTTGCTGAGCCAGAGCAGATCATGGGAAGAAGCAGCCACCGGAACATCCAGCGCTTAGGAGCAGATGGATGGTCAGCCATGCTTTGGGTAAGTTCTCTCAACCATTAATTAGCTTCTGTGTTCGAAGTACAAGCTTAACATGGACTAACTTTTCTGATGGTTTATTTTTTTAACACCTTTGATATACTTCTTTTTTTCCTTTACTGTCTTCCATTCTTTCACAATCCTGATGCAGTTAAAATGACAAGAATTTTATTTTTCAAGACTTTTGTGTTTCTTTTCTATATTCTCAGGGTTTCTGGGATTCCACATACTCTAGGAGGGCAGCCTCTAGGAATACTTGTATGCTGTATATATTTTTCTATAAAACAGAACTTACCTTCCCAGCAGTTTTCCAAATGTGATCGAAATCATGGGACTAAAAGCCTTAGGGCAAATTGGTCTTAACACTTGCAAATTATACAGGGTTATAATGAAATACTCCCTACTAGAATGTACTTACAGGCTCTAATTCTTTTTTTCAAAGCCGGAGAATATATTTTCCTTATGTGTTTTCATTACAACTTTATTTAAGTATTATTTTATAAGTGCAGGGTGTTTTTTAATTACCTGTTTCTCTTAGAGGAATAAAGAACCACATTTTACTTTCAGATGTTCAGATTAAAAAAGAAAAACAGAAGAGTTTTCAAATATCCTAGTATGAACTCATAACAGTTGCTAACTGTAGAGCAGTTCTATATTTACATAATGCTGAAGATTGGAAAGGTCTGAAAACAACAGTAGTGAGTGTTTATTGAAAGTCATGGAAATTAGGAAAATTGCCATGTTTTCATGCCCTCAATTTATTGCTTTCCTACTTGTGCTAAGGAGCCATAGAAGCAATAAATGAGGTTGATCTATTGCGTAAACTACTTCTGGTTTTGTGTAACCCTTTTATGTGCTTACACTTAAAGATGAATGATTAGTGAATGTGACTTCTTAAAAATGGGTAGTGTTTTATCTCATTGTATTGATATTCCAGATAAGCTGCTATTTTGATAATTATGCATCTATTGTCAAAAAAATTTCAGAAAGAGTAATTTAGCCTATTTTTTCCTGGAAAAAAATAGACTTCACAGTTTCCAGTTGTATAAAAGCTGCAAGTGTTTAGCACTTACTAAAATCAGGCAATTCATCTATGATCAAAAAAGGCTTGCTCAGCCTTTTAGTTCTGCTTGAATACTTGGTGTCAGAAGTGCTTGCTTCCTCTTGCAGTTGTCTATGACAAGCTGGGAAATGGCTAGCTTTTTACTTTAGGAAGACCATCTCTTTGACAAGATAAGTATTCTTTGTGCTCTCTTTTGATGTTTGAGACAATGGTTTGGTACGTCTTTTAAAATAATTACTTTCTTTGCTGCCCTGCTTTGATACATGAAAAGAGTGAATGGAAGTGAGTGAGAGGCTAACATGTTCAGCACACAGTACCCTGGAGAGAGAGCACTGCTACTCATTTGAAATGCAGTTGGCTCAGCTCATGGGAATTAAACATGTTGCTTGTGTGCTTATCCCAGGATAGTGTGGGCTGTGGTTTAAGTTGTTGAGAGGGCCTTTTCTCTGTGGAATATCCAAAATTTAAAGCATAGAGCTACTGTGGCTTTCAGATGCTGTGCCATCCATCACTGCAGGTTTCCACTATTCGTCATAAAAACAGTCAAGCTTTGGTTTTATTTGTCACATACTTCAGGTGTCCTAGGTTATGTTTCAAACACTAAGCTCTGCCAGCATGCCTAAGCTGAATAAGGATGTGAAGCCCCATCTGAGATGTACAAGTCCCCAAGTGCAGATGCACATATCCCAGTGAAAAGCAGATGCTATTGATGCAGCTTCTGCAAAGTGGGGGTGAGGTGTTTCAGCTGAAAAAGAATAGCCTTGCCACCACAGCTGGACCTCTGGGAGAGTCAGTGTGCTGTGTTTTTCCTGTAGCTATGAAGTCTTCTAAGCGTAGGCAGGGATTTTGATACATTACCCTTATTTTCATTGTTGTGTAATAGCCTGTTATTTACTTACTGCCAGATAAAAAAATAAATTGCTACTAATGTATATTATATTTTGTATTTTCTCTCTGTCATGATGGCACACTGTACAATGGGAGCACTGATAAATATTCTGTAAACAATATGTACCTATTACCTTGACAATAAAAGGCAACTAGCAATTTTTCCTGAACTCTGCTTTTGGCATAAAAGCAAGCACAGTCTGAAGTGTTTTTACTAAAGAAAAGTTTCAGTTCTAGCAGAATCATTGATATTCTCTTTTCCCTACTTCTGCTAAAGGTGGTTGCCAATACCTTTGATCTTTGCCAATACCTTTAATGTTCATCGCAGAATTCCTCAGCTTCATCAAATTAGTATGACATAACATTTAAACAGCAGTGAAAAGCTTCAAAATTAGAGTTTTCTTTAATGATTGTGAATGAAAATGACAACCCAAAGTGTCAGGGATTTTTTGAATCCTTTAATGCAACTTTAAACAACGGTCTTCTCAGTAAAGAAGAGATGTCTGGAACACTTGTCTTCCCTAATTGACTAGTGGCAATGCATATGCATCTGCTAAAATGAAATGTAGGACCGAGCACCCTGAACTTTTATGATTGAGTGCATACTCATGAACCAATTTACTGCCTACTGCTCATGCCCTGGAAAGACTTTTCAGATAGTCTGGAGTGCTGAACTGGGAATCCCTCCCTGATGATGTTGACAAGGGTCATGTTCTGAAGGCATTAAATATACCCGAGGATTTCAGTCAACCTGAAAGGGGTACAGTCCCAGCGAGTGTCCAGGTTAGAAGACCAGCTGACTAGCTCTCCCCCTGTAAGCTGCCTGTGGCTTCCTACTGTTATTGATCTGGATTGGCATAGTTAATGTTTTCAGTGCATTTAAGCATCAGCCGGTAGGTGGTATGAAGAATTTAGGTCTACACAGATGACATGAATTTACTCTTACTTAATTTCACTTGCCTGTACTTAGAGTTTTGGAAATAAAAAAAAAGAAATTCTTTGCTTTCAAAAGAGCTTTTGGATTCTGAAATGCACCAAAGTTACTTAAAGTGTATGGCGTGGATATCCTCCATCATTTTTTATTTTGCAACAGCTACCTGGCTTCTGTGAAGTTTGGCACCTGTTTAGCACTGATGCTATATAAATGTTGGAGGTTTTTATGCTGCACTTGTAAAATCTTTGTCAAAAATATGATACTAAAATAGTTGAGGAATAACTAAGTGAACAGTATTGGAGCACGCAACATAGAAAACGCCCTGATCTCAGAGATGACTAAATGAATGAATAGCTCTACTTTTAAAAGAACATTTTTCTTGATGTTATCTAAAAAAAAAAAAAAAAAAGGCCTTAGAAGTGCACTTCTATCTTTTATATTAGGGTTTTATTGTTCCTAATTTCAAGGCAGAATGACGGAAATACCGAGGAAGGAATCAAAGAAAGGTGTAGTGGGAGCTCGGAAGAGCTTTTTGGGGTAAACCATTACGTAGGAGTATGATTTCAATTTCAAAAGCTATCTGTTTGTAGAGCAAGCAGAATATCATGTTTTCTTACAGAAGTTTGTATATGCAAGTGACTCGAGAAGGAAAAATAAATTTTTGAAGTACTAAAAATGAAACCATCTCAGCACATCAAAGAGAGAACAGGATAATATCAAAAAGGATCAAATAATATGAAGATACATGCAAGATATTAAGTTGTTATGCATGTCAAAGTGTTTTTCATGGATCTTGCTTCCATGGTGGGACAATTTTATGAAGAAGAGAATAATTTTCTGTTCTCTCTAAAATTGCCAATTTTGATAGGCATGGAGGCACTCTCTCATGTCATTTTCAAGAGGGTACTTGCTGCTCTGTATGAGCAAAGCATTTTAAGAGAGATAGCAATCAAGGCAATTCTATGAAGCCTGATGCTGCGCGAGTCCTTCCTAGACTAAGTCTGACAGCATTGGCTGTCTGTCTTCCATTGTGTGAGTCAGACATGAGCAGGGAAGGCACTCAGGGCCATTCGTTTGCTTGGGACCTTCACTGGCTCCAGTACAGTCCAGCTCTGCATGTATCTCCTGCATTCAAAGCAGTTTTATGGTTACAAAGATGAGCACAGAGGAATTAAAGGAGGGTTCCTTTGTGACAGCAATTTAGCACTGGCATGTGTGAATCAGGCTAATGAACGGAGATCAAACCTCCACAAGATAAAGTTTGGAAAAACTGTTCAGGTCTAATGCCTTAAAGATCTTTCATCTTATAGTAGCTTTGTGTTTAATTGATTAGCTGCCTGTCCTAGGCAGGAATCTCATGGGATAGTTGCTAAGGGATTGGGTCATGAAATATTTGGAAAGACAGTTCCTGCTGTCTGAGGGACTTAAGTTGTGAAATTACTGACCTGTGCATACCAGTAATAGGACTCAATGTGTCAATAAGAATCACAACTGCTAACTTTTCTATCTGATTATAAAGTGTGTGATAATTATAAGGTGTTCTATAATCCTCTGATTATAAAGTGTTAGAAGGAAGGTTTGGGAGGGGGAAGCTTTTCATGTGTGCAAGACAGAAATCTTTGAAACAAGGGCTATGAAGATGATACTTGTATGCCTGACTTTGAAAGAATGTCTGTTTAAATACCTTCTTGGTTATATTTTCACAGTTCCAGGTTCACTTTATTTTGATATGAAATTCCACCTATCCTGCTTTGTCTATTCTTGTTTTTCTGCATTCATATTCCAGAATCTAATTTGGGTTGGAAAAGACCTCAGGACATCTCTAGCCTAGTCTCCTGATAAAAGCAGAGAGAGCTAAGTCAGTACAGGATGCTTAAGACATTTTAGTCAGGAAAACCTCCAGAGATAGAGGCTTAACAGCCTTTCTGGGCAACTTGCTTTAATGCCTGAGTGTCCTCATAATGGAAAAGCTTTTCCTTATATGCAGTCTGAACCTTTTTTATTTAGATTTATGCTTGAGATGTCTCTTACTTGCAGTATGCATTGCTATCAAGAGCCTGGATTTGTTTCTTGGATAACCTCCCTGTAGATACCGGGGGACTGCTATCAGGTACCCCTATTGCTGAAGCTATCTCTTCCCCACAATGGACAAGCCCTAGTCCCTCACCCTCTCTTGAAAGGGCAAGTGCTTCAGCTTCCAACCATCCTGTGCGTTCTTCCCTGAACCTGCCTATTTCCCAGTACCTTTCTTGTACTGACTGAGGACAAAAAAACCGGATGGAGATTGATGCATAGCTTGGTGTCGTGGTTTAGGCAAGACTGCTGAGGGAGAATATTTTGTGTGTTTAGTCTTGCTAAAGTCAGGGTAAATAAAATTGTTCTTTCCTCCTCCACAACTCCAGTCACTTTATCATAGAAGGCAACCAGGCTGGTCAGGCATCATTTATACTAAATCCATGCTGACTGTTCCGAGTCACCTTTTCATTCACGGGTACATAAATGTGTCCTCTAATGAGAAAAGGGAAACTTGTCCTTTTGAATCTAAGGCTGGCCTTTCACAGAGTCACTGAAACTGGGTTACATTTGTGTTCCTGCGAAGGGCAAGGCACTGCGTATTTCATGTCAGCAGGAGTTTTAGCAGTTTTTCAGTGGAAACAAGTCAAACCTATAAATTAAAAATGGTTTTGTTAATATAAGGCCTTTCTAAGTTAATCACAGTTTAAGACTGTGGACAAGTTTGTTTGTTTAGAAATAACCCATAAGCCAAACAATAATAGACAATGATATTTTGCCCTGGGAGCTGCTTCACCCAGCTACTATTTGAATCGAATTTCACATAAAGTAGAATGCATTAGGAACTAATCATAAAGAATACACCAATATTTCTTTTATCATAGTTGCACCTGCCATAAATGCACAATAGGTAAAGTTATAGCCGTTTCTTGAAACTCAGTCTAGAGGGATTTGAAATCAGTAGTTGTTAGGAGGTAGCTTAAGGGTAAAACCTGGCCTGTCCTTCAAGGTACCTTCAGTAGCAGTATGGAAAGTATTGTATATTTTTAGTTTTTCTATCTTTCTTGTTTTATTGAAATTTACAGTCCTTAATTAATTTGAGACTGCATATCCTAATATAAAAGAGGAAGGCAGTTAGACACACTAGCAAGGAAAATAATTGTTTTTTCTTATTGACTGATAAAGTAATCATTCCTTTTTGTTCTCTAGTTCTTTTTCCCTGTTGCTTATATTTCATTCTCATGTTATTAAAAGTTAGATTGAAATTGCATTGTAACACAATTCCTAAAAAAGGGTTTCTTTTCTACATAATGAAGGATTTTTGTGCAGTCTATAGTGCTCAGAAAATAACTGTCTCCTATACATGCTGCCATGTTACACAACTGGTTCAGCTTTAAATTACTTGACTGAAAGGACACACTGCCAGGAGTAGACCCTGCGCTCCATATGACCACGCATGTCAGAGATAGCGGATATGTCTTTCTATCTGTCTCTTGACTACGTACTAATCTGGGTGTATTAAAAAACTTGACACCTTTCCTTACTCTGGCTTAAATTTGTCTAATCTAATTTGACACATTGTGCTGCAAAACTTAGGTTAGAAACATAGTCACCTTAGAGTGGCTTGCAATCAGTACAAAAAAGATAACTACATCCCAGGAATGATTCAACCCATCTCTCTTTAACTATCCATTGCTAATATAGGGAGTTATATTTAGGCTCCTATACAGGTGCCTTACTGAAGTAAATGTGTTTGTCCATGTTTTCATTTAATCTTGGACAAACTTTATCACAAACAGGGAATTACATATTATTTCAACTAGTTTCAGTCGTTTGAATGATTTAGGTCACTTCCCTTCTGTTTTAGTATGTTCTTCAAAAGGAAAAGGGATGCATTCACGAGCAACAAGTTCATTGAGAACATTTAAATTTTCTGTTGTTGTTTTTAATGACTTTCTGACTGAAAGCCATTAAATGTTTAAAAAGCTCAAAAATGTGCAAAACCAAGAGCTATTGCACAGCTATGACTAGTCAGAAGATGATATCAGGAGCCCTCAAGGTACAACTTCAACACCCCAGACTCAGAACGTATGCTTGGCTTCCGTTGCTTTGCTTTGGGCTTCAGAACTGAATGGAAACCCAGATAACAATTCACAATAAGTGCAGCAGTAAATTTTAAGGTATAGTTTGATTCTTCAGATAACAGGTTTATTCAGAGATAGACCTTTTTTTGAGGTTTCTAGTTACAGGGCCATAGTAATAGGGGAAATAGTGACAGATGGGAAGGAGTCAGATGTTTCTTATAATAGACTATTGAGTACAGCTGGAGGAAAAACTTCAAGAGAGAACCTGCACAAGAAGAAAGATGTCTTATAGCCTGCCCTGAGCAAGGTAAAAAGACAGGATTTATATCCTGGATATTTTGCTCAGTACATTTGGTTTAAAGGGTAAAGGTATACTTAAGAAGGCTTTGGGTGAGGTGCAAGTCTTTCTTGGGCTGACAAACTGGTTCTATGTCTGGCCTATGTGAGGTCTTCTCGTCTTTTTAATTGTAGGCTCGCTGCCCTGCAGAAGTGCAAAAGTTATGTAAACTGCAGCCTGTGGGAGTGACTTGGTAACGTTTTCAGAGTAGTTATAGGCAGGTAAGGCATACTCACATGTGGGAATAAGGGCAGCAGGAGATTAGGATGTAGAAGAATGGCCAGTTTTCAACTCATTATCACCCAGCGTTCTGCTCTAGTATCTTTGTGAGTTAGAGAAGCACTACCGTTTTCAGGTTACTAATGCTAGGTACCTATCATGGTTTAATCCTGCTGGTAACTAAGTATCATGCAGCTTCTCACACCACCCAACAGTGGGATGTGGAGGAGAATTGAAACAGAAGTTAAAACCCATGGGTTGAGAAATGAACAGTTTAATAATAAAAATAATTTAAAATATAATATTAATAAACAATAATAATGCTAACAAAAGGAAAAAGAGAGAGGAATAAAGCAAGCAAAAAAATCCCCAAGTGATGCACAACTCAATTGCTCACTACCTGCTGATCCAGCCTGACCCAAGCAGTGATTGGTCCCTTCCAAGTAACTCCCCCCAGTTTATATACTGGGCATGATGTGCTGTGGTATGGAATACCCCTTTGGCTACTTTGGGTCAAGTGTTCTATTTCTGCTCCCTCCCAGCTTCTTGTGCTCCTCCTCATTGGCAGAGCACGAGAGATAGAAAGTCTTTGATCAGGGTAAGCGCTACTCAGCAACAACTAAAACACCAATGTGTTATCAGCATTGTTCTAAGCCTAATCCAGAACAGCACCACACCAGCTACTAGAGTCATACAATCATAGAATAATAAGGGTTGGAAAGGACCTTAAGATCATCTAGTTCCAACCCCCCTGCCAGGAGCAGGGACACCTCCCACTAAACCAGGTCACCCAAGGCTATGACCAATCCAGCCTTGACCACCACCAGCGATGGAGCATTCACAACTTCCCTGGGCAACCATTCCAGTGCCTCACCACCCTTACAGTAAAGAATTTCTTCCTCATATCCAATCTAAACTTCCCCTGTGTAAGTTTGAACCTGCTATCCCTTGTCCTCTCACTACAGTTCCTCACAAAGAGTCCCTCCCCAGCATCTCTATAGGCCCCCTTCAGATACTGGAAGGATGCTATGAGTTCTCCACGCAGCCTTCTCTTCTCCAGGCTGAACAGCCCCACCTTTCTCAGCCTATCTTGATATGAGAGGTGCTCCAGTCCCATGATCATCCTCGTGGCCCTCCTTTGGACTTGTTCCAACAGTTCCATGTCCTTTTTATGTTGAGGACACCAGAACTGCACACAATACTCTAAGTGGGGTCTCAGGAGAGCAGAGTAGAGGGGCAGGATCACCTCCTTCGACCCTGCTGGTCATGCTCCTTTTGATGCAGCTCAGGATACAATTGGCTTTCTGGGCTGCGAGCACACACTGCCGGCTCATGTTCATTTTTTCATCAACCAAAACCCCCAAGAAAAGTAACTTTTTCCCAACTGAAACCAGGACTGTACATTAAATACTGGAGTTATTAGACTGTTTATGATAAATCCCACAGTGAATCTGCAGAAAAGCAGGAAGAGAATTTGTAAGGTCAGCTCTGAGCCTTCATTCTAAGATGCTGCATCTTCCTAACAGTGAATTCTTCCTCACCTAATACAAGCTATGTTTTCTCTAATTTAATGCCATTGTTTTTTCCTGTCCAAACGTCCTAATGCGGTGATCAGCTGAGCTTCCAAAATCAAAAGGAAACTGATGAAATTTCAAAAGATCAAGAACATATTGTATGCTAATTACAGTGCTCTTTTGTGGAACTGTTACACCAAATGTAAAAAATAGCCTTGTTTCTCCTCTTGCTAGATTAAGTTGAAGCTATAATGTAAATTGTGATATTTATGTATAGTGTTATTTCTGTTGCTGTGTAAAAACAAATTAATAGTTTTTACATCACAGTATAAGATCTGGCACTGCCCTATGCTTTGGTGGAAGACAGGTGAATTCAACATCATACATGTTTCTCTATTTGCTGCTGCATACCTCTGAACTACTTAGACAAAATATCTGCAACAAAGCATAGATTCTCTGCAGAATCCAGAAATGATCAGAATTCACGAGAGTGCAAGTATACTCAATAACCAGTCCTTCCACCAGTAATATCTTCTTAACCAAATGTTTGTTTTATCCCAAACACAAGAGATGATTCAAACAGTTGTCCACCGGTACATGTAGGACAGTTATTCATAAAATCTTTGCAGTCGTAACGTACTAGTAGTTACCACTAAGCGTTAATAGTCCTTTATATCTAAACTGAAAAATAAACCTGAAAAATCTAAATTTTAGCAAATTCTGTAGTACTACTTGAAAGCATAATATTTCTCATAAAGTGCACCAGTTGTCTCGGATAAAACACAACATGATAAAGAAAGTCTCTTGGTTTAAGCTGAACCAGTTCAGCTTATCATTAGCTGCAGTAATTTTTTCACTCGGCTAATCATCCTTCCTCTGGGCTAATTTTCTAACGTTGCTCTTTATTTGCTCTCTCCATCTGCACTTAGAAGAGGAAGAGACACTAACACATAGTCGTATTTTTCTCATTTATTCCTTTAAATGAAGTTAAAGAAACTCTCAATGTAGAAGAGTGAAAAATCTAAGCAAGTGTTTTCATTAAAACTCTGCTGACAGCAACAACTGTGCCTGTGGCATTGAAGGTTGCCTGCGTGTTGCCCAGTTCACAATTGCTCTAATAGAGTGTATATTGTTTATGTGATTGAGTATGAGGAGCAACTTAATTTCTTTTGGTATATTATGACATTTATAAATTATTATTTTTAAATGTAGTACTTTCAAGGGCTTATAATACTGTCAGTGTATTTAAAAGCTTTGAAAATACTAGGGCAAGGAAAGAGATACTATGGAGATTAGGTTTTACTTGTAAAATCATTCTATACTTGCTTTCAGTACTTTGGCACTAGAAGAATTCCTACTCCTTTTTTTCCCCTGACTTGGAGGTATGCACCTATTAACGGGAATGATTGATTACTTTTTGACTGAACATCTAGTTCTGAAAATGCCACCTGAAAGTCCATCATGGAAAAAAAGAGAAGGAGCCATTCTGAGCATTCAGGGAGATCAGGTTGGGTCACATGATTATAAGGTAGAATATAGATGAATAACCCATTACTCCTGCTAGCTGTTTTGATAAATGCATAAATTGGTAAACATTCAGCTAGATTTGTTATCAGTTTAGGTATTTTCATGTGCTCTCAAGGAACCTTACAGATACCAAGAGGAGGAGACCTCTTTATTTCAGTGTAGCGGCAACTCCTTCTCCCAACAGTGGGAATCTTCCTCTTCTTGTAAGCCATTTTGTTAGTACCTTGTTATATTGCATACAGTCATGTTACCTCCCATATGAAGATAGGCTGAAAAAGTTGGGGCTGTTCAGCCTGGAGAAGAGAAGGCTGCATGAAGACCTCATAGCCGCCTTCCAATATCTGAAGGGGGCCTATAGAGATGCTGGGGAGGGACTCTTCATGAGGAACTGTAGTGAGAGGACAAGGGGTAACGGGTTCAAACTTAAACAGGGGAAGTTTAGACTGGATATGAGGAAGAAATTCTTTCCTGTAAGGGTGGTGAGGCACTGGAATGGGTTGCCCAGGGAAGCTGTGAATGCTCCATCGTTGGCGGTGTTCAAGGCTGGATTGGACATAGCCTTGGGTGGCATTTTTTAGTGTGAGACGTCCCTGCTCCTGGCAGGGGGGTTGGAACTAGATGATCTTAAGGTTCTTTCTAACCCTAATTATTCTATGATTCTATGTTCTTCGATTGGCAAGTTTCATTGCATTAGTTTTTTGGCAAGATCTATGAATAATTCTTAGGCGTTGAGACATTTTCCCCACCCAGACTTTCTGTTTGTCAGTGTAAAATAGTTTACATAAGGTGACTAATAGTAGGCTTAAATCTTTGTATATGCATGAACCATTGGCAAATAATTCTGAATATTTAAGAATGCACTATGGAAATGTTGGCACATTCAGAATACTGTGATTCACAATAATTGTCTAGTTTTAATCAAATCCATAAATTACTTCTGTTGTATACATGACATCCCAAGGGAAACTGCCATGGTAGCTGCAGCTTTTCTGTATGCGTTTGGGTGCTTGCAATTCCTCATATTCGTGATTTTTGTAGTCATCAACAGAACAGAAATTCTGTAGTGTGTGCTGGCTTTCTATGTGTTTTTCATCTTGAAAGTATATTTTGTGCTGCCACATCAGCATTGGCCAGAAGGGGAAGTAGAAAGCTTTCATCTTGTAAGCAAACAGCATATTGTCTTGTCTTGTTTGCTGACGAAACTGAGAAGTGATGACTCATGAAGACAGAACTGGTAGTAGGGAGGAGGAGACCCAGGGAAAGCTTGTGAATGCACAGCAGTGTGATACCCAAGGCATCACTTTTTGAGTGGTATATGTTGGTATGTTTAATCTGGGGAAGCTTAAAGCAAACAAACACAGAATGCATACTGTTTTCAGGAATCAGTAAAAGGGAAGGTCTGAAAATGCTGTTTCTCTTTGCTGCTCACTCCAGATGCATTTTATGAGCTGGGGAGGCCACAACTCTTTGTTTAGGTGGGACGTTCATCATAGTGTATGGGGATCTTAGTGTGAGCAGTGCTGGAGGTTGAGGGGTTTTCTTTGTGGGAGTGAGAAGATATGTATATAGGACTTATATAAAGTTTTATGTATTTATACTCTTACTTACATATTATGTATGCAACAAGAGAGAGAAGTTATAATATACAAATATATTTATAGTTATGTATAAACCCTTACCTTTTGGACTGTGGCAGAATTTACTACAAAATGTCCACAATGATGAAAATTCAAAGGATGAGAAATGCAGCATTGCCTATGTTCATCTGACCATAGAAACGTTTCTTAATAAAAACAAATAGCAAACCTAAGATTTATTTCAAATACCAAGTTTTTCCTAGTTAGACCAGAAAACTACAGTGTAACTATCCCAAGGCCTGTGCCCCAGACATGTACACATGTACAGCACTAAAACTCCTTAGTATTTTTGTGATCCCTGGAAAGGCATGGTAGAATATGCTCACGAAAAGCAAACTTCTTGCTTGTCAGATATGCATAGCTGTATAAATACTTTTCTGGTATGTTTGAAGAATATTTGACATGTTGACTGCTTGAAATAAAGCTCAGATGGAAGAGGAGCTGACTAGGTCCCCAGAGGGACTTTTTATATTCTTTTCAACTTTTATACTCCTTTCACAGCAAATCTTCACAAGGAGCTTTGTTTGTGTACATAAAATTATAGTTAGTTTTAGATACAGGTGACAATACTTTATTCGGGCAAATACAGTTATGAGCACTAACAATTGTGCCTGAAATTATTTATATATGCTGATACTCCAATGCACACACTCTCATGTTCCTTCAGTAAAATAGTTCATACTGTACACGTTTGTATAAACTCAGGTTGAGATCGAAAAATTCTGCATAGTAATTTGCTTGTAAAAATTATTTGACAATGTGGAACTTTGCTTCCTTGAGTTGTAAAGTGAGTCATACTACCCTGTACAGATGTTCTTGGGTGAATAGTCCTCTTATTGAAACAGCAATAGCAAAGTCCTTGGCATGTGAAATTCCAGAGTGTCCTGTGAAGGCACAGTAGCACGGTCGTGTCAGGGTTCAAAAAGGACAGCTAGGGTAGGGGCTGCGGGAACCAGCTGAAGAAAAGTCTGAAGAGATTTGCCTGTGCATATATGGATATTCTAAAAGGTTCCCTGAAGGAAAGTATGCTTTTCTGGTTTTAAGTCCTAAAGCTTCCTTAAGTTTCAGTCTGTACCCTGAGTTCTTTCATGTCACAGAAGTTCAAATATGTTGAAACATCTGTCTCTGCTCCTTCATCATTTTCTGCATGAGGTCCATTGTTTTTTTTTTTCAAAGAATAAAGATCTTGTTTCTTTATATTCTCTATTTTGGCTAAATTCACATAGTCCCTTAATCTTTCTGCCTGCCATCTGCTCTAATTTCTCCTCTGATTGTAAATTTTATTGACCAAACATCCTACTAGTGTAAATTAATGGAGTCTTATTGACTTAAATGGAATAATAATGGTTTATAGCAGCTGAGGATTTGGCATTATGTCTCACATAAATATGTAAATGAAAATTGGGATGCAGCTATTGGCTATGCCATATCCCAAGAACGCTCTTAAAGTTATTTATTTTCCCCATGTGTGCTGTTGCATGGTTTTTTGTTGTTGTTGTTGTTGTCATTGTTTCAGCCAGTATAATTTATAGATCCTTCTCCTTTATTCGCCTTATTTCCAGAATATGCAAATTAGGACTAACACTCTTTTTGTCTTATTGTTTTTCTTTGTAGTAGCTTGTCTCTCTAGACAATTGCTTCCCATCATAAAACAGGCAGGATTAATCATCTTCCGGGAAGGTGCAGAATGTTTCCATCATCTCTAAAATATAAATGATTAATTTAGACTGGATGGAGAAAATTAACTTAAACATATTCTGCCTGTAGTGACTATCTACTTCTAGTGACTTTGTCAAATTGTTCTTTACTGAGCACACATTGATATTTCTGAACTCAGAGGAAGGAATTCAGTGGTTGTATATTTCAGAGATATGCAGAAAAAGAAGGTATGCGCTCTAAAAGAGTATCTCCCATTGGCCGGGTTTCAGCTGGGAGAGAGTTAATTTTCTTCCCAGTAGCTGGTACACTGCTGTATTTGGATTTAGTCTGAGAACAATGTTGATAACAGATGGTGTTTTAGTTATTGCTCAGTAGTGCTTGCCTTAAATCAAGGACTTTTTATCTCTCATGCTCTGCCAATGAGGAGGGGCACAAGAAGCCATGAGGAAACAGAGACAGGACACCTGACCCAAAGTAGCCAAAATGGGTATTCCATACCACAGCACATCATGCCCAGTATATAAACTGGGGGGGAGTTACTTGGAAGAAATCAGTCGCTGTTCAAGATGGTCTGGGTATCAGTCAGTGGGTGGTGAGCAATTACATTGTGCATAATTTGTCTTTTCTTGGGTTTTATTCCTTTCTCTCTCTTCTTATCTCCTTTTCCATTCTTCTTATTCTTCTTCTTATTCATTATATTTTACTTTATTTCAATTATTAAACTGTTCTTAACTCTCCTTTTTCTTATTCTCCTCTCCATCCCATGGGTGTATGAGTGACTGGTTGCATGGTACTTAGTTGCTGGCTGGGGTTAAACCACGACAAACATCTGTTTATGAAAAGCACAACTCAACCTGCACCATTTGTTCCTGTTGCTTTGGATAATTTCTGTTTATAGATACTTCAGAACATTTTGCACTATCAATCAGACATGTACCTGAAGAGCTTAG
Source organism: Ara ararauna (assembly GCA_028858755.1). Lineage (NCBI taxonomy): Eukaryota > Metazoa > Chordata > Aves > Psittaciformes > Psittacidae > Ara > Ara ararauna. The sequence goes on along the minus strand of CM054377.1, from coordinate 74,105,459 downwards.
TTAAGACTGATCTCTTGCCCACAGAATTCCATTTGGTTAAACTATAACCTCCTTCTTTCTTTTTCTGAAATAGGATAGTAAGGAGAATTATTTCAGTTGTGCCTTGATATCTTAATCTTCAGACTTGACAGTCTTACATTTTCCTTTACTCCTTTATGTTACAGGGCTGTCCCATTCTGGGTAACCTAAACAGCATGACTATTTGTAAAAACATGTAGGGGCATTTCAAAATGATGGAATTTGGAAAGGTCAGTAGCAAAGAAATGTTCCATATATGAGGCTTTTTCAAACAAGAAATGAAAGGCATCAAGTGGCAGCCCTGTAAATAGGAACGTAATCAAAAGTGCAGATGGAAAAAGTAAGGGAAAGTAGGTCAGGGATGATTCTACTGATGCAGCCAGAGAATAAGTGATGCATGCAGTAGAAGCTCTGTCATTTACATGAAAAACTTCATCCTCCAAAGCCAGCAAAAAATATAATTGAAAGTGCAAGCAACATTGAGTCGTTTGGAGCATGTTTACATATCAGAGAGATAAAAAGTGCAATGTGTGTCTGCAGTCAATATTTTGAAACTGCAAGAGGAAGAAATCTAGCGTATAACTTGTTGGGTACTATTTGATGCCCTCTTTTTGAATCATCACTTTCCAATATATATGATGCCAAAAAAAGTAGTTGAATTGGTGCTTGTTGCCAGAAAGCTGACCTGGTGCTGTTTAAAATGAATCTTTTCAGGATGGTGTCATTAGTCTGGTGTGACTGCTGAAGATTTTGCAAGTCTTCCTCAAAGCTATTGTTGGCTTCTGTTTTTAGCCAGGACAGACAGGGACGACTCATTGGTGTTAAGTTAAAGCTGTATTTTTAAACCTCATTCTCCAGTTTATAAGCGCTTAGAGTCTGTGCAGAAATTCAAATCTGCTGCTATTTAGGGGTTATTTGTATTCACAGCATATTCTTGTTTCAAAGGACAGCATCAGTCAGGTCATTGTGTTGAGTGGACATATCTCAGTTTGACTGAAAGTGCCCAATCTGCACATTCACCACTTGAACTGGTTCAGTGGTTCTAAGTTTCCCCCTGTCTGCACTCAGATGCTGTTACTCGTGTTGTCTCTGATAGACATTTGCTTAACACATGTATACCTTTTTCTTTGGGTAGATATTAAGACAGTTCCCCTTATCTGTGATTGCTTTGAGCTACTTAATAATGCAAAAGGGTGATAAAATTTTCTGGGACAGAAGCTGGGTCCTCAGAGTTCCCTTTGCACAGGGAAATATGCTGGAAATTCAGTGTTTGCCCAACAGAAGCAGTGAATAAGAGGTGGTCAGTGGCATCAGAGAGCTCACAGAAAATAGCCTTGTAGTGCTCCAAAGACTAACATGCTTCTAAAAATGTCTAGATAATATCTGTAGATAAGTACACTATTTGGATAATTTACGTTCAGCCAGAAACATTTATTGATTTGAGTGCTTTATTCACTAAGATAATTCCCATCACCACTCTTCTGTTGAAACAGTCATCTAAATAAGGGGTTTTTTTTAATTAAACTTCTGTTTATTTTCTGCATTTAGGCAGCCATAAACTTGTGTTTCTATCACCTGGGAAATATTTTTCACTCACGAAAGCAGGTGTTCTTTCTTTCCTTCACTTCTCCCCCTCTCCATTTCTGATCAATGCCCTTTGCTTCTTCCTAAACTCATCATTTTAATGCTTTACTAATTGTCAGTCCAGATCTTTGATAAGTAGGCTTAAAATTATTCAAAATCGATCAACACTATAGCTCTGATTAGCACTTTAAAGTTCAATCATTGATTCTAACCTAAGTCTCCTCAATTACAGTGCCTGTCACTTCAGGCTGTCAGTGAAGTCTGCATCTATTATAAACGGATTACGGTAACTTTGAAAGTCCTTTTTATAGGCAGTTTTTCTGTCTAGTTTATTTTTTTTCCTTTGTTTTTGTCATGAAGTTGAATTCTTATAAAGATCTTCTCTATATGTTCATGGACAAAATATGAAGCCCAATCTCTCAGTAAGCATAGAAATCATGGACCTAGAACACTTGGGGAGAAAAAAGTATTCTCCCCATTAAATAATTTGAGTTATCAAAGCCTTTGAAAACTACTTGAGACCATGCGTGTTCCTTCTTCATTTCTGTTTACTGTAAGATTTCTCATTTAATCATAAGTCAATTCTGTGTTTTCTACAAAGGATTTATTTTGAATGTCCAGTGAAGAGCAACACATTTTTTAACTGTTGTGAACATTGGTTTTCAATGAATAGCAACAGCTGCTGAGAGTATTTATCTGTTTAAAGTTAAGCTTGAAAACATTCTTAAGTCTTTTCTTCTCCCTTCATCTTTCAGTCATTAACAGTGTTATTAGCCTAAAATTAATAATCAGACCTATTTTTAGGAGCTAAAACAAGATTTGTAATCTGCCACCAATTTACATATTTCCATTATAAGCAGTAACATAGAAGGTAGAAAATATTCAGTAGAGTTTTCTACTCATCATTCATAATTGTTATGTCCTGAAATCAGGATTTAGTTTTCATAGGTCTCTGAGCTCAAATTGCAGTGTAAGTAATTGCCAGTATAAACTATAGAAACAGTTATGATCAACAAAAAGCAATTAATTGATTGATTCCTCTTGTTTATATTTATTTCTTGAGGCAACGAAGAAGCACTGTCTTAATCTAGTTCAAAATATGTGTAAAGCAAAACTATATGTAAAATTTAAATATATATAAAAGGCAAACATAACAAAGCACTGGTAAAAATAAGTAAGAAAAAGGAAAGAGGATTTCTGTGGTTTTCAAAAAATTGTTGCTATAATGATATAAGAGCTCCATAGGCCTAATGTCTCACTAGTGTTTCTTTCTGCAACTAATGGCACTGTGAAAATTATTGTCACAAGGTTGGTTTGAGAGTAGTAAAAATAAAGGTTTTTCATTACCTCCCATAACATTTGAATTTGAAGTACTAAAGAAGTACTTCACAGAAAAGCACTGTTACATGGTGCAAAGATAAGCTGCCCCCCATTTCTTCCCCTTCCCTTCATACTGATTTTGAGAGAAGAAACATTGCATTTCCCTGAGAAATAACAAAAAGGTGGTGAAAGGTACCATGGAGACAATGAAGATATATTCTTAACACTAGAAAATACATAGCTCTTAAATAGATCTTAAATAACTCTTAAACTTATGGAGTAAGTTGTAAATCTTATCCTTCCCTTATATCTCAGTCACCCCTTCCCAGCCACATTAAATTTTTCCTATTTTCAAACGTAGGTAAGTTAAGAAAAGCGAGTTGCTTTGTTCACATGCTATATATTCATCTCCATGGTGTTCCTGGTTGAAACAATATTAATAATTAATTAAGCACAAAAGAGAAGATGGTGTTCTTACTGTTCTTTGTGCTTCTTTTGTGTTTTCAAATCCCCTGAGCTTCATCCTGCTCCCTGGGACAAAGCTCACCTAATCTCAAAGGCGGCATTTGGAGTCACAAGTGAAAGTGCCTAGCTTTGCCTATGGGAACAGAGGTGTTTATCAACAGAGTGAAGCATAGTGCAAATTCTGAGATTGAGACAGGGATCAAACAATAATCCTCTACACAGTCCTTTCAAATATTCTGCTGGTCTTGGTGCCTGAGAGCAGCTTGAAAATTAGATTTGCTGCCAATACAACTGCATAACCCCATCTCTTTTGTTTTAAAATTCAGTTTCTGCTCTGTCCAACACAAGATGAAGATAGCTTTTAATCTTGAAGGATTTGTTTATACTTGCATCATTAAGGCTGGCTTCCTAAACCACCAGTTCAAAGCCATGATATAAAAAAACCCATGTATCTTTCGTCAAGTTTTAATAGAAATTGTATCCTCATTTTGCATCATCTTGAAAATGACAGTTCTTGCTATTTGAATACAGAAGGTAGAAAACCAAAACAAAATCCTACATTTACTACCTGTCTTGAATTCAAAACAAGCAAAAATACACTATGTCAATCAGCATGTCATTAGTGTTATCTTTTGAAACACAATGGAGATGACTGGTGAAATAGCAATATGAATGATGGTGTGCTGAGCAGATACACTGCCCTCATGGCTCTATGAAAGCTTCTCTTTTCCAGAGAGCTCAATCAGTGTAGTACCCACTTTGCAGGTGAAAGCTTCCTATTTTCCACCTGCATGTTACAGAACTGATTACAAAGGAGAAGAGGTTACTCTCATTCTTGCTCTGCAGCTCCTCTTTGAAATGAGTGTTAGGGCTCACCAGCAGGGCTGTGGCATCTCCAGCTCATGTCCACTGCCCAAGCTCATTTTAAAAAGAGCTACTTCGGGTACTCCTGGCAGTGTAGTCACAACAACACAGAGCTTAATTGCCAGAATATTTACACAGCTTCTCAGGTGGGCTTTATAGCCTGTGCTGAACCACTCTATCTTCCTCACCTGAAGTAGCCCATTTAAAGGTAGTTCATATGTGTACACACAAATTGAAGTCCCACCTTTGTCAGCTGAGTGGATATATACTTTGTTTTAGACAGGGCAATCGGACTCAACTGTGGAGTGTGGCAGCCAGTAATATAAAGCAACAGGTCAAACTCATACTGATAGGCTGCCATCATATAAATTAATAGTATGCCCTCCTGTGGCTACTGCCTCCTGTAATAGTCCTGAAAAAGAAAGGAAAGCAAACCAAACAAAAAACATTAGGAAAGCAGGGACTTGAAAAATAGACATAAAAAACCCCATGAGAATATACTCCATGTGGAGAAAGATTGAAAATCCCAGGACCATGCAGTTAAAGCGAAAACAGACTCTCCACAGCTGATAGAATCTGGAGTAATGAGTTATATGTGGAACATAAATCAGATGTTATTATTAATTGTCTCTCAGGATGATGGTTTATGCTATTACCACCTCTGAAATAGTTTCAGGCTAGCATGTCTCCCGGGATCATGTAACTGGGGATGTTATATGAGCATGGTTACAAATACATTTTCCAATTTGTAATTTCAACAGTTTTGTTTATTTTTACCCATGTCTGAATATACCGCCAGCTTTAATTTCACAGCAATATACACTGGAGCCAAAGGAGCTTTGAACTCAGGCATAGCACAGGTTTGACTGCTCAAAACAACCTTCTTAATAATCTCACACTTATGTTCTTGAACCTTGCTTTAGATGAACTGATATTTTTTGCTGAATGAATCTTTGATAATCTGGTTTGCAAACTGATGCCTTAGTTAGATGTACCAGTGCATTCAGAACCTACAAGAAAGTGGCAATTTAAATTTTCATGCAACTTTTCCTTCTTGCAGTGAAATCCTGAAGCAGTTAAAGAGCATCCGCAAACTGCAGGCATTATACGTACAACACCCCATTGCAGGTTTCTCTAGTTTTTCTCTTCGGAAATGTTTATTGAGGAGATGATGGTCTTGAAGACTCACGCCACTTGTTTCTTGAGTTTTTCTAAACTAGATTTTGAAATTGTGAAGGCAAAGGAGAATCAAACCCCCAAATTAAAAGGAATGGGGGAATAATTTACTTGCAAAGGAACAGTCAGAAAACCACCTTAATCTTCCATGAAATAAGAGTCGCAAGTCTGAAAGTCAGTAGTGCATAGTCACTGTATTTTCTTGTTGGCAATTATGATAATTATTAACAGCAAAGACTTTATGGAGAGTGGGAAAGACTGTGGCTCCAGAAAGCTTTTTTCTGAGCAGGAGCAAATATTATTGTTGGTTTTTTAGAATTTTGAATAACTGTTTAGATTTTGGAGAGCCTCATTTCAACTCTGATGGATAAAAAAGGTCAATTTTTAAATCTAAAAAAAAATCTCTGTGAAGAGGTAGCAATCTTCCAGATGGATTTCACATTCTCTTTTTCTATGTAAGTGAGTTACACCGGAAAGAACATGAGCTTCAACAGCTATCAGCAACTTTATTACTAAGTTCCTGAGGGCACATAAAGAAAATTCCATGAGTATCACAGGGAACTTAAAAACTGACAGCTGAGTATGACTGCTGTAATTGAACTACCCTTTTCTCTTTCAATTGGATGGTTTGACACCTCCATCAAGCTGGATCTGACTTCCATGCACTGAAATATTTCAGTAACTATTAATCTTTTTTCCCACCATTATTTTGTCTTTAGTGACAGCACGCCACTCCACGTACAACTGAGCACATATATATCTCTGCGATTCTCCTTTGTATCTTCTGGTGGAATAGCGGTTCATATTTCCTAAGATTTCTAAATTTACACAGATTTAATTGGAGTTTTGCTTATATTTTCTGTCCTCTATGTACAGGTCTGACTGTAACTGGACACAGTGTACAAAGTGAATTTGAGAAGCTTCTTTGATACTTCTTTTGTTCCTCATGGTAGTGAGTACATTGTAATGGCTGCATAACTGTTCCTTTTGGACAGTTTTATGGGTTGCTGATTGATTTAAGCAAGAAAGCTTCTGAAGGCTGCCATATAGCAGGCATAGATTTTATAGGGAAGTATAGGATTTCCAATGCTTACTGTGTGTGACTGAGGACAGCAAAATTTCATCTCAATCTACTGTCCTGCGACACAGGACTTTGTTCCTGTCTCCTTGAGCAGCCATGCTGTCTTGTGGTACCTCAATGCAGGTATAATGTCAGGTACGAGTGGCCTAAAAATAAACACTGAACATTGAGTTATTGGTGGCAACTGTGAGTGAAAGGTTCTTCAATATATGATTATAAATAAAGTAGAAAAAATTAATAGTCACTGTGACTTGTGACTTGTATGACACAGGTGCTGAAAAATATTGCACAGAAAAGTATGTAATGCCATGCAAGTTTTTCTATGCAAAGTGGACAAAGTTGAAAAAAATATCCAGACTGAGGCTTTTATTGTTACTTTCAAAAAATTACTCAGCAAAAAATTAAAAAATGTTCTAGATAATTTAAATGTTCTTTATCCACTCAAGGTAATTAATTGTTGTAGTGGGTTGTCTTTTATAAGATTTAAATAGCAGGCTGCTCCATCAAGAAAATGTTCTTTTAAATATGAGGCAATGTTAACTGAAAGCAGTACACCCCCCTAGTAGGTGACATAGAATCATAGAATAGTTACGGTTAGAAAGAACCTTAAGATCATCTAGTTCCAACCCCCCTGCCAGGGGCAGGGACGTCTCACACTAAACAATGCCACCCAAGGCTATGTCCAATCCAGCCTTGAACACAGCCAGAGATGGAGCATTCACAACTTCCCTGGGCAACCCATTCCAGTGCCTCACCACCCTTACAGGAAAGAATTTCTTCCTCATATCCAGTCTAAACTTCCCCTGTTTAAGTTTGAACCCGTTACCCCTTGTCCTATCACTACAGTTCCTCATGAAGAGTCCCTCCCCCGCATCCCTTTAGGCCCCCTTCAGATACTGGAAGGCGGCTATGAGGTCTTCACGAAGCCTTCTCTTCTCCAGGCTGAACAGCCCCAACTTCCTCTGCCTATCTTCATACGGGAAGTGCTCCAGTCCCCTGATCATCCTCATGGCCCTTCTTTGGACTTGTTCCAACAGTTCCATGTCTTTTTTATGTTGAGGACACCAGAACTGCACACAATACTCTAAATGAGGTCTCTGTGAGTACTTAGACTACCTCTACAGTACAGTGAGGTTTTCACTATCTGTTGGTTCAAAAATCTGTCATAAAAGTGAACTGGAAAGCTCAAATAAAAATTAAATTAATTCTAGATTTATGTTCTTAAAGACAGCTGTCAACCAGGCTTTCAGGTTACGTGTTACAAATTTTTTTTCTCAACTTTTATTATAAAAATTGTTGCCCTTCCTACAATTATAAAAATTATGTAGTGTTTTTAACTCACTGAAAATATATCAGAATATGCTATCTTGTGGCTCCTCCAGTACCACAGATTGCAAGGATTTTTTTCACTGAGATCTGACAACGATGTTTGACAAGAAATCTTGAATGAGAAAGTGCCAGCACTACTGTTCAGTCAAGAAAAGAAATTGTAGAGGGATGAGTGGGTATAAAAGGTGAGATATATTTGTGTACTAATCCTGCTGTAAGTGGTAGGAATCAACACAGAGTTCTGCCATCAATCACTTTGAAATCAGGTTTGAGATTACTGAATAAAAAAAGCCTGGACAACTACATATTTTAACATAGGAAATATATATACATGTATTTTTTGTAAGAAATACAATATATCAGTGCCATTGTTGCCACACATTATTCCAGGTTAACATAAGGTACAAAATGAGAAGACATGGAGAGGGTAGCTGCAGCTGCACTTTCAATATCCAGCCTCAAGTACAAAGATTACTCTGCTGTAGACAACGCTAAGAATAAGTTCTTTTTGTGGTGTAAGATCTTAAGTGCCATCAAAGGATAAGTTCTTAAAGATGTTTTTTTCCCCCACAGTGGTAAAGAGAGTCGTTGTGTAGTGATACAGAGGGTTCTGAGAGGGCTAATGCTTGTGAGTTTGGGCAGATGACAGCTATAGAGCAACACTGGGCACAGCTGCTAAGGAAAACACCAGCTGAACCAGGTATCTTCTGATTAGACTGCCTTAAATCCAGATTTTGTAGTTGGGAAACTCACTTCCTTTTCCTTGAATAACTGTCTTCTGCCATTTGAGAGGAGCCTTTCTCCTTTGGCAGTCAGTTTTGGGCAGTGAAGGAGCTGGGGGCCATGACACAGGCAGGCACTCACCCCCAGCCCCACAAGGCACAGTGGCAGCTGCAGGGATGAAGCCAGAATAATGTCTGGCTGGGAAACCACACTGGTAGTGTGGGCCTGGGGCAGGAAGTGGCTGTGACATGGCCCAGGCTGGGAGTAATGGCTGACCTTTAAGCAGCCTTGAGAAGCCAGAGGCCATGTAGAGGCTCCTCACAGCTTGCTCCCTCCTGGTATCCTCTCAGCTGAGAAGTCCAAGCCCTACGGCTGACTCTGGGCAGGACTGGATGAGAACCCATGGCCAGACCCCCCTGGGTGGGGAGTCATGAGGCTGCAGAGATCCAGGTGTGACAGAGCAAATGCTTGATAGGACACAGGTTGATTCTTCCCTTGCTTGTGTTACTCACCAAAGCTTGGGTGTTCCTGAGGTGTCTGTGTCAAATCCTTGGTTTGACTGAGAAAGGCCACTGCAGTGTTGCCACTGAAAAAAAGCCTTGGAACCTACATTTCCTAAGGTAGATAAAATGCTCTCCTTGTTTCTGAAACCAGTTTCATAGCAGACTTGATGTTTGTCAGCCTATGCCATATGGGGAGGACCACTGCACAAAATGATCTGGGCAAATTCCTGAGGCCTCTTCAACTCCTCGGTTCCCTGGATGTCAGTGGATTGAGTTTTAATTTGAGTTTGGAGTCAAGCCTGCTTTGGGGTACGAGTTGATCCCAACCATAAGTATCGACATATGCTTCAATTGTTTTGTATGGGCAATGCTTGTGGCTATTGACCACGTGGAACCACCTGACATTATTAACTAATGCAGGGATATTTGTGGTCATTTGTTGATGGCATAGTGTTATTCTATTTCTAGTATTTCATTCTATTTCATAGTATTTCTAATAGCTTTTAATAAGCAAGCCTTGAGTAGCTGACTTTTTTTTAAATCTCAAGCTCTCTCCTAAATCTTTGTCTATAAATATCTGATTATATTTGATGATAAGAAAAGTCCTGGTATTATTTATGAACGATAATTCTGACTATATTTGCTGGTAGATAAACACTTGTCTCTCAAAGCCATGGGTGGTCTTCCCCTCATCTCTTTAATTTTACTTTATCATGATTTGCTACAATTTTCAGTCAGTGTTTTCTTTTTAAAGAGTTCTTGTGTGTCATATACAAACTTGGATACAACCTTAACCTAACAGATAGTCCTTATCTAAAAGAAAGCAGAAGTTCTATTCATGGGTATTGGCATCAGCATAAATAGTGCTTTTCATTGTACATTTTTGCCATACTACTATGCCTTCCTATAGCAGCACAGATCAAACAAGTCCATGCTGGAGACACTGCAGAGCATTTTGGATTCAGGGCTACGGATGGGATCAGAGCTTACAAACATGACTAATGGCCTAAGTCAGAGATTAGCCTGAAGGAGTCTAAGTTGTTATAATTTTGCAGTTTATGTAAAATCTTCCCTGAAGGACTGATCCATCATTCATTTAGAAACCTAGCTATTTCTAGCTGGGCAGAGGAGACCTTAATTCTGGACATAGAGCATCTTTGTTGTCTCTGAGTTTCCCATAATGATTCCTATGGCACAGAAATCAGAATAGAAATTTCTAGATCATTGCTGTGTGTCATGAGTCTCCTGCTTCCTGCATGTTAGGCTAGGAAGTTGGGCATTTGTCAAGAGGCAGTCTTAAGGGTTACTTGTGCTGCCTAACTCTTCCAGAGGGAACAACATTGCTCTTTGTCACTATTGAAGATGATAAATCAATGAATGCTGAATTAAAGTTCAATTATTTTTTTAATAGAAAGTGAATAATCAATGCCTACAAAGTAAAAAGAGTTGGGGTGGTGGAAATAGGACCTCTAGATCCTGTTTTAGATTCATGGCATTATTAGTATTGCTTTACTTCAGACTTAAAATTTTACACAGTAATTATTTCTAACAGCAAACAAAACAAGTATCTGAAAGTTCCCAGTGGACTGAAATGGACTTGAGTGAACTATGAAGGACTCAGCAATAAATATCTTAGTTTATATACATATCTATTCAGCACAAGAAAAGATCCTGACTAAACATAGTGTAAAATCACTAACCCAATTTAGACAAGAATAAAAGTTAACGACTATGTGAAAAGTGTAAGCAACAACAGAAGAGGACATAAATAATGAAAAGAATTCAAGCAAAATACTGGATGCTGTAAAAAGAAGAATGCATTAGCAACACTAAGAGAACTAAAATTAAACCTATAGGAATTCATATAAAAGATTTTTTAGGTAACAAAGCAGAATTCACTGAAGAAAGAAATTAAAACATCAGATAAGTGGATTAGAAAAGAAGATGGAGGGACTGATAAAGCAGATAATTAAATGGATGCTTCTCCAGTGTATTTACTTGAGAGATCAGGAAAAATATGCCATCTAACACTATTTGTGTATATGGTATTCAGAATGATTCTGTGACCAGTGAGGCAAAAACACTTAGTAATTTAGCACAGATGAAAGCCATCAAGTCTCTGGAGCTAGATGGAATTCCTTCCAAGGTTTTATGAAGCAATCTATGGAAGAAATATGCAGGGCAGTGAAAAGCAGCATAAAACAATTGTCAGGATACAGTGGGTTAAGTAAACAAGATTATAGTGAAAACAAGCCAAATATTGCGAAGCTCATTTCTTGTCCTCATGCAGCTCTTGATAAGGCAGATCACTAATTGAACATCATACTGGAGTTTTGTTTGATTTAAAATATCTAGTAGATTTGACCTGTGTTTTGCATGCCAGAAGAGGATTTCAATATGGTGGCTTATAGAGAAGACTGAAGGTGGCTTCTCTGAGGTTCTGCTACTGAGATTACACTACTGATAAAAGTAAATATATTTTCAGAGAACAAGAAGGGAGAAGAAATTGATTTATCCAATACCTTGGCTTCGTGCTGGCATGAATAAAAAACCCTTTCTCCATTATCTTAGTAAGCTTAAAAGATTGGTCAGAACAAGAGTGAAGAGGGGAGAAAGGCTTGTTCTTCCAATGAAGTGCACAGAGAAAATAAGTGAAAGGAAACAAGCTGCTTCAATATGTTTGGATGAGTTGAGCTGATTGGCCCAGGCTCTCATGCATTGATCTTAGAAAACATTTTCTTTTGCTCTCTATGCATGAAATACCTCGTGAGGAAAAGTTCACTTGTGCCCTATTCTGTTCCTGTTCATTGGGTTACAGAAAACTGCAACTGCCCTTCACCACACCAGATTTTAAATCCTAAATCTGCAAAACACTGCCTCTGCTTTATGTCATTTGTCTCCTCTGAAAAATGATACAGAAGGTGAACATGATCTGGCTTGATTTCTTTACCCTCTAGTAGCTGATTCCTAGTAACTAATAATAAAAAAGTACACATGTTGCTCCTGTTAGTCTATGTCTCCAGTCATCCCTTTCAAAACTCCATAGTCTTCCTGCGGCTTTCATGATTGTGGCAGCTGTGTCCTTGCTATTTGGATTTTCAGGACCAAAAAGTTCAGATATATCACTTCCTCTTACCCTGATGACCACCTGATGTTTTTATTTTCATGTGTATATTTTCTTGCTTCTGTGAAACTGAAACCATGTGGTTTGTTGTTACCCATCCTTACTGGTAAAACGGAATAATCTGTTTTTTAGAGGAGTTTGTTCAGCACTATCCAGAATACATGTTTCTCCATATATTTCTGTTAATTTATTTTAATTTTTACATATAAAGAGTGTAATTAAGAAAACTACTTATAATCCTATACAGGTAATTAAGACTAGACAGTCATAAACTCATTTTCCTCTCTTACTTCCATATGTTTTCTTGTTGATTCTGCTGAGTAAATGTATCATTGAGACAACATGTTGGAAACGTTTCATCTCATTCATCACCCATCCAATTTTTAACAGAAAATATTAACCTGGGAATCATACTGCAGCAAGAAAAAATGTAATTTAAATATCAGATTCCAGGTAGATTTGCAGGTCAAACAGCTCAATAGAATCCTGTTTTTAATTCTAAATGCAGTAGATTTTTTCAAGATTTAAGACATAATGCACAATTATGTTCTTTAGGTGGGCATTCTTCCCAGGAAATACAGACTTTACCATCTTTCATAATAAAACTGAGAAGGAAGAAATGTTAAAGGGAACCTAAGACTGGATTGTTTAATTTTGTTAATTAGTTTCTTTTTTTTTTTTTTATAATAAGTCCTGACCTCCTGCTTGTTTCTTGTTTTAGCAGTAAAAGAAAATTATGGGGAAGTGGGATATTGCATACATTCATGCAGTATCTTTCTTTTGGGAACTATGACTTTTCATTATTGGGCTGGCAAGAATAGCAGTAATACATATTGCAGCTCAGATGGGGTCAGTTTGTATAGAAATAGTAAATATTTCCAGGCACAATGTCTGAGATTTTCAGATTTTAACAAATGTTTCCTTGAGCAAAGGGCAAGTGGGATGTTGAACTGTGTCAAGACCTTAACTTTACGTACAACTCTAAACCTCTTGACACAACGGTCACGTATTTTCTCCTGAGGCAAAGCAGCATTATTATATAGGTAGATGCTATTTATTATTATAAAGCTTTATTTATGAATTTTAATATTAAACAAAACAGTGCTTTCAAGTGAATTCATCTTGAAATAAGCAAATACATTGTCATTTAACCATATGCTTAATGGCTTGCTACTTATAATTGTAATGATTATTTGCCAAGCATAGTTTCAAATAAAGAAATGCACAGATGGTTTTCTTATTTAAGTACATTAAAATGCATACAGAATGTTTAGAAATGCAAATCCTTTAAATCAACTATGTGACAAAATCAGGCTTTGTTCCAAGTTGTTGTAATAGAGTCTTGCATATAAATAAAAGACTGTGTTACAGAAAGAAAGAGAATAAGTCATCTGCAGAACAGCAGTCAAGAACTGGAATCTGAAAAGGGCAAAGACACAAGGCTTTTATAGCACTGAGGAGTTAGAAGGGTTGGAGGAGTAAATTGTCTGCAGTTATTTCTGTGGCTGATTGTACAGTAACAGCAAGATTATGTTGATGTATTTGCCCCATTATAGTGACTTAGAGGGAATTTGCTCCTTTTAATACCTCAGTGCCAGAAACCAACATTGCATTATTTTGATTTATAGCATTATTAGCACAGTTTATATTTCACTGCCACCTCTTAATCCTTCTATTCATACTGTTGTACCATCTTCTCTGGGATTTTAACGGTGTCTTCAGAAGGACACTAGTTTTCTAAGGGGCAGATGTTAGACCTATGCTAACTGCAGTTTATGGTGATCAAAACATACAAACACAAGGGCATATAGACAAGTGGCCCTCTGATGGAGAGTTTGGCACTTACCTTGCTGATTTTTTTTTTTTTTTTCCCCTGGAAAATTCAGAAGGGGTCTGCAATTGCATCAGAGTCTTAGTAAAGATCAATCTGAAATGACTACTTCCTATCATGAAAGCGAGATTTTAGGAAGCCTGTGAGAAAAACTCAGGAAAAATATGGGAAAATACAAAGCGGGAGGGTGATTCTTGGCCAGTGGTGTAAAGAAGAACAAGAAGACAACAAATATGAAGTTGGAGATAGGTTTGTGATCACCAAATTAAATTTTACTGGCAAAATCCAGTTTTGTTATATGGCATATCTTCTTTTCTATGATTATTTATATTACAATTATATTATTTATAATACTTTTTGCAATTCTTATTATAACAATATATAATTATTATAATGATTATAATAATTTATACTTATTTTATAATTATATGCTGTTTGGGGGACACATCCGCCACTTACATTGTCCCTCGGCATCCTTGCCCTCCCAAGGGTTCTGTGGAGCATTTGTTCACCATGAGGGTGATGAGGAACTGGCACAGGTTGCCCAGAGAAGCTGTGGCTGCCCCATCCCTAGCAGTGATCGAGGCCAGGCTGGATGAGGTTAGGAGCAACCTGGTCTAGTGGAAGCTGTCCCAGCTCATGGCAGAGGGGTTGGAACTAGATGATCTTAAGGTCCCTTTCAACCCAAACCATTCTGTGATTCTATGATTACAGAAGTCTAGATCTGTCTAGGAAAACTACTGAGCGAGTAAGGAAATACTGGTGGAGTCAAAACAAAAGAGAGATCAGCCCAAACATGTAATTAGGAGCTGTGGATCTTGGACCATGGCAATGTACTGGTGGTTTCAGGTAGTTGAGACGCTTGACATGAAATGTCTGCAGTCATGATGTGGACAAATGGATTATTTGCTATCTCAGTGGCCTAGCTGTGAGGTTGGATTTGAGACGGTTTTGTTTTAATTTCCCTATTTTTTTTTTTAAGGTTAAGTAACTGGAATACTGACGAGAGTTATTTAGGAGATGCTAGTACACCTCTCAGATGTCTCAGGGGGAGTAATGAACATTCTTTGCGGGCAGTGTAAATGCAAAAAGTGAAAAGGTATCAGAAATACATGAAGTAAGGGAAATCTTACATCAAAGACTGTTTTGCAACACAAAGCAAATTCAGTAGACAAAGATATATATAGGTGCAGCTGCCAGTCTTCTAGTCGGGTCATTTGGATCTTCCTTATCTAGCTGGTGACCATAATGGTATTGGGTCACCATTTAGTGCTTGTGTGAGCAGTACAGCTATTATTATTTGCCTGAATATATGTGATCTAAAGATTAAAAACCACGTTTGCTGTCTCTTTTGGTGGCTTTTTAATACAAGTTCTTTTTATAGTGAGTAAAATTAAAAATTTAATCTCTGATAGGATAATTGTATTGCTGCTGTCTGTATTCGTGCTAAAATAAGAGACAAATGATGCAGCATAAAGTTTATATGTTACAATGGTGTTTAACAAAAATGAGTAAATTGTAGCAACTCTCTTGTGATTCATACAGTCTTCAGAGGACAAAATTTGCTCTACGTCCTCCTAAGTTCTGAGTTATTGCATGGGATAACCAATAGTGTAATAAATATTGATTTTGCTAAATCAGGTATAGGTTAGATAGACTCAGGAAGGATGAAGACAAGAACAATCACTTTGTTCTATATCCTAGCTTTGTTGTATCTAGCTATAATAAATTAATCTTGGTGCAAAGGAAAGTGACATTTATTCCTGACTGGTTGCATTTTATATCCTCTTTGCTCTCATGGAGTAAGGTTCAGAGGAGTAGAAACAGATCAAAATCTTGACAGAAATAAGCCTTTGTTTAAATAAATTACGTGTGACAGTGATGCATGATTTTCTTTCCTTCCCACTCTGGGCGTTTGTGTTTCTGCTGGGAGGAATTTTTTGTTCCTAATAATATATGCATGTGTATTTGCATGTATACTTGAATTTCAGCTTGGAAGCAGGCTTTGTAGGGATTACTTTTTTATTCTTTCAGCTTTGGGGTTCATCAGAGATACAGAAGTGTAATACCCTGTGAGGCCAGTGATCAAGGACAGATAAGAAGTACCTAATTGTGAATGAAATACTCCTAGGATTACAGTTGGAAAAACAGCTCTACGAAGTTGGACCAGAAGTTCATTTTCCTTAGTACCCTGTTACCAATGGTGGTCATGAGCATTTTGTAGAGGAAAAGTAAGATTAGGCTGTCATAATTAATATTTTAATACAATGCTGACATTGGTATCTGTATCTATTCAGTAGCTCTCAATAATTTTCTTCTGTGAACTTGAACCTGTGTATTCTCTAACATTCTGTTGCATGAAGAATTTCCTTCTCCTGTTGGATTTGAGCCTGGCTGCTGGCTTCGCAGTTCTTCACAGAGAACATGAGTAACTGGCCCACCATAGCGTGGCAGTTCTTGCAGCTTCTGCTTGCACAAAAGTCCTTGTTAGCTTGTCTGATCTAGAGTTCCAGTTTGCTTCTTCCTCATCCAGAAGCCATTCTGTACCTTGTAGCCCTGAACATTCCCATTTTCACCTCAAATCTGAGTAGATAGAGTTACATAGATACTCTCTCTGCTCCTGTCATAATAGGACCAGCCCTTTAAAGATACAGTGTTTCATCACTAGCACAGAATCTTTCTTGTATTTCTTGTACCTTGATATTTCTGTGTGACAGTGGTTTTCTTCCAACAACTTTCTAGTGTTTCTGGCTAGACATTCTTTTTCTGCTCTCTTATTTCTTAGATTTTTAGCACTGAGGTTAAAGCATTCATTTTGGTCCCCTTGGCATCCCATTTAAATGGCACTCTGGTCTTTCTTGTATGACTGTTTCTTATCCTTCATGAGTTAAAGAATTTGTTTTGCTTTCTCTGTAAAAGATACGCCCTTTTGTACTCTTAGCTTTTCCCCACTCTTCAGTTTAAAAGTTCACTTACAACCTTCTTGTCTTTAAAGGCCAGCTGTCTGTTTCACTTACAGTTCAAATTAAATCCATCCTTCCTCTTTGGCCTTCTTTTACTCCGGAATCTTTCCATTTAAATTATGCATGAGGAATTAATCTATGATATGAAATATGTTTACAAAACCCATTCTCTGAATTTGTTTAAACAAAAAGCAGGAGAAACAGTTTTAAAATGTAGCAGTGAAGAGAAAATTGATATAACTAAAAAATGTTGTTACTAATTTTTAGATAATTGTGTAATATTTCAAAATAAAAAAAAAAAAATAAATCTGTCCTTTATCTGACTAGTCCACAACACAGTTTTGACAGTTTTTCAATGAGAGCAAGACTGACTTCAATTGCAACTTCAATTCTCTCAATAAATATTTAAAAAGATGTAGGTAAAAAAAATTCACCGTGGCCTTTACTGCCATTTTCATTATACGAGAAACAGTCTTGTTCTCATGAAGCATCCAAATAATATGTTAGATAAAAAATTCTGCCTTTTGAAGAAATACAGATTCTGACTCTAGGAAGAAGTATTTTAACTGCATTCAGTCCTGGCAGTAGCTACATAAAATTTTGGTATGCTGTTTCTGAAACATCTTCTTTTTATAGGAGAAGCCCATTTTGAATCAAAGCTAGTGTAAGGTCACCATTTACCCAGCTTGACAATGAGTGAGAGTGTAGCGCAAGTGTCATCTAAATGTGCTCACCGCTTTCATGGTAACAATTTTTTTGCTTGTTTAATAAATTTAAAAAAATATATTGGGTCTTTATCTGTCAGAAAGTAGTGTCTAGGCTTTTGACTTAAAAAAAAAAAAAAAAACAAAACAAATCCAACAAACCAAAGCAACACAGCTGAAACTGAACCAGGTTTCAACATTCCTTTCATATCAGCAGAATTGTTTACTTGGATTGTTTTCATTGTCTAACCAAGTTAGAGCAGGAAACCAGTTTCCTGAGGTATAGATGTTTGAGAGAAAACAAAGATCTCTTCCAGGTTATGACCCAGATACTTCCCTTGTCTACACAGGGGCTGAAATGACTGCTGATGTTGGAAGTATAAAGCAACTGTACATTCAGTAACTGTATATTCACAGTAGGTTTTGTGATTTTTATGAGATTTTCTCAAGTGTTGTTTGCCCTTTGATCTGTATCCATACTAATACTGCCAATATTTGGAACAGAAAAAATGACTGGATGATGAGAGTGTTCAAAGTGTGGAAATATGCTTTTGTATGTGAAATGAGAACTCAGTATGGAAATCAATTGATAGGAGATAATAAACAAGGAAACCAATAAAAAAGGCTTTCTTTTTGCTTTTCAAGGAAGAGTTGCAATTAAAAATAAATTATTTTTAATTTCATTATAGAATTCCAATGAAACCAAATAATCTTTGCTTATATTATAGTGGACTTATTAATATCTTGTTATCTTAATGCATTTTAATTTCTCTCTAACAATTATTTGCTCTTCTTTGAAAAATATTTCCCCCAGTATGCTTTACTGCACTCAGTTATTCAGGCATCTACAGGACTCTTGCTGGGTAAATAATACTTGCTTTCTGCTTGTTTTTCGAAAGAATTAATGTAACATCATATATGAGTATATAAATGAAAATTAGCACAGTGTATAAGCATTCTTTAGGTCACATGATTATAGTCTTGGAGAAACTAATTTCAACGTGACATTGCAAATGTAAGCTATAATATACACTACATGCAAATTATGAACAAAGAATAGCAACTAAACTGATGATACATAATAAAATGTACATTTATATCCTGTTTGACTAGTTCTTCAACTAGTGGTGTCTGCAACTTCTTATCTTGCTCTTGCCAAGTCTTGCAAATTATTTACTATGATTTATTTCCCCCCCCCCCCAGAACACTGAAATCTGAGATTTGGAATATGTGCAGCACAGCTCTACTCTTCAGTACTGAAAACTTAAGTAAATAATTTGTCTGAGAATCTGACATGTTGCCATATGTGACATCTTTATTTCTTTCTAATTTTAATTTACTATACTCTGCTATCAAGTGTTCCTTGGCAGTATCAAGATGTATTTCACATCTGCTATAGAGGTAGACAACTTATAGAAAGGAATCTTCAAAAATCTATGTAGTTTATATATTATATTGCTTGCTATGAGTGGTCATAGGGGCATAACTTGCAATACTCTTTTCAGTGAGTGTTTGGAATCATAATTGAAAATTATTATAATTTTGAGTGAACATTTTCTCTGCCTCTCCTGAAGAAAATAGACAAATTTCCTCTCTCCTGAATTCACCACTCACTTTCCTTCTAATTTTCTCTTGGCTTGGGTATAGAGTAACTATATCCCAAAAGATGAGGTTGTTCAGCTATAATAATATTTTTATTACCAAATACACTTGCCAGTGTTTCTCTGCAGTGATACTCAAAAAAGGGTATGATTTCACAAAATAAATTAAGAAGCTATTAATGGTAGATAACAACCCTTTTAGGGAGCTCCACTTCTTGCTGAAACCATAAAAATAATAACTGTATATTTTCTGTTAAAGTATTCTGTTCTATGAACTGTACAAAAAATAATTGTTTTGTTACTTCATGCCCATGAGATCTGAAATCCTCACATAATCACTTGCATAAATGATGACACTATAAGAATCATAAGAGATTCATTTTTTGAAAAGAGCAATATAGATGCAGTTGCTATTACTGCAGTTTTGGTGTGAAAACACACTTTCTGATGAAAGAAATCTTGAAACATCACATTTGACAATGGGAGCAAGGGTTTAAGAAAATTAATCAGATGTTATGAGTTCATGACAAGTTGCCTAATTTAAAAAATAGCTCTTGAGTTAGACTCACCCAGTGATAAGTAGAATATTTTGAGGGGGAATTAGTGACTTCTGAGTTTCCAACAGGATATCATATGTTATCTGAGTTCTGGAAGTAGAGTCAATAACTAAGTTCTTGTATTTACAACTGCTTGATATTTTCCCTTAGGTAACATGGTCAGATGTTTCTCATTTTTCCATCTGAAAGATCAAGACAAGCAGTTTTGCTACTTCTGAAGAGACTTGGAGGGACTGGGAAGCAGAAGAGTCAAAATGTAGGTTCAGAAATAGTGATGGGTAGAAGAAGAGTATGCTTGTGTTTATTTCGAAGATATATGGAGATGATATGGATATATTTCTTTTATAGTGATGTGTAAAGAGGTTATTGAAAAGTGTGTGTACCTGTGAGAAAGGTTCTTGCAAACGACCAGTAAGTATTGATAATATGTATAATGAAGGTTATAAGAATTAGAAAAACAGATTCCATAGGCTCATTTCTCCCTAATGCTTGTTACAGATATATCTCTAGAGAAACTACTTTTACTGTTCCTTATAATTAAATGGTAATGCCACACAGCTGAAACTTCTGGTTTGGTCCAATTCAAAATGAAAGTGGGGAAGCAGAAGAAGTCCAGTCTACTGGGAAACGAAGCAAAATGATTAGGTAATTGGCAAAACAACAAATTGCTTATTTCTGCCAAGCTGAGGATCCTCTGGTGATACCATGCTTTCTAAAGGGCAAATGACAGACGGAAGCCAAAGCTGCACTTGATTCATGCATAATATTGTTTCTTTAAGTAGTAAGCAAACCTATTAGGTAGGAAACTTGGGAGTAAAATGTATGTGGAGAGAAAAAGATGATTCCACTGGGCCTCATGTTTTATCTTATTACCTCCTTTAAGTCACCAGGTGTTTGGCATTATTACTGCTGATGGTTACTTGGAATGCAAATGGTTTGAAGGGATAAACACTATCAGCTTTCCTGAGTAAGATACAGGTCTGTTTTCCTCAGATTTTCTTCATTTGCAATTTGTTCTTGTCCATAGTAACAATATCTTCCAGGCCAGTCATTAATCTAAAATTTTACTTCCAAGAATTTGTCTTTATCCTGATATAAATGACTAATAATAATATGCAAGAGATCCTAAATACAGGACACTATTTTGCACACCTGAAAAGAATTTCTTTTTTTCTGCATTTGTGAGATGGCATAGGGAGAAAAAGCATTTCACTATGACTGGATCACAAGAAATCTTTGGTATTTTGTTCTAGCAATTCCATCTATTCTAAAATGCTTAATGAATGTTCATTAAAGGTATATTTCAGTATAATTCTACTTTCCAGCATATATTTTATCTCCATAAACAATTCTTCATCTTGTCTCTGGGCATTGGAGGTCCTGTCACATTGATGAAAGAAGCACCAATGATAGATGATGGGAATGTCACTCAGCAATTATTTGTGCCTTTCATCTCATTAGATTAAAGTCTCATAGAAAAATTCGAGTGTAGCTGCAACTGCCACATGTGATATCTGTCAAAATATGATAAATTGACAGTTTTACCCTATCCTCCTAAATGTTTGGACTGAGCAATTAAAGAAAGACCTTGTTTTCTTATGAATTACCGTCACATTTACGAGGTAAAATACATTAACTGTAATCTCTTTCACTGAGATTTAAGCTTATTTTAAGGCAGTGTCAGAAACTACTACCTAGCTTTTTAGTTTAACAAGTTACTGCTTTTCTGACCAGTCTGCTTGACTTCAAGTTGCAATGGACTAGCTGGGAGAGTATATGCAGTCACTTTCTGTGTCTGGGTACCTGAGGGATGCAGACTTAATGTTAGTTCACTTTCTTTCTCTACATACTTTATCCTGTGACTGAGATAAATTTCTATTCTATGATAACCAGTTGTGGCCATTTGGTGTATAGAGGGAAATTCCTAAGCATCTGTGGCTTTTCTGTGATCTGCTATGTGCTTCACCCTGCAAAGCTTCACTGACCCTGAATTCTACTGATTTCTCAGGTCTTGGATAGAATGCATTAATAAGGAGGAGGTATCCCCCACACCTTGTAATTTCCCACACCAGAGCAAACATTCTTAACTGTTTTCTAAATTGCAGAAAATTCTGTAGTTGATTCATATTTAAATATTTTCAGGTGGGATCTTTTTCACCTGTGAGGTGTTCAGTCCTTAGAAATGTGTGAATTGCTTATTTCTCAAATCTTGGTTGAAAGTATTTAGGAGAAGAAGTGAAGATAAATATCAGGCATTTAAAACTGCACGGGGAATTGCAAGCAGGGAAAATGAAACTTACCGATAACACAATTGATTTGGATGCTGGAGGCCCTTTTTAAGTCATTAGGCTCTATCATTCTTCCATTTAGTGTAATTTATATTCTACCTCCTGAATCTGTGCTGATAGATTTATTAAGATATTGTGTCTATTCTGAAGTACACGTTTAGCTGCAGTAAAATTGCATTTGCAACATACTAACCGAGGTACTTAATAGAAATGATGTACTCCTTATGGTTTTGATTGCACACAACCCAAGAAATTTCCAGTGTTGCTGTAGCAATTACAAACTTTGGATTTTTTTGTTTGTTTTGTTGTTGGGTTTTTTTTTTTTTTTTGGTGTTTTTGTTTTTAATTCATTATTTTACCCATTCAAAAGAAGCTTATTTAAAATTACTCCATATAGACCCTTCTGCAAAACAGAAGTGGAGAGGAGCCAGTACTTTCAGATAAGACTGTAATTGTGTTCATTGGTAAAAATTTTAGGACAGATTAGTTATTTACAAACATACATTCTCATGTTAACTGTTCAAATATCCTGTCCCAACCTGGTAATCTATACCCTATTTTAGTCTTCTGGTATCTAAAAATGCAAACATTAAGTCACCTTTGGCTAGTCTTGGCTTTGAAGGGACAGAGTTTACCCAAACATTTACAGGATTCAAAATGTAAAAAAAGAATGTTTTACCCTCAGTCTATGGTGAAAATTTCTTATAGGGAATAGTCCGCGGAGACTCATGATCAATAGCAAAATAGCTAATGATGTTGACATTTTACTTTATCTTAGGCGGGTATTTAATAAAATATATGGAAAATCCTTCAGGGAACCTGATACATCAGTGAATTACATATTCATTGCCAGCTAAAGTAGAAAATGTGCTATTCATTGTGCCATCAGGCCCATTTTCCAAACATATTGGAATTTCTGGACTGAAAAAGGAAGCATACATTCAGCAAATGCATCTTTCCTTTATTTGCAAGACCAGTCAAGAATCTCACTCCTTGAGATACTCCCAGCTAAGCTTTGAGATTTTTATTGATGTTCTTCTATATACACATCAAATAGAGAAGGATCCATCCTTCAATTTCACCACTTGCAATGTATGATACTATTTTATACATTTTCTTAGAACTAAGAATCATGAATGTACCAGCTCTGCCAACCCTCCCTCATTTTACTGTATACAAACAGGTTATAAAGCTAACAACTTGTTCTGCCTTTAAAATGTATATAGCTGCCAGTAACTGCTATGGTTTGGCTGGAAATAACATCAAATTCTCTTGACTAGCATCATATTCCTCTAGTGTCCCAGATTTCTTAAATATATCGAGGTAATCTGCATCATAAATGGCTTTTATTATCCTGAAATAATTTCTTCTTTAACAAGTCTATGTTGTCTTATCTCATAAATATACAGACTGTACAAATAAATTTCAGGCAGAAACCCTGTTAAAAGGTTCTAAAAAGATATCACCCTCCTATTAACTTTCTCATCACTCATTTACTATTTCAGTAGTGTCATTTTATCATGGCAGTAGCCAACACAGCTCTTCCTGGATTATATCTGTTTATTAGCTGCATGTTACCTTTATTTTTTATTAATTGTTTTGTCTTTGTTTAAGTATCTCAGAGATAGAAAATAAAAGTTATATATCCAATATCTGAAATGTCTTTACCCACCTTTTCCTATTCTTGAGTGAAGTCTTAACAGTAAACTGAAAATAGTGCTCAAATTTGGGATATATATTTCTGAGATCCTCTGTGATTATCTTGTAATGTAGTCCTAGAGCAGAATCAACTATACCTCTGTTATTTTATGAATATAATTTTCTTGCCAAAAGAATTACATAATTTTCTTATCAAAATGGTGTGTTCTTATGCTTTCCTAATTTTACTGTAACAATATGTAATTGGAAGGAGAGGATACTTCAGTGTAAGTTCTTGTCCCACATACCCTGAGAACACAGGAAATACCCCACTGCATCAGAGAAATGCTGTGTCGGGGGAACACGTCAGCATATCTGCTTTCTGTGACCTTGTGTTCCACCAGCACCAAGACCTGTTAGAGTTTCCATGTCAAATTCTTCATTTCCTTAAAGGATTCAGTCCTTTTGTTATCTGCTTGAAGTTCCATGTATTTCTCTCATCCTCTTTTTGAAATTCAGCAAACATCTGCCTCCTCAGCCTTCTGTTGCAGCAAGTTCCAGAAGGCCACTGCCTGCTGTGTAAAGTACTTATTTTTATTTGTTTTAAATGTCTCCTACTAGTTTAGTTGTATTTTCTCTGTTTCTGCAGATTTGGAAAAGTGTTGTATGTTTGCCTTATGATATGGATTATTACTTTTATGATATGAACGGTAATTTTCAACAGTTTTCTCCCCCTTTTTTCATAGTTGTTTGAATACTTCGGGAGTGTAAGGATTTGTATAGAATTTTTTTCTTTCAAAAATGCAAATAGAATGCTTTCTTTTTTCCTGATTATTTTTTAAGGTCTATTTGGGTTATGTGAACATAGCACTTTGTACCTGGCCTGAAACAAAGCTTCCTCGCTTGGAGCCATGCAAATGCTGGGTAAAGGAGAAGGGCCTCTCCATGCTTCTTGCTCTGTTCTGCCTCAGCCCATTTGCCTGGCTTGCTTTACATTTCTGATATGGGCTCAGTTTGCAGTTTCCAAATTATTCTTTAAAGACTTGCTGCCTTAATCACTTGTTGCTCATTTGGTATGTACAACTTGTTATCCATACATAGTAATCCAAGTTATCTACAGTTACTCGTCCATTATATATTCCAGTGTACTTGTGATCCCTCTCGATTTCCTGCCATGTTAAGTGTACCTAGGCTTTATGTAGGACACAGTTCACTATCCAGATTACTGATGAAGTGCAGATCCCCACAGAGTCCCACTACAGCTGTCATCTTTAACAATAAACCATTTGTAACAAATCTTTAGATGCTTTGTGAAGTTTTATTAGCATATTCTAGAAGTTTCAACAAACTTCTTTTTTAGAAAACCACTCTGAGGCAGTTTCAAAAACTTTAGTTAAGATTCCTGGTTTTAGTCAATTGCCCCAGAACCACAGATGTGTATGAGTATAAATTTCTTATCATTGCCAGGAAATTAGTCTGTTTATTTCGGATTTGCCTACTGGTCTCACCATGTCCACATAAAGGGAAGTTTAGGCACATGCAAGAATGTAAGTATAGTATTGTTTTCCTGGCAGAATTACAGCATCATTCGTCCATAGAAATTGTTCTAAATATACTGTGGTGTCAGTAGATCTGGTTAGCTCAAACTGTAATCAAATGTTGTCACAGACAAGGGCAGAAAGCAAAGATTTCAAATTCACTGGTAATGACCAGCAAATTCCTGTTTTTTAAACTCTTCTCAGGAGCACAGAGGTGCATATTCAGAAATATCCCTATGCCCCTATTCTTAGCTGTCTCTTCACTACATAGCTGTTGATTTGGCCATAACTTTCCCATAACTGATGGAAGACTGGAATGTGGCAATGCTGGAGATAGTGTCCTTTGTTTTAAAAAGAGCAGCAAAATTGCTGAATACCAGACTGGCGTAATTCTTTTTAGTTAAAGAGTTTGTTTTCAATATTAAGGGGAATGAATCTAAACAAACAACTGAATAAGAAATGAATGACAATGATCTCACAAATGTTAAACAGAAATATCTTAGGATGTAAAATTCCATCCTACAAAGTGGAAATAAATGCATGAATTTTTTATGGTTGTATCACTTTTGTTCCAGTTCTCAAAATAAAGCCATTCAAAGTATTTGATGAGACTCTTGAAGCAAAATGAAACATAAGAGGAAAGTGGAAAAAATCATGCTAAGCATTTTTTGTGTTATATAAAAGAATACATCATTATGAATATTTTTTTTCCAGTCTGAATTCTAAAGAAAGCAACCAAGCCTCAGAAATCATGATGTTCTTCAGTTCTTTATCTTTTCAATTACATGTAGTTTTTAGAAAGTACTTCCAAAACACCAGTCATCATGTTTCAAATAATTAAATACTGGTTCCTTTTGTAATGCTGAAATAACACTGTTTACGTCATAAAGCAGTTGTACAAAAATTCAGTGTGGGACCTGACTGTGGATCAACTGTCTTTATCACATCAACTGTGAGTTGATGTGATAAAGATTTGCTGAAGACAAGTCAGTAGGTCAGTGTGAGAGACTGGAAACACCCCAGAACTTCAAGAAGAAAATGGAAATAAATTGTAATAGAAATAAACAGAAATCAAGGTGTGAGTGCTTAAATCTGCAGCCATTTCATGAACTTGTGGTCCTCTGAAAAGTCCTGTTTGGAGCAGAGTATAGAAAAGTGGACGGAAGTGTTGCCTTCTCAGAAAGTGTATGCTTGGTAGGAGGGACACATCCTTCCTGGTTAGCCAAAACCAGGTTGCTCTAAGAGTATGTGATTGCACTGTAGTTATTTGTGCTGCTTATATCTAGATTCATTAATGTTGCCAGCTTGTGTGAGTGTTGTGATATCAGGAATCACTGTTGCAAGTGAAAAAGTGAAGCCCTACAGAAAGAGAATAGAAAGAAAAGAAATATAAAATGTTTTTTAAAATCCCAGTAGAAGTACCTGTCATTTCTGTAAGAAATTCTTGTTTGCTTTTAAATAAGAAATTGAACCATCTGAAAATTATCATTGCCAAAAACATTTCTATAAAACTGAGCATTAGTTTGCAAATATATCTTTCTCTGACATTTCTCTTTTGCTCTTGCTAAAGGCTATATTACATTGGACTTTTTCCAGTGAACTGTGTCTTCTTAGATTTGCCCATCAGCTTCAGTAGTATTATTCTTGCAACTGTTTCTGATATCAATTGTGCCAAGATTTCAGTGCAGATCAACTGTGTGGCCACAGAGGTTTCTCCTTCTGTGATTTTTAACTGGCATAAGTGTTTTTATGGTGTGATTTTTAATTCTCTGAAGCCCAAGTGTGATTCTGCTTGAATAACTTGTTCACTCTCTGGGATATTCAGTTTCTATTTTTTATGTCATACCTTCTGGGTTGTCTAAGTAAGTGAAAGATTTAGCTGGCATTTTAAGTGGTGGAACATTTCTCTGCAGAACCACAGAATAATTCAAGTTGGAAGGGGCTTCACAGGGTCTGTAGTTCATGTTGCGCAAAGCAGGGTCAGCTGTGATATCAGATCAAGATGCTCAGGGTTTTGGTCTCCCTTCCCTCATTTACATATTTTAATAGATTTCAGTACTATTTTATTAGTTGTATTTTCCAGGCAATCTTCATATAATTTTTGGCTTCCAAATTTGAATATGTGGTATAATCACCTATAATTTTCCAACTGTTCAAAAAGGCTTTAGCTGAAATGTTAGTTACTGATGTGGTGGTAGCCCATGTTCACTAGTTGTCTGATCAAATAAGGTACATTCAAATGTGAGTAAAGCCATCACTTGGATTGCTTTGCCTGTGCATAGCAGGCAAGATACCACAGTAAAGTGGCTGGTATTTGAAATGCGTCTAACTGGTCAAAAGGACAAAATGAGACATATGAATCAAAATGACATACATGAATGGGTACAAAAATCTCCTATCTCGTAATACTACACTGAATAAATTTTCAGCTGTTTTTCACTAAGAAATCTTTGCGTATTTAATAAATGATACTTCCAACCATGCATTAAATTGGTTATTGTGATCCCCCATGAATTATAGATGGCAGAGGTACTGTTTTCAATACAAGGGAGAAAGCAGGAAGAAACCTGACTGTCTAACTTGTTGGGGTACTTGCTAGTGGCAAGGGTCACATTTTTATACAAGTGAATGTTTAGCCTATAACAAATACACAAGTCCAGCACATGCGTTTAAGAGAAAATCACTAGTGGGCTTTTCCTCTCCTGTTCAGAAGGCTTTAATTTCATTAAAGTAGAGGAAACAAAGACATGTTTGAAATGTTTTAGAGAAAGCTATCATCCACTCAATTCTATACCATGTAGCTCTGAAAGCTTGAAGAAAAATGTTATATTTTTCTTCTTTAGCCATTGTGTTTCTTAGGTTTTGTTTCATTTCCTTCCATGTTTGAGACTGACTTCTTTATATAACAAAGTTTTTAATCCCAAGCTATGTTACAAACCCCTTGAAATCAGTCTTGGCGAGCAAAGTGCTGAGCAATGTTTGCAGCTTGCAAAATTGGCACATCTGTCATTATAAAAGCTGTACAGTGAAGCTGCAAGAGAAAGCCAATGCATAATATTCCTTTTTAATGATAAAACTAAGGCAAAGCAAGGGATGGGAATTTGTAAAGTAAACGGGCAAGATCTAATGTTGTTTGTGCACTGTTTAATTTTTAGGTTTCTGGTCTGTATAGCAAAACAGTTAGAAAGGTAATGAGAAAATAATGTATTTCTTTCTAGCTCTTTATTAACATAAATTACAGCCACTGAAAGAGGTGCCCATTTTAAAGTGTGAGGTTTTTTTATTTATACAGGCCCTCCCTGGATCACTTACAATACATTATAATTATTCTTTAGTGGCACTGCAGGGAGTAAACCTGTTAGAACTGAAATATGCTCATTCAATATCTCTCCACAAGTGGTGTCTCCTGACAACTCATTTCAAAATGGGAACTGACACCTTATCTCTTTGTCTCCCCTAATCAAATCCTTTTCTTCTTTCTTGGGTTCTGTTCAGAGGAAATTGCATTTTACTGCAGTTTTCATGTCTTGTGAACCCAAGGTACAGGTAAAGGGGCAGTTGAAGGTGCAGAGGCTGAGCTTTGCCTGCATAAAAAGGCAAAGTCAATTTTGTTTGTGTTAAATTGAACTCAGCAGAAGTTGCATGAGGGCAAATAAAACAGAAGTTCAGCTGTATTCAATTTCAGTTGCTGAAATATTGAGATGTTGATAAGAGCAATGACAGCATGTACAAAAGATGAATTCTTTCAGTGCAGATGTGGAGAAACAGAAGAAGCTAATGAAGCCTCCTCTGGTAGTTTTTCCATAGTCCTGCTTCTTTACCTACTCAAATTTAGCAGTCCAAAATATGTATCTTAAATTATCATTCCAAACTGAAATATAGTCACTAAAAAAAATTTAAGCCTGATATATGTTTTTTTAATACAGGGAAATGGGTCTTTTAAGCATGTAGATAGGTAGCCTGCATCAAGCCTCACAGCTGAAGTGCCTTAGGTGTGTGGTCACTATAGGTCCTCTCTAGTCATGGAGGGGAAGAGAGGATCCTGACAAAGAGCATTTAGTCCCTTTTATACCTGAACTACTATTGTGGACCTGTCTTCATCTACAGATGAGAGATAAAGTCCAGTTTCAGTAATCCACCCAAAGAAGATGCATACCATACAACGATTTTATGTCACGTGGCAGAGCTGAGTGCAGAACTGTGAGTACAGAGTGGAGGAAAGGGAGAAACTTTGTTTTGCAGAACCAAATATTAACCCAGAAGAACCCAAACTAAGCTAGAAGAATTTCAGTAAGCATTTTCACAAGTGTTGTTTTCATCTCTTGTGTGGCAGTTTGATTCTGATTGTGTTTCAAAGACTTTAATGAGGATCAGTGTAGATACTGGATTGTTTCCTTGGTCATGTTTATAAGTCTCCATGAAAAGGAGTTGTTGATGTTAGAGGAGTCCACTTCCAAGAAATAGGTGAAGACCTGTTTGATGCAGTATTGAAAATTAGGTCTAGATTTTGCTCTGTTTGAAGCAAGTTTGTTTCTTTACCTTTTCTTGTTTCAGGTGAAAACATCAGATCCTAAAGCAACTATAATTGTCTTCTTTTTTTTTTTAACCTTAGTATATAAATGGAAAAAAAATCCCCATCTTTTTTTGTTGTTTACAAAGCTGACTCTCACGAGACTGAAAAGAAACAACTTCTTCAGCGGGTGCATCTCCACAAAGCCCAGTGGGTTGGGTACATTGTAAGCTGATGTTGACTTGACTGTATGTGCAGTACAAAGATTTGAGTTCTCATATTAGGTTTCTGTCTGATTCAGCAGCCTTAGAAAAGGGTCTTCAATAGGAAGAACTGTATAGTAAGGCTGTGTAGGGTGTGCTAATTTGAATGTATTCCCTGAGTCTTCCCCACTGGCAATGAGCCTTCCTTAAATTCAGCTGAACTGGAGACTGTGTAGGGAAGTTCATATTATACTTTCCTGTGAAACTAAGAAAAGAATAATTCTGTTCTCATTAAACTGGCCAAATTAAAAGGGTGATTTTTACAGAGTGCAAAACCAAATGCCACAAATTCCTAGGCTGTTACACTTGCATTTGGGAAAGAAAAATTGGTAGATTCCCTTGAGATTGCAAAAGCCTCCCTCAAATTTGAAAGACAGATGCTAGTTACAGCAGGATAATTAAAATGCATAATTATTTTTAATGGACAGTTACTCTGTTTCCTTTCAAGGATGGGTGTTTTTCATCTTCAGTATAGCCCACACATTCGTGTGGTTTTTCATTTGCAAGAAGGAGCAAGAGAGATTCTCACTGCTAGAAGAGAAGTAGGCTAACTCATCAGTTCTCCAGTGTACACAAAGGGCCAGATTACTAAAGACTCTGTGAATACTAGACCCTAGCTGAAGGTAAAAGCTCCTTTTCTTTTTTATAATATAACTTTATATACAGTTTTCCTGATCAGTTTCCAGAGTGGTTTCTTTGGAGGATGTTGCTTCCAAATATGCATGAATTGTCCTATGCCTCCACATTCACTCCAGCTCATGAAGAAAACTCGTAATTCATTTTGGGCAATTTATATGGAGCATCTAGGATGTGAACACTATGTTATTCTGCTTTTTTTATGTAGCTGAACCACTATTAAGGGATATGAATATTTTCCCAATTATAATTTGCTGCACTCTTTTGTACTGAAATGTGAGCATCTTTTTCCCAGAGAGAAATATGACTGATGTGAAAAATAGGCAGAGCTCAGACGTTACCAAAATGACATCACATTAATATCTGGACACAAAGCATGACATCATTATAGCTCTGTCTTTTCATTTTCCTTAAAGTTTTCTAGAGATTTTTATAAAATTTTCACAGCAAAATGCATATAATTTGCATAACTAATTTAATTTGCATAAGTGTAAATTATGACTTCACAAAATCCTATCAACTTCAAAGAGAGAATATGGTCAGGACAATGAGCTATGGAGTTGGAGAAAAGTGTAAATAACATTGGTGAAAGAGTATGCAGAGAAAGCCAAGAAACCAATGGTGAGATTTCTCATTTGATGCATGGATGATACATATATATGCAAAATTTTCTTGAAGGATGAGAGTTGTGTATTTTTTCTAAACCTATTTCTGTAAAACTGGGGTCAGTTGGATTCGGAGTAGAGTTTTTTGGACTTCATTTAATGTAGGTCTTCAACAATAAGCTGTTAATTTTGTGTTGTTTGTTATCTGTGAGATTTAGCTAGTTTTAGCTTACACTGCATTATGAAAGGTGTTTACTATCTATGGTTTGTGTCTGCACTATTTTATTGCTGTAGTGTATACAATTTAAGCTTATCTTTCTTCTTGCCTCTGTTTAATTTCTTGTCTCATTATTTTCTATTTTGCAACATAGTGCGTTTGCATTTTATTTCCTCCAAACCCTTTCTTACTGTTTTGTGTAAACAGGAAAACAAACTTTGCATTCAACAAGTGGCTTACTCAGATAGCAGAATGAATATCACAGATCCATCACCTTTTACATTGACTTGCTTATACTTTCTTTTAGCACTTACCAGTATTTTTCCTGATGTTGTGATTCCAGGATTGTAAACACTAAATCTTTGCTAACCATACAGAAGTACTAGTTTTGTCCAGATAGACATACCATAGAATCATAGAATCATAGAATAGTTAGGGTTAGAAAGGACCTTAAGATCACCTAGTTCCAACCCTCTGCCAGGGGCAGGGACACCTCACACTAAACCATGTCACCCAAGGCTATGTCCAATCCAGCCTTGAACACCGCCAGCAATGGAACATTCACAACTTCCCTGGGTAACCCATTCCAGTGCCTCACCACCCTTACAGTAAAGAATTTCTTCCTCATATCCAGTCTAAACTTCCACAGTTTAAGTTTGAACCCATTACCTCTTGTCCTCTCACTACAGTCCCTCATGAAGAGTGCATCCCCAACATCCCTTTAGGCCCCCTTCAGATACTGGAAGGATGCTATTTTATATATATTAATTTTTACATTAATTTTTAGTTAAATGTAGCATTCTACTTATATAATGTTATTTTGTTTCAAATCCTTGCAAGATGAGAAATACCTGATATGGTGTGAAATGATTTGGTGCCAAGTGTTGTTACCAATATTTTTTAGAAACAGCTTATATAAAATTTAACCATCAAAAGTTTTTGAGCTAATGACAAGAATTTATCCTTAACTGGTGTAATATACTGAAGGATTGCAACAGCACCTAACCTTTGCATGCTTTCTGGAGTCATAAAGGCCTTTGATTCATAAAGGTAACTGATTGGGTTAGGCTGAGGTAGTTTTTTCAGTAATTCATTTTGAAATATTCATTAGTTTATCTGTACATAGTTTATGAAATTCCATCTAAATGTGGTAAAATTAATTCTAGGTAATTTTCCATTTCTCCTCTTAGAAGACAATAACTCAGCTACAATATTGCAGGTCACAAGATTTTTTTTTATATACTGCATTTATTAGTGATCTTAGGGGAGAAAGAAGGAATGAAAGGGACTTTCCTAACTGAAATACACAGACCATTGAAGCTGTCTTTTCCTCTTTCGTTGCCCTTGATAGTCATAGTGTTCCTGTGGAATGGAAAGCAAAGTGGGAGTGGAGCACTTCCTTACCTACTCACAGCTTTTTGTGCCCTATGTAAGAAATTTAAACATAAAATCACTGTTGAAAAACTAACTGACCTAGTACAGCAGCAAGACAAGTAAATGAATCTGAGCACACTCAGTTACATAAGTAAAGTTTATGCCCCAGATTACACCTGCAGTTCAACATTAAAGATGAAATTCTACAATTCATGCATCAATAATTCATAACAAGGAATACAGTCTTTTAAAATAAGAAGTGCTGGTAAAGATCTTTTCCAAATCATCCAAGGTAACATACTATTCATTTTTGCAGTGATGTGGAAAATGAAGGCTGATCAATGTAAGTCTTATTCTAGCTTTAATTTTTTTTCACTAAAGTAATGTTTAAAATATGTTAGATGCTGCTCAGTCTCAGTGTTTTAATTTGACTTTTGTTAAGAATGACCTAATTGAAGGTGAAAGTAAAGTTAGTAAAAAGTTTGGAGGAAATTGCTGGAGGAATTGTGAAACATCAAGAAGGTCAAAAAGGATTAGACAGTCTCCTACTGGCTCAGCATGATATTGAAATGATCATTGCATGTGTTCTGATCTAATCAGAAGTAACACCATAGTCATATATTTTGAGACACCTCACAATCAGATTTGTTGGTTTATTGCGCCACTTACATATGCAGATAAGGATGAGATCTGCTCAAACTGCTTCAATTTTAATTTATTATTAGTCAATACCTGTTAGGCTGCTTTAAGATCCTCTCCAGTGTGAAGGAATTATTTTCATCTTAGCTTGAATTCTTAAATAAAAACTTCCCTCAGCATCTCAGTATGGAAACACTGTATGAGCTACATATATGCCTTTGGGTTTTCAGCTGTAACTGCAGCAAAGTTTTCTGATTTCCAGAAATTGCCAGAAGCCGAGAAAATAAAGGTCATATCTAGTTTTGATAACCCTCATCATCATCGTTCTATGGCTACAAGGATGTATTTATTTATATGTGTTCCACTTTTTTTCTGTGCTCTATGCCAACTTTTACTCCTCAAAACAGCCATTTCATTTTCAAAGAGAGATCTCAGAAAATCAAAAAATTTTATAGTTGACCTACAGAGCTTATAAATCAGGGTCACCTAGGCAATGAAGAAGAGAGAGAAATGTATACATTAAAAACTGAACTCTATAAAAATAGAACTAAGAACATCTATCGGTACAAGAAGTCCTTCAACTACTGGAAACATGAATAATGTAGCTCTGTATTGGACTTGATATGCTCAAAACAGAGAGCAGGCATTATTTTGCCAATGCTCTGGGCTGTGAAACTAAGGAAGAACAGAAAAGAAATTGCTTGCTTATTTTTATCCAACAGGCTTGTGACAGAACTTGCCCAATTCTGAGTTTTTCAGGCATATCTTCTTTGAGATAGGGTTGATTGTAAGCTAATGAAGTTCACTTGAGAAATGGGTTTCCTAGAAAATATTCAAGTCTAGAAGGTCCTGTTTTGTTTCCTGGTTTTGCTGCTAAATAACCCCCATGCTTGGAACATTAGTGCCCATTGCTTGCACTTTCTCATTCACTCTCTGGCTTTAATCTTCTTCCTGGTGATAGCACCCACATCTATTGAATGTGGCACAAAAGTCTTCCTTAATGCTTGAAATCTGTCAATAAACATATGCTAGATTGAAGGAATTAATCCTATTCCTGTAAGCCTATCACCCTCTAGGACTCTTTCTCTATTTCTTCCACCCTGTATAACTGCAGTAGGTGGCTACGGCGCTGAGCAATTACCCTTGCAGGAGCATAGCTGTGCCGTTAAGGAAACCATGCTCTTATCGACTGAATTTAGATATGCTTTCCTTCTATGCTATACAATTTTTCTTGGTTAGGCCAGGCTAGAGTCTGTCCAGCTTGCAGATAAGGCTCTAAGTGACCCCTGCTGGTGTCACTGGGGCTGCCACCATAGCAAAGGGTCCAGCAATGGACGACTAGCTGCCTAGTCCTTAGGGTCTAGAGCCCTTTTTCTGACACTGCTGAGATGTGGTTGTCGGTACTGTGTAATAGAAACAAGAGTTGCTAATTCTCTTTCTGCAGCTGTTGGAAAGTGAGAGGTCTTCTCTTAATTGAGTTGTCTCTAACGGGAGAGGAGCACCAGGGTCATCTGAGACCTGCTGTTCCCAGCCACTCAATGCTCAGGTGCTGTTTCTGAGTACAAATGTACAATGTCCTTAGTCTGCTGCCCCATTTAGTCTTCTGCCAGTAAAAGAATAGTAGCAGGATTGAGATCCAAGTGTTCTGCGTGGATTTGGAAGACCTTTTGTAGAGCCGGCTGACTCTGGCTGCAGGCAGTCTGCCCTTCCTTCAGCATCTATTTACACTTTTAATGCCCTTTGTATCACTCACTGACCGCAGAGCTAGTAGTATGCATAGTAGATAATCCAGTTTTGAGAGAGCATTATATCTGTAATAGGTGTGTGATGGGAAGGCAGAAGGTCAAATGTCTAACTTTTGTGTAGTTATCAAAACAAAATGAACCAAACTTCAAGGCTCTCAGTTAGCAGAACCTCTAGAAATTATTAACTTTGGCAGTAAGTCATTCTATTAGAGTAATCAGTATGAGACTGGATGCCAGTAATAATAACATTAGCTGTATGAATTTAAAATGAAGTAGTCAAAACTTTTTTTCAGGAAGACTTAATGCCTAATAATTCAATTCACTCTCATCAAAAAATGAGATAATAATCTCTAATTCTGTCTTCTGGGGCTTTGATTTTGTTATTGTATAGAGACTATGTATCCTTAAAGCAAGTCTTTGTTAAGTACTAATCAGATCACATTCGACAGTTTCCATGACAGTCTAATGAAACAGTAGCTCTTAAGTCAGAAATATGGAATAGTTTAGACTATTTATGTTAATTGCTTGTTAGTTGATTAATCAAATGCTTTTCCCAAGGTAGTGATTATATTAGTCAATATTCCTCTCTCATGTAGGCACATCCACATCCACACAGATTCACTCACTCTTTAATAAAGTGCTCCTGTGAATATATTCAGATTTAAAAATGACCAACTTTGTTAAGCAGTTTTCTTTTAACCCCTCTGCATGATTATATTATTTTTGCTGAGTTCCCTATTTCCACAAAATCAGAATTGTTACTATAACTATGACTTTCTAAATTACTTTTTAAGTTATTGTATTTTATAATATATTGTATGTCCTGTGACTCTTAAATAGATAAACACATGGATTAATTAAATATAAACTAGCTTTTGAGTTCTTGATGATATTAATATATACTAATTAATTTATATTCATTCTTACTGGTTTTTAAGTTTCACTACTGTAATGATACTGCATAGTGCAATGATAACTATGTACCATAAAATTGTGAAAAAAGCCTTTAGTTAAATGACATTATATATTCCACTGCTAAGTGATTAATGCTTGGTCGCATTCTGGATTTACAGGTGGAGCATACATCTTCTAGGGAGTGACCAATTTTATCACTGATATCACACGATGCAGAGTAAAAAAAATCAAAGTATTTTAAATCCTTTATTGTTTATAAAGGTGGGAAAAAAAGGTTTTGTGTGAAAATCTTTACATTCTGTTGACAGCCTGACTAAGGCAAAGTTTTTCATATAGATTCCTGATCTTACATCGTATCTTTCATAGATAGTTCACCTGGTTCTGCTAAACTTGCATGATTATAGGGTCTTGCTTCATACTGGAAGGATTGAAAAGGTATGGGAAAGTCCAGTCCTCTTATTTTGCTAACATCAATAGCAATTGCAATAATGTCTTTCCCAACTGACAGTATATCACATATGAGACAACATAATACTCTTGAAACAATACTGTTTTGGAAATATCCTCTTGATTCCTTCCCAGCCAATTTACGAGAAAAATCCCTTCAAACTTTTCAGAGCCCTTCAGGAGTTCATTTGAGGTGGTAAACTAAACCTTGAACTTTACATATAGACACACCAAGGCTCCAAATCTTCTGATACGTAGACTGTTTTTTCTTGCTGTTATAGTTTTATGGTTAAGCATCATTGGTGCTATTCTCTGCAACCAAAATGTTGCTACTCCATCCTGGTTTATTTTTATAAAACATGGAATCTAGATGCCCCAAAAAACATCTAATAACATACTTCTTTGTCTGGCAGTGATAGACTGGTGCAAGTAGAGTTTGTTAGATTGCTTCTGCAGAAGTTGTTTCAAAGTAGAAAGTAGATTGATAGACTCGCAGAATCACTGAGGTTGGAAAAGACCTCTGGAGATCATCTAGTCTAGCTCCCCTTCTCTGTTCAGACAATCAGCTAGAGCAGATTGCTCAGAACTGTGTCCAGTCAGATTTTGATTCTTAAATTAAACAGTTATTTTGAATTTTGAAAGTATTGGATTGTCACAGAAAATTGTACCTCTATCACACCCTGCACTCCCCTCAGCTGAGCAGTCAGAGAGAAATATGACAAAAAGTTAGTGGGTCAAGATAAAGACAGGGTTGCACCACGTATGCAAACGTACACCACAGGCAAAACAGACTCAACTTGGGGAAATTATTTATTATGAATTAATATTAATTTATTACTAATTAAATCAGAGTTGGATAAGGAGAAGTAGTAACAAATCTTAAAACACCTTCCCCTCACCGCTACCTTCTTCCCAGGTTCAGCTTTACTCACGATTTTCTTTGCCTTTCCTACTCCAGCAGCGTAGGGGCAGGGGGAATGGGGTTGTGGTCAGTTCATCACATGTTGTCTCTGCTGCTCCTTCATCCTCAGGGCAGGACTTCTCACACTCTTCCTCAGCTCCAGCGTGGAATCCCTCCCACAGCAGACAGTCCTCCATGAACTTCTCCTGTGAGTCCTTCCCATGGGCTGCAGTTCTTCATGAACTGCTCCAGTGTGAATCCCTTCCATAGGTACAGTCCTTCAGGAACTGTCACACAGGGCCACAGGTCCTGCCAGGAGCCTGTTCCAGAGCAGGCTTCCCATGGGGTCAGAGCCTCCTTCAGTCATCCCTCTGCTCCAGTGTAGGGACCTCCACAGGCTGCAGATGGATGTCTGCTCCACTATGGACCTCCGTGGACTGTAGGAGGACATCAATGTTTCTCTCACATATTCTCTCTTCTTCCTTCCAGCTACTGCTGTTCAGCAACATTTTTCCCCTTCTTAAATACGTTATCGCAGGGGTGCTATCACTGTCACTGGTGGGCGCAGCCTTGGCCAGTGGTGGGTCTGCCTTGGAGGCAGTTGGCATTGTCTCTATTGGTCATTGGGGAAGCTTCTGGTATCTTCTCATAGAAACCACACCTGTAGTGTGGTTCAGCAAACCCAATTCAGCCCTATATTTTTCAGCCAGTTTACAGATTCCACGGTGCATTGTGGAACTAGAATTACAATGATGAACCACAATGTGTTCAAAAGAAATAAAAGCTAGAGACAGAACACAGAAATCACAGAACTGTACTATATATCTCTTGAAACTTTATGATGAGATCAGTTATCAGCTGAACAGGGACTGAGAAAGGGATTACCTGAGAGAACTGTACTCGAGTTTGTGAAAACCAGTGGGTTGTATGCAAGGGTGGCAAGAGAGCTGTCTGATGCCATTGTAAGGCTATTCTTTATCATCTCTTCAAAGTCAGAGAGATTGCAGAAGGTAAGAAATGATTGGAGAAAAACAAATGTTCCACCCATCTTTACAGATTCAGAAGGATGATCTGGGGAGCTAAAGACTAGACTGGCTCATCTCAGCTACTGGGCAAACCATGCAGCAAGTCCTGTTAATGCACTGTTCTGAGAACACTAAAGAGAAAGTTACTGGGTGCAGTCAACACAGATTTGCTGAGGGTAAATCGTGCTTGAGCTGCCTGAATACCTTCTGTGAAAATCTGTATGGATTTGTCAGCAAGCAGAGAGAATGTAATTTACCTCAAATGAAGCAAGGCTTTAGACATTATCCACCACAATGTTTTTGTATTTAAGTTAGAATATTATCATCTGAATAGGTGACCAAGTAGATAGGTAAAAGAAATGATTGGATGGTTGCTCTCAAAGGGCCAAGGTCAATGGATCATACCTTGGCTGGCAGACAGTAAAAAGCAGAGTATCACAAGGAACTCTAAGATGTATCCTTGGACCAGTCCTGTTTCACATATTTCTTAATGAAATGGAGGAAGCCACAGAGTGCACTCTGTTGAGGTTTCCAGATAACACCAAATTGGAGGGACCAGCTAGTATGCTTGAGTATGGAGCATTAAGTGGGACCCAGAGAGGCTAGAGGAACAGGCCAAACAGGAACACCACACAATTCAGCACTGTGGGACAAATGCTCAGACCCACACCAGGGAAAGAAGAACCTCTGCAATCACATATCCTGGCAATGAGCTTGCTTGGGAACAGCTCTGTGGAAAGCACCCTGAGTGTCATGGCAAGCAGCAAGCTGCGTGTGAGCCAACAGTGTGCCCTGGAATTAAAGATGGCCAGCAGCATCCCAGGCTGCGCGAACAGCAGGGTAGCCAGGAGGCTGCAGGAAGGGATCATATCCCTTTACTCAGTACTCTGTAGACCACAGTCTGTATCCAGGTTTTGTGCCTTCACTCAGTACAAAAAGGACATTGGGAAATGAGTGAGTTCAAGGAAGACCCCGCAGGATGGTTGGGAGCTGGACCACATGGTCTGTGAGGAGAAGCCAAATGACTGGGGCTGGCTAAGCCTGGGGAAGAGATTACTTTGGTGAGGTTTAACCAATACCCGGCTTTCCAATACCTATTATTTGATTGCCAAGAGGATGAAACCAAGCTCTTTACAGAAGTACGAACTGTTTGGATAAGGTAAAGTGGGCCTAAATTGAAATTCGAGGATCTGAGCAACCAGATCTGATCTCATAGGTGCTTCTGAGCAGGAGGTTAGACTAATGACCTCCTAAAGTCCCTTCAACCTGAGTTTATCTATGATTCTTTAGAAAAATCCTCCATAATCAGGGAAAATGACTACTGGAAAAAACAATATTCTTAAAATTTCTGCTCAGTTAATATATTTCAAATAAAAATCTCTCAACCATGTAAACTAAACATAGTTTCAATAGTGTGTGGTACCTATCACCATTGAACATATGGTTTTTGCTGTTATACAGTGGTACTACTTGTTTCAAACAAAAGTGTCCATGTGTCTTAGCATTCAAATCTTTCATGTACCTCATAAGGGTTTCATGAAACTTAACAACTAGTGCTCATTTGACAAAAGCACCATGGGAATGTTCAGCGTTGTGGTTAAAGCAATATACTTTGATGCCTTTCTATTCTGAGCAGCACAAAAATTGCTGGTAACTCTCCTGCTGCATAGAGTTAAAGATAAGCGAATAAATCATACATTTTGTGGTGTAAATTCTGAGGGGTAGTTTACACAGGATGAAGCATTACAGGGAATTAGCTTAGCACAGCACTGAATCACATATGCATTTTTTTTTCCCCTCTGCAATTCTTTTGAAACCAAGACAAACAAATGACCTAATTCAGAACTAAGAGTCCTCTCTGTACTTGTGTAAGTGGCTTTATATGTACTCAAGCATGCTTCAGAAACCATCGATGGTTAGCTCATTCATTATATTGATTGACAGTAAAACATCAGGAAAAGCATCTGTCTGTGACTGCTTTGTCAAGAGAAGTACTGTCTGTACGCTGCTGTCTATGTGTATCCTGACATTTTGGCACAATATCTAAATCATTAACGAATGAAAAGCAGTTGTAGCAAGCACAGTAGTATTGGTTCTGAGAATTAACTCAAAACCAAATAGAGGATCACAGAACCTCAGCTCAAGGAGGACATTGCCCGAAGTTTGATCTGCAGAAGAATTCTGCCTCTTTGTGCCTCCCCTTTCTCCCCCCCATATTTCTTTTTATTTCAAATGCTTTTTAGAAACAATGCTGGAATTTGATTTATTTTTTCAGTTTGTTAAATATTTATGAATCTATAAGACTTTCAGTGCTGCCTTTTTTGTTAAGATTTTTGGTTTGCTTTGTTTTTCCATCAGGAACTCTAGGTCTATCAGGATCTGTTCTCTGACAAGATTTCAGGTAGGGGTTAAGCAGATGATGTTCAAGATCGTTAATACTGCAGGGAAACCAGCTTGAAAAGCAAGCTTGTCAATGGGATGTCTTGCAAAATCATTCATGGATGTATACAGTTTATAAGATAGAGTGATTAGTCTCTTCACCGGCTTGAGAAAATGAGAAAAAACAGCTTCCAGAAGACAATTTCAATTTCACTGGAATCCAGAATTGCACAGCTTTACCATTCATTAGGAAAAAAAGCTTAGCATTATTTACGAATGCTTTGGTGTCAAAATGAAGAGGCCTTTAAATTGGGCAATTGAGCAAAACAATAATTGACAATTTAAGTCAAAGCCATGTAAAATTGCAAGCAATAGCTGGATTGCACAGAACTGTAGAATCAGAGGAACAAATCCATTTATTCAGAAATCTGGACTATGGCGACCTCTTTATTAAATCTGGATGACATCTTGGTGAACAGTCAAATGAAGTTATGAGCTCTATACTCGCATTTACATTCATGTTAAGAATGATATTTTCTATGAATACTAAGAGATCTCATAGGACACCATGTCAGCTGGTTTTGAAACATTATTTAATATGAATAAGTCTCTTTCTCAGTGCAATGTGATGTGATAAATCCGTGGCAATTCAAGAAAGCAACAGTAGCTAACAACCTAGAGAAATAGAGTGTGGTTGTAGATCAATATGTTACTTGCCTGCACTTGTGAGCCAAATTTTAGAAAGCTAAGTGTGCAGCTTCTGGGTTTATCTGTATACACCATTACTGTAGCTCATTCATAAAAGAATTGCAGATTGGGTGAAAAAGATGTTTGATTTGCACACAGCTTTGGGGAAGGAAGTATTCAAAAATAAAAAAGATAAAAGAGCAAGTCCTCTGCAAATTCACTTTTGTGCACAGGACTGTAATTTCAAAAGTTGCCAAAGAGAGTAATCAAACCCTTCACACGAAGGTTGAAGTTAATAATAGGCCAATTTAAATGAGCCTTAGATGTATTCATTTCCTAAATGGGAAGGAGATCTTTTTTTGGAGCCACTTGTGGATTATTTTTGGAACCGTTTTTTCTGACTTCATAATTTTTTTGCAACAGCTATGTAAAAGTTTGCCACACACATATGCAGAGAGATAGAATAGTCTGAAAAGGACATCCCAGATGAGAACTTTGAAAAACAGGAGATAAAAAGCAAGGCTCTGAGGTAGAGATATAATTCCTTGTTAGCTTGGTTTTTATCTTCCAAAGCATTGCTTATCAGTGGTTAGTTGTTTTTATGTATCTATATATGTATGTTTATCTTTCAAAACAGCACTGAGGTGATTCTGCATTCTTCTTAAGCAGTATAGGAATCAGATCCAAATTAATGTCAAATAGAAGTTTTGGGTGCTTTAAGCTTTTGTAACTGTTTCCAGATCATTCACACGCAGATCAGCTAGACTGTCAAAGTACCTAGTGGAAATAGTCTAAGTTTTATCTTCAGTTTTTACTATGTAGTGTTGTGGTGAAAATAAGAAAAGACATGTTGACTTGGCATCATGCATGGCTGGCCTAGCTCATGCCAGGCATGAGTTAGGCTCAGTGTGATTTCTTTAAACTGCAGGATAAGA
Source organism: Ara ararauna (assembly GCA_028858755.1). Taxonomy (NCBI): domain Eukaryota; kingdom Metazoa; phylum Chordata; class Aves; order Psittaciformes; family Psittacidae; genus Ara; species Ara ararauna. The sequence goes on along the minus strand of CM054377.1, from coordinate 74,062,874 downwards.
GGAGTCTAAAATGCAAGTTTAGGCCTGGTAGTGAAACACTGGCAGCCTTGATTCCTTGCCTCCAGTGATGAATTTAGGCTTTACCCTTAACTGGAGTGATTTGAGATAGCTCTACTGCATAATTCTTTTTAAACCTTATGATGCATTAGTTGCAACTAACATTTTCTATAAGTTTAATCCTTATCTGTAAATAGTATGAGGTTTTCATAGTACCTTATGAGCCTGTCTTCGGAAAGGGTTAATTCAAGTAAAGTCGAAAGCCTATGATACATTTTTTATAGCCTAGGGAAATGCTATTGTGCTCAGACTCTTGGAAAGCAGTCTTCTATGGGTGCGACACAATTTTAGGGCAAAGTCTTTGATTCTAAGCTTGGGATTCAAGCCTATAGCTGAAGAATTTACTGAAGTTACAGAATGTAATTCAGAAAAAGGCCTTTGAAATATCTGAGCTAGGGACTCAAACTTGATTTTAGATACAGACCACAGAGTAAACATACAGCTAAAATAAATATATATTAGATATAGGCCAACTTGCTTGCCTTTATCTAAACCTGAAGCCAGAATATTGTCAGAACAGTCAGAAGAATTTTATTTTAAGAAATTAAAGTTTTACACATTCCATCATTACAGGAACTATTTTGTATTAACATGTAGAAGTTAACACAGGATTCTTTCATAAATAATTGTTTCATTTTGGTAAGCTCTTACTAGCATTCAAGAAGCAGGAAAATAAGAAAGTTAACTTGTATCAATTAATCATACACCAGTCAACCATCATGTAAATCAAATATCAAATGCAAACCTCCGACTTCAGGTTTCTTTTTAAGTAGCAAATACAATTGACATTGACATCTGTTCCCCTGTGTATTCTTTAGGTTTCATTAATTTTAAATATTTTTATTGTGCTCTATGAGCAATTTATATAAATGTTGAGCAATGAATATAACAAATTATGAATATCACAGTCATAATTCAAATACAGCTGGAAATGTGCATACATTTGTTCCTTTAATTTTCATGCTCTATTGTCAAAATGTAGATTATGCTAAGTGTTCTTTTGGGAATTTATTAATTAGTCCAAATTCTATCAGTAATAATGAAGTTAAAAGTCTCTAATTGTATGAGTACTTCAGGATGATTACATTATACTAAAAATTCAGTGAATCATAGAGAGTGAAATGAGGGACTCTGATTGTTGGCTTCCAACAAAATACTGAGCAACAGAATACCTGATTTCTAATCATGGCTCTTGACGTGTAATTGCTGTAGCAGTTTTTGCAAATATGGTGTTTGTTTTTCTACTTTGCCTCTATCGAGTAAATATCTAGCTCAAAGGGATATTGAGATGCCTTAATACTTTTCATTTTACTAAGCATTGACAGCACTCTTATTCATGTTAAAGTGAAAATTGAAAATTTATGCATGAAAACATGAAAAATATTATGTGTTTGCAAGGTAGATATCAAGTATTAGCTATCTTTTAACCTATGAAAATATAAGCCAGCAAAAGAAGCACTGTCATCTTCTTCATTCTGGAAAAATGCTTAGTTTAAATTTGTAATCATAGTATTCACAATGCAAATATATTAATTTAAGCAACATAATATATTGTTAGCCAGAAAGCCTTTGAGTTGCAATTTGTTTAGATGCTTAAATACAGATGTATTAGGCTTGATCCTAGCATTGCTTTTGTAGGTGAGACTGTGAATAAAATTTTAGTAAACACATTGACTTAAAGTTTTTATGGGGATTATCTGCCATTACCTACCCTACTGTACCTTAAAGATTTAAATTATGAGTTTTTACTGTAATAGCTATTGAATATTCTATTTGTTGTCATAAATGAAATAATATATCACATCTAAATGTGAAATAAAAAAGGGTATTTTTGCCTGTTCAAACTTTTTCAACATATCTGCTGAATCACTAGGCAGGTTTTAATTTAAGTGTATCTGCACTCTGTATCTCCTACCTCTAGAAAAATATTAGTTAAACCAATATATAGGTGACATATAAAATACATGACAGTACAGAAGAAAATTTAAGGAGAAGTGATCACAAAAAGAGAGTAGAAATAATGAATGTTTTTGTAGCTAACTTGGAGATTATTTTCCACTATTAATATTTTGCTTGCTTTTTAAGAGAGATTGATTCTGTATGCACAATTTTAACTAGTGACCTAAAGAAAATAGCAAGGAGTGAAGGAATTGTAAGTTTGTCCAAAATATTTTTACAAAGTCAGGATGTTTCCCTTATTTGTGTTGAAGCAAAAAAAAAAAAAAAAAAAAAGAAAATTAATTGCTTTTTTGGAAAACCTGGAAAAACATTATGGAAAGAAATCCCATAATTTATTAAGGGGCTTATTTTCAAGTCTTCTTGGTTACTCAAAAAAATGACTATGAAGAATATTAAATTCAGTGCTTATATTTTGGAGAATTGGAGGTGAATTGCTGGAATGCTATTTCACTATTAAATTAATGTTGATTTATTATGTGATACGCTATCTTTCTCATGTTTTAATATGAAAAAGGAAGTGACCTCACATAGCCTTTGTGGAATATGTCATATCCAGATCATTAAGACATGAACAAACTTTCACAAAGCTGGTGGTAATTTTTTTTAATTTGATGCAAGTTATTTCTAATAAAACTAACATTTAATATAAATAATATGACTTTTAATGGAATATTGTCTATTTTCTACATAAATGTATGACTAGATGGAGCTACATTTTAGTGACAGATGGCATTTCTGAAGCATTTGGGGAACGTACAAGATCAAAGTTACCACGATATGTCAGGGACCATTCTTAAAGTATTATTTGAAGTATGGTTTAAAAAAGGATAATATTCTAGTATATTCATATTAGACAGAAGAATGACAGGTAAAATGTGTTAGTCCTAACTTTTATAGTGCCAGTTGTGTACACTGGCTTATTCAGTAGCTGTATAAAGTCATAGTTGCTCTATTCTCCCACTGACAACTGACTTCCAAGTCAAACTCACACTCTGAGCAATTTTCTCACCTTTCTGAACAAACAAAAGAAGACTTTTACCCCCCACAGTTCATATCTGGAAATACCTTTACAGGTCTGAGAAAGAGTGTGCATGAGTACCACAGGTTAATTATTGTCCTTTCTGGCACTGCTGCTTAAGATTTCCACTGCAGAAGATGAAAGAACTCAAGGTCACAAGTCATTTGAATCAAAAGCAGATGGTGTGACATCTTCCTCAAAAAAGGATACCAGACAATAATACAGAGAGAAAGACTTCAGTAATTCATGAAATTTCAGATGCTTCTATCCTAGTTTGGAACTAAAAACATGTTCCTGGATTTATTGGTATTGTTGGATTTGAGGGCACTGTGTTTGGGTTTGGGTTGGTTTTGTTGTGCTTTTTTTTTTTTAAACCAGAGAAAATATTATAAACTGTGTAATGTCGTGTGTAATGTCTATATTCAAGAGCCAGTTATAGTAGTTGCTGTAGTGAATCTCCTCACTACTCCCAGCTTCTCTTCCTATTGAACTCTCCCTGAGAAAGCAGACCAGTTCATGAACTTGTCTCACGTTGGCTTTGGTGGAGGTATATTTGCTATAAAATTTGAGTATTGGGCTATATATTTTGTTGTTAGCCCATAGTTACACTTTCCAAGATTACAAGAAAAGAGTATATGCATATTTTAGGCATATGTGAATAATACAGTGGGAGATAGTTTGCAGTGTATAGGCCTGGCCTGCTTTTGATTTAATATTACTTGGACAATGTAGAGTTCTTTGGTGCAGCAAAAGAGTAGGAAAAGGTTTTTTCCAGGAAGCATATTCAACCTGAAAAGGGGAGAAAGTAGCTAAAAGAAGTAATCTCCATTTCACTGTTTCACGTTGAAGCTCTGTTATGCACCTCCTTCTTTATAATGCCAGATTTATCTCCACAACTTTGTATCTTTTTTATAACTTTTTTATATCTCTTTATTCTGTTTTCAATTTGTTTGGTTGGTTTTACCCTTTGTTGTTGTGGTACCCATTGGATTTCAAGATGAGATTGCTTTTTATCCACAGAGATGGTCTCCACAGATTAATCCAAACACAAGAACATTTTGTGAAGCTTCTGAACAATTGAAATCTCAGAGTTTTGGAGGTGGAGTTTGGATGAATGCATATCTTCACCACGGTTACTGCAACTGGTACAATTACATATAAATAAAAGATTTTTTCCTCTAGGGTTTCAGTAAGGAAAAGCCACAGTTTGAATCAGCACTGAAAATTCTATCTATTGAGAGATGTAATACCATGTGCATTTGCTAGATGTTAATAAGTTGTTCCAAGCTTTCAATTTGAATGGAGAGAAACAAAGAGAAACAAATGATTTTTTCAAATTAATTGCAAGAGGTATAAAGGTATAATGGGGAATGCTGCGATTTTATTGGGGTTTTTGTTTCACACTTTGAACTACAACTATTAGGTAATGCTATTTTTTTCCCCGGGAAAAATGTATGGAGAAAATGAACCCTGTGCTACTGAAACATTTCCAGATATGTCTTGTCACTATAAGCCTAATCATAGTCCTAATTGGTGAACTGAGATACCTAAATCATTCTGGTTACTTGCACCAGGACAGAGAAGGCAAGACCACTGATGTTAGTGAGAAATTGTGCAGGAACCAGGTTAAAAAATTACAAATTTATAAAACCATTATTTTTAAAATTTAAATCTCAGCTATGATCTTGCATAATCTTCTACGACAAGAGAATCAGTTTTAAATGCTCCTACTTTAATCATTTCATACCATCTGCATAGTCCAATCCAAGTATTTTTCCATTCTTTGGTATGAATTTTAATTTCTTTTAGTTTCTTCTTTGGAAAAGACTGGGTTTTGAAATGACTGCCTGTTCTGCCTAACTATGTCTCCCATGAGATATCATCTGTTGTTGAATTTCTTATGTTTTTAAAATTTACTGACAGAAAATTTATTTTACATTTTTACCATCACAGTAAATGAATTTAAAGAATAAATGTACTAAAGGTACAAAGTTCAGTTAAGAGGTATTTAAATCAGTTTGTGTATAATCTGCCTATAAATCTGTAAAAACAAGACTACCTATAGATCTATCACTTGGAGTGTCGTGTGCAGTTCTGGTGTCCTCAACATAAAAAGGACATGGAACTGTTGGAACAAGTCCAGAGGAGGGCCACGAGGGTGATCAGGGGACTGGAGCACCTCCCGTATGAAGATAGGATGAGAAAGTTGGGGCTGTACATCCTGGAGAAGAGAAGGCTGCGTGGAGACCTCATTGCAGCCTTCCAGTATCTGAATGGGGCCTATAGGGGTGCTGGGGAGGGACTCTTCATGAGGAACTGTAGTGAGAGGACAAGGGGTAACAGTTTCAAACTTACACAGGGGAAGTTTAGATTGGCTATGAGGAAGCAATTCTTTACTGTAAGGGTGGTGAGGCACTGGAATGGGTTACCCGGGGAAGTCGTGAATGCTCCATCACTGGCGGTGTTCAAGGCTGGCTTGGACATAGCCTTGGGTGACATGGTTTAGTGTGAGACGTCCCTGCCCCTGGCAGGGGGGTTGGAACTAGCTGATCTTAAGGTCCTTTCCAACCCTGATTATATGATTCTATGATTCTATGATTCTATGATTCTCTCATGAATTCCCTATGCCTCAGGGCCCACAAGGTAGGTAACTGGCCTAAGGTCACACCCAAACTCTTTGACAGAATGAGAAATTAAGAGATTGTAATTACATTAATGGTGATTTTTCAGAAGTAATTTGAATCTCAGAGAATTTTGTGCTTTGATTCATATACAGATTATTGTGACATTGCAAATTACCTGGCATCACCTGCTCTATGAAACCTACCCAAGTGCACATTCTTGTCTAGCAGCATCCTGTAAATCCAAACGGAAATGTGTACAACTTTCACTAGAAGGTAAAATTATCTCAATATACCTTGCATTTTCTATAAGCGCACAGACCAAGCCTGTGCTCAAAGGGCAGACTGCATGTTGTTACTATGGGGTGACTTGCTACTCTGTGAGACCTCCTTGGAGTGTCCAAACATTTAGTTATATATGCCTGGGTAGTGTGGCAAGAGAGAATTTCTTGCACTTATTCATTTGTTTGGTCTGTATGTAACTTTTTGAACAAAGAACAAAGGATGGAGCAATTTCTGTCTTTGAGCCCTTGTTATTGACAGTCTTCTATTCTCAAGTTTTGGAAATAGTGTGTTAAGGACTAACCAGAACATGAGATGCCTCTGGTCATCCTTGTCAAGTTTGATCAGAGATATAAATAAATGTAGAGAGGACTAGGTAGAAAAAACCAGCACCACCAGAAAAAAACCCTAAAACCAACTAACCAAAACCCAATAACCAACACCCCCCCCCCCACACACACACACACGCTTGAACAGAAGCAGTTTGGCAGTTTTATTATTTAAATATTTTGTAGAGAATACTAGTTTCAACTTAATTTTCTCTAAACACCACATATAACAACAAATAAAACCAATTCCAGTTAAAATTCACTATTTATTTATTAGATAGTTTCCTCAAAAGCTAAAGAAGTAGGGCAGTTATGGAGGGTTTTTAAATGTTATTGAAAATGGTTTGAAAAATTCCTGTCTGATGTGCTGGGATACTGACAGAATCATAAAATAATAGAACAGCCCATATTGGATGGGACCTTGAAAGATCGTCTGATCCAAACATTCATGGTAAACGGACCCTCTTGAGATTATCTCGCTCCCTGTCCAATCACAACTTGAAAACCTCCATTGATGAGGACTCTATCACATCCCTGGGGATATTGTTCAACTGGATGATAGTTCTCAATGTGAAAAATGTATTTCTTATATCAGGATGAAACCTCTCCTTGAGCGTCTTGTAGCCATTTGATCCTTTTCATCTCGTTGTGACTTCATATGAAGGAAGAGCGAGCTTTCGTCTTTCTAGTTGACCTTTAACTAGTGGAATACTGTGATGAGTTTTCTGAGGTTTTATTTGCCTATTTATCTCTTGATGTGCTTTTATTTTCAATAAAAATGCCTGGATGTAAAGCCAAACTTTTATGTGTTGCTAATAATCCCAGTCATTAGTCATTATGTATCCTATTCTGCTCCTGTAGAAACAAAAGGGTTGTTTGCTATTGGCGCTCAAGTGCAGTAGACTGGGCCCACAGCTGCTAGATCAAGACGCTTGGTATGTAGCAGTTTCTTTCCATCACAGCTTGGGTGAGTATTTTCCCTAATTATGCTATTTGGAATGCTTTTCTCCAAAGAAGTGCTTATTTCAGATGAGTCCTGCTTTGTGCAGCTAACGGTCTGAAACTTAGATGCTTTCGCGTCTCTTCATTATGGAGCTTAAGTTCATCTGAAAGGTCTTTTGGCAAGCTGTTCTTAATTACAAGTTTTCTCATAAAGTGTCAGAGGATCTGAGTTTTGCCTGATACAGGATGTTCTAACATAAATTTTGTGAAGGATGTTTTGAGCCATTTAAATATGTCGCTTCTGTTTACTTGCTTCTCGAAAAGTGTATGTTTCATTAGAGCATTAGAGGAACAACTGCAGAAGAGGTCTGCACAATACATGCTTAGTAGTATGTCTTATTTTAGGTAATTTAAATGAATTTTTAAATTATTTTTATATTCAAGGGCTTCAACTAACTTCCACAGTGATAATTTGTTGCATTCATTTTGAATGTTTCTATCTGTCTGTCTTTCTACCTACCTACCTATCTAATCAATTGAGCTTTCTTAATTTCAAATAACTTCTCTGAATATTTAGTACAGACAAATCCTCCCCTGTGACTGAGGGTTTTTTCAAGGGTAAAAGTGTTTCTTCAATCAGGAATTCACCATTAACTTTAGAGCAGCTCTTTCTTAATAGACAATAGATTACTTCTTAATATAGAATTAATTTACTGCTGTGGTGCACTGAGAAAGTATTTAGGTTAATATATTAAACATGAGCAAATATTATAGTATTTTTCAATTATTTAATGATTGTTCATATAGAAACTAAAAATAAGGTATTTTTTCATAAACTTGTTTTTAACTGCTATTTCCAAATATATGGATTACTCTTAAATTCAGAGCCATGTCCTCATTGAAAATTCAATGACACAGCTGCTATTACCATAAATATAGCTTCATGTAGGAATAATCTGTCCATTCCCAGAATATGAAGACCAGCAATTCTCTAATGTCTCAGGGTTCTAGATAAAAAGTACATGTCTAGATGAAAACCTGTTGGATATATTTTCCATCCAACATTGCCCAATGCAGTAAATTTCTTAAACTTAGAAAAATACTGAAATGCAAATATCATAAGTTTTGAAACTGCACGATTATTCTAAATAAAACTTCAATGAAGCACATGTAGGTGCAGAATTAATTTCTGCCCATGACTGATGACCTCATAAAAATCATTCATAGCTGTGCTATGCACTGTCACTCACAAGTTATACATAAGGTCATCAGTAATGACTAGAAATGAATAATGTATTTACAATCACTTCTTTCAATGTCCTTTGTCCTGTACACACATCTCCCTGAAAACAGGTTTCCAATAAGGTCAGAACCTTATGGAAGACCTATGGCATTCATAAACAATTAAGCAGATATTCAGACAACTGTGTTTTTAAGACTAATTCTTGCATATAGTTGTAAATAGTTGTTTAGTTATGTTGAGGCAGATACAGTGAGCTCTGTTTCAGTAGGAAGTCATACACTGAATTCAGCCAGCTTTGAGTTGAGTTTAATATCCATGATTTGGCACGTGATTGCTTAGCTAAATAGTGGAGGTGTAGGATTGGAGACAGCTAAGGAATCCAATTAGTCTTCCGTCAGTGGTTTGAAAAGTAATGGTTAAATTCTTTCTCAGAGACACCACCTGCACAACTAAAAAAAACTGAAAAGAAAGGCAGATCTTTGTGATTTTGTTGTCATCATTCAAGCCCTCTCTTAGAAAAGCGGGACACAGGAAAGAAGAGAGTCCCCGGTAGCTAAATGTTATTGCTGATTGCGGAGTCAGGTCAGATGGATTTTTCCAAGGATGACACAATACGGAAGGAGCTACTTATCTGGTAGGGTAGATTTAGGTTGCACTAGGCTTGAAAGTTTTCTCATCACATACTTGTTAGAATTTTTTTCTTGCCTCATCTCTGACCTTATCTTCTCTATTCCCAAGGGTTGCATTATAACAACATTTTCTTTCTTTCAGTATGACTTACATTCAGTAAGCTGACACAGCACCAATTTTGCTTCTCATACTGCTATAGAGAAAAATTCAACTGAAAAGCTCAGTGACTAACAGCCTTTCAGTTGCCTCATTTTGCACCACCTCAAAATGGTCTCCCTAGTCTAACAGCAAGTGCAATATGTGGACATTAAAGACAGACGAGTCATCTGTAAGCTCTGTGTACCTGTTAATAATGAATATTCTTTATATGCAGGGTAATGTCAGATTTCAGTTTGTTTTGAGTGGAGTACTGTGGGGGAGAAAGGGAGGGTTAGCATATACCTAATTCTAAGCAATATAGTCAGTATGAAAAATGTTTTCTTATTTTCTCTCGGAAGGTTTGTCACTATCTTAAAAAGAATTTGTACAGGGCCAAAACACTTATTAAAATTCATAAGGTCTTAACTTACCTGGCTATGTCACCAAATGACAGGTTGTTTTTTATCTGTCTCCATTTCTACAATCTCATTCTCTCATGAAAGTGGGTTATTTTTGAATGTGGTAAATAGAAAAATGATGTCAATTTGATTTCTATGTCCTTTGTTTATCTTATTTTTCTGTCAATCACATTATCCATATTACAGGTCTGAAACCCTTCTATTATCTTCTTTTGTTCCACTTATCATTTTTATTGTACATATGCACACATCGACCCCCCGTGCCTAAGTAGTCTTGACACATGGCCCCTTAGATTACCATATACAGATAAAAAGAAGTGACACCGAATATGTCATAGCTCCTCTATTCAAATAGTTTTTTACCTTCAGTGACAAGATAAAATAAATTTTTCCTTTTTATTTTCCCCAGTCTCATTATGTATGTAAGTGACTTGAAGTATGAAATCTTTTCATTTCTTAGTCATAGAAACTCCTTTCTTTTTTTCCCCCATAATGACGTTTTGTTGTTGTTGTTTTAAAACTGCTGCTGAACTCATTTGAAATGTATGAAGTTAGAAAATATTCAGATGTTGAAGGTAGTGTTAACTTAACCACTCCTGATATTATAAAAAAATTATTAGAGAAAGGAAGGTATTCTCATCCATGGCCGAAGCCAATATTGGTAAAGACAGCTTTGCTAAATGTAAACCTTCCCCAGAGCTTAGTGGCTTTGATTTTAGTCTTGAAGTACTGATATCTTCATCTTAGTAAACTTAATGAGAATTTTGGTGTTGATTTTAATGGGAACACAGTTTAAAAAGAATTATTTAGGTTATACTATCTCTGCACACCCCTCCCTCAGTATTGGAAGCTGTGTCTAATGCTGATGAGTATACTGAAAGGCCTGCTAAATGATTAAAACAAACACAGGGAAGGATGTCCTTTGAAAGTGACCTCATATTACTATAAACCAAGCTGTACAGCAATGCAGTGCAGTTCAGTTTTATACCTTTTAACCTCTAGATAAAACTGCCTGGACTTAGTTTCTGAAATGGTTGTTAAATTCTGGAATATTCTGGTTCATTCTCTTTCTACAGCATGGAAAGGCTTGTTTCTTTCTCTGGCATTGTCACCAGACTCATTCCCTGCTGGTCAGCTTTCTGTATCAGTTACCACTGCTGCAGATGTTTTGTTGCCTAGGTAACATATTCCATTCATTTCCACTTCTGTTCTGAAAAAAACAGTGAGTCCCTCTTTAGTATATATCTTTGTCTCTGGAGGTGGACTGTTGTCTGTTGTCTCTTTGATTAAAGGGACCAGGAGACAACTCTGGTCCTGAGGTAACTCTACAGCTCTTCATTTACTTTTTTTTAAAGTGAACTAACCTAACCCACCAAAATGCTGCTAATTATTAAAGGCAAGTTTATTAGGACATAAACATGTTACTGAAACAAAATATTTCTTGAAACAGAGAGGCTAAATGAAGCTGTGGAAATAAATCTTCCCCAAGTTTCCAGTATGACTTCATTCTCCAGCCTGGCTTTGTAGCCCAGAACTTTCCCTGTTTTCCTGAATTGACCGAGCCCTTACTGTCCCGAACAGCGTCCATGTATTGGGTTGACCCTGGCTGGATGCCAGGTGCCCACCAAAGCTGCTTTATCACTCTTGTCCTCAGCTGGACAGAGGAAAAATTATAACTAAAAGCTCATGGGTCAAGACAAGGACAGGGAGAGATCACTCACCAATTATCAACATGGGTAAAACAGATTCCACTCGGGGAAATCAGTTAAATTTATTAACAGTCAAATCCAAGTAGGATAATGAGAAATAAAACGAAATCACCATCCCTCCCTTCTTCCTAGGCATAACTTTACTTTCAAATTCTCTATCTCCTCCTCTGCCAGAGGTGCAGCGAGACAGGGAATGGGGGTTGTGATCAGATCATCACACGTTGTCTCTGCCTCTTCTTCCTCCTCAGGGGGAGACTCATAGAATCATAGAATTTTTTGAGTTGGAAGGGGCCTTAAAGATCATCTAGTTCAAACCCCCTGCCACAGGCAGGGACGTTTTCCACTAGACCAGATTGCTCAAAGCCCCATCCAGCCTGGCTTTGAACACTTCCAGGGATGGGGCAGCCACAGCTTCTCTGAGCAATCTGTGCCAGTATCTCACCATCCTCACACTAAAGAATTTCTTCCTAATATCTAACCTAAAGCTGCTCTCTTTCAGTTTAGGCCATTTCTTCTTTTTCTATCACTGCTTGCTCTTATAAAAAGTCTCACATTTTCCCCTGGCTCCAGCATGGGGTCCCTCCCATGGGAGACAGTCCTCCACCAGCTTCTCCATTGTGAGTCCTCAACACCCATGGGCTGTAGTACTTCATGAACTGCTCCAGAGTTGGTCCCCCACAGGGTCACAAGTTCACACCTACACTGGTTCCTCACAAGTGCCAGCAAACCTGCTCCATTATGGGCTTCCCACGGAGTCACAGACTCTTTTGGGCATCCCAGAGTTGCTACCACCATCACTGATGGGCTTGGACTTGGCCAGTGGGTGTGTCTGTCAGACAGTGGTGGGTTTGTCTTGTAGCAGACTGGCATTGGTTCCATCAGACACAAAGGAGGCTTCTGGCATTTTCTCATAGAAGCCACCCCTGTAGCCCCACTGCTACCAAAACCTTGTCACATAAACCCAGTACTGTCCATTGCAGAAAATCCCCTTTCTGTATGTACTTCAGATGGTGAACCTCATGTATGTTTATGGTCATGATCTCTTTTTGTTAACTCTGCCCTCCAAAGCCTATGTAGTGGACTCCTGCATGCTCCTTGCAGATCCGCTGTTACCCTCTGAATTCTGAGGGCTTCAAAATGTTATGTACATTCTTGATAGTGGAACAAGATATACTTGAATTGCTAGAGAGGAATTGCAGCTCATCTCCTCTGCCACATATGCAGCATCATTTTCCTCAGAGCTGTTTAAGTTATCAAATAATGAAAAAATGGCTAAAAAAATCTGTTCTAAGCACAGGTACTCTTTTTACACGACATTCTTTTAGGATTTAATGAGAAAACAATGGGAAGAAATGTCCCTCTAATACAGGCTTCTTTCCTACTTTTGCTGCGCACTCTGAAATAAAAGGTGAGACAAATATTTTCAATAACAAATAAACTAAACTTGTGAAGCTCTTTTCCTATCCTGGATGAATGTTTGAGATATAAAAGCAAAATATTACTCAGGACATAGGGGAAAGAGAAGCAAACCAGAATTCAAATCAATGCTAAAATAAAAAAAATAATGATGGTAAATGTATAAATAAGTTTAAAAATTATTCAAGACCGTTTTTAAGATTTAGTTTCCTTATAGGTCTCTAACAAAGTAAAAGAATAAAAGACACTGAATGAAAGATCATTATGACCCTCCATGTTCATTTTATTAATACACAAAACATGTAATTTGACAATGACAACTCTTTCTGAACAAATTTCAAAATAAGAAATATAACATAACCTAGCTTTTTCTGTTAATATAAACCAGAAAGTTCTGTTTCTATTTGTGTTGTTAGAAACATTTGCTTCTAAATTCTATGTTGTATGTGATAGAGGGAACATCTTACGTATCTGCTCCCAAACTCCAGCTTTTGTTCCAGCTTTGGGCCACAGGGGCACAAAACATAGCTAAGTTTGAGATTTTGAAAAAAAACTCAAATACTTGATAGGAATACTATTAAGGACTTGGATATGCTTTTGATATGTAGGTGGGAGCTCTTTCTTTTTTTCTTTTATTTTTTTTCTGTCATGCACTCAAAAGTGAGATTTTTATTCTGCTCTTTGTCTTATGCTGTAGCTGTATCTTTCATTGGAGATTTTGTGTCATAGTGATATTAAGGTTACAGAAAAAGTTTGGAAGCTTTTTACTTTTAAAATCTTACTTTCCTTTCTTAGATTCTATATCTACTACCTTGTCCTAGCATTTGAATAATTATTTGTGTATGTAGGACACTAAACAAATTATTCCAAAATTTTCCAAAATGTCCAAAAATGTCCAAAACATAATGTTCCTTTATTGAAAGCAAATAGGTAACACTACAAAATCATTGGTTACCAGCAGCTTTGCAATAATGAATTCATGTGCCTGCAGAAATGAGAACAGGGTAACTACAGTCACATTCTATTTCCTTGTCTCTGGAGATTTACTTTAACTGTTGAAAAAATAGCTAAACCAACAGCTTTAGAATAATGAAAAATACTGTGGCATATTGTCTGTATTATTGTCATTATCTTTTAAGTAATCCTCTTTTATTTTATATCATATTATGCATCACATATTTTATCACAACATAATAATTTCATATTATATGGAGTATAAGCCATAATTTGAAAAAACAGTTCTCTTCGTAAAAGAAAAACTTTGGATTTTTATATGATAACAGTAAAAAAAATAGTATTACTTTATGAGGTTAATAAAATAAAACTGGAAGACTATATTGTTGTATTTTAAATGCCATTTTCTTGCTTTTCAATGCATGTACTGCTGATAGTAACTGTACAAATTAGATAATAGCTTTGTTAAAAATGTGAAATATTGACATTAATTCTGGTTAGGTTGACTTGAGGGTCCTCTGATTCTTACCACCCGTCTTGAAGTACCATGAAGGAGATCGATTTTCAGACATACTCAGCACATAGTAAAATAAAAATCTTTTATCACAGCTTGATTGCCTGATAGCGAGGCACGCAAAGCTCTTGTTTAGAAACTGTGGGCCGCTAAGTCAGAATTTCCCTTGTGTTTGAGATCTGAGGATCTTCATTCACATTCATTACCAGGAACTGGTGCAGTTCAGCAAAACTCCTTGTCAGAAGCCTAAAGGAAATTTATTCTATTTCTGTAATGTATACCTACTGATATTACTGGTATATTTCACCAGGCTAGAGCGCATGTTATTTGTGATGACTTTCTCTGAAAACCATAAAAATAATTATTTTCTTGACTAATTGACCACACAGCCTAGCTTTTGTCCACTGCTTCGGCACACTGTAGAGCAGGGAGGGCAGCACTGCTGCTCAGGCTATGGAATGAGGTGGACACCTGCCTCCAGCCTTACTTCTTCCCTGCAGTGGGGGTAGAGCCACCAGATGAATCATAGAATAGTTACGGTTGGAAAGGACCTTAAGATCATCTAGTTCCAACCCCCCCGCCAGGGGCAGGGACATCTCACACTAAACCAGGTCACCCAAGGCTATGTCCAATCCAGCCTTGAACACTGCCAGCAATGGAGCATTCACAGCTTCCTTGGCAACCCATTCCGGTGCCTCACCACCCTTACAGTAAAGAATTGCTTCCTCATAGCCAATCTAAACTTCCCCTGTTTAAGTTTGAACCCATTACCCCTTGTCCTCTCTCTACAGTCCCTAATGAAGAGTCCCTCCCCAGCATCCCTATAGGCCCCCTTCAGATATTGGGAGGATGCTACAAGGTCTCCATACAGCCTTCTCTTCTCCAGGCTGAACAGACCCCACTTTCTCAGCCTGTCTTCATATGGGAGGTGCTCCAGTCCCATGATCATCCTCGTGGCCCTCCTTTGCACTTGTTCCAACAGTTCCATGTCTTTTTTATGTTGAGGCCACCAGAACTGCACACAATACTCCAAGTGAGGTCTCACAAGAGCAGAGTAGAGGGGCAGGATCACCTCCCTCAACCTGCTGGTCACGCTCCTTTTGATGCAGCCCAGGATACAGTTGGCTTTCTGGGCTGCGAGCGCACACTGCCAGCTCATGTTCATTTTCTCATCAACCAGCACCCCCAAGTCCTTCTCTGCAGGGCTGCTCTGAATCTCTTCTCTGCCCAACCTGGAGCTGTGCCTAGGATTGCTCTGATCCAGGTGTAGGACCTTGCACTTGGCACGGTTAAAAGCCATGAGATTGGCATCAACCCACCTCACAAGCGTGTCAAGGTCCCTCTGGATGGCATTCGTTCCCTCCAAGGTATCAACCGAACCACACAGCTTGGTGTCATGGGCAAACTTGCTGAGGGCGCACTCAATCCCATTGTCCATGTCACCGACAAAGATGTTGATCAAGGCCAGTCCCAACACCGATCCCTGAGGGACACCACTCGTTACTGATCTCCAGCTGGACATTGAGCCATCTTTCCAGAGGGAAGCAAAAAGAGAGGTAGTGTCTGAGTTATAGGCAGCCATTAGTCATCACGTCGCTTGCCCTTTGGCATAGGTATTGTCATGGGTTCAGCAGCAGCAGTCATTTTTTCTGCTTCTTGGTAGCTGGTGCAGCACTGTGTTTTTGATTTTGGGCCTAGGAACAGCGCTGATAACACCAGTGTTTCGGTTACTGCTTAGTGATGTTTTGGTCTGGCCAAGGACTTTCTGAGTTTCATGCTCTGCCAGGGAGGAGGGGAGCCGGGAGGAAGCAGAGACAGGACACCTGACCCAAACTGACCAAAGAGGTTATTCCATACCACAGCACGTCATGCCCAAGATGGAGGACGGAGAGGAGAGACCCAGAAGGGTGGGGGGTGCACTGCGTGGTCGGGCTTGGTTTTAGGTGGTGAGAAATTGTATTCTTTCCTTGTCTTCGCCTTGTCATTATTATTATTGGTGGTAGCAGTAGTGATTTGTGTTATACTTTAGTTACTAAACTGTTCTTATCTCAACCTGTGGGAGTTGCATTCTTTTCGGTTCTCCTTCCCATCCCTCCGGGAGTGGGGGGCAAGATAGAGGGGGGAGTGGGTGAGCAAAACTGCGTGGCTGACTGGACTTAAACCACGACAGGTATGACTTCCTAAAGTCAACATACCCCTATCTAATATGCATAAGACCTTTTCCCACCTGAGCTCTTTGGGCACTTCTGTCATCAGCAGTAGAAAAAAGTGTTATATGCTGACATTTCTGGAGGTAATTGTTGCAGTTTTTGCCAAGCCTGCCACCTCCGTGAAATGCTGTGGCAAATGCTGTACACCTCAGCTCAGAATTGCTGTTGAGAGGAATAAGTCTGTCAGCATGGTTCAGCTCTTACAAATTACTAATGGATTTTGTGCATGTATTATCTCAAGCTCCAGTACTGCTGATTTTTGTGTATGTACTTCTGGAAAACACTGGTTATGACTAATAGCTCTATGTCATAGGTATGATTGGGAAGAAAATTTCTGTCTGATTTCCTTTGGGTTTGTTTTCATTTTATTTCAGCCAGCACAAGGTCCCAGATCCTCAGTTTCCAAATCCTTTTTGTTTTTCAGTTCTTTCTTTGCATGTAAAGGCAATATTTATTTTATGTCTTTCAGCCATGCAGCTCTATGTTGCCTAGTCCAAACATGCACAGAACACTTTACTTTATGGTAGCAGGTAATAGAAGGTGCTTAAGGAAGAGTGTGAGAACAGGGCATGCCTCAGTCCTTTCCCTTAACTTCTTGGCTTTCAGTTTATGTTCTAAATAGAGAACATAGATGATGACTGGAAGAAGGTTTCATCACCATTAGTTTTTCCTGGGCAATGACAAAATGAGGAGTAAGTGAATGGACAATTTCACCTAGGCATCTAAACCAAATAGCTGACACCATTTCTCTCAGACCTTGTCCAAGAAGCAGGCCAAAAGGCCTGAGAGTATTATTTTACCAGCATTCATGTAAAAAACGTCTTTTCTTGTGCTTCAAGTCACTTTGACAGTTAATCTTGGATTAGATGCAGGATTGAATCCTGCATTCTCACTTGGAGACATAGCATTTTCTTAAAGGCATGGAAACTAAACTGGGAACTACCCAATGCTTCTGTGATAACCAGGTCCAGGGCTGTGCCAAGCAGATCTGGTCACATTCATAGGGCCTAAATTAGCATAACAGGAGCTTTAACAGTGCAAACCCTAGGCTACTATGCATGGAATTTTCTGGACAATCCAAATGCTGATTAGGTGAGCATTATACTTAAGACTTTATGAAAAATCGCAATACTTTTGTGCTAAATTATTAATCCCTATATTATTTATGGCAATATTTTTATCATAATTAACCTATTTAGTATTAATGAGGATGCACTACATGAGATGAAAGTCTTATTAACTTTATAGTTAAAAAGCCATTCAATTTTTACGCAGCAGCATCAGGACATGTACATTATAATGTTACAAGAGCGACAGACACAGTGGGAATACAATTACAGCAGGCCACAATAAGGAAGAAAATCTCTCCTTTTGAAAACTTAAAGCCTCAGCTGATATCACCAGCAGAGTTTTGTAAATTCATATCGGTCAGATGCCTACCGTTCACAGTAGTGAAATTCTAAAGGCATGATATCTCCTTTTTCATTTTTCTACCTCTCTGCCCTTTTTGGCCTCTATCTCACTTCTCCTCTCAGGGGATCTTCAACCTGTGAAAGCAATAGCCACATTTTCTTAATAATACTGTCTCACATTACAGTACCAAGCATATGTCACTCAGTAGAACCTGGGGCTATAATCAAGTATTGATTTTTTTTTTTTTTCCCAGTAGAAATCCCTAGTGCTGAGGATGGGGATTTTCGCTGTATCTTTGATTGTTTGACCTGCACCCTGATTTGACTCAGGGCTGCACACCTTACTATTATTGCATTCCAGTGCAAAGGAGCATTGATTTTTATGTTTTTATCATTTTCTTTTAGAAAGTTACCTATGATAGACATGTGAAAATGAAGTATATATTCATTACAACTCATTTCAAAAAAATAATTGGTAGGAGTGCCTGGCTGCATAAGTCTGATGTTAGGTGTAAGAGAATCATGTATTACACATTTATAACAGCATGATGAGGAAGCATTGGCAATGTTGTTCTAGAGGAGAAGGGCCTAAGGTCCTTTCACTCTGATGTCCATTCTTCATGATCTCTTTGAAACTCCTAAACATTCTGCTTTGTAAGTGTCTTCTTTGTTCTTGTCCTGTGGGGACTTTTTCAATCACCATTGATTTATTTTCATATTTACAACTTAAGCCAACAACAATTTCCAGAGACATGAAACTTTCCTGAATTGCTTCAGAAAGCCTAACAAATGTGTGATCTACATCCCACCTCTGTTGTTTCCCAGCTGACCATTTCTCTAAAGGCCAGTGTAAAAGTGGGCACGACTTAACCATCCAGCTTTGGGTAAGTGATGCCATTCCAATTTTTTTACCAAAAGTTAACCATTCTATTTTGAAATTGAAATTTATTAAATCCCTAGGTCAGACAAGCTCTGTTTGTTCAAGTATGCAGCTACATAAATGCTTTTCTTGCTGCTTATGTTAATCAAAATGTAGGGGAGGGTTTTATTCTTGTATAAAACTACTAATTTTTTTTTGTAGGAAATCCTACAAATATAATTCATTCATAAGTGTTGTAAAATATGCCTGCAATAACATTTAGAATTAATTTTTCCATCTTTAATCTAAATGAAAAACACATTTAAGACTCTCAATTTAGTGTCTCATCAGTCTTATATAGATTTTCTATCTCTGTCAGTACCAACATTACAAATAATCTTTTTTTAAAGTATATATACAATCTTCTATATACTTACATTAATATGTGAGCTATTTGGTGAATGCTGAAGCAATTGGAGATTTTTTTAAGCAGGCGTAAGCATACAGTTGCAACAATACCGTATTACTTTATCTGCATTTTATACAGAGAGCTTGTGTACATACTGAAATTTATGTTCCCAATCTATGACTAGCTATGCATACCAAGAGCTGAAAGAGCTTAAGATAAAAGGGTGACAGGAATTGCTACTTTATTTCAAGAACAAGTGAATATTTATTAAAAACACTAGAATGAGGTTTTGAAGGTTTTTTTAATAAATATTTTGACAGTTTCTTTTGCTTCTAAAAAAAAAAACCTAAGCAAACCCATGGGAGCTTAGCTGGAATATTGTCATTGGTGAAAAATATTTTCTGTCTTAAGCTGAAGGTTGAACACACTGATTTTCTGTTATGTCCTATGAGTTTATCCTTGCTAATTTAGAAAAAAGATCAAGCAGACTTATCTGGAAGTGTTATGCATTGACTGTGTTAAATCAAACCAAACCACACTGCTTGAATAGGAATATTGAAGCATTACAGCAGGGAAGAGCTGGTCTCAGATATGGCTGCATGCTAAATGTAAGTAGCTTTTTATCTTTTTTTTATTATTATTTTTAATGTTTTATTTCTATGATGCTTAAACAAGATTTGGAGAAACTTACACTATTCCAGCCCCTTTTTACCCCATGCAATCACTTTAGAGATCATCAGTGCTCTGTGTGAGCACTGGCTAGTTTTCCTGCTCATGTTGCTTCTGCTGGAAGGGGTTCAGAACCATCACCAGCAAACAGCCAGGTCCCCAGCCCTGAATTGCCCGAAGCAGTGTGTTGAGAGAAGATCAGTGAGATGCTAAAAGTCGCCCAGTATTTTCTTATGTGATACTCTCATCCTAGTGAAATTTCCATGGAGCACTGAACCTCCTCTGTTCTCTATACTCTTAAGTTCAGTGTTTTAAACCATAATCACCTTTCTTGTCTCCAAAAGTTTACTGACTGGCATTGCAATGCACGGGCAGGTGAGTACATTTATAGCTGTTTTTTCATGTATGTAAGACTGCCCCAGACTACTCTGATAGCTGTCAGAATGGCACAGCAATTTTTACCTCTGAAGCTAGGACTCTTACAGGTAACAGTTGCCTTCTTTGGTTTGCAAGGCATGTGGAATTAACTGAATGAGAAGGTTGATTAAAATAATGTAACAAAGGAACCATTTTTTTCTCCTACTTATCTGTGAAAGAACTCCCATTACTTCAACAGCATGAGGAATTATCCTCAGTAAAGCTTGATTGTCAAGATGGTGTATCCTCACAAAGTAATTCAGAGCGCATTATCTCCTCTTTTGAGAGATAAATGCTGAAGAAAAATGTGATTTCTTTCCTAACATTTTTGCTGGTTTTGGTCATATAGCAGCTATGGTTACAACCTTGCATGTGTTAGGAGGAAGTTACAAAGTGTATCCACTCTGTATTTCTATAATCAAAATATGTTATGTGAGGCATGCTGCTGATGTCACAAGCTCAAAAATCAGCACAGATGGGCAGAGATAGCTAAACAAATCCTTTAATGTACTCTTTCTGTGGATGGGGTTATTTCTTGAACTGGCATCTGTGAATGGGAGTCAGACTGGAAAAAAGATGCTCCCTTTCCTGGGAGCTGGGCTACCTGGGGTTGGGACTTCAGTTACAGTGTAAAAGAGGCAGGATAAGTCTGAGGAAACCTAAGCTGTGTTTTACTGTTTCTAAGGGCAAGGAGGAAGCACAGAGATTTCCAAGCTATGCGTCTGGTTATATTAGGGTGTAATTAATTACCTATACACTAAATGGAGAGAACAGGTATCTCTTAGTGATGATTCAGATCTGTAAATTAGATGGCTATGTTCAGGTGGTATATATCCTGCTCAGAGACCTGTTCTGGGTCATGGGGGCATGTGGGGCTGCTCTAAAAGTAATGCAAATCTTGGTTGCTACAAGCCAAGTGACTCTATGGTACAATACTTGGGTTTTCTTTCTGCTGAGCAATCAGTCTTATTCCCCAAGCAACTGAAAAACAGCCAGCTAAACAAATTTCCAATTAAGTAAAAAGATGTGTAACACTGAGAAAAGTACTTAATTGCAGGTTACTTTTTAGACCTCCTGCACTTCTATTCTAAGATGGTGTTTTCCTGTTAATTTAACTAATTTACTGTCTAGGAGAGACCAAGTAGAAGGTCATTCTTGAAGCATAACATTTTCTAAAACATTATGTTTGCAATTGTTTTCCTGATCCCTAAACAAAAAAAAAAAAAACCCAAACAAACAAAAAACAACCAAAAACCAACCAACCAACCAACCAAAAACCTACAAAAACAGCTAAAAAAAAAAAAAAAAAAAAAAGAAGACGACATATTGGGATAACACAATACCATTTCCAGAACTATATTCTGCAAATTATTTTTCTTCTTTAGCGGATGAAACTGTAAATTACAACCAGCAGTGGAACTTGATGTTGGTGTTTATTTAAGAACCAGTGGGATTAGAATGTTTACCCTGCTTGATCATCCCACACAACCCCTGGACTATATTACCAGGTCTTGAGTTTCCTTCCCTGCATGGAGGTCACTCCAGGAAGGTCAGGCAGAAAGTCATGTCAAGTTGCTGCTGTGTCGCTGCTTACAGTCACCAGTCTGGAGTGTTAGTGGCCAATGTTCCTGAGTGCTCATTGGCATTCATTTCCACCCAATAGCCTGATCTTCAGTGTCTTCCTCCACTTGTGGGGTCTTTCCTGCAGGCAGGGTGTGCACCATCATCTTTCCAAGATTTTTTCCTCTTCATGGGAACCCTTCTTTTTCACATCTGCTCTGCTTTTCAGAAAAGTATATTGTGAATAATCTAAAAGGCACCCGCATCCATTTCTAATTTTATGTTTAAAGGCCAGTCCTATGGTTTTCATGAAGAATATACAAACTGCACCACATGAATCAAAAGCCTCAGGAGCTTTGGTGATAGCAGACATAGTTGTTAGATACTGAAAAAAGTGTGCTGTCCAACAGATGAGAGATGGTGTTTGTTGCAGTCCTGAATACACACCAAAGCCAAATGTGGGCACTATGAGACATTACAAATAAGAAGTAAGAGCTAGGAAAAGAGGTGGTTGTCTCCAGAATTAGGGGTCAGTTAAAGAGCAGATTTCAAGACTTCTATAGACCACGTAGTTATTTAAATTGTGTCAAAACATGCATTTCAAGGATATAAGTACTTCTGCTTTATATATCTGGTCATGATGGAAGATCCCATTCTTGTTGCGCAATAGCAAGATTTGAGGAAAATTAATTCTTTGAAGATTTTAAGCTTCCATAGGTTCAAAGAACACATTTTTTTCCCCAGTAATACTGGGGAAAAAAAATCCCTAGTATGTAGCAGTGCAGTGATTAAAATGATTATTCACATGATCATTTACATTTAAAAGAGTATTATCTAACTGGCTTAAAAGTTAGGATTATGATTTTGTCTTATTCAGTCATTGATATTTCATTGAAGTAAAGGATGCTTTATTCTACCACACAGACACAGAACAATATTTCCATGACAGAAATTGTTTCCATACTATTATTTTATACCTGAATTAATTGTATATGTTTATAATATAAAAATGGTTTTATTTACACAATGACAACTTCATGACTGAGCCTGCTTTTGTGAAAAGTGTAGGGAAAAGTAGCAATCCATATGCCAGCTGACTTATGTTCAGAATTAATTTTAATTTACCAGCATTCTCTAAGCAGAGGCTCTTATTTAAACTTTCAAAGTTGGCCAATGAGCTCAATTCCCTGATGAGTAAAACCCTGAAATAAGAATCAATATATGTGAGAATTGCTGAGCTATAATTTCTGAATTATAGCATGTATAAACCATAAAGCTGACAAGACCTATATTATGACAGTAGTTATAAAAACACTAGATTCAAAATTCTGTGTAACCTATTTCAGTTGGAGGACGCTATAGAGCCTTGAATAAGTAATCTCAAGTTAAAAAATACCCCTCTAAATTCATATTGGATATTTTGTGCTATGTCTCTATACTGAAAATAGTTAAGATCTTTTCTTGAAGGAGAATTTGAAATTTGGTAGTAAAACCAATAAGCACAAAATAAAAAAGGCATTTTCTTGGAAAGACCAATTTTTATTGGTTTTTTTTTTGTTATAAATCTTTAAATTTTAAGGTGCACTTTGCTTTTGCTACTATCTTCCCTGCCTCTCCTAATTATCAGAATTATTATTAGAATCATAGTCCCTAATTAAGTGTTTAAATCTTTAAAATCTACTGATTTTTTAATAACATATTGAAAAATGATTTATTAAAGTATATTAATTTAAAATGATTTGCAATAAGCTACAAGCTAAACATTGGAGGAATCTAAAGTGAGGCCGCCATCAGCCTCTGGTTTCTATAGATACAAGTCACCTTTTGAGATGGACATTTGCTGAGTCTTAATGTTCAGGTCTTGTACAGTGACCTTATAATTTGTTACACCTGAACTATTGATTTTTCTCTCTAGTCATTTTCTCCACCTGTTTTATATAAGTAAAGAGTACAGCAACTTCAACATTACTCTCAAGTATAAAAGTAATATACAAGAACAAGCAGAGCAGGGATGTGTATGTACCTGAACAGTAGCAGTGGTAAAGCCAAGTTATTTCCATGGGAGACCTGATTCTTTTGACCTGCACATTGCTTATCATGAAGAGAATGATGGATTATATATAAAAAAAAGTAAAAGCATCATTAACTTCATAAAAGAGAAGTAGCAGCTGCCAAGTTAGAAGGTAGGCCTAGTCTTAATATAAACTAGCTGACTATCTTGATTAATGTTTGAGCAAAACAGTTTTAAACTTTCTCCTCATAGTTTCTGGCTGCAGTGAATGTGTACTGCTATGCTGGAAATTGAAAAAAATTTTGTTACTGCATGAAAAATTTTCATGATTAGCATAGGAAAATTACTAGTAGGAGAAAGCTTATATATAACACATGCAAATGTTGAAAACTCCAGACTTCAGTGAATGCAGCTGAAATGATTTGTAGGGAGATCAATGAGAATATTTTTAACTGGCAGTGGTGATGTGTAGTCCTTCTTGCTAACCCTAAGTTCAAAGCAGAGGCCCTGAAATTCAGCAGCACAAACATGAAGCATAGCTTAATTATGATCATGCATTTATGAACTTCAGGGGTTTTAGCTCTTAGAGAAAAAGTTTTTTTGTTTTGTGTTTTTTTCTTTGGTTTCTTCATTTGTTTGTTTGGTTGGGTTTTTTTTTTCCAAGTTTAGTATAGGTAGCTACCAAACCTCTTGCTACAAAAAATTAAGCCAATATTGTTAAAGAGAAGAGGTTGTTTGGGTGATCATGGTGGTTTATAGTAGTGACATCAGAATCTGTCTTCTCCTCAACTACCAGTAACAAGAGATGTTTTGCTCTCTGCATGGACTGCTCTGCTTCTGCAGATCTGAGATTTCAAGGCACAGGAGTGATAACAAACTCAGTATAAATTTGAGCAGTATCTTGAAAGGTTTTCAGGATAAGTTTTAATTTTAGTCAATATTTGTATTGTCTCCATCCAGTAAAACTTATGTAGGTTCCAACAGTTTTGATCAGCTCCATGTGACTAACAAATTCGTCTTCCTGAAGAAAAAGGGTTATCATTACTTACGCTAAGTTAAACTATCAAAAGAGAGCATGAACTGAATGTGGTATTGTAGTGTCTGAAACTCCAGCAGATGGGTTTGTGAAGGTCCCCCAAGCCCCATTTCAAATAGAAAATAGGAAGATAAGGTAATTTTGGGAGGATGTAGGGGTTTGAGATTCGTATTTATCTAGTCATGCGTAAAATCTGTAGTTTGGGATATTGGTATAAGAAAAACTATGTCACATTTATTTAACTATATTTACCATGAAACATATGGTCCTAAAATATGAGCAAATATTTTTGTTTAGTATACATACATATGTAAAAATTGAAATACATGTATTCTTGATTGGTTCTGGATAGGGATAAAACTATGTTCATTCACTTGCTGATATTTCTGCTGAGATTTTTCAGTGTGGGGTGCTGTGGTTTATGTGGACAGATGTCTAATCGGAAGTAATTGGCATGTTTAACTAAATTAAATCCATTTGCTGAACAGATGGCAATGAAATTTGGTCACAGCCAGAAGTACCTGAATTATTTAAAGGTAAGAAGCTCTATATTTTACTATTGCTCTCCTCAGTATAATTTTGCTGCTGTCTGTAGCCATCATTATTGGCAACAGAACGGAAGAAAACATGAGATTAGAGAAGAGGTAAAACTGCATACTCTGAAAGCATTAGTTGATGAAACAATATGAAAACAGTATCGAGTTTAATATGAGTAAGTGCTATCAGTGTTTCAGGGAATGAAGTGCTCCTGGCTGAAAACATAAAATATGACAACAGATAACCAATAAGGGCATCTCTATGAGGAAAATAACCAAATGCAAGTGTCCTGGGTTCAGCAGTAGCAGTCATTTCTCTCCTTCTTAGTAGCTGGTGCAGTGCTGTGCTTTTGACTTTCAGCCTGGGAACAGCGTTGATAACACCGATGTTTTCAGTTGCTGCTCAGTAATGTTTAGTCTGACCAAGGACTTTCTGAGTCTCATGCTCTGCCAGGGAGGAGGGGAAGCTGGGAGGAAGCAGAGACAGGACACCTGACCCAAACTGACCAAAGAGGTATTTCATACCACAGGACATCATGCCCAGTATATAAACTGGGGGCAGTTACCCGCAAGGGCTAGATCACTGCTGGGTTGGGCTGGGTATCAGTCGGTGGGTGGTAAGCAGTTGTATTCTCTTCCCTTGTTTATTTCCCTTATCATTATTATTATTGATGGTAGCAGTAGTGGTTTGTGTTATACCTTAGTTACTGGACTGTGCTTATCTCAGCCCGTGGCAGTTACATTCTTTCGATTCTCCTCCCCATCCCTCTGGGAGTGGGGGGAGAAACTGGGGGGAGTGAGAGAGAGACTGCGTGGCTGACTGAGTTAGGGCTGGGCTTAAACCAGAATTTCTTTGAGGTGTAAACTTACCAACTAGTTAAGGCCCCATTTTTACTTTCTTAATTTGTTTGAAAGAAGGCAGCTGACATACCTGAGTCTTCTGTCTGTTGTTTTCAGTGGAGGTCTCCTGCTTTCTGAGTTTTTTGGAGAAAAAGCGATGAAATGTTCAAGGAAGTGACTTTTTATATGTGGGGACTTTAAAGCCCACTCCACATCAGGAGCAGAGGGTAGGAGACCTGACCTGTAATAATAGCAAAATGCCTCTCATAAAAACAAAACATGCTTTTGCCATTTATCATAGAAACATAGAACGGTTTGGGTTGTAAAAGACCTTAAGATCATCTAGTTCCAACCCTCCTCCCCATGGGCAGGGACGCCTCACACTACACCATGTCACCCAAGGCTCTGTCCAACCTGGCCTTAAACACTGCCAAGGATCAACGGTAATTATCAGAAGTTCCCTCACTTTGCCATACAAAGCAGGAGGTGATAAATTCATCTACCCTGCTCATATCTGAGAAAGCAGTTCCAATGTCAGGAACTAGAACATTGTGCTTCAGTCCCTGTGTCCAAAGTCATATAAAGACAAATATCCCATGGAAATAAGTTAAAAACACAGACAT
Organism: Ara ararauna; assembly: GCA_028858755.1. Classification (NCBI taxonomy): domain Eukaryota; kingdom Metazoa; phylum Chordata; class Aves; order Psittaciformes; family Psittacidae; genus Ara; species Ara ararauna. Next base: position 74,036,061 of record CM054377.1, on the reverse strand, counting down.
TTCTTTTTCTTTTCCATCACTCATAGGAATGCTTTTGTTCTTTCAGTTTATGAATGAGAACAGCATGTGTATGTTTTTTGGCAAAATGGCACCATTAGCACTTTTCCAACAGTAGGTTGTCTTTACCTTTATCTCCAGTTCTGATAAATATTTGAGAAGCAGTGTTACAGAAAAGGTGAAACAGTGAGTTGTTTGTGCTGTGATAAGTTAGGACAAGACCAATAGACAAGGTGGGATAGGACTAGAAGAATAGGTGCAAATTCTCACATTGTTGTCCCACCTTGCCTGCACAGGAGCATAAATAACTGTAATAATATTTAAAACTTATTTAAGTAATTATTCATAAAGAATCATAGAATCATAGAATAGTTAGGATTGGAAAGGACCTTAAGGTCATCTAGTTCTAACCCCCCTGCCACGGGCAGGGACACCTCCCACTAAACCATGCCACCCAAGGCTATGTCCAACCCAGCCTTGAACACCGCCAGCGATGGAGCATTCACAACTTCCTTGGGAAACCCATTCCAGTGCCTCACCACCCTCACAGTAAAGAATTTCTTCCTCATATCCAATCTAAACTTCCCCTGTTTAAGTTTGAACCCGTTACCCCTTGTCCTCTCACTACAGTTCCTCATGAAGAGTCCCTCCCCAGCATTGCTATAGGCCCCCTTCAGATATTGGAAGGCTGCTATGAGGTCTCCACGCAGCCTTCTCTTCTCCAGGATGTACAGCCCCAACTTTCTCATCCTATCTTCATATGGGAGGTGCTCCAGTCCCCTGATCATCCTCGTGGCCCTCCTCTGCACTTGTTCCAACAGTTCCATGTCCTTTTTATGTTGAGGACACTAGAACTGCACACAATACTCCAAGTGAGGTCTCACGATAGCAGAGAGCAGAGTAGAGGGGCAGGATCACCTCCTTCGACCCTGCTGGCCATGCTCCTTTTGATGCAGCCCAGGATAGGCTTTCTGGGCTGCAAGCGCACACTGAAGACTCATGTTCACTTTTTCATCAATGAAAACCCCCAAGTCCTTCTCTGCAGGGCTGTTCTGAATCTCTAAATATTTGTAATTTCTTATGTGAACTAAATTAAGATTTCCATTACTAAAAGATGCTTTTTTTTTTTAAGAAGCCATTGTTAAGTCTACCTAATAATTTGTTTTAACTTTTCTGCTAATTGAAAAAAAACCAATATTTAATTAACTTATGGCAACACTACTATGACATTTATTCTTCACAGTTGTGAGACCATGATCAGTTTATGCAAGTCTGGATGGAAATTTCAACCCCAATAGAATAAAAATGCATTTAATTCACAATGGATAAAGCCTATTTCTCAAAATACAGTACTTTGTCTATCAGTTCATATCTATTCACTGTTCATCATACTGGATCTCAAGCAGTGAATCCTGGATTTTTTTTTTTTTTTTTGCCATTTTATGTGACTTCTTGATCGCTTGCTCTTTCTAGTCCCTTTCATTTAGAACTATTAACACTGTGGTGTTCTATGCACTTTCATTCTGAAGCACTTCAGAGTTACGAGATGATTTTTCAGGGTGTTACAATAATTAAGGTTTGGGTCAGGCAGGTGTAATTGGGGTGCAGACAGATTTGAGGTGGGGAAATAGCAGTCAGAAAGTGACATATGCACTGCCCAGTAATGAGGACCATGCGTTTGTTAATCAAGAGGATAACCAAATCATCCTAAGCTTCAATGACCTTTGATGCTTAAGGACAGGGTGCCCTGCAGAGAGGTTGTGCTGTCATTAGGGTATTTTTCCATTTAAAGAGATTTGACCCTCTGTGATGTTGAGCCATATGCAGTGTTCAGACACCAGTGTTGCCCCCTCTCCCATGCTATTATTTCTGTTGAGACTTGCTAAGGAAGTAAAAAGTTATTGAATATTAATTTACAATTACAAAGTTAGTTTTAAAACAGGAAGAGCTTGATATTCAGACAGAAATCTAATATCTGCTCCACTATTTTAAGCACAGAACAAACTGTGAAAGGTACAAAAAGACATGTTCTATAAGCAAAACAATTATGATATTTTTTTTTTCATGCTGTAAATTGTTTCAGCTGTGAGTTTTATCCAAGCATGGTTCAAAGGGAAATGGACTTTGGCAACAGGCAGATGTTGTTTTCCTTTCAAACTCTAGCTAACAAAGCAATCAAATCTGAATGGTATCAAATTATCTTTGGCACATTGTATGTCCCAATACAAATTCTTTGGATACAGAAAGGGAATTGTTTTCATCTGATCAGATATCCGAATTTTCTATAAGTAATGAAAAGGATCTGCTATCACTTAGAGCTAGCCTCTAGAGGAAAGCCCATACTACAAAGTAGAACAAAATAGTTATCTCTTCTACATCAAAGAAGTAGTATAAGAATATATAATATGGATTGCCAACAGTAAATGTGATATTTTGTGGCCATTAAACTCTAGTATGAATGTACTAAATCAACATGTCACATATTCTTATAAAACTGTATTCTGATAAATCGTATTAAAACTATGAGCTCTCTCAAAGTTGGAAAAAATCACTGACTTATGACGCAAGTGTGGTTTCTTTCCTCTGTCAAATTGGTCCCTGCTGATTTCAAAGCTTGTATGTGTGAGAGAGAGAGAGAGGTTGGAGGCACTGTGACACTCAGATGATTCTGAAAATGGTTTGCAATTTCAGATAGCATACAGAACTTAAATGCACCTTTTATACTTAATCTGCGGTACATTTTCCTACATGAAGCATTTCTTAACCAGATCTTCAGTACCTGGAGTTTATTTCCTAAAAAATCAGTATTTATTTTTAGATCGGATTTACCCAGATACTCATTTGCCATCATTTTATTAAAACTTAGTCTTACTAATGAAGTAATCTTAGCAAGCAACGAGAATATTCTATTTTAACAAAAACATTATGTCTTTGTTTTCTACACAATAAATAAGAGTAATATAAACTTTCTGAGTAATAGAACAGCTTCCACACAGTATTAGACCCACCATTCAGTTCTCCTGTATTTAACTAGGAGTTAACTGCTAGGAGTAATTTTTTTTCCCATCTTGTATTTCTGTAAATAAAAAAATTCCACTCCCCTCTAAATTCAACATCTTCATAACTCTCTCTGTTTAGCTAGATCTCCTCTTAGAAATGCAGGCCAAATTCACAGAATGTAATAAATGATTGAATATAACAGAATGAGATTGAAGGGGAAAATACTTATGCTTTTTTCACATAAAAATCTAACCCTAAAAGTTTCCACTAGGACATGAATACTTGCCATTCAGATTAATAGGAGGCAATATTCATTAGCACTATCTGGTTGCTATGTGATTCACCTTGCAGTTTCTTGCTCTATTTTTTTCAAATTAATCAATTCAGAGATGCAATAGATAACATATGATCTTCTGAAAAGTTCTTCTGTGCTTCATCCTTTAGTGAGTTAGAAATTTATTTTGTTAGCAGTTGCATTCCCTTATTCATTGATTCTGTTTATTATTTTGCTAGAGAGATAATTCTGCAGCTGCGGTTCACTTACGTTTTCTCCTGGATATGTGTTGTAGAAATAAAATTTGGGCCCAGTTTCCTGTTATGTTTTTGGAAATCGGTCTCTCATATTTCTGGAAGATAGATGTATGAGACTGAAGTGTGGATCTTTCACTAGTCATAGGGCAACAGCATACTGAAATCCTGATGTTTATATTAAAATTATTTTTATTTCTCTTTCTCTCGTTTTGACAAGCTTCAACATGTTGAGCAGGCTTCACTTTTCTTCGATTGCATATTCTAAGACTTACAGACACCTTGTTTTGTATCCTATAGTAGGAAAATGGCCTGTATTCATTAAATGTAGTTAACTGCGTAAAAGAGTAATTAAAAATTCATACTAAATTAACAAGAATTTTGTAATCTCCGATGATTATATGCTAGTTAGATTCTCTCCAGATAATCAGATCACCTCTCTCTGCGAGTGCTGCCTGATTTACAATCATTTAAGTATTTCCCAGACATTAATGAAGAGGATTTCATTTAGCAGTCCATAAATGAATAAAAAACTTACACAGAAAGAATGTCATAATCAAGATGAAGCAGTAAAAGACCAAGTAATAATTTTGTACCTGAGTGACACCCAACTGAGGCACATTTCACTTATCCAACAAATTGTTCCTCAGGAAAAACAGGCATCACCACCAATAGTATATTAACTTCTCAGTTTACCTTTTTGCTGAAAAGCTACCACAAGTGGTTAAACCTGAGGAGGAAGCAGATGTGGATGAGAAAATATCAAAAAAGATACAGCCAGCACCCTCTGAGCTGTCAGCAGCTTTAGTCAAAGAAGGATGATGCTTTCTATGTGAACCTGTGTGTATGTGCAGTTCCCAAGAAGTGATGTTTGCCTATACCAAAGTGATCTAATCACATTTTTTTAGGCAAAGAAATGAATTATTATATTTTTTCCTTCTGCTTTTGGAAAAATTAGGCTGTATAAATCCCTCAGTGTATTCACCTGAGATATAACCTTGTAATTTTGATGGAATTCAGTTACAGTAACAGCCTAATTGAAGGTAAATTAAACAAGACCACGACCAAGAGCTCACACTAAATGAAACTTTAAATTATACCAGTAACAGACAGCTTTGTCCTGAAATTACATTTTAAAGCGTGTGACATTTTGGTTTCAGGTTAATCAATGAAAGTTTTACAAATATTTTGAAACCTTTCTTGATCTATTATGGGCTAAATTGACTCTAATCTTCTAACAGACATTGAGAAGGAGAGGAATGGAAGGGGGACTTCTTTGGATTATGTGTTGTCCCCCCAGTGTTGGGTTTCCTCCAGTCCCTCCACCGATACATATAGGAGTACACTTGGCTGGTATCACTCTCCTACTGTGTTTTTGAAGTATCAAATGAAACATTTTTTGACAGGAATAGCATAGATCTAACAGACCAGTGAAGATTACCCTTTGCGGGGGATTATAAAACTTCACACGGGCAGCACTACAGACCAATATGATCAAGACTGAACCGTTTATTGAGTGCAAGCACCTCTTCTTATAAAAAAGTTACAGAACACCCGAACACTCCACAATAGTTGATTGGTTCTGCTTCCCAGTTGAATTGTAACAACAACTTGTGATTGGTAGCAGCTCCTGAAGTGGCAGCATAGTGGGCGTCCCCTTCTGGTAACTTTTGGTGGGCTTCTGTAAAGGTGTCCTGTAACAACTCCTCCAGCAGCCTCCAGCCCCCTCTGCTCACTATGGGGGTGGGGCTGAGCCAAAGGCTGGATTGCTCACATAACCCTTTTCAGTGAGAAATGCCTCCACAACCCTTATTTCTCCCAGGCCTTATTTTTGCCACTGCATTTATCAGGGAGCATGGTGCTATACTTTCACAAGGGAGCACAGCCTGCATCCCAACTGGTGGAGGTGATAGCTGTGCCAGAAGCCAGCTGCAAATATATGTTATTGGCTCACAGAGCTTGTGTGAATGAAAGGAGAACCTCAGCACTCCCACGGAAATTTCTGCCTCCCTACCTCTGTCTTGGCTCAGAGCACAACTAAAATTACATCATTTTATCACTTTAAACATGTCTATCACAGTTTTATCTTGCAACAATTATAGCTCCCATTTCCCATAAATCCCTGTGATTCCTAATGTGCAGCCTGTGCAAACCTATGCCGACTCAGAAAAAGCTCAGGCAGTTTCCTTGACTCATGGTCTCTTTAAGATCACAAACCTGGATATTTTTTCACCACCCCCCCAAAACAAAACCCTGATATGATTTTGTTCCAGTCTAACTCACCCATCATATCAGTCCCTTACCTCCTTACTGCTTCCTCAGATGTCTAGAAAACAAACCTCTGCAAAAAGCCAAGCCCTTCATCAACAGAGCTTGTCAGCTGTAGGCTCTGTGACTGTGTTTTCCTGTTTTTTTGCAGCAGATCTTAATATCTCCAAGAAAATGACTGCACAACTAACACCCTGTACTTTTCATCCATCCATAAATTCACAGCTGGCATCCTTATGGGGCTTCCTATTATGTGTATTCAGCCTAGCATTTTCAAATCTTCAGATGGTCTGTATTATTTCTCCTTACAAGGAAAAGAATATTGCAGAAGCAGAGGGCTGTTCTTTTAATCCTCTGGATTTAGCTGAGGTTAGCTTTGGAATTTGAACAAAAAGGGGTTTCATTTATATTCACTCCTAACTTTCATGGGGTCCCAAAATCTATGTTATTCCTTGTAAAGAAAATGTCTCAGACTTTAGGAAGTATGGAGCCTCTCTTCAGCTAGGGGTTGTTGAAAACACAGGTTCTAGCCACCAGTTTAATGTTATGGCCAAACTGCCATTTTTTCAACAATGTTTTTATAGAACATAGAATGAGCTGTGCAGGGAACAGAGGAAGACAGTCATAAATTTTCTTGAATCTGATTGGGTTGGTGATAGATTGGCAGGATAGTTTTGTCTGTGATGTCCCAGATAGCCCAGATAGAATGGCTTGACTGTAAATATTGAAGATAAATTTGGTAGGCCTTTATGTGACATTTCTATTTTGCAGCTTGATTTCCAACTTAAAAACACCTTCTGGATCACACTCTTGCTCAGAGATCTGTAAAGCCGTATTGGAAATCACCTGTGTGTGCTCTTTATTACTTCCTATTTTATTATTTGCTCCTCATCCAATTTTGGGACTTGACTGAGTAAAATGTTAAATTCATCTTTGATAGTGTGTACGACAGTGTTAAATGTTTAAACACTGGAGCCCTTGTTACCTGTGTTACCTGTGTTAATTCTTTTTTTTTTTTTTTTTTTTTTGGTAATTTCTGGGATCATGAAATCGGCGATTTACACTCAGAGTGAATGATAACGGTAGAGACACTAAAACTGGCTACAACACCTGTTTACTTAGTTGTTAACAACCCCCTGGTTAGAGCTAATAGAAGGTCAGGATATTGATTCAACAAATACTTGATTTCCTGGAAATTGCAAAGTTTGGTAAGTAGTAAATTCAACAAGTGTCAAATTGCCATCATTGGGCTCATATGTACTGGTATAGGGCCAGGGTTTTACTGAGGTATTTGCATGGAGAAGCCAATTTGGTCCAAGAGTGTGCATGCTCTTAATAAATATGTATTTTTTAAAGCTCAGTCATGTGATTGCAAACATCTCAGGACTGCTGCAGGAAGCTGAGAAGTTGATGTCATTTATTGCTAGCAGTTATCAAAGCATAAGCTTAGTGGATGCCTTTTAGATATTTGCAAATAGATACATCTGTTTTCAAGTAACCAGGTGTCTCCAGTTCCCCATTAACATGTGCTTATTAAAGCAAACAACATACTGATGGGTGTCTTAAAATTGTTTTCTTAGTATGATTTAGACTTTTCATCAATCTGCATTATGAGATGACATTTGCACATTATACGTGAGTTAAATGATAACCAAGTACATAATACAGTCACTGCTCTATGTTGCTTAAAGGCCTTGTTAGGACATTTGTAGATAATTCTTCTATCTCATTTTGAGCACTTTGGACAGTGTGGGGGAAAAGTGACTCTGTAACCTTGTTTGGGAATAATTTTCCAAAAGCTAAGTGACTGCCTTAAACAACTCTCAGCTCCAGGAAAATTCACTGAAGACTTTTTTTCTGTGATGTGTGGGTTTATTTTTTTCTTTTTAACAGCTAAAGCAGTGTATTTAGACCATTTCTTTATTAATGCTTCCTGTTTTGCCTGTCATTCTTCTGGGAGACGAATGAAACATTCATCAGCTAGCAGGTAGCATCTGCAAGGAACTGCAAGGGAAAGAGTGGGCAGACAAAGTGCTTGACAGCTGAGTGAAGAAAAAGCTGGGAACATTCAAATGTGGAAGCATTGACAGTATGAGGAGACAGTTTATTTTCAAATAGGAGGGACAGCTGATATATATTCTTAGTCTGACATATCAATTTTATCTTGAACCTGGATGAATTTAATAAGATATGAGAAAATAAGCAGAACAAGAAATAAACATACATGTCCTTAGTTGATATGAGGTTTATCTCAATTGACAGAAGTCATCTCTCTAATTACAGGAGCAATTGCTAGGTGGAAAACTGCTTCAACTGAACAACTGATTTGTATAACAGTGACAGTCCACAACTGATTTGTATAACAGTGACAGTCCCTGTCCTATTAAAAGCCCTTTCAGTCTACTCGCTTATAGCACTCTATTCCTACATTATTGACATTTAATCGCTTTGAATAAGGGACTGTAATACTGATAATTTAACAAAGTGACTTGTAAAAGCTTATGCAGGCGTATAACAAATATGGAGACATTGAAGGACTAACTCTATATTTTTTTCTAGCAGAGCAAATTCCTGATGGAGTCAGGGTTACTTCTTTGCTTTTGAGTGAATGTTCAGTCGTTACCTGAAAAGCTGGAAGGGAGGTAATCTTCATAAAGATGTCTTTATAATTATCATCCATCACTTTAACTCATAGGGTTTTTCGTTTTGTTTTGGTTTTCGTTTTTGTTTTTGTTGTGGGTTTTGTTTTTCTATTTTAAGCAAACAGTAATCACAGAGATTCTAGATGCTGATATTTCAAAAAAAAAAAAAGAGTATGGGGTCATCTGCTTTAAGGTGGAACGAAGTGCTGAGATACACAAATGCATGAAGCCTATGAAGAGCCGTTTGATAAAATAACAGGTTTTGTCCATGAGCATGCAATGGTTTGATAGCTTTACCAATCAGAATTCACACTGTAAATTATCAATGCATACATGATTATAATACCCATATTAAACCTTTTCTGAAAGTTCCAGGATGCCACTGGACATAAAACTGACCATTTTTGTTGTTTAATGGATGGGAATGTACTGCTGGACAGACCCAGCCTTAGTAAACTGGGCCTATGTCTGAAAGAAGAGAATTAATGGCTGTCGCAGCCTAGAAAGTTGTCTTTCTGTGGCAATGCACAGCCCACAGTGGAGGGTTACTTGCATTCTGACAGAGCGCTCCCTGACATGGACCAAATCTCAGCCAATTCTCTAATCAGTCTGCCATTCTTCATGTGCAAATTATAGACTGCACACACACCAACACCTGCTAAAATCTGCTGCTGCCTTCACAGTTTAAGAAATAGTAGTGTCTGACTAGGATACCAGTGCAAAGTGTTAGGTACAAATCTTGACAATAAAATATTTAAAGAAAGGTTTTATGAGCTTGTAACTGCAGATATGGGTATTGCTAAGGGTCACATGGGAGACTGTAGCCCACTTTCCCCTTTATCTTTCTTCCCACTGCCTACACCCCTTTAGTTATATTTGCCTCATGGCCTGTTAAAGTGGTTGCATGACCTCTATGCCATATGCTGGTTGCAAAGCACTGGCTGTATTAAATCCTTCTTCCCAAGGAGGTTATGACTCAGTAAATAAGTAGGGGAAGTTTATAGCACACCAGTGGTTCTGCTTTTCAGAGCACACTGGTGTTACCTAGCACAGAAGTTCTGCCATTTGCATGTTGAGTACATGGGCTCATCTTGCAGACAGTAGAGAGCAACCAGTATGTTGTATGTTTGTGCTCTTGTTCAGTGGTCCATAGCTCATATGGGAGACATAAACAAGACAAGAGTCATTGTGACTGCACTCATAAGGCTAGAAATAGGCAATTTATAACAACATATTGGAATGGCATCACAGCAGGCATTTCTGTAGATTACCATATTAAACATCAGTGTTTTACGTGGTTTTTAGATTCTGACTTCTAGAAAAATGTATCTGCCAACTGAACAAAGGAGTGCGTCTGAAATTTCTTTTAGAGGAGTTTTTTGTTTATTTGTTTTTCACAAACTCACTTGAAACAGAATTTTCAGCAAAATCATTGCCTATATATTTAATTTTTTCTCCATCATGAGCAAAATATTATCAGTCTCTGAAAGAAAATATTGAACTAGAAAGTTGTGATAATTATCATCATCGAAACTGTGGCAATGATGTCTTGAAATCTGACAGATTAACCTATATCCCACCAACTGCAACAACATTTGAGCAAACAACAGATGGGGACAGTATCAGGGCAAATTATGTCTGCTTGATGATGTTTCTGCAGTTTAGGAGAAAACCACAGGTCTCTTTCAATGGTTAGAGAAATAATGCAGTGCTGCAGATAAATAGACATTTGGAATACCACTTAGATTTATTAACAGAGCAATATAAACTTTTTGTTAACATGAGGACTGAGCTCTCAAATATTTCCCTTACACTCTTCTCTTAATTTAGATAGGAGGTTATCATTATGAATAGGAGAAATAATTTTTATTTTATGCCATTGAATTTTATAAAAAAAAAGTGGGTTTTTTTTGCATGTGTGTGAAAAAAATTTTCTACCCATATCCACCTCTGTCTAAAAGATGTTCATAATCCCATTAATAATCTGAGAGTACGAAAAATGGTTTAGATATAACATTGAAAGGAATGACAAGATTTTATCATCAGAAAGGCAGAAAGAGAGGGCCAAGTATACAAATGGTTTTGTATTTGGAACAAGTCTTACCTAAAATGTTGAAAACAGGCACACAAATATTCTGCAGTTGCCTTTGTTTCCTTCCAGTTGATCACTGTTTTCCTACTGTGCAGTCACTGTTAAGTTAGATGTAATACAGACACTGGCCCAAGCTGTAATTGGAGTGAAACTCTCAGCTTTAATAACTCATGGTCTTTTCATCAATTCTCCAGGATAAAGGGAAAGACCTTGAAAAGGCTAGGAGGATTGGCCAGGTAAAAAAATGGTTAGAAGGGTGGTGCTATAGTCAGGGGTTTGGGTATCTGGAACACGGGACTCAATTTAGGAGGCCAGGTCTACTGGCGGCTGGTGGAGCTGGTCTGACAAAGAAAGGGAAGAGTGGATTTGGGAGGAGGCTTGCCAGACTGGTCAAGGATGCTTTAAACTAGATGTGTTGGGGGAGGGGGTCATCATTCCATCCCAAAACACCCAGTCACTTGCCAGCACCTATAGTAAACATTCAGAGCAATGTAGAGATATTCCAGCCTCTCCAGCCAATGAGCCAGCTTCATTTGCAGTTTGGCTCAGATGCCTCATACGAACGCCCATAGCACGGGGAACAAACAAGAGGAATTAGAGATGTGTGCATGTCTACAGTTGTATGATATGATAGGCATCCCAGAAACATAGTGGGATGGCTCTTATGACTGGTGTGTTGGAATGGAAGGTTACAGGTTCTTTAGAACAGACAAGCCTGGCAGACACGGAGGGAGAGTTGCTACTTATGTTAGGGATAGGCTGGAGAGAAAGGAACTCTGGGGAATTAAACTTGGTTAGGGATGTTAAAAATAACAGGAAGGGATTCTATAGGTACGTATGAATAAAAGACAGACTAGGGACAAAGCAGGCCTCCTCCAAAAGCTATCAGGAAACCTAGCTACCCTGGATTTGGAGAAGGCTGAGGTTCTTAAGGACTTCTTTGCCTCAGTCTTCACTGGTGTTGTGGTTTAAGCCCAGTCAGCCACGTAGTTCGCTCACTCACTCCTTCCTCTTTCTTCTACCTGCTCCCGGGTGGATGGGGAGAAGAATGGAAAGAATGCAACTCCCACAGGTTGAGATAAGAACAGTCCAGTAATTAAGGTATAACACAAAACCACTACTGCTACCACCAATAATAATAATGATAAGAGAAATACAAGGGAAAAGAATACAATCACTCACCACCTATACCCAGCCTAACCAAGCAGTGAACTCCAGCCTTTCCGGGTCTCTGCCCTCTGTTTTTACATCCTGGGCATGACTTGCTGTGATATGGAATACCTCTTTGGCTAGTTTGGGTAAGGTGTCCTGTCTCTGCTTCCTCCCAGCTTCCCCTCCTCCCTGGCAGAGCATGAGACTCAGAAAGTCCTTGGTCAGACTAAACATTACTGAGCAGCAACTGAAAACATCGGTGTTATCAGCGCTGTTCCCAGGCTGAAAGTCAAAAACACAGCACTGCACCAGCTACTAAGAAGGAGAGAAATGACTGCTACTGCTGAACCCAGGACAACCGGCAAATGCTCTGACCATACCACACAAGTCTTGGAAGGAAGACGCAGGGACAGTCAGAATGAAGACCCCGGGCCTACTGTAGCAGAGGATCTGGTTCGAGACCATCTTAGGAACCTGAACGTACACAAGTCCATGGGACCTGATGAAATCCATCTGCGGGTCCTGAAGGAGCTGGCAAATGAAGTTATTAAGCCACTGTCCATCATATTAGAAAAATCATGGCAGTCAGGTGAAGTTCCCGATGACTGGGAAAAGGGAAATATAACCCCCGTTTTCAAGAAGGGGAAAATGGATGAGCCGGAGAACTACAGACCAGTCAGTCTCACCTCTGTGCCTGGCAAAATCACTAGCAGATTCTTCTGGAAGGCATGCTAAAGGCACATGAAAAACAACAAGGTGATTGGTGGCAGCCAGCATGTCTTCACTAAGGGAAATTCTGCCAGACCAATCCGGTGGCCTTCTATGATGTGGCTACGGAACTGATGGACAGGGGTAGAGCAGTTGACATCATCTATCTGGACTTGTGCAAAGTGTTTGACACTGTCCCACATGACATCCTTGTCTCTCAATTGGAGAGACATCAATTTGATAGGTGGACCACACGGTGGATGAAGAACTGGCTGGATGGCTGCACACAAAGAACTGTGCTCAATGGCTCAATGTCCAGCTGGAGACCAGTAACGAGTGGTGTCCCTCAGGGATTGGTGTTGGGACCGGTCTTGTTCAACACCTTTGTCGGTGAAATGGACAGTGGGATTGAGTGTGCCCTCAGCAAGTTTGCCAATGACACCAAGCTGTGTGGTTCGGTTGATACGTTGCAGGGAAGGAATGCCATCCAGAGGGACCTTGACATGCTTGTGAGGTGGGCTGATGCCAACCTGATGAAATTTAACCATGACAAGTGCAGGGTCCTACAACAGGGTCGGAGCAATCCCAGGCACAGTTGCAGGTTGTGCAGAGAAGAGATTCAGAGCAGCCCTGCAGAGAAGGACTTGGGGGTGTTGGTTGATGAGAAAATGAACATGAGCCGGCTTCAGTGTGCAGTTGCAGCCCAGAAAGCCAACCGTATCCTGGGCTGCATCAAAAGGAACGTGACCAGCAGGTCGAGGGAGGTGATCCTGCCCCTCTACTCTGCTCTCTGCTCTCGTGAGACCTCACTTGGAGTATTGTGTGCAGTTCTGGTGTCCTCAACATAAAAAGGACATGAAACTGTTGGAACAAGTCCAAAGGAGGGCCCCGAGGATGATCAGGGGACCGGAGCACCTCCTGTATGAAGGTAGGCTGAGAAAGTTGGGGCTGTTCAGCCTGGAGAAGAGAAGGCTGTATGGAAACCTTGTAGCATCCTCCCAATATCTGAAGGGGGCCTATAGGGATGCTGGGGAGGGATTCTTTATTGGGGATTTGTTGTGGTTTAAGTCCAGTCAGCCGCGCAGCCCGTTCTCTCACTCACTTCCCCCTCTTGCTTCCTCCAGCTCCTGGAGGGATGGGAAGGAGAATCGAAAAGAATGCAACTCCCACAGGTTGAGATAAGAACAGTTTAGTAACTAAGGTATAACACAAATCACTACTGCTACCACCAATAATAATAATGGCAAGAGAAATATAAGGAAAGAATACAATTCTCACCACCTAATACCAAGCCCGATCAAGCAGTGCAACCCCCACCCTTCCGGGTCTCTGCTCTCTGCTTTCCATCCTGGGCATGACGTGCTGTGGTATGGAATAACCTCTTTGGTCAGTTTGGGTCAGGTGTCCTGTCTCTGCTTCCTCCCACCTTCCCCTCCTCCCTGGCAGAGCATGAGACTCAGAAAGTCCTTGGTCAGACTAAACATTACTGAGCAGCAACTGAAAACATCGGTGTTATCAGCGCTGTTCCCAGGCTGAAAGTCAAAAACACAGCACTGCACCAGCTACCAAGGAGGAGAAAAACGACTGCTGCTGCTGAATCCGTGACAGGATTGTAGTGATAGGACACGGGGTAATGGGTTAAAACTTAAAGAGGGGAAGTTCAGATTGGATATGAGGAAGAAATTCTTTACTGTAAGGGTGGTGAGGCACTGGAATGGGTTGCCCAAGAGAAGTTGTGACTGCTCCATCTATGGCTGTGTTCAGGGCTGGATTGGACATCGCCTTGGGTGGCCTGGTTTAGTGGGAGGTGTCCCTTCCCATGGCGGGGGGTTGGAATTAGATGATCTTAAGGTCCTTTCCAACTCTAACTATTCTATGATTCTATGATTCTATTCTATGGTTTAAGAAGAGTTTTAAAACTGTTAAAATTTTCATGTATTGTTCTGAGTCCAAAAGACATTTCCTGTTCTTCAGCCATCTTAAATGTGAAGTGGAATATGGTAGGAGTAATATTGTGGAGAGGAGTTGTTTCTTTTTTCACTTTTATGTTGTATTGGAGATGATAGGGTAAGGCAGAACTTAGAAAAACTGCAAAACCTTACTAGATTTCCTCACTTGCTTTCTTTAGGTAAGTCTTGTGTTTCTTCTAAAACTGATGCATGAAATGTATGGGAAGTGTATTTCCTGCATACTCTACCTCTTCACATTGTGAAGAGTTTTGTCATCTATAGAAGGTCACTTTAGGCATCCATCCCTCTTTTTAGGATAAGAATCTTGGCATCCATTTCATTAGAACAAAGCCAGAAGTTAGGATTAGATGGCTATTCTATGAAGTTCTTGCCTTCGTTCAACAAATGGAACAAGCATAGTATTGCTAACAGTGATCTTTTCCAAAGGTCTAGTGTTTGTTGCTTATAGCTGGGCTTTAATATTTATGTGATGCTCAAGGAGTAAAAGAGACTGGAATTGCACAGAGTACTGAACACAAAAACTGAATGAGAAGAATGAAATAGGAGTCTGCTTTAATTGTGGGCAGCCTATTGATGCTGACAGCATATTTCTATATTGCCTAGCACAGGAGCAATTGGTGATATTTTTCCTTCTTTCTCACTTTTCCCATTTTTAAACACTGTGTATGAGCATATCTATATGCCCCATTGTTATTTAAAGTAATAAGGAATTATGTGTTAGTTTTTGTCATGTGTCTGAGTGTGACTATACCAATGTTTTGTGAAAAATTAAAAATTTCACATCTTTGTTTTAATCCATCAGAAGGTCTAAAATATATGAGGATAAGATAATGCTGAATACTCTCACATTCTGTGAAAGAGTAGGTTCCATAGGAGTACTGTGTGCAAAGTCTTGGTACTAGACAGTAGACTTGGAAGGAAGAAACTGACAGATGGGTCAGAAGAGAAATAGCAAATGTGCGCTTCAACCAAGACAGAAGCTTTTGATGCTGCTTTTGTTAAGGTCTGATGAGTTCTCTCTCTGCATATTTTGTTCCTAATGATCTGTACAATTTACCCATTGTTAGCACCCATATAGCTTCTTTATGTTCTGTATATAAATTGGTGACTACGCTTTCCATAGTGACAGTTTTTTTAAAAAATGAAGACATTCTCCCCTCTGAACCTTCCAACCTTTTCCTTCTGTCCTTTGCTTCTTTCATGTTTACATACAGTCCTACTATGTACCCTAAATTTTATTCTGTTTAGTTAGCAGTACAGCAAACTTTATTCAACCTTTTACGAACAGGTTTTGTTTGCAAGATTAAAATTCAAGAGGTGGGTTTGGAATATTTTTTTGGCCTGCTTTGCTGAGGAAATATAGCATATGGAGCTGCACTCTCCATCTGCCAGCTCTTCAGTCTTCTACTTTTTCTTCTACAGGGAACTTCATGCCTACTGGCCAAGTTCAACTAGGAACAAAGGCACTGAATTCCTTAAAATCACTGAAAATTGGTGGTGGATAAAGGAGAGAGACTAGCCTTACTGCAAACCTGACATAATGGTAACATGGTGAAAACATGTTATCTGATCCGCTTGGCCTGCTGACTAGCACACACAGTATATATGTATATCTGCAAGCTGATATCACAACTGATGCTACCTCTTTCCCAGCTGGTTTATATGTGACTCAGACACACGCCACTTCAGGGAGGTGCTAATAATACAAGGGGGCTTAGAAGGTGTTCAGACAGTTGGAATTGCCACAGTAATGCTCATAGATGAAGCAAAAAACTTGAAATCAGTAGGCAACCAAACTTCAATTATTTTGCTGCTCATTATTTTCTATTGGTCTAATATGCTTTTCAGAACTTCTTGTGAAGACCTGGGCTACAAATGTCCTTACTGTGTCTGAATAAGAAGGCAGAATATCTTTGCCCATCTTCCAGAAGGTAAGAACCACAGCAGTTAATTGAGGCTACGTACATCTCATCCATTGCATTACTTGCCCTTTTGTGCCTCTTAGTGATGTCTTGTGAAACTTGGAGCTCTCCTAAGTGCTATGAAAACTAAGAGATCATTTTCATCTCAAGGAATGGCTGTGCATGGAAGAATATTCAGCTGTGTTAGCATCCAGGAGTAATTACAAGAGTATTTGCTCAGAGTGGAAAGGAATATCTGCATTCCTTTACAAGAAGCGGAACAGCAGATTATAATTTCAAAAAAAACAAAGTGTCTGCTCCATATTTTTTGAAAGTGAAGACTTCAGGGACATGATTGTCAGCCCCTTTCAGGCCCACCTTGGCAATGATTTGCCAGTCTGTTTCCATGAGTGCTCTCTTCACTTCTTGGCTAGACGTTAAGGAATTCTACCAACTTCATGAATGTAGTTCAGTGCCCTTCTGCTTGGTTCTTCTGGCTCTCCAATCTTTAGCCTGACACAATATTTGCCTTCATCTACTCCTTTCAGTCGTTCATGTAGACTCACTCAGTTTTCCTGGAGTCCAGGTCTCATTGCAACCCTAACAAAACACTTTGGCTGGAATATCCAGTACTCTGGTTATGAGTCCTGTCCTGTCCCCATTTCATTTATCTGGTCTAAATCCAAGCTTTGGTTGGTCAACACTACTGAGAAGGCACAGAAATCTCATTTCCTGATCAGGGCCACAGATTTTATGGGAATGATGCAGGTGCTACTACAGCTAAACATGCAGGCTAATAATGAAAATCAAACACAAGAGAAAAAATGGATAGAAAAGAATAAAATATTAGCATATGAGAATCTGACAATATTTGCATTATTTTCTTTATAAATGAACAGAGAGAGGAAGAGAGTTGGTTTTCATACCCGGTTCACATTTTCATATTAAACTAGCACCTACTGTTATGTGGCATGTTTTAATTTTCTCTTTGGAGTCTTCCTGGCAGTCTGACTTATTTATGAGGTCTGGGCAATGTTCTTCAATCCAATGGATTGTCAAAAATAATGTTATTACTGGTGGAAATAGTAGCTTTGAATGTGATAATTTAGATATTAAATATGGAAATAATAACAGTGGGGGGACACATTGCTATATTTGATACACGTCTTTAGAAAAAGGAACCTAGTTTTTCTTTTTTAGAATTAATAACTCTGTTTATGGGGGAAAAATAAAACCACTTCTTTTCTGTAAACACAAACAAGAGGAAAAATCAGTGACTTCTGATGATTTTTAAATTGCCACTGATATTTACAAAAAAGCGTTACCTCTAACAGCAAGCAAATGCAATAAAAACTACTAAAAAAAAAAAAAAGCCACTCTAATTTTAGAAGTCATGGTGACATCCCAAATGGTTAGAAGAACAGATTTGAACCTGGCTCTGATTTAACAGTTTCCAAGATTTTATTTTTTTTTTTTTTCCCAGCAGATGCTGAATGTTCTGGAAAGGTTTTGTCTGGTTTTAGCTTAATAGGCCAATTCTTTCATTCCAATGTGGTAAACAGTCATCAAACAGGGTCCATGTATTCTAAAGTTTGGCTTTAAAGAACATCAAATATTACTTCAAGATTGCATTTTTAACACAAAATGTCTGCTGAGTCTTGGTTGCTTTTAACATTATAGTTGGAATATAGAAGTAAAATGTTACATAGCATAAAGGGATTCATTAGTTCATTATTAAAAGTTATCTATTCTGGTGTTGAGAAGTGATTCTCTCATTTACTTATTCCCATTAGACAAGTTGTATTTTTACATAAACACAAGAAATAGTGCCTCTGGAAAACACTTCTGCAAATTAGAAGCAGCTGAAACCACCATTGCGTAGCAGTGACATCTCTGCCAGTTCTGCCTCGAGTGCTATAAGAAGTGGTGTGCAAGAAAACTCACAGAGCAGGAGCAATTAATATTGAAAGAGAGAACAGTTGAAAATTATCAGACAAAACATTGCAAGGTCAGGATGCCAAGACATATCAAGGAATGTTAATAGAAACAAGGATGTCTGAATACTGACTATAGGGAAATTTTGTGGAATTTGAAAATAATGTGTCTGAAAACATGTTGAAGCACTACATGGCTCTTGGGATGGTTTCGTATTTTCTCAGATATATTCAGTGAACTAAATCATCAGCAAATGACCTGTAGTAATAAAGCTGCAGGGAAAGAAATTTGTCTGTGTCTACATTGTTTTGACAGTATTAACAGCAGCCTAAACACAACACCGTGCAAGTTTTTTGTTAGGGGAACATTTTGTAATGTATAAAGTAGCTTTTGTATGTGAACATGCGAAATGGAGGGCTGGGATTTGCAAGTACACTGGCTAGATTTTATTTTTCCTTTTGCTGCAGGAAATGCTGGAGATTTTTTTGTTTGTTTTCTGCTATAACTGTTTTCTAGTCTACAAAGCCATACAAAGCCAAACAGTCCCCTGAATTTCATTTGCAGGGGTCTTAGTGTTTCTGTGTTAGTTTTGGTGCCACATCAACCTGTAAATGAGACTTTTCCAATTTTTCTTTCCCACCAAACCCCACATTTAGAGTCTCCTCCATACTGCAGAATAACTAAAGTGCCAAGAGATTAAGATACTTTTGAGTGTTGAGTAAGAACGAAGTGAAGTTTTTCATTTAAGACTGACACTCCTATCAATGCATATTTAGTTGTTAGCATAAGGAGCAGCTATTCCAGCAGAGATCACTGTACAAAGCCAGTTCTACAGCATATTGACTACAGCTTCTTCCTGGGGTTTTGAAGAACTGAGATGGATTTTCAGGCATGATACAGATACAGCAAATACTGTCCTCTCATTTGACTAGAAATTTCACTCACCAACTGAGAAAACAATGCAATACAAGCTCAGTGAAAACTTTCACTTTGAGACAGTAGTATCCAAAAAAACAAACATACCTCAAAAATATTCCTTCAGATAAATCTTAACACTTATGATCTGGATAAAGATTCAGAAAACAGCTTTTGCTTTCATAATTTTAAAGATATATATGTGTGTTTGTAAAGTTAATCATTTTTAATTTCTTGGGCCCAGATGACAAGCATGTCATGAGGCATGTGCTATACTACAGTTTAGAATGCAAGCTTTCATGATAGTAATAAACCAGTCAAAGGAATGTGATCTTCAGCGTTAAGTTTGTTAAGATATCTGCTCTGTTCATGAGTTGGAAAATCCTTTCACCTTCAAAGAATGCTTTAAAATCCCTGTGACTGCTCTAGCTATGGTCCTGATGCATTTCAGAAACTGAAAAGCTATACCTGACGTATACAGTTTTCCCCGGAATTAAAGGGTTTTCAAAACAGATCCAGGGTGCAACAAAAAGTCAGATCAACTATGTGTTAGGTAATTTTTTTTGTTTCAGGTCATTATTGAGGACAGAACTCAGCACATTATGGGACACTATGCGTATGGACACAGAATTGAATCAAGAGGCTTAGAAAAAATAAACAACCAAACAAACCGTTCTTCACCACTTGCAGTACTAAAACCCTCTATTTGAAATTTTATTGCTTTATTCATTGAGCACTGAATTATTGCTCATAAAACTTACTCTGCAAGAATATAACTATTTGACAGAGAAAGGTTTCTAAGATCTAGGGTGCCATCTGCGGTCAAAATTTAAGGAGAAAAGCACTTGAATGACATGCATTTTTACTTGGCATATGGAATAACTAAGTTTGAGTCTTGGGAATCAGCTCTGGATAGAGGGAGGAATTAAAACTGTGCCTCTTACATCTTGAGCAAATATCATAGTTGAAACTGATACAACTTATTAAGAATTTAGATAATTAAGAATGTGAGTATTAATCTTTGAAAAATATTAATCTTTGGAGAAGCCTAGTTATGTGATGAGTGAGAGGGTTAAAAATATTTTTAAGACATTGGTTTGATCATAATCTATTGTGAAAAGGAATAAATTTCATAAAACTTCAAAGAATCCCTCCCCAGACAATCTTGAGGTATATTCTCAAGTTTATTTATCACATTCTTCTTATCATATTAAACTTCTAGCAGCTCTTATATTCGTATTTCATGAACATTGCTTGTTATTGATTTAATTTTGTTATATGTTGTTTAAAGCTACAGAATTCTAGCATAATATCAATGGGTCAGTGATACTGTTAGATAAAAGAGGTTATCACTATCTTAAATCATAGAATGACCCTTATAAAGAATACCAGTATTGAAAGGCACAAGAAATGATTAAGAACACAAAGGACATTTATTCATTATATTACAGTTTCTTTTAGAAATAAAAAATGAAAGTAATGTAATGCAAGCATGAACAATTTATACAAGAGATTGTTTGTAATGTATTGTGTTTTGTTCTATTCTATTTAACTAAATGTATAAAGATAATTAGCAAACGAATCAAAAAAACCTTTAAGTATAAACTGTATGGAAATCTATGATCACGTATGAACTTCATCTATGATGACATCTATGAGCTGCATAGGAATCGCCAAAAAATAAGAGGAGTCTAATTTAATGTGTGGATTATAAATAAGAAAAAAAAGAGAAAAATATACATCAGGAACATGCTGCTATGCTTACATGCAACATGCTGAGCAACTTGGACTGTAGCACTGAATTCAGGTATGACTCGTAACAGTTAAAACTAAGGCTGTATTATTGTTAACTCTAATATCATAATCCCAGTTTCATCATACCTTTAATAGCCAAACCTGCATTTTAATTTTGCAGAACTCTAATTAGTCTCCAGTATTAAATCTTTCTCTAACCCAAGTGATTCAGATTTATACCAAAAGTTGATTAAAAATCTGTTTCCACCGAGACTCTTGAATTTTGAATCATGCTTTTTAAGTACAATGATCAGATGCTAAACACTGTTTATCTCATGGCAAGATTTAAGTAACTATGTTAGGATATTATTTATTTCTTGTAAGGCAAGAAAAATGTAGGTTTAGCTTATTTAAATTTGTAGAAAGGAGTTTCTATTTATTCCATTTAATAAAATAAAAAGAGAAACAGCAATGCAATCCCAAGGCTTTCTAGAGAAAGGCTCTCTGTGGGCAAACATCTGAACAATACTTTACAAATTCTCTGCTAATGTGTGGCAAAAGCTTATAGACATGCAAATTGGTTCTTGTGAGATGCTCTTGTCAGGAGCCAACAGTGTAATACTCACTGTAAGTATCATGGCTAGCTGTAGACAAATGAGATGCAGACCAATACCATAGCATCACAGAGTACTGCCAGTTCCTTACCTAATGCCATATTTTGAAGGCCATTAGTCATGTCAGCTATTCAAAGCATTACAGCACAACTCCCTTAGCTTTTACCATGCCTGACTGAAGCACGACAATTTCAGACAGTGCAACAGAAGTGAGAAACTTGAACAAATCTGACTGATAGTTCACAAGATTTCAGCATGCATTTCCCCCTGTGCCACATTCACTAATATATCCAGAGAGCAGCACATTAATCGCATTAGATTATGCATCAGTCCAAATCTAGTGCCTCGAAAGTGTATTTTCAAAGACGAGCATTGGAAAGGGGCTAATGATCTTCTTTAGCTCCCTCTAGAAAGAGTATCAGAGAGCACAGGACTATTACACCACAAGTCACTTCCTGATGTAATAAACTGTGTTGGAAAAAAAATGCCAGACTGACCTAAAAATCATATTAAATAAGAATCACGGAATCACAGGACGGCTTCGGTTGGAAGGGACCTTTAGAGATCATCCAGGTCCAAGCCCACTGGCATGCGCAGGAACAGCTTCCACTAGATCAGGTTGCTCAAAAGCCAGTCCAACCTGACCATGAACACTGCCAAGGATGGAGCAGCAACAACTTTTCAGGACAACCCGTTCCAGTGTCTCACCAGCCTCATGACCAGCAGCAGTTCCCTCAGCTCTGATCTCATGTGTCGTTCATCTCTCCTCATGTGGTCTGGGCTCCAGTCTCCTCTTCATCCCATGCCTGGGCTACCCTGGATGGGATATGGCAGCAACAGTTTTGCTCCACTCACCCAAGCAAGTGGGTACCCTGCAGACCTCTGTGCTCGGCAGCGGCCATGAGAAGTGAAGCACCCAGACACCCTGCTGGCCTGTGCAGGTCTACTAGTACTCAATAAAAGAGCTGAAGGTTTCCAAATGTTGTGTGGGCCCTCCTTCTCCAAACCCCAGTCCTGTCTCTGGAGCATGGAAAAGTACCATCTCCTCTGCATGAGACCCAAATGAGAGCAGAGGAGAGGGCTTGGCATCCTTTGTACTGTGCTGCTGGTGTGACATGAGAAGCCTGTTGGAGAGATTCTTTGTGAGTATCTTCAAAAATAATAACAGATAGGTCCTAGGACAAATTTGAACTGTTACACATTGCCAAGAGTTATCTTCTAGGGATTGTTGTAGGGGGAGTTGTGCGAGACCACCAGTACTGATTGCTCTTGCAGGCATGTTATTGGACTAACTACAGTCCTAATCTAGTTTGACAGCTGTGGTATGCCTGTCTTCATTTCAATCAACCCTTCCCTCCAAACTTGTATTTTCACAGAGATTGTGCTTTCATGGTTCTCATGACAAAGCTTTTCTGCTGAGACGTAGTGTTCCAAAAGTTCCAGTTCATGTGGCAAATTTTGGAGTTCTTCACAAATATTATTCATAAAACATCTGATTTTTATCCCCTGTACGGACTACATAAAGCTCAGATTTTTGCCTAGCATAGACCAGTTCCCACATAAGTAGCTGTCTTCACACACTGGCACTCAGACTGTGACCCATCTACGGCTGCTGAGGGGAAAGAGGGAAATAAGCACACTTACATCTTAATAAGAAACTACAAAAGGCATGGAAAAACATTGGCCTGTAGCCCTGCTCTATCCCCAGAAAAGAGCTAGAGTGGAGGAATCAGATTTGTGTTTCAGGTTGCCCAGAGCCCTGGAGCTGAGAGCAGCTTTCTTTCTAACTGCACCAGTGAGAATCTCCTAAAACTGCACTGCTGCTTCCAGTATCCCAAAGAAGAGGCTGGATCAGCCATATATTTACAGTTTGCTATAGCAAGCTACTTTTCTCACCCAAATGCTGCTGGTGTTTGTAAAGGAAAAAACAGTATGTTTGAATTAAACTCATAGATGAATATTGTTTTCTCTTCTATGTTCTTCCTCCTTGGCTGAAAAGAAATCTGTGGCAAAAGCCCCAGGTGCTGTCATACTGCTCATGTGTTCTCTTTCATTCTGT
Organism: Ara ararauna; assembly: GCA_028858755.1. NCBI lineage: Eukaryota > Metazoa > Chordata > Aves > Psittaciformes > Psittacidae > Ara > Ara ararauna. The sequence goes on along the minus strand of CM054377.1, from coordinate 74,012,546 downwards.
CTGTCAAAGTTTCCTCATAAATATGAACTTGGCAGCCCAATAAATTTTTAAATTTAATTTTAGGTTGTCTCTATTTTGTGGCTGAATATCAAGGTTTAGTCTAAGTAAAACAGAATAATAATTTTGATTTCACATAAAGGTTATCATATTGGAAATATTCTTCATAACTACACTTTGATTTATGCTACTGCCAATGGGATCTCTTCCAGCACGGAGTTATTAGCAAATAGTTAGTGGTTAAAAATGTCCTGAAACCAGACAGCTAAATCCATTCATTAACTGTCTTTATGTATTTGTGAGACAGCACTGTCAAATGAATCATACTTCATTTCATAGAATGTTTCAGGCAATTCTGTTTTCTTAATGAATGTACATCTCCACTTGCTTTTGAATGGTAGATTTTATTAACTACTTACATCCGCTTTTCCCCCTTGATGGCTTCTAAAGTTGAGAGATAGAAAGATAACATTTTTTCCATGTTTACTAAAAGTTTTGAAGGATAACTATTTATTCGTAATGCCTTATAATAAGTGCTGGACTTAATGCTGTCTCTGCTCATTAACTTCCTGACTTGACTCTGGTCCTCAAAATACTTTCCTTGCCAAGAAAATCTCTCTTTTAGTAAGGCAGCAGAAGCAACAGAACTGCAAAATGAATTCAATGATATTTTGCAAGTAGACCTGTTCACCTTCTAAAGTGATGACAGGCTAGAAGGAAAAGGTACATCTTATTCCCAGGATAGAAGGAAAAGGTACATCTTATTCCCAGGCTAGAAGGAAAAGGTACAACTTATTCCCAGCCTAAATGGAAAAGAGGGAAAGAAACATGGTGCAAATGTTAAAGAGCTGTCAGCAATGGAAGAAGCTGTGTCCTCGGGGAGAGAGGTGTGTGTACACTGCACAGAAAGATAGCTTTTATAGACATGCAGTAGTTACATAATATGATGAAATGCAGAGCGGCAGAGCTCTAGGGCCCAATCATTCTCTACTAGCAAAATGCTCATTCATGCAAAAAACATTTCCAAACAACAAATTAACCCAACAGGAATAGAAATTGCAGCTGTAAAGAAAAAAAATTCCATACTCAGCATAAAGGTTATTCTGACTGATAACTGTGTGTGAGGAGTGATTCTCTTCAGCTCCACATTCCTTATCCATTTAACAAAGTAAGGAATGCAACCTTAAATCACACACAGAACAGTGAGGAAATTTATCCCTCTGAAATTCTATGTGTCCTTTGATATTTTTAGCCTGATTTCCTAAAGGAGCAATATTTATTGGGGTAGTGCTGGCAGAATGTCCCTTCATCTATCCACTTGTTTCATGAACTTTCCATCTCTTTCTAAAATCTATGGGACCTATGGTAGTTTCCATTTAATTTGAAAGTAGGATAGGAATCTTTCAACTCTGTTAATCTGTGGTAAAAGCAGAAGACCTACCCTTCCATCGGATAGAAGATAGGCAGAACTCACTGGTTATAGTGCTGCTTGATGTAAGCCAGCTTAGCCATGATATTCTGTGATTTTTATACGTTAAATTAAATACAGAGTCATAACCTCCATGCTCACTATTGAAGTGGACTATATTGCTGAAGAGCCAGGATGTTGGGTATGATTGTGAAGGGGGAGAAATTAAATAACTTCTGTAGAGGGCAAATCACATTAAAGCATCTAGTGTTGTATGCTCCTTTTTGGAAGCACTTGCATTAATTACTGTTTCCAAAGCCAGAATGAAATCTGCTGCAGGTGTATGAACCAACTGGCAGAAAGATATGAGATGGAGTGGAGAGGGCAATGTCAAATTGTAGTTTCCAGAACATTTTCAAACACAAATAAGTGCTAGACCCTCAGCAACACCTTCTAGACATCAGATAGTCCCTTCAGAAACTGTTTTTTTAATGCTGTTTACTGTCCTTAATGGTCTCATATGTCTAACACAGTGTCTGCTCTTAAATTTAGGTGACTACCTTGAATTTGTTTAGTTTTCTCAGGCAGCTTTATTCATCGTGCTTTTTGATTCCATATGTACATTGAAGAATGCCTCATATGGGGCTCTTTTGTATGTTCTCTCACTTTTCATCACATCTGTCCAATGAACCATACTGTCTCACAGTCATATTTTTTAATTAAAATTTAATTTATTAAATAATATCATTTTTATCATCTGTGTGTAATTCAAAGCTATAAAACATGAAAGTTACCTATTTAACATTTTACTTACAAAAAATTTTAACGTAAGAAAATGTTGACCATCTAATGAGAATAAGAGGAGAAGCTAAGTATTTGATATGTATAAAAGGTAACTCCTCTTTGCCAGATGTCAGCATATAATGGGCTAATTTCCATTTCTTATTTCTGCATCAATGTGTTCTATCTTTATCAAATCACAACACTGTTGTAAAGGTGAAAATCCTAATCAATCAGACCTGAAGTGTTTTCTAAATGTGAGTCTAATTAAGAAGTTTCAGGGACATAGAAGGCAACATATGATTGTCCTGGAAGTCTCTAGAAAAAAAGTAGTATGAGCTTTGAATTCACAAGAGCCATTGTATCATTGTATATGTCAATAAAAAATTGAGAATACATTAAAAAAGAAAAGAGCAAGCCATTTTATCCAGAGTATAGAATGATGAAAACAGCCCAGCTCACTTCTAAAAATAAATGATGGTTGAGAATATCACCTGTAATAAAATCCATAGGTCTATCTAGCCACCTGATAAAATGCTGTTACATATTGTGACTTAAAATGCTGTGTTTTCATTGCTACTTTATAATTTTATTTACATCTTAACTTGTTCTTAAACTGAATTTTATTTCTCTACCCAAATGACATGCAAAATAAAGAAATCTGGTAAAATGAACAAAAGCATTTGTTAAATGACAGTTTAACTACGCTTTGTTTCAAATTACTCACTTTTTAAATGCTCTTATGGCTTTTAATAACATGTCCTGGTTCAGAAGGGTACTTAATCACTAAGGTAACATGTGTGATGATGCAATGGCTGATGAAAGGTATGATCTTTAAGAGTTGCTCTGAAAATGAATGTAGAAAGTTGGATGATCTGCAGTAGCCAAAGAAGGCTAGCTGTCTGAAGTTGCAAGAGAGGGCAAGAAACATTATAGAAGGTTAGTGAAAGGTGAAACTGCCTTCTGTTTCTATCCAATTTACTGAAAATAAGAGATGGCTAGAAGCCAAGAGATCTTAAATTTCTAACACACTCATACATCTGAACTGCTTGGAGTGGCAGCATTTTACAGACTAATTTTTTCAGCTGAATTTGTTCTCACATCTAGTAATACACACTATATAGTGCTTACACTACCCTTTGCTGATGAGATCTAACCTAGCTTTTCTTAAGAAATGTCTTTTTAGTGTTACTTTGCCATTACTGAGATTCATAGTACCAAACTGTGCACATTTTTATTTTCTCCAGTCAGATTGGGCTGATTCTCATTAACAGGAATATTACTTCAGTGCAAACATATATTACAGTCCTGGAAAATTTTTATACCTCCAAAAGACCAAAACCAAATTGGTTGAAAATAAATGCTGGAATGTTCCCTCTTTATTTGACAAGCAGCCAGAGGTTTTCATTCTTTTAGCATAAAAACCGATATTAAGGTGCAAACAATGAAATAAATTCTCAGCAGTAGTGACAAAACAAATAAATAAACTTCCAAAGCATGGTAGTTGCTTTCTGATATTTTGTTTCCTGTACAAAGTCTTGTCAGTCATCACTTTCTACTCTGTAATTTATGCCATACTTCAGGAAGGCCAGAGTTCTTCACATAATTAGACCAGCGCTGAAATTCAAAGTCACAATGAACTTATCATTAATTTTGGCAATGATTCATACAGAGATAAAATTTCATCTGGAGTACAAGAACAAACTTCTCAATGATTGCGTGTGCAAAAATTAATTTTTTGCATTTCAGATCTCAGGATCTGTATACAAGGTACTGAAAAATAATAATAAAAACTGTTCAAGCGAATGAACAATAAACCAAGTAGGCGTAGCAATTAGTGGTTCTGAGAAGACCTCTGTTACCATGGCAATATTAAAATTTTCTGGGACTGAACATGATAAATTATCATTAATTTTAGATGCCAGTACAAGTCCATTATGATAGCATTGGAGTATAATCTGCATTCTTGGACATGGGTTTGCAATTAACTTTAACTGAGAGCACGGGGCAATTTGATGGAGATCTGCTAATTTCACCAGTAAGATCAGTAGGAAGCAAGATGCCACCTCTGTAGTATTGCCAGGTTTAGTTCTGTATGCTCGCTTTTCATCCACAAAATGCAGCAGTGGTGCCCTGTAACTGCAGTCTGACAGTTCAAAGTTAGGAACACAGGAGGTTCTTCAGCAGTGCAAAAGCCATTGTATTGCTGAAACCTTATCAGAATGACTGCAGTTTACCTCCAGATAGCCCTGCCTTAAGGTAAACCCAGCTTTGAGTCAAAAGAAATCATGTTTCCTGTACAAACCTAAAATGCTCTTATGATTTTCTTGTTACAGTGCACAGCAACCTGTTCCAGTGTGTCACCACTCTCACTGTAAATAATTTCTTCCTTATGTCTAACTTAAATCTCCTCTGTTTTGGCTTCTGCTAAGATGAGGCTGCAAACTGGCAGTCCTTTTCTAAGCTGAAACACTTCTCTCCTTATTAATGATAGCAAGAGCTGAAATCAAGTCAGAAGTGTTGCTTATAGGAATGTAACAAACTGAACTTTTGGAAGTACAAAATGTCAAGGAAAATGTTTGATACTTCTGAAGTCTAAAGGACTGTAGGAAACAGAAAAAAAGTAGCTAGTGGAGGAAAAGACTGACCTTATCACTGTTTCTAGGAACTTCACCTTGAGAATCAGATTTTGTTTCTCTGACCATACCTTCTGATTTAGTAGGGGGTTAGGAACAAGTTTCCAGTGTCTGCACAAATACTGTCCATCAGTACAGTCTGGTCATATCATCCTTTTATCATTTGCTTCATTGCACACGTTGAACTACAGTACTGGCCTTCTGGACAGGGCTGCTTAAAACAGAGTTGAAAAAATCTGCAAGTTAAGCTGAGGTGCAGTGATTTGCCACCAATCAGGTGACCTGTCCAGTCAAAGCTGGCATCCCCTCTCAGAGGATGTACTGGAGCATGCAACATAAAGCGGCTAGCCAAACAGTCTTTAGGAGACCATCAGTGATTTTGTTGCTGGAAGCATCATTCTTTTGGCTCGTATAATGCTACAGGGTATTTAAAGTGTGTCATTTGTTCTTGGTATCAGAGCCAGTGAAATTATCGGCTGTGAATAATGTATGTGAAGAATTCTGGCAATTTACATCCAAAATTTTAGTTTTGTGAAGACTAGAATTTCACACAGATACAAAGCAAAAAAAAATGTGTTTCAAGTTATTTGGGTTTTTTTCTCCAGCCATTAAACTAAGTGTGTACATACACATAATTAATCTGCCTGATTCACCAGTAGTGCTTTCCTACAAGATTGCATTGAAGACATTCAGTGGTACAAGAAGGTCACTGTTTTCTCACTTATTCGACTGCTGATTTGTTTTAGGGGAATCTGCATTTTTTGTGAGGTTTTCCAAAGGCAGAAGAAGTAGCCTGGCTTTCCAATTGTGCTGTTGGAAGTAAAACCATTGTGCATTTCTGTGGGAGCAGTATGCCATGGCAAATTTTTCTTATTCTCACCTTTATTTTCCTTATTTTGAGGTCAAATGAGGTAAACGCTTAGGTTTCTCAGCATGGTAATAGAAACTTACCTTTCAGAGTAATCTTTTCTAAAACACACTTTAAGATTATGAAAGGTTACAAAGGACTAATACTTTTCCTCAGTAAGCTTTCTTTGTGAAAGTCCAACATGAGAAAAAGCAGAGGTTCATAAAAGAGACAAATCTCCATCACCAGAAAAAAAAAATATTTATCACATAATTCTATGCCTTGCTTGTTATGCACATCCCCACACATCAATGGAGAAGAGGGCTGTTTAAAAATTAAAGCTTGCTTCCCTTAAGGCAAACCTAAGGTCACATTTCCCAGCTACTGGCTGATTCAGAAGAAATTACTACCTCTCTGACCTTTGTAGCCCTCCAGAAGAGTGAATACATTCCCTACAGCTGCCCTGTGTTGCCAGGTTTCTTCATTCAGGGCAAGCCAATTGCATTACTGCTTCTGGAAGGAAGGAGAAGTTTTATATTTTTCTCTTTGAATCACTGGAATGAGGGATGTATGCTGGCCACCAGATGACTAGGCACACTCTTTCGCTATTATGACTTTATGTCTTTTATATTCTTTGTTTGGAAAAAGAAATTATAGTCATGTATATCTATATATACCTATAATTTTATTCTAACATGATTTAATTTATACAACACTGTGTGTGGAGTGCATGTGTATATTTATGTGTATACATGTGTGCATATGCAAATACATTTGAAAATTCTATTGAAAATGTCATCCTTAATTAGAACACATCTGAAAGAAGACTGGTTTTCTCTAGAGTTTAAGTGATAATTAAATCTAAAATTTCAGATATTTTGTCATTAATTTTTATTGAAGAAAAATGCCAGCATACTGATAGGAAAAAGATACCTTAAGACCCTGCAATGTTTAATAAATATCTGCAAAACAGAACGGCTTCCCACATGGAAACAGGCTGCTGACCTTTCAAAACCCATGAATTAGAGTAAACGGTAAAGTTAATTTTTTTTTATTATTATTCTTTGACAGGATCATGCTACTTTATATTCTATTTGCTTTCTAATCCTTGGAATAGATTGCTCAGACATGCAATTCACAAACAGTTTATTTGATCTTTATTGATCATAATGGCTGTCTATTGCATTTAAGAAAGTCTAGAGACTGATGCTTTGGAAAGATCCCAAAGAATTGTATCTACAGATTGGATACTGCTTGTAAGATCATGAGTAACAAACTGGAACTTCCATAACATCAACAAAATGGCATAACTCAAAATACATTAAATCAAAAGCACTTATATTAATTAATGAAGATAACTGGGGTCCTACCTCTCATAAGTGTTACATTATAAGCAATGATAATGAAATGTGTCAGAATTTGAGAAAGATGAACAAAATAAGTGGATATGAAATGCAGTTTGCTGTATAATATAACAAGCAAGAGTTTTTCACTCACACCTTATTGCTATATGAATTAGGTGAAATGGGATTCTGTATTTCTCTATTTAGACAAACTTGTATGAGTAGGTGGCATCCATGTGTTGCAGCAATTTTTGGAAAAGACTGACTGATTCCCTTCATAGAAACACTACTCCACCCTTATCGGATTCCATATTTCAGTTGCAAGAGGGCCTCACTGTTACATCATTAAAAAACACTTAAATACAGCCCGTGCTATGACCTAACAAAAACATTTCAAATATAAAAATGGATTTTAAAAAAAATTATTTTAAATACCAAGTGTGGGCACTTTGGGGCTTTGTTTCCATCAGTATTGAATTATGCAGTAACACACAAAGAGACTATCTGGATGCATCTTTGAATAAGGTTGTGTTTTAACACTTTTTAATGTCATGCAGTTGTCATGGTTTAAGTCCAGTCAGCCACGCAGTTTGCTCACTCACTCCCCACTCTTTCTTACCCCAAGCTCCTGGGGGGATATGGGGAGGAGAATCGAAAGAATGTAACTCCCATGGGTTGAGAGAAGCACAGTCCAGTAACTAACGGATAACACAAATCACTACTGCTACCACCAGTAATAATAATGACAAGACAAATACAAGGGAAGAGGATACAATCGCTCACCACCTGATGACCGAGCCGTGAACTGAACTCTTCCAGGTTCCTGCACCCAGTTTTTCCATCCTGGGCATGACGTACTGTGGTATGGAATACCACTTTGGTCAGTTTGGGTAAGGCGTCCTGTCTCTGCTTCCTCCCGGCTTCCCCTCCTCCTTGGCAGAGCATGAGACTCAGAAAGTCCTTGGTCAGACCAAAACATTCTAAGCAGTAAGTATAAACATTGGTGTTATCAGCGCTGTTCCCAGGCCAAAAGTCAAAAACACAGCGTTGCACCAGCTACCAAGAAGGAGAAAAATGACTGCTACTGCTGAACCCATGACAGCTGTTTATTCAGGCATTGTTTAAAATCCAAGACTTGTTTCTTTTCATTTTTATACATTTAAAATGTTGCTGAAGATGCACAGAAATAATGTGCGAAATTGCTAAATGAGGCTATTATTTTCTTTTGTTCTATGCTAATGAGTTCATTAACAGTTGTTCAGTCATTATCAAGAGTATTCTTCAGTTGTTAGATTAGAGAGATTTTTATCTTATTTTTACTGTAAATTTGCTCACTACATATCTGACAAAAGGCAGATGATTTCTCCTGCAGAAAAATAGCCCTCAAGCCCCCAGAACACAACCACACAATGTTATTGTAATTTCCATGACTCTGGTGTGTGTTTAAGCTTTCAATTTGCTTTTTGAGAGTTTTTCCAGAATATCACAATGAAATGTGTAAACATGTCAATAACTGTTAGCAAGGAATGCTAATACTAATGCGGTACTTATAACGAGCAATCTAAACACTAAGATATGTTTTTTCCAGATATATCACTCATCAAATAATGTTTCTGAAGTATAGAATAAAGTAGAGAGCTGTTCTGCTTTATAGGTTTACCTACCTTTCCTTTAATTAATGTTAAAATTTATTATTTTGTAGACGGTGCTATTTTTTGTTGCTTACAGATTTTCAGCAGTTAATAATGAACATGTTCTTTACAGATAAAGTTCATTTCATCCAAAAACCTGGAAGTATTTTGAAATCCAGTAATTAATGTCTGATGTCACATCTACTTGCAAACATATTGCAAGTACACTTGACTGTTTTAACCAATGTTTTCCTATTTCACAGCTGCTCTTATTCGTGCTGTCTTTAGATTTATAATCCCTTCTATCCATGAGCTATTTGGCGATCTGGGCTTGTAATGTATTTTTAAGGATCTTGATACTGGCAGGTCTTGCTTTCTGGTTGAATCTTGTACAGTTTTATGAATTACAGATGACCTCAGTGGATGACATAATGGCTGAAATTTATAATGCAGATTATAGACAAAAATTTTCCTTTCTAGAAGGATAATTTGTGCATTCCGTGAATGAGAAATGCAAGCTGAAGAAAGTGACATGTCTTACAAAATATTGTCTTCATCATCTTCGACAACTTTCAAGTCTGTAGGGATGGTGTGTGGCATCACAGGTGTGGCTGAGGTATATTGTAGAAAAGCTAAGGGATAAACCCATATAGTGGGTTAAGTATGAATCACATTTCCAGGCTTGCATGTGCTTTCATTCTTGCTAGTGTAAAATCATTCTCTAGACTGCTCTGTTTTCTCTCTGTTCCTCTTACACAGCTGTCCTGGGTTCAGCAGTAGCAGTCCTTTTTCTCCTTCTTAGTAGCTGGTGCAGCGCTGTGTTTTTGACTTTTGGCATGGGAACAGTGCTGATAACACCAATGTTTTTAGTTTCTGCTCAGTAATGTTTATTCTGACCAAGGACTTTCTGAGCCTCATGCTCTGCCAGGGAGGAGGGGAAGCTGGGAGAAAACAGAGGCAGGACACCTGACCCAAACTAACCAAAGAGGTATTCCATACCACAGCACATCATGCCCAGGAGGTATAAACTGGGGGCAGTGACCGGGAAGGGTTAGATCACTGCTCAGTTGGGCTGGGTATCGGTGGGCAGCGGTGAGCAGTTGTATTCTCTTCCCTTGTTTATTTCCCTTATCATCATTATTATTGGTGGCAGCAGTAGTGGTTTGTGTTATACCTCAGTTACTAAACTGTTCTTATCTCTGCCTGTGGGAGATACATTCTTTCGATTCTCCTCCTTATCCTTCTGGGAGTGCGTGGTGAGGAAGGGCGGGGAATGAGAGAGAGACTGCATGGCTGACTAGGCTTAAACCACGACAGCTATTTTTGGCGCCCAATATGGGGCATGAAGGGTTGAGATAATGACACATCTGACCAGAGTGTATCTAATCGTATTTGTGATAAGCATTCATTGTTTCAGATTAATAGTCACTCATCACAATGTTGATTTATTGGCTCTCAAAGTTGTTGCTCTTCATCTCACAGTTTCAGCATGTTGTACCTTACTTACAGCCAGTATTTGCTGTGTTAGTGTTTATTGGCTGGGGGCCTTGGGCTAAGGTTCTTGTTTCATTGTACTTTATGTTAATGACTTGTAATACAATAGAATCGTTGATCATGAAACTGATCTGGCTTGCGTTCCCAGTGTGGTCACCACCTCTATACTTTGGGAGGTATATAATAGGAGTGTTTAGCAATTACACATCTTTTTTCCCCTCCTAGGGTGGTCAACCCATGAAGGAGACATTCCCTTACGCTCCCAGCTCCCCCTGCCAGACTGTTTACAGCATCATTTGAGAGTTCTGAAGGTTTTGAATGGCCTTTAGATACCCTTGAGACCTGCCTGCTGATTGTGATGGGGGTCACCATGTTGGCACACATACAGAGTGTGTTTTACCCACGACCATTTCGTCTGGTCCTGAGAGCTCAGCAGAGTTAGGTTTGGGCCTTGTCTGGGGTTAGATGATGATGTAGGATGACCAAGAGATTTTCCCCAAGGCTGGACAGTCATGAGTGGCAGGGTGTGTGGGATAGTATGGGCAAGTATCTAGGCCACTGGACCCTGCCAGTGCTTTGGAATTTCACCACTAAACAAGTACAAAATCCAGAAAAATTAGTAAAACACTTAAATGAGGTGTGTTGTCATCGTGGTCACACCAGAGAGGGACAAATCATGGCAACATGCTGGGGCTGGGCCTGTGTTTGCAGAGCCCTGTTCAACACTATCCAGCACCTTCAAAAGGAAAAAAATGTCCCTGGATCTGAGGGCAAAGCAACAGACAGTGCAGCTACTCCAGCTCCAAGCACAGCAGCTACACCAGCCCCAGCGACAAGTACAGTAGCTACTCAAACCCCAGTGACAAGTGCAGCAGCTGCCCCAACCGCAGTGATAATCACTGCAGCTAAACCAGAGGACCAATTCATACCAGTATTGGTTGCCCGTGTACGCAAGGGGAAAAGCAAAACAAAGGCAAGAAAGATGAAGGAACAAGATGAAGAAGCAATGCCAATACGCTTACTACCAGGGACAGCACCTGAGCAGGAGTCATTATCACATGACGAAGAAGAGGTGACTTCTCATCCTCAGACCTCAACCAAGTTACAGAATATGAGAAAACATTCTGCCCGTGAACCAGGGGAGCACATCATCACTTGGTTGCTCTGATGCTGGGACAATGGGGCTGACGGTCATGAACTAGAAGGTAGGGAAGCCAAGCAGCTGGGATCACTTGCTAGGTAAGGGGGAATTGACAAAGCAAGAGAGGTGTCCCTCAGCCTTTGGAAGAAGCTCTTCGCAGCTGTGCATTGGTGTTATCAGCACTATTCCCAGGCCAAAAGTCAAAAACACAGCACTGCAGCAGCTACTAAGAAGGAGAAAAAATGACTGCTACTGCTGAACCCCGGACAGTATCCACCCCCTATTCCATACCATGCATGTCATGCTCAGATCCCACATTTTCAATATGCCATCACTCTTATCTCCACCTGTGGGAGTTGCATTCTTTCGATTCTCCTCCCCATCCCTCTGGGAGCAGGGCAGGAAGGAAGTGGTGAGAGACTTTGTGGCTGACTAGGCTTAAACCACGACACACAGCAAAGACTTGTACCTTCAGCCCATAACTGTGTCAAAAGCTAAATTCCATAATCATGTAAATAACCTCATGAGTGGAAAAAAAAGGAAGGTGAGGATTTAGGACAATCATTAGCCTTTCGAAGGTCACAATGATGCTTAACATGTCTAAAAGTAATCTGGGATATTAACTAGAGCACTTAGTACGTGGCAGAGTAAAATCTTTTATCTCTTGAATCAGCTACTGACTGCATAGATGAACCAGATACACTTGCATTTCTGCATATTCCAGCACCTTTCCCTGGTGACAGTTCTCCCACTCATTCCAAGATCCTTCATAAAGCAGAACAAAGGCTCCTGCCAGCTACTGAAACAAAAAAAAGTATCCCCATAAGCATACTGTGTGGAGATACACCACACAGATATACTGAGCACCCCTGGTAGTTATCCAGCCCTTCCCACCCTGACACTGAAGGGAGTATCTGAAGATCAGGAGGAGCTTTTTGCCCTGTGAGAAATTGCTGGGCATTGTGAAAAGAAGGTTGTTCTTTTACGTTACTTCCTACCACACTATGCAGAACCCACCATAAGTGGTGATACAAAGGTATTTATTCCTTGCTGCAGGGTGAATTAAAATGTTCCCAGTGGATAGTGTTCAGACAGTGTGAGAGAAGGAGCAGCAAATTCTGGATTATGCAGTAAGTGACAGAAAATAAGGTTGTTCCTAGAGAGCAGTTGCAGTGCTGGGAACCTTTGATTAATAATTTGCTCAAGGCTTAAAGGAGCCAGGAACTTTAACCATCATTCATAGATGACCACTTTTACAGACTCTTTTGGCTTTCAGGATTATGCAACTTCTATAAAAGAGTAGCTACCATTCAGATGAAAGTGATGGGTTCAAGGCAGAAATTACAGGTGGAGGCTTCTCTGTTTGTGTTATGTAGGCAGAAAGATGAAACAGTCAGAAAGGTCCATTCTGGGTCAAAGAGCCATAGAAGCTGAGCGTAAAAGATTAAGATTTCCTAAATAAGCAGGGTCAAGTGTGTAAGACAGATCCTGAGGGAGTCTGAAAGACAATGCTGGGACCTGGCAGGTCAGAAAGGGTATCCCTGAAGGAATAAATCAGTTTTCAGTTATTAAAAAATACTTGCCGGAGAGTGCTCACAAGAATGAGCCATGTGCTTTTGGTATATTTTCTCCAAATTTATATGTAGTCTTCAATAATTTTTGAATAAAAATATGATTATAGAGGTTAAATTTTAAACTTTCATGTGCAGCTGACATTTTATTTTAAACTCATGCATACTTAACACAAACCATGTGGGCCACAAGGGCTCCAAAACCCTTGTTCACTATGCCAGAATTTAGACAATAAAATAAATCACACAAGTGTCTAGTTTCATTGTTGCAGCTAAGACCAGACATGAAGAATTGCTTTATATGAATGTGAGGAGACAAAATTAAATTTAAACTTCTAACATAGTCAATAGATTTTGCAGTAGTCTAATTTTTCAAGGAATCCTACCTCAAGAAAGAACCACAATGGGAAATGGCTTTATTTATTTATTTATTTTATTTCTAATGCCATTTATCTGTTTTCTCCGTTTAAAGGATTCAGTGGTTCATCAGCTATATAATGCACTTGTCCAGTCAAGAACTAGAGGTAATATTACACAACTTTATGTGTCTACCTGGGCAATTGTGATTGGCAGATGCTACATAAAACTGGCAAATTAAAAATTAAAAATAAAAATTATGTTATGTATGTGCCAACAAACATTTTAAGGAAGAACTATTTGCTCATGGACAATCCCTCATTAGAAAAAATATGTTAATTTCACTAATTATTCTGGTTTTTTTTTTTCCTCTGTATTGGAAATGACTTGAGGAATGTCTGCATAAACATTTAAGATATGGTTTGAAAGCTGTGCAGTGTACCTATGTTTGAATGGGTACTAAGTGGGCTCCATCTGTTTTAAGTTGCTGCTGTTCTCTCTGTAATTCTGCTTGTTCATGACCTTTGAAAATTTTGAAAATCTTACTTTATTGGGATGTTAGCCTTGATGTGATTGTGTCCTGAGGATATAGACTCACTACTGATGGAGATAAGCTCCAGGTATGATTTCTTTCTAATGCCCTTATATAGGCCAGAACTTAATCATCTCTGTGTAAAAGCCTTTGTAAATACCAAGCATCAGTGCCAATTGCAAGACTGATAATGAAACTGAAATTATTAAGAAAGAAAAAAACCTCTGGAACTTTATTTTCAGAAATGAAACCATAACTGATATGGTACAGTTCGAGGCACTGAAATCTACTGCATCTTCAAAAGGCTTCTCACAAAACAGTAAAGGATACTGAATACCAGGTTGTGAAGGTGATAAAAAAAATACTGATGAAACCAAAGTAAGTGTTAGCCCCCTTTAGCAGTAGCACCACTAGGCTCATCCTGTTTTGTACAGTTATTATGTTAACATGGCCTATTTTCTATTTTCTGCAGTACCTTCATACTTTCATGACTGCCAAAGTTCTCAGCAGTAGATAAATTCATGTATTGGAATAATCTAACTGAATAGAAATGACAGTCTATGTTACAGCACATCTTATGTCATGGGAGAGATGATAGGCCCTCAAACCCATGCACATGCAGAGACACTGCAGCCCATGTGCTGGCCAGCATCTCTTCTTTATGCTTTCTCGTCTTTCCCTGTGTGGGGGATGTAGTAAAAAAAGCAGGACAAGCATGGAGAAAACAGTGGCTGGGGTGGTGGAGAAAGATATCTTGCCTGTAGTGTACAACTGTAGAAGAGAACTAGGACCTTCCAGGAGGGAAGCTTATGAGGGAGTGAAACAGTCTGGCCTTTGCAATCATAATTTCAGGACCCTCTCCATATGAAGAGAGAAATATAGCCTAGACCTTAAAAGGCTGTTGTTATACTCCTCTGGATAACTTTTGGAAAAAATTTACTAGCAGATGAATGAAAATATTGTGCCCAGATTTGGTTTCCAATGGGTGACAGTCAGTCTGGCCTAGCGTCAAACTTTCAGTCAAATACCACTTTATAACCTCCACTCCAGTACAACAATAATGGAAACAATTTTTCTGTGTTGGAGGTAAAATTACCTACCATTAGTCTGTCATAGGTTTTTCTGCAGTCCTTGTCACCTACAAGTATTTCTCATTCAATGTTTTCAATTGCTCACAGTTTCTGAGGTGAAATGTATGACTTTTTTATTCTTAGAATCATAGAATAGTTAGGGTTGGAAAGGACCTTAAGATCATCTAGTTCCAACCCCCCTGCCATGGGCAGGGACACCCCACACTAAACCATGTCACCCAAGGCTCTGTCCAACCTGGTCTTGAACACAGCCACGGATGGAGCATTCACAACTTCACTGGGCAACCCATTCCAAGTGCCTCATCACCCTTACAGTAAAGAATCTCTTCCTTATATCCCATGTAAACTTCCCCTGTTTAAGTTTGAACCCATTACCCCTTGTCCTATCACTACAGTCCCAAATGAATAGTCCATCCTCAGCATCCCCATAGGCCCCTGTCATGGGTTCAGCAGTAGCAGTCATTTTTCTCCTCCTTGATAGCTGGTGCAGCGCTGTGTTTTTGACTTTCGGCCTGGGAGCAGCGCTGATAACACCAGTGTTTTCAGTTACTGCTTGGTAATGTTTTGGTTTGACCAAGGACTTTCTGAGTCTCATGCTCTGCCAGGGAGGAGCGGAAGCCAGGAGGAAGCAGAGGAAGGACACCTAACCCAAACTGACCAAAGAGGTTATTCCATACCACAGCACGTCATGCCCAGGATGTAAAGACAGAGAGCAGAGACCCGGAAGGGTGGGGGTGCACTGCTTGGTCGGGCTGAGTATAGGTGGTGAGCGATTGAATTCTTTCCTTGTATTTGCCTTGTCATTATTATTATTGGTGGTAGCAGCAGTGATTTGTGTAATACTTTAGTTACTAAACTGTTCTTATCTCAACCTGTGGGAGTTGCATTCTTTTGATTCTCCTTCCCATCCCTCCAGGAGCAGGGGGAAGAAAGAGGGGGGAGTGAGTGACAGAGCGACTGTGTGAATTATAGAGGTTTAAACCACGACAGCCCCCTTCAGATACTGAAAGGCTGCTATGAGGTCTCCACGCAGCTTTCTCTTCTCCAGGCTGAACAGCCCCAACTTTCTCAGCCTATCTTCATACGGGAGGTGCTCCAGTCCCCTGATCCTCCTCGTAGACCACCTCTGGACTTGCTTCAACAGTTCCATGTCCTTTTTATGTTGAGGACACCAGAACTGCACACAATACTCCAAGTGAGGTCTCACAAGAGCAGAGAGCAGAGTAGAGGGGCAGGATCACCTCCTTCGACCCAGCTGGTCACGCTCCTTTTGATGCAGCCCAGGATACAGTTGGCTTTCTGGGCTGCGAGCACACACTGCCAGCTCATGTTCATTTTCTCATCGACCAACACCCCCAAGTCCTTCTCCACAGGGCTACTCTGAATCTCTTCTCTGCCCAGCCTGTAACTGTGCCTGGGATTGCTCCGACCCAGGTGGAGGACCTTGCACTTGGCATGGTTAAACTTCATAAGGCTGACTTCAGTCCACCTTACAAGCTTGTCAAGGTCCCTCTGGATGGCATTCGTTCCCTCCAGTGTATCAACCAAACCACACAGCTTGGTGTCATTAGCAAACCTGATGAGGGCACACTCGTGACACCCACTGTCCATGTTGCCAACAAAGATGTTGAACAAGACGGGTCCCAACACCGATCCCTGAGGGACACCACTCATTACTGGTCTCTAGCTGGACCTTGAGCTACAGACCACAGCTCTTTGCACGCAGCCATCCAGCCAATTTTTATCCGCCAACTGGTCCACCTATTAAATTGATGTCTCTCCAACTTAGAGACAAGGATGCCATGTGGGACAGTGTCAAACGCTTTGCACAAGTCCAGGTAGATAACGTCACCTGCTCTACCCCTGTCCATCAGTTCCGTAGCACTATCATAGAAGGCCACAAAATTGGTCAGGCAGGATTTCCCCTTAGTGAAGACATGCTGGCTGCCACCAATCACCTTGTTGTTTTTGATGTGCTTTAGCATGCCTTCCAGAAGAATCTGCTAGAGATTTTGCCAGGCACTGAGGTGAGGCTGACTGGTCTGTAGTTCCCCGGCTCATCCATTTTCTCCTTCTTGAAAATGGGGCTTATATTTCCCTTTTCCCAGTCTTCGGGAACTTCACCTGACTGCCATGATTTTTCCAATATGATGGACAGTGGCTTAGCGACTTCATTTGCCAGCTTCTTCAGGACTCGCGGATGGATTTCATCAGGTCCCATGGACTTGACTATGTTCAGGTTCCTAAGATGGTCTCGAACCAGATCCTCTGCTACAGTGGGCCTAGGGTCTTCATTCTCACACTCTTTGCGTCTTCCTTCCAAGACTTGTGTGGTGTGGTCAGAGCATTTGCCAGTGAAGACTGAGGCAAAGGAGTCATTAAGAATGTCAGACTTCTGCAAATCCAGGGTAGCCAGCTCTCCTGATAGCTTCTGGAGGGTGCCTACGTTGTCCCGAGTCTATCTTTTATTCACTACATACCTATAGAATCCATTCCTTTTATCTTTACCATCCCAAGTCAAGTTTAATTCTAAGTGGGCCTTACCTTTCCTAACTTGGTCCCTAGCTTCCCGGACAACATCCCTGTATTCTTCCCAGGCCGCCTGTCCTTGCTTCCACCTTTTAGAAGCCTCTTTTTTTCTTCCAATTTTCCTCATCAGCTCCTCATCCATCCAAAGAGGTCTCCCGGCCCTCCTGCAGCACTTCCTTCTAGATGGGATGTATCACTCCTGAGCTTGCAGTAGGTGATCATTGAATATTAACCAACAGTCTTGGGCACCCCTACCCTCTAGGGCTGTATCCCATGGAATCTTACTGAGCAGGTTCCTGCAGAGGCCAAAGTCTGCTCTGTTGAGGTCCATGGCAGTGAGCTTGCTACACACTCTTCTCACTGTCCTGAGGATCTCGAATTCGACAACCCTCTATTCTGCTCTTGTGAGACCTCACTTGGAGTATTGTGTGCAGTTCTGGTGGCCTCAACGTAAAAAGGACATTGAACTGCTGGAACAAGTCCAAAGGAGGGCCACGAGGATGATCAGGGGACTGGAGCACCTCCCATATGAATATAGGATGAGAAAGTTAGGGCTGTTCAGCCTGGAGAAGAGAAGGCTGCATGGAGACCTCATTGCAGTCTTCCAATATCTGAAGGGGGCCTATAGGGATGCTGGGGAGGGACCCTTCATGAGGGACTGTAGTGAGAGGACAAGGGTTAACAGGTTCAAACTTAAACAGTGGAAGTTTAGATTGGATATGAGGAAGAAATTCTTTACTGTAAGGGTGGTGAGGCACTGGAATGGGTTGCCCAGGGAAGTTGTGAATGCTCCATTGCTGGCAGTGCTCAAGGCTGGGCTGGACATAGCCTTGGGTGACATGGTTTAACGGGAAGTGTCCCTGCCCCTGGCAGGGGTGTTGGAACTAGATGAGTCCTTTCCAACCCTAACTATTCTATGATTCTATGATCTCATGATTGCTGCAACCAAGGCTGCCCTGGAGTGCCACGTTTCCAACCAGCACTTCCATGTTGGTGAGCACGAAGTCAAGCATGGCAGCTCTCCTTGTAGGCTCCTCTATTACTTGCAGAAGGAAGTTGTCTTCCACACAATCGAGGAAACTCCTGGATTGCTTGTGCTGGGCTGTACTGTCCCTCCAACAGATATCAGGGTGGTGGAAGTCCCCCATGAGAACAAAGGCCTGCGAGTGTGAGGATGTTCCTATCTGTCTATAGAGTGCTTCATCCACAGATTTCTCTTGATCAGGCAGTCTGCAACAGATCACCACAGTAATGTCTCCTATCGCTTTTCTCCCTTTAACCCTGTCCCTCAAACTCTCTATTGTCTGCTCACCTGTCCCCAGGCACAGTTCCATACTCTCCAGCCTATCCCTAACATAAATAGCAACTCCCCTTCCCCGCCTGCCAGGCTTGTCTTTCCTAAAGAGCCTGTAACTTTCCATTCCAACACACCAGTCATAGGAGCCATCCCACCACGTTTCTGTGATTCCTATGATATCATACTTCCATAGACATGCACACATCTCTAGGTCCTCTTGTTTGTTCCCCATGCTACGGGCATTTGTATAGAGGCACCTGAGCCGAGCTCCAAATGAAGCGGGCTCATTGGCTGGAGCGGCTATAATATCTCTACATCGGTCTGAGCATTTATTATAGGTGCTGGCAACTGATTGGGTGTTTTGGGATGGAATGATGACCCCCTCCTCCAACACATCTAGCTTAAAGCTTCCTTGACCAGTCTGGCAAGCCTCTTTTTTCCCCAGTGATTTGCAATCCCCAATGTTTGCACATCAACAACAATTTTCTAATTGTTTCTGCTTCCCAAGGACCTCTCTCTATCTGAAGAAACTAAGAAAGAATCTGTTTGAAATATGATGAGTTTTCACCATGGTTTAAAACTCATTAGTGTGGGAGTTTTAAGTGCAAAATTATTTTAATTAGTTTCTTCGTGTCTCTTTTCTCACCCAGATTAAAAATAAAAGATGTCTTTTTAGACTATGCACCAAAGTTTGAAAATCATGCCCATGCTAAGGGAAGCATAAGAAACTGTTTTAAGCTTTCCAAAGTTGCAGTGAGGCATAAGTTTTTTGTTCTGCCCTCAAGAGGCTTGGATTTCATTCTGAGCACCAGAGACCTCAGAGCACTTTAAAGACTTGCCACTTCATCATTAATCCTTGTTTTTTTACCTCTTGGTTTCCATATCCTCTGTAACCTTATTATCTCTATTTCTCCTTCTATATGCCTGGTTTAAAAAAATTCATGGGAGAAGTACACTATTTTGCCAGCCAGAAAAATACATTGGCTAGAATTACTCCATGAGACTTCGAAATGCTTATGAGACCTCTGTTTCTGAGCTCACATTGCAAGCATGTCTGCTGAGAGAGAAATGCCAGCAACTTTCCCATGTCAATGTACTGGGGTGACATTAATCTGGCCGCATGAACTTTGGAGAAGTTGAATAACAGGGTCCTGACAAGTGGCAAGCAGGAATTTGCACAGATGGGAGAGGAGTGCCACCTATGGAGGTCAAATCCTATTTACTTCAGTGTAGTAACGTGTTGAGCATGGCAAGTAGAATTTGGCTTGATGCCTAACTTTTGATTCTGCTTAACATTCAATTATCAAAACATAAATTCCACATAAGAGAAAGTCAGCACAAGTAATTAGAGATAATTTTGTTCTACTTCAGATGTTGGTCTGGGTGATTCTCTCTACTCTTCATATGTATTTGCAAAACTATTTATTTTGCTCCATTATGGTTAACCTATGAAGTCAGAGGTTGGGTTAGAAGTCAGCTTTTAAAGAACGTTCCCTTTCTGCTTGGCCCAGAAGAAAACTGATTGTAACATTTGTGGTGCCCGTTATTTTCCGTGTGGAAAGTACCATAAATTCAACATCATTACTTAACCACAGCATCACAGAGGAGCAGATGGGTTTCTGAGGGAGAAAAATTATAATTTTGTGTTTAAAAACATGTACTTTTTTATCAGAAAAAAAGTCTGGAAAAAAGATGAAAACTTGTAAATAGCTACTTGTTATAATAGGCCACATTAAAACTCCCTGAGTTAAGACATTTTATTTTATCACTGAATTGCACTTTAATATAAGCTCTCATAAAACCTGATTTAAGCTTTTACACTGACTTGAGAGGAGTATATGTTATATCCAATAACCTCTGTCAAATAAAGATACAAACCTAATCAAGCGATAAATCCATAAACATTGTAACAGGCAGTTAATGAGTGGTTTGCATTTTTAAAACAGCAATGGCGTATTAGAAAAAGCATTAGCTGTTATAGCATGGTTGGAATAGTTGTACTGATAAATTAGTAATTCTGGCATTTCATGATTAATTTTAATACTCGAAGCTGCAGAGATGTATTTGCTTTAGAATTTGTCCTATAATTCTTAAATTAATGAAAAAAGTATTTTTCCGTGTTTTTAAGATATTAATAAAAAAAAAAAATTGTTCCTGTTAAAACCGTTGTTCTTAACATCAGCAGCATCTCTAGCTGAAAGTGATACCAGCAAGTTGATATTGTAAACACCAGTTTATATTTATGAATATTTACAACAATTTTTTTAACAAGAGTCTAATAAAGAGGTACCTTTGTGTAGTATTTTAATTTCAGGAATAGTTTCACCCATGTACTCTGATATGAAAAAGTCAGAAATATGTTTAAACCTTAATTCAAAATCTCAATTAAGTCAATGACAGAGCATTAGTGAGGATTCTCTCCCTAATTGTCTTCAGGGAGATGCAGAGTAACATCAAGGGCTCAAAAAGTGATAGTCAGACTGGGGCTAATGACCTCTTCTGGGGTTGTGAGCAGAACTGGGTTAACGAGAGAGGGCTGCTAGTAGTTAGCAAGGGAGGGAGAGGAAGACTGTTGCAGGCAGGTGGAGAATCACAAGCAGCCCTGAGGATTATCTAGTCTCAGTGCAGAACAGGACTTCACTGTTAAATGGCAATTGTGTTATTGCAGTTTAGACCAGCAAATGTCTATGATGAAACCTCTGTATTGTTCTGGGCTGACACAGTGCTATCTTTCCTACAGTAGTATATCAGAGGTTGCTTTATATTAATCGTATGCCTTTAAGCCACTGCTTAATGGAATAAAGGGCACCAAGCAATAAATTCTAAAGCTGTAAAAAAGAATCTGTCACATATCTTGTGGTATGTCTGTTCCTGCAATGCTTTTAACAGTGAGGAAGAGCCAGGTGGTGTTTTTATTTCTACCAGATAAACATTATATGAGCTGATTTAGTTTTTGATCTTAAATATTTTTATGTGACTTGTAGCTGTTGTAATATGCTTAATAATAATATTTTATATACCTGCAGCACATTCCAAGTGGAGGTATAAATCCCTTTACAGGTATTAATGAATTTAAGTTCAAACTACTGCTACCAGACAAAGAACCAGTGTATTCTCCTTGAAAAAGTATCTATGATATATATTACTTCAAAATAAATAATACACAGCTGGTTTATTCATTGTTCTCATAAACTGGGAAAAGCTAATAAGCACTATGGGCCATCTTTATTTATATCTCTTTTAGAGCAAATGCCTGCATTTGGTCGTGAATGTCATAGGTGAAAATCAAACTTCTGCAGAAAGGTCAAGAAGCTGTCAGGATTTGTTATTCTCAAAGAAAATCTTGTATAAGAGCTAGCACATGTGTAAGACTTTCTTCTGTGAAGTTGAGACCAGGTCCTTCATTCTTGAGGACAAACAGTTGAAGCATTTTTATTTTAGAAATGTGTTTGAGTAGATTCTACCCTCTGGGCAGATGATATGGATAAATTTGGCCTTCTCTAATTTATACCCACAGGAACTAATCTGTCAGAGATTTAAATAACTCCGTACTACTCTAATATTAATTAATAGAATCATAGAATCATAGAATAGTTAGGGCTGGAAAGGACCTTAATATCATCTAATTCCAACCCCCCGGCCATGAGAAGGGACACCTCCCACTAAACCATGCCACCCAAGGCAATGTCCAATCCAGCCCTGAACACAGCCAGCGATGGAACATTCACAGCTTCCCTGGGCAACCCATTCCAGTGCCTCACCACCCTTACAGTAAAGAATTTCTTCTTCATATCCAGTCTAAACTTCCCCTGTTTAAGTTTGAACCCGTTCCCCCTTGTCCTATCACTAGTCTCCAATGAAGAGTCCCTCCCCAGCATCTCTACAGGCCCCCTTCAGATATTGGAAGGCGGCTATGAGGTCTCCACACAGCCTTCTCTTCTCCAGGCTGAACAGCCCCTACTTTCTCATCCTATCTTCATACGGGAGGTGCTCCAGTCCCCTGATTATCCTTGTGGCCCTCCTTTGGACTTGTTCCAACAGTTCCATGTCTTTTTTTATGTTGAGGACACCAGAACTGCATACTTTCATACATTGGTTTCTATAGAACATGGTAGTAGATGAAACATTTCATGGTTTTACCATGGCAATAAAGCTGAATTTCACAGTTTGTCAGCTTGTCAAGGAGTAACAAAACTGATACAAAATTACTGGAGGAACTCCTCAAGTTGTTTTAAGATGCTTTAAACACAGGAAAATATTGGATTTTTTTTATTAGTTTTTTTCCTTTTCTAGAAATCACCAATATTCTTATTAAAAAGACTCAATTTCCTCTCTCTAACAAAAGTTATATGTCGTTCAAATATAGATAATTCAAATATGGACAGTAAAGTCAGAGAAAGACGTAGAAAAACAATCAGTACAGACCTGGGATAATGAGAATAAATTTTCTTTACAGTCACAGTCATCCTTGGATGATATTTACCCAGTACAGACCATTAGTTCATGCATATCTAAGTGGAATTTAATTAGAATTTACCTGGAATATGTAATCGCCTCCATGAAAGAAGTTTCCACAGGGGCAAATCTCATTGATGTTTATCACGTGCCCAAGAAATTCCTAAGCATTCTTTCCAGAGAGTAATTTCAGGATATTATTTTTTTTAGTCTTATCCTCAACTTCATAAGGCATTTAAATACACCTGGCTACTGTGGAATCACCTGTGGACAAATATTTTATGCATTTCATATTTTCTATGTCTAGCCTGTGTCACCCATTTAAGATCAATATTTCAGCACTGTCAAACAGACACTCACATTTTGAGACCACACTTTTCTTATCAGAAAGATGATGTAAAGAAATATTATTCATGCATATGGACTGAAAAGAGAACTGATATTTTATGAAGTTTCTTCTTAAACTGTTATGTGTCATTTCTTTATGTGGTCTAAATCTTAATACCAATATATTTTTACAGTCTTTCAGCTACTATATTTGCAAAGTTTCTTTCAGTTAATTTCTGTCAAGCTTCTTATACCCGGTCCAAGCACAGAACGTCCTTACAAAGATTGTTTCATATTCTCATATTCTTTAAAATGTATCCATCCAAAAACATTTCTGACCCTAAAAGTCTCTCTATACATTTGCAGTTATTTACTGTTGGCTAAGGGACCAGTAGTTCAGGAATTTATGCCAGCAGATATATTCACAACCTGGTATCTGGATGCTCAAGTGATAACTTCACTTTTGCTGTGTGAAGGCTAACTCCATGCTCCCTATGGAGAGGTTTATAAGGTTTGTAAAGGGCTCAAAAGGAATTTGGAAATTCAGAAAGGAACTTATGCATAACTAGAAAGCTGCCCAGGAAATCAGGGATCTATACAGACTGAGACAGAGTACATAAGTTGGCGTGGGTGGAAACTGAAATGCATCCTCAGAAGAAGCAACGAGATCACTGCCTGAACTATTTCACTTTGCATTTTTGCCTTTCTGATGCACATTGTTTTAATTTACATACTGTCTTGCAGATCTGTACCAATTATCTTAGTGAAACAGAGGCAAAGTTACACAGCCGTGCTATGTCAAGCTGCACCCTGGTCAGTCAGCAGCACTCCTGTACCGTACAGTGCCAGAAGGCAAGCTAAGGGTTAAAGTGTGGATAATCACATGCCCATTTCCTGGTCTTGTTTACTTTACTGATAGGTATGTAGCCAGATGTCTGCCAAAGCTGTAGCTTTTCCATAAAATCATATTTATCTGTAGGATAATGAATCAGACAGAAAATCAATGCAACATTTCAAATATGGCCTCATTAGTGCCCTTGTTTTGTGTCAGGAAAAATATATCCAGCAAGTTGCTCAGCATTTCTCTTCTCACTTCCTGGAATTATATTTTCCCTCCCTTACTGCCTTTCAACATTGCATTGAATTTGATTCTAGCCACTAACCCTATAATCCCTAGCTTGCTGTGTGCTTTATGGTTATGATCTTTGACTGGCTATTTCTTATTTGTCCCACAGATTTATTAATTTGTTTCTGCTCTTCTGGGTTGTATAAGCTGCTTACTAATCCCACACTCTTTCTTGCAGAGTTGATGCAGACTTTGTTGCCCTCCCTGAGTTGCACGCAGCAGGAGAACTGTAAGGGAACTGTGCTGTTTACCTACACGATTTTTTTACTTGCTCACATAACTATTTCTGTTTACAAATGTACTCTGCCTCTGATCTCCCCGGTCCTGGCTTTTTCTTTTAAGCTTCGGAGGTTTTGTGCCATTTACCATTTCTTGCAGTCTAAGAAAGCAGAATAACTCCCTTTGAAGTGATTCTGGATTAAAGCAATTTGTACCTGTCCTCTCATCTTTGTCCGTCATTTGTTGCCACCCCTACCATATCATTTTTGCATCTAGGTACCTATTAGTAATTTTTAAGGAAAGTTCTCTCTTCAGACTATTATTATTATGGCATTGGTTTTAAGTTAATTCATCTTTTTCAATCTAAAATTTCTGAAGCATGCATAAAAACATGAATAGAGGTTTAAATACTTTTTTTGGAAGCACTGTGCCTCAAAATTCATAATACTGTTGGCAATTTAGTAGGATTAATTTTTATTTGGAAATAAGCGCAAGTTAACCTATGTCTTCAGGTGTCAATAACAGGTGAAGCACCACATAGGTCGTAACTACAAGCAGGTATAAAAGGTGTTATCTGGGTATTAGTCCTACTTAATTAATTCCATATAGAGTTCTTCTGACGGTCTCTATCTTTTATCTCTTATCAGTGAGTAAACATGTAATGATATGAACACTTCTTTTATTGCATTGTTCCATTTCTCAAACGAACTATTTTAGCAAACAGATTTCCCATTGTCTTCCTTCTAACCTGAGCCATTTCTGCATCTAAATACTCGAAGTGAAACCTTGGCTATGCTGAAGTCTGCGGGAGATCATGGAACAACGTGACACCGACCAATGTGATCGAACATTGAACAATTTATTGTGTGCAAGCACCTCTTTTATAGAAAAGTTACAGAACACCAGAACATTCCACAACAGTTGATTGGCTCTGCCTCCGAGTCAGATCCTAGCAACGGCTTGTGATTGGTGGCAGCGCCTGGAGCTTCTCTTCATGTCAGCAAGTGGGCGTCCCCTTCTGGCAACTTCTGGCGGGCTTCTGGAAAGGTGACCTATAGTAACCCCTCCAGCAGCCTCTGACAGCCTCAGCTCACTAGACGGGTGGGGCTAAGCCAAGGGCTGGATTGCTCACGTGACCGTTCTCAGCAAGAAACGCTGCCACAGAAGTCCAGAAGAAATTCAGCTTGAAACTACAATGGCAGTTCTCTTACTTTTCACATCTAACTTACGAGCTTTTACTGATGATAAAATCTATCCAGGTATTTATTCTAATATTTACAAAATGTCCATCAGGACTGAAAAAGGGAGTTGTATTTTACCAAGAGTGTGCACACAATGCTGAGTACCAGTGCAGCAATTTTGGCTGACTTCAGGTGTAATTTCTATTCCAGTGTTTTTGCACATGATAAAAACAAAGTTCTTTCATGTGTGGGCACAGTGAGGAATTATATGGTGTAAGACAATGCTTGATATGAAAGCAGTGATACAGGTACAGTAGTCACCAGGTTACTAAATTGTTCTGAACCCAGTCATTTTTGTTTAGGAACCATAATGACTTTCTTAACAGTATAAGTTTTAAGAACTAGTAGCAAGTACATTACTTGCTACTTTTGAGATTCTTTCATACTAAGTTCTCATGATTATGGAATTGCCTTTGTTTTCCTTCCTGCCTTAGAAATATACACTCTTTCCACATTCAATATACACTGCCCTTTCTGGGTTGCCATGGGTCGTGGTTTAAGCCCAGCCACAACTCAGAACCAAGCAGCCACTATCTCACTCCCCACCTTCCTCCCCTCAGCTCCTGGAGGGATGTGGAGGAGAATTGAAAGAATGTAACTCCCAGGAGTTGAGATAAGAACAGTCCAGTAACAAAGGTATAACACAAACCACTGCTGCTACCACCAATAATAATAATGATAAGGGAAATAACAAGGGAAGAGAATACAACCTCTCACCACCCACTGAGTGATACCCAGCCAAACCCGAGCAGTGAACTAACCCTTCCGGGTAACTAGCCCCAGTTTATATACTGGGCATGACGTGCTGTGGCATGGAATACCTCTTTGGTCAGTTTGGGTCAGGTGTCCTGTCTCTGCTTCCTCCCAGCTTCTCCTCCTCCCTGGCAGAGCATGAGACTCAGAAAGTCCTTGGTCAGATTAAATGTTACTGAGCAGCAACTAAAAACATCAGTGTTATCAGCACTATTCCTAGGTGGAAAGTCAAAAACACAGGGCTGCACCAGCTACTAAGAAGGAGAAAAAATGACTGCTACTGCTGAACCCATGACAGTATCCACCCCTTATTCCATACCATTCACGTCAGATCTCACATTTTCAATATACCATCACTCTTATCTTATATATATACATATATATATACAACCACAGAGAGAGAGAGAGAGAGATCATTCCTTAGTGCATGGATCAATATCTATAAAGCTGCTGAGTCCATCTGGTCCATGATGTCAGGCTCCATCTCTTGTAACAGTCTTTCAGAGCAGGAGAGTTTGTCTGCGGTGTTGAATCATCGCCTGCTGATGCTGATCATTCCTTTACCTCAGATCTTGTCTGGTTTCATCAAAGTTTGTTCTTTGTTGGGATGATGGTCGGAAGGAAGTCAGGACCAGTCTCTGGTGAGCTGAAGACATCTAGCTGGTGGGCTATAAAAGTGCTACATAGCAGGCAAAAGCATACAATTGAGTTCATTGGCTGTTTTCCCCTAAAATCAAATCCCCTTTAGGTATATATAGGACTTCCCCATCTTTCCACATTACCCATCAAGTATATACAGGTCCCTGAGCAAAAGCAATCCCACGAGTGGGTTTGCCTTTACCTGAAGAAGGAATAACCCAGACATCTTGTCATGGTTTAAGCCATAAATCACGCAGTTTGCTCACTCACTCCCCACTCTTTCTTACCCCAAGCTCCTGGGGGGGGGGAATGGGGAGAAGAATTGAAAAAACTCCCATGGGTTGAGATAAGACCAGTTCAGTAACTAAGGGGTAACACAAATCACTACTGCTACCACCAGTAATAATAGTGACCAGGCAAATACAAGGGAAGAGGATACAATCGCTCACCACCCGATGACTGAGCCATGAACTGAACTCTTCCGGGTTCCTGCCCCCAGTTTTTCCATCCTGGGCATGAAGCACTGTGGTATGGAATACCTCTTTGGTTACTTTGGGTCAGGTGTCCTGTTTCTGCTTCCTCCCGGCTTCCCCTCTTCCCTGGCAGAGCATGAGACTCAGAAAGTCCTTGCTCAAACCAAACATTCTAAGCTGTAACTGAAAACATGGGTGTTACCAGCACTGTTCCCAGGCTGAAAGTCAAAAACACAGCGTTGCACCAGCTACCAAGAAGGAGAAAAATGACTGCTACTGCTGAACCCAGGACACATCTTTTCCCCAGGAAATTCTTTGTGTGCACCATGTAAATGTAAATGTTCTGACTGGGCTGGACCAGCCCTGTTGGCAGATCCTCTGGTGTTGACCAGCCAAGTGGCCTTTGGTAAATGTATATCCCAATGTTTGAAAGTCCCACAATCCATTGCTCTCAGTGTAGTTTTTAACAGCCCATTGTACTGTTTGATTTTCCCAGAGGCTGGTGCATGGTAAGGGATGTGATATACCCACTCAATGCTATGCTCTTTGGCCCAAATTTCTATAAGGCTGCTCCAGAAATGAGTTCCATTGTCTGATTCAGTTCTCTCTGGATGCCATGTCACCACAAAATCTGTTTCTCAAGGATAGTGTTCCGGGCAGTATCGTGGGGCACAGCATATGTTTCCAGCCATCCGGTGGTTGCTTCCACCATGGTAAGCACATGGCGCTTGCCTTGGTGGGTTGGTGGGAGTGCGATATAATCAGTCTGCCAGGCCTCCCCATATTTGTGCTTCAGCCATCATCCTCCATACCAAAGAGGCTTTAACCGTTTAGCTTGCTTAATTGCAGCACATGTTTCACAGTCATGAATAACCTGGGCAATAGTGTCCGTTGTTAAGTCAACCCCTCTATCACGAGCCCATCTGTATGTTGCATCTCTGCCCTGATGGTCTGAAGTATCACGGGCCCACCAGGCCAAAAATAATTCACCCTTATGTTGCCAATCTAAGTTCATCTGAGCCACTTCAATCTTAGCAGCTTTATCCACTTGTTGGTTGTTCTGGTGTTCCTCAGTGGCCCAACTCTTGGGTACATGAGCATCTACATGGCGTACCTTGACCACCAGGTTTTGCACCTGGGCAGCGATATCTTGCCACAGTGCAGCAGCCCAGGTGGGTTTACCTCTGCGTTGCCAGTTGCTCTGCTTCCATTGCTGCAACCACCCCCACAGGGCATTTGCCACCATCCATGAGTCAGTATAGAGATAAAGTACTGGCCACTTTTCTCATTCAGCAACGTCCAAGGCCAGCTGGATGGCTTTCACCTCAGCAAACTGACTTGATTCACCCTCTCCTTCAGCAGTTTCTGCAACTTGGTGTCGAGGACTCCATATGGCTGCCTTTCCCACAATGCGACAGGACCCATCAGTAAACGAGGCATACTGCTTTTCACTTTCTGACAGTTCATTATATGGTGGGGCCTCTTCAACACGCATCACCTCCTCCTCCTCTGGTGGCATTCCAAAATCTCTCTGCCATCTGGCCAGTCCCTGATGACTTCTAGAATTCCTGGACAACTGGGATTTCCTATTCGAGCTCGTTGTCTAATTAGTGCAGCCCACATACTCCATGTAGCATCAGTTGCATGATGTGTAGAGGAGACCCTGCCTTTGAACATCCAGCCCAGCACGGGCAGCCAAGGTGCCAGGAGGAGCTGTGCTTCAGTGCGACTTACTTCTGAAGCAGCTCAAACCCCTTCATATGCTGCCAGTATCTCTTTTTCAGTTGGGGTATAGCTGGCCTCAGATCCTCTGTATCCCCGACTCCAAATGCCGAGGGGTCGACCTCAAGTCTGCACTGGAGATTTCTGTCAGAGGCTCCAGGTAGGACCATTCTCCCCGGCTGTGGTGTAGAGCACATTTTTCACATCTGGCCTGGTCTGGACTGGTCCGAGGGCTACTGCATGAACTATCTCTCCTTTAATTTGCTCAAAGGCTTGTTGTTGCTCAGGGCCCCATTTAAAATCATTGTTTTTCCATGTCACATGATAGAGAGGGCTTACAATCAAACTGTAATTCAGGATATACATTCTCCAGAACCCCACAGCACCCAAGACAGCTTGGGTTTCTTTCTTATTAGTTGGCGGAGACATTGCTGTTTTCTTGTTGATCACATCTGTGGGGATCTGGCGATGTCCATCTTGCCGTTTTATTCCCAAAAATTGAATCTCCTGTGCAGGTCCCTTGACCTTACTCCGTTTTATGGCAAAACCGGCTTTCAGCAGGATTTGGATTATTTTCCTCCCTTTCTCAAAGACTTCTTCCACTGTATTGCCCCAGAAGATAATATCATCAATGTATTGCAGGTGTTCTGGAGCTTGCCCCTGTTCCAGTGCAGTCTGGATCAGTCCATGGCAGATGGTAGGGCTGTGTTTCCACCCCCGGGGCAGTTGCTTCCAAGTGTACTGGACGCCTCTCCAAGTAAAAGCGAACTGTGGCCTGCACTCTGCTGCCAGAGGAATTGAGAAAAATGCATTGGCAATATCAGTTGTGGCATACCACTTGGCTGCCTTTGACTCCAGTTCATACTGAAGTTCTAGCATGTCCGGTATGGCAGCACTCAAGGATGGTGCGACTTTGTTCAGGCCACGATTGTCTACCGTTAGTCTCCACTCTCCGTTAGATTTTCGCACTAGTCATATGGGGCTCTTAAAGGGTGAGTGGGTCCTACTGATCACTCCTTGACTCTCCAATCTATGAATCAGCTTATGGATGGGAATCAGGGAGTCTCGGTTGGTGCGATATTGCCGCTGGTGCACCGTTGTGGTCGCGATTGGCACTTGCTGTTCCTTGACCTTCAGCAACCCCACAACAGATGGATCTTCTGAGAGACCAGGCAAGGTGGACAGCTGCTCAATTTCCTCTGTCTCCAAAGCAGCAATACCAAAAGCCCATCGGTACCCTTTTGGGTCTTTGAAGTACCCTCTCCTGAGGTAATCTATGCCAAGGATGCATGGAGCCTCTGGACCAGTCACAATGGGGTGCTTTTGCCATTCCCTTCCAGTCAGACTGATTTCAGCCTCCAGTACAGTCAAATCTTGGGATCCTCTTATCACTCCAGAAATAGAAATGAGTTCCATCCCTTGACAGCTTGATGGCATCAGGGTACACTGTGCACCGGTATCTACTAGAGCTTTATACTTCTGTGGGACTGATGCACCAGGCCATCTGATCCACACAGTCCAGTAAATCCGATTGTCACCTTCCTCCACATGGCTGGAGGTGGGGCTCCTCTAATAGTCATCAGAACGCTGGACACTTAAGGCTTGTAGAAAGGGATTATTCTTCTTTATCACATGAGCTGAAGTAAAATCATCTCTTCCGCTCCATCTGGGAGCCTGCTCACCAGAGACTGAAGCCGCAGCCTTCATGAGGTGATCAGCCTTGTCCTTTGTTCTCCTTTTCAATTCACGCCCCCGTTCCTCCAGAGCTGAGGTAGGTTTTCCATCCCACTTCGTCATGTCTTCTCCATGATCCCGCAGATAAAACCTTAGGGTGGCCCATAGCATATACTTTCTATATCTTCTCTCTCGAGCAGTAGGATGCCTTTTGTTAATAGCTGAGACGTGGGTTGGTACATGTGAGGAGCTGGATAGATCAGATAGATCGTCTCTCAATTGTTTGAGCTCCTGAGACAGTTTTTTCACAGCTGAGATGATGGAAATGGTGACAATGTCTTTGAACTCTCAGAGTTTATGATTAATTTCATCCACTGTTGGTAGTATTATGTCATTCCAGGTTACTGTTGCCAGTGAATGGGCATATGATGACAATGCACTTTATGTAAATTTCTGTCACACGGATGGTGTACATTCGACTTCATCTAGATCTATGGGTGCATCCCTGGCATTCGGCTTGATGTGATAGATCATCTCTACAATGGCTGATTCCCTCAGAGACTAGATGCCTTTCTCTAGAGTAGTCCACTTGGCTGAACGACTCATGACATCGTCCTTGTATGGAAACATTCCTTTCACAGCTGCCAAGAGCCACTTCCAAAGGCTGAGGGAGTGTTTCTCTCTTGCAGCTTCTTTGTCAATTCCCCTTTCCTGTACCTGGAGTTGGATTAGCTGCACTGTCTGTTACAGTCGAAGTTTGAGTAGCTACTGTACTTGTCGTTGGGGCTGGTGTAGCTGCTGTGCTTGGAGCTGGAGTAGCTGCACTGTCTGTTGCTTTGCCCTCAGATCCAGGGACATTTTTTTCCTTTTGAAGGTGCTGGATAGTGTTGAACAGGGCTCTGCAAGCATAGGCCAAGCCCCAGCACGTTGCCATGATTTGTCCCTCTCTGGTGTGACCAGGATGACAACACACCTCATTTAAGTGTTTTACTAATTTTTCTGGATTTTGCACTTGTTCAGTGGAGAAGTTCCAAAGCACTGGCAGGGCCCATTGGCCTAGATACTTGCCCATACTATCCCACACACCCTGCCACTCATGACTGTCTAGCCTCAGGGAAAATCTCTTGGTCCTTCTATATCGTCATCTAACCCCAGATAAGGCCCAAACCCGACTCTGCTTAACACTTGAGATCAGACAAAATGGTTATGGGTAAAACATTCTGTATGTGTGCCATGTGTATGGTGACCCCCATCACAATCAGCAATCAGCTCTGTATGGTGATCCCCATCACAATCAGCAAGCAGGCCTCAAGGTACCTAAAGGCCATTCAAACCCTTCAGAACTCTCAAACAATGCTGTAAACAGCCTGGTCGGGGGGGTTGGGAGCATAAGCGAATGTCTCCTTCATGGGTTGACCACCCGAGGAGGTGAAAAGAGATGTGTAATTGTTAAACACTCCTATTATATACCCCCAAAGTACAGAGGTGGTGACCACACTGGGAATGTGTCCTGGGTTCAGCAGTAGCAGCCATTTTTCTCCTTCTTGGTAGCTAGTGCAGTGCTGTGTTTTTGACTTTTGGCCTGGGAACAGCGCTGATAACACCAGTGTTTTTAGTTATGGCTTAGAATGTTTTGGTCTGACCAAGGACTTTCTGAGTCTCATGCTCTGCCAGGGAGGAGCGGAAGCTGGGAGGAAGCAGAGACAGGACACCTGACCCAAACTGACCAAAGAGGTATTTCATGCCACAGCACGTCATGCCCAGGATGTAAAAACGGAGAGCAGAGACCCGGAAGGGTGGGGATGCACTGCTTGGTCGGCCTGGGTATAGGTGGTGAGTGATTGTATTCTTTCCTTGTATTTGCCTTGTCATTGTTATTATTGGTGGTAGCAGTAGTGGTCTTGTGTAATACTTTAGTTACTTAACTGTTCTTATCTCAACCTGTGGGAGTTGCATTCTTTCGATTCTCCGCCCCATCCACAAGGGAGCAGAGGGAAGAAAGAGGGGGAGTGAGTGAGAGAGCGACTGTGTGAATTATAGAGGCTTAAACCACGACAGAACGCAAGCCAGATCAGTTTCATGATCAACAATTCTATTGCATTGCAAGTCATTACCATAAAGTACAATGAAACAAGAACCTTAGCCCAAGGCCCCCAGCCACAGCAAATACCAGCTGTAAGTAAGGTATGACATGCTGAAGCTGTGAGATGAAGAGCAACAACTTTGAGAGCCAATAAATCAACATTGTAACGAGTGACTAATAATCTGAAACAATGAATGCTTATCACAAATATGTTTAGACACACTCTGGCCAGATCTGTCATTATCTCAACCCTTCATGCCCCATATTGGGTGCCACAAAGGACTGTTGTGGCTTAAGCCCAGCCACAACTCAGAACCACGCAGTTGCTATCGCACTCCCCTCCTTTCTGCCCCTAGCTCCTGGAGGGACGTGGAAGAGAATTGAAAGAATGTAACTCCCAGGAGTTGAGATAAGAACAGTTTAGTAACTAAGGTATAATACAAACCACTGCTGCTACCATCAGTAATAATAATGACAAGGGAAATAAACAAGGGAAGAGAATACAACTGCTCACCACCCGCCCACTGACGCCCAGCCTGACCGAGAAGTGATCTAACCCTTCCGGGTAACTGCTCAGAGTTTATATATTGGGCATGACGTGCTGTGGTATGGAATACCTCTTTGGTCAGTTCGGGTCAGGTCTCCTATCTCTGTGTAGAGAGCTGTTTGGCTGAGAACAGCCACGTGAGCAATCCATACAGTTACTTGACATTAGTGAAGTAGTGAACCAAAGGCTTTGAGGCCTTGCCTGAAGGTTACTAGAGGGCACATACATGCAGAAGTTTGATGAGGCTGGGAGGGAGGGCTGCTGGGCGGGGTGTGCAGGGAGAAATCAGATACCCACAACCTTGGAGCATATGCTGTTACAGTTAACCAATCATTAAGCTGTTGCTAACACTTAGCTAAGAGAGGTTACCCAGTCAGTTATCACCGAATGTTCTAGTAGCTTGAAACTTTCTATAAAAGGCAACACTTGTGTTACAATAAATTGTCAGCACCTGATTACATTAATGTGCTGTGTTGTCCGTGGTCTCCCGCATCTCTGCTTCCTCCCAGCTTCCCCTCTTCCTGGCAGAGCATGAGACTCAGAAAGTCCTTGGTCAGAGTAAGCATTACTGAGCAGCAACTAAAAACATGGGTGTTATCAGCACTGTACCCAGACTGAAAGTCAAAAACACAGCACTGTACCAGCTACTAAGAAGGAGAAAAAATGACTGCTACTGCTGATCCCAGGACACCGTGAATTAGTGTTTATCAAATTCATTCTTTGTTGATTACCTCAATTTTTCTTTATATGACTTACAGGATTTCTATTTTTTTTTATTATTCAAGTAATTCTTCAGTATAATTTTTCGATTATAAAACATTAAAAATATGCCATTTTCTCAAATATTATGAAAAGTTACTTCTCTTGTTGATGCTGACTCCCTTTAAAAAAATAAATCCATTGCCATAAAATATCAGTGAATTAGTTCAAATAAATAGTTAATCTGAGCAGTTTTGTTTAACATATATGGCTACATCTTTTTTAGGAACTTTACCCTATTGGTGTAACTTTGTAGCATTCATTTTGCTTTAATTTCTTGTATCATAGCATTATTTACTTTCAAAGCACAGCTTGGAAAAACACAAAAGGTCACCTATAACTCTGTATGATAAAGTATTACATTCGTGACAAACGTAGAGCTAAAATTTCTTGTAACTTGACAAGTGGAGACATAGACATAAAACCAACTTCATACGAATGTAGAAGTCAAAAGATTTGTCTGGGAAGAAATACGAACTGTTTATATTTTACTTACTTTGACACATAGGATCTACTGGGTAAAAGAAATTGGATGTAAATTTCAATTTCCGCATGATCAGTTTTTATCCATGAGCAATACATAAAGTGGCTTGCTTTACATGCATGGAGAAAGAAATCTGAAAAGCAAGAGAACTCAATCTGCATGCAAAAGTAATTTATTTTACACTGGATTCACACCAGAATAAATCTGTTAACTTCATTTGGTTTTGTTCCAGGCTTTGAGTAGCATGAGATCAGCAGCATACTGAAAGTAGATGTTATTAATATGGAGAAGACTATGCTAGCAGCTACGTAGGTATGTGTGGGATGGGAATGAGTGTTTTCATTAAGTTAACATAAGCAGAGTATCAAGGCAAAGCACTTTAGTTTTCTTCTACAAATCCTGGGTCTTGTCACTACACTTTTCAAATAACTTACTTATAGAGGCTGTAAAAGTAGAGTTGATTATTTTCAATGCCAACAGACAGAGATGTGAATAGCCTAATTCACGGAACACCTTCTCCTTCACAAGACACATAGCACAACAGGACAACAGGGAAATATTAAAATGGCCAAACAGAAGCCATACCATAAGAGAAGTTTTATATGATCGACATCTCAGAGATTTGTATTTATGTGAAAGAAAGCATATAATAATTGGAGAAGGAGAAGATAATAAGCTATATTTTCCCTCTTCTACCTGTGATAGTTTCTCCAGTGCTTTAATATCAAGGTTTAGGTAATTGATTATATTTCAGTCTGTAAATATATTTCACTGCAATTATATTTACAATTGGGTAATTGGGATTATTTTTTACTTTTTTATTACAACATATAGTATTGAGGAATAAATACAAAAAAAGAAAATTTCCTATTTCTCCATATGCCAAAGAGTATGCTAAAATATTATTCAATTTTGTATTATTAATATTTGGGCCTTTATATATATTGGAATTGTAGTTGCTGTTGTTTTTGCTGTTACTGTTACCGTTATGTTACATTTCCCTATGTACTCTGTAATTTAGAGATTTTTATTACCTCTTCTCAATATTCTAATTTAGGAACTGCTGACTGTAAATAATATATAAGCAAGTTCTAAACCAAGAAACACAAACAATATGCTAGTAATTACTTATGGCATAAAAAATTTGCTAGAGATAAACTGCTTTTCTTAGAGTACAGCATGGATTCTATAGATAACATCTTGGAGATAGAAAAGAAAATGCTGACTTTTTTGTGTCCTTTTTAATTTTAAATCAGCAGCACAATAAATGTTAAAACTCTCCATTAGTTTTCACTAAATCTGTCAATTAAGAAAATAAAAGAGTCAACAGGAAAGGCACAGGAACTTTGCAAATAGAATCACAGAATCATAGAAAATACATTTTTTCAAGCTGTTCTATTGGGCACCTTTTAAGTTTTACTTTTTAAACAGAATTTTCTTATTGTTATTGATGCCTGCTCAGAAATGTCTTATTCTTTGTCAGTGTTAAATTTACCACATATAAATTTACTTGGATGTTCTGCTCCAAACAAGCAATGATAAAGTAGCTCTGACTTTAATTGTATCAAAATAAGCATGAGCAGCATTTTCCAAAACTGTCGCTGAAGTGTCTGATTTTAGGAGGTCAACTAAGACACTGTAAAACAACTTAATTTCAGTGGAAGACTCAGCTGTTTCTTTTTTGTTTGTACTATTAATGCATTGTTTTATCTCTGATAGCACATATCAGAGAGTTCCTCGTGTCTGCTTTTGCAGTGTTTGTGGCCTTGAGAAAGGCAATATGTATTTATAAACACACCACTGGACCTTAATTTTGTGGAAATTACAGTAGGTCTCTAAAGTCATGTAGAAGGAAATTTGACCTCAGCAAGAGTAGCACTATGGGGATAATATCTTATAGACAGTACCTGATGTCTTGCAGTATGTATTTTATGTACTAACCTATGGAAACAGGGAAATGGAGCCTCCTGTTGTTGCAGAAGTACTCCATATAATGATTTGTTTAGGTAGGTGGGCAAGTACATCATAATTAGAAAGATCTCCACCAGGTGACATGTATGAAAATAAGTACCACCTTTTTGCATCATTATCTACAAATTATCACATACAATAAAGTTGCAGTTGTTATTTATCAAAATTGGCCTCCAGCACACAGCTTTTTCTCGTGCAGATACTAACAATCTCCAGGGGAGATTTCAACAGCAGCTGCTACTTCTAATATTGTAAGCAAGGAAGGAAGATGCTTTTGGCAATGAATGCGAATGATTAGCTCAGGATGTAATTTGTATCTCAGAATTGTTTTCATAGCTCAGCACTTTCTTGGGTATTTATCTTTCCCCAAATGAAATAAAAGTCTTTTCAACTTCAAATAATTCCAGTCTATCTTGGAGTTACAGAAATGATATCATGCAAAATTCAACATTGCCACTGCTCATGTATTAAAACTTACTGATTTAAAACAGAAACTCACTCTCTCAAACTTCTACTTAAATCATCTTTTAAATAATCATAGATGCATGAGTTTAAGAAAAGCATACAAAAGCCAAAGTCAGGATTGCAAGGGAAAACATATGACAAGAGATAACTTGGACTGTTCAGATTGCAAAAATTTCATTTCAGTCTCTGACTAGTATTTCTCATGGCTGATTTTACAAGATCTCCTGTTTTGTGCCTTACTAAGTCCTCCAGATTGTTCTTTCAGGCATACAGAGACAAGTGATTGTCATTACTCTTTGTACATTTGGGTAGTATTTAGGCCAGCTGATTATTGGACCTTGCGACAAAACTTAAGCTGATTGAATAAAATGGGGTTTTTTCATCCTTATGCAGGTGATGGTGGTGTCAGTGGTGCAGGTGACTGCGCAACTGAATCAGTGGACAAGAAGAAGTGATCTCTAGTGGCTCAATCAGTGAAGTTATTTCTTCTTTTGGACAAAAGAAAAACCAGGAGTAGGAACTCCAATTACTGTAGTGTATGTTTTTACATCTTTACATGGCCTGTTTTACTCCAAGTTGAAATCTCTTTCTTTGATTCTTCTGGATCTGTGCTTTCTGTTGACCTTTTATTCATGCCTACCAATGCCAGTTTTCTTTCAAAGAAGCCAAATGTTGATGAGGACAGATTTAGATTTTGTAAAATTGCCTTAGAAGTACTAAAATTGCTTCTTTTTTTTATTGACCTTTTTATTTTCCTTTTTTTGTTCTCTGACCTGCTTTAGCTTCGTGCAATAGAATACGAGTAAGGAAGTTGAACTGTCACTGGTATTTCCCTGTTCTGACTGATAACAAAAAAATAGAAATAGCTTTCTTAAGTACATAAGTAAAAAAATAAAAATGGTTTACAAGGTTTCCCCTGACAAACATTGTTTCTTCAGCATGTTAATGTCCAGCAGTCCCAGAAATGTTCATTTATGAGGAAAAATTGTAATTCTAGCTGCATTTGGTGCCTACACTTCTGGTGTTGTTTTTTTCCCTTAGGGTTTGCTTCAGGGACCAGAGACAGGATGCTCTTTCACTAAGTGATTTTCATCTGCTGTTGTTGACCCCTGGGACTAGAATAACCTTACCTGCTATAATATTTTTAGCTGACAGCTAATGACTGGCATTTGTAGGTATTAAGAGATGACTCCTACAAGCTGCTTCTCAATAAAAAGAGGCACGTGAGATAAAGGCTTTGTTTCTTGATATGTTCAAGTGTTACTGTTGACTGTATCAAGATAATTTGTGTGTGTATATATATATGAATTTAAATTAAGAATGGCGGTGGATTCTGAGTCGCTCTTTGTTGTTTTTTAGGTTTATGGTTTTATTTTGTTTTTTTTTTTTTTTAAGTTCTGTTTTTCTTGGCTGTAAGACATGAGATGACAACAGTACCTAATATCTGTAACCACACAAATATTTGCGCTGATGTGTTAAAAAAAAAAAAAAAAGAAAAACGACAAAAAATGGAATGTCATGCATGTGAAAATCAAGGCAGAAAAATTTACTTGGTTTCTGAAGACTGATGACTTTCTTCTAAGTTTCTTTGCGTGTTTGTTTCCCTAAATGATCTGCATTTATCAAATGCTAACTGCCATTATCTTGTAGTTCAGCTTTTGTGTATAGTTTTCTTATACACGGAATTAAGCTGAAATTTTGAGCCACATACATCATCATTGACTGCCATGTAAGTCTAGGGATGTCTGTTGCTTAATTAAGTAAATTGCCTAGGCCTTTTAGGCCAAACTAGACTTTGATCTATTAGCATTTATTGGCTCATTAGATCTCGTAACCCTGGGAAGAGGATCTACAACAGTATTGAGCTTTTTGTTCAATCAAATTAGTCTTGTATCCTTGTAGGAAAGGTTGCTGGGTTCTGCAAAGGTTTCCTAATGGTTGGTACATTTGCTGTTATATTAAAATGAAAGATTTACTTTTTTATTTTTTTTAATTCTGTTACTTTCAGTGTCTGCTCTGCAGGTTCAATAGCAACTCAAATAATCATGAACCTCATAAATTGAAGATCCCTTCTTATAATCACACATTTCAGTTTTTCTTTGAAAGAAAAGAAAAACCAGATTGTTGCCTTCTTGTTAATATGCTTAATCTCCAAATATTTTGCTCATAATGAAGTACATCTGATTGAGTTTCTAAGGAAATATCCCCAGGAAGGGCTGTTTGGAATTTTACTGTCTAATTAGGAAAAAATCTCTTAATTTTTCATTTGATTTCAGACCAAGGTGATCATTCCAGTTTGCGGACAAGACCAAAATCCAATTAAACTTTAGAGCCCATCCCACCCAAACTCCTCCTCCCCCCTTCCCCCCCCCCCCCCCCCGGCAATTATTTTTATTTATTTTTAAGCAATACAATAGGAAGTCCTGAAATCATGAGATTAAGTAAAAAAAAAAAACAAAAAAAAATTTCCTTCTTTTAAAGTCTGAACCAGAGGGAGGACAAGAGACTGTATCCTAACTCATGCACTCAGAAACTGCTCCCAAATCCATGAATCTCTGACCATATGAGGGTCTTTCTGGGAGGAGGCCCACTGATGCACCCTGGTGATCTTCTAATCTCTTCACACACACAAGCATACACAGTTTTCACTGAAGCAAAACTCATGTGTGGGCAACAAGGATGTTTACAACATCTTCCAGTCTATTTCTTGAATCACTGTAACAAATGGAATGCACAGCTGTGCCTTAAGTCATACATGCTACGTATAGTTTATATATAATGCATGTTACTATATTTATTAAAAATGTGTCAGATATATAGCAGTTTATTCTAAACTAGAAGAAGTAATATAATATACTAGTCAAAGAAGAAAAGGTAATATTTGTCCTAATCTATGAATAGAACATGTAAATATTTTGGCTTTCTGAGTTGACATATATATACAAACTGGACGCCAGAGATGTCTCTGTACATGATACCTGCAAAGCTAACTGCATTAATAAAAGAATCATGGCAATAGCTCTGCAATATGGTTGATGTAGTATTATAGAACTAACATTGAACAATAGAGTAAAACTTTAGAAATGTGGGTTAGACTAACCTTAGCTGAAAAAACAACTATGTGAAGTGGATATGAATAGACATTTGTAAATGCTGATTCTTCCCAAGAGGATGTCTTTAAAATAATCTCGTCTTAGCAAGTAAATGATAATGATAGCTGCTTTGTAACAAGGTTTGCTTTGATTTTCACAAGAAGTTGTTAACTCAGAGTTTATTTGTTTTCTGATGTGCAAATGTGCAATTTATTTGAAACAAATTCCAACAGAACTGTTCAAGAAACAGAAGTTACCTGAAAATCAGTGATAGAGAAGTGGTTCTTTCAACTCACCTTCTGGAAAAGTGAAGGGGTAGAATAAAGGGCTCTGGCTGTATGGCCATGCGTGAAGTAGAGTTACCATTGAAGTGATAAGACGATCAGTATCGGAGCATAACCAAATATTTTGAGATTCCACTCTTCGGTGCAGAAGTTCCATCTCTGAACTTGTCTCTCCCTCTCCAGTTGCCAAAGGCAAGAGATATGCTATAGTGCAAAGTTCTTCCAGCATCAGTTAACTCTTAAACTGGTTGAAAAGTATTATAAAAATATAGCCTTTTTTTAACATCTTTTTTACTCATGAAAATGTTGTTCTTTTCTGAGTTTCTAGCAGGTCTTACAGGTGGTAGTTCTGGAGCCCCAAAGGCCAATA
Organism: Ara ararauna; assembly: GCA_028858755.1. Classification (NCBI taxonomy): domain Eukaryota; kingdom Metazoa; phylum Chordata; class Aves; order Psittaciformes; family Psittacidae; genus Ara; species Ara ararauna. The sequence goes on along the minus strand of CM054377.1, from coordinate 73,971,208 downwards.
TTTTAAAGCTAGAGCCTTAGAACTGTAAAATAGCATGCTGAAATATATGAGAATGGTTAACAACTGTTCAGCTTTCCAGTTAAGAAAATTACCTAGAGATTTCTGAGTACTGGTAAGTAATGAAATTGAACTGTGGAAACAGTTAAGAAAAATGGGTTTTAGGCATCATGTTATTTGATAAAGTAGCTGCAGTCACTAGGATACATATAAAACCTCGAACTGCAACTGCAAGTAACTGAATGGATTGGTTCCCTAGTTAAGGTTCCCTCTGCTCATTTACTTTTCCAATCATCACTGAGGAAAGATACTACCACTCTTTCCTCTGTGGTATATGGAAAGGCAGGTCTTCTAAGGGACTGCCAAAGAGAATTGTGGCCACTTTGTCTGGCTCTCCTGAGGCATGAGAAGGTGAGGAGATGAAAGGGACAAACCAGACTTCTGGAAAACACTGGGGAAAACAAGAGGTCAGTGGTATGGGATGCAGAGCTGGAGGGCATCTCTATTCCTCTGTGCAGGTGGCATAGGACAGAGCCTCACTGTGTGCTGGAAGGCACAGTTCATGCCCATGTTCATCCGAAAATCCACATGTATTCTCAGTTTACACAGGACACAAATTTATCCTAAAGGACTCTCTCAAGGAGGGTGTTAATGAACAGCGTAATTTTGAACACCGCACAAAAACCATAGACAGGTTTGTTGCTAAGAATTGCCTCAAAGCTGCCTTTAGCATAAAGTGTAGTGTTCAGTGCCATAGGAATCCACACATAAGATTTATTCTTAAGGTACATCATAGCCTTTAGTACAGTGTATGCTTTTGAGCACCACAGAAAAGCTTAAGCATATACAATTATTTTTGTCCCCAGAGGAAGCCTTGAACTGAGGCTGGAGCCACATACAGCATAATAGAAACAAAACAAAACAAAAAGAAAACACCAAAAAAACCCCCAAAATTAAAAAAGGTGCAGAGATTCCTGTCTGCATAATGAACTGAATGAAACAGGAATTATATTAAAGAACAATCAAGGTTGAAATCCTGTATCCCAGCATATTTGTGCATCACACTGCAGCTCCGCAAGGTGCAGAGAGTCCATGGGGAAGGTGATACAGAGGAGGCCTCCTCTAGTCCCCATTGTTACTGTCATTTATCTCATGTTCTTTGTATACAGGTACTCTTTAATGTTATAACTCCCTAACCCAACTAAAAGAGCTTGATAGCTTGCTTTGCCTGAAGAAGTTGCTCAGATCACAGAATTATAGGATTATGCAGTTATTTGAAGAGATCTCTCGAAGTCACCTAATTCAACCGCCTGCTCAAAGCAGGGTCAAGGGTCAGATCACACCTGGTTACTCAGGGCTTTATCTTGTGTGGTTTTGAGGGGTGAAGACTACAGCAAGTCTCAGAACTGTGACAGGGAAGAAGTAGGTCAGAACAGGTGAGACAAAGACTGAGGAAGAAAGAGGAGAAGGCAGAGGAGATAATGAACCTCTTTTTTCTGGCATCTATGCAGTGAATATAAGTATGATGATACTGGCAACAGCACAAGGTATCTCCAGTGAATAAATACCAGAGTAGAAGGGAAAGAGCAAAGTGAATCTTTTCTCTAATGATTACTTTTAATATATGCTAAATCAATGAGTTCAAGGTGAGTGTTGTGTCTCTGTTATGCCATCAGCTATATTTATTAAATAACTTATGTATTTTAAGTGTAGGCATATGTAGTTATGCATGTATGTGTAAAGAATAACACATGAATGATGGTTAATTTTAAAATCTGACTTATTTAAATTAATCAGTGAAACTCATAGAAATTATCTAGAGTGCACACAGCAGGAAAGTTTATGGAAGAGCCATAGAACTTGGTAACTAAGTAGATAGATCGAAAAACTCTGTCTTAGGAAGTTAGCACTTGGTGTTTAGGCTGCAAGGGGTTGGTTGCAATGACAGGTACTAAAAACATTCAGGAATGGTAATGAACAAGTATGAGGTTAAATTAAATGTTCCAGAAGGTATACATAACTCCTAGTAGAGCAGTAAACCAGGGTACAGCTAAATATGACATGTATTACTGCACTACAACCCCTCCTGGATTCCTAATTGTTTTACAGGGAATATAAATAATATGTTCGTTTACAAATGTATGCCTAACTGAGGTGCTCTGAACTCCTATTTTTTACCTCTTTCTTTTGACTCTAAGAAACTAACCAAGTTATGTATATTTTAGTTATATATCTAATCTTAGATGACGTTCTACAGTTATACAGTAAGCATCTTCAATGGATATGGTAGGATTTATAGTAATTTACTTATAAGTAGATCTGCTACTTTATAAGTCACATTCTGTAGGATGCAACTGAATGCCTTGAAGGAGTTTTGAATCTTCAGAGGCTGCCTGTGGCATTCAGCTTTTTTTCAAAATCAGGCCACATCTCACAAGTTATGGAACAAAACACAATAAAGAAAAAATAAAAATACTTAGAAAGTGCAAAACCTAAAAAAACAGCTCCATGTGTGACTTTTATTCTAGACCTTACAATGATGTAAATAATGATGATGAGATGCTTTAACTTGGCAATTATTCAAAAACACTTTTAAGACTAACCAGAGAGTTCATGTAGCAAAGGAACCATTGTGATAAGAACAACCGCGACTAAAAGGCCTTGGCAGAATGATTGTGCAAAAAGATGTTGAGATCTTAAAAAGGGTAGTTTTAGTGCCACAGACTTTAAAGCATCTAACCATAACAATTTCCGGAAAGTAGGTATTAATTAAATGCACGCCAGTTGCTACCTAACCTGTGAATCTGGTGTTTCCTTTTCTGATATCTAAATTTTGCCCAGCTTTCATGAACCATGTGTAATGACAGTAGTTCACCTAATATCAAGTTTTCAAGTTTCCCTTATTTTTCTTGCAATATTGTATGAGAACTATTGCTTTCTTGAGGAAGAAAGCCATAACAAATATTACTTAGAAAGATCCATTGGTAGGTATTATAATTGAAAGCCTAAGGAATATTTTACCACCAAACACTGAAGACAGATCACATCACCCAAATAACAGAGTCATATTAGCCAGAGACTCACAGAAATTAGGGTCATCAAGTCCTCACCCTCTGCCCATCTGCAGAATCTATGATTCATAACTCATGCCATGCTTGACCTATAGTCAGGATAGTTTGTCTGACCTATCCTTAGAGATCTCCAATGATGATGAACCAAGAGTCTAGAAAGGTCTTACCTTATCAGCTTTTGTATTTTATCAAGATATTGTCTCATGGACCGCATGTGCTGGCTCACTAGGATGCCAAAGCTGTTAAGGAACTATAGAGAAGAAGAAATATCTTGGAATCTCTTATCCACTGTGAACAATGTTCTTCCCTATTTTGGATAAAGAACAGGGAAAAGCTAAACCAAGAGTGCAATTGTCAGTCCATACAGAAACAGTGCATCAAGACTGTTCACTAAATTCCCCCACATTCACAGTTCTAAATTGTCAGTAAATCTAACATCGTAAGACACTTTTACAACAGAAGCATCCTTTGTATGCTACTACATTAGTCATGGTAAATACTGCTTAACAGCTGAGTTTGCAAATATGGCACATTGCAGTGTAAGTATCATATCTTACAAATCAAAGGTAAGATGTGTCTTTATTCTCAAAGGCTCAGAACTGTCTGCTGGCATATTATTTTTTCATCTAAATTCAAATCCTGACTTTGTCATGAGTAGCAGTAAGCAAGTTACTTATCATTATTCCTATTAATTATTTACATTACAGTGGAGTACAGAAACACAAAATAAGATCATGATCTCACTGACATGAAATCATACTAAGAGGCAGGTGGAGGCAGCTCAGAACTGGTCCACATCAAAGTGATCTTGGAGCTACCAGGGACATAAGTGTCATATCTTCAGATACTTAAAAGAGGGCAAGACATAGTCCCTTCAGTATCTAGCTAGCTTAGTGAGCCAGTGAGGAGACCACAGGCAGAACTTAGTCTATGTTCTTCTAGTCTCCCTGCATTCTTTACTATGCTTTTAGAAACTGTTGCATCATAAAGACAATGGCAATGTAATTTTCTATTAAAAATAAAGAAATAGTATTTAAGGATATATGTCTATACAAGTACATATATCTTCAAAGACAAACTACACATATAACTTTCAAAAAGCTGTGAAAACATTTTGACATTTCCAGTGGTTTGCCCAAAATATAGTAATAATCATAGAATCATAGAATCATAGAATAGTTAGGGTTGGAAAGGACCTTAAGATCACCTAGTTCCAACCCCCTGCCAGGGGCAGGAACACCTCACACTAAAACATGCCACCCAAGGCTATGTCCAATCCAGCCTTGAACACCACCACGAATGGAGCATTCACAACTTCCCTGGGCAGCCCATTCCAGTGCCTCACCACCCTTACAGTAAAGAATTTCTTCTTCATTTCCAGTCTAAACTTCCCCTGTTTAAGTTTGAACCCATCACCCCTTGTCCTATCACTGCAGTCCCTCATGAAGAGTCCCTCCCCAGCATCCCTTTAGGCCCCCTTCAGATACTGGAATGCTGCTATGAGTTCTTCACGCAGCCTTCTCTTCTCCAGGCTGAACAGCCCCAACTTTCTCAGCCTATCTTCATACGGGAGGTGTTCCAGTCCCGTTCTATTGCAAGTGCAGCAGTATAGAAAGATGCAGCCACTGCTTACTTAACCTCCAATTCTAGCACAGATAATGATGCTATATGAAGTAATATAACAAACAGTATATAGTCTATATGAAGTACTTGGTAATAAACTGTGGAGTTTTATATTTTGTAATAACATCTGGTTTGAATAATTTATTTTTGCTGATTCCTTTATCATATACCAATTGATAGCCGAGAATTCAAGTTCAGGCAGAAGCAGGATGGTCATCATCCTTATGGGCTTATGTTGCATGTCTTTACTGTACCATCTTTGCCACAAAGTACAGTCAGTTTCAGAATTTTCCAAACATTTAATATTTTCCAATGTGCTAATTAGGTCACTTGTTCATGGCTTAAAATTACTTCAGTTTCCATATACCAAACATGTCTTAGGCTTCAAAAGTGTTAACAGTCTATTTTTTTGCATCATTTAATTGATCATTAGTGAATTGTTCCTTTTGGTAAAGGCCTCTGTAATGATGCTTGCTTGAGAAGAACTAAGTGCAAAAATGTCTCATTTTTTTTAATATGAAAAAATACTTTGATTATAAAACACCTGACTGATGAAAGCCAGACTGTGATTCTAAAATATTTGCTAGAAACATCCTCTTACTGTGATGCTATTCCATCTGAAACCAGGTGATTAAACAAAATGTTTTGATGTATATTTTTTGTTACTGAAACGTGGTCTTGTGCTGGAAAAAGAAGTTATGAAAGAAGTTCTGAAAGAAATCTCTATTGACATGCCAGATCTCTCATAATAGGGAACATACATCAATATTAAGTATTAAAAGATCCCAAATGCAACTGTGACTGCTCCCTAAGTTGTGCCTGTACTAAACTGGAAACATCAGATTTCAGATGGAAAGGAGAATAAAACTTGTCATATTTGCAAAGCACTTGGATCTGTCTCCCTCTGCATCTATGTTTTTGTTTCTGAATTGTGGGAGGCATAGGAACGTATTTTTGCTTTTAATGAGTCTTTTCATTGATTATTCTTGCTTTTTATATGGCTGCCTCTGGTAAGGAGGTAGCAAACAAGAAAAAAAATGTTTCCAATGACCTTTCCTGTCATGGAAAAAAAACCTATACCAACCTGCTTGTGATTTGTCATCTTGTTTACAAGTTAGCTAAGCTTTGCTTTTAAAAGGGAGAACAGTTCACTCCTTTTATGATTTTATAAATTATGTTTGAAGGCAGTTTCTGTTTCTGTCACTTGGCGCAGCTGTGCAGGGAATATGTTGTAGAATTTGATATACTATTGACATTATTTTATGAAAGCAATGTTGAGTTTTATTTGTGCAGATGATAGCTAAGAGACTCAAGTGACTGTCAGTTATTACTGGGAACATCAAAGAAAATAAGTAGATGGGAATGAAATACACCCAAATATGGGACAAAAAGTTATGCCAATTTGTTTTACACTATGTTGAGACATAAGGCTTTTAATAGTGTTACAGCTTTCCAGACCAGGTGCATTCTTTTAATTTGCCTAGATTTGTTTAACCAAGGGGGAAAAAAAAGATCAACAGCAACAAAAAAGTTCTGTTGAGAAATTCCATACTGGGTTACCCAGCATCTCTGCAAATGTTTACCCTAAAATGAAATGAGAGAACAGGACAGCTTTTCCAGAGCACCCCATGATAACTTCTTTTATAAAATGTACAAAATAAGTATCTGAAGCATCAACATAGTTATTATATGGATGACATAGAAAATAGCAACATATGTTTTGGAATGATGTCTTAGTCAAGCCAATTTTATATCTTGCATGTTTGAGAGGTGGTAGCATGTTTGAGACTTCAAGGATCAATTTCAACTCCTCCTGCACTTGCTTCTGAGGATAGATGTACCCAGATGCTATTCAGCTGTAACTTTCAGGAGTTACAGGTAGAGAACAAGATGCATCTCCAGTCTGTAACTGGACAAGACAAGGCAGTAGGGTCTATGGCACTCAAATATTTTCTAGTGAGCATCTACACCCATAGCCTTTCCCTGCTTTGGCTATGCTTTATTTTCACCTTCTATGAACACAGGAATAAAACAGCGCACATCTTCAAATATCAGAACATTTCCAGTATAGAGTCCTGGTTGTTGATCCTGCATTTCACTTCAGATGCAGCTGTCTTCTTCCCAGCCACTGTAATATCCACATACGGCAGTAGTCAGAAAAGCAGTCACCTCATTCTTCTTTGAAGTTCTCCAAACATTTTCCTGTTGTTAAACTTTCATATCCATATATAAAACCCATAGTTTGATGCAATAAGAATTCATTATTGAAGGTAAAAAATATATTTTGCCTAATCCTGTGGCAATGGAAATGGAAAAAAATAAGCAACTTGTTTTTCATAGTATCATAGAATGGTTTGGGTTGGAAGGGACCTTAAAGGTCACCTAGTTTCAATCTCCCTGCCATAGGCAGGAATGCCTCACACTAGACCATGTTGCCCAAGGCTCTGTCCAACCTGACCTGAAACACTGCCAGGGATGGAGCATTCACCACTTCTTTGAGCAACCTGTTCCAGTGCCTCACCACCCTCATAGTAAAGAACTTCCTTATATCTAACCTGAACTTCCCCTGTTTAAGTTTAAACTCATTATCCCTTGTCCTATCTCAGCTCTACCCCTTCTTACAGCCAGCACATCTTATGCCTATTGCTGTCAGCTCCTTAAGCAGCAAAATGCAACCATCTGCTGAGTAGTCCAGAACTGGCTCTGGCAGCAACTAAATCAGGAGCATACTAGTTGTCAGCATTTAGAGCAAATGTTCTATCTCAGATCTTCAGGGTTCTCTTCCAGCAATCACCTGAATAATGCAACTCTTTTAACTTCCAAGAATCAGGTTCTCTGATGGAACCAGCTCATAAAATTGACTAGAAATGCAGTCCTCTTCACATGGATGAGTGCTAAATAAGAGAAAAATATAATTACAAGCAAACAAAGAAATGGAAAAATAATCTATAAGCCGTAGGGCACATATTCATAAAATCAAAAATTGTTGATGTCAAAATGTGTTAGGGGAACACCTTGCACTTCCTGACTTTTGCTCTGACATTTTACACTAGGCTGAACACAGAAATGTTCAGGGGTTGTTCGTTTTTTTTTTCTTACCTGATATTGAAAGTGTTTTCAAAAACAAACAAAATACACAGTGCTTCTGCGTCTGATGTGCAAATAACCTTTTCAGAACTGTAATATTCTTGGCATTTTGTTGAATTATAAAACCATCTTCAGGGTGGATGAAAAATTAGGACCTCTAAAAGAACAAAGTTTGACAGCCTGAGGCCTTGTGCAAAGAACTTTTCAAATATGCAGCAGAATGATAAATTTGCAAAACAGCAAAAAATACCAAACTATGCCTGAACAACAAACAAAGTTTTGTCCTGTACTTTGCCAAATATCATCTCTAACACTGGCTGAAATATCATCTCTTGTATAATGCATTTGGAGAAATAATTCTGTTGCTCCTCAGATGCGCTAGTTAGCATTTCTTCTATTATTCAGCCAGCCATTCGAATCTCACTTGTCAAATGTTATAGTAACACTCTTGTATGCTTTTGAAGGAGTGATTAGTCACTTTGAATTACTACATAAGCCCAGTGTGTGACTTTCCTAAAATCAGATCACTCTCTCTGTTGATTAATTCACATCTATGCAGCTTAGTGTGTCACACAAGAGATCCTCAGAACCAAAATAGAATCAAAAGTCATAGGATTAATAAATTTGGTGGCCATATGGCAAATTTTAATAAGAAACTGGCATCATCTGTCCTTAAAGAGAACTAGGAGAAATGTAAGGAGAAATAATTTTAGTTTTTGGCTAAGAGTGACTTAGATTGAGTACATGGAGGCAGAAGGCAGAGATTCCTTAAGAATGTGATAAAAGGCTAAGGGATGTTTTTTATCTAGAGGTTTGCAGAAAGGGAAACACCCCTACTTAGGCATTTGGGCAGAGAAAATATAGGAAATGTGATGTGGAGATTAATTTACAGAAGAATATTTCATCAAGAGAAAATCAGAAAAGATCAGTGAAAAGGAAGAATTAAAGAACAAGTCCAGATGCTTCAGCTGCTAAAAAGCTAATAGAAGTCTCATAGCAAAAGCAGAGCTGGGTTCTTGGGTTCCCTCAGTGCATTTGGAAGTGGTAAGAAATGCCACACAAACAGATGAGCAGTTACAAAAAGCAGAAGTCATACAGGAGATTGATTTTTGTTGTATACTATCTTATGGAGTCCCCTGCCAATTTGCTTTGTGAGGGCTTAGATGGACATGTAAAGTTGTTTTATTTATTTTTTATGGAGAGGAGTATTTGCTTTTCAGAATTGCTTCTTCTGTTTCCAGTCCTGGAGTGGCTCAGAGACTCCAGCCTGTAAATTTCAGTGCTGTGTCCCTGACCTTGCACTGAGCATGGACATGAGAGCACAGGCAAACCAAGCAGTGCTGCTCATATGGTGTCTTGCTTACAAGCTTAACTTCTTGTGAACCATTAATAATACAGAGGATTTGTGAGGACAGATGCATTAAAGCGTTTAGATACAGCAGTGGTGAGCAACAAAGACACAAATATAGTAAATAATGTATTAGGTTTGTACCAGAATAATTTCATATTCTTCCCCCAAATTGGTATTATATAGACCCATGCATAAAACCACAATGACTCTTGAAAATACGGGGCAGACTGCTGAAGAAGCACAGGTCAAGGTGTTCACAGAGGACCCTGCAATATGAGGTGTAACCGACATAGGAGGTGTAACTTAACTTACTGGACAATTTCTGCTATCCTTATTTGGCATAAATGTTATTTGTCCCTGCAAGTGGTCTTACTGTAACAGATAACCATGTAAAATATTATGCCATTTCCCAGTCTGTTTGGAAGAAACAGTTTTAAAAGGACTGAAAATAGCTTGTAAAGACAGCAGTCTTGAAGACAGAGAAATGCTCAGAAATTTCCACACCCAAGGAAACATTTGCCTCTTTTCTCCTCCTGCATATGCAAATGAAAGGCAGCATCTCAGAGATGCTGGTAGTGCAGCTCCTTAACTGAGGTTCATGGCTTAAGGTCACTTGCACAACACTATACAGTTTCAGCAGTGCTACAAAGCTACTTATCTTTTTCCTGCGTTACTTAGGGACTAATTCATCAGCTATTAGAGACTTACTTACACCCATTAAAGACATAAGAAGGATCTCAGCTGGAACATCTTTAAAGCCAGGAAGATTATCCATGTTTGTGCAGCTTGCGATAAACTACCTTCACTGGTTTTAAAAGAGATCAAAGCTGCAAAGTATTTCTGCTTCTAGAAACATGCTTGCCTGTAGTCAGATATGTGTCTGATATATGAGAGATGCATAGAGACTGCTTTTAAAATCCTTTTTTACAACACTAAGAAAAGATGCTGGGGTTTAACCCCAGCTGGCAAATAAGTACCACGCAGCTGCTCACTCACTCCCCACCCTGCTCCCAGTGGAATGAGAAGGAGAATCAGAAAAAGGTAAAACCCACATGTTGAGATAAGAAGAGTTTAATACCTGCAATAAAGTAAAATATAATAATAATAATAAAAGGGAAAAGAGAGGAATAAAACCCAATAAACCCAAGTGCTACACAATACAGTTGCTCACCATCCACCAACCAATACCCAATCTGATCCAAGCAGTGAAAATTCCCCTCTGGGTGACTCCCCCATTGATATACTGAGCATGATATACTGTGGTATGGATTATCCCTTTGGCTACTTTGGGTCAGGTGTCCTCTCTCTGCTTCCTCCTGGCATCTTGTGCCCCTCCTCACCGGCAGAACATGAGACTGAAAAGTTCTTGATTAGGGTAAGCATAGCAACAACTACAAACATCGGTGTGTTATTAGAATTATTCCCAGACTAAAGCCAAAACACAGCACTGCACCAGTTTACTGGGGTAAACTAGTAAAAATTTACCAGAAATAAAATTAACTCTATCCCAGCCAAAACCAGGGAAAAAAACCAGGCCAAATCACTGGAATCTTTCTGGATAAGCATCACATATCTAACATCTGGAGAGCTGTATGATGCATTTACTGGCTAGAACATATCCCGGGGTGAGTATTTATTCTTAGGGAAAAAGTCAACCCATTATATCCTGAAGAAAAACAAAAACTTGGCTCCAAATTCTTGCTTCCTTGTAGCAAAAATTAGCACTAAAATGTAGCTTCACATGTTTCATATTCAAGAGGAATTGAAAAGCATCTTATTTTAACCCATCTTATTTCTAGCTCTGAGAAATTTGATGAGATATTATGGCAGTAACAGAATGACATAGGATATAAAGCAAGTGGAAGATATTCTTGTATTTCACCATTGGGGAAAAAAATGTGTCAAGGAGAAGCTAGCGGTTTTGGGCGAGGAGTCTGAATGGTGACAGAGATCTGTAACCAACAAATTTCCCCTTCCTTCTCTGACTGACAGGAGCAGGAAGACAGAGGCAGAAGCCTTCCAAGAAAAAAATTTAGTGAAGAGTTGCAAAGTGCAGAGTTGGTCCCATTTCTGACCAGCTCTAGCCAGACACCCCATGTAACCTACTCCAGGGCTTGTACTTAACAGCTTTTGGCTTCTATTCTACTGAAGTCATAAATGGCCTCTTATGGTCTTGAGAGTTATCACTGTAAAAACTAACCAGACTATGTCTGTTAAATAGTCCTTGTGTAATTATACACCTGCATTTAAAAAAAATATGCTGGATGATATGCATGCAAAACATCAGGTCTTCACTGGATTTATTCTTAGTAGATGTATGAAACTGAAAAAGCACACAGGATGTGATCCACTTGGTCTTAGCTGATGGAGGTTGATTTCCATGAGCTGCAGGTGAGCCTAACACTGCATCAGAATTTCAGGGCTTTCTCATACTGTGTAATCAGATGCTGATCTAAATGACCCTTCATGGTCAGTTTTGATGGCTAGCCTGATCATTCCTTTCCCTCTTCACAAATTATTCCTGTTGTTCTTGGAGCAGCTTCAAGAAAAAACTCACTACACATCATCTGCATGTCTGCTGAGAAAAACTTCCACAAAATACACTTTAGCATCTCCAGGCAAGGTGGAAAAGAAGTTGCATTCCACAATCAGACTTGAAGAAAAAAATCTTCTTTTTTTCTTTTCCATCAATTGTTCAGGTATAGGTCATCCACATGAAAACACAACCCCATAAATGGGGCTAATGTCAGCAAGTTACATATATTCCAGAGGCAAGGTTGTCTGTGAGCTGGTTTAATATACAAGAGCAGGGTACATTTTTTCACCTGAAGAATGACAAAACATTCTTATGAGACAAATGCTTCTTTGAGTAGGTCCTCCTTTTTTTCTCTGGACATTCTTAGAGACATTTCTGCTTGGCTGCCAGATTTCCAAAGATAAAAGGATACATCAAATTCTAAGTGATAAGAGAATAGCAGTTAAATTAAAGTGAGTCACTACATTAATTTTTATTTCAATTATGCAGAAATATAATCTAGCCTTGGAAATATATTAAATTGCTCAGGGCCACAGAATAACTCCCTTCATGTGCATGTTAGTTAGCAAACTACAAGTTACAAGAAGTTAAACATCCCTATACCCTACGATCTCTGCATATATTTCACTCATCATTACTCTTTTTCTGGTTAAAGCAGCACTTGAAAAGCCATAACATAGTTCCATCTAGGAAAAAAAAAGAAGTTATTTCCAATTTCTTCAGAAGATTATTTGTCACTACAGTCTTTTGTCATTGCTTATTTTGGTTTGCTCATTGTGCCCCAAAATCAGGATAATAGATTTTTTTGGTTCAAAAGAAGCCTTTCCTAAGGGTAATGCTTTTCCTTTCCTGTGTAAAACCTATAAAATGCCTGCCCCAAACAACACAATCAATAAAACAGGCACTGAACTAGGAATGGATAAAGTATTTTATTTTCAGTCTAGGAAGAAGAAGAAACAAAAGAGCCATGCATTTCTATAGCATGCACATTTGTTCCTATGGCTGTCTGTAGTATTTGATGGTAGCTGAAACTGGTTGCTTTTTTTTGTCCTGAAACATGCACTTTGCTCCATTCTCTTTGGAGTTTTGTATCTTCTTATAGTCCATGCCTGGGATCCAATAGAGAAATTGAACCCCCGCTTATCAGCTTTATTGCAGAAGAAGACTGAACGTGCGGATTACTAGGATGTATTTCTACATTACCTTTAGTTGCCTCAGGTATTTTTACAATACGTTTTTCTTTATGATGTATGAAAGCTCGACACAGAATTTCGGACCTGCAAATGAACAATGAATGAGCTTAAGAGAGAAAGTTTTTGTGAACCTGTCAAGAAAGTTGGAAATAAAACCAGGAAGAAAGTGGCAAGACAGGTGCTTTCTGTAGACTTTTGACTGCCCAAAAGTGGTTGCCTTTAGAAGGAAAAGCTGTAAACTAAAATTATTGATTACAAAATCAGTTTATTCTTTCATGCAAATGAACACACCCTGGTATGTTCAAAATGTATCAGAGGCTAAATCCCTCAATGTGGGAAAACAACGACCACCAAAAACAGTTAATGCAAACACACAAAACAGCCTGTGACCTGATGGAATAGTAATGAGTAAGGAGCCTGGTGTTTCGTGTGCAAGGACGCACAATTATAGACCAGATACTGACAGGACACAATACTTTATGACTGAAGCCCTGACAGAGGCTTTCAATCATATAACTGGCAGTTATTTTCCATGTGTCTGCTACTCAAGCCTGTAGAAAGATCTCACCAGTTGAGGAAAGAGACAAAGGGGAATTTTCTCCCCAAATATATGACTTGACATAAGGTTATTAAAGGAAGCCACAGAACCCAGAGAAGTAAGGAGATGGGCTCAGCAAGCCACAGGAACTGTTTCACAGCTGAAAGCTTGGGAATCCAGGCCAGCAAGTGTAGCCTGCTTAGTTACTAAACTGTCATGAATTTTCATAGCTTTCATCCAATTCTCCTAAAATTCTAATAGGTTTGCTTTATACCTGAGCCTCCAGCCTTACTTCTTGGTTTTGTGATATAGCTGGAAGTATATATGGAGAAGGATGGAAAACCAGCTTCTAAGTTTACAGGAGTCAGCCTTAGTCGAGAGAGATTTTATAACATGTGGAACTGCAGCATGACAAAGCTGTAAGTAAGATGCTGTAAGCTGAGAGCACTTGGTAGGACAGATGCAAAACAAATAGACTTTTCGGGGGTGGAGGTAATGACAAACATCAGGAATGCCCATGTGCAGAATTTGTAGACTGACTTTTTTTTTTTTTTTAAAGTGTCAACATGAGAGAAAAAAAAACCCAAACAAACAACAAATCTGAATTCTTTACACAGTGTTTGGGATTCTAGGCTTTGTTTTGCAGCTCACCTCTAGCAGGCCTTGCAACACCTTATTTCACCTCATCATGGCAGGGGGGTTGGAACTAGATGATCTTAAGGTCCTTTCCAACCCTAACTATTCTATGATTCTATGATTCTATCATGCATTGTAGAACCTAGCTATAAATTGAGGTTAATGGTAAAACCCAGGAAGCAGTCTTGTTCACACTAAGTGTGAAAAAAAAAAAAAAACAAACCCAAACATTTCTGGCCACAATATCTAAAACATATAGAAGATTAGGAAAGATAATCATAGAATTATCAGAAATAAAGAGATGCAATTCTGGAAACCTCACATCAAAAAAGGCAGCACTAGCAGAGCAGGGGAAAAAAGAGACTACCTTCAAACAGAGCTTAAGAAACTGTCTTCTAGACGTGTCATACTGTCTATGGAAGGTGCCCAAAGGGAATGCTTTTTTTCTGTATTTAGGGAAAGTTTGTCTTGCTTGTCATACGGATAAGGGCACTTTAAAGCAAGCCAAATTCAAAATGACAGTTTATTTTCTGAGCATTTTGAAAATCAAGTATTAAACACAATATCCTGAAGCTGGGCATTATATGTGAGCCCAATTTCCATGCCTAGAAGTAAGAAGGAGTTTATCTCCAAGAGCTGAGATTGTGGATAAGCATGGTTTTTCAGGAAAGAGTCTAAAAGACTCCTGTAGAGAATAATGTTGCCTTGTTAAGGCACAGGAGTCCCAGGAGGATGCTGTCAGGGTGCTGGGTGCTTCCTTCCTCCTCCTCTTCCTCACCGGTATTTTACGTGGTCTTGCACATACTCAGCATCCTGATAGGTGTCAATGAGCACAGAGAAAAAAGGGGATCTGGTATAGTTAATATATCTGTCTTCTGAAAAAGCCTTTGAACACATTTTTTATTAAAGTTTATTAAAGAAAAATTTTGCCATGGGACTGGAAGAAAAATTGTTTTATTGACTGAAGTTTATTAACAGGTAGGAAGCAAAAAGTAGGTCCTAAAGATCATCTTTCACAATGATAAAGGCTCAGCAGTGAGGTCTCTTAAGGATCAGTGCTGGAAGTGGCTTTATTGAATGACCCCATCAATAAGTTGGAAAATAAACAGAAATGAATTCTCAAAATCTGAGATGATGCTGAAATATCTCAAGCAATCAAACTCCTTTAAAAGTGCTGCTGAATATCCCTCTTCAGTAAGACCTGATTTCATCTGTAAAAAAGTGTCAGATGAGCTCTGGTTGTAGCCAAATGTAAGGCAAAGGGAAAATAATTTAAACTCTCCTTAGCTGGGACAGAACTCAATACTGGTGGTTATAGCTCAGGCCCTTAGAGTTGCCTCAGCATATTGTGCAATGGCAGCCCAAAAGGACAGAAAAATTCTGGACACCTTTAGGATAGTATAAGGAAAAAACAGTGGCAATCATTTTGCTACTGTATGAAACCTCAAGGTACCCTCTTTTGGGTACTTCAGCCTAAGAAGGGCACGAGCGTTAGAGAAGGTGCAGAAAGGACAACGGAATGATCAAGAAAATGGAACAACTGCTTTACAAAGAGAGATTAAAAAGGATAAGACATCAAGCATCTATTAAGAGGCAACACCTTTCTATAATCATAACATTCTGGATTGGTATACCTTGTAGGGAGTAAAAAAAAATGAAATAAATACCATAGGAATGTTAGAATCCAAGTGGCAGCACCTTTTAATGACATCAGAACATTTATTATCACTTTCAAAAGAGGAAGTAAGTTTTTTTTCCATAATTTTGCCTGAGAGTCTAATGAAATTATCCAAACAAGGTAGTGTCTATCCTGTATTTCTCCCTACTTACAATAATAGTATCATACCAAATTAAAATCCGAGAGAGAGGGTGCTCATGTTTATGCCCAGGTACCTCAGTTTGCTAGCAGAAGAAACAAGCAAGCAATTTTCTTAAAAAGAAAGAAAATAGGAAAATACCTTTCTGTGTATTTTTCAAAGTACATTTTATTCTGGCTTTGCAGGATTAGCCAACAAAATGTATGTATGTAAGTATGGAGTATGGAGTTTGCCAATGTCCAGGCATAGAGAAATTGTTGCTTTTCAGAATGACAGCTGGCAACTTTACATGTTTCTGTTTTTTCTCCAGCCAAATTGTCTACCATTTTGGAGTTTATATTTTATTAGGAATTGTGCCAAGGGAGATATTCAATATTTTGGCCCAATTTTTCTAGACTGTTAAGACGGTGGATCACTCTCCACCAGAATAAAAGATGCTTTAACCAGTGCTCTTGCAGGGACTATTAGGAACTACACACACTAAATGTCAGGGACATGTTCCTAGTAATGACATGGAAAGTTATTTGGAATTACAGAATGGAAACACTTTTTCCTAAGGGATCTTATGAGCATCAATAATTAACGGTTCTTGACATCAGAGGAGCAAATTCAGCTTTACACCTGTCTGAGAGTGACAAGGCAAATAGGTGGTAGACCAAAGATTCAGGATTTTTGCAATTTGCATACATTTGCAACTGTTTGGCACTAATATCAGCACAGAGGTTGTTGCAGGGCATTAGAAGAGACTTTTGAAACAAAGGTGGAGTTAGCTTAAAAATAAACACATAAGAGATGTGAAAAGTAGTAGCGGAAGGCGAGGAACCTTAGAGTGGCAGCAGCCCCATGGTGGGCCAATGCAACAGACTTGGTCTAATTAAGGCATATGGTGATCCTGAAACAGTGATTAACAAGGCTTCTGTGAAAAATGAAAAACTATGTGCCCGTCACCATTGTGGAGAAGAGAAAGTGATGAGTTATACATGGGTCTTCAGAATGAATGTATTATTCAAATGAGGTTAACACCATCCACAATAAGGAATGATCTTGTCCCACAATGTCAAGATCACAAATATAGATCATGAATATTGAGGAATAATGAAGGGCTAGAGGATTTTCTGAAGAGCAAGAGAGCTGTCAAGTACTCTCAGTGTTTCAGAAAACCTCAGTGCAGAAATCAGATGGGAAATCTTCAGGCCCGGCTCCAAGACTTAATAAAATTTATAGACAAAGCCATCAGTGGGGCTGTCATGCTAGGAGGTGTGCAAGTCATAAATTAGAATTTGGATCAGAACAAAAACTGTTTGATGTCATCACTACAGCAGGTTGGTTTGGTTTTGATTTTTTTGTTTGGAAGGAGCAATACATGATTCCTTGAAGAACTTATCGTGCTATATAATACAGGAACAACTCAGTATGGAAATGCAGGTATTTATGTCTAAAGTACAAACAGGGCAGGGTAACCTGCCTTATCTAAAGTTACAAAAAAAAGCCAGTGTCAGCTACAGGATGTGTCTGGAAATGAGACGTGAAGGAAAAAGGCACTTAAGTCTTTAACTGTGTTGGTTAAAACCACTCTTACCACAACACAATGAAATGATTCGGGCCACAGCGCCCTTAAGGCCATGATTGTGCATTGTCTGTTATACAGGTTGATATAATTAGTTCAAGAAATTTTGAGGTGTATGTGAATAAAGTGGCAATGTACACAAACAATGTTTGTTTAAAACTATTTGGCTGAACCATGTGAACAGGGCAATTTTTCCCCCTGACATTCATCCACTTTAGTTTTGAGGGTTGTTTTGAGGTTTTTGAGTTTGTTTTTTTTTTTTTTTTATAATTCTGCCCATGCATTGTGCCAGTCAGTATTGTGACAAAACTGAGAAAAGAGGAAAAACAAACCCCAAAAGATAGAGAGGATCTGGCACAGCACTGTCTCATTGTGTGGGTTTGGCATTAAGCATACAAACATTCTTTCTCTTCAGAGAAGTCTGGTCCACTTTCTGGTATAACCAAGAAAACTAGATTAGTTTTAAGTATGCAGCCCTGTCCTGATGTCTGCCACACATGTGAACACACAAGTGTGAACTCACATACATACTCAATCCAAGCAGCGGTCATTCCCTGTGGAAATGATGAGTGACAGTTCCAAGAGTCCAGACGCAGAGAAAATACCTCCATTTTTCCTTCAGGCTATGGTACATCCTGGGAAAAGAAATGTATCTCAGCACTGTATCCACGATTTTTCCCCATGATGGCAGTAAGGGCACAGAGGAGTACAAGTGAATTTTGGCATCCAGTTTCACTTTTCTTCCCAGGCCTCATGGCTAGCCAGTCTGAACTTGGACTGCTGCATAATAAAGGGTGTAAAGTTCTTGCTCTGCACATCCAAGCTTATTCTAGCTGTAATGAGATGAAAATACATTCTTGACTTACATATTTTATTTATGCTGTATTGCCTTTTATCTCTTGTGAAGTCCTATTTTCCCAGAGGGACTGTCAGTCATGCGTTTACAGTGTAGTAATAAAGTTTACTGTTATTTTCAAAGATTTCTCATAAACGGTAGCAGCTACAAAACACCACGAAGAAGAGAATATTATTGTTAAACAATCAAACAAAATACAAACAGTCCCTCTCAGTATATGGTCAGCTGAAATAACTGCTGTGAATTCTAGTTTGAAAGTAGGTTTTCAGTTCAAGCCCTTTGTCCACCAGCTACTTAAAATAGTCTTCCTGTACAGAAGCCCAAGGTTTTCCCTCAGGTTTTTTGTTTTGCTTTGCCATTTGTTGGTTTTTTTTTTTGTTAGGGTTGTTTTGTTAGGGTTTTTTAATGCATAACATTAAAGTTTGTTTAGTAAACTTTTTCAATCCACTACTGGTGGACTATCAAAATGCTGGCTGATAGACTGGGCAGAGCAAGCAAGAGTCACTAGTTTATCCAAGGATGCAAACCAGATAGATGTAGGTTCATTGTCACTATATAGATCCAAGATATGCATTACAAAATTATACAATAGCATGCCATCACTACAGCAGGTTGGTTTGGTTTTGTGTTGTGGTTTGAGCCTCTCTCACTCACTTCCCCCTCTTTCTTACCCCCGCTCCCAGAGGGATGGGAAGGAGAATCAAAAAGAATGCAACTCCCACAGGTTGAGATAAGAACAGTTTAGTAACTAAGGGATAACACAAATCACTACTGCTACCACCAATAATAATAATGACAAGAGAAATACAAGGAAAGAATACAATTTCTCACCACCTAATACCAAGCCTGAGCACGCAGTGCACTCCCCACCCTTCCAGGTCTCTGCTCTCTGCTCTCCATCCTGGGCATGACGTACTGTGGTATAGAATAACCTCTTTGGTCAGTTTGGGTCAGGTGTCCTGTCTCTGCTTCCTCCCGGCTTCCCTCCTCCCTGGCAGAGCATGAAACTCAGAAAGTCCTTGGCCAGACCAAAACATCACTAAGCAGTAACCGAAACACTGGTGTTATCAGCGCTGTTCCCATGCCCAAAATCAAAAGCACAGTGCTGCACCAGCTACCAAGAAGGAGAAAAATGACTGCTGCTGCTGAACCCATGACATTTTGATTTTTTTGTTTGGAAGGAGCAATACATGATTCCTTGAAGAAGTTCAGTGTGTCACAGTGGGTCGACATGGGTTCCTGTGTGGGTCCCTTCCATGGGTGCAGCCCTTCAGGGACAGACTGCTCCAGTGTGGGTCCCTTCCATGGGTGCAGTCCTTCAGGAACAGACTGCTCCAGGGTGGGTCCCCTGCGGGGCTTCAAGTCCTGCAGCAAACTTTCTCCGGCATGGGCTCCTGCTTCCATGGGGCCACCGGTCCTACCAGGGGCCTGCTCCAGTGCAGTCTTCACCTGGGGTCACAGCCTCCTTCAGGCATCCCCCTGCTCTGGGTGGGGTGCTGCATGGACTGCAGGTGGAGATCTGCTTCACCATGGACCTCCATGGGCTGCAGGGGCACAGCCTGACCCACCACTGTCTGTACCAAAGGCTGCAGGGGAATCTCTTCTCTGGTACCTGGAGCAGCTCCTCCGCTCCTGCTGCACTGACCAGGGTGTCTGCAGAGGTGCTTCTCTCACATATTCTCACCTCTCTCTGGCTGCTCTTGTTCCTCTGCAGTAACTTTTTCCTCTTCTTAAATGCACTACCCCAGAAGTGCTACCGCTGTCACTAATGGGCTTGGCCTTGACTGGTGGTAGGGCCATCTTGGAGCCAACTGGCATTGATTGGCTCCATCAAACACAAACGAAACTGTTGGCAGCTTCTCACAGAAGCCACCCCTGTAGACTCTCTACCCCACAAAGTCTTGCCATGCAATCCCAATAGATGTGTAAATCTGCAAAGGAAATGTATTTCTTTGAGTGCTTCAAACCTAAATCTGATTAAGATTTACAGCCCAAAATATACAGTCTAGTACTAAATATATTCCAAATCTAGAGTTCAAGCTATGTCCCCCACCCCAAGCCAATGTTGTTTTCACTTCAGAGAAGTGAATAGGGCTCTGCCAACTAGCTGCTGAAGATCTGGATGCCATATTAATAATCAGGAAAAAATACTCAGGCTTAATGGCAAAGTGAAAAGGTACAAGCTATTTTGTTCTATTTAATTTCCTTTTATGTGCACTTAACTTTAGATTATGACATATAATCCAAATATAGTTTATGCACTGTATTAAAAAAAATCGTAAAATGTACATTTGGCCAGCTTTCAGTATTTTTAAAAGGCAGTTGAATGAAGTGTCTTTTCTTTTCACCTAACAGGATTTTGCATGGCATTTTGTGTTTCTGAGCAAAATTTTACAATATAGTTTTCCTTTATGCATAAATCTGTTGTTTGTATTTTTTTATTATGTGTGTCTTGATCATCATAAATAATTTTAAGCTTCCTTTGAAATCTCATAAAGCTTTCTGATCCAGTTTGTGTGATGGCTCAAACAGGCAAAGGATCACCCATTCATGTGAAGTTGTGCCAATTCACTTTGGGAGAGAATTTGGGCAGAAAGAAATTTAGCCTTCTTTTTCTTTTTTCTTTCCTATTTTTTTTTTTTAATTATCAAATAAAAGGAGAGGAAAAAAAGCCAATTTATTAATTGAACAACAAAGACTGACTCTTATGTTCTAATTAAGACAACAAAATGGTGTTCTGTAAAGCAGATTTAACCCCTGACTAGAGCTCTGTACCTGCACTGTTGTGTACTCTGTGTGTTTGGTAGACCTTGCACCATCTGTGCGTAGCCCAAATGACCTTTGAGCCACTTATGTTTCTACAACACAGTCCACACAGTCTCTCTTCATTTTCAGTCCATAGGAAAAGTCTTTAAAAGTAACTGCTTGGGTGTGCTTAATAAAACACTCTTATCTCTGTTCACTTGTGATTTGGTCATTTCCTTCTTTGCCCCTCTGTGTCTTTTCTATACAATTGTAACCTGCTCCAGCAGCTCCAGGCCACATAGGTGTCATCACCATCTCCCTGGCACAGCACTCCCCTCCCCTAGCTGCTGTGCCACCCATGGGATGCTACTGATGGCAGCTCCCAGGGTAAAACACATCAGTGTTCATCCAGAAGTGCCAGCTGGCGCTGCAAAACAATGCATAGAATGTGCTGTACCATTAAATACCCTTTAGAAAACAAGGCACCATTATAATGTATATACAAGAAGAAAACTCTCTAAATGCCAAAATTACAAACAGAACAGGATATCAGGCCTTTTGTGTTATGCAAACTCTTTGGTATTTCCCTTTATTAGCAGCATGAACTATCACCACCCTGGCCCCACATGGGGATGGTGGGAACCATATGATATATGCATGTATAATATATATACCAATGCCTGACAGTGGGAGTCATATGATATATATGCATATATACATATATTGTGGGGTGAGGGAGGATGGAAAAAAAAGCCCGGATTTGAAGGAGAATAGGATGTTCTGTCAGCTGTGTGTTGTTTTCTCCAGTGATACCTGAAACCCAACCAGTTGTATCAGCCTTTACAGTTGGATTAGTAAAGCAGGTTTTTCACGCCAGAGGATTTTATTTTCCAGAGAGGTGCCAACTTATGCATGGAAGCATCTGTCCCCTATTCACTGTCAGAACAATTTGCAGTCAAGTGTAGCAAAACCTTCTCTCAGAACAATTAAAAGAACCCCCAACCCTCCCCTAACTTGACCCTAATTTGGAATTATCTCTATAACCGTCTACAACTTTTCAATAGTTGCTCCAAACATGGAGCTAAAATTAGCTTGCCTGGGAATATGTTGCAAAACCTAGCTATGTCTGTCCTTCATTCACTAAAGCATTGAAATATTTCCCCAGAAGACAAGGATTCAGAGATGAGCAACTGTGCATTCCACTGAAAAAAGCCCAACATCTGCTTCATTCTAAGGACACTGGTATTTGCATTTGAAATTACAGTTAAATGGAAAGTGTGTTATTTTCTGGCATAAAACCTAGTTCTAAAGATGTTGCAATTCAATGTGCGTTCTTTTTCTGTATTCTAATTGTGCTTATAAATTATCTTCTCATTTTGTATTAAATTTGTGTGAAACTTTTTGCACTAAGCGCTAGTATATCATAATAAGCTGTCATATCTTTCTGAGATACTCTTTCTAGAATAATTATCCATTTCAACTTTTTATGTGTTAACTTCCTAGTTGTTTGACCATGCACAAAAGGGAAGGAACATGAAATGGATTGTATGCCAAGAATGGGACTTCTGGCCTGACTAATAACAGGAAATCAAAAAGAGCCTCCTCTCCTGCAAGCTTGTTCAAAAAGCTGTGTGTCAAATAACTATTCTCTTGGCTGGCATAAGCAAGCAATGGGAAATAAATGCCAGTGGAAGCATTTATCTTCTCTGAAATATTTAGAGCACTTCAGCAATAAAATGGTGGGTGCATTAAATGTATACTATGAAAACATGCTGCTGCTTCTTTGTTGCAAACCTGCTAACTGGTCATTTCCTTGATTACTGCCTAATACTGGCATCTGTGAGAAACAGTTAACATTAAGAATCTAAGTTTTAACACATTTTTAAGTTTTCTCCTATCCTGTATTAGAATTGGTACACCTCATTGCCTTTCTAAGATGTTTGTTAGAACATAAAACTAGCAATATTTGAGTAGCCTAAAAGATTCAGGTAACCCAGTGTCATGGTTTAAGCCTCTCCCGCAGTTTGCTCACTCACTTCCCCCTCTTTCTTCCCCCCTGCTCCCGGAGGGATGCGGAGGAGAATTGAAACAATGTAACTCCCACAGGTTGAGATAAGAACAGTCCAGTAACTAAGATGTAACACAAACCACTGCTGCTACCACCAATAATAACAGTGACCAGGGAAATACAAGGGAAGAGGATACAACTGCTCACCACCCAACGACTGAGCCGTGAACTGGACTCTTCTGGGTTCCTGCCCCCCAGTTTTTCCATCCTGGGCATGACATACTGTGGTATGGAATAACCTCTTCGGTCAGTTTGGGTCAGGTATCCCGTTTCTGCTTCCTCCCGGCTTCCCGTCCTCCCTGGCAGAGCATGAGACTCAGAAAGTCCTTGGTCAGACCAAACATCACCAAGCAGTAACCGAAAACATTGGTGTTATCAGCACTGTTCCCAGGCTGAAAGTCAAAAACACAGCGCTGCACCAGCTACCAAGGAGAAAAATGACTGCTACTACTGAACCCATGACAGCAAGTATCCTGCATCTGACCATGACACATGCCTAGGAGCAGAGGACGCCAGATCTGTATAAAGAATACTGATACAGTAGATGTATCTGTTACTGAAAAATACACAGTGGCAAAGTATGATCTTTTCTACACTCATGGATAAATATTTGTTCTGTGGTTTAGGTCCTGAGGGATGCAACAATAAATGGTGTGATTTGTGTTTCTTAATCTTGTGGAGGCAAGGGAGTTCTTTATGTAGATTTTCCTCTCTACCACTGCCGGTGGTCAGCTTGTATGACAAATTGTGATATGCAACAACACTTTCATTAAGCTTTTAATTGTATGTGGACCTTTTTTCCAGTGAGGTGGATAGGGATGCAAAAAAGAAAATAAATTTTTCTTTAGCAGCTTAAACACAGTGTCCGAGTAAGGCACATTTTTTTAATGAGAAGGTAGCATACTGTAGAGATAAATAATTTGCATGGCATAAGGATCTCAGTGGTATACCAATTTTTGTACATTAAGAATTCTATCTAGAACTCTATCTATCTAGGGCTATCCTTACACATCATCAAATGAAGCTCTACCTTTTCTTAAATCCTGGGTAGAAAAGAAGAGCAGGTATTTTGTCTATTGTTACTGCGGGGTGGAATTTGTTAGAACTTTTTTTTCACCTTTTTCCTGCTCTCTTTTCAGTCTCCTTGTACTTGTTTACCTCGCCTTCCATTTTCATGATAGCTTTGCTCTCTTTTTTTTCATGCTGCCTGATCTCCTTTTTTCCACAAATCATCCTAAATGCACAGGTAATCCAATAATAACTTGAGGTTTGAACTTTTGAACTGAAAGTATGATCTGAACTCTTCAGCTAGAGAGAAAACATGTCTCCTGCCACTTTTCTGTCCAGAGAGAGTGCATAGGCAGTCTCTAGCACTCATGTAACTGAGATTCTTTGCACAGGGACCTTAGGTGATGTAAATCAGCATTTTCTCAGATCATAAAATCACAGAATCATAGAATAGTTAGAGTTGGAAAGGACCTTAAGATCATCTAGTTCCAACGTCCCTGCGGGGACAAATATCCTATAGTTTTCCACAAAACAGACACTGAGAGCAAAATCATGGTCTGACCCTTCACATTGTAACCCATCCTTTCCACTGCTTTGGCAGTGTTGAAACATCTGTCCTCTGGCCCCTCCAACCCTCACCCCATATGTTGCTCTTAAATGAGCAGGTTACCTCATGCTTAGTTCTGTTTGCATATCAAATAGCCACAAATCCAGCGTGATTCCATGTTGCAGTAATAAAATACACATGTAAAGTAATTCTCATAGGCACTTGTCAGGTATATTGAGAAACTGTGAAGTGGACATTATTAGCAAAACATCCTTGGAAATTATTTCATCTGGCAAACAGCCAGAGCTTTACATTAATGATCCTGGACAAATGTTAAGTAAAGGATTATGACTACTGGGGATAACAGAGATGAAACATTTTTAAAATTAATTAAACAACTGACTTAATGTTTGACACGTCTGTCATCCTAGTTATACTTTATATGGTGAATCGTTTGGACAATTGAATGAAGTTTGATATGTATCTACTTCACGTAAGGAGTGCAAATGGATAAAAAAGTAATAAATACCATAGTAAGTGAATTTTGCCAATATTTCTACTCCTGGCTGGTCACAGCCACTACTGTATTGCTTTATTTATGGTAACATAAATGTAAAAACTTAGTGTATCAGCTGCTGAGAAAGGCTTCATTTAAATTTTCAGATTGTTTTGAGTAGATATATCAGCCAAATAGTATATTTCTTTTGCTTTATCACATGTGACCTTAACTTGTTAATCAGCTTCTACATTGGTTGATGAGAAAATGAACATGAGCCGGCAGTGTGCGCTTGCAGCCCAGAAAGCCAACTGTACCCTGGGCTGCATCAAAAGGAGCGTGACCAGCAGGTCGAGGGAGGTGATCCTGCCCCTCTCCTCTGCTCTCGTGAGACCTCACTTGGAGTATTGTGTGCAGTTCTGGTGTCCTCAACATAAAAGGACATGGAACTGTTGGAACAAGTGCAGAGGAGGGCCATGAGGATGATCAGGGGACTGGAGCACCTCCTGTATGAAAATAGGCTGAGAAAGTTGGAGCTGTTCAGCCTGGAGAAGAGAAGGCTGTGTGGAGACCTCACAGCAGCCTTCCAGAATCTGAAAGGGGTCTATAGGGATGGTGGGGAGGGACTCTTCATGAGGAACTGTAGTGATAGGACAAGGGGTGATGGGTTCAAACTTAAACAGGGGCAGTTTAGACTGGAAATGAGGAAGAAATTCTTTCCTGTAAGGGTGGTGAGGCACTGGAATGGGTTGCCCAGGGGAGTTGTGAATGCTCCATTGCTGGCGGTGTTGAAGGCTGGATTGGACATAACCTTGGGTGGCCTGGTTTAGTGTGAGACGTCCCTGCCCCTGGCAGGGGGGTTGGAACTAGATGATCTTAAGGTCCTTTCCAACCCTAACTATTTTATAATTCTATGATTCTATACTACAGAGCATAGGAATAGGAAATACTATATGCATTAATCATGGCCCTTGTTTTTATCCCTCACTCTCTTCATTTTCTTCCTTTAAAATATTTCTTAGTATTCCTTTTGTTATAGTTGCAGTCTGGCAGGGAGAATGTATTCTGTATATTTAAGAATTAAAGGATGCAATTTTAAAGAAGTTGATGCTATAAGTCTTTTGCTCATCTAAATACATGTTAGTGGCTATGCAGATTATTCCTACAGCTTCTGCTTTTTTTCTGGATTAATATTAGCACCTTTCAAAAAGCATCTCACTTAACCAGCTCTTGTTTTAATAAGGCAGGTATCTCAGTTTATTTTGGCTGCCCTTTTTTTTTCAAAATTAATCTCTTGAGAGGGGACTATGGCAGTGTTTGGTTTTAGATGACTCCCAGATTAGTGCTGACTTTCTTCTCTCATCCTTCTAATTTTTTTAATCTATTGATGGAAACCATTAAATTACACTAAAAGTTTACAGTTGCGACAATTTGATATTGTTGCAGGTTTCTTGTTTTCTGAAACAGCATAGTTATTTTAAAAACAATCATCAACCCAAACAAGCTGAATAGCACAGTGAGAGGTTTTGCTTGGCAGATAGGGGTGGTTTGTACATTTCCATCAGTACTTAGAGAAGCTTCTCATACTAAAATACCAGATAGAAATGCATGTATTGTTTCCCAAGCAGGAGAATAACACATTTGCAGGTCTAAGGGGTGAGAAATCGAAACAAAACTGAAGCTGGCCCATAGATTTTCCTCCCCAAATCAGAAGAGCAAGTTTGCTTCATAAGGTATGTGCTCCAAGTGCTCTGCCAAGAAGTCTCCCATTCTGAAAGAAGACAACATGTGCAGGGGTAGAGATGGGGGATGTGGAGGAGCTACTTTTCCTTATTACTCAGCAGCTCTGCTTTAGACAGGCACACATTCCCACTTCTCTTCAGCATGAAAACCTCTTATCTTAAAACTTCACCATCTTAAACATTTGTACAAAAATTTTGTCTCAGTTGAAGAACCAGCTTATCTTTAGTGCTGATGGCCATACTGTCAAACAGGTGCACTTGATTTAGATTTATCAAGGCCTGCTGAGTAACTTTAATAAGATTTCTTTTGGGGAATGGCTTACCTGAGCTAGACAGATGCTTTGCCCTGGTCTGTCCTTGTCTTCCTGAGAGCTTCTGGTGCCTGCTGCACTGGCTCCCAATAGGAGAGAGAGAGAGCAGTAGGAGGCAAAGGATCTCCCACAGGAGCAGAGGCTAAATTGCAAGTGCAGAAACTGTTGGGAAGGAGTGGGTAATACTTCTTCACAACCTGGAAGGCGCGATTTGGATTTACTCTGAAGCATTCATAATCTGTTGGGCACAAATAGAGAGAAAAGTTGACTGCTGTTCTATTATTAGGTTTAACAGCTAGTTCACTTCTGCTGCTTTAAGGATTTCTGAATTCAGAAATCCCACTTCCTTGCAGTAATTTAGTATTTCTTCAGGTGATTGGATAAATAAGCAAACAGTAACATTTTAATCCAAACCACTTTTTAATCATTCTCTTCAGTTCCCAGGAGGATGGAATTATGACAAGTCTAAGAAGCTGGCCAGCTACCTGAATTGATTCTATTTAATATAAACCTGGGGGAAAAAAAGGGGAAAAATAGATACTCAGGGTTTATCATAGCTGCCAATAAACTTCCTAGTAGGCAGTTTTGTTCCAAATCATGCAGTACCTTCAGCAAAATAAATCAGAAGAGAGATTTTGCTATCTGCTCCTAGACAACTGTTAAACTGGGCAGGAAAGAAAAAGAAAGGGGAAAAAAACAAGAAAGAAAACCAACAACAATTCAAGGGCTTGCCAGAAATCCTTCTGAGCTGCTAATCATGAAGAGGAGGCCAGTGCTTTTGAAGTATAAAGGAACTCACCACAGCTTTGCAGAAATCACAACTGTGAATGAACCACCATTCTCCACAGCTGTGTTAAAACTGCTGTGGGGAAGCCAGAAAGCTGAAGATGTATTTATTTGCTCACATGCACTTTTTTGTCAGAGGAGTCTCAGGGCAACACAAGTAGTCTTCACGAGGATAAGGTGGTTGGGGAAAATCTGGTTTGTATCTTGTGCTTTACTGCAGTTGTTCTTTAAATAGGAGCATAAATTATATCCAGAAGTAACACAAGAGTCCTTGTACTTGATAATTCCTTGTTGCCAAAGCCACAACAATGCTTTTCTATAAACATTGAGCCTACTGCACACCACATTGCAGAAACTTGCTGACAGGGGCCATTGGGGTTATCTAATGCTCCTGATACAGCTGCATTACTTGCATATTTGATTCAACCTTCTTTTCCAGTGTGGAAGACAAAATAAATGTATTTAGGTAGTAAACCATTAAAAACAAATAAAAAGCTATGGGAAGGTAAAAAATCAAGCTTGCCTGTGAATAACAGGTATTTATACCCTAAAGACAACAGAAGAGAGAATTCTTAGAATATAAACTGTGCCATGTGGAGGAAAAGAGATCTGTCAAAGGCTGTTTCCATTAGTGAATAGTGAGTGGGGTTAAGTGGAGCCAATTCCAATAACTTATATTTTTAGATTAAAAAAAAAAAAAAGATGACTAAACTATTCTTGTGATCTTACAATTTTAAAATAGAAATGAGAAAACTGCATTATGCTTTCTAGAAAGGAATTCAGGTGACCCTGAAATTAAACTTCCTTGATTCTACTGATCTTTACAACAACCCATTTGTTTTAGACCTTTTTGCAAGGCAAGGGAAGAGAAAAGTAGCCTAGCAGAAGTTTTTTAAACTATTTGAATGTTAATAGACCAGTGAGGGAAGTTATACACAGTCTTGAAGAGTGATTTTTACAGCACTCATCCTACCCATTGCAGCTGATAGACACTTTGAAACTCTCAGTTTGTGATTCAATTAAATAGAAAACTAGAAGTAAGAGTTTCTTGGCAGGGAAAGTAAATTATATCAACTATGTGAATCGCTTGTCAAGAATCTAGCAGCTGTTTTCCTGAATTCATGGACAGCCAGGGGAAAACTAAAGCTGTGAGAGTTACAAGCTGCTCACCAATTCATCCATTCCTTTACACAGCAATAATATGAGACTCTCCAACACCCACTGGAGTGAAAACTCATCCATGCCAAAAAAACTTTCCACAGGCAAGCTTCAATAATCTGCCTACAAGATTGCACTTGAGGTTCCCTGAAGAGGGTATAGGATATGACATTAACAGTGAGCTGATTTGTCTCTTCAAATTATATTCCACTTCTGATGAGTATGGAGAGCAGTGAGGGAGATCCTGACTCAGGGGAACAGGCTGCTCCTTCAGGAACAGAGGGGAAGGAGTATGGAGGGGAGAGAGATTCAGTTGCTGAAAGCAGGAGCTCCTAATTGAATTTGTGCCATTAATTGCCTATAAAATAACCACCCAGGCCATTGCTGCTGTGGACCCCAAAGCCAAAATACATATACCACTGGTAGTAGTGCTCCAAGGGACATCTCTGGAGTTCTGACGTTATGAGCCAGGGCTTGCCCTGAATGGGGGTAAAGAACCACTGACTACCAACACAGGGTAACTGTTCCATGAAATACAATGAAATAACCTGTACAAACCTCAAAGCTTCAGTAATGAGTAGTCACCTCTTCAGTAATGAGTAGTTACCTTAGTCTTTAGAAATGGTCTGTGTATCCAGGACAATTATTCCATCTATATAATCAAGATTTTTTCAGTCAATACTCACTGAATTCTAAGCATCTTAAATTTAGATGACATACATAGTGAAAATTACCTTCAGCAACAGTTTCAGAAAGCCAGTAAAGATAGATGTTCATATATACATATATATATTTCTGATTACATTTAAGTACTGTATGCAAGGACTAGGTTATTATTTTCCCCTCTGCATAGAACATATGGTGTTTGAGTATGATTCAGACCTACCAAAAGCTCTCCAATGCCTTCAGCAGTTTAAAGGAGTATTTCAGCCACATAAAATATAAAAAATATCTTTGGCATATATGATTCTCTTAAATTATGTTGTGTTTTTTTACCCCATATGGGTTGTACCAAAAACATGCTGAATGCTGGTAGTTATAAGCTAATACACAGACCATAAAGATTTGTTATGATATTTTGACATTTTTCTAATGTGTGCCAAGTGGCTGGATACCATGAATTTATAATGCACGGAACAGAAATTTAAAGCCACAGTTCCTTTCCAGACTCTGTTCCTGCAATAAATCTGGGGTTTCCAGGGGCCTAATTACATATTTTAAATGAGGCATACACTTAAATGACTTGCCAAGTCAAAACCTTTTTCTGTAAGCTCTCTTGCTTGCTATTTTTACCCATTTTCTAGCATAATGCAAAATAGATCTCCCACTTAGGTGCTC
Source organism: Ara ararauna (assembly GCA_028858755.1). Lineage (NCBI taxonomy): Eukaryota > Metazoa > Chordata > Aves > Psittaciformes > Psittacidae > Ara > Ara ararauna. The sequence goes on along the minus strand of CM054377.1, from coordinate 73,940,737 downwards.
TGATATACATACAGTGAATAATTAGAGCTGAATGGAAAACAGAAATATTTTTCAGGACCCCCCACTCTCCCCCCCCACTTCATCTCAAAATATTCCAACAAGCAACTGCAGTAATAAAATTAGCACTTATAATAAAGCAATGTAAAGCAATATATAGAAAAGTCATGAAACTAATAGTAACAATGCAGAAATTGTTTTTAATTACCTTCACCTTAAGTAAATGATTGTCTCTGTGAATACTGTCTTCAATATCCACTAGGTAATTCATTAGGTAAAGTATATTTACTCAGTGGGAACATGGTGTCAGAATCTGGGCCCAGTGGGTGGGCATTCTAATTCAATTTGCTGACTGCCAGTACTGGTATCATTTTAAATACAGTTTTAGGCCAAATAAGCCAGTAAGTGAATGCTCTATAATAACCGATGATTGCTTGTTGATGTCAAGATTTCTTCGCTTCTTCTTCCTTTTTTTTTTTTTTTTTTTTTTTTTTTTTTTAAATTATAATGTATTCATTCAGAGAAAGTTTGGGGAAAAAAAAAAAATCAGTAACGTCCTGTTTCCTAGGTAGTCACTCCACTCATTATTATAGATTTTAGTAACTCTGAATACATTGTATGGGTATATCAGTGCACAGTTGTTAGCCTTGACACACTATTACCACAAATAAAATATAAAATCATATGAAAATACACAAAGTAAAACTTTGGGGGGGGTTAATCTACTGTTTTTTCTTGCTTGATTCAAAGCCTTCCTAGTAGCATTAAATAACTGCATGCTCCAAGAAGTAAGATGCAACAGGAGAAAAACACAGTTTTGTGATACTGTGCACTGATAAGCAAAGAAGCGTAAAATAAACCACTTCTGCTCTACCAAAAATTCAGAGGCTAAATTTTCTTTAAAAAAGCCTTTTTAATTTAATTTCCTTTTTCTTCTTCTCAATCTCTGTTCCCAATCTTTTCTTCTCTATTTTTCTCTTTCTCATTCACCCCTCTTTTTCACCTTTTCTCCTCCCTTGTGTCTTTATGTGAAAGTTGATTGTCCATAGAGAAAAATTCATAAAGGACATTTAGCATTCTACAATACAGTTCCAAATGATGCTTTTACAAGTTGGCATTGGCAGATTTTTCAAAGGATGTTGTTTTATATACCTATGGTGAGCAACCTAGTTCTTAGTTTCTTCTTAGAAAAATAATTTTGCTTCTTAAAAGGATGATTTATCAAAATGGAAAATGAGTAGCTTATCAGAGCAACGAAGAAACTGGATTTCAGCTGAGAAAATAAACAGCCCACCTGTTATTAACTTCATACTATGAGTGCAAATTAAAATAGGTGTCTGATAGTGAATATATATTAAAATTATTGAAAATAGCTGTGCTTAGCTGACTGAATCTCAAAGGTAGTTAGAGTAAAAAACTCAAATATTAGAAAGTTACAAGTTAAAAAATGCAAGAGAAGATAATACAGTGACTTCAATAGGGGAGAAAGCAAAGGATAATTGGCAAGAAAGTGGTCGAAAAGTGATGGAATCTTAGTAGACACATTGAAATTTTAGAAGATAGGGTCGTTTGCCAAGGTTGTCATTAAGCACAGTTATCCAAGTTCATTTTTTCTTTGTTCTTTTATATTGCACAGTCACAATGTTCATGTGCAAAATGATGTCAAAGAAAATGTTGAATGATTGGTTCTAAACCAGGTAAGTAACTGGACAGTCCTCCCAGTGGTTCTTCCATTCTTCCCATCTTGTCTTGCCATCCTGTATTTTCATTTATTTACTGACTTTTTAAATCTTTTTCATTTGTTATATATTGCTGTTTCTTTAACTTTATTTCTTGTTTGCTGCCTTTTATAATGCTTTTTCTATAGCCTCCCTTTTCAGTACTTTCTAGCATTACCCTCATGAGCAGTTGACAGTTGTCTTATTAATATGAGTTCCCAGTGCTTCCACTCCTCACCTGTAGAATAGCCTTCTTTCCTCTAAGCAACCCCGTTTCTCTTGTTACAGTTTTCATGACACAATTTAGTCAAATGAAGAATTTGGAGACTTGTCTGATTTATTTAGCAAAAAAATAATATTGCTCTTTTCATATTTTTCACAGATGTATAGAGAAGTACATCCATCTGCGGTTTTATGAAACACAGACCTCCAGAGAACATTGTTAATCCGTACAATGCCCTCGAATGACATATTTTGCATTTAAACATCTTACTTAGAGGAAAGCTATATAAAATGAAAAGTAAATGGAGAATATCTTGTTACCTAAGTTCCTGTGGAGAACCCAGCACATTATTTACTCCAGAAAATGCAAAGGGAATAACTTAGGCCTGTGAATGGAGAGCTATTATAAAAAATACCATTGTTGTCAGTAGCTCCATGAAGCTGACAGCCCAAAAAGTTCCTGCAAAAGCCCTACTCTACAAACTGTCTTGAGATGGTTTGAGTCTGGCAGACTGGCACATATAGTTCATTGTGATTTTGGCATATGTGTATCTATTTTGTGGGGAAAAAAAAGCCCAACAAAAACAACTACCATAATTTCCTAAATAAATCTCATTTTCTACTTTTGGAAGAACTACGTTCTTTTAATTTCTTGGTGCCTCTGTCTGTAGGATTTTGTTTGAGGACTGATATGTCAAACATGCAGATAATTTCTGGGGCAAGCACAAGGACAGAGAAACCCAACCAATGACCACCCAGACCTTCTAATAATCCTCTGCTTAGTCACCACACAGCTTCATTAGGAATGCTGCCAGCAGGAAGAAGCAATCAAATAAACCCATCAGCAAAGACATAAAACCTATTTACTACTTCTTGGGTGGGGGCAGGGTTATCAAGGCTAAAAAGGTGACAGTGGTTAGTGTCTACAGTAAGTCATGTCAGTAAACCAGTCTGCTTTTCAACCTTCTGTGCTGTATTACTACAACAACACTACAACAAATACCAGATAGAAAAGCAGTGTGTCATAGATCGTACGTGCAATAGTCTGATCACCAAAATCCAATATTTTTAAAGAGAGAGTGGCAGGACAAAGAAGTACACTTAAAGTGTTGAGAGGCAGTAGTGATGGGCAGCAGGGAGGGGCTAGAGAATGAGGAAGGCTAGCAATATTCCTTTGGTGGAGGAGAGGTTATCTACGTGAGTGTTACATATTTTATGTTTATATTGTCAAAACCAGAAAGTCTGTCTTGCACCTGGCAGGCAATGTAAAAAAAAAAAAAGAAATGAAAGCCTTTTTTGCAAGTATCACTTTTATTTTGCAAGTTTTCACTGCCTCCCTCCCCTCCAATTCTCCCTAAAGATTCATTTATAAAGTTTCATTCTCCATGTCTCAGAATCACACTGTGTTACCTGTTGACCTTGTCTACATTTCAGACACTTGTCAAAAGGAGATTTTATCATAGATAACAAGACTTGATTCTTCTGCTTGAAAGCAGTTTGGGGAGGGGTGAAGGTTTTGATCATATTGCAAGGTGGAGCGTTTCTGGAGTGTGTTGCAAAGCATGTCTATCATCAAACTTGCACCGAATCCTCCTCTTCTTGCTCAACATTTAAAAAATTCTGACAGCTGCCCACAGTATTTTAGAAGCATGGATAATAAATTTTGGATGTTTCACATTATTTAGCTCCAAAGATGTAAACAATCATTTTGACACATTGATGGGTTTTTTTACGCCCTCTAGAAAACTGGCACAAGCATTAGTTTCTGCGCATAATATCAATTTTGCATTAAAAAAAGAGCATCTTTATGCAAGTAAGGAACTTTGCAATCTTCAGCTCAAATGATTAACAATCATTACAAAAGTATAGACACAGATGTATACAGACACATACATATCCATGTAATACATTCATTACACAAGTAATGAAATACTGCACAATGAATGTGGATGATCTGTATCTTATCTTACCCATTTTATCAAAGCACTAATTCAAATAAGCTGGGAAATTTTAAAAAGCACTCATCTTATATACCTATATGAAGTAGAATTTCTCTATTTCGTTACGTGACCAATGCTGAAGATATTTCAGTGATCTTGATTCTTTCTATATTTATTATAGGTCACTTATTTTAAAGTGTTTCATATTCATTTGTTCTTAAATACTTAAGGCTCCCTCAGTGCTAAGAACAGTTAGACTCCTTTCAAAATCCTGGACCACTCATTATCCTGAAATTCTGATGCAAATCTTAACATACTCATCATTTTATCCATGGTGACAAAGGCATCTAACTTTATTAGTGAAAGAACAAATGAAACCATTCTAATCCCAGTTAAAAAAAAAAAAAAAAACAAACAAACAAACCCAAATAAAACCTTGTCTGAACATCTCTGAGTTATTTTGTGATGGATAGAATGGAAAGCAGTATGGAACGTGATAAAAGCTTCAGCCAACCTCATATTGTCCTGATCTATTTAACTTTTGGGTTGTTCCCTCTGATCAACATCACATCTCAAAAACCTTTAAACTGTAGTACACCATCAACCATTTTGTGTTTTATAATTTTCTATTTTAGGATTACCTCCCGAGGTAGAAGACCAAAGGTAAGCGGATAAGTCACAGGAAGAAAACACAGACACCTAATAGCCCTTTAAGCCAGTAATGCAAAAATATGATCAGGAAAAAAACCTCAGATGTTAAGAAAAGTAGCCTAACAGACTCAAAACAGCACACGAAAACGTACTCAAGTCAAGGAGCACAATAAAGAAGAAACTATATGAAATCCTATACCTTTTGTTGCATGAGTAAAGATCAAAGTTCACGTAGTCCCTTCTGACCTTATGAATAAGTAAACACATGCTTCAAAATTTATACACAAAAAAACATTTTGCACTTCTATATACTTTCAAGACTATGAATAAGCTATAAAAACTGCCTTGAAATTACACTGTATCCTTTGAGATATTTGATGGACATATTTTGCAGATAAGAAAACTGAAGTTCAGTGAATGGATTGATGTGGTCAAGACCAAGTGACTGACACTGACAAAAGTATGTCAGAAAATCTGAAACCTTTGCTTTACCACTAGCAAAATCACAGGTATGTAGAAAAAAAAGAAAAAAAACCAACTCAAACCATTGGATAAATTCTGAGAGCACCCAGGTTAAATTGTGAAAGATATATTATTCACCTGCCTAAATTGATAACTTTTTCAATTACTATGCTATTATTGTTATTTGTTTTGGAATATATATTTATATGTACTAGTGGTTTTGTGGTAATATAGTACACTACAATATAAGAGGCCTGCTTGTCTGGGCAATTTGAAACAAAATAGTGGAATAATAGTAGTTAAGTAGTCATTTGCCATTCCACTGCAAATGAAAAATTCCTAAAAGCACTTTTCCCTTATTTATCCTGAGACATTTGTCTGTCTAAGTATTAGCACTGTGGCATGTCTACTAGAGGGCTGGTTCTAAGTTTCATTACAGCTTGTTGACTAAGATCATTTGAAACACACATACCCCGAAGCAATAATGCATCACGATTTTCTTATGTCACATTTTCTTCTTCTACTTGACATTCAGAATGTTAAGTACCTCTGCATGTCCCACCTGTATGAAAGTAAGAACCTGCATATGGCTTTAAAATAGTCATGCTTTTACATGTATCTGCACATCTTCTATGTATGAGAACCAAGAAACAAAGATGATGGTATGAACAAAATGTTCAGTGTGATATTGATACAGGTGATTAAATGGTTCATATTGATTTTAAAGAAAAAGCACACAAAATAGCTCCAGTTATAGGCTTTTTGTGCTAGTATAATAACAAAACTACAGTCTGGGCTCTGACTATACCTGTGCACACTCTCCATCCTCCTTCTCCTTAGTCACAAATACACGGTATGAAAGAGACTGAATGGAATAAGGAAAAGTACACAGTAATCTGAATATACTTCTTTTTAACAAATAAATATATGTTCAATAATTCATTGCTATTTATTGAAGTTCTAATTCTGCCACACTTCAACAGACTGAGAAATATTTCCCCAGAGTGTTTTCCTATATCTTTCAGTGGTACTACTTGTACAAAATACCACAGAGTGAAGGAAAGGTGGCAGATTCAAGGGTACATTATTTTCAGTAGATTTGTAGAATTTCATATTCAGTGTCTAATTGGTACTCCAACTCAACTGTCAGTAGCTTTCTGCCTAATAGGGACAAAAGTGGGCACGTTTTTTTGCTAAGTTCACATTCAAAGTGAAATACTGCATATATTGTTCTATATATGGCACTTGAGAACACAATAACCATATAAGTGATTTCTGCTATATTTTGGCAGAAGAATGGGGTTGAATTGAATTTATTTCTCTAGGGAATATTTTGCAAACCCAATTCTCACTCAGGAAATATAAACATATTGCTGAACACCGTAAAATGTTCGTATATTCTGGAGTTTAGAATCACAGTCACAATTGACAAGTAACAACTTTTTTGTAATAAAATAGATCTGATTATACTTGCTTTTCTATGTGGATAAATGGAAAGAAATGGAGGGATGCCTTTCCTAGAGATTCACTGTAAATACCACATGCTGAGCAGTTTTTCTGCAGGTCACTGTGGGCTATGCAGAACTGTAAAAACAGCTTAAGTAAGAGGTGTTGCAGATGTTTCAGTATATTTTGATTCAAAATGTACTGCTGTTTGGACCCCTAACTGCAAGATAGCATTTCCTCCCAGTTACCTCCTTGCTCTGAATCAGTGGCAAATGACGGAATTTGGAACCATCCAGGAAATGGAATTTCCATACCACATAAGTATTGGAATTCCAAGCAATGTTTAAAAAAATTGTCAAGAGAAAGAATTTTCTATTAAACTAAAGTTTGTGTTCCTGTATTGACTTTTCTCGTACACAACACAGGAATGCTGACAGGAGAAAGATACATTTTAAAAGGTGTCATGGGTTCAGCAGTAGCAGTCATTTTTCTCCTTCTTGGTAGCTGGTGCAGCACTGTGCTTTTGATTTTGTGCATGGGAACAGCACTGATAACACCAGTGTTTTCAGTTACTGCTTGGTAATGTTTTGGTCTGACCAAGGACTTTCTGAGCCTCATGCTCTGCCAGGGATGAGGGGAAACCGGGAGGAAGCAGAAACAGGACACCTGACCCAAACTGACCAAAAAGGTATCCCATGCCACAGCACATCATGCCCAGGATTTAAAACAGAGAGCAGAGACCCGGAAGGGTGGGGGTGCGCTGCATAGTCAGGCTTGGTATTGGGTGGTGAGCAATTGTATTCTTCCCTTGTATTTGCCTTATTATTATTATTGGTGGTAGCAGTAGTGATTTGTGTTATCCCTTAGTTACTAAACTGTTCTTATCTCAACCTGTGGGAGTTGCATTCTTTTCGATTCTCCTTCCCACCCCTCTGGGAGCAGGGGGAAGAAAGAGGGGGGACTGAGAGAGCAACTGCATGAGTTATACAGGCTTAAACCATGACAAAAGGAAATACTAAATCAAGAATCAATGAGAGGAGGAATTTTTTTTATTATAATTTTCTTATCTCATTCATAAGTAGCTTTAGTTGTGTATCCTGTTTTGCTAAGCAATGTTGTAAAATAATCCCATAAGTGATCACTAAGACCGCAGCTCTGAAGAGTGCAAAGATAACAAAAGATCGGCAAAGGAAAGTTAACATTTTGTTTAAAAAATATAGGGTTACCTTGTATAAAAAGACAATAAAATAGTTTTTCAAAGGGTGAAGATCAGTCGGATCAGTTAAGAGTAATAAAAAAAAAAAATCCAGAACATTTTCTCCTTAATGTTTTTGGTTTGGTTTTCAGAGATGTAAGAATTCATCCTTAATGTCTTCTTTACATGAGAAAGAATTAATGCTATCTTTATGCCCTTTTTCCTTCTTGACAATACATTACTTCCCTAGAGGTTTACATGAGTTTTTTTCATTGTACTCTGCCTGCCAGCCATTCTATCTCTGAGAAAATAATGTCAAACTGCTAATTACCGTGAGCAGTATTTAAGTCAGCTGATCTGATCTGTTATATTTCAATTCCTTTCTGAAACACTAGATGAACATCAGACTGTTCCATTCTTTAAATTGCATATGTATCTCCTTAATTATTTCACTGGGTCTGTCATGCATTTTATTCATAATTTGCCTAGGTGAAACACATGTGAATACAGGTGCTTATTTGGAAAACATAACAGTGTCTTTTTTTAACGATACATGGAACTTGTCTCATCCAGTTTGCTCATGGTTTTATCTTAGCATCACAAAAATTCAGTACAACTCCTTTTTCTGTGTGTGCACTGAGATAGATAGGAAGGAATGAGAAGAAAATAAGAAGGGAATAAAAAGAAGCATGGTGAAAATTTAAAGCCATATCCAATCATGAATACTTCCGGCTCAGATTTAATTCCCCAGAGAGAAATGAATGAGACAAGTGTTTTGATTAATATCAAGAATATTTCAAGCATTGAATTTACAAAAGTATGCAGGAATAGCATTGCATAGTAATGAAGTATCATAAGATCATCATTGTTGATATGGAAAAAGTATTATTGCCATTCCTTTCTCGAAAACTTAAGAGCTATTATGCCACCATTATAGCAACTAGTTAGAATAGGTTAGCTAAGGAGTTTATAGTTTCCATTACTGAGGGATTTTAATATCAGACCAGCCAGACATCTTTCTGGAATGGTCCAGGTGTAGTTGAGTATTTTGCTCTTCACTGGTCATATGGAGAAAATAGTAAGATTTGTTTCAAAGCCCGTTAGGTGCTAAGTGCTGTGATATCCCCATCATTTCAACACTTCTTAGCTTCTTTTTTCTTTTGCATTCACTTTTTCTTTTATGTGAAATCACTTTTTTAAAAGATGGTTTTATTTTGAAAATTATGTATGGCTTAGGAAAAATCACTTGTTCATTCAAAAAAGTCTAACACACACACAAAATACATCTAACCAGATAGCTTGACTGAGACTGTAATAAAAGTCTGCACAAGGAAATGAGACTTAATATTGTATTAGAAATCAATGAAAATGTAGGCAAGAGAAACCAGCTGTTAAGATTATCCATGCTTGAGCTGTATGAGCATCCAGAACTGTACAATTTCTGCAATAAGCAGTAGACCAAACTGGATAGAAGAAACTGGTTGGAGTTCGCTGCCCAATGAGCCTCAGAGGCCCAAATGTCAGAGGGCTCTGACATGGCTTCCTGGCCAGCCCTTGTCAAACTTTCCTGGATTTTATGCCATGTACTTGAAAAAGACCTGGAAGGGCTGGACACTTTGAGGGACTCTGCTCCAAAATAACCTTACTACAGCGCAAACATCTTTGGAAGCAAATCATACAGAAACAGACGACAAATATCTAGAGAGAATATTCTTGGAATTCTAAGTAAGCTGTTTGGGTTTTTTTTTCAGTTTGCTACTGTAGGCTGTAGAAAGTAGATATTTCCTTGATAAGTCTTTCTACTTCCTACTGTTTAATAAAATATGTATTTTTTATTTTAGAAATAATCCAATTATGGAAACTGTTGGAGTATGGAAATGCAAATGAAACAGTGGCTAGAAATTTAATTTTCCCCCTAAAGAGCTTAGAGAATTCTTTTGTGGGAAAGGCATGATTCAAATTAGCTCAGTAGTAATGCTTTTTTAAATTACAGGCTGCATTTTAAAGATGCCACAGTTCAGCTTTCAAGCATTAACCATGCAAAAGCCAAGATCTCGTGCCATAACTGTTTAATTTTCATTCACAATATTCTTGAATGTATAAAAGCAAAAAAAAAGAATCTTGCAATTGTCTTTTCATGATAAATTCATTATGAACTATAACTATGTTTTAAAGTGTGCCCTGTTTTAATAAACACATATTCTGACTGTGTTTGCTATGACCTTTTAATTCCAGAAGTGCGGAAGTATTCCTAACTCCTACATCCTGAAGATCGATGCGATAAGGCAAAATGACATATACCAAGTCTAGCAACTTGATAATATCTGATTTTGTATTTACAGCCCTGCAGTCTTTAAATTATGACTTTAAAAACAGATTATCTTGTTTTCATACCAACCAGTGTAGCAACTATTGCTGCAAAAATACTAAAAAATAACTTACATAAATGTTGATGTGCTTACAATGATTTCATTACATTGGTGTCTTAAATGAGACTCAAAATAACTGTCCAAACTTTGTACTAGTTTGTGCATGTCACAAAATTTAGCTCAAAATGTCATAATTATGTAGATTTTCAACAAGCAGATTTACATGAGTTCTCTTAGCACTCAAAACCTACATGTCCAATACAGAAAAAGAAAAGAATTCTTAAAAATAATAAATACTAATTTGAAACCTCAGAGAGTCATTAAACTGAAGGAATATTTTTTGTATATATATAGGAATTCATTTGCTCCAGTTCTTTAATTACTTATGTTATCACAGAGCAAGTTGAATGTGAAAAAGATTTTATTGGGCCCTTCATGCATTGTTAAGTGTAAATGCTGTGAGTGCATTCATCTTCAGAATTCATGGTTTTTTGCATTTTCAGAAGCCCTCTTTAAAGATATATTCTGCATATGTACTGGTTTGTGACTATTTCTGAGAGGAAAAGTTCATAGAAGAAAAAAACTCAAAAGAAAAATCAAACTCACAGCTGATGAATACTGCATAAAATACAGCTGGTATTTTGCATTATTTAGAAGACAGACTGAAATTCTGCTGGAATTAGAATCATAGAATCATAGAATAGTTAGGGTTGGAAAGGACCTTAAGATCATCTAGTCCCAACCCCCCTGCCAGGGGCAGGGACGTCTCACACTAAACCATGCCACCTAAGGCTCTGTCCAACCTGGCCTTGAACACCGTCAGTGATGGAGCATTCGCAACTTCCTTGGGCAGCCCATTCCGGTGCCTCACCACCCTTACAGTAAAGAATTGCTTCCTCATTTCCAGTCTAAACTTCCCCTGTTTAAGTTTGAACCCATTACCCCTTGTCCTATCACTACAGTCCCTAATGAAGTGTCCCTCCCCAACATCCCTATAGGCCCCCTTCAGATATTGGGAGGATGCTATGAGGTCTCCATGCAGCCTTCTCTTCTCCAGGCTGAACAGCCCCAACTTGCTCAGCCTATCTTCATACGGGAGGTGCTCCAGTCCCCTGATCATCCTCATGGCCCTCCTCTGCACTTGTTCCAACAGTTCCATGTCCTTTTTATGTTGAGGACACCAGAACTGCACACAATACTCCAAGTGAGGTCTCACGAGAGCAGAGGAGAGGGGCAGGATCACCTCCCTCGACCTGCTGGTCGCGCTCCTTTTGATGCAGCCCAAGATATTGTTGGCTTTCTGGATTCTGAGTGCACACTGAAGCTGGCTCATGTTCATTTTTCCATCAACCAAAACCCCCAAGTCCTTCTCTGCAGGGCTGTTCTGAATCTCTTCTCTGCCCAACCTGGAGCTGTGCCTGGGATTGCTCCCACCCAGGTGTTGGACCTTGCACTTGTCATGGTTAAACTTCATCAGGTTGGCATCAGCCCACCTCACAAGCATGTCAAGGTCCCTCTGGATGGCATTCCTTCCCTCCAGCGTATCAACTGAACCACACAGCTTGGTGTCATCGGCAAACTTGCTGAGGGCGCACTCAATCCCACTGTCCATGTCACTGACAAAGATGTTGAACAAGACCGATCCCAATACCGATCCCTGAGGGTCTCCGCTCGTTATTGATCTCCAGCTGGACATTGAGCCATTGACCACAATTCTTTGCGTGCGGCCATGCAGCCAATTCTTTATCCACTGAGTGGTCCACCTATCAAATTGATGTCTCTCCAATTTAGAGACAAGGATGTCATGTGGGACAGTGTCAAACGCTTTGCACAAGTCCAGGTAGATGACATCAACTGCTCTACCCCTGTCCATCAGTTCCATAGCTCCATCATAGAAGGCCACCAGATTGGTCAGGCAGGATTTCCCCTCAGTGAAGCCATGCTGGCTGTCACCAACCACCTTGTTATTTTTCATGTGCCTTAGCATGCCTTCCAGAAGAATTTGCTCCAAGATTTTGCCAGGCACAGAGGTGAGGCTGACTGGTCTGTAGTTCCCCGGCTCATCCATTTTCCCCTTCTTGAAAATGGGGTTATATTCCCCTTTTTCCAGTCGTCGGGAACTTCACCTGACTGCCATGATTTTTCAAATATGATGGACAATGGCATAGCAACTTCATTTGCCAGCTCCTTCAGGATCCATGGATGGATTTCATCAGGTCCCATGGACTTGACTATGTTCAGGTTCCTAAGATGGTCTTGAACCAGATCCTCCGCTACAGTGGGCCCAAGGTCTTCATTCTCACAGTCCCTGTGTCTGCCTTCCAAGACTTGGGTGGTGTGGTCGGAGCATTTTCCGGAGAAGACTGAGGCAAAGAAGTCATCAAGAAGCTCAGCCTTCTCCAAATCCAGGGTAGCCACTTCTCCTGATAGCTTCTGGAGGGGGCCCATGTTGTCCCTAATCTGTCTTTTATTTGCAATGTACCTATAGAATCCCTTCCTGTTATCCTTAACATCCCTAGCCAAGTTTAATTCTAAGTGGGCCTTAGCTTTCCTAACCTGAATCCCTAGCTTCCCGGACAACATCCCTGCATTCTTCCCAGGCTGCCTGTCCTTGCTTCCACCCTTTAGAAGCCTCTTTTTTCCTTCAAATTTTCCATAGCAGCTCCTTATCCATCCAAGAAGGTCTCCTGGACCTCCTGCTGCACTTTCTTCTAGTTGGGATGTATCACTCCAGAGCCTGTAGCAGGTGATCCTTGAATATCAATCAAGAATTTTGGGCCCCCCTACCCTCTAGGGCTTTATCCCATGGAATCTTACTGTGCAGGTTCCTGAAGAGGCCAAAGTCTGCTCTCTAAAAGTCCAGGGCAGTGAGCTTGCTGCACGCTCTGCTCACTGTCCTGAGGATTTCAAAGTTGACCATCTCACGATCGCTGCAATCAAGGCTGCCCTGGAGCGTCATGTTTCCAACCAGCACTTCCATGTTGGTGAAGACGAGGTCAAGCATAGCATCTCTCCTTGTCTGCTCCTCTATTACTTGCAGAAGGAAGCTGTCTTCCACACAATTGAGGAACTTCCTGGATTCCGTGTGCCAGGGCGTACCGTCCCTCCAACAGATATCAGGGTGGTTGAAGTCCCCCATGAGAACAAGCACCTGCAAGCATGAGGTTGTTCTTATCCGTCTATAGAGCGTTTCATCCACCGAGTCCTCTTCGTCAGGCGGTCTGTAACAGATTCCCACAGTAATGTCTCCTATCGCTTTTCTCCCTTTAACCCTGACCCTCAAACTCTCTATTGACTGCTCACCTGTCCCCAGGCACAGTTCCATATACTCCAGCCTATCCCTAACATAAATAGAAACTTCCCCTCCCTGCCTGCCGGGCCTGTCTTTCCTAAAGAGCCTGTAACTTTCCATTCCAACACATCAGTCATAGGAGCCATCCCACCATGTTTCTGTGATGCCTATGATATCATACCTCCATAGACGTGCACACATCTCTAGGTCCTCTTGTTTGTTCCCCATGCTACGTGCGTTTGTGGAGAGGCACCTGAGCCGAGCTCCAGTTGAAGCCGGCTCATTGGCTGGAGCAGCTGCAATATCTCTACATTGCTCTGAACATTTATTATAGCTGCTGGCAAGTGACTGGGTGTTTTGGGATGGAATGATGCCCCCCTCCCCCAACACATCTAGTTTAAAGCATCCTTGACCAGTCTGGCAAGCCTCCTACCAAATCCACTCTTCCCTTTCTTTGTCAGACCAGCTCCACCAGCCCCCAGTCGACCTGGCCTCCTAAATTGAGCCCCATGTTCAAGGTACCCAAACCCCTGACTATAGCACCACCCTTCTAACCATTTATTAACCTGGCCAATCCTCCTAGCCTTTTTGAGGTCCTGCCCTGTATCCTGGAGAACTGATGAAAAGACAATCTGCACTCCAGAGCCCCTAACCACCTCTCCCAGAGCTCTGTAGTCCTTCTTTATGTTCTCTGGGCTACTGCTATCTATATCAGTAGCACCCACATGGATCACTAGAAGTGGGTAATAGTCAGTGGGACTGACTAGAGCAGGCAGCCTCTCTGCAACATCCCTGACCTGAGCCCCTGGTAGGCAACACACCTCCCTCGAGCCTGGGTCAGGCTGACAGATGGGTGCCTCTGTTCCTTTCAAAGTAGAGTCCCCTACTACTATGGCCCTCTGCTTTTTCCTGGCAGCACCAGTAGTGATCTTCTTTACCAGTGCATCAGCCGGTTGTGCCTGGTGCGAGTGTGTTTCCTCATCAGCCCTTGGAAAGGGCTGTCTCCTGATAGCCACAACTGGAAAAGGATCCAATATTTTTGTTTCTTTAACTTAAGCCTGTAAGTATGCAGAAAGTACCAAGATCCAGAAAGTTACGATTTAAAGCCTTACCAAAATTTTCACAAAGGCTTGAAAATATTATGATTTTAATTATCACATTATTGAGTTAGAGTTCATTTATTCAGTTAGGCTCTTTCTCACTGTTTCCCAGATTTTCCAAAACAGTTTGATGCTGTCCACTGGGCTTCAAAACTTCAGTAATCAAATTCTGCCTGCCATTGAGCCCAGCATCATTTAAAGTACATAAGAGCTTGAGTCGTAAGTTCAGATGTTCAAAGATGTTAATTCCCAGTAATGGCAATTAAGGTACAAAACACTTTCAGCAATATGCACCTGAGTTCCTTAAAGCACTCAGCCTCTCTAACCAGCCAAGTTTTCCCCCATTTAGTGTCTTTTTCTGCAGTGTTAGCATTTCAGCAGTCTTAAAGGCCAATGACCGAACTGAAACAGAGGCTAGCAACTATTCCTGAAACTGTTATTTTATCTCCTGGAAGAGATGAAATAAGCTGACAGGCTGGTCATTTGCTTTCCAATAGCAATTGGAATAAACATGCAGAAATTTGTGTTCATTGGGAGGGGTGATAGCTCGTTCTTTGGGTGCTTTTGTTTTTCTGGATTTCCTTTTTTTTTTTAGAATTCTAGGGGGAAAAAAACAAAACAACCAAACCCAAAATCCACTCAGCTGTGCCATTCATTCACTCTTGTTATCTTGTAATCTTGTTTGTCAAAATGCAGAGATCACTCATGCCACAGCAGCAGTCAGAAGAACCTGTGGAAGCTAAGCAGGTCAGGGCCCGGTAACAGCATCAGCAACAAATGGCCATTCTGTTACTGAGAAGCTGACTGCTGGTCTCCGCTGGAACCTGATGCTCTTTCAATATCAAGTTCATGAATAGGACAGTGTCCTAGCAGCGACGATCAAATTACAGGAAGAGGAAGAAGAGACACTCAGACCTGTAAGTTTCACAGACTCCATTCTTAGAGAAATGAAGAAAAGCAGCAGCAGTTGGTAATTTCCTTCTGAAGGCCTCGCCTGCCTAGTGCAGCTGACATCCTAGAGCATGCTGCTTCCAAATTCTATAAAGTGGCTGAAGTTAATTCCTCACAATGACAATAACCCCATGGTCCTTTTATCTGTGTCATGAAGTTACTTTCAAGATCAACCTCATACTGATTAAAAGTAAGTATCAGTCTGAGAAGGCAGGAAACTCATATGGTACACATGTTCATTTTCCTAGTTAAAGATTAAAAAGGATTAGGAATCTAGGTATTCTGAAATATTCCAGGATACCAAATCAGCTTTGGAACCCTTGACCTTTGAGATGATGTTCCACATACTCTTGTACATGGGAAACATGCCCCAGAACATGGAAAAGCCTATTTTTCTCTAAGGAAAAATTCTTATAAGAAAGAAATGCTTTAAATAGAGATCAAGGGGAAAAGATAGTGCGAGTGAAAAAATTCCATAGGTAAGCAAATGTCATGGTTTAAGCCCAGTCGGCAACCCAGAACCATGCAGCCTCTCTCTCACTCCCCCCCCCCCCCCTTCCTCCCCCTCACTCCCAGAGGGATGGGGAGGAGAATCAAAAGAATGTAACTCCCAGGAGCTGAGATAAGAGCAGTCCAGTAACTAAGGTATAACACAAAACCACTACTGATACCACCAGTAATAATGATGACAACGGAAATAACAAGGGAAGAGAATACAACCACTCACTACCTGCCGACCAATACCCAGCCCCACCTGAGCAGTGATCTAACCCTTCTGAGTACCTGCCCCCAGTTTATATACTGGGCATGACGTGCTATTGTATGGAATACCCCTTTGGTTATTTTTGGTCAGGTGTCCTGTCTCTGCTTCCTCACATCTTCCCCTCCTCCCTGGCAGGGCATGAGACTCAGAAAGTCCTTGGTCAGAGTAAACATTACTGAGCAGCAGCTAAAAAAATTGGTGTTATCAGCGCTGTTCCCAGGCTGAAAGTCAAAAACACAGCACTGCATCAGCTACTAAGAAGGAGAAAAAATGACTGCTACTGCTGAACCCAGGACAACATAAAAAGAGAAATTTGAATGAGGATATCAAGATTGCTTGCAGGGCGCAGAGGGTGGGGATCATTCAGAATAAGATCCAAAGAAAGACAAAAAAGGAAATAAAAGTTCAGACTACTTATGCATGATAGTGCACAGTATACAGGGAGAAAACCCAGGGGATTTGGTAAGATAGTTAATATAACTGAAAGAGAAATGCTAAAAGAATACAATTTGTTCAGAAAAACAATGAATGGCCACAGAACTCTGTCTATTACAAACCCAAGAGAGGGAATGGGTTATATAAAAATTAGGTAGAGTTCAATGCAGAGAGAGAGAACTTGTAGACACTGTCTAATAAGAACAAGGATTAAGGGATAAAGCAAAGCCTAAAGGAAAAATACTGAGGACATAAATTAACTATAGGCAGAGAGGTAAAATGTGTTATAGGAGATTAACTTGCATAAACTATAAAATCCTCATTGACTCCACCCACAAGCAGGAATTATAAATACTGTGGATTTATCAAAGATGAAAATCAAAAGGCAGCAAGAACATGAAAAAAATCAAGAAGAAAAAAAAAAAACAACAACAAAACAGAGCACAGAATGAGCTGCAACTTCCAAGAAACTACTTTGGAAAAAATAACTCATTCTATTATTGACTCACTATAATAATTTCATACTTTTAAAACTTTCCTTAATTTGCTGTTAGTTGTAAAAAGGAAGTTCAAGGACTATTCTACTCAATAGAGAGGAAAATATCTTGTAGGTGAATTTGAGCATGGTTTCATGGCATTTTTTCCCTACCAATCTTCACTAAACAAGCCAGCTATGATCAGGTGACACATAGAGTTAAGATGGTATCTCCCCAAAATACTCTGAAGGAGATGATCAAATAAATTGTTTGCAACTACCTGGAAAAAAGGAAGAAGTGATATGCAGATGGTAGCCAACATGTTGTTTTTTTTTTTTTTTCCCAAAGACTAAATTCTGCCAATCTAACCTAACTTCGTTCTGGACATTAGGATGGCAGGCTCAGTGCAGATAAGTCACTGATATAATTTTTCTCATCTTTAATAATAGTTTTGATATTTTCACATTATCTTCCCATAATTTATATAAGAAACAATCTTGATAAGATTCTTATGAGAAGGATGTAAAACCAGCTATGTAGTATGGAAGGACATGTTAAGTGGAGTTATGCAAGTTCTCCCATTGTTTATCTCCTTTTCAATAGTTTTATTAACACCTGAATGCTGCAATGGAAAACTTGCTTACCATATTTATATACGACATGAAGATATGATCTGAAAGAATAATATGGGCAAATACAAAGTACAACATTGAGCAGGAACAAAAGCTGTTAAAAATATAGGATGGAAGACAATTAACTAGATGACTTCTGCTCAAAAAAGGATCTGAAGAGGTTACTGGGCATCACAAACTGAAGGAGTTTCACACTTCTGCATAAAAAACAAACATCTTATCAGGGAGCATATATCTGAGCATGTCAGGAAGTAATCCTGCTTCACTTATCACCATAATGGTTCAGAAGAAGTACAGCACTGTGTTTCATAAAAGTGGTGGGCACTAATTAAAAATAATCAAGAGGTCACAGTAGGTCACAAAATGATGAATTTAAATGCAACAAAGAAGATTCAAATTGAATCTTGAAGTAAAAGATCTCTTACAATTATATGCAGAGATTGCCTAGGAAGGCTGTGGTCAGTGAAGATCTTTAAGAAGAGATTAGAAAAGCATGACACTGGCAGCACTGATTATGTCTTGGAGCAACAGGATAAACAGGATGAACACCGAGGTCCTTTTAGTACTGTGCTTCTGAGAATCTCAGTTTTTCTGCAATTTTCACTAATTGACCAGGTTTTCTTGCTCTACCTGAGTTTGACTCTGAAAGTAGGATGTATTGGCTTCAACAGTGGTTTACTGGGAAGCTTTGTGTAAGTGTAAATAAATATGACATCTGCAATTGTCCATATATATAATGCTAGAATTGGTTGTTGCAAAAGGATATGCATAAGCTGAAGCTGCTCCTTCAGGCATTCATGGGATGTCCTTCATATTCAATTTCCTGAATTGAGTGCACAACTGTTCTCAAATATTTACCTTACATAAATTAACCTCTAAGACAACTTTATCTATAGGCTCCATGCAGAAAAACAGAGAACATGATTTAAAACCTAGCCGTATTCATTTTAACCCAGAATGGATAGCTTGAAATTTTGTGCTCCGAGGAGCTATTAACAAAGATAGTATTCAAATTAGATTAAAGACATGTTGTGAGTAATGTGTGCCCATTTCCCACAAGATTAAGATTTTCTTTTGTTCCCAGTAATTTATGACAACAAGAATTAATGGAGTTATTTTACTGCATATGTGGAAAATTTATCAGACTCCTCATCTATCTGCAGTTAAAAATACACAAGATCATGTTTATTGGGTTTGCAAGCACTACTCTAGTTATCATGTCACACACAAAAATAATTTCCCCAAAAGGCTTATAAGTTAATTAGATCTGATTTTTCTCTCTCTCTTTTTTTTTTTTTTAAGTTTTTTTATGACTGGAATTTACATCTGTATTAGAGTAGGATGAATGCAAAATGAATGAGAAGTATCTAGATACCAAGTACAAACCTATCTCCTAATCAAATTCAGTAGCATTCTGCATTTTCATGAAATTTTGGTGATATTATCGTCCTCTTTTTACTAACACAGACCACTATTAATTACAGCAACTACATTGCTTTGTCCATAAGATGTGTATGTTCTTTCCCCAGTGTGCTCTCAGAAATCATCTATAGAAAAGTGTTTTAAGAAAATAAGAGTGAGTTGCTTCAGGCAAAGCACCATTCTTTTCTCATTAATCAGTTTTCCTCCAGACTGAAAAGGGTTTTTATTATAGATTTTTTTTTAGATGGATACCTGATTCTTGTAGTATAACAGCAACTAATAGTTAAACTCAATGTTCTTGATAAAGTGGCAATCACAGCAGATTATTCAGGCAGAGCAGAACAGGAATACAGATTTCGAAACCTTGAAAACTGCTGAGAAATTTAACAATTTTTGGCAGTGAAAAAAAAAAGAAGAAAATCTGAAGAAATAAGGAAGTAGGTCAGAAGGACTGTGATGATTAGATCAGGAGAATTAAAGCCATAAAGCTCTGCAGCATGAAGGCCTTTAACACTTCTTTCTATGATGAAAAGCTATTTTTTTTGTGAGCATGATAAGAAAGCAAACTGAATATTACATCAGAAATTAAGCATGAAGAAAATTGACCATATATAATATGAAAACATATCAACTGCAAAACTGTAGGAGAAGATCAGTCCATCCATAGCTAGTCTAAAATGTTTCAGAGGTCAGTGTTGGATACAGAGAACTAGTCGTACAGAGCACATGTGTAGGAACGCATTTATACTTCCTGTCTTGCCTCTTTGCTTAAATTTGATTTACATCCGAGATGAAAGTATAAGCTCTCAATTTATGTCCACTAGTAATGTCGTGTACCTTGAAGTTCAGAGGCTTCCGTAATAATTCTTGCTGGTGTGCAGAGAGAAAGTAGCCCAGAGCTGCTCATATTTGAAATTCCATAAAGCAAGAAACACCGGTAGCATTTATTTGGGAAAAATTATATAACTGGCTGGTGTTCATTGGCCTTGCACTTGAATTACAATTTTTTGAAAGACCAGTGAAGATTTGGTTTATATTTCAACTTGGGAGGTAATGAAACTAACTGCCCCGTGGGAGGAGCAAGAAAAGTCTGTGGAATATGAATTTAGGTTGTCCTGGCACAAATTTCAACCCCATATTATATGGCAGGTGAGCTGGCAGGACCCATACCACAGGTCCCCATAGTGAACAGATACATCATAGCATCAATTTGCTTTGAGGACTCATATGATACTAATTTCTTTTTAGACTGGTGGTAAAAGTGCAGGGAGCTTTGCTGTTTGGGTTTTTTTTATTTTTGCAATGAAGTGATATAGAGTTTTATCTGGCTGTGATATCAGGGATGTAACACCGAGAGCTTTTGGGTAAAGCTTCACAGAGAAACAATGATTTCAGCAAAGCCACGCAAGACAATACTAAATACAAGCTATAATTCTTATGCCATGAGAAATGGAAATGCTCATAAGTGAGACCTTGCAGCGCATCCACTGGAGTTAGTCTGAGCCAAACTGCTGACTCGGTCTACTGAAGACAACAAAAACTGATTGGCAACAGAGAAATAGAGGAACAAAGGGGGGAAAAAGTGTAATTAGTGGAGGACTAAATTTAAAACAGTTCTAAACTATGAATGAAGAATCTAGCTGAATAAATAGATCTTTCCCAAAGAAAAATGATCACAAGTATGTTCCAGGAACCTGCCACAGGAGAAATATTTTGCAAGGTTATCCCAAGGGATTTTGGTTTTGTAGATTTCAACACTGTCCCACATGACATCCTTGTCTCTAAGTTGGAGAGACATCAATTTGATAGGTGGACCACTCAGTGGATAAAGAACTGGCTGGATGGCCGCATGCAAAGAGTTGTGCTCCATGGCTCAATGTCCAACTGGAGACCAGTAACAAGTGCTGTCCCACAGGGACCGGTGCTGGGAGAGGCCTTATTCAACATCTTTGTTGGTAACATGGACAGTGGGATTGAGTGTGCCCTCAGCAAGTTTGCCGATGACACCAAGCTATGTGGTTTGGTTGATATGCTGGAGGGAAGGAATGCCATCCAGAGGGACCTTGACATGCTTGTGAGGTGGGTTGATGCCAACCTGATGAAGTTTAACCATGACAAATGCAGGGTCCTCCACCTGGGTGGGAGCACTCCCAGGCACAGCTCCAGGTTGGGCAGAGAAGAGATTCAGAACAGCCCTGTGGAGAAGGACTTTGAGGTGTTGGTCAATGAAAAAATGAACATGGGCAGGCAGCGTGCGCTCGCAACCCAGAAAGCCAACCGTATCCTGGGCTGCATCAAAAGGAGCGTGACCAGCAGGTTGAGGGAAGTGATCCTGCCCCTCTCCTCTGCTCTCGTGAGACCTCACTTGGAGTATTGTGTGCAGTTCTGGTGTCCTCAACATAAAAAGGACATGGAACTGTTGGAACAAGTGCAGAGGAGGGCCACGAGGATGATCAGGGGACTGGGGCACCTCCTGTATGAAGACAGGCTGAGAAAGTTGGAGCTGTTGAGCCTGGAGAAGAGAAGGCTGCGTGGAGACCTCATAGCATCCTTCCAGTACCTGAAGGGGGCCTATAGGGATGCTGGGGAGGGACCCTTCATTAGGGACTGTAGTGATAGGACAAGGGGTGATGGGTTCAAACTTAAACAGGGGAAGTTTAGATTGGATATGAGGAAGAAATTCTTTCCTGTAAGGGTGGTGAGGCACTGGAATGGGTTTCCCAAGGAAGTTGTGAATGCTCCATCCCTGGTGGTGTTCAAGGCCAGGTTGGACATAACCTTGGGTGGCATGGTTTAGTGTGAGACGTCCCTGCCCCTGGCAGGTGGATTGGAACTAGATGATCTTAAGGTCTTTTCCAACCCTAACTATTCTATGATTCTATGATTTCTGTGTAGGATCCAAATTGTTATTATTTGTCACATTTTCAGAATAAAATCTTAGGTATCACTTGCAGTTGGTAGCATCTAGGTGAAAAGTAATGTAAATAATATAAGCTGCTGAGAATTTTTTATATTAATTATTTAATTACACTTAAACTTTTGGGGGGTGGAGGGTGTGAGGAAGATAAATTTAGAAAAAAGCACAACAACCTATCAACAAAATTGAAATAATACTTCTTTGTTCAAGTGACTCTTAAATTATATTTTCTCAATGTGACACATTGCCTAGTAAAAATAACAGTTCAGGTTTTCCTTTCTCTTCAGACAGGTCAGGCCTATACTGCTTATGATGCAGTGCAGGTTTCCTACTGAGTGGCATCGCAGGAGACTCATGAATGTCAATGGATCAGGTACCCCACAACCTCTTCCTGAATTCCAGTGAAGCTATACTGCTCACAGTAAAAAAATAAGTTCAAGATTGAATGATTTTGTAACAGAGATCATCTCAGTACATTCAAATGAAACATTTTAATGTGCATAAACTGAAAGTTTCTATTCAGAAAGAAGCTTCAATATGAAATAATGAAACATTGAAATTGTTAGTAATTGAGAATTTGGGAGGAAAGGGAGGCTGGCAAAGAGATTTTGTGAGATGGGAAAAGAAACTGCAATTTACCTCACAAACTATAGGATTTGGTAATTTCCAATAATGTGCTATGTCAAAATTCATCAGAATACTCTGGCTAAGCATATTTATGGACTCTGTAAAACATAAACACTGAGATGTTATGGAAGTATTTAGCCTACTGATGGATCTTGTTAAGATACTGATGCATCCAAACAGCTGGCAAAAGCAGATTATTAGGAGCTGGCAAAACCTGGTGGAATACTATTAAAATTTGCTATTCACCTACCATATAATAAAAATGCTTTGGAAAGCAGTACTTGATTTGAAATTATTTGGGATATGCAAGAAAATAGAATATGAAGAACAAGTTCATACAATCAGTTTCAGAACTTAGGTCTTTCAAATCACTAAAATCTGTTAACATTTTTTACCGTGAGACTGTCAGAGAAGAGAAATATTGAAGGTCATTTACTTTGTCTGATACTATTAAATACATCCACTTCCCTAATGACGAATAACAACGTTCTAAAGATAGTAGGAGCAGCTGTGAATTAAATACATGATTTTTAAACAGTTGAATAAACTGATAACAGCCAATGTATTTGCTAAGCAAAATCTAATTTTAAGGGTTATTATCCCCTCTTTGTTATAGCATAACTTTAGCTTCACTCTTCTAGACTAATTTCAAAAAGAATACGTCTATCTTATAGCTATTAATATGAGGCTATATAAAAACTGTGGCATTTTCTGAAGTAATTCTGGTACAGTTCAATTTCTTGAAAAATTTATTAATTCTGTTTGCATTTAGTGCAATTTCCATATCATAACAGTTTCAGCAAATAGGAAAACTGGTTTTGCTATGAGGGCTGTTGGTCATCTATATTCCAGATGAGGAATATTTGAAACTCAGCAACCAGAATAATTTTCCGGTTAAACAAGAGCACTTTGGAACTATGGAACAGCTGCTACCTAAGAGAAAAATCGTCTACTTACTCACGGTATGAGTTTGAAGTGATTAGCTGAAAATCCCCAGCAGAAATGATGGAACAAAGAACTAGAGTGTTGAAAACTGGGTTTTGTGGACTCTGGAGCTCATGGGTAGCAAAACACTGTTCTCTGAATGAAGGAAATATTATGAATGCTGGACATCAGTACGCTCATGAGAGCATATTGTAAAAGCCAGCAGATAACTTATGACTAGAAAAATACAACTGTACAGAGGTCACTGGGTGCAGAAAAGAGAAACTGTATCGCCTTTATGCTTTCTTGAAAATCTAAAGAATGTCCAAGTTTAACAAATACTCAGAGGAAGACAGCACAGTTCTGCTCAATATCAGGTATGACATTGATCAGTAAAGGCAGGAAGCTAAATGGCAATGAAACAATGCAACACACTACAAGATTTCATGCCATATAGCTCTTGCTGATGATCACTGATTGCTAATGCAATCTGTACTCCCATTATGTTTTAAAATCTGTATCTCCTGCACTTCATCCATTACTCAAATAGGCAGTGTGACTGTCTGTTTTGACATGGTACTCCATGGTTTTCAGTGTGGATATAATCACTGGCATAGTGTTCTCCACTGGCTGCAGAGAACCACCAGCTCCGTTGTGGTGTCTCCAGGGGTGGCAAGGAAATCTCCATTCCAGCACCTAAAGCACCTCCTCCTCACTTCTTCCTAGTATTCACAGGGCTGTTTCTCACACTTTTTCTGTCAAGACTCAACAGCATTTTGACCTTTCTACACAGGCTTTCCCCAAGGCGCACCACGCACGGCTGAGGTTCTCAGCTGTGTCCCATTGCAAGACACCCTTGCAGCCCTCTCCCCATTGCCAAAACCTTGACACAACTCTGGACAAGGGTGTGACTAGGAAAAGGAATGAGAAGGCTCATTGGTAATGGATGGGTAAATAGGGAAATATTATAGCTGAGCTTCAAGACTCCATTGGAAATGTGATGTGTTCAGGCTGTAAGACCAAGCAGCGCAGTTAAGACCTATGTCTGGAAATCTCAGAAGCACCAACTGCCCACATTAAAGGTTTAGTAAAGACAAGAAAATTACAACAGCAGAAAGAGAAAGAAAAGGGGAAAAATAATACATATAAATATATAGAGAGCTTCTTAAATTCCTATTACCTTCAAAGTCTTATTTACTTTTGTGCGTGTGTTTCTAGGAGAAATTAAAAACACAGTGTGTTTCAAATGCTAAAATGCAGGATTCAAAATTGAAAACACAGCAGCTCTGTTTTGAACTCTATTAATCCCAAATCACAGTAGAACTCAGGGACTCCCTTGTGGTTTTTTAATCCCCTGCACACTTTTGATACAATAAACTGCTTTGCTGGCTTGTTTGTAATGCATCTTATGTTACATTCTGCAACCTGAGCAATACTGAACTCATTTAAATTCTAAGATAAATTCTCTTTCTCCCTTTTTAAGCATGGCGTGTGATGGGGACACTGTAAATACTGGGGATTCCGAGGCTTGAATGCTCACTGAGTTTTCTGAGTTCACTAAAACTTTTTTCCATAATTTAAACTCCTTCCTTCAAAAAACCCCCATTCAGTTTAAGCATAACATTTTTCCCCCTAAGTGCTTAATCCAAAGCTCATTGAAGTTAATGGAAAGAATTCCGAGTGCTGCATCAGACTTCAAATGGAAGTCTATGCCCTCTATTACTGATGAAAGCTCTGCACACACAAAGCTACCCAGCTACAGCTATTTAATGTACTTCTCTTTCACTCTATATCTTCCATTCCCTGCCTTTCCCTGCACTCACTCAATTTGTTTTCCCCTCTCCCTCTCTCCTTTCTTTTCTCTTCCTCATCCTGCTTTTGACAGATCTTGTTCTATTGACTCATTTTTCTGTCACCACATCTCAATGTGGGGAGCAAACAACACACTTTCTAAAAACAATTTTTACTTTCCAGGGCTTCAGCTAGTTCAAGAACAAACAGGAACTTGCTTAATACTTCCATCATAAGGATTTATCTTTGTGAATAATAATAAAATTATTTAGAATTGTTTTAATCGCAAGCAAAGATTTTTAAAGTTGAATGTCTAACTGGAGGCTTCTAAATCTACATTTCATTGCCTAAACAATGACTGATTTTCAAAAGTCCTGAGCATACATCACTTTTTAAACATGGTCTTACTCTTGATGACCTAGATAGATTTAAGAATCCAATATTAATTACCTGTGTTTAACATTGATGGTGATTTTACCAAACTCTTTTTCTTCAAAAGAATGCCGCTATTTAAGTTTTTGAGCTACTTATAGAAATTATTTGTATGCACAAAGATATCTGGAAATTTCTATGGTCCGAAGTCTGACTCTGCAGCTTTTCTTTTTTTTTTTTGTAAAGTTCTTTGTGTGGCACATCATATTCAAAACATTGCAAAATGAATATAACAAGGATTTTATTCTGTGATTGTCACAGAAGAATAATGGGAAAACAAACTGAGTTATCAAACCACGCTGTATTCATAGCCATGCAGAGGAAGGTCTCAGGTGCAATGTATCTCTAGAAGAAAAAAAAGGTTCTGGTGAAAATATTTGTGTTACATGTTTAATTTTCTTCTTATAATCTCCATTTAGTATTTTAACTAAGCTATCTAAATGGTTATATTTTATAGTAAAAACTATAAAGCATGTACCAGAGAGCATGATTTAACACTTTCATATTCTGTACTTGTCTAAACAAGATGCACATCAGTGGATGCAGATTTTGGGGGAGTGGGGGGGGGGGAGTGGGTTTAGTTTGGACCCCACCGAGTAGTCAAACATCACAGAAACTCACAGATGAAGTTGCGGAAGAAAGAATTTGGTAGAATTTGCATTTCTTTGTTGCCTTCACCCTTCGCAGAGATGGAAATTACAGTTTGCAATCGCTGTCCTGACATATGGGATTTATTGTTCCGTTATGGGCAACCCAGGACCAGCACATTCCTGCTCTAAATGTCATAGCCCTTCAACTCCCACTAAAGGTATCCCATGATGATAAGAGTGTTACAAAGCTACGATAGATTTTCATTAGGGAGATGTGTTTTCAAGAAGAGATGCTTGTGTGTACAGTAACGGGGGAGAGGAAGTAGATATGCCAGGGCCCTCCCTGCATGCTCCCTGGGGCTCTGTAGCTTGCCCCAGACGCTCAGGTTGGGGATGGTATGGATGTGGTTAACTAGCCAGCCCTGCTGAAGGGAGCCACAGATGCTGGGGTATATGGCCAGGATGGAGCTGGGTGGGATTTGGCTGCAGTTCCTCAGAGGCTTCCACCTTACTTAGGGCTGCTCTAAGCTCACATCAGATCATGGCCACATCATGCCTGGCTATCCCCTCCATCCCATCAACTTGGCTGCCAAGACATGCCTCTTCCCAGTCACCTTTCTATGGCGGTGCCCAGCATCAGCCCCAGTCAGGTCAACCCTGATCATCAGTTTTGATGGGCTGACCCCAGCAAGTAGCGAAGTACCCACAATCACTACCTTAGGGAAAAGATTGATGAGAAATCTCCCATAATTTATCCATAGGTGTCAAATATGGAGATGGGAACAGGGAACACTAGCAGAGGGACCCTGCATACAGCAAGAGACCTTTAAAGCTGTCATCTTTAAGCTAGCCTCACTCTTCTTCAAAAAGAGGTGTCAAAGCATCTGGCTGTATGTGCAAATGGCCCTAGTTTTTAATGAGAGGAAGGTATTTGCTAAGTGAAAGCTGAAGCAGTAGTGGCACACTCTTCCTACACAACATGAGTTGCTGTCACAAGTTCTGTATAAGTGGAGGTCAGGTAGGATAGTGCAACTCTTTGCATGTGCACTGCTGAAAATAAGCAAAGTGCTGATTTACTTAAGCTATGATGACATCCAAGACAGAGCCTCCCATTTAATGAGCAGTTATTAGAATGTCCACTAAGTACATGCAACCTACCCAAGGAGGATGTGAATGCTGCATCCCTAGCAGCATTCAAGGCCGGGTTGGATGGGGCCTTGAGCAACCTAGTCTAGTGAGAGGTGCTGGAACTAGGTGATCTTAAGGTCCTTTCCAACCCCAAACATTCTATGATTATATGTTGTACATGTTTGTTGGGTTTTTTTAGCTTGAATATTTGTCTAACTGGAACCATCATTTTTTAATACAGACCACTGAAGAGAGATAAAATTAATTGAAAACAGAAGTCTATAACCAGTATCCAAGGCAACTGTTTAAAGAAATTATTTAATTCTGCATTAGCTGAAGCAAAGTTCTCGAAATATTAACTGACACTTTATTACAGCCTACACACGTAATCTCCCTTTCATTTGTCTTCCTCACATAAATGCTGGGTTTGTCTTTTGGCAAGCCCAAGAGAAAGGATCCCAGCAGATGACTTACTACTCTTCCACTGGACCTACATAATGACATTTCCTTAGCTATCAGAGTTTGGCTTTCTAGTTCAAAGCTAAATGCAGCCAGTAACAGCTGGTATCAGGCACAAGGTCTAAAATATTGATGGGTGGCTGAAAAATATGCTGAAGAATGAGGTTCAAGATTGTTTGAAGCGCCTTAAAACAGCCACCATTCAACAAGCTGAGATGTCTCTGTGTTTCAAGTATTTTCTTTAGATCATTTTCTGTTCCTGCATTTAGCCACTGAACTTCATTTAAACCTCACATTTTTTCTGCTCTATAAATTACACATTTCTGTTGCAAATTCCTTGAAAGCATACAGAGAACTACTGCAAAAGTTATGAGCAAGCATGGAAGCAATCTGTTGATGGGCACACTGTCTCACTAGTTTAAAAATTAATAATGAAAGACTGATATTGAAGAAAACAAAATGTTGCTTTGACTGTAAGGAAAATGTCTATATCTTTTAACTTTTATATACTAACAGTATTGACCACAGAAAGCTCATAAGTTAAGGAAAACACTTATATGAGGTTCTGATGTTCAAAATTATGTTCTTGTAAATAGGCTATTTTCCTGTGAAGTTCAGCTGAAGTTGTCTCTATTTTCAGCAAAAGAAATAAATACAAATATCTGTGTGGTAGATTTTAAAGCAGGAAGATTCTCTAGAGTGAGTTTTTGTGAAGATCAGGCTGGAAAACTAAATTAAGACTGCCATAATTATTAAATTTAAAAGAACAGTTTAACCTAGTGTTTTGCACTGTCTTAGCCATGACCTATATATCATTCAGGTGTATAGATAAAATATTGAGGTCTGTTGGCAACATGCTGTTTCATTCTTCAGTTCATATAACCCTTTCTTGTTCTGTACCATGTAAGCAGCAGAAAAAAAGTATATATATTGTGCAAATTACTTCATCATGAAACAATCCTAACTATGGTAAATTCACATAAGGATAAGATAAAAATAGACTATAGATTTCAACAGCAGTGCATGGTGACAGGTTTTACACTAGGCAAGCCCCATGAAGAAATCTCCCTCTGAAAATGGAAACAAATTGGTGAAGAATTTCTCCCTTATATATTTTTTTCTAACCACAATTACCAGATTATATTCCTTAAATAAGACACGTATTTCAGGTAGTTGATGGGTATCTTTTTATTTATAGATGCATAAATCACTGTATGACATTTAGCTTTAAAACACCCACAGGACTCAAAGTTATTGTTTTAATTATATAAGTGATTTTTTTTTTTTAATCTGTTGAGGTGATCTGATTTATCAGACACCAAAATAAGAGAAAAATCTGAAAGGAAACCTGGCAGGAATTAGAGATTATATTCAGCATAGGAGAAGATAAGGAATGATTAGAACCGAAATGGTCAAATCATGACTTGTAGATGAAAAAGCAGTTTTCAAGAAAAGATTCCAGCAGTCACTGCCATATAAAAGATGAACAGAAAAAAAAAAAAAAATCCTGTTTAAAAAGGGAAGGGAAAGTAAAGTGTCGAGTGCTACCGTAAATTATTTTACAGTACACACACGAATTACTAACCCATGTGACCTTTTTGAAGGTGACGGTCTTTCAGAAGAAATGCTGACTTCAGAAAACACTGGGAAAGTCAGCATATCTGAAAAGGCAGTGATAAAAATAGGCTTGAAAATTGAAAATTTGATCTTAATTTCTCTGTCCCTCAAAGTATATCAGGTAGAAGTTGTGTAATAATTTTAATTTCTACACAGCAGATTACATAGAGGCATAGATTAAAATGTGCATATTACTGCAAAATGAGATAGAATAATAAGCAAAAGTGTAGAAAACTACTAATAATGAATAATATCAGATTCAGTGTACCCAAATAGGAAAACACTACATTCCACAAGTGAATATGGAACATCACATTAATCCAGAATAAGTCTAATTGAACTAAGTTTGAACAACACAAGATTTCTGTGAACAACCCAGGAGTCTCAATGCTTGGTAAAAAGAAGTAAATAATATTTACTTTTATGAAAATTGCTCCACTCTTTCTAGCATTCATTCATGCTGTAGCAGACTTCTTTGTATTGTGAAGGACTACTGATACATCTCTTCCTCCAGCACAGCAGGTCAGGGTCAGAACTTGCATGACCAGATGCTGATGGCAGCTTTTAATCAGCATATAAGGACAGAGCTATGCTGATTAACAAATCCTGATACCATTATCCAGTGAAGATGCCAGGTGAAGTTCACCCCTGTGCAAGAGCTGTAACACAGTGTGAGGATGGGGTGAATATATTTAAAGTGCATTGGCAGATATCATTAACCCTGAACAGCAGTCTTGTTAAAAACATCAGCCTGCATTTTTTTTCTAACACATGACAAACATGACAAATCATGAGCCCTTCAGTCTTGAACTCTTCTTAATTATGCTGAGATTTGTAAAAGACAACTATTGTACTAGATTTCTTAAAACATGATTATTAGTTTTTACACACTGCTTTTCCCACCATGTTCAAATGCGAACAGAAAGATTTCAGCCCAGTTCAGCTGAAGCAAGAATGTTACCATTATTTCTAGTAGGAACACCTTAATTTTATAATAAGAAAATAGACGTAAAATACATTACATTTTATGAATCTGGGGTGTTATTTTGTGAGGTCATATGCGTGAACATGGGAAGCTTATTATTCTGTTTTCATTAACATTTTTATTTGCACTACAGTATCAGAGAAAGTAAATATAGTTAATTATTTTTGTTGCTGTTTAGTTCCTACATTATCGCTCTCAGTGACAAGCCAAATTTAGTATTCAGTAATGACCCAAAAGAAACATCAATCCTTTCTGACTCTGAAAAGCAAAAACACTTACAAAGGCAAAATATAATGCACCTTTTAGGCTTGTTTTGTCTTATCAGCCAAAATAATGAGTGGTATTTATTTTCTGTCTTAAAGAAACTTATATTTTCCTGAAAAAGTAAAGCTCCATTGGTGAGTGATATATGCTATGAAACTGTTCACTTGCAAAGAGCTGGGACTGAGCAAAGAAATACATTATAAAGCCTCAAGTCACAGTAATTTTTCTTCTTTTCTTTCTGTAAAAGCAGTTCTTAAGCAGTGCAAAAGAAAGATCATAGCTATGCCAAAAGTACTTAGAGGCCAGTGCTTTGAGGGTCCTTTACTGTAATTAATCCCTCAGACTGTTGCTGTCTATCGCTTTCTTTCTGAAGCATTTCCTAATTGGCTCCTGGAAAGTTCAGCTTCTTGCCCTTCAGAGAGCAGCAGTGTGGCTGCTGTCAAAGAAAGAGCCATTCAACTCAGGGTGTGATCTTAATAAAAATTCTGTCTTTCCAGAAGCATTACTGCATGCACCATCCCCCCCCCCCCCCCCCCTTTCCTATGTTAACAAAAAGAACATAAGAGCCTGGAGTCAACAGTAAACTTCCAAGCAATTCCTGTTTCAAATAAGCAGTCTATCACTGCTTTCATGGACATTGGTGTACTGACTATGCAGTACTGATCCCTGAGGTGGGTCATTCCTCCCTAGGAATAGTTTCATGGACTAAGCATGAGAAGAGGAGCAGGGAGGAGCCATGAGCAACTTTACTCCTTAGGCTATGGTTTCCAGCATAGCTTAAAGCAGCCGCGGACCTGGTCTGCTTTCACCAGATGTTAGAATTCTTTAATCTCAGAAAGGTCTGTTATGATTCCTGATACAAGGAGAAAAAAACTCCAGCATTTCTGTGTCTTCTGTAGTACAACTGCCACAGAACAACTTCACTCGATCTACCCCTGAGTATTCTGGTTTGATTTTAGATAATAGTATGAGACAGTTTCTTACCTGAACTGCCCCCAAAGTATTTGTAAATGCTGATTGTTTGTTAAAAAGACAAAGCGAAAAACCTCAGAAAAATAATTAAAAAACCACGAACTTTTCCACATGAGATTCATAATATTACTAGTCATGTGTCTAGTTGCAAAATATTTACCTAATATCCAAGCATGGGAGAAAATGGATTCCCCTTATGAGATAGTTTCTCTTTGTTGAAAACACCTAGATATTCTTTAATACACTGAAATGTTAAGCCAGAGTGTGCTTCAGTGATTCTCTTGCCTAGTGGTCGGAAGATTTGACTCACTTCCAATGACCACTTAACTATTTAAAATACAAGGTGGAACATTATCATCAAAATGAACTGAGATAGCCCAGGGACCTCTTTGCAGAGTGGCCAGCTTTTCAATCTTGAGCTGCATGTGAATCAGAGGCAGATCAAATAGATCTGCCGAAGAGCTAGCAACAGAGTGATTCTGTCCTGGGAGCTGCCAGATGATCCAAAATCCCAGCAACAGGAGAAAGCCAGCCAGCAACACTCATTGAGACTTGTTCAATAGTTCACCTAGAGTTTGTGGCATGCACAGCATTTGCCATAGCAAATTTTGGTGTGCTGTTCGTAGGACTGGGAAGACCAGACAGCCCTTAGCATAACAGTTTGGACACAATTCTGCAAGATGGGCTATGTGAACTTAATTCATCTCAGTCAGCGAAAAGAATTATCTCACTTTTATGCAGGTGACATGTCTAACTAACTGGGATTCAAGTCAGAAAATAATTGGTGTATCTCTGTGTTTCTTGGGCTGATCTCTTAGCTGTGCTTCCTGTAGGAAGTACATGAAAGGGAACATTCTGAATCAAAAGACTTGCTCCACTCAAAATGTTGGGTTTCTTTTTACTTTTTTGTTTGGTGGGATTTTTTTGTTTGTTTTGCATATTTTCAGCAAGAAATAGCCAGATTTTGTCTATTTGAACTGATCTCCAGTCTTCTCTCCCAGCTATTATTTGGCTACTCGACAAACAGAGATTTTTCTTTTGGTCTGTTTTCAAAAGGAATTACTAAGATGGTTTAGCCACCTGAAAATCCTGCTCTCCTGGAGACTGAACTCAGAGTAATTTTGAAGCTATAATATTGGTTAGATAATGTGAGTAAATTGACTTTTTCTGTTGCTGAAACAATATAAAAAGAACATAGCATTGTTCAGATATGCAGCCTTTATCACTGAGATTAGAGTGAGAAAAAATATTCATTTGTGGCACATGTGAAAAACAACTACAAACTTTTCTCAAGGGTAACTGGCAAAAAACATTTGGACAGTGTAAAGTAAACATAAAATAAAAATTGGAAGGGTTGTTTTTAAATAATGGATGCACATTCAATTTTTTTTTTTTTATTTTCTGTTTTACTAACATAGAAGAAATGGATTCTCTATAAATTCCTTAGCCTATGTTATGAACCCTCAGTCAAATCAACAATAGAGAATAACATCTTTTACCAAAATTTCTTAATCTAAATTAACTCCAGAAAGATCGTTAAAGAAGATTAAGAACTGAAAATGAGACATTTGTATTGCCTGTGCAATGGCTATACATATATTAGGCAAATCCTGACAGAGCAAAAATTAGTCTCTGATTTCTTCCTCTCCTTTCATTACTTGTGGTCTTGTTTTGCACCTGTTAAGCACTTGTCCTTACAGATGCATTCAGCTATCGTTTAGGCACTTGCAGGAGCAAAATGAGAACAGATGCGTCATAAGTACAAAAAATGTTCTAAAAGGACGTGCCATAACGGATAATCAGAGCTGAATGGGAGGAACAACAAAACATGGCAGGATATAGAGGATACAGACCTAAAATTAGCATAGGATAGATACATTGAAAAGACAAAATTCAGCAGATAAGGGCTCCTGGTTTATTGTCTAAAATATGTCTATCTGCATTCCCAGGGAGCAGCATCAATCTGTCTTGATTTCTGAATAAATTGAGCTTTCAAGCAAAATCCCTTTAAAAGAAGGCAGCTCTATTTTTATCGCTGTGACCTTTTTAGAAGGACTTTAGGGTAGAAGGAAACAAACTTATCTAAATTCCCACTACCCAATGCCCTATTCTGCTTTCTATCTGCAGAATGGTTTTTTGCCAGTGGTTTATAGATATCCACTGAGAGCCTTTGAAAATTCACGTATCGCAACAGGCATGCTTTTGTCTCTATCCAGTCTTCAATCGTTTTTCAACTGGTGTTAAAACATTATAAAAGAACTTATAGCCCAAATTCACTGATGTTCTTCAGTGGCTTTGGTTAGCTTCGGAACTGAATTTAAAGAAATAACCTTATGAATACATAAGAAAATGCACAAAATCCCTAGAAGTAATTTCTTAATAGCTATCTTAAATGTGTTAACTGTCACAGTTAGGTTTTTTGCCTTATTGTACATTTTCCAAGGTAAGAAAACCCTGATTTAATTAGGTGCTTTACTGGGACTGTTAATACCTGGCTTGAAACAAAGAGTGCCTATCTTTTCAGGGCATGTGTCCCAGAATGAGAGAGTGAGTGCTACGGATAAAGGATTTTCATACAGAGTCTTCTGGGAAAATTCTGAAACAATCAAGTAACCTACTCAGAAGAGTCTGGAAAATAATAAAGAAATGGGCCAGTAGTCATGATGCGCCTGTGCACACCAAATCACGTAAAATCAGTCTATGATTTATGAAAAGTTAACAAGGGTGTTACATACAAGAGGAACAGAGTAAATCATATATGTGTTGATTTGCATTTTGATACTGTATCAAGTAATACCTTCCAAAATGTATTTATAAAAAAATGGCTTTCATGGAGCTTCTCTAAAGAGTGTACAAATATCCCTGAAGTATAGGGATAATTGATATACTAGAATGGTAGGATATATCAAATGGGGCTTTATGAGGACCTGAGTATGAAGCCATTCATATTTTCATTAAAAATTACAGACTACTGAGAAAGTGTATTTAGATTACACGTGGTACAAAGAAGGGCTGCAAAACCTTTGGAAAGCAGGCCAGGAATTTGAAAGAATCATTCCAAAAATAAATGACTAAAAAAACCCCCAAAAAAACCCAAACCAGAGTGAAATTCATTAATACATACTTGTAAAGTTTGTGCTCAGGTAGAAAGAATTGAAGATACTGCAGGACACAGAAGATTGATTCAGAAACGGCTTTTCATAAATGGGGTTATATCCCAAATTTCAGCATGGCATAGCAAAATCAGGTTTTTGCTGTGAAAAACACAGGAGTAATAATTGTTAAATACGAAGAAATGTAGTCCTGAATACCTGAGAAGTTATCTTTCTCTTTACTCAGCTCTTGTAAGGGAGTAACTAGAATGATCAGAAGTTAGAAAATGTAACACCTGGGGAAAGACTGAAGGGAAAGAGGTGGAGATCAGAAAGGAATGCACCAGCAGCAGCAGCCCAGCAGTTCAGCCTCACATGACCCAAGGTCTAGCTTTGTGCATCATGTCTGGGTGACTTTGGTTCTGTTTTACTAAAAAGATAGTTGTTAAACTGTGGAAGTACATAAGTTAAATATGTGTGAGATTTTACTGAAGTAAAATTGTTGAGGTGGTCGTGACTAGTTACTCAAGGACCCAAAGGGAAAATAATGACATAAACCTAAGAAAAAGGTAGAGAATTAGGAGACAGCAACCCAAGCTGTTCCAAGAAGCAGTTGATATTGATATCTTTCCACCTGACTGATAAGTGCTACCTACATTAGACATGGTGAGGATATTAATGCTTAGCTTGGTAACTGCATGTATCAACCAATAGAAAAAAATGTTTAAGCCCATTACATGAGGCATATTGTGCTTGCAGGGCCCTGTGTGTGGTAAGAAATAATCAAGCAAAAGCAGCACATTACATGGAGGGTTACAGCAGGAACACAGTAACACCAAATGATTGGTGCAAAGAAGAAGGGGCAAATCTCTTTTGCCCCCATAGTGGGGCAGTTGAAGTGGCTTTAGAAGAGAAACTTACTGTCTTAGCAGGAAACCTTAGACAGACATTTATGAAAAATGTCATAGCTACTGCTGATTTTGTCTCAGAGCAGAGGGCACATAAGCTTGATTTTCCATGAGCCTTCTCTTATGAAGCTTCCTGAAACTCCAAACAGAAAGATGGATGGAGGTTAGACTTAATGTGATATTGGGAACACTGCGCCAGGGGCAATGACAATGATTGTGTAGTTTCCCAAGGGCAAGGCACATCTGAGTCTTGTGACAGTTCAATGCTTTGCTCATCTCAAAGGTGGAGAATAAGGTCATTAATTGTAACTGGAATATAACTGTCCATGCCTTCACTGACTACTTTCTTTTGGAGAGAGACGGAACAAACAGAAGTACCTGAAACAGTTGTCCCGAGGAAACATGAAATTTCATGGCGGATAACTCACTGAAGCTCTCCAGTCAGTGTTGGAATAGAATGTAAAAAAACCTATCTGTTTGTATCTAGATGTCTTCCTATGCTCAAACCAGTTGGGCTAGGGCTAGCTCAGGTACGCCGTGCAGTAGCATCAGTAACCAGATACCAGGTTGTACCGACGTAATTTGGCGAGTTCCGTGACAAACTGTGGAAGCTGAATAGGCTTATTATTTTGAAAATTGTGTTAATAATAATAAAACAACCTCCTATCAAAAGATTTTACCAGGGAAAATAGCAGGCTAACACCTCAAGATACATGCATGTGAATCAGCATGCTGTTGGTTCAGTAGAAATGTGTCAGCTAAAGATTTGTTTAAAAAAGTAAATTCTTGGCATAAACTACAAGCATTGCTTAATCTTGTTTAAAAAAAAAACCACAGGTAATTAGGTTTCACTCCCACAAGCACCAGGATAATTTGGTCCCAAAGGTCTGGAATAAGGTTAACAATCAGACTGTATTTGCAAATGAATCTATCCTGATTGGCACTTGCAAGGATAAAAGGTTTATTTGAAGTCATTAGGATTTTAACCCATGATTTTATGAAACCCATGTATATCACAGTTAGTGCTAACGTGAAAACATCTCTCCAGATACCTCTGGACCTTGTTTGGAATTTGAGCAAAGTTATTCATCTGATTGATTGTAAAATCGAGTGCACTGAACAATCCAGCTGACTTCTTGTTTCATTGTCTGAATATTAGGATTTATTATTAGTTGGCAAATTATTGATTATTGGGTCAATATATCTTGAAATTCAGCTCAACAAAACACAACTCCTATTTGTCACAGCAATTTTAGAGACAAGTAAACCAAAACAAAGTTAGATTTATGGACCCACCAAAGGTCATACAAGTGAGTTAGCAGCAAAACAAAGAACAGGTCTTCTGAACACTAACTTCTAGTCCAACACCGGAGCTAATGTGTTTAAAATAAGTAGTACCGAGAAACAAAGCAGCTTGACAGGACAGGAAATTGATGGTAAATTATACAAGACATATCATGATAGAAGTAATTTTGTTTCCTGTGTGTGGCAAAGTCCAGGTTACATGCAATTCAGAACAATTTCTGGCTTAACTGTGCAGAACTGTGGTCCAAGCCAGTAGTCTATGCCGTTATATACGCTGCGTTATGAAGCAATGAGGTTTGTGGGAAAAAATCACAGAATTAAATTGTATCACAATTGCTGATCTTTTCAAAATTTCTTCAGCTGTGTATGGAGATTTACACTGCATTTGCTTGATTTAAAATTGCAACTAAAGTATTTTTTCTAGCAGCTCTCATGAGTTAACCTGTTGAATTACGCTTTCCATAGTTGTAAAATAAAGAAAATTAAGCAATACATGACAGTGGATAAACCAAAACAGTTGTATAAAAATCTGTAACAATTCTGTATCACTGAAATAGAAGTACAGGATATCAGTTGCAAGATATTTCCTTTTCATTGATTTTTGGTACCTCAGAATTTCTAGAACTGCAAGATGTACCTTGGAGCACAAAGCCACACTGAATGCTGGCCTCTGATCTTGATCTTAGAAGAATATACAAGTAGTAACAAAGGGAGAAGACTTAGAATCTCTTGAAAATATGAAGAAGAGATTATTATTCAAAGATAATTATTTCATTTCTGTGTTTCATATCCAGAAAATCTAGAATTTATTTTAAGTTTTAATTACTTTTTGATATAGGAGTTAAAACATAAAAACCAGCCATCCTTTCTGATTCAGTGCAAGCAGTTTTATAGAAAGTAATAATACTATGGCTACAATAATATTCATAGAATATCTCAAGTTGGAAGTGACCCATAAATATCATCAAGTCCAGCTCCCTGCTTTTCACAGGACTTTCTAAAACTAAACCATATGACTAAAATGTTGAATCTTTAACAGGATTAGAGGAATTATTTCATACCTTGGAGAAATCAATTCCCCACACTGATGGTGTTGACACATGCATTCCTACAGTGAGTACAGTAGGAGTTTTTTTGGTATGCAGCTGTTCATAGAGCTTTTCTCCAATAGTCAGCCATCTGGCTCAGGTCTCCATATGCATTAGGATGAGAAATTGTGTGAGTTGAAATAAAAAGTTCTTAACTATAGTTTAGTCAATACAACTTCTTTGCAACATTATATCTTCTTCATACAGCCACATAATCCTTTCCATTTTACCGAAAAAGTGATACTTGAAAAATAAATCTGTTTGAGGAAATTTCATATGATTTTTTTTTTAAATGGAGTCTACTATTCCAAAAGGAGTGGAGAAAGTATTTAGAGATTAGTTCCATAAGTAAAACAAACAAGATAGCAAAAACTCTTCAGAAAGTTCTTAACATAGTCACCATGTGTGTTGTTAATTTTCACCTCTAAACAGGGAGAAAGATATTTAAAGTATATACATCACACAGCGTGAATGTTGAAAGTAATAGGTAGATTTAGATATGTTTTTACCCTATCTGATGCCTTTCTTCCAAGTTCATAGAAGAAAAAGTCTTCTTCTGTAAAGACGTTGATATGGAATTATGTACTCTTTTCAGTCAAAGACTGATGAATATATGTGTTTGTTCTGTGTCTCATGAGATTCTAAATTAATCCTCATGGACAAGTAAGTCAGGCTGCAGGACTTCCACACAACTTTTGTAAGGGCAGTGCTGACTGACAAGGCCATGTCTCCACTCCCCTGACACCAACCATAGACATATATCAACTATTTAGACCTGGTTTTACCCAGCAGTCTTCTTAACAAAGGTAGATGCATACAGAACCTTTTCAGCTGAGTTGCATATTTGAGCATCCATTCTGTCAGCAGACAAATTCAACTTAAAAAAAAATCCTAAAATGTCCAGGAGCCAGCTGGGGTAAAGTAAAACCCACTGTTTTTTCAGCCTAGTAGTGTTACTTAATGGGCCTAACTGGGGGCAGTTACTTCTATAGATAAGCACTTGATGGGAAAGCTGCAATTCACAGTTCTGGCAGCAGCAGTTATTCATGCCTGTAGTTAATTAGTCCACCTGAGGAAGGTGTGATAACTTGCTGATAAAAAAATCTGTGTCCTCAGTGACTGGTCTGAAGGCCTTGACCACAGTTCTCTGTACCTGAATTTAATCACATATGGTGTGGTCATCTGCACACTGCCATCCTCCTGTAGTGCTGCTGTAGATATCTAAGGGAGTTTTCTATTCAGGTCAAATGAAAGTTGTGTTCAAACCGTAGGAAGTTCCTCATGACTTATTTCAGGAATTGATAGCCCTTTAGCTAAAAGCTGAGTGAACAAGTGTTAAGCAAAAAGGATTTCAGGTGTAACCATTTTAAATTGCAATGTCTTCCTGCTTGACTCAGGAATATTACTGGGAAAGCTGATGTCCTGCTTTGTGAGTATATGCTTCAGGGGTGTCATGGACTGAAAAACAGGACAGCTGCTGTGTTATTGCATTACTTCACTGTGGTGGTTGCAGTTTATTTTCAGCAGAAATGGATCAGCACTTTGTTGTTTACCATTAATTGTCTCTCTGTGCTGCTTTCCCCTTGAAAATACGGTGATTTAATAGGTACAAACATCATAGCAACAAATGGGACTATAAGAGGAGCCAAACCCAGTCATTCTAGTTTTGTTTTCCTTCTTCAATAAATAGGTAAAGCTTTCCTAGGCGCCAAAATATTTGACTGCCTAACGTCTGGTTTTGAATTTGACTTAAACCTTTGAATGTCATTGACCTTTAGTAAAGCTGACATTCCTAACAGCTAGTTTTGTAGGACTTCAGGGTTTAGATTGGCTAGTAGCCTGTGAGTGCGTTGCCCAGGATCCTTTCTGCTGGATAGTCCCTTCAAACCTTGGCAACAGTCAAGCACAAAACATGTGAGATACTGTCCTGGGTTCAGCCGTAGCAGTCATTTTTCTCCTTCTTAGTAGCTGGTGCAGTGC
Source organism: Ara ararauna (assembly GCA_028858755.1). Lineage (NCBI taxonomy): Eukaryota > Metazoa > Chordata > Aves > Psittaciformes > Psittacidae > Ara > Ara ararauna. Next base: position 73,900,587 of record CM054377.1, on the reverse strand, counting down.
TGTGTTTTCAACTTGAGCCTGAGAACCGGGACAGATGTCCTGAGGAGATTCCTGGGACCTAAAAAACTGAAGGAAAAATGTCGCAGTAATGTCGCAGTAGGGGAAGAAGATTGAGGAAAACTTGTAAAAACAGAGCTTTAAGAGAAAACTTCACATTGATGAGCAAGAATCTAAATCATTCAGATTATTTCAAAAGAACTGCACAAGGCTTTTAATAATTCCTGAATTCCCTTGACCTTCCAGAAAAAAGCTACACAGTCTGAAAAGCTCAAATGCAGGTCATGTAAGAATAATTCGGAGGCTCTATTTAAGGAATATATGCTGCATCCACTTATTTCCACAAGCATAAAAACATACCATCCTGAAGGGAAATAAAGAGAGAAAAAGTATGATACTGGGAAATAAATTGAAACTTTTAGGTAAAAAATGCATCGACTTAAATTCCAGCAGGTATCATTTTCTATTTTTTTTAATTATTAAAGAAAACATTACTTAATTTAGCAGTAGGTAGTGGTTTATTATTTCCAAACATAAATACTGTTCTTTCTGTTTGGGAAACAATAGTGCTCTCTAACAGAAGAATAATTTTGATCCTTTATGCATGTATACAATTTGAGAGCAGTAATTCACACGTAAATAGCCATGCCGGGTTTACACTACCATATATAGGACTGGATCTGTTCTGGCTTTCTCCTTGTCTAGAACTATTAAGGAATGATGGATACTGATTTTTTTTAATATTTTTTTTTCCATTAAGTGGTGTCAAATATGTGTAATTCCAGCCACTACATGATTAGGACATGGATAGTGAAAAGAGATTAGAGTATCAATATCCATAAAGAGATTAGGTTTAAAAGCCTCCTTGGAAAGACCCTGTGTGATGAGCTGCCTTCTGATGTGTGTGTGAATGTGTCCTGAAGTAAGAGATATATAGATAGGAATCTTTAAAAGGCTGGGAAAAATAATCTGGCATTTTCTACCTCAGTTTTCTCACCTCTTGGTTGTACAAGTACAATTATAGCATCATAGAATGGTTAGGATTGGAAAGGACCTGAAGATCATCTAGTTCCAACCCCCCTGCCATGGGAAGGGATACCTTGCACTAAACCATGTCATCCAAGCCTCTGTCCAAACCGGCCTTGAATACTGCCAGGGATGTTTCCATGCAAGCAAGAGTCTGCAGGCAGCTGGTCAAGAGATGCAGCAAGTTCAAACAGATTGGAAGGCAAGAAAAAGTTTTAAAATAAGTTTCAGAAGTCACCTAGTACAACAGCCTTTGCCTGGGAGCATTCTGTGATCCATGCAGTGTTCCAGAAGCAAGGGTTGGCAGCATAGGCTACAGAGTGGAGTGCAGTGAGGAATGTAACACGTTTAGATGTCACTTAATGCAGCTGCCTTTATTCTGAGACACAAAGACTTTACCTGAAGGCACTGTAAAACCCATTCAGCAGTATTGCTGCTGTCTGTCACCTAATCTGAATCATCACAGTCACCAGCCCCTCTGTGCTGTAACTGGTACTTAATGGGCTGAAAAATCCAGGGAGGATTGGTAGGCTCATTCTACCTTTTCTTCAGGTTCATGCAGAACACAAAGCACACAATTTTTCATCTTACTTCCACTTTCTATTCTGTGTGTTTCTGAAGGACATCATGTACTTTCTTTTGCAGACACACTTGGGAATGTACACGGATTTATGACTGATTTTCAAATCTGAGATGTTTAAGCTGAAACACCATCATGGAGACACAATTGTTAACTGCACCACCTCTATACAGCTGTTTGAGATCTTTTTCCATTATAGCCAAAATAATACATCCCTTAGCAATAAAATAAGTTCAGAATGTGCATAAACTTCTTCTGTGTAGCCTTAATATTTTGGCTCTAAAATGACTTAAATGCACCACAGCTAAATTCAGTGGCAAAGAAGATTTTATTTCTTATCCAGAAAGATTTTGTGCCTTGCTGTGTTAAAGCCGGATTATGGTCTATTAGTGTGATGGATATCATGCTCTAAGGTTAGTGTCTGGAAACCATTTGTGTAAGTTAATGCAGTGCCCAAGGGTGACAGTTCAAAATTTCTTAGCAAAACAGCAAATTCATCTTCCCAAAGTGTGCTTTTTAGCCTGAGTCACCTTGTCAAACAGGTGACAGCACATGAAAATTCACTTGTGTTCAGTCCCTCGCCCAACTAGCCATTTGCTTTCTTTGCTGTTGCAGAGTTCAGAGCAAGCAGGCTATTTCTATTTTGCAAACCTCTGCAATACTGCATATTCAATAGTCATAACACCTTGGTCTTTGACAGAATCAATGGAATTCTGCCATATCTGCCTGTCCCCAGGGAACAGGGGAAGAAGTGGAGGTGGGTAGATCTGTTATTAACATACACTAATAGGGACGGGGAATTAAATGTAAATTCAAAGGTATTTAACCAGGAGTGAAAATTTAGAACTCTAGACACAGAATAAAGCTAGTAAGAGGGTGGACTTGTAGCTAACCTATTTTACTAATCTTTTAGCTTGCTTTTCCTGTTGGAGAATGACACATTCCTTTTAATACAATTCCTTAAGCAACCTTCTGAAAGAGAACAGCTGTTTTTTAACACATCAGAACCTGTAGGTTCTATAACCTCAAATTTAAATTGTAAAGAAATTGGAGAAGTATTTACTATGTGTGGAGAGAAAGTATTTGACTACAGTTGTGGCTGTGTTTTCTTAACTTGGGCTTTCTTTTTTCATGGAGAAAAACCCCATCCTAAATTCAGTAGCAAACCACTTTTCTCTCTGATATGACTTTTTTTTACAGAGAACACAAAAAAATATGTGGCTCTTTTAGGTAAAATAGTGTAAAGAAAAATAGAGGGAAAGTATCTTTCAGATATTCTTGAGACAAAAAAGCATGATAACATAAGATACTCTTTTTCCAAGGTCCTAGTCTAAGAATGAGGTGCTCCTTTTTCAAAGAGTTAGAGATTTCCTTGAGCAAAATTGTGGACCAAAACCTGCTTTCTTACTGAAGGGCAGACACATCACTTGTATAACTCCATTTTGAATGCTAAAGGGAAATGTGGGTGTCATGGTTTAAGATCAGCTGGCAACTAAGTACCATGCAGCTGCTCACTCACCCCACCACCTCCCTAGTGGGATAGGGAGGAGAACTGGAAAAAAGGTAAAAACCCATGAGTTAAGATAGGAACAGTTTAATAATTGAAATTAAAATATAATACAACTATAACAGTAATAATAATAATAGAAAATAAAAAGAGAGGAAGGAATAAGCTCCACCCCACCCAAGAAAACACAAGTTATGCACAACTCAATTGCTCACCACCTGCTGACTGATACCCAGCCTGACCTGAGCAACAATCCATCCCTTCTGGGTAACACCCCCAGGTTTATATACTGGGTGTGACACGCTGTGGTATGGAGCACTGCTTTGGCTAGGTTGGGACAGGTGTCCTGTCTCTGCTTCCTTCTGGCTTCTTGAGCTCCTCCTCACTGGCAGAGCATGAGAGACAGAAGAGTCCTTGATCAGAATAAGCACTACTGAGCAACAACTAAAACACCAGTGTGTTATCAGCATTGTTCTCAGACTAAAGCCAAAACAGACTCCAGCAACTGCTTGGAAGAAAAGTAACTCCATCCCAACTGAAACCAGGGCAATGAGATAGATGCATCCACAAATTTCTGGACAACTCTATTCAGCTGAGTGAGAATTCAATCTTCTATGAAGCCAAAATATAAAATTATGGCTCTGGGATAAGTTGGTACCAATGGGATATTTTATCTTTTCCTTTCCAAAAGATTTTTTCTCTCTAATAAATCCCAAGATCATTTAAACCACATAACACTGGGAGTTACAAACTTATATTGGAAAGTTAAAGTATTAGAATGTGGATTTGCCAGATAATCAAAAGCAGTTCTTTATGGTTTACACAAAATCAATGAAAGATACTTTAATAAGCAGTCAGCAGTTTTAGTTTCAGTAACTTGCCAGATGTTACTGCATACATACATATTAGCTGCAACATGCAGCCTGAATCGTTCAGATGCTTAAACGAGACTTTGCCGCAGGCATACAGAGAAGCCATGTACTGCAGACTACATCGTCATGGTGGTCTTTGCATGTCATGATAAAGGAGAATCAGAGTACTCCATTCTCCTTGCCTCGTAGATAAGCTGTCCCCTCTTCCTTGGTTGAAATGTGTGACAATTTGTTCTCCCTTTCTGTGTCTGCATCTAGAAAGTATGTGTGTGAGAGTGATCGTGTGTAAAATCAAAATTTACTGTTGTGTAAAGACCATTTACAAATCTAAGAGCCTTGATTTGCTGCTATAAGCAGAGGCGAATCTCCCACTTCTATGGAAAAATAGTGAAGTGTGAAATTCATCATGGAAAATCAGAGTAAAACTACGGACAGGAGTATGACTACACAATAACAAATTAAAAACCTATTAAAACCTATTCAGTTTTCTACCTTCTTATCAGCTCTCTTGTATTTCTGCCGGAGATAATTCCACTGTCACAAACCTGCGACAAAGGAGCAGTTTGCTTCCATTTTCTCTGTAGCACTTGCTTCTGACCCATTTGTAGCACTGGGTACCAGGAGCCAGCAAAAAAAGTCAGTGCAAAGTTTACAGCTGCACTACTGTCATGAGATTATAGGCACAGGAAGCATCCCTGGATCTCCTGAGCTGAGCTAGGATGAGGAACAGTTTAAGAGGATAGGATTAATTTTTTTATTATTTTGGGGAGGGATTTTAGTAGGCTGAATTGTTTTTCAATCCATTACAAGTGCTAAGGAAGTCTCCTATCGCTCAAAGGGATTAGAAAGCAAATATTTATCTCTCTTATTTCAGTTTGTTTATTTTGCATTTGACTGAACTTTGGCTATTACCAATTTCACAGCAAATGACTACCTGCTGGCAGGAACAGGGAGCAGAGATAATAGCGATTCCAGCTGTCACAGTTCTCCTGGGAAGCTCTGGGATGAAGAAGTTGGTTTTTGCCCTTTTTTGTTAACTGGGGCCAGCACATTGAGGAGCCATTGAGATTCCCATTGCTGGCCTCTGTGGTTGCATGGGCAATTCTCCTCAGGACTCACCACTAGGGATATCTGCCCTGTGCTCGTGCCTCATACAAGAGCAGGAAAAGGGGGGAATAAAACCTATGGACTCTCCTAGAAAAAAGGCTGAAATTAACACTGTTTCTTTGGCTTCTCTTCTTTGAGAAGCGTAATGACTGTTTTATTCCAACACAGCAAAGCATTTGTCACACAGACTTAACTCTGGGTACTGGCATAAAGCAGTGGAAATCACACTACTCTTATAAGGACACACTTGTAGAAAATAGCTTAGAGATATCTTTGTGTAAAACCAAAGGCAGGCTTATCAATCAGCCAAATCCTGTTTGAGATTTTCAGTTCTGTATACAGTCACAGTAGCAACTGCTCAAATGTCATTCAGTGTAGCACTAGCCATGTCAAAATGCTCCTGTCTCGAAGCAAACAGGAAACATAAGGTTTATTAAATTAATTAAAAGTAATAATAAATGATATTACATTCTTGGGATATTGGAAAGGCAAAGAAGGAGAATGAGTCACTTCTCATTTGCAGCTATTATTGCAAGGAAAAAGACATTGGGTTTTGGTTGGGTTTTTTTTTTTTTTTTGAGCCTGCCCAGCCCTGTGATGTTCTTCATGTGAAGAATCTAAACCTGTCTACTTGCAAAAGTAAAGCTAAATGGCTGGAAGTCATGGAAGGATTTTGGCTGAAAACACAAAAATCTGCAAAGCATTTCAGCTGGAATCTCCTGGAGCACTACTGAATGCTTTGTATTCCAGCCACCTTGCCCAAGCACACCTAATATTCAAACTGCACTGTACTAATCAAAAAGAATTTTAATTATTTGATTTGCCACAGAATATTTAGCAGAATTAAAGGAAAAAATAAGCAGTTATAGACATCCAGCTAATGTTTTTTTCTGCAGGCATACAGTGCCTGACTTCAGTGGAGTTATTAATGAGAGAGCTCAGCAGGTTTTAGATATATTGCCATATCTTAGAGTGTCGTAAATTGAGGCAACTCCATTGAAGTCAGGCACCACATAACTGTAAGGTGACACAAGAGTTTTCTGACACCTGCATGGTTAAAACACGACCACCCTGTGAGTCCTGAAGTTCTAATCTAACACTACCCTTTGCAGAGACGCTGCAAATATGAGAGACAGGGAGTTTTTTGAAAAGGAATACACAGCTGATAATTACTATCTTGCTGACCCTATTAAGGTGTTATAGCTGTGCAGAAATGTGAGCAAGCCCTTTAAAAAAATGTCAAAGAAGATTGTTTGATGCACATACAATATCGCTAATTGTCCTGGGTTCAGCAGTAGCAGTCATTTTTTTTATCCTTCTTAGTAGCTGGTGCAGTGCTGTGTTTTTGACTTTCAGCCTGGGAACAGTGTTGATAACACCAATGTTTTTGACTGCTGCTCAGTAATGTTTACTCTGACCAAGGACTTTCTGAGTCTCATGCCCTACCAGGGAGGAGGAGAAGCTGGGAGGAAGCAGAGACAGGACACCTGACGCAAACTGACCAGAGAGGTATTCCATACCACAGCATGTCAGGCCCACTATATAAACTGGAGGCAGTTACCCCAGAGGGCTGGATCACTGCTCGGTCGGGCTGGGTATTGGTTGTCTGGTGGTGAATGGTTGTATTCTCTTCCCTTGTTATTTCCATTGTCATTATTATTATTGGTGGTAGCAGTAGTGATTTGTGTTATGCCTTAGTTACTGGACTGTTCTTATCTCAACCCGTGGGAGTTACATTCTTTTGATTCTCCTCCCCATCCCTCCGGGAGTGGGGGAGAGGAAGGGGGAGGACTGAGAGAGAAGCTGCATGGTTCTGAGTTATCGGCTGGGCTTAAACCACGACACTAATATAGAGACTTATTCTGTTGCTGAATAATGGGGGTAGTAATTGAAGGTAATAGAATAATGTGTTGATGCAAATTTGAGTAAAGTGCTTGAGACAGCAAATAAGAATAGTATATTTATCCATTAACTGATGTGTTTATGACAAGTTTAGGAAGTAACAAGATATAAAATAAGATCTGAAATAAGATATGAAAAGATACTAAAAGGAGGCTGTCGTGGTTTAAACCTCTCAGCCACACAGTTTTACTCACTCACTTCCCCCTCTTTCTTCCCCCCACTCCCACAGGGATGGGAAGGAGAACTGAAAAGAATGCAACTCCCACAGGTTGAGATAAGAACAGTTTAGTAACTAAGGGATAACACAAACCACTACTGCTACCACCAATAATAATAATGACAAGGCAAATACAAGGAAAGAATACAATCGCTCACCACCTATACCCAGCCTGACCAAGCAGTGCACCCCCACCCTTCTGGGTCTCTGCTCTCTGTTTTTACATCCTGGGCATGATGTGCTGTGGCATGGAATATCTCTTTGGTCAGTTTGGGTCAGGTGTCCTATCTCTGCTTCCTCCCAGCTTCCCCTCCTACCTGGCAGAGCATGAGACTCAGAAAGTCCTTGGACACCCCCAAGTCTTTCTCGTGCCAGTCCTGTGTATTCATTCAATTAAAGGCTGAAAAATGTATTTTTTCCCTTTCATTGTAATATTGTGCAAATAATTTATTACTTTAAACAAGGTGTTATTAAATTTAACTAACAAGCTAGCTCTTCTTGCAGTATTCTCTTTAACACAAATGTAAAATTTTTTAAACATGAATAAAAAGATAAAGCTTCTCAGGTAAAAAAAAGAAAAAAAAGAATCTGAATTGTCTTTCATCCATCTTCTGGGTGTAGGAGAAAATAAAACCAGTATATGTTACCTGAGATGAGCTATATACACAGCCCTTTTGAGAGCTGCACTCCATGATAGAATCCTGTGTGTGCATAGCACCAAAGCAGTGAGCAATCTTATGTAAACCCAGTCACAAGGTCCTGTATGTGACTTCTGCTGGGACTAAGCCATAACAAGCAAACATGCTGGTATATGGTCTGGAGTATGATTAAACTGAGAGTTTAGAAATCATCTGAAAATCCTGCCAAGCTTGTGGCCTTTGTCAAATGAAAACTCCTCAGCAGTAGTGTCAGCACCCCTTCAACTACTCCCCAGACTGATACCCGTATCTGCTTCTGCTATGTCACTGAACCATAGCAAATGACAGCTCTTCATAAATAAATAATAGTAATACTCAAAAGGCTTGCCTAAAGCCAGCTGCCACTGTGAACTAATAAAGCTCTGCAAGGAGGAGACATAAAAAACACACTGAGATGTAAAGAGCTCAACCTAGAGAAGAGAAGGTTGAGAGGTGATTTGATCCCTTCTTATAAATATATGCAAGAATATACTCTTATGCCAGACAGCAGTTTGATTTAGCAGGTAAGCTGGAAGCTGGATAAAATGAAAATGAGACAAATTTAAAATGAAAACGTGTGCATATTTTTCACACTAGTCTAGTATTGGAACAGATTTTGAGGTGACAGTTTACCCAGCTCTCAAATTCTTGAAATCTAAGTTACTTGTCTTCCTATGAGATGTGATGTCATTCAAGTGCACTGCCATTAGGCAGGAATGAGGACTCATTCAAAAAAATTTTATGCCATGTCTTCACAAGCTTCAAACCAAGAGATCATAATGTTTCTCTCCAGCACTAACATCTGTAAATAGAATTGCTGCCCTGATGAAGTTAAGAGCAATTTTTACCGTGCTTTCTGTAGGAGCAGGATTTTATTTCACAAACACATAAATGTTTGCTGATTGTGCTCTTGGCTCCAATGACTTAATATTGCCTAATGATATTTGGTGATTGCTTATCTCCTAAATTACAAACTGTCTCTGGTGATGCCTCTTAAACAGTACAGAATCTGATTAACTGTACACATTGCCCATTACAACTCATTCCTTTTCCATGATGTTCACTCTCTTCCTCTTGCCCTCTTAAGATATATGTCAAGACATTGGTGAAGATAAAAAGAAGTTCATTGGACTGCATAGAAATAGCTTATAAGGGAATGAATTCTACCTCAGAACTTTTTAAATTGTGTTCTATTAAAAATGAAACATGCCCATTAGGTTTCCTGACTTTCTGGTAGCTTCACTTGAGATTCAGCTAAATCTCCGAGTATAAGCTTCCCACTATCTGCTTTGCTCTTGAATTTTATCTCACAGTTTGTGTGACTTGCTGTTCGGTGAAGTTTTGAAGAGGCTTTTAGAGAATAAAACAGCCCTTCAGGGTAAAAGTAAATGCTTGAAATAAGAGACCAAAATATGCATTTCTATAAGTGCTAAGAATAATTTGAAGGAACATCATTAGAAAATATAGGATGCTTGTGATTTGAATGCTTTCTACTATAATTAGTGGAAATCAGATTAACAAAGCTATTGACTGGTTACATAAAAGGTCTGCTTTTTTTCTCCCCCTGATAACCAGGTACATGATGGATGAAGCAGGGGTGCACAAAGCACAAGACGTCATTAATCTGTGGTTCTAATGGGGTGATTAGTACTGTGTCAGTAGATCAAACTCACACATCCATCTGCCTAGCAGAACAGATTACACTTTCTATAGCACTCAAGAGGCAGAAAACTGATATCAACAGATAGACCATCAGGACATCTTTAAAGTCTGGCATAATTCTCTTACTGCCACTAAAGTTATGTTAACCTGTAGATTTATTTCTTCAGGGATTTGAGAGGAGTAGAAGGAAAAATGAATAATTCCATAAAAACACGAAACCCACTCTGTCTAGGAAAGGAAAAATCCTTAGTCATAATTTTTTATTGTTTTGAGGAAAAATAATTCTCAGAGGAAGCTTTTTCAGAGTTGCAATGAGGTCTATCTCTGATATACAATATATGCAGCATGAACACAGTGTATTGAAACATGGAAGCAGTAATTACAGGATAAGCAAACAAAAGGAAGAAGCTTGCATGTTTCCTTACTCCCATGTTTTGCTATGTGTAAACCATAGAGATGATTATTACACTTAGCAGGAAGATTAGGAGAGATAGGGTATGAATTTAAAGTGCAAGACAACACAGCAACGCTTGAGCTAGAGTCTGTTATAGCAGTATTAATAGTGGTCCCTGGGCAGAGTGCCATGACTCGTAATCATTTTGCTTCCAGTTAAACAAGCTGGCTTAAGCTGGGCCTTTGAGTGCTAACTCATGTTTCTATATATGCCACTCCAATGTGCCGTGTGCTTTAAGTGGAAACTCCTAGATGTTGGAATGGTTGAGGAGAAAGGATGCTAGGTTAGACACAAGACAGCCACAGTGTCAAGTCTGCAGAGCATAAGATGAAAAAGATGACCAGAAAAGTAAGTGAAAAGCAAAGTTTGTAAGCAACGAGGTCCTATAATTCTTATTTTTACATAAAAGCTGAGTATGAGATTTTTTCATTGAAACTTGATTTTTTATTTTAAAAATGAAATTGATTTTTAAATTAAAATTTATATATTCCTCTTACAGTTGATATTCCTTTGTGCATCACCTACTGAATATATCATGCCCAGTCCCACCAATACTACATTTACGTGTTCCTTTACTGTGTATATGGCGGCAAAGGTACATGGGAATGGCATAGTCTGTGATATTTGCTAAAAGAAAAAGGTATGCTTCATAGTCCATCGTAACAGTTGTTTTCATAAGTGATTAATATTGTGGATACTAAATGGTCTATTTGTATATCTTAAAAAGCTGTTCTGCCTATAGCTGGGGGTTTTAAGAAATTTGTTGAGAAAATATCTGTCTTTGTCCTCTTTATTTTGAGATGACAAAATCACAGTCTGTACAAACATTGTCATTTGTTGCTGATCCCAATATGGCATATTGACTAAAGTTAAGTACTTTTATTCTTATTTTATGGAAACCTAAAGCAAATGAAAAATAAGTGAAGTCCTCAGTTGTTGGGGAATGGTTGATAGAAAATGGACACAATAAGATCATAGGCCAACGGATGAAAGAAGCCCAACAGTAGTGAACCAAAGGCTTTGAGGCCTTGGCTGAAGGTTACTAGAGAACGCATACGTGAGAGAGTTTGAGGGAGTTGGCAGAAGAGCCTGAGAAGTCGGGATATGTAGGGAGGAACTGATAACTGTAATCTTGAAACACAGCTGCAAGCTGGAAACCCCCTGGAACATAACCAAGAGGAAAACCGCAAAGGGGAGTGGGATGCGAATGTAACTTTTGAGCTGTAACCAATCATATATTGACTAGTACGCATAAGTAACCAATCATATATTAACAAGTATGCATAATTAAGTCATAGAGCATATAACTGGAACCCTCAGATGAAATAAACTGAGTCTGATGAACGATCACATTGATTGTCTTCATTCTGCCACCACGGAGAGCAGTCAGGAGGGCCTGACACAGGCAGAAGGAGCCTGCAGTCCTCGCCTACCGCACAGGCAGAGGGAGCCTGTGGTTCCCGCCCACCACACTCAGTGTCACAAGATGACCGGGAGAGTAAAAAAAAATCCTTCACAACCCAATGGCAACATCTATACTGACTTCCAGAGTCTTTCAGATCTGTGTTGTAAAATCTATTAACAAACAGTGCATTGGAGCTGCCATTCCATGATTTCACTTTTATTTTAAGTGGCAATTTAAAGAAAGGTATTCTGAGGGGGGCAGAGGGAGGGGGGCCATACAGTCTGCATGGGAAATAGTTTCTCTCTTGTTATTTCTTTAAATTAACTTCACTGTACTAACTCAGGAAATGATCACATCAAGTTTTCAAAACAACCAAAAAGCCTTTACCTCTACACAACAAAATAGTACTTTCCTTGCTATTGTCTCAAAGCCCTTTCCAAACATTGGAGTCCAAACAGCTCTGTGTGAGAGAGATAAGTACTGGATCACAATCAACTCCATTATCTATAAAGCTTTACTGTTTAGCTGTAAGTACAATTTCTACAAGCCAGCAGCTGCAAATTAAAGGTGATCTAATTTTTTATTTTGTGGATTTCTGTATACAGCATGTATTGACCTACTGACATTTAACTTGCTTTTATCCATGATTGTGATGTTACTTTAAATTATTACTTGTGTTTCACAGTAGCTGCCCCCAAGCCAGGAGAGAGTACATTTTCTGGTGACTGGTTAGCAGAATTGAGGGTTCCTGAGCTTCTACAGTTATAATGAGCCTTTCTTGTATCCATCAGACTCTCTCAACATAAGTCACTACAAGCCCTTTTTCACTTTCTGAGCTGATGGAGAACTGAAGTCAGATGTGATTTTTGTTCCTGCACCAATATCGTTGCAGCTACAGCTTTCTCTTTTTAATTTGTTTGTTTGGGTTTTTTTTTCCCCTCAAAATTTTTTTGTGAAATATATTTTGTATTGAAAACTGCAAGCGTGTGCTGATCAAAATTATATTCCAAATTTGAGGAAATATTAAAAAAATTTAAAAATGCCGCAACTTTCAGTGTTCCATTTTAAAGCTTTGAAAGTGAACTTTTAAAACTATTTTTTAGATTTGAAAATGAAACTACTTTCAGAAAAATAGAATAAATATTGGAAATTAAATTGAACATCAGTCTAAAAAATATATACTTTTTAACATTCTGCTAAGAGTATCATGATCTCATGATCCCTTCAGGTCAAAGTGAAGTGAGCAAAGTGGGACAAAAGTCACTATTGTAGACCTGTAATATAGTACAGCATGGCTTAGAACAGAAGAATAAGCTCTGTCTATTCAGATAACCTTTGCTTGCATTCTTCTTTTGCAGTGGACTCACTACTGTAGGGTTTCTGATCTTTATCACTGGAATTCATTTGTCCAGACTTCAAGTCTATTTAATAATAGGATCAGTGAATCATAAATGTTTCCTATGATGAGTAATCTTTTCTCATCATCAAGGTGTATATGAACAAAAGAGTTCCTGGCTCTTCATCATATTCATCTAATCCTTTCTTCTACTTTCTGACTTACGATTTTAAAAAGAGACAATAATGACTTTCTACTTGCTCACTCATTTGAAGGTCACTGGGCTTATCAAATTCCTTTCACATTTGCTTGTGGCATGATCTCCAGAAGTACAGAGAAATCCCCAGCCTCTTGCTGTGGGTTCCAGTCAGGTAATGAAAGGCTTTGCTTTCATTTTTATCCTTCCTGACCCCGGCACCTAGCTTGTATGTGCACATATTTCTTGTTTTAACTCTTGTATGGTTGTTCCAGTTATTTCCCGTCTTTTTCATTAATCTGGAGAATAGTAAATCCATCTTGTTTTCTGGTATGTGTATGGAGCTTTTTTTGTTTTCCTTTATCCTTATGCTGTATCTCCAAAGCCAAGTCACTTCCATCATGACTGAAGTAATTTCTGGTGGTTGCAGAGAAAGAAAAAAAAAAACAAATGGAGAACTAAGTTGTGCTTCTATTCAATTGAATGCAAATGAGCTGATCTGGAAGAACTGCTAACGCTTTTCGTCTTTGTCATATTCTGTCTCCCATGCTTCCAACTCAGTAACATTTCTCTTAAATATTTGCATCTAAGAGAATTTGGGGACACCTTGGAAGTGCCAGTTGCTTACAGTTGTGGCCCTTCAGGACTTCCAATGCAAAACCTCTTGCATAATAAGCTGTTTGGCAGCCTAGGTGCATGGCACTGTACCTGCAATAATAACCTACTCAAAGTCTCCTTATTAAAGGCCAAAGGAAATAAATGTACATTACAAATTTTTGGAAGACTATCTGGGGACCTTGCCATGTCCAAGAATGGTAGCATGCCCAAATCTCTCCTACCCTTTCCTCTTTATGAGTACCTGAGCTTACAGAAGACCTTTCAATGGGTATGAAGCAAAGCACTTTGTTGATGAGGATCATATTACTTGTGAGGAATAAAGATTAAACCTAATTCTGTAGAGTGCATATTCATTTGAAATCATTAATTGCCACTAAAACATTGAGTCGACACCCACTGAAATTAGTGGACAGATTTCCTTCACCACTGGCGGGCTGTGGTCAGTTTCTGCCTGATATGCCTTAACTTGTGAATGCTGTGCTAGAAAGTATATATTTTATGGCATGCTTTTTGAGAGAGTTTTTTTTTAACCTGTTTTTCTCTATTGAAACAGCTTGTAATCTCACGCCCAAGAAGGTTTGTGTGCTTTCATTTTGAGTCCACAAATTATTAAACACAGATTCATTTTAGTTTCATGAAACATTAAATAGTCTTCCAGATAAAACTGGTTTTGTTTCCCACATGCACAGACCTGCGTGGTTGTCGTAACAGTGAAAGCCAAAATAAAATATGTGAAATGTCATGAAATCACTCTTTATTTGTAGTGCTAATGTCATTATTTGGTTCAAAGGATTTTATTAAATCATTGAACATTGAGAAACAAATGATGAATGATCTAGGAAGACCTGTTAGGTAGCAGATGTAACAGAAAAATTGACACACATGATGCCAATTAAAACACAATACTATAGCTCACTGGGAAAAGTTGAGATAATGATGCAGCCCAAACCTAGATTTGCTCAACTGTTTATGAAGCCAATAGGAATTTTGTCTGCGCAAGAAATACAAGACGCATCCCAGAATGACTCACATGTGCCCAAGCTGGCAACAATCTTGTTGGAAATAAGACTTCTGACCAACACTTTATCCATTGTGAAGATCTAACATCTTTCATTTGTTAGTGCTTTGTCTCTCTAAAGCCAGTGAGATTTTTGTCATTTAGTTTAACTGGAGCAGGCCAAAGCTCTGTTTCGGCAGCTCAGCTGCTGAGCCGGCTGGCCCCAAATTGTTAAAGTGTATAAGTTTGTGAATATACCTACTAACTTCGCTGACCTTGTTCATCTGCCAAAAATTAAGGGGAACAATTCCTGCTTTGCACAAATCTTGCCCATGCATACACTTCCTGGCTCTCAGCAAGCACACTGCTTACTTTCCAACATGCTCTGGTGCACTCAAGCAAGCCCGGCTATTATTTTGTCTTAAACATTCACAGCTTAATTGAAAAAATGTACTTTCTCATAAGCTGAGATAAAAATGTGTCTGCTGCCAGATGCTAATTGTATTCAGCAACACAGCAAGAGGAGGCCAGCCTGCAGTGGCCGCTGTCGAAAGTCAGGCTTGGACAAGAGTAGCATTGAAGAAACTTCCTCAGCTGGTATACTTACTCAGGGAAACCATTTAACAAGATGCTTTCATTCTTCTTCTCAGTGAAGTTTTACAGTATTTTTATAAGGGACCATCTGTGACTGGAAAAAAGAGGGCCAAACAGGGAAATTCAAAGGGAATTCAGTAGCCAAAGGGGTAGCTATTTTATTCAAATTATTTAAACCTGAAAAAAATTTCCCTGTACTCTAAAAGCCTGATATAAAGCTAACAGAAATTCATCATAAACTTTTCACTGACTTCTGTAACTTTGAACGAAGCCTTTCTCACTCTTTTTAAACCCATTTTACTACCCTTCTTGGCCCACCTCTAATTCAGCTGTGAAATCACATCCTTTACAAGTAGAATCAATCCAGAAGTATAATTGCTCTACTGTGGAAAATGGTGAGAAGAGATTGATGAGATTCATATCTCATCTTTTATATAATGACTTTGTCATAACTGAAATTGTCTTTCTATTATCATATTGTCATTTTCTCCAGGTTTTAATTGGGTGTAACACTTGAAAAGGTCAATTATGGTAAATTCAAAAAAATACATTGATCTGAAGATGGACAACTGACATTTAACCTAAGTGATGATGCTATGCTTTTTAACTGTGAGTCTGATTAATTTAAAATCAATTTGGATCCATTCTTTGCTTCATTGCTTGTGCAGTGAAATATCACAAATTTGACTCAAGAGAGTATAATTCAAGATGGAATAGATGTGTAGTAGATATATATGTCTCATTTTCATAAATTTTCTAAAACACTGGAGAAAATGCAATTAAAATAAAGGAGCCCTTTAAAAAAATTAAAATACTTAAAAAATTAGGATTTTTTATTACTGCGTGATACATCTAGGTAGAAAGAAAAAACGAAGCCCGTTTCATGAAAAAACTCTCCCTTTGATTTACTGACTGCATTGGCAAGTGTTTGCTTCCATGACAATCTACCACTGTAAGTGCTGGTACTGAGTAAATTCCTTTTACTAAAATCATAGCATGTTCTAATTGCACCTGAGCTGGAATAACAGCAGTGAAGATCTATTTAAGGTTTTCATCTGACATTATTGACTGGGAGTAGTAGTTTTCCTAAAGTCAAGTTAGCTATTTGCACAATAAGCAAGAGATTTAATTGAACAGGCACCTCAGGATCCATCACTTATGTATCTGCTACTTTCTTACATACTTTGCTGTACAATGATCCATACTTTGTTCATTCATATATGGAAAATAAGTGGGAGATCAGAGCAATGGCATTTCGGGTTTTGGGTTTTACTTACTCTGTTCTTAGTGTTTGCTGGTTTCATCCAATACAGGTATGCATCATGGCCATGTAGGCCTCCACATATATTTTTCTTCTCAACTATCTGGGTCTCTTTAGCTGTCTTCTCACTGGCTGCTCATACTACACCTGCAAACAAAAGTCCTTTCGCTTCTCCTCAGTGCCTTCCTGCATCTTCTTGGAATTCCCAATTTTATGTTTGTTGTGGTTTAAGCCTAACTCACGCAGCCCGTTCTCTCCCTCACTTCCCCCTCTTTCTTCCCCCCACTTCCGGGTGGATGGGAAGGAGAATCAAAGGAATGCAACTCCCACAGGTTGAGATAAGAACAGTTTAGTAACTACAGTATAACACAAATCACTACTGCTACCACCAATAATAATAATGACAAGAGAAATACAAGGAAAGAATACAATTCTCACCACCTAATACCAAGCCCGACCACGCAGTGCACCCCCACACCCTCCCGGGTCTCTGCTCCCTGCTCTTCCATCCTGGGCATGACGTGCTGTGGTATGGAATAACCTCTTTGGTCAGTTTGGGTCAGGTGTCCTGCTTCTGCTTCCTCCCGGCTTCCCCTCCTCCCTGGCAGAGCATGAAACTCAGAAAGTCCTTGGCCAGACCAAAACACCACTAAGCAGTAACCGAAACACTGGTGTTATCAGCGCTGTTCCCAGGCCCAAAATTAAAAACACAGTGCTGCACCAGCTACCAAGAAGGAGAAAAATGACTGCTGCTGCTGAACCCATGACAATGTTTCTCCTCTGGATAATACGCAGCCCACGGAAACACTTCATAAGGCATTGATATTTCCTCAGAAGTCAAAATGTCTTTGGGTCTCTTCTCTCTCAGCTACTGAACACACATTATCATCACCACCTGTCAGGGAACCTGTGTGAGGAGTCCCACCAGGTTTCTTCAGCCTGTCCTCTTCCCTGTTGACGCATTTTAAGGATATTACAGACGTACCTGTCAGCAGCAAACCTTGCTAGCTTTGACCAGTAGCCTGAACGCTAAGACTGAGGTGTGTGCCTCTTTCTTATAATGAATCTGTCACCTAGAAGTTACAAACAAGGACAGGAATTCCTGCCATGTTCTCACAAGAAGAAAAGCCCACTTTTATGCAATGCAAACTGATATTTTTATCAGTTTTGACATGATATTCATCTTTTGTTCAAAAAAGTATGCGGGTTCTTCCTGTTCCCTCAGCTTTTTGATCATTCCCCTCATTAGGAAAATGACCAGAAAAAACAAGGATAATGGCACAGCTCTGCTCTGTTCAGTTTCGGCATATTACATGGATTGCTTTTATTCATCTGTCTATTCATACCCATGTCTCCTAAATGAATTCCAGCATCGAACTGCCTACATTGCATTTATAACTTTCTTGCAATTGCATAAGATTGTATGTCACTCAGAGCTGCAGCTGTTCCAGCTGTCTTTCACTGAATGACCCACAGTCTCACCTGTGGTAGATTTACTATGTGCATGCAGGCTCAAGGTCTCTGTCATAAGCAAGTTATGTAGCAAGTCTGACACAGAGGCAGTTGCCCCAGCTTCACTGTGGGGTTTCCATCCAGATATTCTTTATTAAATTGCAGTTTACTCTCTGAAAAGAGCTCATTCTTTCCCAGTGTCTAATTTTCTTCTCTATTTATGTATGTACTAATGCACTCCTATTCCCTACTCTTGTCTGTCTAATGGGACCACTGCTTAAGACTACAGTGTCACAGAGAAGGTGGTAGTATTTAGTGACCTCCTGCTCTATTAAATAGAAATTGATTTTCCTCTTCCAGGCAAGTGAAAAATCCATAATGTGCTCCATCAATTTTTTTTTCATGCAGCAGCACTAGCAGTTGTAGCTATAGGGGAAGACACAGCTCTTCAGACATCATAAACAGCAGTATCTTTTCTGAACATCAGCGTAAGTAGACTGCGGTAAAGGAGTTCTCTGGCAGTTTGCAGAAAAACTGGTAAGGACTTGTTGGTTGAGATATTTTTTGGCAATGTTTGTTCCTCAATTCTCCCAGTAACATTTCACCATCAATGTGTGTATATATACTATATAAGTAGTTATATTATGTGGCCAAAAATAATAAAATCTGCAATTACTAGCAAGCCATAGCCCCCAAACTTAATTGAAGAAATACTACCCAAACAACAGTGCGCAGATCTGCTTCTATGCATCAAAATCAGAAACAGATTTTCTTTTGGTAGCAGCAATTTACCTACTCCACCACAGAATTGAACCATATCAAAATCATTATTTATGACAACTATTTGCAAATAAGTATTCAATGCACATCTTTGGGAGCTTTCAATTACTATTAATCTCGACAGCAGTGCTTTTTGAGCACTCCCTCACCTTAGAGGTGCTGCTTTTGAGTTCAGGATCCATATTTTCATATCTGGGTCTGAAAATTAACTTCAATTAGATGTAAGGATGACCAAAAATATAAACTCTTCAGCATTACTGTAAAGCTTCTTTCCTTGACCTTACTCTTGCTCACAGCAGCTCAAAACCAATTAGTAGCTGAGGAATACGTGCACCCAGATCCAATATAAGATACTTTCATGTGAGGAGAACAAATGGAGTGGAAACTTGGTCGACACAGCTCACCTTGATGGGTGCCTAGCTGTACAAGGCATTCAGACATCACGGTCTGGGGTGCAGTATAAGAACCTGAATAGAATTCAATCAAGCTAAAAATGAGAGGAGTATATAGACACATTAACACCAAAGGGAAACTTTTTCAAACAATATAAAATCATATTTGCTAGGAACAAAATCCTCTTCGGTTTTATAGCAACCTGGATGGAAATTTCCAGACAGATATACTGACAGCAAAAAAAATTAAAACAGATATTCACATGATAATTACTGAAGACACTCAGTAGGTTGCCAGACTGCAGTCATAAACCAAGTTGGAGTATTGCTTAAGCGTAAGAAATTCCTTAATTTGTCATAACTGCCAGTGAAAACAACACCCACCAGGGGTTAGAAAATAATATAAGGAACTGGTAGCCTGAACTCCCAGTTCATCCAACCACCTCTTGTGCAATCTAGATATATGGTATGCCCTCTAGACCTTTAATGTTCATCTAAAATAAGAATATGAACGTCCATGTTCTTTAATTCACAGAAGAGTTATAAAACATCACATAAGCTGTAACTTTCAGTAAAGATAATAAGAGCAAAATGTTGTTAAGGTACTATCACCGGTTCTATTGTGTTTTCATTTTATCTATTGATGACCATGCTTTGCTGAAATAGAAGCATGTAGTGACATTGTGGAATATTTCTTGAAGCAGAGCACATTAAGAAAGGAGTGCAACCATTGTCTCATTCAAAGTGTTATATCTTTGGCACTCAAGTTCTCTGAGGAGGCAGAGCCTGTGGGGAAGCTTTGCCAAGCTGGCAGTTCCTATGGGGGAGTTCCAGCCCTATCATTCTAGAGCTGTGCAGAAGCAGCTAAGCAAGCATGACTAGGGTGTAAAGAACCAAAGAAAAACTGGAGAGGGAATTGTGGCAGACATGAAATTCATAGACTCCTGCTTTTTAGTGCCCACTGTATCACTTCCAAAGTTACTATTTAAAAATGTGTGTGCTTATGAATAAATTTATGCATATAGAAATGAGTAGACATATGATATGAAGCAGGCATATTAAGTCCCATGTGCATCTGTAAGGGCATGTCTATCATTAAAACTAGGTGTGTCCTTGTCGTGGTTTAAGCCTCTTTTTTTCTGAATTAGCTAAAGAGATTGAAATAATAAAATATGAAATATTATTAGGATTTTTAAATGGGTTAAACTTTCAAATTCATGCCTGAAGAAATTGCTTGAGTTAATAATCAGTATATCACTACTTTTATAGTCTATCTGTGAAAGTCAGCAACAAAATCCCTACTGGATGGTACTACAATGATTCATCTACCCAGCTTTGTGCCCTGGATAGATGATAATTAAAAAAAGCCATCAGTCAGAATGGGAAACATAAGCTTACACAGTTTTTCAAATCCATTCATCTGTTCTTCCTGACAGCTACTGTCATTGTATTAAGCATGTCAGACAATGCATATTCCTTTTAATATATGTTCATAGACAGGTTCATGAGTTTGTTCAAACTCTTTTGCAACTTCTCATTCTTCCATCTGTACAATCTCCTGTGGCAGCAATTCCTAGTGCATCAATTATCTGTAAAGAGGAATTTATTTGTTTTAAACCGATGTCCTAATAGTTTTAACAAGTGCCCCTAATACTGCAAGATAGGGTGAGTAACAGTCCTGCAGTCACCCAGTCCACCACTTTCATCATTCTGTAAGGCCCAGTCAACCTGCCTCCACATGTTCTTCTCATCAAATTTAAGATGCCAGACTCTGCAATCTCTTCACATATGTTCATTCCTTGATTGTTTGTTGTCCTTCTCTGCTTCCAATTCTATATCTGTCTTGGGATGTGGAGACCAGGACCGTATAAAACATTCAAGGCATGGATGCCGAAGTTTTTACAGATGCAAAACACAGCCCTCTGCCTTGTTCTCAAAGTCCTTCCTGCCAGTGCTCAACTTTCTGTCATCTTCTGTTGCTTGCTGCTGCACATGGACAAGATCATTTCAGAGAACAATCCATGGTGACTCCTCAGCCTCTTTCCTGAGCTTTCGCAGTTGAAGTTCAGCAGCAAATGTTTTATTTTATTTAACTGTAGTCTAACTCTTTTCTTCTACAACTGAGATCAGACCTAGTGTTTGTCTTGGTGT
Source organism: Ara ararauna (assembly GCA_028858755.1). Taxonomy (NCBI): domain Eukaryota; kingdom Metazoa; phylum Chordata; class Aves; order Psittaciformes; family Psittacidae; genus Ara; species Ara ararauna. Next base: position 73,879,404 of record CM054377.1, on the reverse strand, counting down.
GTGTCTTCTGCTCGTCACACCTACCCCAGACCTATGCAGAGAGCTTTTACTACTTTTCCTGATGTGGTTAGCTGGAGGAATTTATCCTGCTCTCTCTAATCCCCTGCTCCTAGTCTTCTCTGGTTTACAGCTCAGCAGTTCCTAGTACTTCTACAGAGAGAGAGAGAGAGAGGATTAAGCCTCTGTTACTGTTGCATACAGCTGCACTTGGGAGCTAAAATTGACCCTTCTTTTCATTGGCCCTTTTCCTTCTTTATTTATTCCTCTTCCCTGCAAGTACGTATCTGGAGTAAGTAGAAAAGAAAATACTATCTCTCCCAGAGTAAAAGCTGTGGATAAGTGCTCTCTTCTCCCTTCCTGCCATCTGGGATGAAATCATGTCTGTTATGATTTGTGTTTTACATCTGCTTGACATGCACCAAACACTGTACTTCCCTGAAGTGCACTTTTTCTTTCATTTACTTGGAAGAATGATGCTTTCCTAATGGAAGGTTATGCTTTAAAGGTCCCCCATATCAATTTACAGCTACCTGCATTTTTGTTTTTAATTGGATCAAATACATTACTTTCGTATTATAGGAAGTAATTAGAGGCTTCTGCTTTTTGGACTTTTAGAGTTTGCCCCAGGGCCAGTAATAACAGCACAGTAAGCTGAGTATTACAGCTCTCTCAAGGTTAAGATGCTTATTCCAGAAATCCTGTTTTGAAATGTCACAATGTTTTGTTATTTCCAGCAGTAAAATGAAAATCCAGAACAGTGCCTTTTTAATGGAGTAAGAAAACCCTATTATTAAAAAATAAAAAAGGAAAAAAAAAGAAAAAGAAAGACAGGTAAAAGAAAGACAAAAAGAAAAAAAGAAAAATTATAATAATAATAATTAAAAAAAAAAAAAAAAAGAAAATTTCCTGCCAGGAAGTTCCAGCAGACAGGATCTGTAAAGGTCTTCTCAGATTTCTCGAACTCAGATAGACAGTGTCTCCTATTTGTAATCCTGTTCAGATAATAGCAATAAAAATCAATTCTTGCTTAAGAGAACTTGTTTAAATAACATTTAAATAAACAATAAAATCATGGAAGTTAAAGACATCAAGATGAGCTGAGATTAATTTAAAGTTACAGTCAGTGTTTAACTACACTTCTCCATATATATATATATAAATGTGTTAAAGGTTTTGTATATATATCAGTTCTTGGAGTAGTTCCATATAATTCAGATATGCTAATAGAAACAATGGAGCAAACCTCACATTAAATAGCCTTAACTCTATTAATTTATAGCAAGTCTTAATTCAGCCTGTCTCCACAGGAGACAAATGTCCACCACATTTTCTTATCCACTTTCTACCTTTTTCTTTTCCATTTTCTCATTCTTCTCCCTTCATTTCCCCCCTAAAGAATAGTTTCAATTTTAATATAAACTTTATGACTTTAAAGAAAATCATGATTGCTACATGAAAAAAATCACATTTTTGCAGACAGTTAACAGTCAGAACAGATACTCTTACTATTAGACCCAAAAGCCAATCTGCAAGATGAGCTACAGGCATGCCATAGTATATTCTGTGTCCCTCAAAAAAAGGTAGCAACTGTAAAAAGTAGCCAGATTATTACAAGAATTTGCCATACTTAAACACTTTTTTAAATGGTTCTTAATTAAGTTGATCAGGTAATTTAGAAAAAATACCAGTAATTCACTGTCAAAAGTTATCTGAACCTTATGCCTGTTGCTTTCTACTTTGAAAAATTTGCTTGATTGCGGCACAATTTCAAAACATATGAACTTCTGTCAAGCTGCACAATATAGTTTATTTTAGGTAATATATTTGTACAGGGTTTGGGATTTTTTAATGTAAATTATATAATTTTGTGATATGACCTGCACTGAAATGAATCATCTAAGATAGTCATCATGCCCCAGTTTCAAAATACAGATGACTAGCATTTCAAATCACTAAGACTTACCACAATTGTCAAATTAGTTTCCTTCTTCTGAATCTGCCTGAAGAAAGGGAAAAGTATGCTTGGTTCACTGCAAATTTACATTGGCTTGCACAGCATTTAAATAAACAGCCCATTTATGGATATTAGGGCACATGCATGTGTTGATATAAAAAATGCTGCAATCCAAAAAACAGGCAGGTGTGTTTAGGTGAAATGATGTGTTTAGAAATAGATAGATAGACCAACAGATAGTCAGAAAGAACAAACAAGACCCAGCAAGTGCCTGGAATTTTGAGATGCCTGCCACTACTTGTCCTGTGAGGCAGAACAGATTAAATAATAAAGAGCATGACCTGGAACAACAGGCTGAAGTTCTGAACATGGTAAAATCAATCCAAGACTAAAACAAGGCACATGGCTTCACAGCTCCAAGATCTTTTGAACTATATTTAAAAGCACCTTAAATCTGAAATTCATGACTTGAACCCATTTCTTTAAATTATGTGAGGTGGTCAGAAAAATCAAACACTTCTTCCTTCCTGCCTTTGAAAAGCAGCCACAGACTTTTTATTTTCTTTGCAGTAAAAATATCTTTGCAGATGGTTTTAGGACTCTAGTTACAACCTGACATTTGAAAATCTTGTCCATCAACCTGAAAATCATTTCCAAACTGCTTTATTCAGACAGAAACACGCTATTTTCATAATGTTGAGTTCCTAATTACTAGTTAAGCATCCAACCTTTAATTTTAAGACAAAGTTAGCTTAATGAAAATTATATATTCTTCAAAAAGATATTACTCTGCAAAACTGACATCCACTGTTTCTTTTTAAGTTCCAGATGTGCTAACATTCATATATAAAGTAAACATATTTAGTGAATCACCACCTTCTTTAGCAATGAGCACTATTAAGTACATTTGTTGATAGAGTGCTGCTGCTGCTTATCAGAGCTACTTGAATTAAAAACAAAGTGAGAGGTAGATTAATAAGAACAAAGAGCACAATTAATAAATATGCTTGTACCTCAGTTACAAAAGAACAACTTCATATTGATACGATGCAGGTGACCAACTTGAGAGACAATTCAAGAAGTTTTTATGGAAATAAGTAATGAATGTTGGAGTCTAATATTTGATATAAAGTTCTGAAACTGCTGGTTGTTTGTTTGGTTGTTTTTTTTCTTTTTGTTCTTTTCTTCTCCATAAGAGAATAAGAATCCTGTAAGATAAGAGGCTGAGAAAAGATTTAGGAACAAGAATTTAAACAGTTTTTCACTCAAAACCCACACAGATTTTCCACTTTTACAGAGTTGAAAAACAGAAAGTGAAGGTGACATACTATTACTTCTTTGATTTTTCCTAACATTTTAGTGGAAGAGAGTAAGCGAATCATTTTGTTAATGGAATAAGATGAAGGCAGTTTAAAAAATGAGAGAAAGCAAGACTTTTTTTTCTTTATTTCTTAATGAAAACTGCATGTCAGTGGTGGGGAGGGGGTGTTGGCTGTATTAACTACAATACCCATATAAAAGTATTTTCTCAAGTGATTTTCATCATTTTTAAATGTGTATAATGTGATTCAGAATATGTCAACTGCAGTGTCTTTATGCTAACTGAAGATCATTAGACACTTAGTTCTCTATTGACTAGGTAGAAAAAACACAGTCCTAAATTAAGCTGTCCACTGTGAAGGTGCCACAGAGCACTTTTGCAGCTAAGTCTGACTCTTGCTCTTGGCCACAGTTCTGCCCTCTGATCAGGTTTAGTTGTTTGCTTCAATTTAGGAGATTCTTGAGCACGGAGATACCTGTCCTGCAAACAATTCTGGGATGGTCTTTAAATTACCATTTTAATTTTAGGCTCATGGATATTTCAACAAGGAATCTTACAAGCACTGAAACAATACTACAGCTAAAAGTTTTATGCACTCAGCTACAGGCAGTGTTTTTTTGGTTGCAAAAATGATATTGAGATGGCCTCAGTATCTTCTGGAGGAAAGGTAGAGTTTTTCATGAAAGCTTTATATATGTTTTGCAATTGTCTTTGCTGACCAGATTTCAGAAAGAGCCCTAAATAATTTTCCCAGGCATACAGTAATTTTTGCACATATCAGAAAAAGGCTTTAAATGCTGAAAGCTGTTGGAAATGCATTTAATCAATAATATCTAAAATGAGTGAAAAAGTCTGCCTAGAAAGTGTTCTGTTCTGTGTAGCAGGGCTGCATACATATTTCAGAGTTGCACAAGATTTTGCTGAACAATTTCCATTCAAGTCAAAGGGTCTTGCCCATCTAATTCCCAGAAAGCTCACAGGATAATTATTCCAGGGACAGATTACACAGTAAGTCTAAAGCACTAATAAAAATAGAGTCATTAAAATCTATACTCATAGTTTGGCATCAATTTTTCACTTACCACAAGGTCTTGGACTGTCTCTCATTGTTTCTGTCAGAAATATTTTCTCTGGTCACAGCAAAAAGCTTCAGCACCATCTATTTCTTCTCTTCTACAATGTGGGCTTGTAACTGCTTGTCACTGCTGTAAGACTTATATGACTTTTTTACTGCTTTTATTCAAAACACACAGCTTAGAGGTTGTAACTTTATTTGCTTCAAATGGATTACCCTTTCAAGTCCTCTTTCTGTGAGCCCTGACAAGCTGTGATTTCCACAGGTGGGTTACAGTCAATTTAAAATATAAAGACCAAAATCCTTTGAAGTTGTGGAAAAGAGAAATGCCTCCTTACACTGGCTCTAAACAAGCATCAAAGCAACAGGAAACACTGTTTGCTAGGTTTACTGTTCTCTATATCCTTCTCTAATGCCTTATTTTATGTAACAAGTCACTGATAGCTGAAGACACTGAGTACATCCTTAGGATATCAGAAAAAAAGGAGCCAGGTAAAGTTGCTACTTTCTTATCTATCTCAGGGAAGATAGGATATTGCTGAAACTGAGGTTCATTCCTTGTCTCAGGCAGGCACTTGCCCATGGTAACTAGAAAGGTTCATTTTCCAGTGTCAACTTACTTGACTGTTTTTGGTTCTGTGTTATTCAGGCTATTGCATCTAAAGAAACATTTTATTGGATCTTTCATGTCTCTTTTTTTTATTTTGAGAAATAAAAAGCACATGAAAGATCAGGGTTCAGCCAACTGCCATCCTTAACAGGTAGCACAGCCCACCTTCAGTAGTGTTCAGGAGTTCCGTGCGTACTGTTTCCATCCTCTGTATCAGTTCTCTCCTTAAATCAAGATTTGTTCTTTAGCACATGGATGAGGCTTTGGTTTTCGGTGTTGTTTAATTATTGGGGTTTGGTTTGTTTTGGTTTTATTTTTATCTTGATAGCCTTGTGATTGTCTGGATGCCTTATTTAATCCTTTTTTTCCCTGATAGTTTTTGCTTTTCAGCACTTTTTTCTGCTTTTTTTCTGCTACCATTCTCTTCCTATGTTTTTGGTCTTTCTTCAGTTTCAAGCTCATCTCCTTATTTTCCTTTCCTGCCAACTGTACATTAATACTGTCTTTTTAAGTGCAAGGAAAATGAATTAATGCTGTAACTATGCTTCAGCCTGTGTATATTTGTGTATAGGTATGTGTAAAAGTTATCTATTAGCAGTATCATCTAGTACGTATATCATAGTACTAAAGTGTTAACGTTCATGGAATGGTCTGTGCAACATACGGAGCGAGTTTCTCCTTCAAAGGTTGCCATCAATGCCTAAATAATTCTTCTGTCTTGCCCTTTTTAGGGCTTTCTGCTCTCTATCAGCTATATAACCAGAGGTGTGGGGAATGGAGAGCTGCTATGCAAAGATTGCTGAAGAAATGAAAAGAAAGGGCACAAGTTTGTGTCTTAGCAGTCTGTAGCATTGCATGTATTAAAGTACTCATTTGCAACATTGCATGATTCTCTGGAAAATAAGCTTTTTGTGAAGCAGAGCAGTATGGACAGAAAAAGACAATACATGTCTCCTTGATCTTGTGTTTGCCACCATCAGAAAATTCCCCTGCCGGCTTCAAACATGAAAACAAAAAGGGATTGCAGATATTTAAGGGAGGAGAGGCAGTTCTTCTGTTGAAATAAACAGAGTAGGGAAAGCAGTAAAATCTTAAAAGTTTAGAATTAACTGAAGGATTCTTCATTTTATTTAAAACTTGGAGGGGAGGGGGGTGTTAAAGTTATTCCTGTTTCATTGTCCTTTCAGTGTAAAGTTACGGATATAGTGGGAAGGATGGGGTTGCATTGAACCTGTGAAAACTGGTGACAGTTCAAAAAGAAATCAGTTCTCGGCAGAGATGACTTTAATAAATGTGATGCCTGACTCCTCCAGTGCCTCATGCTTGCATCCTCTGTGTGAAGCGTGTTCTACTTTACTCTCTACAAAATAGTTGTCTTCTCTGTAGCGTGGAATATGTAGTCCCTTCTCCAAGTGACTGTACCCTGTGTAACCATGAGTTAAACGTCTTCCATTAATTAAATTGATGGTACTTCCAGCAATTCTAGAAGCCAGGGAGAGAAGCACCGAAATGAAAGGTGGCGATCAGAAGGATGACAGGAAGCACACGGAGGATAGGCAATTCACTGATCACAGCTAATAACATTGTATTAAAATATTAGTCAGGATTTTGGATAGCTTTATGTAAATCTCACCTCTGTCTGACACCATTAGGGCCTGTAGTCTCAATCCTGTATACTTAAAATGGATGCACCAGCAAGTAACTGACTAATCTAAGGGGAAGAACCTGCTTCTTATTTGAGTGAGTTTAAGCTGATTGCCACCGGTATGTTCCCATGAAGAAAGCTAGGGTCAGAGTAGATGAGTCTCAACAAAATCTAAATTTTTTTTGCAAACTCTACAAATTAACCAAATTATGAAATACACCTCTCTAAAATGTGTCAACTAGTGAAACTGAGCATCTTAGTGAAAAAATATAGTTGGGGATTGATTGCTCACAGAAATGTCAATGAGAATTGAGAACACAGAAGCCAAACAAACAGTTGTTTGGTTTGGGTTGCATCTGATCTCTCACAAGCCCCATAAAATTTGTACAATAATTCTGCTACCACCAACAATCTAACTCCAGAAAGCCTGAACTGTACCAACAGAATATATAGGCTATGCATTCTGTCATTGCTTTTTTATTATTATTATTTCTTTTTTGGTACACACTCATGTCATTATACTAATAATTAACCATTTTCTAGTAAAGCAGGGTTAGGTTCCCTTGTCTTTGCTAATCAGACATGTTGAAAAATTTTGTTGGAGAAGAAGATAATTAGTATGCCTCTGTGATGCTTATATTCAGTGAATTGTATTTACTTCCTTCTTTACCTATTATGGCACTATTTTTGGATGTATTCTTGGGCTTTTCTCTGTGTTCTCAACACATCCCGCTGGTTACAAAATTCTTTGAATTTCTGTTGACTCTTCAAGGTCTTGAAAGCGCTGGGAGTCTCATGGGATACAGGCTACAGAGCAAGTATAGAAAGAGATCTCTCTTGTTGAGCTAGCTTAAGCACAGTTGACTGAAATCATTATACTGTGGTTCAATAGGTACCTTACTCCAATTTTCTCTAAAGACAGTGCTACATCATTCAGATATGATACATGCTGATCTTCGTGCCTCAAGCAGCCCAACCTGCATTTCCACAGCAGGTTTTGGAATGTTATTTCTAGCCAGAGGAAAGAAGGCAACAGCAGCAAATATAGATGCCAAAGGATTCACAGACCCTTATTTCTTAGAATGAAACCTCTAGTCTGAAGTTGAAAGCACCAAACTTCACAGGATTCACAAACTAATTTTTTAACAGTCTCTGGGATTTAGATTCTTCAGGAGGATGAGTGATTCCAAGCAATATGCAACTTTCAAAGAAGTAATGAAACATTCTCTGGGTGGTAGATTTTTATCTTGCTGTAAGATCTGAAGAAATGGATTTCTTTCATGCTAGAGACAATTTTTTGCAAATGTTAAAAGGGAGAGTCCTTTTCCCAGACAACTTAAATCCAGCCTTGACTCAGTTCCCTCTTATACTTTGATTCTTTCAGTTTACCTTTGGCAAATAAATGTAAATAATGTAGTAGATCAATATTTCTGAGTAAAAAGACTGAGCTTGACTGAATTTTAGTGTATTGACTTCCACATCTGATCATGCTACTTAGCTAGTAAACAACCTCTCTTTCATGATGGTGGGGCACAACCTGCAACTTTATTTCTCCTTGAGGTAAGCTTCAAGCCATCTTTCAAGTATTAATGTAATAAAATGTTTGAAAATTAGTTTTATAAATAATTATAATGTAAAACATATAATTACAAATATTTATGCAAGATGTGTTCAAGAAAAGAAAGACAGTGAGAAGAAAGTGTTTGGGGAGGGAATGGTTCTTTGCATATAAGTAAACCCCTGAGGAAAGCAAAGTCATCTTTTAATTCTATCTGGCATTACCTAGTGCCTCTCATTGTTCAGTCTAGGGTCATTTTGATGAATGATAGGACTTTCATCCTACTTTTGATGAAAGAGGGATGAACTACAGAAAGACTGCTGCAAAGGTAAAGATCAGCCTCCTCTTCATGATCTTTAGATCAGGCAAGAAACAGTGGGCTTCATTCCTGATGCAGCTTCTCTGCCTGTGTCAGTCTGTGCTCCAGAAGGTCCTCCTGAGCAGTAATTGCTCAGTTAGATATGCAGTCTCCTCCTCCCTCTAGAGTTTTTAACAAAGCTCAGGGCAAAATAGCCTGGACAAAGCAAATAGGGAAACCTTGCAATAGAGCAAGTGCCTAAAAAGAAGATTAATAGAGGTAAAACATCTATACTCTCCGTCATAAGAAGCAGTAGAACTCCATGATCTTTACATTTTAAGAAAAAGTCAAAACAGATGAAGCTCAGTGATGAAAGTAATGTGGGAGAGAGATTGTGAGTCGAACACTTGGGTCATTGATGTCATACTTGATTTATGATTGCAGTAAAAGGGCATAATGAATAAAACACCCAAGGGGAGGAGATGAGTGAGAGTCCAGGCAAAAATAATGAAGGTAAAAGGATAAAGAACATGCAAAAAAGTTCTTATTTATTTTTTTTGTCTGCTATATACCTAGATATATTAAAAACCTCAGCAACCAGATCTGAGCTGGTCCTGCTCTGAGTGGAGGGGTTGGACCGCATGAGCTCCAAAGATCGCATCCAACCTAAATAATTTCATGATGGTAATAAAACAACTGCAAAAGTTCTTATCTATGTGTTAAGAACATACCACTTCCCTCTGTTCATAGTTCCTATCTAGCAATCAGCAAATCCTAATAACCTAATAACTCTTATTTTTTTTTTATGTTTAGGTAGCATGTTTAGGTGTGCTTCCCATTCCCTGAAGCCTGCCATTTATGTTAATATCCACAGAAGAACAATGTTAACCAGAACCTAACCTGACCTGGTCTTGTGAATAGAATGTATCCATCTTAGAGCACAAGGGCACAAGACAGGTAAGTGCAGACACTATTTCCATGTCACTAACATGTGCCACATATTCTTGCACAGTTGCACAAGGTTTATGCTGAGGGAATGTGGGAGGATGTTGGTTTTGTTTCAACCTCCTACCAAATTTGAGCAATGTGGAACATCCTAATTTCTGGAAGTATGTTAAAATCCTCACCTAAATCCTTCTAAAGGTAAAGATTATGGAACTATAACCTGAGGCCATCATGGCACATTTAAAGCTAGTGGAATTGACCATGTTCTTATTTCTTCTGCATGAAAAGAATGTAAAAATTGTTTTAAAGAGGTCACAAGTGCTTGTCAAGGGCACCCTGTGCTTGAAAAAGTTTTGTCTAGTGTGAACAAAGCTGGCATGTTGGAAGGATTGAAAACACAAGGGGCACAACAACCTCTGTGCTAGGGGCTCAGCTGTTATCGTGGGTGGCATAAGAACAAAGTTGCAGGTGCAATAAAATGCTGATATAAAGCTCCCATTTAAAGAAAGTAACATTTGGTCACTAGGAAAGTAGTTGGCCTTGCACTGGATTTATTTTTCTGAAGAGAATTTTTATCACTTTCTGTTCCATCTTAGAAAGGGGGGTTAACGTTTCATGAAGGACATGATGAAAACCACCTAGAGGGTCATCAAACAAAGAAACTTTTAGAAACTGCATTTAAAAATTTCCATCTCTGCTTGCCTCTAATACATGTGAATTACCTTTTTACCACCTCCTTTGGAGAAATGACAGATTTAATATGTGCTCGATCTAAGTAACTGAGGTATGTGTAACACAGGAAAGTGTGCAGGGAAATTTCTTTGAAATAAAACTGCTTTGTAGAACAGAAAATATTTGAACATAAATTTCAAAGTGAGGGTTCAGCAGATAATGGCTTCGGGCTTCGCAGACACAGCCTACTAGTAATCAGTATTGCTAACTGCACAATATTATGTGGTTATAGCTAACTGAAAATAGGTACTTTTACAGTTCAGATGTTGCTTTACTTAAGGTATACTGTGATTTTTCTTTATATTCTCTGTTCTTTAATTTAGATACATATTGTTTTAAATATTAGTGGAGGGTGAGAAACAGAAAAGTTGGTTTCCAAATAATATTTACCTTTTCAGATAAAAAGCATAATGTTACTAACAATCTAATTTGCCCATATAAGAACTTGGAAAATCTAAGAAAATTTTAAATTCTCTAATCTGTAACTTCTAATGTCTCTCATATGCACGCAGAGCTGTGCTCAATGGCTCAGTGTCCAGCTGGAGACCAGTAATGAGTGTTGTCCCTCAGGGACCGGTGTTGGGACCCGTCTTGTTCGTCATCTTTGTCAGTGACACAGGGAGTGGGATTGACTGTGCCCTCTCCAAGTTTGCCAATGACATCAAGCTGTGTGGTTCAGTTGATACCTTGGAGGGAAGGAATACCATCCAGACGGACCTTGACAAGCTTGTGAGGTGAGCTGATGCCAACCTGATGAGGTTTAACCATGTCAAGTGCAAGGTCCTCCACCTGGGTGGGAGCAATCCCGGGCAAAGCTACAGGTTGGGCAGAGAAGAGATTCAGAGCAGCCCTGAGGAGAAGGACTTGGGGGTTTTGGTTGATGAGAAAATGAACATGAGCTGGCTTCAGTGTGCACTTGCAGCCCAGAAAGCCAGCCGTATCCTGGGCTGCATCAAAAGGAGCGTGACCAGCCGGTCGAGGGAGGTGATCCTGCCCCTCTACTCTGCTCTCGTGAGACCTCACTTGGAGTACTGTGTGCAGTTCTGGTGTCCTCAACATAAAAAGGACATGGAACTGTTGGAACAAGTGCAGAAGAGGGCCACGAGGATGATCAGGGGGCTGGGGCACCTCCCATATGAAGATAGGCTGAGAAAGGTGGGGCTGTTCAGCCTGGAGAAGAGAAGGCTGCGTGAAGAACTCATTTCAGCCTTCCAGTATCTGAAGGGGACCTATAGGGATGTTGGGGAGGGACTCTTCATGAGGAACTCTAGTGAGAGGACAAGGGGTGATGGGTTCAAACTTAAACAGGGGAAGTTTAGATTGGATATGAGGAAGAAATTCTTTACTGTGAGGGTGGTGAGGCACTGGAATGGGTTACCCAGGGAAGTTGTGAATGCTCCATCGCTGGCGGTGTTCAAGGCTGGATTGGACATAGCCTTGGGTGACATGGTTTAGTGGGAGGAGTCCCTGCCCCTGGCAGGGGAGTTGGAACTAGATGATCTTAAGGTCCTTTCAAACCCTAACTATTCTATGATTCTATGATTCTATAACTAATAAATCTTGAGTTTGAATTCTGTTTTTCAGCCTAAGCGATCAATATTGCTTCATATTTCAGCTATATTTTTTCTGGTTAAGTATCTACTGTTTGCAAACAACCAGTAAGTTCTTGATTTAATAAAGAAAGAGATTTAACATTCCTGATGTTTTCATTCCTAAAGTGAGCATTTGGATTTAGATGTCTGAATTATACTTTATGTGAAATCCTGGGAAACCGAACAGACATGTTCAGTGTTCCAAGTCTTTGTCAGGATGTACTTACATCACTATGATTAATCTGACTATGCTCCTTCTATACCAGTCTTGATTTACATTAAAATATTTGTAAATAGCTTATCACCAAGGATTAAGTAGTCAGTATTTGCCAGTGCTTTGCTTGTTGAATCAATGGCAACCCCTTGGATCAATTTTGCTTCAGAAAGTTATCAACTAATATTCATTAGAAAATTCATGAGTAAGCATTTTTGCTGCTTTTAGTTTGACTGCTTTGTTCTTGGCTGCTTTTCTATCACTGTTTATAAAGTAAAAAGATTTCACATGCTACAGAATTTGAGGCCTGAACTGTTTTCCCCAAAAGAAAAGTTAGTAAGCTGCAGGTGATGATACTTTTCACCTGGGAGAAATTTTGTTGTCTACATTAAGGTTTTTTCAAAGTACTTCAGTCACACAAATAATCATATGTTCCTATTCACATGCTAAATGATTGTTAATACAACTGCATCCCCTTGAAGAGGTCTTTTTTCCCCATTAGAGAATATCAATTTAATTAGTAGATGCGGCTAATACATTTGGAACCAAACACTGCTTTTATTTGTTAGCTTCTTCAGTTACTTCAAAGAGCAAAGTTGATGGAAGAGAGAACAGTCGCATTTCTTGTGAGGTCCAGGTTTCCTCCACATGCTTGTATCTTGGTCAGTGAGATAGTGGACATAATATCAGGAGTTTGTGTTGTGGTGGCCAGGTTGTGCGTTAGGCAAGAGGATGGACCCCTGCCAGCTTCCATGGGGGAGCTGTGTGTGTAGTGACAGTGCGTGTGCTGGTTGTGCTTCTCAGAATAAGAGATGGAATAGGTCAGGTGAATTCCCATGCTGACTATGCCCAGGAGAGGAAAAGCTGTAATCCCCAAAGCAGGCAGAGCGAAAGCCTCAGTACTGAGGAAATTTCCTGGGAAGTGGAGGGCACAGCAGATTATTTCTCCAACCCAGCTGCTGAGTGGGCATAAAACAACCTGCGAGAAAGTGTGTGTAAGAGATTTTTATAAATTTTGTATATTTATATTGTCTTTAGTCTTTCTGGATTTTTTTTTCTAATTTAATTTTTCCACTCACTTCACAGTCTAATGAGATTTGGCTTTTGAGCTTTAAAGCCTTTTCTTTGAAGGACTTGTAATTAGAAAATATTAGATAGATCCACCACAAAGTTACAGGCAGCTCAGAGGCTTGCCTTATCTACACAACAGAATACAGAGCGGTTTGTGAGCAAAAATAAACAGTATAGTACCTTTCAAACTGCAAGGCAGCACGTCAGACTTGTATACAAATTTCTGTTCCTACTTAACAAAATTACATGGCTTTCCTTAGGATATTCCAAGATGCTTCCAGCTTGGTGGATATAATGTGAACTTGTACATCTATGCACATGAAGTTTAGAAATAGTGTCTTTTATCAGGACATTAAGAAATCTTTTTCCTCTTAAATCCGTGAAAGGCTTCTGGGTGAAAATACTCTCTTTCTATCACAATGCCTGGAGTTATGAATCACATGAAGCCACTGCTGAGCATTGGAGTAAAGTTTATCTGACAGTCAGCTGCAAGGGAAAACACTGATCCAAATACTGTAGTGCCAAAATCAAGGATGCTTGCATTATATTCATTCTTATAGCCATATTTTTTCCCCCTTAAATCAGCAATGACACCCTGGGGGAAGTTCTGCTTTAAGAAAAAATCACTCCTTAGGGTCTTATTATCTAGAACTAAATTTAAATCAAAACAAGCCATGTTCAGCACGACTATTCTTGAACGTTCTCTGTGTATTCATGTGGTACGAACTAAAACAGTTCATCAGTTCAACCTTGTTATTACTCATTAGGTCTTGTTATAACTGTACCTGCAGAACACTGCATTTCAAATTAACATTTGGAATTTTGAGCAAAGATCCCACAAAGCATTGCTTGGATGTTAATCTACATGTGTCTGGAGATCAATTCCTTTGCTGTACAAGTAATCTTCCATGGAAATCACTGACATTATAGCATTTAAATAATCCTGTAACTCTTCTTCCTTTAACATCCATCTTTCTTCTGCTATTTACAGAGTGCCAACAGGCAGAGAAAATATCTGTCAGTGCTGCAGTCTGAACACATTCCTGCAAATATATGTCAAGTCATGGAATAAACTGAAGAAGAGTGTTCTTGGGTGGTAGGATGGCTGCAGCTTAATCTAAGCAGATGTTCTTTCTTGGGTTTCCTGGCATGGCACCATTTATAAACTGCTGCTTTGGAGCTCTAACAAGCAGCACTGAAGAGATGTGGTTAAAAGTGCTGCAGGCCTGATAGATCTGACAGGCTGAGTGCTTGACAGCATTGCTCTGGACATAAAGCCACTTTCCTAGTAATTTTATCTGACGTTTGCCAGGAGACCTGTAAGCAAACACGCAGTGCCATCTCTGTCCGGGAGATTGTTCCCTACAATAACTACTAGCTGAACCGCAGAACTGTTTTGGTTGCATGGGACCTCTGGAAATCATCTGGTGTTTAAGCCAGGTCAACTACAGCAGGTCACTCATGACTGTTAGATTTCTGTAAGTTTTTGGGAAGCCCAGTTGGACTTCTGAACATCTTTAAGAATGGAGATTCTGAAAACTCTCTAAGCAGCTTGTTCCAGTGTTTGACTGCCTTCATAGTACAAAAGTGTTCTTAATATGTTCAGGTGCAATTTCCTGTGTTTCTTTCCTTTAGTTTAGTTTTTTGGGTTTTGGGGGTTTGTGTTTTGGGTTCTTTTGGTTGGTTTGTTCTGTTTTGTTCGGGTTTTTGTTTATTTTTTGTTTTGCAGTGGTGGTGTTTTTAAATACATGCCTATTGCCTCTTGTCCTGTCACTGGGCATCGCTGAGTCTGTCTCCCTCTTCCTCACTCTCAAACATCAGATATTTGTACAAACTGATATGAATACAGTTTGTATTTGTACATATCTTGTACTATATCTCAGTCTTTCAGGTCCATCAGCACAGAGCAAAATGTTCTATGATGTTGAAAACGCTACCTGATGGAATAGTCCTATTTTGTGGCATGTTACAATTCCCTTGAACCAGGCAGAAAGGAGTTAAAAATCCATTTGCTTTAACAGTTAGATGGGCTTTTAAGAAAATTTCAAGTCCATCCTGCTGCCTCAGATCTATTCTTCACAGCTGTGTCATTCTTTATATACTTTTCTAATCTTTTTGTAAAGACTTACAGAGGTGGAGACAAGAACACTTTGTCAGTTAATATTTACTCTTGGTGCTTCAAAATCATTGCTGCTATTGAGGTCCAGCCTGTCCGTTCACACATTTTAGGCCTATTATTGTCTGTCCTACCAATACACTTTCCTTAAACCACAATAGCATGTTAATGTATTTGTTTATTTGAAAAGCATATTTTTTTTATGTTCTCTTCCTTGATAATTCATACAACTTTAATTTCTAAAGGAAATGTTTATAAGTTAAAAGAAATGGGGTTTCTTGAACCTGTGGGGTGGGAATTAAAGCAAACTTTCATATCACTCAGAGTGCTTAAACTATAATTTAGCTTAAGACAAGACTAATAAAATCATGTAGGCAGCTGTGTGAAAATTTGGTAGAGATGCTAAAAATTCTATTTTAGCTATTTGCAAATACTACACTTGCTCAAGGCTGAGCTATCTGTACATGAATGTATGCGTGCTATCAGCCAGATTTCTATATGGTAACTACTCCTGAAAGATTGCCTTTCTGCAGTTGCCATTGTTATGACAAGTATATTTTTTTATATACATAAATATTTATTTGTATGTTCTGTAGGATTTATTATTTAGGAAATAGCCTTGTAGATTTACAAATGTGCCTAATTTCATTTCAAGAGAATCTATGCTGAAGTAAAGATTGCAGCTCATTTCATGAGTGTTATTTTCAGAGACCAAACAAAAGTGTCAGATAGTATTATGTCAAATACTCAAGAGTTCCCCAACATGCAGGAGGTTGCGTCTGTGGGAGTCTACTGCAAGAGAAGCAAGGAGAACAGATCTGTAGACTGAACACAAATAGAGGATGTCTTCAAAGGAGAAGAAAATCACCCCGTATTTTGGAACTAAAACAACCCTTAAATACTTCTAATACCAAGAATAACTCTTACACCAAAAATTTTTGTGTCTAGAAGACAGTGTTTTAGACAACAGAAGTACCTTTCTTAAATGAAATATCATTGGTTCTAAAGCATATATAATAAAAGAGAAAGTTTTGATTCTAACAAAAAGGTACAGAAGAGCACAAGTAGGAAGTATGACAGTGGTGTTAAGAGGGCAGACATTGCTTTTTGATAACACCAACCACACCATTACTTTTGCTTCTGTTGATTTTGCACTTGACAGCAAGACAGCTTGTGATAAGTAAAATTGCTCCTGGCTTTTTGAAGCCTGTGTTAGAAAGCAGGGACATCACAAAAGAGCTAGAACTGTTTCACATTATGCATACATGAATTCAAATAATACAAGTAGAGCAATTGCAAGACATAATCCAGCCATCTGAAAAGCTGTATCTTAACTATGCAGTTCTAGCTGAGGTATTCCAGTCAACAAGCTCTTTGCTAGAGGCAACTGTGCCTCAAAACAGAACATTTTCCAACATTAGTTTTGAAAAATAGGCCTTTGGGAGCTACTTTTTTAGATACTTCGTGATTTAAATAAGGCAGCTTGTAAAGAGACATCTATTGCCCCAAGATTTGCCTATACTAACAAAAGACAGAGCTGCTCTATTTAGGAAACTGGAGCCTTTGTCAGATTATGCGAGTTGTACATAATTTAACCTTTTAACAGCATATTTTAAGTCATACACATAAAAATATCTGTACAGTCACTGCAGAGCAATCGCATTGCTTCTAAAGTCATCTTTATATCTGTTTTTCTTTTATTCTGCTTTCTGTAGATACTAATCTTGATTTAAAGACATTACAAAACACCTGATTTGAAATCCATGGTAAAATTGTTTTAATCACATCATTAATCCTTCCTAGTAGAAAGGTGCACCAGCTACCAAGAAGGAGAAAAATGACTGCTGCTGCTGAACCCATGACATTTTGGTTTGGGAATAAAATGGTGAGGTGTATACATCTACCAGAGGCACCTAAATAAGGAGCATGGTAGATGGACATTAACAAAAATAAGAAAAAAAAACTTCCATGAATTGTTGACTTTGGTACATTTTTATACCCAATAAAAGCTGATAGTACAGACCATCCTGTACTTGGTCTCTCTTTGCAAACAATAATCTGCTTTATATGTTCTAATACAGACAGTTTGGGGGGACTTCTTTCTTAAAGTTAGTTCTTTTTCACTACAGGATGTCCTTATATTAACATTGTAGCTCAGATGAGGAGCTTACTTTTTAAGTCAACCTATAAAGTGCCCTTGCTTGGAGTGCTTTGCTGCTGTGTGTGTTGTACTACTTTAAGAGGTAATTAAACCAGAAGATGCACACTTAATACACTCCAACTACTAAGACTAGTCTAATTTGACACCACGTTATTATAAACAAAATCATTTGATACAGTAGTCTGTCTGCACCAGCTGCTTTGCTCTACAAAACTGCTCAAGTTGGGCTGCAATGTACAGATCATGCAGCTAATGTAAATATAGCCAGAGTTTGTCTAAATAATAATCCCTTCCTATGCAATATTTCTACCTCTGGGCTCTTAGCATTTATATCAGTATGAAATCTTTATTAGTTCTACAAGGGATTTCCTTGATGTGGAGATAAAGAAATTCTTCTCCATGAAAGGACTACAGGCAGAGAGAACACAATTTTGGTCTTAAAGAAGCTTTAAACACAAAATAGAAGAACACCAGTCTGTATTGGGCACAAAAGTAGGAGTTGAAAGTATTTTGAATGCCGTTTATTGAAGATGCAAGTAATAATACTGTATTTACATCTCAAAATTCAAATATGCTTTCAAAGAAAAGAAATTTAAGGAATGAGAAATCTGAGACAGCCAGTCACTTATTGATGGACTCCATATATTTGGTTTTTCTTACATATCTCACCACTCTCTGATTTCATTGGATATATAAACTCTTATGTTTCCATGATTCTGCTCTGCGTACCAGTGGATGGCAATATTTGAAGTTTCCTAGAAAAAAGTCAACTCATCAGCAAAAATATTTAGAATTCAATACATGAAATAGTGGTTTACCTTAAGAGAGAAAGCAGATTAAGCATAAATTTACAGAAGGCGGTCTCTATCTTACTCATGACATAATGATTTTTACACCTTGTATGATATCGTCTGAATTAACCTAACTATATATGTTTCCTCTTCCAGATCAGATATGAGAATTGATTAGCCTTTCAGCACCTTGAAAAAATACTTGGGACTTATTTTCTATCTTTCATTATTATGATTTCCAGCTATTGAAGATTGTTTGTGCGATGCAGTCAGTTTTTCAGTACTTGATGAACTTGAAGGACTTAATTCTCATTATTTTATCATACCTCCAAATCTATCAGCAATATTGAATCTTAATCACATCTGGGACATACAAAAAGATCTTTCCTAAAGCTGCAAAGGAATGTTAGGTAATGTATGGATCTTCCATAAAGCTCCTGCTAGAGATTCACTGTCATTGCTCTTTGATATCCCCTGCACTGTTTAAGCTTCTCTGGCTGCTTGAGCTGGCAGCATGCGTGGGGTCAGCAGCTGCTCACCATGCTGAAGGGGAGCTTTTCAGCCCCTCCCCAAGAAGTCATGGTAAAATATGATCAGAAGGAAATTAGAATACCTGACAGAGTGAAATAAAGGATTTTGGATACAGAACAAAACTGCAAAGCACTGTGTTGTTTTCATGGTAAAAAATCAATCCAGCTATGTTACAATTAAAGAAAGGACTGTAATCAGTCATGCTAGCAATGAAACATAACGGACATGTAAGCGATGCTTCTAATTTTAGTTAGCACATGGGGTATAAAAACATTAAAAAACAGGATTTTGGGAGAGCTTTTCACGTGGATATGTTCCATTTCAGTACTGTTGGATTATATGATAAAGCTTATCTGCACATCCACAGAGGAACAGACAGAGAGCAGCAGCAAAGGAAGCCCAAATAATACCCTGCTGTGCTACTCCTAGGCACATCCCAGGGGCCATCAGCCCAGCAAAAGCCCATCTGCACAAGCCCAGAAGAGCACAGGGGTGCACAATGGCAGGAGAATTCAAATAAAGGACAACCTTGTCCAGGCACCTCCCCAGGTGAGACTTCACACTGTCCCAGAAGAGACATCACCTCCAGCATCCAGGTGTGAAACCCATCCCCATGAGTCCTTGGGAGCAGCTGCCCAGGCACCTTTTGGACTAATAGAGTTGCTGATTATATAGACATATATGTTTTCTCACTTGATGGACTTCCGCCCTGCTTATTAACAGAGGGTAGTAGGATGAGGCCACTAGTGTTGTCTGCGTCCATATGGGTACTCAGAATTTCTCTCTGATCTGTGTGGACAGCCTTGTCTACATGTATATATGTAGTGTATATGTGCACTTTTATGTGCATGTGCCCTGGGAATGTCTTCAGTGTTGACAGAGGTAGACCTGGGGACATGGAGCAGCAGCAGCCTTACCCCTCCTGGGCTGATGAATTCAGCCTGATATATTTACTTCTAACAAATGCCTTTTCTTCTTTCTGCTGATAGCAATACAGAAGTTAGATCATGAGTATAGTTAGACTGAACTCTAAGGTATTATTCATACAAAGTATTTATTATAACATAAGACATGATACCTTGGTTTAATATTACGTAATCTCTTATCTTGCAAAAAATAATAATAAAAACCCAAACCCCAGTACCTTGATCCTTATCTTTCATGAAGGAAGACAAGGAATCAAAGGAGGTATGGCTCTTTAAGTAATGTTTGTAATAAAGTTTGGCATTCAAGAGTAAAGCTACTCCAACTCTGGACAACAAGATTCCTTTTTAAAAAAAACCAAACAAATCCTAACAAAAAGCATATCATTGAGGGGTAGATCCTGAAAATATACAACATGCTCAACTTACACCCTAATGAAAGGATCTAGAAAAATCAGGCTGATTTCAAAGCTCAGCAGGAGTGGTATCCCAGGGAAGATAACCAAAGGCTGTGATCAATGGCAGTTAACCTGACTTGCTGTTTTACAGTAAGTTTTGGTTCCAGTTACACTGAGGAATGGAACCTGAATGTTTTCCTCAGTGAGATTTGTAGTGCTTTTCTCATATCAAAATCATTGTGGGGATATGAAATATGATAAGATACGTAACATAACTCCCACTGCCACTAAATATGTTAAAACTATCTTCAGTAGACCAATAGGTAACAGGTAGTCTTTTTACAGTAAATTTTTTTTTCTAAAAATATATTTTAAATACATGCTATCAATTTTATTACATAACCTGCATGCTATAGTGCTACATCACTGAAGACAATGGGAGCTTGTAAAGAAATAGCACATTTAAGATAATTAAACTTTACATTTTTTTACTCTTTCTGTTAACAGAAGAGACAAAATAGAAATAGTTGGCAGCATGGATGGATGAAGAAAACAGCCATTTATATTTGGAAACTTAATTTAACTTAAACTTTATTAAGTAATTTCTCAAGCTTCACTGTTTTTATTTGTAATCAGCAAAGAATGTCATTTGCACTTAGAGAAATTAAGGGTAGTTTTGTGGTAAAGGTTAAAACTGTGATAAGTGTGTAAGAGTTTTCAGGGTAGGTGTCTGAGTCTCTTCTGAGCTCCTCAGTATGGAATCACCTCTTACAGGAGTCTGTAATAAAATGATCTGAAGGTGGCTGTACTGTTTGAAATCAGACAACAAAAAGGCGGCCTGTAGCATGATGTTTTATCAGTGCAACAAGTTACAGCTCCCTTTTTTCAAGCTGGCAACTAATTTTAGCTACCATTACACATATTAAGAGATTTTCAGTTTTGTAAAAAATGCAAGCAGGAAAAACAGGTCCTGAGGATTTTACCTTAAGTGTATAATAAATGGATATGCTGTTATAGAATAGCTACCTCCTAATAGTCACATTGTATTTAACATGGGAAGAGAAAATGTGATAGCAGGTGGAAACTGTATACTAATATTGTTTCAAAATCAGGTTTTTTGTGAAGGATTGATTAGGTTAAGCTGTAATAAAAAGGTAACTATGATAGATTTCACATAAGTCAACTGAGTAATATGGCTGGTGTAAAAGATGATAGTAATCTAAATATAAGCACAATTATATATTGCCAAATATAGTTAATAAAATGCACAGAAAATGAATTAATAAAGCAGAAAATTATATTTAAGGGTAAGTCTATCAAATTACTTTTCCCAGGCTGGTGTTCACAAAGTCTGCTCATTGTTTTCCAGCAAAGCAAAGCCCTAGAAAGTCTGGGAAAGTGGAAATGGGTTAAAACCACTGGTTGATTTGATACGCCACTCTGTGATTTTTCTCTTGTGCTGTTACGAGCAGAATACTAAGCCATGGATTTGGTTTGACAGTTTTCTCCTACTTATCTCTAATGAAATTCATATCCATGGAGTTAGAAAGAAAAGAGTAACAATATGACAATAAAAAATAAATATGTAAAATATGGGGGAAATTAATATCATGGTAAATGGGTCTGGAGACAAGAACAGAAAAAATTCTGCTAGTAGTTCTTAAATGGACTGGGCAGCATCTTTATATTATGCACCACTGCTCATCCATACTTTTACCTGTTTTACATGTATTGTTTCAAATTTTTGCTATGCACTATGTATTTGTCTCCCAGTTCATACCAGAAATTATAATATAAGAGAGTGTATAGCTGATTCAGCCCACTATGACCTGGATTTTGCAGAACAGAGTGCAATTATTAACTTGGAATTTAAGGAGAAAAAAACACAGAAGGAATACATGGTTAGTTTGAAGATAAGAATCACTCTATTGTTTCCTGAAGGAAATCTACCTTATTTCCCTCAGAATGATGAGTCAAAACATGGAAAATGTGAATGTATTCTTCTGCCAGATCTTACAAATATTTTTCCCAATGTCAATTGCTGTGGGAAGATAAAAATTAACAAGCTGGCACCAAAATATTGAGGGACAGAGCAGTTGCACGCCACTGGGCTTGTTCTCACGTAACACATTTGGACTTCAGCAAGCAGAGAGCACTCCTGAGCTGCAGACCTGTGGACTGAGAAAAGGAAAGGTAGGTCCCAGTTCGCTTTCTCTTGTCACAGTTCTGCTTCTCAGCCACTATTAGTAGCAGCCTCCTTTTGTGTACGGTGCACTTGGAAAGCAAAGCAAAACAAAACAAAAAAGAACTAGTAAAACTTCTATTTCTAATCTCTCAAGTACTGCTAACCTCTAGCTTTTAGGCAGTTTAAGCTAGCATCTCTCCAAACAGAAAATGATTGCCAGGATATCATTAGGTGTGAGCTCTTTAAAAGAACAGTTACCCTTCCAACTCACTCCTGGAGCAACATATTAATTACACAAAAAAAGTGTGGACAAACAGTGAAGTTAAGAAAATAACCTGCACATGATTTTAATGAAACACATGCAAGAAAGCATAAAATTCCTGCCTAAACATAGTCATTGAGAGACCAGAACAGAAAATTTTCTGTCAATTGATACTGTCTTTTATAGCCATCTTATTTTGCAGTGTTTGCTTCTTACCTGTTGTTATGAAAGTATGGAAGAATGGTAATTAGATTTAGCTAAGGGAACAGGCTGAAGAAATTCTGGTTGAAGCTCGTTTTCCATGCAGGACAGCAAGTTAAATTATGTCTGGCTAAAAATCAATGACATTATACTATTTAATATAGTAGTCTATATCATCATCCATTTGTGAACATCTATAAATACTTAAATTGAATGACTTGTACCCATCTTACAATAATTTTGGTCAGCTGACAACTGTGGACAGATCTCATTAACTTTCCAGCTGTTGTCCTGAATCTTAGATATGAGAAATTCTCATGGTTTTGTCATCTCCTGTGTCAGTTTTTGCTCTGGTGATTATTCTTAGGAGCACACCCTCCAGAAATGTGACAATATCAACATGATTGGTTTTAATGTTCATTCTGTAACATTTAGATTTCAAAATATATGTATTGGTATTGCTTACAAATATCCTTATATCCCTGGGAATGTTTCATATTGGAGGATAATTGCATATTAATTACTTTACCTTGTGGCCAGAATCTGTCTTATGGCTGAGATATCTTTGGTGTTAGAACCATCCCTTTTTTTTAGCCAATACTGAGAAAATAGTAACTGGAAAGGATGCATGTTATTATAATGCTTCTAAAATCCAATCAGACTCCCTTGTGTTAAATCCATTTGGCTCACTGCTTATGTCATACACAGTTATATAAATTCATATTTGGTTTTGTAGAGGGTATTATCACACTTTAGTGCATTAACCTATGATTTTCCAACATTTTTCAGACTCAGTCTAGGAATCTGAGAATATTTTTCATGGGCATGCATTATTAAAACATAATAGAACTCTGCAACTTCTTGTTTAAAAGTACTTAATTGCACAACTATTTTGGAGGACTGAATTTTTCAGTAACTGTCTTGCCAGTTCATGCATTGCCTCTGTGTTGTAGGCAAAGTCATTGAATTTTCTTTACTGAGTATATGTGAAAGTTCCACACTTTTTATCTGTTTTCTCCAAATACTTCAATCTGCAGAGATCTTTTCAGATCTGCAAAAGCACCTGTCACATCAAAAGATTTTTTTTCTGTTGTTTTTTTGTTTGGTTTGGTTGGTTTTGGTTGGGTTTTCTTTTTTTTTTTTTTTTTTTTTTGCTTATGGTGTTTTTTGTTTGGTTTGGTTTTTGTATTGGTTTTGTTGGCTTTTTTTTCTCAAATGCATTGAAAAAACGAATTCAGTAATATCTATTCTGTTTTCATTCAACAATTTCCGTTCTTACCTTCCATGGTGATAGAGCACTTTGACATCGAACTTTTATTTTCTCACTACCAAATGCTTTCACATTGCTGAAACTGATATGTTTGTTCTTTGGGACACCAAAAGACTTGCTAATCCTGTTGATGCTTCATTTCTTAGGATTTGAATGGCCTTTAAGTGCTTCCTGTAAAATGTAGTATCATCTTGTTCATTTGATTTAAAACTGTGTATGTAAAATTGTTGTTAATGATGTGATTTAACAATGGACAAGCACTAGATTATTTTTTTCCATTTGCATAAGCCCCTAAAAGCTTTTGGACCCTTGTTCAAGTTTAAATTACATGATTATGAAACTGAAGGCTTTTACAAGAAAAGATGTTGGCACATGCTTGAAACCATTCTTTTTTAAGCTAAACTGCTTCCAGCAAGAAGCAGTCTCAAATGAGCATTTCTATTGCAGAAAAAAAAGACTCTGTAACACTCTGGTTTTTCCTGAGTGGTTCAGGCTTACCACTTAAACGGCAATTGGGGTCTAATTCCCAGCAAAAATTTGGATAGACAGAATTGTGAACTCACATAATCCTGAAGAAATTTTCTGAAATTGCTTAACATTTTCTCAATTGGCTGGTAGGTAGAAATTTCCTAACCTGCTTGCTGAACTGGATAAAAACTGTTTAGTCAGATCTTTTTTCTTTAATCTTAGCCAAGTCTGATTTTGCCCATTATTTTCTATATATGTGCATAACATGTAAGTGAACTGGAAAATTGGAGGAGACTTTATTTTTTTAAGGTATGGCATCAATGAAAAAAGGTTATTTCAATGAGGCTACAAGAGGTTTCCTGTGTAATCAAGTTCTGTTCATACATCTTTGTCCTTTGCTATGTCCATAGTTTCTTTGTGGGATATGGGCGTACGGGGGATATTTGTGAACATTTCTTTAATATTCTTCCAAATCTCTGTGCTCTTGCCTTTATATTGGTGACATGTTATGTCAATTCCTTTTACATTCCTCATTTTCAGACCTTTAAGCACTGGGCAAGGGTTATGTAGTTCCTATTTTAACAAAGTCAGCCTCAATTTTTTTTTCCACTTAAATAAAAATATGGAGTATATTGAGTGTGCTTGAAGGAAGGAAATAAAAGCAAACCAAAAAGTGAGTCATAATGAAAGACTAGGAATTTTTGTCAAACAAGAAACCATTCTTTGTTACTCTAGCCCACACAACAGGTAGCATCACCTTACAAGCCCAGGGTGTTAAGACTTCTGCTGTTACAATCTATGTGGTGTATGGAGCCACTGAAAGCCCAGATTACCAAATTGCCCAGGAATTCCCATGAAAGAGTAATCCCCGCGAAAGAGTAATCCCTGCAGAGAAATATACAGTCACTGGTGTGACATCTGTCTTCAGGATAAGGGTTACTTTATCCTCCATGAGCTGCTTTACTATGCAGCTATGGGATTTTGTTAAAGGAACAACATTTTCTGATAGAAACTAAACTGTAAAATTGTCAAGAAACTGCTCAGGGTAAGTTGTATTTTGCAGAGAAATTTAGCAATAGTCCTGAGGAAAAGCAGAGAAAGACAACCTTTAGGCAGGGAATTATGTCAACCATCCCTTCACATAAATGATGAGATTTATTTATTTATTTCTTTTTGGGCTATCATTAGGACAGTAAAGCAGTTTCTTGATTGATAAATGATAATGTAATACAAAAGCTACAAATACCACATCAAAATGTTATAATCCCTGAAGACATAGAACTCCTTAAATCCCTAAAAACTAGATTTGTCAGGTTTTTCTTACTATAAAAGCTTCATCTACTCTCATGCAGTTTACGTGCACTTTATTTAACGAGTCTTCTGAGTTTGGGAAGTGAGATCTTCCTCACTTGTTCATTTGGAAGTGACTGTGTCCAGTTACTAAACACAGTGAAAATTCCAAATGTTTGCCTAATTTCCCAAAGTATGAATAACTCACATTTTTTCATCTTTATTTTACTAAACTTCCTACTAGACACTACTTCTAAGAGTTTAGGCTTCAAACCAGATTGAGATGTTTAATTGCTCTTTGATGGACTCTGCTGTCCAGGTGTAGAAATAGGCAAATTGGAAGTGATGTTAATGAGTGAGCCAGTACAGGGTTTTGTGATATGTATGTGTGTTCATTCTCCAACTACCATAAAGTAGAGGCAACATTCAGTAAGCCAGCAGTAATACCATGGTAATGGAAAGAAAACCCTTGAGTTAATCTCACCAATCCACCTGTCTGGGCTGCACCAGATCACCGTGTAGATGCAGGCCTTATACAAAACCAAAATAATCTACTGATGTTCAATTTTTTTATTTTCTTTGTAAGACAATTGTTGTCTCACTTTCTACAAGCAATAGAAGTTGTAGAGAGGATTATAGCCATTCTCAGGAGCAGTAGCTGATGCACTGATTTTTATTTGGTGATCTACTGATGCAATTTATTTGTATGTAATTTCCGTGAACACTGAAAGGTGGAGTGAAAGGGCTACTCATACACTTTGCATAGCCTCCTGGACAGGGGTCCTTTCTTTTTTGGGTTACTACTCAGAACATCTTATTTACTTTTCATTCAAAGTGTGTTGCTCTTCAAGATTTTTCCTTCAGTTTGGAAAAAAAAGGGGATTAGAACTCATATCAAGTTTCCAACATCTAGACTTTGAGCGCCCTGTAATGATTTAACATGCTTCAGGGATGAGAGAAAAATAAATTTCAGTTTTGGGTCTTTAAAGAACACATATATAAAGTGTGTGCATTCACAAAGTCTTTAATGTTAATATGAGAGTGAAACTATTATTTTTCTTGCAAGTCTAGAAATTGCCTTCATCTTTTTAGCTATACTAAGAGACTGTTAATGAACGGATTCATCACACACTACAAAGATATTTTCTGTTCACTGAAGTGCCCCACTGAAATTGTTTATAGTCCAATTCCTATGCTTGTAATGGGAATATTGGTCTCTAGAGTCTAGTTGAAAAGAATATTTTACATTAAAATATCTGCCTTGATTTCCAATTTTTTTTCTTCCTGTGACTGCAGGACTTAGAGCAACATTTGTTTTAATAAATACATTTCAGTTAACATTTAATAGTTGGTGTGTATGGGAACTGAAGTTAAAAAAAGAAAAAGAGATAAACAAAGAACAAATAAAACCTTGTAATCTTTTTATCATGTACCCTCTGTCCTTGATTGATTTTGTTGATTGACTCCGTTGCTAACATGAGCCATCTGCTCTTGACTGCATCTGGTCTTGCAGTCCTTGCTGCAATGGTTTAACCCCAGACACTTGCTTACATTGATATTGTCATCTATTCATCAGAAGAACAGCAACGCTGTAAGGATTACTTGTGTGTTTACTACTGGGAGAAACATCTCATC
The DNA here is from genome assembly GCA_028858755.1 of Ara ararauna. Lineage (NCBI taxonomy): Eukaryota > Metazoa > Chordata > Aves > Psittaciformes > Psittacidae > Ara > Ara ararauna. The sequence continues at coordinate 73,852,158 of CM054377.1, read as the reverse complement.
TGGGAAAAGTCTTACTTTTCAATCTTTCACTCACTGAGAATTGAATTTTTCAAGTTTAACAATCTTGATTGGATTATCAGTTTAGGTGCTCAGATCAATGGTTTAAAAGAAGTCCATTTTTCAGAAAGTGCTGGAAATGTGAGCTCCAGACATTGGGGATTTTTTTCAAGGACACAAACAGGTTGCCAAAACTGTGGCAAGTGAAACTGCTGTTTGTTGATTTTGTTTGTTGCTTCTTGTTGTTTTTGGGGAGTTTTTTAAATCCACAATTTTTTGGCCAGCCAGCTCTGTCAGGTGCATAGGATAACAGAGATGTCCTACTGAGGGACCTGTGCTTTTTGTTTGTATGTGTTTATCCAGCATAATCCTCTCAAATTCCAACAGATGAAAAACTACTGCTACTAGAAGTGTGGTTTATTCTGTCATTGTTGCTCAACTCAATGGTGTGGGGAATAGCACAGGATTGTTAGGAAGGAGTCAAATCATCTTCAGAACTGTTTGATTTATTTTGTAATGAATAAGTTTCCTAGGCTTCTGAATCCTATTAAAAATGTTTACAAAAATCTGTTAAAGATACTATAGACCTGCAAATTTTGAAAAAAAGGGATTTTGGAGGTTTGGATATGACAAAGTCTGAATCCTTTTTTACCCTCCAGTGTATTAAAAACACTAATTTTGATAGCTTTTTCTAACCTTTCCCTCCCCCATGTTTGAAAGACACTCTTCTCTCATTATGAATAATTTCTTCCATGATTAGTCATATATATTTTTTCTGCTTATCTAACTTGCTTTATGAGCTTAACAAATGCATTGTTCATTTTATACTCTCTGCAAAAGGAAGTAGCCACAATGCCTGTAAGCTTGAATCCCTCAAATGGAGCTTCCTTCATGTTCCCAGTTAATTAGAAGATGTAGTAGACTGGACAAGTGTCACTCATTTAGCAGAAGAAGCTTTTATTTTGCATAAATTTAAAGTTATTTCTCAAACATCTTACTTTTTGCGTCCTTGAGGCAATTTTCCCACACTATTTTTTTTTTGAAACTTTTCATTCAAACTGTCACTGCTTGACAGCCTTGGATCCTTTACTCCATTTCATCCACAAGCACAACGCACTATGTCCCCAGTGATAAAGAAGCCTCATTTTATTTGCATTACTTAAAAATGAAACCAAAAAAAAACCCCAAACATAGATTGATCATCTGAAATAAAGATATATTTCATTTTTGTGGAAGTAATCATATGATAATAAAGATCTTGAACAGCAGAGACTCTTAAATTTAGTTACCTTATTATAAATAAGCTGTAATTGACACTAGTGTTATTCTTGATTTAACTCTAATGCAGCTTTGATATGACTCTTCTGCAGCATCGCCTTTTTGTCTGACCCTGCCACTAATAAAGCACAATGCAACAGTGAATCTAGTCCCTTTCTAAATACATGAAGATAAATTCTCCATTGCTTCTATGTAGTCTGCCTGTTGTTCTTTAGTATGTAATTTTGGGAGGAGAAATCCTGGTTCTATATGAACCATGATAAAATTTGCATTGATAAAATATTTCTAGACATGGATGAGAAACCATTTTGTTAGACTAGCTGTAATTGTTCATTAAACACACTGAGTCACCTATATGCTTCACAGAATTCCAAGATTACCTTGTAGGGGTTACTCACAAATTCCAAGATTACCTTGTTGGGATTACTCACAAATCTTCCAAAAGACTTTGGGAATAACTGTGAGAGATACTCACTAATGCATCTTCATTGTTTCATTGGGGTGGATGTTCCTATCACCACTAGAGTGATGGAAACATCAAGTGTATTTCCACAATACACTTGCAGGGCCATCTAAAAACTGGATATTATAAACAGCTTTGCTCACTGTCTGATGACTCTGCAAAAGATGTAAGGCCCTCAAGCCTATGTCCTTCAGGAGAATCACACTGAATGTAGGACCAGTAAGAAAATTATGCTGATCCATCATGTTTGCCTAAAGGTTGCTATATTCAATAATGCTGATCCATCTTGTTTGCTTAACAGTTCCTGTATTCTCAGTGAAAAATATCAAGTGGCTGTAGATAGTTCTGAACTTGGTTAAATATATCTATCCTATCCTGCATCTGTGTTCATTCTGGGTCGGTGCTGCGATGTCAAGCCTCATATGGGGAGGCTGGAGCAGAAAGAAGACATGCACAAAAATACATAATGTTTCTTAAAATTAAGTGAACATAACGCAGTCAAGATTCCACAATAAGATTGAACATACCTTTCTTCTTGGTGGCTTTATTTAGATAAAATCGATCTTATGAACAACATTTTGCTGAGGGACTATTTGATTTACCTAACTTCTATGACAAAGCATTGGTTTTGCTTTGCACATCCTTGTGGTTCTGAGACATTCATTCCTCAAATGTCCACATTGTGGAAATTGTTAACATGATAAAAACATGACAGATGAAGACTATTTCTGATGTTAATATGTTCTTAAAATTATCTATATTTTTTCTTGTTTTTATTTTTTTAATTGTTCACTTTTATTAACAATTGCTGAGGTATTTCTATACCCAGGTCACCATTATGAATTTTAATATTGTTTCAGAAATGTTATAATTTTTGTTGATGTTTTTCGATCAATTTCCATTGTGAAAATAAGTTAATACAGTAATGGCTGAGTTTATTCTGAATTACTGAAAGAGATGCTCAGAACAATGCTGTTATTAATCTCAAAGTGTTACCTTCCACAACGAGTTAGTAAGATCTAACTTTACAACATTAAATAGTTCTCCACACTGAATACACATTGCCATAATATGCAATTCTTAAGTCTTCTTGCACCTGAGGAATAACGTATATTTATGTATGTAGCTCTTTCACATTCAACTCCTTCATAAAATACTTCGTAAAACATTAGTGATTTGCTTCATAAAACATTTCTCTACAACACATGTAAAAGCAGTCTCGTTTTGTCTACATTATGAACTGAGGGAGACGCTGAAAACAGTTTTATTACATTTCAAGGCACATCTTGTATACTTTCCTTACCACTGTTCACCCACTGTCTTATCTACTAAAAAAAGACAGTATTTTTTTGTTGCTATTGAAGAATAAGTCTCAATATTAAATAAGAAGACTAACAAAGGCGGAACTAAAATCTTCATTACTGAACTCTGAATTTTAAACTGTATTGAAATCTTAAAAAATTCTTATTGCAATGGTACTGTTATCAATTTCTAAAAGTGCAACTTCAATCAACTTTAAATTACCATGCTAAACTCCGAAGATGCTTTAAATGACATGACCAGATTTAAAAGGTTAATTGAGGTTAAAACACATATCTATCTATCTGTGCATTTCCTTTACAATTTATATAAATCATCTACTTTGTAATATCTCATATTCTCTTCGAAAATGTTTATCAAGCTTTGGTGCTGGATCTTCTTTACTGAGAAATCTGTTAGCAACAAATACACTGGAGGGGCATTAAGTCAGTTTTCATTTATTATTTTATATCAAAGCAAGAAGAAATTAAAAAGATTCAAAATTACATTTGGGAGAGTACTAGATGTAGAGGGAGGTCATCATAGAACAACCAAGTTACACATAAAGGTTAGTGAAAGTAGATATGTGACTTGTCAGGTAATCTTTTAGTCTTTATGACCTAAGAAAATCTTGAACGGATGAAAAGGAGAGCAATGTACACTTTTTATGTGTACACTGAATACACAGTGTAGTGGAAAAGAGCAGAGAAAGGTCTGAACAGCCCTTAAGGTATTGACAGTAACAGTCTGTCTTGGGTATGGAAGTTCCTTCTCACGCACATCTTTTCAGGCGTCCCACACTTCTGGAGAGGTTATCTTTGTCTTCCACTTAAAGTAGTATTATCAGGATACAGTGCATCCCTCCTCTGAAGGGAACAAAGTAAATTTGTGCAAAATAGATGCATGCAAACTTCTTCCACATATCACAGTGCCGTGGTTTAAGCTGTAAATCACACAGCCCGTTCTCTCACTCACTCCCCTCTCTTTCTTCCCCCCGCTCCCAGGTGGATGGGGAGGAGAATCAAAAGAATGCAACTCCCACAGGTTGAGATAAGAACAGTTTAGTAACTAAAGTATAACACAAACCACTACCTGCTACCACCAATAATCATACAAGAGAAAATACAAGGAAAGAATACAATCGCTCACCACCTATACCCAGCCTGACCACGCAGTGCACCCCAACCCTTCGGGATCTCTGCTCTCTGTCTTTACATCCTGGGCATGATATGCTGTGGTACGGAATACCTCTTTGGTCAGTTTGGGTCAGGTGTCCTGTCTCCACTTCCTCCCAGCTTCCCCTCCTCCCTGGCAGAGCATGAGGCTCAGAAAGTCCTTGGTCAAACCAAAACATTACCAAGCAGTAACTGAAAACACTGGTGTTATCAGCGCTGTTCCCAGGCCCAAAATCAAAAACACAGTGCTGCACCAGCTACCAAGAAGGAGAAAAATGACTGCTGCTGCTGAACCCATGACGGTTATCCACCCCTTATTCCATACCATTCACGTCATGCTCAGATCCCATATTTTCAATATGCCATCACATATATATATATACATTCACACACATGCACAGAGGGAGAGAGATCACCCCTTAGTGCATGGACCATTCCCTATAAAGCTGCTGAGTCCATCTGGTCCGTGATGTTGGACTCCATCTTTTGTCACAGTCTTTCAGAGTAGAAGAGGCTGTGTGCAGTGTTCACACTCGTGAATAACCTGGGCAATAATGTCCATTGTTAAGTCCACCCCTTGATCATGAGTCCATCTGTATGCTGCATCTCTGCCCTGATGGCCTGAGGTGTCATGGGCCCACCAGGCTCAAAATAATTCACTCTCCCCTCTAGCAGTTTCTGCAGCTTGTTGTTGGGGACTCCATACAGCTGCCTTCCATCTCCAATGCTTCCAAAGTACTGGAGGGGCCCGGTGGACTAGATACTCGCCCATACTGTCCCACACACCCTGCCACTCATGACTGTCTAGCCCTGGGGAAAAACTCTTGGTCATCCTACATCGTAGTCTAAACCCAGACAAGGCCCACACCTCACTCCGCTTAACTATGGGGACCAGATGAAATGGTTGTGGGTAAAACACACTCTGTATGCATGCCACCATGCTGATCCCCATCACAATCAGCAGGCAGCTCTCAAGGGTACCCAAAGGCCATTCAAACCCTTCAGAGCTCTCAAATGAGGCTGCTGTACTTGTCACTGGGGCTGGGGTAGCTGCTGTGCTTGACGGCTCTCTCACCATGAGCTGCTCTTTGTCTGAGTCCAGATCTTCCTCCTCTGCCTTGCTGGGAAGTGCTGCATGGTCTCCTGCATCCTCCTGGGGCTTGGGCTCATGGGGCTCTGCGGGCAGCTGCTGGGGAATGCTCTCAGCAGCCGCAGGGCTGGGCTTGGACGCAGGGCTTGGCTCCTCCACCACCCCCTCCCACTGCTCGGCAGCCACGGGGCTCGGTTCCTGGTCCCTGGGGCCGCGCTCCCGGGGTGTTTCAGCTGCCGGCAGCTCCCGAGGCCGCCTCCCCTCTGCTTCCCTCAGCCTCACAAAGACAGAGGAGAGGACAAGGGCCAGGATGGTTAAGAGCAGCCAGACTGGCAGGTACAAATCCACGTCCACATCCGCTCCCCCCCTGCTTCCGGAGCCCGCCCGTATTACAAGCCATTCCAATAAAGTACAATGAAACAAGAACCTTAACCCAAAACCCACATCCAAAAAATGCTGAGATAACAAATACTGGCTGTAAGTAAGGTACAACAGGCTGAAACCATGAACTCAAGAGAATCAAGAGCAACAACTTTGAGAGCCAATAAATCAGCATTGTGACGAGTGGCTATCAATCCTGTTGTTATCTCAACCCTTTGTGCCCCACATTGGGAGCCAAAAATAACTGTCATGGTTTAAGCTGCAAATTACGCAGCCCGTTCTCTCACTCACTCCCCTCTCTTTCTTCTCCCCCCTCCTGGGTGGGTGCGGAGGAGAATCAAAAGAATGCAACTTCCACAGGTTGAGATAAGAACAGTTTAGTAACTAAAGTATAACACAAGACCACTACTGCTACCACCAATAATTATACAAGAGAAAATACAAGGAAAGAATACAATCGCTCACCACCTATACGCTGCCTGACCACGCAGTGCACCCCAACCCTTCGGTGTCTCTGCTCTCTGCTTTACATCCTGGGCATGACATGCTGTGGTATGGAATACCTCTTTGGTCAGTTTGGGTCAGGTGTCCTGTCTCCACTTCCTCCCAACTTCCCCTCCTCCCTGGCAGAACATGAGACTCAGAAAGTCCTTGGTCAAACCAAAACATTGCCAAACAGTAGCTGAAAACACTGGTGTTATCAGCGCTGTTCCCAGGCCCAAAATCAAAAACACAGTGCTGCACCAGCTACAACGAAGGAGAAAAATGACTGCTGCTGCTGAACCCATGACACGCAGAAGGAGCAGTATGACAGCAGACAACTTGCTAGCTGTACAACTTTTAAATGAAGAGGTTTTTTTAATGAGACCAGGATTTGGGTTTATAATATATCAGTTAGAGTTTTCCCTTTACTTTAAATGTGAATAGGATTTGAGTCATTTCCTCACTAAATGGCAATGATGAAAATTAAGCAAATAGATCTCACAATCTCCTATTTGGCAAGTATCTGAATACGTAATTCATTGATTCTGAATACATAATTGTAAGCTTGTGAAATATAATGGGGTGTATAAATCTGCTAGTCTTAAATGACCTAAACTCAACGTGACCAGTGTCTCCTGAATCCTTAAGGCCAAATGTGCTATACAGCTGTTACTGACCATGTTTCTCTGTTTTCAGTGCTAGACTAATTGTGTGTCTCATGTGAATTCAGATATAAGCAAATATGTGAGGATTGGAAAGAACAATTTATGGCTAACTTCAGGAAATATATTTTTGATCTATGTTCTTATATAGATGTGTCTCATGTTTCAGATGGTTGTTGTTCGAGTTTTGACTTTTGCTGCATGAGTACAGTTCAGTCTAAAAAATTTAGCTAGGACTACTGTCAGTCGTACGTTGTTTTACTATACTGTAACATATCATATACAACCTTACACCCATCTGTTTATGGTGATGTTCCATACTTAAGCTATATGATTCAAGAATACATTCCTGATAAAGATACTTTCAGTACTCAGAGATTAGTTAATGGTCTCTACTTGTATCACATTTTTGAACGGAATAGTTGGTACTCAGCATTTTTTTAAAAATGTGGGTTTTTTTTTCAGGCACCTGATTGTTAATATAAACATGTCACTAGAGTTACTGCATCTTCCAACTCTGGATCTTAGCACACTGCTAGTGCTATTGTAAAAGATGGTTCCTCCCTGAAGACCTAAAATTCTAAGGTATTTGTCAGCCCTGGTGAAATAATTTATAGATTTAGAGGTATAAATTAAAGCATGTAAAAAAAGCTGCAAACGTATGGTACCACAGCTTAGAAGAAATTGTCTCAGCAACAGGGTATTAAGCAGTGGTAGATAGGTTTTGCTTACCAAGAAATGCAGCCGCATGTGGGACATCCAATAGTGATAAATTCTGGTCTGCTTCAGCCTCAAGGAAAAAATATTTTTTCATAACTGTTATTATGTTTCCATGTCCCCACCATGCACACAGAAAACAATGAAACATTTTCCTTCTGACTGTTTTTCTCACAGTATCAGGTCAGCATTTTCTCACTCTGAAGACTGAAGTGTGATGATGCTGCATGAAGTTATGACTCTGTAAATGCAAATGCTCAGTACCATGTGTGTGAATTTCAGCTAGGAACTTTGTCTCTAAGTAAGAGTAAGTTTGTTTTCTTTTGTTTTTCTTTTTTTTTCATTTGTTCACCAAAAAAGAAACTTTTGCTGTAAGATTTTTGCTTAGCATGTAATTTCTAAGTCCAGAAAGACTGGGTTACTCCATCTTTCACAAAAAATACAAACAGAACATAACCTAATCCATGATATAAATTTTAGATCAGTGCTGCTTGAGAGCTTAGGCTTTCATTTAAATAAATAATGCTAATTAAAAAAAAAACCAACCTAAATTTAAAATTGCTGTACAGTAGATGAAAAGATTTTGCTCTAACAGTATCAAAGAAGCCTTAGATTTCTAGAAAAGCACTGGAGGCTCATAATAAAAGATACTGTTTTTTTTTCTTTTTCCTTTTTTTTTTCCCCTCCCATAACATTCTTAATATTCTTCACACTAATTCTATTTTTAAATGTTCAGCAGCTTCTAGGACACGGAGATTTATGAAATAGGCAGGACCGGAGCAGTTTTAAAAGGCTGAATTTTACCTCCTAAGTAGCTTGTGAAAAAACTTCAGTTGTCCTCAATTTATACTCAATGGAAAAAAAAAAAGAAAAGTCAATGATGGACTGGATATTCTGTCCGGTTTTAAAAAAAAATCTTGAGAGACTTTGTAGCAGTGAATTTTGAAAGTCATTAAACTGCTTTCTGTTCTCCTAAAGAGGGAAGAAATTGCCCTGAGTAGATTCTGACTTAAGGGAACCTCAGCAAGGCTCAGGGTACTTAGGAATGATGAGGAACCTAATGAAGAGAAATGCATTATAAATCACAAAGTGATTTTTTTTTTTTTCTTAAATATTCCTAGTCGGGGTATCTGTTCATCTTCAAAGACGTCTGTCTTTGAAAGAAGAAATTAGGAATTTTCAATTAAAACTAGGGAACTAGTATTTTTGCCTATAAGAATCTTCAAAACAGAGGAAACTGAATATGGTTCTGAGGGTCTAGCTGCAAGACTTAATTTCTAAGAAAAAATATCAAACAGTGCTTAAAATAAGGGAGGATCCCAGCATGGAACTGAAAGTACCAAAATAATGGCATCCTACTGGGCCCAAGGTTAAGACAAAGAGCGCACAAGCAAAGGGCGGTCCATGATCCATGTACTCAGTGTTATGGCCCTGTCTGGTCACTATGGACTGAGAAATATCAAAGAAACAATTTTAGAATACCTGTGTAGTGATTATAGCCATTCATAAAATTAAGCCACAAAAAAAAAAAAAAAAAAAGGGTTTGGCATATTCCTTCAAGAAGAGGAAAAGTCTCAGAATTTAACGGATTTGTTCCTGCATTTAAAAGAATTAACAATAAAATTGTTGTTATCTGACCAGGCAACGTATAAACCTCTTTCATATGTTTCTTTGTTTGCTGTTTCTCTTTCCTAAACGTAAACATATATAGAGATGAAGAAGATTTTGTTTTGTTAAAATTGAGCACTTTCCTGTCAGCTTTCAGACCTTAGGTCACTATACCAAGAATACCAGCAATGCATTCCTATTTCACCTGAAAATGCTCACAAAGGTCCACATTCCATCTGGGAGTCTCATGACGTTTTTCAAACACTGATGGATTTAGTACTGAACAATATATGAGCAGCTCTCCATAGAAAGGTAGTGGGGGGAAAAAAAGCCCTTTTCCATCCACATGACTTTCAAAAATCTATAGAGACTAGTTCAAAGACTGGACGACGTGGCAGACACACCAATGTGCCTTCTATGACAGTTGCAAATGATTAGGTAGCAGAGAGAACTATGTTTAGGACTCTTGAGTGTTCTACCCCAAAGACACTAGATTGAGTTGAGACCGATGACTGACAACTCTTAGAACATGCTATTATGCTATATTAACAATGTCTTCTGAAAGGTTCAAGGAATCTTTACTTAATAACTGTACATCTATTTGGCATAACTCTGTTTCAAAATTACCTGAGAAGCAAACCAAACTTTGATTGAAAGAAAAATGTCTGCTACAGCTGAACCCAGGACATCAATTCATGTCTTACTGGATTCTTGCTAAAGGCTCCATGAAAGGGGAATTGTTGATATTTGCAAACTCTAAACACTTACTCTGTAGGAGTTTAGTTTTGTGTAACTTGATATACAGTCATAGTTATGTTTGGTTGGGGTGTTTTTTTATTTCCCTGTTTTAATTTATTTTTAATAAGACTTATGAAATTTATATGTCATAGAATCAGAGAATCATAGAATAGTTAGGGCTGGAAAGGACCTTAAGGTCATCTAGTTCCAACCCCCCTGCCAGGGACAGGGACACCTCACACTAAAGCATGCCACCCAAGGCTATGTCCAATCCAGCCTTCAACACCGCCAGCAATGGAGCATTCACAACTTCCCTGGGAAACCCATTCCAGTGCCTCACCACCCTTACAGTAAAGAATTGCTTCCTCATATCCAATCTAAACTTTGCCTGTTTAAGTATGAACCCGTTACCCCTTGTCCCCTCACTACAGTCCCTAATGAAGGGTCCCTCCCCAGCATCCTTATAGGCCCCCTTCAGATACTGGAAGGCTGAAATGAGTTCTTCACGCAGCCTTCTCTTCTCCAGGCTGAAGAGCCCAAATTTTCTCAGCCTATCTTCATATGGGAGGTGCTCCAGCCCCCTGATCATCCTCGTGGCCCTCTTCTGCACTTGTTCCAACAGTTCTATGTCCTTTTTATGTTGAGGACACCAGAACTGCACACAATACTCCAAGTGAGGTTTCACGAGAGCAGAGTAGAGGGGCAGGATCACCTCCCTCTACCTGCTGGTCACACTCCTTTTGATGCAGCCCAGGATACGGTTGGCTTTCTGGGCTGCAAGCGCACACTGAAGCCGGCCCATGTTCATTTTCTCATCAACCAGCACCCCCAAGTCCTTCTCTGCAGGGCTGCTCTGAATCTCTTGTCTGCCCCACCTGGAGCTGTGCCTGGGATTGCTCTGACCCAGGTGTCATGGTTAAACTTCATCAGGTTGGCATCAGCCCACCTCACAAGTGTGTCAAGGTCCCTCTGGATGGCATTCCTTCCCTCCAAGGTATCAACTGGACCACACAGCTTGGTGTCATTAGCAAACTTGCTGAGGGCGCACTCAATCCCACTGTCCCTGTTACTGACAAAGACGTTGAACAAGACTGGTCCCAACACCGATCCCTGAGGGACTCCGCTCGTTATTGATCTCCAGCTGGACATTGAGCCATTGAGCACAATTCTTTGCGTGCGGCCATGCAGCCAATTCTTTATCCACTGAGTGGTCCACCTATCAAATTGATGTCTCTCCAATTTAGAGACAAGGATGTCATGTGAGACAGTGTTAAACGCTTTGCACAAGTCCAGGTAGATGACATCAACTGCTCTACCCCTGTCCATCAGTTCCATAGCCACATCATAGAAGGCCACCAGATTGGTCTGGCAGGATTTCCCCTTAGTGAAGCCATGCTGGCTGTCACCAACCACCTTGTTGGTTTTCACGTGCCTCAGCATGCCTTCCAGGAGAATTTTCTCCAAGATTTTGCCAGGCACAGAGGTGAGGCTGACTGGTCTGTAGTTCCCCGGCTCATCCATTTTCCCCTTCTAGAAAATGGTGGTTAAAGTCCCCTTTTTCCAGTCATTGGGAACTTCACCTGACTGCCATGATTTTTCAAATATGATGGACAGTGGCTTAGCAACTTCATTTGCCAGCTCCTTCAGGACCCACAGATGGATTTCATCAGGTCCCATGGACTTGTATACGTTCAGGTTCCTAAGATGGCCTCGAACCAGATCCTCTCCTACAGTGGGCCCAGGGTCTTCATTCTCACAGTCTCTGCGTCTTCCTTCCAAGACTTGGGTGGTGTGGTCAGAGCATTTTCCGGAGAAGACTGAGGCAAAGAAGTCATTAAGCACCTCAGCCTTCTCCAAATCCAGGGTAGCCAGTTCTCCCGATAGCTTCTGGAGAGGGCCCACGTTGTCCCTAATCTGTCATATTTGCAGTGTACCTATAGAATCTTTTCCTGTTATCCTTAACATCTCTAGCCAAGTTTAATTCTAAGTGGGCCTTAGCTTTCCTAACCTGGTCCCTAGCTTCCCGGACAACATCCCTGTATTCTTCCCAGGCCACCTGTCCTTGCTTCCACCCTTTAGAAGCCTCTTTTTTAATTCAAATTTTCCTCAGCAGCTCCTTATCCATCCAGGGAGGTCTCCTGGCCCTCCTGCTGCACTTCCTTCTAGGAGGGATGTATCGCTCCTGAGCTTTAACCAGTGATCCTTGAATATGAACCAAGAGTCTTAGGCCCCCCTGCCCTCCAAGGCTATATCCCTTGAAGTCTTATTGAGCAGGTTTCTGCAGAGGCCAAAGTCTGCTCTGTTGAGGTCCAGGGCAGTGAGCTTGCTGCACGCTCTTCTCACTGTCCTGTGGACCTCGAATTAGACCATCTCATGATCGCTGCAATCAAGGCTACCCTGGAGCGTCACATTTCCAACCAGCCCTTCCCTGTTGGTGAGGACGAGGTCAAGCATGACACATCTCCTTGTCGGCTCCTCTATTATATCTCATTTAAATTCTTACAACTCATGGATATTGTGTATATATGTGCATATATATGTGTGTATATATATACAGACATAAAATGAATTGCTTAGAGACGAGGGTATAAAGTGTGAAATTAGTGGTTTAATTTTATATAATATTAATGTTCTGACTTTGTCGCTATTTGTTAACACAAAAAGCAGGTTTTTTTCTTCCAGAAGCCAGTACACTTTTTCTAGGTATGTCACTATAGTTATTAAACATTCAAGCTATCATGCAGATGTAACCCTTCATTTATTGCATCTCTTCAGTGTGAACACCTTTCACCATGTGAAGAGGCTTTATAGTAGAACTGTAGTAGTACTACACACAGTTTGTAAATATACAGCCATTATTCACTGCTTAAATACACAGTGCAGGTAGCTAGGAATAACTAGACTAAACATGAGCATGCTCAACAGTTGCAATTTAAGCCCAGCCAATAACACAGAACCATGCAGCCACTCTCTCGCTCCCACCACTCTTCCTCCCACCATTCCCAGAGGGATGGGGAGGAGAATCAAAAGAATGCAACTGCCATGGGTTGTGATAAGAACAGTCCAGTAACTAAGGTATGACACAAACCACTACTGCTACCACCAATAGTAATAATAAGGGAAACAACAAGAGAAGAGTATACAACCATTCACCACTCACCAACCGAAATCCAGCCCTACCCGAGCAGTGATCTAGCCCTTCTGGGTAATTGCCCCCAGGTTATATACTGGGCATGACGCGCTGTAGCATGGAATACCTCTTTGGTCAGTTTGGGTCAGGTGTCCTGTCTCTGCTTACTCCTGGCTTCCCCTCCTCCCTGGCAGAGCATGAGACTCAGAAAGTCCTTGGTCAGACCAAAACATTCTAAGCCGTAACTATAAACATCGGTGTTATCACTGCTGTTCCTAGGCGAAAAGTCAAAAACACAGCACCGCACCAGCTACTAAGGAGAAAAATGGCTGCTACTGCTGAACCCAGGACATCAGCATCTCCACTACAGGCATCTGACATGTCTCTGCTGCCCAGACAGTCATTATTCAGGTGGGAAAGTGTCAGACTCTACTCAGTCCTTGCAGTAGGGTGGTTCTTGATCTTTCTGAGTTCTCAGGTTTTGACTCATTAATTCTTTTCAGCATTTCACAACTGTTCATACTAGTATTTTCCTTTGAGTCCTGAGCTGCTACTAGCATTTCAACAATTTCACTTCTGGTTTTATTTTTCTCAAGAAGTGATTCTTGGCTTTAGCCTACACCCTCTTTCACAGCTAAACAATTTTTTAGTAAGTCTGAGCCAAGGCTACATACCTGTACCACACAAAACTGGGCCACGGGCGACAGACAGCTAAATCCCTGTGCCACAGATTGCACAGAGTGCAAAAAATTATTAGTTAAGACTGAAGAGACAGATATTGCACACAGTTCTGAGATAATTTTAAGGTCAATTATATCAAGGATAAAGATTTCTATTTACTTCCACACTTTCCCTTTACTTGATGTAACAAAATCTGGAGACAATCTATGCTTGAGTGTACTTAAGCAACCTATGCTTAAGTACATACAAAGAACAGAGAAAATGTGTCATCATTAAGGTCTTCAGGATGAGCAGGCTTTTTGTCTAAGAGGTTATAATTTTCTTTAACTTTTTTTTTTCATCTTGGTGCTGCCTAGTTCAGAAGAAATAATCTCTAATATTCTTTACAAGTGGTACCTGAAACAGGAAAAATATATTTGAAAAATAAACACATTATACTATGAGTATTAATGTAAAATTATTCGATGTCTATGTATAGAAGTGCGTGCCTGGAACTGATTAAATGAATGTTTTTTTTGAAGAAGATTTAAGGTAATGTTTTCTGAAGACATACTTCCTTAAAATTTTAGCTCAACAACTTACTACCAGTTTGAATTGTCTTTTAACAGACATTTAAAAGGGTTTCTGAAGGATTTTTCCAGAATAAAGAGCTGATAATTTAGATTATGCAAATACTCTTTGTTTTGGGCACCCATAACTACCTTTGACCTGAAATATTAGAGAGAAATCAAGTTTTCTCCCAAAATCTGAGAACAGTTCTGTACCTTCTGCAACAGCCATTAATAATCCTACTCTATTCAGTTCATATTAAAAATATTTACAGAATAACTGTATTGGGAGTTGGGGCTGTTATCCACTGTCTACACTCAGCAATGAAAGGCCATTAAGTAACTGGATTCTGTTTACCTGAATTTGTAACTCTAATTCTGTTTTCCTGTATTCAGACTACAACAGAATCTGTAGCAAGGCTTTTTGTCTTATTTCAAAGTATTCTTTTATGTTAAATAGCTTCCCTTCTCTTATTTTGCATGTCCTTATTGGAATGTTCTTCCATTGTCCTCAGCAAAAGGAGAGGTAGTCTCTCTGAGTATGTGCTAAAAAAGAGTGAAAAAGTATTTAGTTCACAGCTTGCAAATGTAAAGACCCTTTTTTTGTTATTATTCTGTACTCTTTATTTTGTCATATTGCCAGCATAATTCTTGAATAAAAGCAACAATCAAAGTAGCTGGAGCTGGTCTCATCCTTTCAGATAGTGTTCTTATTTTTGTTTGTCTCAGTCACAGACGGAACCTCCACTGAACTGCTTAAATGTACTCTACACACCTTTTGAATTATACTTTGAATGCAGTTTTCTGGAGAGAAAATACAAATACTGTGGTAGTAATTTGACAAAGAGTTTTAACATTAGACCAATCAATTTTGCAGTGTAAATGAGTACAGGATAAGCTGAATGGTTATTGTTTCAGGAATGACCACTATATGTTTTCATTAAATGTGTAACTTCAGCTCATCCCTGTTTTCCCCCAACTGGTCCGAGATGGCAGTGAAGAGAAAACCTTGCTGTGCCTGCTTAAATGGACATGATACACCCAGGATAGTCTGCTGAGAGTGTCCCTCAATGGTTCCTCTTCCCTTTTATCACTAGAAGTATTCATGATGTAAAGCTATTTGTCAAATTCTTGCATGATTGACACTTACACTTGTCCTCAAATTTGCATGGGTTATTATAATTTCTTGAATTGAATGTCACATTAGAAGTAGATGCTTATATCACATGCAGGAAAGGGTGTTGCAGATATTGACATTTTTAGTAAACACAGAAAGGGCTCATCTGCCGTGAAAAGATAGAATAGAAAATATTGCATGTCAAATTCAGTTCACTGCTCTGTGATTTAATACTGACACATCCCAGGGACCTTGGGATCAATAATATTCATAATCTGATTTCCCAGAATAACTTTTTCTCATATGCAAACATCACCAAATCGGCTGTCATTTACAATTCAGCACTTTTGCATAATGTCAGAGAAGCTGAGCAATAATTAAACAAACTTCCTCTCTCCTCATTTTTGACATTGAGAACTTGTACGAAAAAATCTAGAATGGTAGATCTCTGTGGTAAGTTCTTGTTTAGCAGCGAAAGAACAAACAGATCTCTGACCTAAGGTAGTTAGTCTCTCTGTTCAAAGACATTAACACTATTGGACCTGGAAAAAAAATCAGTGCAGGAACAAACTAGTTCTGCAGACATCACAAAATTTAAATGATGATGCAAAAAAAGATTCTGAGAAGAATGCAGGTTGATTAAAATGCCCATAGAAGTAAATCTGAGCATTTTTCTCTGCCAAGAATAACTGCATTTTGAGCAACCTGGTCTATTGGAAGGAGTCTTTGCCCATGGCAGGGCAAACTACTAGATGATTTTTAAGGACCCTTCAAACCCAAAGCATTCTATGATTCTGTGATTCAATGATTCTATGATTTTATTAGCTTGAAAAGTTGTGATATTCTTCTTCAGAGTAATAATTCAATTTCAAACAAGAACAAGATAGCAATGTTGATCTAAGTTGTGTAGTTGTACAAAATCATATTTTTATCTAGGCTAAAATGAACCTCAGACATTTGTAGATACTCTAATGTCTCATTTGACTTGACATTATTATTTGGATCATAATGTCATCCAAGGCACTTTCCACATTTGTGGGAAAATTAGACTTTTCCAGTCTCTGTAGATTTCCCCTCCTTATCAGAAATATCCAATCTAGGAAATCTATCTAGCACTCAGGCTTAGACTGCTAGTTTAAATCTAACTTAACTTTTCAGAGTAGTAGGGGTTTTTTCTAAGATGATGAATTTGCACTTTGTGAAGGTTGTTGCTACAACAGCTAAAGCTGCTCTAAGAGCAAAAGCCTGGTGCTCTGATACATTACTTGGAGTATCTTGACTTGTCATTTTAACATAGCTGATTTTGTCTTGTTTTCTTCTATCTGAGAGCCCATTCCTGAATCTCAAAACTTTCTAAGTTTTCTAAAACTCAGAAATAACTTAAAAAAAAAAAGACAAAATAAAACACTAACACACACATATGAAAACCAAAACAACTGAAACAACTGAAATCTTAAAATTCCTTAAAAGAATAAAAAATCTAAAATTCTCCTGCACTAATTAAAACACTTTGAATAAGTACAGACATGGATAGCAGAGGCTGAAGGACAAATGTGCCTTGGTTTGATAAAGCTGAATTGTTTTGGTTTATTTTAAATAACGGAATGTCAAATATAGAATTTTTACCTTGTTGAAAGGCAACAAAGTTGGAATGTACTGTTCCTTCAGTAATGTCTTGAGGTTTTGCTAAGACATTCAGCAATGTCTTGAGGCAAAAAATGCAAGTTACTTTAACAAGCACTGGGTTCATTAATGTCTAGCATCCTGCCCTCAAGAAAATAAGTCACTGTGGCATACAATTATTACCTTAGTCTGACTTCAGATTGCAGAAAAGGGTATTTTGTATGACAGTGGGAAATTTCAGCACTCCGACATTCAAGAAAATGCACTTTCTCTTACTAGGGTTTTAGTTTGGAAATTAAAACCAAGCCAGTAGAACGTGATTGAGGCTCAGCTTTCCAAAACGATTACCCTTCTTGAAGGACAAATACTGTTTCTTTTTAGAAATATGCCTATGTGGATCCTAATCATAGACCAGTGAAATTTTGAATGCTTTCACCAGACATTTCTTTGGAGACAGCATATGCATTCAGTCTCTGCCTTTCCCCTCCTAAAATGCATAAATGAGACAATAACCTCTATTACTAATCAGTTCATTTTGTTGCTTCTGACAACATGAGGAACACAGAGTCTATTAAATTACAAGACCTAGGTTTTAAACGTACTTTTTCTCACCATTCTTCTTCATTTTATAGTTTGATTCTACCGTATTTAAGTTGAGGGGGTTTTGTGAGGATTTTTTCTTTGTCTTTTGGTTTGGTTTTTTTTTTTTCTTTGACAGTGTTATATAATTATGAATTTTTTTCTCTAGGTAACTGAGGTTAAATAATCCAATAAACACGATTCTTGCTGTCATGGAAACAAAGTTTGTAGAGTGCATCTTATTTCAGAATATTAGCAAGGAGTAAGGAAACAACAAAAGAGCCCTCAGAAAATAACTTTCACTGGTTGAGAATACCTACAAAAACAGGTTCTACACAGTCTTATTTCAACTGATTAGTGACCGATTAATTCAGAAAAAAAATCACAGCTTTTGGGTGATGCAGTTAGTTGTCAACTGTTTTCTTCAACTGCTTTCTAAGGAACAACGTTAATAAATCTGATCTTATTCTGTCTCAGTCTGTGGAATTAATAGGAGTTTATTCTAGGCTCACAGGTGGCTAAAGCCACAGGAAAATTGCTTCATATCATATTACAGCTGAGACCAGAGCTTCAAAACCTGTCTTTGGTCATTGGTCAAACTGAGCCTCAGGTAATTTGGACATTTGGTTCACAGATTTTCTCAACGCTATTTACTCAAGTCTGTAACCTGTTTACAAGCTCAGCTGGCAGAGATTAAGCCTTGGAGTGAGCTCTGGCATGTATATTTTTGTCTCTTCAGTGGTACACAGGTTTGTGAAATGGATGCCAAATAGTTTTGTTTTCTATCCCAGTATCAAGTACTTCAAAGACCTGGTAGTTGGAGTGAATGTGTGTGAAGAAAGCTCCTTTGAATTACCATTAGATATGTTTATAATGATTTCTGCTGGATGCTGAAAAACACACAAAAAAGCTATAGCACAGAAGCGTTCTGAATACTCTGACATATCAGTCAGAGTATCAGAGCTGCACTTTACTTAGTCATATAGTCATGTTTACCCGGTATGTATTTTCCCATTTTTTCTACCAGTTGTGAGTCTTAAGTATATACCGTACTCTTCCACACCTAAAAGCAGGAGCTTTCCAGCCAAATTTTTCAGCTGAGGAACTTGACAGCACCTAGCTCTTGTAAAAGAGGCTTAGTCATTACTGTTGTGCAACATCTGAGTGTTTACTAATTTTATGAAATCAATGTATCTGCATCTGCATTAATTCCTCATAGAAAGGAATCTGTTTGCAACAAGATACGGATCACAAAACAACTTTACATTTAAAACCAGAACTGGTTCTTTCTTAGAAGTATTGCTGTGGTTAGGCTGCATTAATTATGTAATATGTAACAACTAAGCATAAATTAAACTATCCATAGTTTGAAATTCAACTCCATTAGTCTCATATCACTCCTCTGAAACACAGTCCTAGCTGAGTTAGGACACAAATGCAAGGAAAAGTCAATTTCTCTTGTCAGTACTGGCAGTATGGTAGTTTCAGAGAGTAACTTTTTTCACAATCATTTTTAAAGTTGGGCTGAGCTTCAGGGTATACAGGTCAGACACCTTCAGAGATGTATTCTGGTATGATGAAGGAAGCCCTGTGAAACTTCAGAAAGACCGTGTAATCTGAGAGAGGCACTAGGTAAAAATCCTAAAGTTTGTCCAGCTCAGCAGCAAGAAAGACTTTGAGGTTTAGATTCTTCCAGAAGACTTAAGACCAACAGAAGCTCTGGAGAAACTGCAGAAAGGCTGAACATATTATTATTATTATTATTATTATTATTATTATTATTATTATTATTATTATTATTATTATTATTATTATTATTATTATTATTATTATTATAGGAGGGAGGAGGAAAGGATTTGTTTCCAATGCTCCACACAAATGTTTAAAAAAAAAAAAAAAGCCAGAAGAAACCAACAGCAAAATCAGTGATGGTATTTGTAGACTAGGTACTTATTTGCTCACACTTCACCTGTGCAGCTGTGTACTTCATATTGGACAGGAACTTACCTGAACCTTACTGGGTTTCCTTTGTATTAACTGAGTTACTTGAGATATTTCAGGTCATTTCCTAAAACAACTTTAAGTCAACTTACTTGCACTTTGTATCTACAGATGCAAAAGATTATACAGCACTTCCTTCTTCCTTACACATCAAACACACTCCAGGTTAAAGTTAGCATTTCTGTAGGCAAAAAGACCCATACATGCAGCATAATATGTTTTGGCAGAGTTCTAGTTCAGTGTTCGCATCTGACTGTACCCCTGGAGTATCTGAACTGCCTTTTGAAGGAAACAGGCTCATCAGCTCTGGAAGCATAGGGTGAAAGCAGTTGCTTTTTTAACAGCACAGAGAATACCCTCTACATCCTGAGTTATGCTTGGGGGAAATGAGATAGTTATTTCATCCAAAACTAAAAAGTCCCACTAGCAAAAATGAAAATCTTACCTTTACAATACACTTGACTATCAGTGAGAAAACTAATGAGAAAAATCTTACACCTAACTCATTAATTCCCTTTGTAGAATAATAGAAAGTTTTAATCTACAACCTCATGGTGACTCACAAAATTTATTTGTCTGCTTGGAAAAAGGATGTACATTGAATTTTCATGCCAAGGCACGGGTATTGGAGGGGTGGGGGAGGGGCTGTAGAAGTGGCATCCATGAGGAAAGGCTGGGGCTGTCTCATGCTAGAGACAGCTGCTTCCTGGCAGTTTCAACACACCCACCGCAGGGCATGGCTGAGCCCCTCAGCCACAGGCAGGCACCTTAGGGTAAACATCTCTAGGAAAAGGCAGAAAACTCTTCACAGATGGAGGATGAGTGAAAAAAAGTGTAAGAACCAGCGGAGGGAACACCAAGGTCAGAAGAGAAGGAGGATGCTCCATGCTGGTGCAGATATTCCCACTGTAGCCCATGGAGGACCCCATACTGCAGCAGGTGGACATGCCTCAAAGGAAGCTGCAGCCCATCCCTCCTTGTTTCTGTGATGCTACCCAGGGTGGCGGGGGAGAAGAGTCAGGAATGAAGGAATGAAGTTGAGCCTGGAAAAAAAGGGAATAGATGAAATATCTTGTTTCTTTTTTTCTCACCATTTACATATATTTTAATTGGTAATAAATTAATTTTCTCCAACTCAAGTTTTGCTCATGAAAGTAACTAGTTAGGCAATTTTCCTACCTTTACCCATGAGCCTTTTCGTGTTATTTTCTCCCTGTTTGAGGGAGGTGAGAGAGTGAGAAGCTGGGTAGGCATCTGGCTGCTAGCCAAGGTCAACCCACCATAGGAAGCTTATGTCTTCCTAAGACATCAGTAGTACAACTTCTTGCAGAGGAAAGCATTATCAAAATGAATGAAACATCATTAAAAATGGACAGAAGATTAAGAGAGAATTAAGTGTAGGAGTGTAATTTTAAAATCAAAATGGCATAGCTTGAGCACTGAGAAAATATATAGCAGGTAAAATGACACCTCTCAAACTTAACTTTTGGGTAAAATAGTAATTTCACTTATTTTCCTTCCAATTGTAACAATCATCACATAACACTGATCCAAAACTGGAATTTGATGGCAGAAGGATAAATTTTATGTTAGAATGATGTTAGTCAAACTGCAGGTTTAAATATTCATTAGCTAAATAATGTCTCCTTTAACAGTTTTCCTTTTCTCCTCCAAATCAGTTGTTACTGAGATGATGCTCTCCTTCTTCAGCATACAGCAAAGCACAATCAGTTCCTGTTAAATAAAAGTTTTCCTTAGGGTGATTTTAGTGACTTGGTAATAAGGAATATATCTGACCGAGCTTAGTCATCATGCATGTTAGAGTCACTACATAAATGCAGTAATTGACACGATTGATAAGAGGAGCTTGGGCAGACAGAAAAGAAAGACTATAGTTCTCCACTGAATTTTTAATGACATGGTTATATACACAACATGGGTTGTTTGTTTGTTTGTTTTTTTCCAGCCATGTTCTTCATAACTATTTTTAACTTCTTGTCCATCTGCCTCCCATTGTAAACTTCATTTTTTTAGTCCTTGTTGAATTTCTCATTCTACATTTACATCTATTCCTGTATTTAAATGATCTTAAAGATAGAATATCTTTAATTGGAAGGGATCTGTAAGGATCATTAAGTCCAACTTCCTGTTCCTTGCAGGAACATAACTGTACAGAATTTCATATAACAGTAAAAAAATCATTTCCAGGCATTTTCTCAATTTTTGCCTCCCAGAGGTTGATGTAGGGTGTTAGATTTTCTTTAACAACAATGCTTATTTAAATACCTTCTCACTATGGCATGGTGCCAGATTGCTTTTCCTTCTTCAATCTCCACACATAATCAATTTCTGCAGCAAAGTTTCTTTTTTTGTTTGTTATTTTGTTTTAAATGATGAAAACTATATAAAAATGCGTTAGAGGAAAGAGTATAGTCCTTTGCAGCAGCCGGTCTTCCAGTGCATGCTCTCTATGGTCTTGCCTCTAATTCATTTGATTTGTTTCAGGTTTTCTGTAGTCAAAACATTGCAGCAGAAGGTTTGAAGTGGATAAACAGAAGCTGGACTTTGTACAAGCAGTGTAGAATCCTCCCCCTACCTGTCCTCCAGGAAAAAAAAGTAAGGCTGGGTTGTCTGCTGGTAAATTTCCCAGTATCTTTGTGTCATGGGTTCAGCAGCAGCAGTCATTTTTCTCCTTCGTTGTAGCTGGTGCAGTGCTGTGTTTTCGACTTTTCGCCTGGAAACAGCACTGATAACACCGATGTTTATAGTTACGGTTTAGAATGTTTTGGTCTGACCAAGGACTTTCTGAGTCTCATGCTCTGCCAGGGAGGAGAGGAAGCTGGGAGGAAGCAGAAACAGGACACCTGACCCAAACTGACAAAAGTGGTATTCCATACCACAGTACATCATACCCAGGATGGAAAAACTGGGGGCAGGAACCCGGAGTTCAGCTCACAGCTCGGTCGTAGGGTGGTGAGCAGTTGTATCTTCTTCCCTTGTATTTCCCTGGTCATTATTATTCTTGGTGGTAGCAGCAGTGATTTGTGTTATACCTTAGCTACGGGCCTGTTCTTATCTCAACCCGTGGGAGTTACATTCTTTCCATTCTTCTCCCCATTCCCCCCCCCCCCCCCCCCCCCGTTGAGTGTGGGGGAAGAAAGAGGGGGGAGTGAGTGAGCAGGCTGCATGATTTATGGCTTAAACCACGACAGTTCTCTTTGGCACCCAACATGGGGCACAAAGGGTTGAGATAATGACAGGATTAATAGTCAGTCATCACAATGCTGCTTTATTGGCTTTCAAAGTTGTTGCTCCGGATCTCACAGTTCAGCGTATGATACTTTACTTACAGACGGTATTTCTTATCTTAACATTTTTCAGACATGGATTTTGAGTTAAGGTTCTTGTTACATTGTACTTTATTGCACTGATTTTTAATACAATAGACTCAGTGATCATGAAACTGGCCCGGCTTTTATTCCCAGCGTGGTCACCATCTCTATACTTTGGGAGGTATACAATAGAAGTGTTTAGCAATTACACATCTCTTTTCATCTCCTTGGGCGGTCAACCTGTGAAGGAGACATACTTTTATGCTCCCAGCCCCCCCACCAGACCGTTTACAGCATCGTTTGAGAATTTTGAAGGTTTTGAATGGCCTTTAGTTACCCTTGAGACCTGCCTGCTGATTGTGATGTGGATCGCCATGTTGGCACACATACACAGTGTGCTTTACTCACAACCATTTTGTCTGGTCCTGAGAGTTATTGAGTTTGGGCCTTGTCTAGGGTTAAACGACGATATAGGAGGTCCAAGAGATTTTCCCCGAGGCTGTATAGTCATGAGTGGCAGGGTGTATGGAATAGTATGGGCAAGTATCTAGGCCAGTGTGCCCCGCCAGTGCTTTGGAACTTCATCAGTGAACAAATGCAAAGTCTAGAAAAATTAGTAAAACACTTAAAGGAGGTGTGTTTTTATTCTGGTCACACCAGAGATGGACAAATCATGGCAACGTGCTGGGGCTTGGCCTATGCTTACAGAGCCCTGTTCAACATCATCCAACACCTTCAAAAGGAAAAAAATGTCCCTGGATCTGAGGGCTGAGTAATGGACAGCACAGCTACTCCAGCTCCAAGCACAGCAGCTGCACCACCACCAGCAGCAAGTACTGCAGCTACTCAAACTTCAACCGTAACGGACAGCGCGGCTACTCCAACTCCAAGCACAGCAGCTACACCACCTCCGGGGACAAGTACAGCTGCTACTCAAACTTCAACAGCAATGGGCAGCGCAGCTACTCCAGCTCCAAGTACAGCAGCTACACCACCACCAGCGACAAGTACAGCTGCTACTCAAACCCCAGTGACAAGTACAGCAGCTACCCAAACCACAGTGATAATCACCGCAGCTAAACCAGAGGAACAACTCGTACCAATAGCAGTTGCCCCTGTCGCAAGAGGAAAAGCAAAAAAGAGACAAGAAAGATAAAGCAAGATGAAGAAACAGCGTACTCACCACCTGGGACAGCATCTGACCAGGAGTCATCATCACATGACGAAGAAGAAGAAGAAGAGGTGACTTCCCGATCTCGGACCTCAACTGAGCTACGGAATATGCGAAAAGACTTTATCCGTCAGCCAGGGGAGCACATCATCACCTTGTTGCTCCAATGCTGGGACAATGGGGCCGACGGTCATGAGCTAGAAGGTATTGAAGCCAAACAGCTGGGATCACTTGCTAGGGAAGGGGGAATTGACAAAAAGCAATTGCAAGAGAGAAACGGTCCCTCAGCCTTTGGAGGCGGCTCTTGGCAGCTATGAAAGGAAGGTTTCCATACAACGACGATGTTATGAGTTGTTTGGCCAAGTGGACTACTGTAGAAAAGGTCATCCAGGCTCTGAGGGAATCAGCCATTGTAGAGATGATCTATAATATCAAGCCAAATAATGGGGATATACCCATAGATCTAGATGAAGTCTAATGTACATGACCCATGTGGCGGAAATTTACACGGAATGCACCCCCATGATATACCCATTCATTGGCAAAAGTAACCTGGAATGACATAATACCACCAACAGTGGATGAAATGATTCATAAACTCTGAGAGTTCTAAGACAATCTCACCCCTTTCATCATCTCAGCTGTGGAAAAACTGTCCCAGGACTTCAAACAATTGAGAGAGGATCTATCCAGCTCCTCACGTGTACCAACACTCATCTCAGCTATTAATAAAAGGCATCCTACTGTTC
Organism: Ara ararauna; assembly: GCA_028858755.1. NCBI lineage: Eukaryota > Metazoa > Chordata > Aves > Psittaciformes > Psittacidae > Ara > Ara ararauna. The sequence goes on along the minus strand of CM054377.1, from coordinate 73,827,336 downwards.
CAGAGACAAGATATATAAGGTATACACCACGGGCCACCCTATGGTTTTACCTGCGGCATCATGGAGAAGATATGATGAAGTGGGATGGAAAGACTACCTCAGCTTTGGAGGAATGGGTGCGTGAATTGAAGAGGAGAACAAAGGTCAAGGCTGATCACCTCATGAAGGCTGCGGCTTCAGTCTCTGGTGAGCAGGTTCCCAGATGGAGTGGAAGAGTCGATTTTACTTCAGCTCCTGTGATAAGGAATTATTCCTGTCAAAAAGACATGAGTGACCAATGTGATGACTATTAGAGGGGCCCCACCTCCAGCCAAGTGGAGGTAGGGGACAATCGGATTTACTGGACTGTGGATCAAATGACCTGGCACATCAGTCCCACAGAAGTATAAGGCTCTAGTAGATACTGGTGCACAGTGTACCCTGAAGTCATCAAGCTGTCAAGGGGTGGAACCCATTTCTATTTCTGGAGTGATAGGAGGATCCCAAGATTTGACTGTACTGGAGGCTGAAATCAGTCTGACTGGAAGGGAATGGCAAAAACACCCCATTGTGACTGGTCCAAAGGCTCCATGCATCCTTGGCATAGATTACCTCAGGAGAGGGTACTTCAAAGACCCAAAAGGGTACCGATGGACTTTTGGTATTGCTGCTTTGGAGACAGAGGAAATTGAGCAGCTGTCCACCTTGCCTAGTCTCTCAGAAGATCCTTCTGTTGTGGGGTTGCTGAAGGTCGAAGACCAACAAGTGCCAATCGTGACCACAACAGTGCACCGGTGGCAATATCGCACCAACCTAGACTCCCTGATTCCCATCCATAAGCTGATCCGTAGATTGGAGAGTCAAGGAGTGATCAGTAGGACCCACTCACCCTTTAATAGCCCCATATGACCAGTGGGAAAGTCTAACAGAGAGTGGAGACTAACGGTAGAAAATCGTGGACTGAGCAAAGTCGCACCACCCTTGAGTGCTGCCGTACCGGACATGCTAGAACTTCAGTATGAACTGGAGTCAAAGGCAGCCATGTGGTATGCCACGACTGATATTGCCAATGCATTTTTCTCAATTCCTCTGGCAGCAGAGTACAGGCCACAGTTTGCTTTTACTTGGACGGGCATCCAGTACACTTGGAAGCAACTGCCCCAGGGGTGGAAACACAGCCCTACCATCTGCCATGGACTGATCCAGACTGCACTGGAACAGGGGCAAGCTCCAGAACACCTGCAATACATTGATGACATTATCCTGTGGGGTGATACAGCGGAAGAAGTCTTTGAGAAAGGGAGGAAACTAATCCAAATCCTGCTGAAAGCCGGTTTTGCCATAAAACAGAGTATGGTCAAGGGACCTGCACAGGAGATTCAATTTTTGGGAATAAAACGGCAAGATGGACGTCGCCAGATCCCCACAGATGTGATCAACAAGGTAACAGCAATGTCTCCACCAACTAATAAGAAAGAAACATAAGCTTTCTTGGGTGTTGTGGGGTTCTGGAGGATGTATATCCTGAATTACAGTTTGATTGTAAGCCCTCTCTATCATGTGACCTGGAAGAAGAATGATTTTAAATGGGTCCCTGAGCAACAACAAGCCTTTGAGCAAACTAAACGAGAGATAGTTCATGCAGTAGCCCTCGGACCAGTCCAGACCAGGCCAGATGTGAAAAATGTGCTTTACACTGCAGCCGGGGAAAATGGTCCTACCTGGAGACTCCGGCGAAAACCTTCAGGGGAGACTCAAGGTGGACCCCTCTGCTTTTGGAGTTGGGGATACAGAGGATCTGAGGCCAGCTATACCCCAACTGAAAAAGAGATACTGGAAGCCTTTGAAGGGGCTCGATCTGCTTCAGAAGTGATTGGCACTGAAGCACAGCTCCTCCTATCACCCCAGTTGCCTGTGCTGGGCTGGATGTTCAAAGACAGGGTCTTCTCTACACATCATGCAACTGATGCTCATGGAGTAAGTGGGCTGCATTAATTAGACAACGAGCTCGAACAGGAAATCCCAGTCATCCAGGAATTCTATAAGTCATCATGGACTAGCCAGATGGCAGAGAGATTTTGGAATGTCACCAGAGGAGGAGGAGGTGATGCATGCAGAAGAGGCCCCACCATATAATGAACTGTCAGAAAGTGAAAAGCAATATGCCTTGTTTACTGATGGGTCCTGTCGCATTGTGGGAAAGCATCGTAAGTGGAAGGCAGCCGTATGGAGTCCTCGACACCAAGTTGCAGAAACTGCTGAAGGAGGGGGTGAATCGAGTCAGTTTGCTGAGGTGAAAGCCATCCATCTGGCCTTGGATATTGCTGAACAAGGAAAGTGGCCAGTACTTTATCTCTATACTGACTCATGGATGGTGGCAAATGCCCTGTGGGGGTGGTTGCAGCAGTGGAAGCAGAGCAACTGGCAACGCAGAGGTAAACCCACCTGGGCTGCTGCACTGTGGCAAGATATCGCTGCCCAGGTGCAAAACCTGGTGGTCAAGGTACGCCATGTAGATGCTCATGAACCCAAGAGTTGGGCCACTGAAGAACACCAGAACAACCAACAAGTGGATAAAGCTGCTAAGATTGAAGTGGCTCAGATGAACTTAGATTGGCAACATAAGGGTGAATTATTTTTGGCCTGGTGGGCCCGTGACACTTCAGGCCATCAGGGCAGAGATGCAACATACAGATGGGCTCGTGATCGAGGGGTGAACTTAACAATGGACACTATTGCCCAGGTTATTCATGACTGTGAAACATGTGCTGCAATTAAGCAAGCTAAACGGTTAAAGCCTCTTTGGTATGGAGGACGATGGCTGAAGCACAAATATGGGGAGGCCTGGCAGATTGATTATATCGCGCTCCCACCAACCTGCCAAGGCAAGTGCCATGTGCTTACCATGGTGGAAGCAACCACCGGGTGGCTGGAAACATATGCTGTGCCCCACGCCACTGCCCGGAACACTACCCTGGGCCCTGAGAAACAGATTTTGTGGTGACATGGCACCGGAGAGAGAATTGAGTCAGACAATGGGACTCATTTCTGGAACAGCCTGATAGACTCTTGGGCCAAAGAGCATGGCATTAAATGGGTATATCACATCCCCTACCATGCACCAGCCTCTGGGAAAATTGAATGGTACAGTGGGCTATTAAAAACTACACTGAGAGCAATGGGTGGTGGGACTTTCAAATGTCAGGATACACATTTACCAAAGGCCACTTGGCTGGTCAACACCAGAGGATCTGCCAACAGGGCTGGTCCAGCCCAGTCAGAGATTCTACATACTGTGAAGGGCGACAAAGATCCTGTGGTGCATATAAAAACTTTGCTGGGGAAGACAGTCGGGGTTATTCCTGCTTCAGGTAAAGGCAAACCCACTCGTGGGATTGCTTTTGCTCAGGGACACGGATATACTTGGTGGGTAATGCGGGAAGATGCGGAAGTTCTATGTGTACCTCAAGGTGATTTGATTTTAGGGGAAAACAGTCAATGAACTCAATTGTATGCTGTTGCCTGCTATTTAATAGTTTTATAGTCCACCAACTAGATGTCTTCAAGTCATCAGCGACTGGCCCTCTGACCAACATCCCAACAAAGAATGAACTTTAATGAACAGACGAGTTCTGCGGTAGAGGAACAATCACCGTCAGCAGGCAATGATCCAACACTACACACAGCCTCCCCTGCTCTGAAAGACTGTTAACAGGAGATGGAGCTTGACATCACAGACCAGATGGACTCAGAAGCTTTGTAGGGACTGGTCCATGCACTGAGGGATGATCTCTCTCCCTCTGTGTGTGTGTGTCAATGTGTATATATATATATGTGATGGTATATTGAAAATATGGGATCTGAGCATGACGTGAAAGGTATGGAATAAGGGGTGGATAATGTCATGGGTTCAGCAGTAGCAGTCATTTTTCTCCTTCGTTGTAGCTGGTGCAGTGCTGTGCTTTTGGCTTTCAGCCTGGGAAAAGCACTGATAACACCGATGTTTATAGTTACTGCTTGGTAATGTTTTGGTCTGACCAAGAACTTTCTGAGTCTCATGCTCTGCCAGGGAGGAGGGGAAGCCGGGAGGAAGCAGAAACAGGACACCTGACCCAAACTGACCAAAGAGGTATTCCATGCCACAGTACATCATGCCCAGGATGGAAAAACTGGGGGCAGGAACCCGGAAGAGCTCAGTTCATAGCTCAGTCGTCGGGCGGTGAGCAGTTGTATCTTCTTCCCTTGTATTTGCCTTGTCATTATTATTACTGGTGGTAGCAGTAGTGATTTGTGTTATACCTTAGCTATGGGATTGTTCTTATTTCAACCCGTGGGAGTTACATTCTTTCCATTCTTCTCTCCAATTCCCGCCCCCCCCCCGCCCCCGTGAAGTGTGGGGGAAGAAAGAGGGGGGAGTGAGTGAGCAGGTTGCATGATTTATGGCTTAAACCATGACACTTTGACATAACAAAATTCTACCTGCAGCTAAGGCAAAGACAAAAATAAAGAAATATATATATATTCATATATACATATCCAGTACTATATTTCAAACTAAACCTTACCCAAAGCCATCTTTGTACTTTCATATCAAATGAAAATAATGAAGTCAAAAGGAATCTGTAGTCATTGCTGAAGATCAATATATTGAATTTTTATGAACCCAATTAACTGCTGGTCATATTCAAATAATTTCCTTCTGAAGAGATGTATGTAATAAGAGAGATACATGCAGTCACACCAGAAGTGATTGTGAGACTTATATTTTGGCAACTGAAAGAAAAAATGTTGCTCATGAGAAGTCTTATTTTAATATACTTAATGTGTAGAATAAGCTGGTAGCTTTTATTGCATTATATTTTACAGTCTTTTGAAGATAATTGCTGATCTGCTATCTGAGTTTAGCTTTAATCGATATACAGGTCCAAATGGAAATGCACTTATGAAGAAAGGCCTATTTACCTATTAGAAATATGAAAATGTATTATATTTCATTTGCAAAAAATCAGTTTTCAGTTTGAGTAGCTGTCCTGGGCTCAGCAGTAGAAGTTATTTTTTCTCCTTCTTAGTAGCTGGTGCAGTGCTGTGGTTTTGATTTTGGGCCTGGGAGCAGTGCTGATAACACCAGAGTTTTCAATTATGGCTTAGAATGTTTTGGTCTGACCAAGGACTTTCTGAGTCCCATGCCCTGCCAGGGAGGAGGGGAAGCCGGGAGGAAGCAGAAACAGGATACCTGACCCAAACTGACCAAAGAGGTTATACCATACCACAGCACGTCACGTCCAGGATGTAAAAACGGAGAGCAGAGACCCAGAAGGGTGGGTGTGCACTGCGTGGTCGGCCTGGGTATAGGTGGTGAGCGATTGTATTCTTTCGTTGTATTTGCCTTGTCATTATTATTACTGGTGGTAGCAGTAGTGGTCTTGTGTTATACTTTAGTCGCTAAACTGTTCTTATCTCAACCGGTGGGAGTTGCATTCTTTTGATTCTCCTTCCCATCCCTCCGGGAGCGGGGGGAAAGAAAGAGGGAAGAGTGAGTGAGAGAGCAACTACGAGAGTTATAGAGGCTTAAACCACTACAGTAGCATAATCTTTTTAATAACACTACAAAATACAAAATCTGGAGGCTTTTTTTCTTAGAATCATAGAATCATAGAATAGTTAGGGTTGGAAAGGACCTTAAGATCATCTAGTTCCAACCCCCCTGCCAGTGGCAGGGACACCTCCCACTAAACCATGCCACCCAAGGCTATGTCCAATCCAGCCTTGAACACTGCCAGCGATGGAGCATTCACAACTTCCCTGGGCAACCCATTCCAGTGCCTCACCACCCTTACAGTAAAGAACTTCTTTATATCTTCTTGGTCTTTATGTAATTTAGCTTTTATCCAGTGCTTTAATACTTATTTTGTTTGGCATGTTTACTGACTTAAGCTCCTCTGACTCCCTAATTCCATCATTGATTAGCTGATATCCTGCAAAAAAGGCTATGGCTATATATTAAATACAGGAGCCACACTTGAAAAGAGCCACTTAATTCAGTTTTTGTCCCAGTTCTGTACTCTAACAAGGTAATTTTGAATATGTATGATATTAAAATGAGTCAAATCAGCCCTCTGAATCTGACAAACTGATGTGTCTCTGAGAGCTGGTTGTGTCTTCAAAAGTAGGTGCTAATCAGGTTTTCAGCAAATGTGCAATTGACTGTGGAATTCTGAGGCCATTGAACAAACTCCGGATAATGAAGCAGCAGTACAAATAACTTCTACGGAAGTTGAATACTCGTTTTCATTTACTATTTTATCTAAGATATAAATACTATCTAATGGCATGGGGCATAAATACATACCCTAAAAAGTATCAGGGAAGTGGGAAGGGGTATTCTGATGAAGGAGGATGTGACCAGTCCTTATTTTGCCAGTGCAGCCACAGCGATAACAACCTGTTTACTGACCACACACACAGAGGCCAGTTGGCCTCTTAGCCACATGTTACACAACCTTGTAAGATGTTATTATGAAGTCCCCTTGTTTGACCTGGAATCTGCTGAAGTCCTGATAGTCCTAAAGCTCACTAGTTCATAAAAAGTAAAAAAAATCAAAAGCTTTATTCATGAGATGTTGAGATATTTTTGTACAATTCTCCTTTTATTCTATAGGTACAAGAAGATGTTTATAATAATGCACTGTGATCAGGCACATTTTATGAATGTTGAAGGTTGCTTGAAAAATATCAGGGTTTTTTTCCCCTCATGATTGTTCTGATGTAGCTGTCTTGCATCAGGCAACAACACTAAATTTTTGCTCTATAGCCCACTTCTCAATGAGGCTAATCAGTCACACATACACTTACTGCTGGCTGAAAGCCTTTTCCTTCACCACTTAGTTGGCTTATGCTATCTAGACTTAAAAATTGCTTCTATGACACTCTTAAAAAAAGCAGTAAAACTGAAACAAGCAAATTACAGCAGGAACAAGTTGTACAAGCACTAAAGCTTTATTGCAATATAAGGAAATTGTATTATCAAGCAAAGAAAAACACAGAATTGATATGAAAAGCAGTTTAAAACTCATGTATCATCACTGCCCTTCCTCAGGTAATTACAACATGAAGTGTAAGAATAAATTTACATTGTTTTTTGTGTTCTTGGAACAGAAATTAGTTATATGAATGGCTTCCTGAGGAACTAATTATTGACTTGGGGTCTTAAGAAGTAAAATTTCTCTAGTGCAGCTGCTGTCTCATTTTTAGATAAGATAAGGATTAAGAATACAAATTACCTAATAAAGAGAAAATCTTTTCTGTTAAACTTGTTTTACTCCCTCCTGTCACAAGGGAAGCTGAAAATGCTTAGTTTCCTACTCAGCAAAAATGCTTAACCATGTTAAAACACATTCCTATGCCTAGAAAATTTTGTGCAGTTTTCAACTTCCTGTTGCATGGCACTAACTACAACTGTGTTTTACTCTTCCTGCCAGATGATACCAAAGGCCTAGCTATATCAATACATTTCTTTTAGCAGTGATGAGAAGCAGATGTCTAGGGAGAAGTTTAATATTCAGGCTTTCCCCAATGTAACATATTTCTAGCTTCTATGATGCATTAGTATGAGGACCTCTGATCAGAGAACACTCCTGGACCATTGTGTTAAAAAGCATCAATAACTTTAAATATGACTTTAAATATAATTTTTCCAGTCTTCTTCTCTCAATCCTTTTTAATGTTTTAGCTCTAAAACATTCTGTGGCACTGAGTTCCATAGTACAAGCTGTATGAAAATATATGTCCCTCTGCCATTAAATATATGCATTAAACTCTGTAAGAGGGTTGTCATGTGCTTCTACCTTCTGATACTATGAGTTGTGATATCAGAGGCAACCCCTGAACCAGTGGTGTTTTTACAGACTTGTATCGTATTTCTTATCAGTTAATTCATTTCCAGAAAGAGGAATCTCAGTGTTCATTTTCTCCTCATATAAAATTATTTACTACAGGAATCATAGTAGGCACTATTCTATGTTTCTTTTCTAGTTCTATTTGATAACTGTAGCTGCTATCTGAAGTCTGTAACCAACTACCTCCAAAGCTGAACAAAAGCTGCCAAACAGAAAGCCCATTCACATCTGAGATTTACTTTAGTTTTCTGTTTACATTTTTCTGTTTACTTGAATAAAACGATGGTAAGAAGCAGCTATCAGCAATGCTGCTTCATTTTAAAGTAAAGTTTAATCATTTAAAAAAGATAAACTGTTGTTTTTCAAGCCAGTTCAATACCAAGAAAGTTATTTGCTACAAGAGTGACAATGGGGTAACTTTATTGTTATGCTTTTGAGAGCTGGGTACATGCTGTAAGATGGTTACTGTGAGTATTCAATAGTAGTTTTAAAGAAATTGACCTCAGTTTCCGTTAGCCTCCTGATAGCCTTTTATCACAGATATGCTAGCAAATGTATCTGTTTGCTGTTCTGTGTACTAAAACAGCCTGTGCCTAAGAAGAAATTGTGAAGTTTTGGAATTTAAATTTTAAATTCATAGTTCTAATAATTCAAAATAGGAAACATCATGGAATATTTTTTATCTACTAAAGTGTAGGATGATTTATTGAGTTTGGTTAATGTAATAACTTTACTACTACAGGTACTTGGCAGGAATAAATCTTTTAACATTGCTATCTCTCACCTGCTGACTTAAAGGTGACTTTGGACTTCTTTCTTGTTGTAGGTGTTCCATTATTTGTTCTTGTAAACGTATGAAATATGACTTCTTATTCAACAAAGAGACTGCTACCAGCTATGCTGCTGTTATGCTGACTTCTAAAATGAAATTATGGCTTTTCATTAGAATTACTGAAAACGTAGAGATGTGCATCAGTTTGCACATGCTTCGGTACATCAGCCACCAGAAATGCAAAATTGTACAAACTGCTTTATTTTATTGTCATATGGGAGGTAAGATGACTTTTACAGAAGGTTCAAACACCTTGTGTACTTTGTCAGAATTGTCTTGTTTTGTAGTCCCTCTTATTACTGGGTTTCTTGTTTAAAAATTGTCAAAAAAAATGAAATCTGGAAGAGCTGACAAATTTCAGAAAAATGCCTTGAGCTGAATTCTCTGTTTGCCTGAAATACCACAGCATAAAAAAGAAAGAACTGCCAGCATTTAATGGAAATCAAGGTGTCAGCAGAAATAAACCTGTTATCAATAAAATTTCCATACTAAAAACACATTATGTGTTTTCAAACAGCGTCACTTTAGATATTCATAAATAAAAGGTAGCTTTCCTTTCTGGAACAGTTGCCTGTTGTGGCTTATTTCATTCTTATAAACATATTGATGTGCAGTCATTTTGTGGTAGTTTTTGTTGGAAAGCTTAGCAGCTGACTGTTCCTCTGGGTTTGCCTGGCTCACCAACAATTTCAACAGCCTCCTGAAAGTTCAGTTAGCAGCAGATAACTGAGCATCTTTAGCCCTAAACAAAATGGTTTCTTTCTCTACAATCAACAGAGAATTGCAGTAATGTGCAAAGGTACAAGTTTAGTTTACCCCAGACTCCTCACTTTGCAGTAAGACCAACACAGTCAAGCACAGGCAAACTCTTAGAGTTAGGCAGTGATAGAATTAAGATTGTTAGAACAATATAGATTTGTCTCTTTATGCATGTGCAATAAGAATCTAACAGTATTACAGACTTAGCTTTCACCTTATTCTGAAGGTTTCTCCACTGGGATCCTACTCCAGCTTTCCCAGGCAGTCTTTCCACTTGTTCTCCATATCTAGGCATGGGTTTTCAATTTCTAATATTCTAATTAGTATTTATTTTACATTTAGTTTCAGGGACTTGTTCTTATTGCCCCTCAAGCCAGCAGGGAAAACAGATTGAAAGAGATGCCTGATATGCCCACTGTATGATTTGGGATCTGCAAGAAACGTGAGAAAAATTTAAGAGGCAGCCCTATGAACATCATTGACAGTAACTTTCGGTTACAATCTGTTTCTTCACTCCAACAGCTACACAGGAGTCCCTTATTCTGAGTTTTGTTTTAGTACTGAGCTCTAGACAGTCAAATATATTCCATGTTTATTTGTTGGTGGATGCTTGCGCACCTAAGTGTGATTTACATTTCCCTTTCAGATCTGCTAATTTCACAGTTAACTGTAGTGTTATCCTGTGAAAGGAACACTAAACTAATATTTCATGTGTAAGACTGATACTTTATGGTGGAACACTGCTTTGAAGGGACAGATTTGGATGTATTTTCACATGTGGGACTCTTTACTAACTCCAAAAGCATTCTTACTGAATGTTACTGAGATCAACATGTTATTTATGAGATGAACTATGTTTGATCAGCAGCTTTAGAAACTAGCCTGTGTTTGAAAACCTTCACATCTGCTGGTTTTAGCCTATCACTTTTTCTTAGGGATCGACCAACAGACAACCAAAACAAGAAATATTCATTACTGTGCCCACACAGAAGTTCCAACCCTAAACTCTACCACTCTGCACCCTGAGTCAACAGCTTCCTTAAAGACAGAGTCAAATAGGTGTGGAGTTTAGGCTCATGCTGGGAGTTGCATAAACAGAGTATCATAAACATGAAGCTATCAGAGAGCAGACTAAAAGTGTGCCAAGGCAGACCTAATGTAATAATGAAGTCAAGCAGGCTGATAAGTTTCTGTAAGCACAAAATTCACTATAACTAAGCGTTTTCACTTGAAATACTTGCTTCCATGTTCATGCATAGAAATGTACGAATCATTCTTTTTTTTTTTTTTTAAAAAAAAGGAGGTTGGTTATAGGATTGTATCCCCACAGGAGAATATATTCAATCTCATAATCCCCAAAGGTGGCATTACTTCCCCACTCACATAAACGCAACAAAATAAAAATAATGGGGAGAGTAATGTGATCATCTCCTTAGATTTATTTTTGCCAAATTATTCTATCAATCTGTATGCAACATTTCCAAGTTTAGAATATGACATTCTGAATTCCAAAAATGATTTCTGGAAATGTTCTGACCTGCAGTACATAGTTTTGATAAGAAAAACAGCTATTTTAACAATTTTGCTAACCATGTAAATGAAATGTATTTCTGCTGCGACAGTGGTCAGGGTTTTTTGCCTTTTGGAGGGTTGGAATTATTTTTTTTCTGAATAATGCATGTCATGAAGTCATAATGCTGTTAATATGCCACTCTTAAAGGTTACAGACATTTTCTCTCATTTCTGAATAAACATTTTTGCTGTAGGTGTTCCACTCAGGGAAGTTTTGAAAGTTTACTGTGCACCAGGTGCTCTTGAGAGAAGATAACTCATTTCAGACTTATTTAAAATGTATTGAATAAGATGATTGCTGACCAACTGGAAATATTGCAATTCCACTTCTAAGGCAGAGTATTTCTGTTAGGCCTGTCTGCCTGTCAACACTATACATTCTGATCACCACTTTCATTTTATCTTTATAAGGATAACCATCACTGTCAAGTACCATGGCAAAACCATTTAAAGAAAAGTGGGAGGAAAAAAGAAAAATAGCTTTTCTTTAAGCCATTATTTCTTGCCACTCCAAAAAATCTCAAACCAAACCAAAATGAAAGACCACCAAGAAATTCTAGGAAAGTCTGCTTTCTAGACTTTTCTACCAAGAAAATCTACTATCCTTCTATAACTTTAACTATCAGGTTATGAGCTGGTATAAAAACAATTATATCTTGAAATTTCTTCACTATGAGTCCTTCAAAAATATTCAGTATTTGGACTACAGTTGAATGTTAGCTACATATTTTCTGCTTTTTGCCAGCGTTTATTATGAACTGATGTGGCAAAAGGCAAGTGGAAGCATGGTGGTCCACTCTCTCAAAGATTAAATCTTCTGGATCTCTGTCTTTAAATATCGAATAGCACATGTCATTTGTGCTTTTCGGTATCTTTAATATAAATTAACAATTTCAGATAAAAAAAGAAAATTTCATAGAAATGGTCAGTTGTGGAAAAGTGGCATAAAAGGGAATAAAACCTTAAATCTGTAACCTGGGAAATTCTGTACAGTTTATATGTAAGTCTTGCTGGTAGTGCTACCTATTATAAAATTCACATAGACTTTTCACATCTTTTTCACATCTTTTTCATTTTCCTCTTCTATTGCTTGTTCTTGTACCTCATGCCATCAAATGAAGCACTGATTAACAGGAGGCATAAATATTGTTTACCATTTTCCATTTATTTATTTATTTATTTCCATTCCATATGTTGATCTGTCTGTCCTATCACTACAATTTTAGTCCTGAAAAATATCAGGTACTTATTAGGACCTGATTAGAAAATTAGAAAATTAATTACCACTTATATAGTAAATTAAACTTGTTTTACTAGCTTCCTGGGTTATTCAGAAGCTGAATGGTTCTTTCAATCCACAAAAGGTTCCATTTAATATATTTTAAAATAACATAGTAGTGGTCCTCCCTTAAGAATGTGAGGAGTGACCAGAAGAGAAGAAGCTGAAGAGCTTTTCAGGAGGTTTACTGACCTCCACATTTGCTTATCCTTTTGACTCCACTAAATTGTAGCCTAAAACCTGTACTAGGCACACTATACTGCAGTGAAATCAACTTTTTGTCACTGTTTCTTTAGCTTCTTTTCATTCTAGTGTTGCAGCCTTACTTACAACTATCCATATATGCTAACATCTATTTTTATATATATATATGTATGTATGTATATAGACACATGTGTGCATAGATACACACACATACATAGTATGTACAGGGCTTCAAACAAGAGGGTATAGTATAAGCAGCAACCTGTTCTTTGCCGTACTTTATTTCACTGTATTTCTTATTCCAATGCCTCATGCTTTCAAAGTATTACAGATTTTCCTTAGCAATGTATAACACAAATACAAAAGATATTAAGAGACAGAGTTTGAGAACAATAGGGTTGTTCATCATATCTCAGTACGCAAAAATTAATTTGCAAAGGACACAGATAGTAGTAGATAGAAAATAATGCATAATACGTGAATCTTTCTGTAGTTAGTTAAAAACAGAGACATCCAAACTGCTACAAATATAGCTGCAGAGTTAACTATATCTTGAGATGAATGGCTTCTTTCTGAACAAAAGTATCATCATTTATACTTGGATCTTATTTTTAAGGTTATCTATGTCATCATAAGCAGTAAGAAGATATTTTTTGCTTCAGTGAAAGCTGAGACTCTAGGACATACTTAATATGATAATATATTTTTTCTGGAGATTAAGGGGGTAGAAATGCACTACTACTTAGGTTTGCAAGAGATAATTTAAATAAGGGTAATGTTACTCTGTATATGTGCAAAATTGTAATTTAAGTCCCTTTTCCTCAAGAGATCTTTTTAGTGAAAAATTTCAAAGTAAGTATGAAATAGCAATTCTATTTAAGGGCAGATATTTCTCTATTATACAAAGTGGTTCATATCTTGCTGATTACACTATTTTAAAGAAAATAGACATTTCAAAGTTTGATATTATTGCCTGTGATAGATATCTATCCAAACCCGTGTTAAGATTCTGAGTTCATATACGTACACAGCTAGTACATTGTTAGCTTGTTGCTTTAACTTGGAGCTAATCTTTACATGAACATTCATTAAAAGATACCTAAGATATAGTCACAACCAAAAGGATTCATATTATATCATTGACATTTTTGAATTTGAAGTTCTCAGACTTTTTTCTGCATTACTTAATATTGATGTTTTTGAGCTAGGGCATTTACCATTTTTTATATGCAACATTTCTTTCCTAAGATATCTCTTTTCTCTAGTTATTTCTTTTCAAAACTTGTTAGCTGGAAGGTTTGTGTTGTTCATGTCTATTTGTCATACTAGATTCCCAGAATCTCATCCAAACCATATCAAATTACATCAATCCAAACTGTGTTCTGTTCTTCTCATAACAGAGTGCTATAGAAAAAGTGTGTCTTGAAGGTTGTTGGAAGACAAATATCTTTATCATCATCACAAAAGTGCTATAAGAATTGCAGTAATATATGAAAGGTTCACACAATATGATTTTTTGTTGTACCATAATAATCTGAAATTGTCCATAATTTATGATTTGCAAAAATTTGCAGAACACTGAGCTTAATTTTATAGGGGTATTTCTTACCCCTGCCAGGTGAAGGATTCTCTTTCTCCAAAGGAAGACAGTAATGATATAGAGATAACTTTTGTTCTGGACCACAGGAAATTAAAAGACAGCCCCTGAAGTTAAATATGTTACAAGATATTTCTGCCCTAGCTATAGGGCTAGGAACATAGCAAAAATGCATCCTCTGGCTGCATGATCTCTACCAGCAAATCTTCTGGCATAGATGCAGATAAACCAGGCAGAATGCCTTTCCGTTTCTGCATTATGTGGTACATAACAAACGACAGTCCCTCACAAAAATGTACATTATCATATGCTGCTGTTACTGTTATGCTCAGGCACCTCTAGGCTTTGGACAAGCCCAGGCATTCAGAGAATAAACCTTTCTCATTTGATTCCTAAACTAGTGAAGCACAGCCACTAAGTCTGTCAGAACAGAAGAACTGGCCTGTACTTGAAGTGTGATATGGCTTTCTCTGGCGAAGTTCATATCTTTCAGAGAAGACTGCTTAATTCCTTTTTTTTTTTTTTGGCCTTTTGTGAATAATTGAAATGATCTGGCAGGAGATTTCATACACTACCCTAAATATTCTTGTGAGGAAGCACCAGCTTTGCAGGGGCAAGTCTGCAAAAAAAGATTTTTTTCTCCCACTTCCCCAAGGCTAGTTACTGCTGCACTGGGCTTAACTTGCATAAATCCCTTAAATCATTCAATGTCTCTTTGGGACTGAGATTAGAAAAATTTTCAGTCTGTAATTGCCAGCTTATTGAGGGAGGGAAAAAAATAGATCTGTTCCTGAAAGTTCTTCCACAGTAAAGGGCACCAATGTCATCTCAGCCAGTAGTTTATATTTGTTCAAGCAATTCACTCAGTGAGATAACACCTTATCCAGTGTGTATGATCTTACTATTCCTTTGCCATGTGTCTTGTCCTAAGGAACCTCCTAGCCAGTGGTACACTTTGTTACACACTGCCTTTTTCATTGGGGTTTTATTGGTGCTCTAGAGTAAATTACATTTAACTGCTGTTGTGAATCAGATGCTGGGCATGTGATTAAAGGACAGTTTATGGGATTCCCTAGTAGTGGTTCTATCTAACTCTTAGAGCCAGATTTCCGCCTCTATACTAACAGAAAACTGAATTTCCTATAGGTCAGTCCAAAATACTGGCCACCTGTACACCAAAGCTCTGTCAATTCCTTTGAGTAATTCTCATTGGGGATTCCCTATGTGAATGTTGTCAATTTTATTGTGAGTCTTACAAATATTGGTGGGTTTAGATCTCATAGTCAGAAGTAAATGTTTAGATATATTCAAAATACCACAGGTAATGAAAAATCTAGCATTTATGGATTTTAAAAAAATCAAATAACTTTACTCCAGTTGTGAATTTAGTGGGACAGACTAATAGATTATGAAAAAATAAATATCGATCAACCACATTGGATTCCCAAAAAAGTGTTCTTTTGGACCCACAGACACCTTCTTTGCATCAAACGGACTCTCTCTGCCTTCTGTGGATTTTGGTTTAGATTCTGGAAGCTGTGCATGTAATCATAATGGGAGTGAGAGAGAGCAATTTCATCTCATTCCTGCTCTGGAGCTCTGTCAGGTACAGCCTAGGTTTAACAAATCTGTGTTTCCCTATGTGCTGCCTCTCTAGTGCCACCACTGTTGCAAATGCGAGAATAAGATCCAGCATAGGAAGGCTTCTCACTTTTTGCAGGACCAGGAAAGTAATAACCCCCCTGTACTTGTCATTGGTGAGGCTGCACCTCAAACACCGTATTCAGTTCTGGACCCCTCATTATAAAAGTGGCATAAACAACCCTTGGGGTTGTTTAGTCTTGGAGAAGAGAAGGCTCAGGGGGGATCTTAACACTCTCTACAACCACCTGAAAGGAGGTTGTAGCGAGGTGGGGTCAGTCTTTTTTCCCAAGTAATAATAGGACCAGAGGGAATGGTCTCAAGGTGCACCAGCGGATGTTTAGACTAGATATTAGGAAAAATTTCTTCACCGAAAGAGTTGTCAGGTGTTGGAACAGGCTGCCCAGGGAAGTGGTGGAATCGTCGTCCCTGGAAGGGTTCAAAACCTGTGTAGATGAGTCCCTTAGTGACACAGTTTAGTGGTGGCCTTGGCAGCCCTAGGTAACAGTTGAACTTGATGATCTTAATGGTCTTTTCAATCTAGTTGATTCTATGATTCTCAAAATATATCTCTGAGGTTGTCTTTTGTACCAAGTTAGCTTATGTTGAGGTAATCTAGTTTGAATGGCTGCACCATAGTGAAATAATACTTGAACTAAAATTTCCAAAGTAGTGTCACTAGTTCACTTACAGCTCTAAGATCTTTTACTGACACATCTCGTCATTTTTATTACTGCAATAATATGATCTACATTAGAAATTCCCTTGTACTAATATAACAAAGACAATTTTCTTTCTTGTTGAATACATGCGGGAGTTGTGAGAAAGCATTAGGTTTCTAATAGAATTTAACAATTTTCATCTGCATTGACACAGCACTGTGGTCTTTTTAAATTAGGATGAGACTAAAATTCAGCTTGTATTCCCAGACAGGCCAGCCGGCTGTGTAAACCAGCCACAATATACTCACCCTTTCAAGGGTGCATGGACTTTAGCTCAGAGCAAACCCCCAGCTCAGTCATCTTTAAAGCAAAGGCAAAACTTGGAAGTGGTCAGTTTGTGTGGATGGATCAAGTTGTTTATATTGTTAGACTCCTAAAGTTTGCAAGTTATTTATTTCTGGAAGCCATATGCTATGTGATATTGCCATCAGCTATACCACATTGACAAGGAAGGAAAAAATTAGTTTGGGAAAGAAGCATGAGCATTTGGCTGATTCTATGGAAACCCCAGCTCTTTAGTGTGCACAGGGTGCTTTCTGTCAGTCAGTTATCTTTTTGATTGCAAACTGAAGTTGTAAGGGACGGACTCCAGTGAAATCACTGTCTCCGATCTGGCAGTGAAATAGCCAGAAACCTCTCAGGCAGGGAATAGAATTCTCTTTCTTCAGTATAAATTTCCATAGCTTGCTAGATAAATTATGACTTACATTGGCCCACAGTTTCAAGATTCTTGGGCAGCTCAGTCTGATACCAGGAAATTAATGAATAATTAGGAGCTAGTGTTCCTCCCATTGTATGTTCATGCCAAAATTCCTGTTTATTTTACTAGGAATAGGAGAAGGTCTTCTTCAATCAACCTTGCTTGCTAGTAAGGAAAATCAAATCTCTTCCAAGGCCAAAAATGTGCTAACATCTCTATATTTTTATGATACAACAATAAATAAATTTAATGTTGCAGTTCTTCAGTTTTGCCAAATTGTCATCTAAAGCAACAGTAAGAATATGAGTTCTGCGCAGTTTGTTCTGCCAATTTCTGAAGGTATCATAGAGGTTAAATAACAAATACCTAATGTTTCTGCTTTGGATGGTGTTATAAAGGAAAATGGATAAACATAAGAACATAAATCAAGAAAAGGTGTTAGAAAATGATGCCATCAGTTAGAAAAATGTGCCATACTAATACCTGATCTGTCCTCTCACTTGCTGAAAGTAGAAAAGAGAAAATCATTTAGCATCTTGAGTAGCCCAAGCACTGATTGATTGCATCCCATCATGCTTTCTAATGTGTCTTCTAGAATACCTTATAAATCACATGTGGGTTTTTTCTCTTTAAATGCTACTTTATCAATTCTCAGTTGCTCAACTTTCAAAACAGAAAAAGAAAATTAGGGTCTGAGCAGTTGAGGCTTGTCTTCATACTGAAAACCTTAATTCTTTTCAGATTTTAGGTGCAGGTATAGCCTGAAGCAGGTGTGAAGTCCCATTAAAGATGTGCTTAAAGTGCTTACAGTCCTTAAGCACCTTTGTGAATAAAGACCATTTTTGGTCTTTCAAAACACTGATATTTGGTGCATGTTAGAAAATCATTCTTCAGGAAAAAGGTTACACAAAGAAACAAGGAAAGTTGTTCTTTTCATGAAATAATTATGAGCCTCAGTGTATCTGTGATTGAAGAATTTTGTACAGCTTTACATTTCATTGCTATTGTGTGTGTGTGTCTTTTAAACTTGTTTCTAGCTAAGTTACCTAGAGTTGTAATCACCCTTATAAGCTCCAGATCATGAGAAAGCTGTGAAACTCACAAACTGGAAAAGGCAGTTGCACTTCCTGTCCCACTCTGCAAATCTTTTGTTTGGCAAAAGGAGATGGAGAGATCTTGGGAGGTTTGGGAATATAGATGTGGTGTTGAGTAGCGCCTGGAATGCGTGACAACTAGTATCTGAAACGAATCTTTAATAAATCTGGTCTTTGTAAACCTGCCAAAAATTCCTCACCCTAAAAAAGAAGTAGTCCACTACAAATCGACTTTTTCCATCAAACAAGAAAAAAGAAGAGCAAGAGAAGATAACGTAGGTCACAGGGATAGAAAGAGAGAGCACATTTACAAAGAGCAGAAGCGTAACTAAAACAGGCTTTGGCCACTCAAGTGTTATCTACATTTCTATGTTTTCATTTTGAATTATTTCAGGCACTGGGCACTGCCATCTCCTTCTGAGCTGCAGTTGATTCTAGCCCTGTTTTCAAACCTTGAAAACTATTCAAGCTTGGGTCTATTTGTGACTTCTTGCAAAGCCTTTTTTAGGCAAGAGATGCACTACGCATTTCTTTAAGCACAGATGCACACAGGGTTTTGAAACAGAGTTGGAAATACATACTGATGGTGGAGAATGTAACAACTCTGGTAGAAAGCAAACAAGTCTGGTATCAGCAAAAGATTGATAGTTAGGGAGTTTTACAGAAGCTATCAATCTCCTTGAATAGAGATCAGATGTTTTTATTATGCATTCCTTTAGCCCATATAGGATGTAAGAAATAAGGCTGAGTGTTGGGAAATGGTTGATAGAAAATGGACACAATAAGATCATAGGACAAACGATGGAAAAAGTCTAACAGTAGTGAACCAAAGGCTTTGAGGCCTTGGCTGAAGGTTACTAGAGAACGTGTGCGTGAGAGAGTTTGAGGGAGTAGGCAGAAGAGCCTGAGAAGTCGGGATATGTAGGGTGGAACTGATAACTGCAACCTTGAAGCACAGCTGCAAGCTGGAAACCCCCTGGAATACAACCAAGAAGAAAACCACAGAGGGGGGTGGGATGTGAATGTAACCTTTGAGCTGTGATCAAGCACGTACCAATCATGTAACCAATCATGTATCAATTAGTAGATATAGGTAGCCAATCATGTATTAACAAGTATGCATGTTAACTAAGTCATAGAGTATATAACTGGAACCCTCAGATGAATAAATCGAGTCTGTTGAACGATCATATTGATTGTCTTCATTCTCCCACCATGGGTGCAGGCAAAAAGGGCCTGCGGCAGGCAATAAGAGCCTGCGATCCTCTCTACCGCACAGGCAACAAGAGCCTGTGGTCCCCAGTTGAGACGAATTAGGTGAAGCCAGAGCAATAAGGGCCCGGGGTCCACACATACCTCACAGGCAACAAGAGCCTGAAAATCCAGTCTGCAACAGCTGAGATGTTACATGAAATAGCAATAGACAAAATCTTTATTTTAGGAAACCAAATTCAGGGCACTTTTTATTGTTACCTCCCCTCCCACCTGCTCATGAAATAAAGCAGAGCACTACATTTCAGCTAATATTTAGACCTAGTTTAAATTGCAACCAACTGATAAGCTGTCCTTCTGAAACACACTAGTAGAAATTTCTTCTGAAAACATTCTGATGTTATATTTCATATATAGCTATTGAATATACAAGTTTTTTTAATTTTCTGTCTAAGCATCTTTCAATGTTCTCCTTATTTTTAGCCCCAAAAAATTGTTATTCATGGAATCAAAAGTCACAATGAAAAACAGCCTATTAGATCACTCAGGCTATCTTCCATCAAAGGGAAAAGCCAACTTCTTTATAAATAGTCATCAAGAATAATGCAGAAAAATGTAACAAAACCAAACCCATGTGCAGCATACATAGCCACTCTTTCCAAACTTAATGACAGGGAATTACAGAGATTTTTAGGATCCCTGTCTTGAAACTCTGCTCTCACTTTCTAGCTAATATGTACACAATTTTCCAGCTTCTGATAGAAATCATATCTCCTTCAGATATTATATACTCTTCCTACCAGACTACTTGGGGGGGCTTTGAAGACTGATAGGAAATGGATTTCAAAGTATTTCCACTGAGTCTGACTTTAAATTGAATGATCAAGGTTCTTGTCATGATGAGCCATGTGGTTTTGCTCCTGCTGGGAGCTATGCAGCCCATCACACTGTGGTTACAAGTTACCAGGACCTGTGCCAGTGTCATGCTATCCACACATTTTCCCAAGTGCGTCAGCTGTCTCTCCTGAAGCAAAGTCTGGGCAAAACCAAGCTAATACCCCTGGTTTCCTTATAATAAACAAAGTCCTTACAGTGGGAAGGAGAGGAAAAAAGAAGGAAATATGATTGTTTAGCATAGTTCCAGAATAAAGTGCAGCTTTTTAAAGAAATCTGTCCAAAGTAAATTTCCCTGTGAAATAACACTGCTTTCCTGTTAAGTTATTGTTGAAAGGATTTACGTTTAATGGGAACAATGAATAATCCTCCTCATTCTTCACTCATCCTGTCAGTGAGCTCATGTACTATGTAGGACTTCAGGCTTATCACAAAATGCTAGAGGATCAGGGGGCTGCAGGAATAAAATTACTGTCAAGTTGTGCTGAAATTAGAAAACATAGAACTCTGTCGAGTTCCCAGAGCTGCTCAGATTATCAGGACTGAAGGCTGGTACCACACATAGTGCTTGTCCAGTCTTCTTATAGCAAGACTCACTGCCTTGGTTAAGTATGGCATGTAAGGGAGCGAGATCAAAGTCTGAAAGAGAGGTTGAAGAGGGAGGGGCTAATTCCTCCCTGTACTGTACTGACATAGATCACAATTGGTGCTTTATAAGTCACTGGACAAGCAAAAGCATAAAACATATGTGAGAAAAAGAAAAATCTTTGCTTATTTTTCTGTTACATCTCACTTTTTTCCACTCTCTGCCTCTGAAATGCCTGTGTATTTGAAAAGGTAAGCACCTCCCATATGAAGATAGGCTGAAAAAGTTGGGGCTGCTCAGCCTGGAGAAGAGAAGGCTGCGTGGAGACCTCATAGCATCCTTCCAGTATCTGAAGGGGGCCTATAGGGATGCTGGGGAGGGACCCTTCATTACGGACTGTAGTGGTAGGACAAAGGCCAATGGGTTCAAACTTAAACAGGGGAAGTTCAGATTGGATATAAGGAAGTCCTTTACTGTAAGGGTGGTGAGGCACTGGAATGGGTTGCCCAGGGAAGTTGTGAATGCTCCATCGCTGGCGGTGTTCAAGGCTGGATTGGACATAGCCTTGGGTGGCATGGTTTAGTGGGAGGTGTCCCTGCCACTGGCAGGGGGGTTGGAACTAGATGATCTTAAGGTCCTTTCCAACCCTAACTACTCTATGATTCTATGATTATCGAAGACATATGGTGACTGTTTTCTCCAAGATCAGAGGTGATACCAGATGCATTCTGTGAACATGAGCAAGGTTTCCTTTTCTAAAAACTGTCAGATTAACACCATATGCCAGAAAGAAATACACAAAGATGTTAGGCAACAAGGAAAGCAGCCCTTCTAGATGTTTCGTGATACCATTAGTATATTACTATTTATGTAGGTACAGTAAAAGAACAGTGTTGATGCCTTGCTTTTTTTTCTCAGATATATTGTTTCACATGGAATAATGGTCGAAAGGACAGACTTCATGATTTTGCTAAACGTTGGTACAAGGACCATGCACCAGAGCGCAAGTAGTGCCCGGTTCTCCCAGCTTGTGTGGAACAGGAATTTTGTTATATTTTAGCCCTTTATTTTTTTTTTTCTTTTTTCCCCTTAGTGTCATTATGATCAATTGGTTTTGCCATCCACATCTGGCCACAGTAATATTAACTAGTGACATTAGCCACACACAACGGGTGCACAAAGGTCTGTTGGCATTCTGGTAGAGAACCTGCTTTCTTAAAGGTCTGTGGTTCAAATCTCTCTAGCTGGGTACTGACACATTTTTGATGCTCTTGATGGTCTCTAAGCAGTTCCTTATATACAGACATCCTTGTCATAATTGACACACTGGACAGCATGTTTAACAGAGAGACAAATGATTAAAATAGCAGAACAGAGGCTGAACTTCAGCTCCTTTCTCTTCTATCAGACATATTCTGCAAACACTAAATTCTACTTAAAAATCAAAATAAAATGAAGAAGTCTTTTCACACAAATCCTTTCATCATGGGGAAGATTGATCGGGGCAGTTAGAGTGCCCTGTGACAGCAGTTGCCCACAAGGCTTCCTGGTGGTTATATCATCAAGCCTCTGCTGCTCTATGCTGCAAAGTCAGCCTCTCTCCTGCTGAGCACCAACACCGAGAGTGTTTCATTGAACACATCAGAAATAAAGTAAGAAGTCAGGAAAACTAAACTTGAGGAGGTAGAACAACAGAAATGTCAATATTCTCAGCACCACTCCCTAACAAAAGACCAAGAAGAATAACAATTAGCTATAAAAGTTAGCCAGTCTGGAAGGAAAATAAAAATACTGTGAACCACTGCTTCAAAATATCAGATCTTTTATATAAAAATGATAGATCTTATGAAGAAAAGTGCTTTTAAAAAGATATTTACATTTCTGTATCAAAAGAGTCTGAAAATCCCCCTTGTGCCAAATGAAAACTCTATAGAATCATAGAATCATAGAATGGTGTGGGTTACAAAGGACCTCAAAGATCTTCCAGTTCCAACCACTCTGCCACAAATAGGGACACCTTCCACTAGACCAGGTTGCTCAAGGCCCTGTCCAACCTGGCCTTGAACACTGCCAGGGATGGAGCAGACACAACTTCTTTGGGCAATCTGTTTCAGTGTTACTTGCACTTAAATTCCTTCATGAATTTAATCCTTTTTGTGCAAATTTCCTGTACATGTTTTTTCCTCTAAATTATAAATGCATTCAATTATAATATTGTAAGTGCTGGAAAACATTTCATATGTTTCACCTAAAATATTCACAATATGCTCAGTTTGAAAAAATTGGCTTTCTGTGCTCATATATTCAATCACAAGATCCACATTAAAAAATGTTCTGAAGGGTATGAAAAATGGTGCTAGATTGAAAGAAATATTATTCAGAGTGTACAGAGTTTGTTCAAACAAACATCTGACAGAAAGCAAGACTAGAACTCAAGAGTGCTGCAATTTAGAAAATCAATAGAAGAAAATCAGGTAAAAGACATGCAGAATAAACAACAGATAAACAAGAGATTGAAAATACGGGTGAGAGCTCAGATAAAAAATAAACCTTAAGTAATATGAGCAAATGCACAACTACAAATGATACAGAAATCTTAACCACAGTGAGTTAATCTCTGGATAACATTTTTTTTTTAAGTATGTGTTCTGAGAAAATCGAACCATCTCAATGGGGAAGCACAGTTACATGCTAAGAGTATTAGAAGAAAATTGCCTGAAAGAGAATGTAAGTGCTGAGAAAAAGTGAAATGTGAGTTGTTATATCAGCTAAACTAAAAAATTGTATGAATTCATGGTGGTTTGAAATGTGGAAGTATTTGAACTTAGTTTTTTTTATTTTCAGTTATTCTGAAAGGCAGAATGAACCCACAGTACAAAGCAAGAGAGATGTTATAAGGCATATGTGTTTAAAATAGTAAGTGGACATTGTAACAGTAAGCAGCCTTAGTTCTTTGCAGACAGTGACCTGAAAGTTTATGAGTCAGCAAGGTACCATTCTCTGTGCAGGATGAGGAGCAGCACTTTTGTTCCTCTCTTAAAATTTTACTTCAGCCTGAGAAGCTGCAGTGCTGAGACAGAGGACTTACAAATAACTTTGGAGAAGGCAAGCTGCCACAGCCTCTGCAGGCATTGCAGGCGGTGTTCATAGTCAGTCCCCAAAGGCTGTACTAAGGAAGGTAATTACTGAAGCTGTCAAGATGATATGGGAGATGCAGAAGTCACAAGAGCCAATCTGGAGAAGACCCTAAGGATTCAATAGAATGTACAAACATCTGTCACCCAAAGACCTCCAGGGAGAGTCACATCCAGAGTCCTTCAATCTCATCTGAGAGCTGCTGAGCAAGCTTACATGGCTCAGCATCAAGCAAAACAAGGTTTAATTTGAAAGTCTCCTTTAGCTGGTGTTCCAGTCTAAGAAAAATTTTGAAAGTCATCTCTCAGCTGTAGTGTTGAATATTTCCTAATATGGTAATGGCCTCTTCATAAAGCAACTTTTCAACAGTTCCGCATGCTATAAACCCTTTCTTAAATTGACACAAGCCCCTGTCAGTTTCAGGGCACAGAAATAAATTTTACTTGATTGAAGTGCAGATGTGTATGCATAGAAGCTAGATCAAAACCAAAAGAGTGTATAATTATTTATATTCAAGGAATGGGGTTACACTATCTTACATTTTTTCAGAAACTCTCCTAAAATCATATAAACAACGTTTGAAATTATATCTCCACATAAGTTTTGGGCCAAGCACCTTTCCAGCAGCCCATTGTATATGCATTATTTTGGCATCTTTAAGGATTGATTAATTGTTGAAGTGAGAAAATGCATTGATTTCTGTTACTGCATTTGCTACACATTTCATGCAAGTTATGTCTATGAGTTATTTATACATTGTATTTCCACTAATTGCTATGCATTATGTGCTCTTCCAGATCTGATAGTTTGTTTCTGCTCCCATTAGGGAGACTGAAATGTTTTAAACATGAGCACAACAAATATTGCATGACAAATATCAGACAATGAATTACCCTTCCTCACCACCAATAGATGAAAAATTATTTTTTCTATTACACTTGAAAAATGCTGGATTTAGCAGGGCAAACATCTTATGGAATAATTTTTTAAAAAATTTGAAATATGCCTTCTGTGGTACAGCTTATATAAATCAGTGCTGCTGACTGAGAGTATCTAAATAAGTAGAAACATGTGACTTCAGATCTGGTAAACTCAAGTTTGATTTCATTTCAGTCACATTTTATTCTTTAAAACCATTCAATTCTTTCACCTCAAAGGATAAGATGAATAAGCTGCTTGACATGTCTGCCCCTTTTCTTTAGTATAAGCATTGTAATTGCTTGGTTTCTATATATAATTATGTCATTTAATTGATGTTATAAAAAGGGGCAGTTTGGGTCTGTGTGTTGTTCCACTAACCTCTGTTTAGCCCAAAGAGAAGAGAAATGAGAAGGATGAGAGATGGATTTCAGTTTCTGCATATGCACAGGGCAGATCCTCAAACAGGGAAGCTCAGAAAGATCCATTGGGATGAAGCAGCAGGAGATGCACATGACTGGAGTATACTCTACTGGCATGTACTCACTCCTAGAACAATGCTTTCTCTCACGTTCAGAGAATCAAAGATGGGGAAACTCTTCTTTGGTTTCTTTTGTGCACATCACAGGTCAAAGAATAGACTAGACTAGACTAGACTAGACTAGACTAGACTAGTTAGGGTTGGAAAGGACCTTAAGATCATCTAGTTCCAACCCCCTGCCAGGGGCAGGGACACCCCCCACTAAACCATGCCACCCAAGGCTATGTCCAATCCAGCCGTCAACACCGCCAGTGATGGAGCATTCACAACTTCCCTGGGCAACCCATTCCAGTGCCTCACCACCCTTACAGTAAAGAATTTCTTCCTCATTTCCAGTCTAAACTTCCCCTGTTTAAGTTTGAACCCGTTACCCCTTGTCCTCTCACTACAGTTCCTCACGAAAAGTCCCTCCCCCTTCAGATACTGGAAGGCTGCTATGAGGTCTCCACGCAGCCTTCTCTTCTCCAGGCTGAACAGCCCCAACTTTTTCAGCCTATCTTCGTATGGGAGGTGCTCCAGTCCCCTGATCATCCTTGTGGCCCTCCTTTGGACTGCCAGAGAGTAATTCCTTCATGTTGGAAGGAATGTGTTTTCATAGAGCAACATCGCTCCAAGACTCTCTTTCACCACTAGGTCATGACATGGTTTGGCAAATTCACTTGCTTGTAAGGAGATTCTGTTCATCATTTTATTTGCTGTAGAGAAATAAGATAGATTATATGTTATACTCATAAAATCATAGAATGATTAGGGTTGGAAAGGACCCTAAGATCATCAAGTTCCAGCCACCCTGCCATGCACAGGAATGCTTCATACTAGACCAGAAGAGACTCATAGAGCCAAGATATTAAAAACCCAACTTTCTCAGTGGGTGAAAATTATGTGACAGCTTCTCTCATAAAGGAATTTGTCACAACAGTCTTTGCCAATATGCTAGTTTGTACCTGTGATAGTTGAAGTTGCTGTTTTGCCAGCTTCTTAACCTCTCAGAGGTAGCTGAATTTTGATGCTGATGGAAGGGAATCCAGTTTATAAAACACTATAAGATCATTTGCATTGAAACATGCTATATAAACATGATTTTAAAAAATAAATGTACTGCAAATTATAGCACAGCTTTGATTTACATTACTTGAGGGGATTGAAATGTTATGTTTCATACAGTCACTTAGACAATATGGATGTTACAAGACTTACTAGTCTGAGAGCAACACAAAGCCAGAGGGAGAGAAAATTAAAGGCCTATGATTTTTCTTTCTTTCTGTCTGAGGATATGGTTCACCAAAACCCACATTTAAAATAAAATGGCTTTTTCATTGTCAGTCATTTGAGGAAATAAAAGCAATTAAATGGCACATTGATTTTAAATTTCCTTCTTCTGCACTTCAAGTGTATCTTTTCTGAGAACTAACAATGAAATATTGTTATTTTAAATCCACTTCTAGCTATGGTGCGGTGCTTCACAGACCATGCTTGCACAGCGTTATGCAAGGTGGAACCCAGCAAATTAAGCTGACCTCATATTCCCCTTAAGCAAATAGTGAAGGGTGAGGTGCTGTTTTAGGAACTGTGCTTGGGTTATGCTAGGGACAAGCAGTTCAGGTACCTTAAATGTGCAGAAAAATTTTTTGGAACAGACCTTCTAAATAATGCCGAGCACTGGACCTGAGCTTTTCTTCCCCGTAGCAAGGAAAGTGACTATACAAACCCTGCCTGGAATTACCATAAGGCCAGAAGAACAGCTACATCCAGGCTGTAGATCCCTGTCATCCAGCAGCCTGTCTCTGACAGCACCTAAGAGGAATTACTTAGGAAAAAATATAAGATTACGTAAACTACATGCATATATTCTCACATGTTCCAACAATTTGCAGCTCATATTGGAGCCAAAAGTAGTGCCATTATGTTTAATAGTCCTCAGTGGATTTTTTCATGAATTTGACTAGTCATTTCAAAACCATATAAATGTTATAAAATTGGTAGGTGGACCACTCAGTGGATAAAGAACTGGCTGGATGGCCTCACGCAAAGAGTTGTGCTCAATGGCTCAATGTCCAACTGGAGACCACTAATGAGTGGAGTCCCTCAGGGATCAGTGTTGGGACTGGTCTTGTTCAACATCTTTGTGGGTGACATGGACAGTGGGATTGAGTGCGCCCTCAGCAAGTTTGCTGATGACACCAAGCTGTGTGGTTCGGTTGATACGCTGGAGGGAAGGAATGCCATCCAGAGGGACCTTGACATGCTTGTGAAGTGGGCTGATGCCAACCTGATGAACTCTAACCATGACAAGTGCAAGGTCCTACAGCTGGGTGGGAGCAATCCCAGGCACAGCTCCAGGTTGGGCAGAGAAGAGATTCAGAGCAGCCCTGCAGAGAAGGACTTGGGGGTTTTGGTTGATGGAAAAATGAACATGAGCCAGCTTCAGTGTGTGCTCAGAGTCCAGAAAGCCAACAATATCTTGGGCTGCATCAAAAGGAGCGCGACCAGCAGGTCGAGGGAGGTGATCCTGCCCCTCTACTCTGCTCTCGTGAGACCTCACTTGGAGGATTGTGTGCAGTTCTGGTGTCCTCAACATAAAAAGGACATGGAACTGTTGGAATAAGTGCAGAGGAGGGACACGAGGATGATCAGGGGACTGGAGCACCTCCCGTACGAAGACAGGCTGAGAAAGGTGGGGCTGTTCAGCCTGGAGAAGAGAAGGCTGCGTGGAGACCTCATAGCAGCCTTCCAATATCTGAAGGGGGCCTATAGGGATGCTGGATAGGGACTCTTCATGAGGGACTGTAGTGAGAGGGCAAGGGGTAATGGGTTCAAACTTAAACAGGGGAAGTTTAGACTGGATATGAGGAAGAAATTCTTTACTGTAAAGGTGGTGAGGCACTGGAATGGGTTGCCCAGGGAAGTTGTGAATGCTCCATTGCTGGCGGTGTTCAAGGACATAGCCTTGGGTGGCATGGCGTAGTGGGAGGTGTCCCTGTCCCTGGCAGGGGGGTTGGAACTAGATGATCTTAAGGTCCTTTCTAACCCTAACTATTCTATGATTCTATTATTACCCCAAATTTCCTCCAATAAGCATATTAGGTAACTAGCTCATTGCATTAAAACTTTGGAAAAAGAATGCACTTTTAATGTGAATTTTTACATCATGCAAATAAAATTAACCATCTTTAAAAGAAGGTTACGGTTCATTCATAGGCAGAAAAGGTACTTCAAAATATGATCAAAATTATTTTTTAAAACAGATTGATCTAAAAACATTCAGTGTCTTCTGGGTTTTCTTGTGATTGTATTGGGTTTACACAGCAAGCTGCTGGTTGTGATGGGGCTACAGGGGTGGCTTCTGTCAGAAGCTACCAGCAGCTTCCCCCATGTCAGATGGAGTTAATGTCAGACAGCTACAAGACAGACCCACTGCTGGCCAAGGCCGAGCTTACCAGTGGTGGTGGCAGCACCTCTTGGGTAATGTATTTAAGAATGGGAATAAGTTACCACAGAGGAGCAACAACAGCCAGAGAGAGGAGTGAGAATATGTGAGAGAAGCATCTCTGCAGACACCCTGGTCAGTGCAGCAGGAGGAGAGGAGCTGCTCCAAGCAGCAGAGCAGAGATTCCCCTGCAGCCCATGGGGCAGACCATGGTGAGGCAGGCTGCGCCCCTGCAGCCCATGGAGGTCCATGGTGGAGCAGGGGGATTCCCAAAGGAGGCTGTGACTTGATGTTCAGCCAGGGTCAACCTGCCACAGTGATGAACAAAATTTAACTTTCCTTAAATATAAGTGAACTATGATTACCAGGTTATAAAAATCAGCTTCAACTCATTTGCTTCTTATGTGGATGCACCCCTGAACTTAGTTCGGCTGAAATGCTGGACTGAGGTTATAATTTACAGACTTGTGATGGAGACATGTCTCTCTGCATTTTCAACCTCTGTTGCAAGGTGTGATACCTGTCGCACTCCTGATAGCTGGCTTTGGGGTTTTCACTTCCACCATAGTCAGACAGCTCAGATGATTAAAGAAAATCTACTGCATGTGAGCTATCAATAATCAAATTGTTCATATGCCCTTAGTGAAGAAAAATAAATTTTTAAATTCAAAGTTAAATAGGAGGAAATTAAAAAGGAGCAAAGAAATCCCCCATCTTCATAGTCAGAAATTTGAGTTTGGAATCATGGGTTTATGTTTCCTCTCCCATAAGAGAGAGGGAGAACATGGTTATCATCAATAAACACAACAGCATATCCAAGCAATTATACGGAACTTCATCTCAAAACCCTGAGCAATTTATAATCACTAAATAAGTAAACCTTGCAGCATTTCTGAAAGGGATATGGAACTTGAAAGATGTATTTCTCAGGAGACCTAAACTGTAGTTTTTTGTGTATAATCCACAGGTTAAGTGGAAAATTCTGGATTCAATACATCTCTAATGTATTTTTAAAGTCAGGTCAAGGAAATAGTCCCATTGTGTCACCTGTCCCATAGAGGCAGAGAAAATAGAGCACAAACAGATGTGCTTATAGCAACTTCAAAACAATGGAGAAGGAAAGTAATGGGAATTTAGAGCTGATTGCACTTAAGTCTACATGCTCAGAATTTCATGTAAGGTTTGATTGTTAGGTGTGTTATTCCAGAAAATTCCTTTCAAGCAAAGAAGGCCTGCAAAAGATTGTGCAATGATTACACATGTTGCACCTTCATTGATGCCTTATATAGACATAAGGTATAATACAGCTAGTTTATACCTAAGAGCCACAAGTACTTTATCAGCTAGTGTGTTTGGTGTATCAAAGCCCCTCGTGTACAGTCTGCAGTCACTTACATGATCAATAATCTAGAACAACTTTCGTAAAGTCATTAAATGGATTAATATCAGCATATATGAAATCTAGTCCAAATGTAAACTGACAATATGATATAATAATGGTTTCTGAGAGAGAAAGAGGCAGAAAAGATATGAATATTGTGGTCTAGGTACCAATGAAGGCTTTCAAGGAAGCACTTTCTGATGCCTACTCAAAAATTGTATTTTTTCTGTTCAGACATATCCAAAGTACAAACATGCTCCTAAGGTTCTCACAATCCCTCAATAAATCTAAATTCTGCTCCTGATTTCTAAATTACTTTCTTCTAATTTAGGGTGCTTAAAGAACTATAGATCAAAAAGTGTACAGAGAGATGCTTTGAGCTGCTGTCATAGCACAAGTAGACATCTTTTTTACTTAAAATATTAATTATCTGATCTGTCATCAATTTGAATTAGAGTGTTAAATGATATACTGATGATCAGTTTGTAACATTGATTTATAAAACCTTGAACTACACTCTCAGAGGCTGGCAGAAGAGTAAATTTATGTTAAAGTACTGCTGTTTTAGTATAATGTGTGCTAACCAGGAAGAAGAAGACAACACATATTTTAAACAGGAGACTAATTAATACAGTACAGATAAGAAAAGCAAAAAATAAACTGGGAAACTAAACAACTGATCTGGATTCTTCTCAATTTAGAAACATGACACTTTGAATAGCATTTTCTCCAGGTTAGAGGGAAACTATCCTTCTCTGTTTTACAATCCAGTCCTCACAAAACCTGATTAACCTAAGGAAAGCTCTCTCAGTCTGAGGAAGTGCTTAGAAGTTCCAAGGTTTGTTAGTTCATCATTTAGCAGCCCCCCAGTACATAAGTAGGCTAGATAGATAATCAATAGATAATCAGTTGTGCTTGCTCCACGCTGTATATCTCCATTTCTCATTAATCCAACTATGATCTGCAGATCTCTTGGGTTCATCTTGTGGCAAATTTAAGATTGACTTTTTTTTCCTTAGTGCATGTGTTAGCTACATTCGTGGCTACATGACTATGCTTTATAGAAACATTTGCTTGAAACTATCCTAATGCTAGCATACTTTCATATTAAGTCATTGGTATAGAATTACTGCATTCAATCTAGTCAATATAACTGATAATCCAAACATAATCTTAAATTTATTACTCTCAAATCTGGATACCTTCTCTGCATATCCAGAATTATACCAGTGTATTGGCAAGTGCTCAGTATGTTGCTATCCCTCTTCCCCAGTTTTAAACTGAGACCAAAATAAACCATGCACATATAGTTTGAAAAGGTCAGGTTCTGCTCTCAGCAACAAGAGCATATCTGAATACCTTAATGGCTGCTGTCTGTCAGACTATGTGATAACTAAAAATGGCAATTTCTTCCTTCCAGTAGTTACTGAGTTACATAAAATAATATTAAATCAAGGAAAGTGCTGCTGATGACTGAAATTTTGATTATAAAGGACATAAATATGCTCTTATTGATCTAAGCCCAAAAGTAGTAGAAAAATAGTCAATAGCGAATATACCAATACAGATGATGGCTTATGGATTGCATAGCATATCTTCTGCAGGTCTATCCTGTAGCATTCTTGCATAAATAGAACCAAACACATGTCATTGTAACTCCCATTTAGTCTGAAGTAGACCACAAGGCTACCACGACATGGCTGTGACTCAGTCAAATCACATAACAGAAAATTGTGTAGAATACATTTAATCACCTGTTCTATGAAAACCTACTGACTGACTTGGTTGAATAAATGTTGCACGAATGTTTTTGTTCTTGTTATTGTTGGTAGTTTGTAAATTTTCATATTATTTATTTATTTACCTGCACTTAGCTGGTTGCCATCTCGCAATATTGAGACAGCTTTAGGTTTTCTTTACGTCTGTGTTCTGTAGAAGTTTTTGTTCTAAAACAGTATATTTCCATTGGCCTCAGATCTCCACCTGGACAAGAGACAGCCACATCCTCTGCTAAAACAAAATCACACACTTTTTCAGTGTTTTTTTCAATTAAAATCAAAATTTAAAAAAAAATCAAAACTTTGTAAATCTTATTTATTCTCACTGTATCTGGCATATATTCATGCAAACCTTAAAATGTGTCATCTAGGGGCAAAAATGTGAACACTTAAAAAAAGTCAATGTCTATTTTTTTTCAATGTCAACTAAAATAATATGTGAAATGAATCTTCTGAAAGTGACTCACAGAGGTGTAAAAGGAACTTTAAATTTAGTGAATTAGGTGTGCAATCTGAAACTAGGGGCTTTCAGATGAAACTAAGTGCAAACAAGGGATGCACAAGTCTGATTCTTGATGGGGGTAAATTAATGACGCTCCTTTGCAGAAGACCTGTACCAAAGGAGACCAATGAGGAATGTGTTGACAGATAGGAACAGCATCACGCTCACAGGCCCTTGTTCTCATGGGGGACTTCAACCACCCTGATATCTGTTGGAGGTATGGTACAGCCTGGCACACGGAATCCAGGAGAGTTATGGATTGTGTGGAAGACAAACTCTTTCTGCAAGTAATAGAGGAGCCGACAAGGAGAGGTGCAATGCTTGACCTCGTCTTCACCAGCAGGGTAGGGCTGGTTGGAAATGTGGTAATCCAGGGCAGTCTTGGCTGTAGCAATCATGAGATGGTTGAGTCTGAGATCCTCAGAACAGTGAGAAGAGTGTGCAGCAAGCTCACTGCCCTGGACCTCAACAGAGCAGACTTTGGCCTCTTCAGGAACCTGCTCAATAAGGTTCCATGGGATATAGCCCTAAACGGTAGGAGGGCCCAAGACTGCTGGTTGATATTCAAGGATCACCAGCTACAAGCTTAGGAGTCTTGCATCCCAACTAGAAGGAAGTGCAGCAGGAGGGCCAGGAGACCTTCTTGGATGGATAAGGAGCTGCTGAGGAAAATTCAAACGAAAAAAGAGGCTTCTAAAGGGTGGAAGCAAGGACAGGTGGCTGGGAAGAATACAGGGATGTTGTCCGGGAAGCTAGGGATTCAGGTTAGGAAAGCTAAGGCCCACTTAGAATTAAACTTGGCTAGGGATGTGAAAAGTAACAGGAAGGGATTCTGTAGTTACACTTCAAATAAAAGACAGATTAGGGACAACGTGGGCCCTCTCCAGAAGGTATCAGGAGAACTGGCCACCCTGGATTTGGAGAAGGCTGAGGTTCTTAGCGACTTCTTTGCCTCAGTTTTCACTGGCAATGTGCTGACCACACCACCCAAGTCTTGGAAGGCAGATGCAGGGACTGTGAGAATGAAGACCTTGGGCCCACTGTAGAAGACGGTCAGGTTCCAGACGATCTTAAGAACCTGAACATGCACAAGTCCATGGGACCTGATGAAATCCATCCGTGGGTCCTGAAGGAGCAGGCAAATGAAATTGCTAAGCCACTGTCCATCATATTTGAAAAATCATGGCAGTCAGGTGAAGTTCCCGATGACTGGAAAAAGGGAAATATAACCCCCGTTTTCAAGAAGGGG
Organism: Ara ararauna; assembly: GCA_028858755.1. Taxonomy (NCBI): domain Eukaryota; kingdom Metazoa; phylum Chordata; class Aves; order Psittaciformes; family Psittacidae; genus Ara; species Ara ararauna. Next base: position 73,793,439 of record CM054377.1, on the reverse strand, counting down.
AAAACGGAAGACCCAGGGATCTACAGAACAGTCAGTCTCAACTCTGTGCCTAGCAAAATCTCTAGCAGATTCTCCTGGAAGGCATGCTGAGGCACATGAAAAACACCAAGGTGAATGGTGACAGCCAGCATGGCTTCACTAAGGGGAAATCCTGCCTGACCAATTTGGTGGCCTTCTATAATGGGGCTACGGAACTGATGGACAGGGGTAGAGCAGTTGATGTCATCTACCTGGACTTGTGCAAAGCATTTGACACTGTCTCACATGACATCCTTGTCTCTAAGTTGGAGAGACATCAATTTGATAGGTGGACCACTCGGTGGATAAAGAACTGGCTGCATGGCCTCACGCAAAGAGTTGTGCTCAATGGCTCAATGTCCAGCTGGACATCAGTAACGAGTGGAGTCCCTCAGGGATCGGTGTTGGGACTGGTCTTGTTCAACATCTTTGTCAGTGACATGGACAGTGGGATTGAGTGCGCCCTCAGCAAGTTTGCTGATGACACCAAACTGTGTGGTTCAGTTGACACACTGGAGGGAAGGAATGCCATCCAGAGGGACCTTGACATGCTTGTGAGGTGGGCGGATGCCAACCTGATGGAGTCTAACCATGACAAGTGCAAGGTCCAACACCTGGGTGGGAGCAATCCCAGGCACAGCTCCAGGTTGGGCAGAGAAGAGATTCAGAGCAGCCCTGCAGAGAAGGACTTGGGGGTGTTGGTTGATGGAAAAATGAACATGAGCCAGCTTCAGTGTGTGCTCAGAGTCCAGAAAGCCAACAATATCTTGGGCTGCATCAAAAGGAGCGCGACCAGCAGGTCGAGGGAGGTGATCCTGCCCCTCTACTCTGCTCTCGTGAGACCTCACTTGGAGGATTGTGTGCAGTTCTGGTGTCCTCAACATAAAAAGGACATGGAACTGTTGGAACAAGTGCAGAGGAGGGCCACGAGGATGATCAGGGGACTGGAGCACCTCCTGTATGAAGATAGGCTGAGAAAGTTGGGGCTGTTCAGCCTGGAGAAGAGAAGGCTGCATGGAGACCTCATAGCAGCCTTCCAGTATCTGAAGGGGGCCTATAGCGATGCTGGGGAGGGACCCTTCATTAGGGACTGTAGTGATAGGACAAGGGGTAATGGGTTCAAACTTAAACAGGCAAAGTTTAGATTGGATATAAGGAGGAAGTTCTTTACTGTAAGGGTGGGGAGGCACTGGAATGGGCTGCCTAAGAAGTTGAGTGCTCCACCCCTGGTGGTGTTCAAGGCTGGGATGGATGTAGCCTTGGGTGGCATGGTTTAGTGGGAGGTGCCCCTGTCCGTGGCAGGGGGGTTGGAACTAGATGATCTTAAGGTCCTTTCCAACCCTAACTATTCTATGATTCTAGTTTCCTAATGTGATGTTGACATATGTGGTTTACTATACAGGTGCTTTCTAGGGAAGATTTTTCTATGGAAATTTTCTATCATTTTCTATTCTTCTGTATTCTTCAAAATAAACGTTTTAAAATATATTTATGCTACTACTTTACTATTGTTATTTATGTCATTATTTTTATTATGTAGAACCAGCAAGCTACAGCTGCGTTTGGACATCATTGGCTTCAGGCTCTTGAAGATCGAAAACCTAACCTGACCTTTTTAATTTATAAGAGTTGATCAGACAAGAACTGCATGGGTTTTGAGAAAGGTATTTAAGATATGAACAGGATGGAAATAGTGTTCTTCAATTCTAACTCAGATGCCATTATAATTGGTAGTATGGGGTTTTTTACTTTCGGCTGAGATGAGGAAAAATGGTAATAAATAGTAAGTGGCTTCAGCTATGGACAAGAGACCTTGAAGGAGAGAACTCCAAGGAGTCTGTTGACAGAATAAAGAATATGTAAAGTAGAAACTTGGCTTTTCTGCTTATCTAGTCCTTGCTATTGCTATGCTGTTTCTGCTCATTTCTCTCTAGTATTCTGATTGGCAACTTCTAGGATTTTTTTCTGGGAATGTGATTACATTGCTTTTAGGGTAGACTGTCTGGAAACACATGCTGCACACTTTGAAAGGGATTTTTTGGACTTTATTTCTTGTTCACAGAGAATACTACCAGTGGTAATATTTGAGCTGTAAATGTGGATTCCTGATAACCAGTTGTTTATTATTCGTGTTTTGTATTTACTTCCTGTTGATGCATCTGTGAATTTCAAAGTGCATTGAAGCCAGAATGCTCAGTCTGCAGGTAGTAGGAGCAAACAGACCCTGTATAGCCGCCTGTCGCTTTTGTCTTACTGTGCATCTTCACAGAACTCACAAACATAAGTATGCAATGTTTATCTGTGTACTGTAGCAAGACTGCAAGGCTTTGCTTAGTAATAGGAGTCATAAGAGGCTTTAAAAAGGCTTTTTGAGGGCCTTCAAAAAGTAAAAAAACAGAAGTCTCCCACTCATGAAGTTTTTGTTACCCAATCTCAATGGAGTTGATGCAGAAAGTTCAGAGAAAAAGAATGAATCCTGCTGCCTGATGCTGTGTTTGATTTAGGTATTACATGGTCAAGGAAAAAAGGCAGTTGCAGCCTTTAGAGCCTGTATGTGCAGCCTGGCATGATTTTAGGTATTTCAAGTATATCCATAGGGCTGTTCAGACTTTCCTGTGTACTCACAAACAAGATTATTCTTTTGCTACTGTTTTCATCAAAACTAGGAGAGCTTCTCTAGGGTTGTCTGCAGACCCTGACTGAACATAGGACTTCCTATGTTTCAGACTTCAGACTTTTTATCTGATGGCTCCACTATATATTGCTGCTGGAAAATTAAGATGAATGTAGCCCCAGTATTTAAATGGCTTGGTGTTGTCACACACTGCAAGTCAGGGAGCACACAGACCATTATAAAATTGAAGATTTATTAAAAAAAAAAAAGACCAATATTCCTGAAACTGCCAGAAACACATTTTCTTATTCCTAAGTAACTTAGAACCAGGAAAAAAAGAACAGTTTTTGATCAGATTTTGCTGGGGCTGAGAAGAACAGATGAAGAGCAAATCTGAAAAATTAAAATTAAACAGGTATATTGTGATAAAGTTCCAAGCAACTGAAAGAAGGGTAGCAATGGAAAATGTTGGCCTCTTAACATATCAGTTGCTACCAGCTTCAGATATATTCCAAAAAAGCCCCTCAGATAAATAGATAAAGATACTCAGACATCTTTGGTCTCTATCCGGGCTTTCTCCAAGTTCTCTGAGCTCTAACTGAGACAACAAAGAATTGTGTTAGTTTCCAATGTGTCACTTATCTGAAGTCACAGAAGCATTATCTTTACTCAGCAAAATGTACTTTGCTTTTGAAAATCTGTGAATTGAACCAGATGGCCTGCTACTGTCTAGACTAGATGGAAAATATTTGATGTGCACGGAATCCAGTTCTTCAAAAATACATATAGGATCACTCATTTCCATTGCTTAAAATATCCAAATATTTCCTATTCAAAATAACATTTGAAATGTGGAAAAGAAAACATAAAGCTTCAGCTGTTGCTAGTTTTCATAATTTGATGTAGATTATCATCAAAAAACCCTTTATTGTTTTCCTTACTAAAAATGGAAAATACTGAAATGATGTGCATTACAGCTTCATGGATTTGCCAACAAGCCATGAAATCTTTCATTGACTTAAACAAAGGCAGATTATTTGGTATGGGTATCCTTGAGACACAGTACTATTTGCCTAAAATTGCATAGACTCTGAAAAGCAATTCCATAGAAACATAAGGAAGGAAAGACTTTATAATCACAACTACGAAGCCATGCCTTAGAAGATGATCGGTCCTTAAAGTGAGGTACAAATTGGAAAACAAGAAATACACAAAAGGTGTATTTGTTGATTATTAATTTTAGCTCGTGTATCGTCTTGCATAAAATTGTTCCTTAAAGTATATCTTAAACAGTAGGAAATGAAAGGTTTTGTAGTTTCTTTTATAAACTATATTTGTGATAAAGTCTTGCCACAGCTGATGAGAAGCAACATTGATAGGACCTTAGTACCTAGAAATAAATTCAGTTCTGTTGTATGGAGTAGCATATTTCATGTGGGAGAAATAATGATCTATTTTTAGTTCAGCTGTACTCCTAAAAATTGCACCTTTCCTCCCACAGTAAGAACTTATTGTACCTTCACACCTCAGTGGACTGTTAGTAAAACATTTCAAGCACAAAATCCAGTAAGATTCAGTCAAGTGTATTACAGACTTGAAAGTCACTGAAAATTGCAAATGTTCCATGAGTTGGTTAAGTTCAGTTCTTCCCTGATTAGAACAAATGCTTCAGCTCTTCCTTCTCATTCTTTGGTCAAATCCCTCATGTGCAGTACAAATGCTTTTTCAGTTTGTTTGTTTGTTTGTGTTTTGTCTTATGATATTAAAAAAATCACTCATTCATAGAATCATAGAAACATAGAATAGTTAGGGCTGGAAAGGACCTTACGACCATCTAGTTCCAACCCCCCTGCCAGGGACAGGGACACCTCCCACTACGCCATGCCACCCAAGGCTCTGTCCAGCCCAGCCTTGAACACTGCCAGCGATGGAGCATTCACAACTTCCCTGGGCAACCCATTCCAGTGCCTCACCACCCTTACAGTAAAGAATTGCTTCCTCATATCCAGTCTAAACTTCCCCTGTTTAAGTTTGAACCCATTACCCCTTGCCCTCTCACTACAGTCCCTCATGAAGAGTCCCTATCCAGCATCCCTATAGGCCCCCTTCAGATACTGGAAGGCTGCTATGAGGTCTCCACGCAGCCTTCTCTTCTCCAGGCTCAACAGCCCCAACTTTCTCAGCTATCTTCATACGGCAGGTGCTCCAGTCCCCTGATCATCCTCGTGGCCCTCCTCTGCACTTATTCCAACAGTTCCATGTCCTTTTTATGTTGAGGACACCAGAACTGCACACAATACTCCAAGTGAGGTCTCATGAGAGCAGAGTAGAGGGGCAGGATCACCTCCTTCGACCCTGCTGGTCGCGCTCCTTTTGATGCAGCCCAGGATACGGTTGGCTTTCTGGGCTGCAAGCGTACACTACCGGCTCATGCTCATTTTTTCATCGACCAACACCCCCAAGTCCTTCTCTGCAGGGCTGCTCTGAATCTCTTCTCTGCCCAACCTGGAGCTGTGCCTGGGATTGCTCTGACCCAGGTGTAGGACCTTGCACTTGTCATGTTTAAACTTTAGCAAGTAAAATTTCCAGAGGCATTCCATTGTGTAGATTATATGCAGCTCAAGCTAAGCTTTCAAAATTCATGTTATTGCTGATGAATTTTACACAGAAGTTTTTCCACTGTTAGGTATAACATTCTGTCCACAGAACAAATTATGCAGTTGGTCTTACCACTGAAAAAAACCCAGTAATGTCATACACATTTCATCATATAATCTCTTTCGGAATTGCTTATATTGTAACTATTATTTAATAATATCTATTTGAAATGAAAAATTGTCCTGATTGCATTAAGTTGGTTTTAAGGGTTCTTTAATTATTTTATTGAGATATCTTTGGAAGATGTGGCTTTGAAGCTGGCAGAAGCCTAATCCTAGAAAGATTGGTAAGAATCAAGCAAGAATTGGTCAGGCTGCTCTCTTAGGAAAAATATCTTGCATAAATTCAGTACTTGGCAGCATGTCCTTGCTATGTTTTCTTCAGGTTTACCCAAAATCAGCCAATCTGAATGAGCTCACCTTTACTAAAAACTAAAACAGTACCACACTACATCTAATCACCAACATGCAATCAGCTTTGTCCTCTGACAACTCACACTTTTCCAATCAATTACTAAGAATTTGGCCAGAGTTAAGCACAGGTCAGGTATGAGTTCCAAATATATAGGAAAGTTGGTGCTTCTCTGGACCGATTCCCCAACCATTTCTTAGCAGGCCTTGCCTGTTCATTTACACATGCAATCCTAATTCACCCATAGGAGTGGTGGAGATGCCCTCATTATTTTCCACACCCAAGCAAACAGAGAGATGCATGATCAAAGGAGAGTCTTTCCTCATCCTGGGGGTTTTCCACTGGGCTTGCTCCAGGAATTCACTGCCTGGCATGCACTGGCTGGGGAGGCCAAACTGGACACAGTCCTCCCAGCAAGGTCTTACATGGGCCAAAGAAAGGGGAGGAATCAGCTCCCTTGAGCTGCTAGCTACACTCTAGAGGCACCTACTCTGTGACCACCCTCCATCATCGCATAAAGTGTACCATTAACTTGTGGTAAGCTGCTTCTTCACCAGGATCCAAAGGTGTTCTTCTGCAAGGCTGATCCATACCTTGTCTGCCCCGAGCCCACAGTGATACACAGGGTTACTCCATCCCAGGTGCAGAACCCTGCTCTTACCTTTATTAAATTTATGAGGTTTCTTTTAGCCAGATTCACTTATTTCTAGTTTAGTTAGTTGTTAGCAGTTGTTAGTGATGATATTTACAAAGTGTTGATCCTGGTGTTGTCCCATGACAGCACCACTAATACACCCTTCTGAGCTACTTTACTGGCTGTCTAGCCAAAGGGATATCATCTAGTGATCCATGCCCGACAGTTTCAATTTAGGCGATCCCCTGACCCACATCAGAACTGGGCTTCTTTTGGCCTAGGACCATGGGAGGAAGTGAGAATGCCTGGGAGGATTGTACTTTTGGCCACCTATGTTCATGAACATCACCTGATCACCTATCTCCGTGGCAAAAGTGAGGGCAGGGCAACACTCTGGTGAGTGTCCACTTACCAAAAGCTTATGTTCAGGCTTACCCATTGAGTGACAGTGGGCAGCATATCCAGTGGGACTGGGTTTGGGAGGACAGTGAATAAATCTGCCTTCATCTTATCAGCAGTGTCCCATCAACCATATTTCAGATAATGCGGAGGTGTATCTCTGCATAGCAACCAGCTATGTCACATCTCAGGGTGCCCACCTAGGAGCATCTGTGCCACAGTTGAGGTAAACACAGTCAGATACACAAGCCTACCAAACATGAGTTATCCTTGCAGACACCTTGCAGACATTTATAAATGGCTATCCCTTTAAATCTCCACTGACATATACATCCCCAGTAAAATGACACACAGCTGCTCTCAGCACAGTTCCAAAGCCACTCAAAACAAACCCTGAGTTTTCCACATTTCCCCAGAAGCAAGAAGTACAGTTGGTGGATCTAGGTTTTTCTTGATTTGCAGGACATAATTTATAAAAAGAATTGCTATAGCAAACTACCTACCCCTTTTATTCATACATTTTCAATAGTCTGAAGCTCAAACTTCTTGCAGAGTCTACCACAAAAACACAACTTTGCCTGCTTGCTTACTTTATGTATGTTTTCCCATAGCCTCAGTTCCCTTTTTTTCTGGCACCTGCCCCAGTTACCACTCTTTGTCGGGGCTTTGAGGAGTCTATATTTGTACATCAGCCAGTATGCCTGGGCCTCACCTGTCATGTAGTGACCAGATCCTCAGAACTTCTGATAGTTCCAGGGTCCAGAAATGAACAGGAAACATCAATCTGGGTGTGAACTCTTCCATTAATCACCACCACCACCTGGACAGCCCTCTTTACCTTCTCTTTCTAGTGAATCATAGTGTTCATGGTTATCTATAGAAGGCTTCTCAATGGCCCCAGTGGATGTCTGAGAATAGCAGCAATTCAGAGGTGCCCTGAGGTGTGTTAGTAGGGACAGTAAGCAGGGTTCTCAAAGGGCAACCTCCTTAACCTTATAGGCAGTTGATGTGTCATGAATGGGGCAAAGAAGAAAGGAATACATACCCCTAAGATGTATGGATAGTATATGCCAATGTGAATGACAACGAAAAAAGTTATGACAGGCCAGCTACTCCAGGTAGTAATGAGTTCAACAGCCCAGGTGTGAGTTATTGGCTGTGCCCTGCCAATTAACCTCAAGAACAAAGAATGGATTTGGAAATGTTTTCTTTAGTAGAGTGAACCTAGCAGGGGAGTTCCCATCCTCAGTAACATTTCTTTACGAAAACACTGGTTCAGGGCATGTAACAGCAAAAAACAATTTGTTTTGCAGTCGTATTTGGTTGCAAGCCTTGAAGAGACCTGCTACTCTAAACTCACAAGGTAACTGTTCTTTACTTTGTGCACCTAATTGCCATTTTTCTACCAAGCAAGACTTCACATCTCTATCTTATAAAAACAAATAAGAATTTAATTTATATGTTAGAAAGAAAAGGAAGAAAATCAGTAGTGTGTACAAAATTATACTTTCTAGGTCATACATAGCCTCAGCAGCTTTTGGGACGAATGGGGCACAGTTTAGAGCTTGACAGTGTTCTTTGGAGTAACCTAGTTTATTCCTTGCACAAAGGAAATACACCCACTTCCCAGTTTCTCTGCTCTTTCCTAGTTAGTACACAATTAGGAAAGTGGGGCATGTCCCCCTCAGCTGGTTAGTCCTGGTTAAAGGTAATACTACATCTGTTATGCATTTGAAGGTGATCTGTGCTGTAAGTATTAGGGGCTTGTACTCCAGCCTGCGGATAACAATGAGTTAGGAAAATAAGACGAAAGAGACTTTCAAGTTCAATGAATTCAGCATCCTCCTATTTCTGGCAACCATGGTGATAATTTGCCTAATGTGTTGTTGATAACCCCTAAATGACTTGATCTTTTTTAATTCCTGCTCTACTTTTGGGTTTGGTAATTTTCTGTGGCAATAAGTTCCACAGTTTACAGTTAATGAATGGAAATCTCCTTGAATCACTTTTTAATTGACAGCTTTTTAATATCATCACGTTTCTTTGCATTTGCATTATGAGACGAAGGAACAGAATTTTCTAATGCTTTTCTTATATAATACATTTTCTTATGTTTCTTCAGTGATCAGTCCTAACTGTTCAGCTTCTTTTCATACACAAACACTTCCAGTCCACTGGTCATACTTTTCAATGTCCTAAGAACTAACCTAAGCTGTGCAATGTCCCTTTTGGGATAGTAATCAGCACTGTGTACTCCAAATGAGGTCATATCATTAATCATAAAAATTCATTATATGCCAACGTTAATTACCCTATTAGTCTTCATGTAACCTAACTTCTTGTTAGACTCCAAGCTACAGCTGCATATCAAGCAATCTATAGCAATTTCAAGGTCTGCTGTCAGAGTTGCTTCCATAAATTTACAGCGCTCTGAGACGTCAGAGAAGTGTGAACTTTCCTTTTCAATGTGAAATGAAACTTTTATTATGTTGATGTGTAAACTACTTGAATTAGGCTTCTCTGAGATTTCTTTCAACTTCTCTGACCTTTCTGGACTTAGATGACATAGTTGTATCTGCAAACTTTAGTGAGTAGAATCACTACTGTCCTACAATTCTTTTGGAACTATTGACAGACAATTAAAGTTTCAGTGCAGTAGAGCACTTGCTGCTTTCAGCTGGTTGGTTTGGTTTGGGTCTTAGCTGGTCATTTAATTATGCTCTTTAGCTGTTTCTTAATGACTGTTGCCATTCCTCTCAAGATTATTTGTTTTATAGAATCATAAAACCATAGAATATCTCAAGTTGGAGGGACCCTGTCAAAGGTATTCACTAGTTTTATTAAATTATGTGAACCAGTTTTTCTCCATCTATCCCTTTATAGATATATTCAAAGAACTTAAAAAAAATTACTAAACAATATTTTCCTTTGTAGAAGCCAGCTGACTTTATTCTATTTCATGATATCACAGACACTTTATTTTTCTCCCTTGGTAAGTGTCACTTTAAACTAAGCTGCTAGGTACAGACTTAGTCCTTAATTCTCTAAATATATTGAAAAGCTTTTTAAAGAGTAAAATTATTGCTATGAACTGGATCAGGTGCTAATCTAAGCATTCTACTGAAAATAGCTCTACCAGTATAACAAAATTTAAGTATTTCTAAAGATGAGTATTAATGTAATGACTTTAATTCATAATAGAAGAAGAGTGGGAGCTCGGCTCCGGCTGCCCTGGCGGTAGCCGGTGTAGGAACCCAGACGGAGCCGATGAGAGGGGAGGCTGCAGTGCAGAGCTCGGGGTATAGAGAGGGCCTGTACTGCTCTCCAGAGAGGAGGGTGCGCAATGGACAGGGCTGCACTCTGTGCTCCCTGGTGGAGGTCCTCCTGCAGCAGGTGGCTGAGCTGCGGGATGCTGTTACTAGCCTGAAAGGTGTCAGGGAAGCTGAGGGGAAGCAGCACTGCTTGCTCCAGGACCAGACTGTGCAGGGGCCTCAAGAGTCTACTGTCACTCATGCGCAAAAGGAGGCCGCTAACCCAGGAAGCTGGGAAACAGTAACAGAAAAAAACAACAAGAAGAGGAGGAAGAGGACAATTGAAAGCAAGGGGCTTCCTCCTTAATCTGTTGTTCCCATCCAGAACTGCTTTGCTGTCCTGCAGGGGGCTAATGAGGAACCACACTCCCACTAGGAACAACCGGCTGATCCACTGGTAAAGAAGATCTCTACTGGTGCTGCCAGGAAAAAGCAGAGGGCCATAGTAGTAGGGGACCCTACACTGAAAGGAACAGAGGCACCCATCTGTCAGCCTGACCCAGGCTCAAGGGAGGTGTGTTGCCTACCAGGGGCTCGGATCAGGGATGTTGCAGAGAAGCTGCCTGCTCTAGTTGGTCCCACTGACTATTACCCACTTCTAGTGATCCATATGGGTGCTACTGATATAGATAGCAGTAGCCAGGAGAACATAAAGAAGGACTACAGAGATCTGGGAGAGGTGGTTAGGGGCTCTGGAGTGCAGACTGTCTTTTCGTCAATTCTCCAGGATACAGGGCAGGACCTCAAAAAGGCTAGGAGGATTGGCCAGGTTAATAAATGGTTAGAAGGGTGGTGCTATAGTCAGGGGTTTGGGTACCTTGAACATGGGGCTCAATTTAGTAGGCCAGGTCTACTGGGGGCTGGTGGAGCTGGTCTGACAAAGAAAGGGAAGAGTGGATTTGGTAGGAGTCTTGCCAGACTGGTCAAGGATGCTTTAAACTAGATGTGTTGGGGGAGGGGGGCATCATTCCATCCCAACACACCCAGTCACTTGCCAGCAGCTATAATAAATGTTCAGAGCAATGCAGAGATATTCCAGCTGCTCCAGCCAATGAGCCGGCTTCAACTGGAGCTCGGCTCAGATGCCTCTATACAAATGCCCGTAGCATGGGGAACAAACAAGAGGACCTAGAGATGTGTGCACGTCTATGGGCGTATGATATAATAGGTATCACAGAAACATGGTGGGATGGCTCCTATGACTGGTGTGTTGGAATGGAAGGTTACAGGCTCTTTAGGAAAGACAGGCCCGGCAGGCGGGGAGGGGGAGTTGCTATTTATGTTAGGGATAGGCTGGAGAGTATGGAACTGTGCCTGGGGACAGGTGAGCAGTCAATAGAGAGTTTGTGGGTCAGGGTTAAAGGGAGAACAGCGATGGGAGATATTATTGTGGGGATCCGTTACAGACCGCCTGACCAAGAGGACTCGGTGGATGAAGCGCTCTATAGACAGATAGGAACAGCCTCATGCTTGCAGGTGCTTGTTCTCATGGGGGACTTCAACCACCCTGATATCTGTTGGAGGGATGGTACGACCTGGCACAAGCAATCCAGGAAGTCCCTTGATTGTGTGGAAGACAACTTCCTTCTGCAAGTAATAGAGGAGCCTACAAGGAGAGGTGCAATGCTTGACCTCGTCTTCACCAACAGGGAAAGGCTGGTTGGAAATGTGACACTCCAGGGCAGCCTTGATTGCAGCAATCGTGAGATGGTCGAATTCAAGATCCTCAGGACAGTGAGAAGAGCGTGCAGCAAGCTCACTGCCATGGACTTCAAGAGAGCAGACTTTGGCCTCTGCAGGAACCTGCTCAGTAAGATTCCATGGGATATAGCCCTAGACGGCAGGGGGGCCAAAGACTCTTGGCTGTTAGTCAAGGATCACCTGCTGCAAGCTCAGGAGCGATGTATCCCTACTAGAAGGAAGTGTAGCAGGAGGGCCAGGAGACCTCCATGGATATATTAAGGACCTGCTGAGGAAAATTCAAAGGAAAAAAGAGGCTTATAAAAGGTGGAAGCAAGGACAGGCAGCCTGGGAAGAATACAGGGATGTTGTCCGGGAAGCTAGGGATCAGGTTAGGAAAGCTAGGGCCCACTTAGAATTAAACTCGGCTAGGGATATTAAGGATAACAGAAAGGGATTCTATAGGTACATGGCAAATAAAAGACAGACTAGGGACAACATGGGCCCTCTCCAGAAGCTATCAGGAGAACTGGCCACCCTGGATTTCGAGAAGGCTGAGGTTCTTAGCGACTTCTTTGCCTCAGTCTTCTCCGGAAAATGCTCTGACCATACCACCCAAGTCTTGGAAGGCAGATACAGGGACTGTGAGAATGAAGACCCTGTGTCCACTGTAGGAGAGGAACTGGTTCGAGACCATCTTAGAAACCTGAACGTACACAAGTCCATGGGACCTGATGAACCATCTGTGGGTCCTGAATGAACTGGCAAATGAAGTTGCTAGGGCACTGTCCATCATATTGGAAAAATCATGGCAGTTAGGTGAAGTTCCCGATGACTGGAAAAAGGGAAATATAACCCCCGTTTTCAAGAAGGGGAAAACGGAAGACCCAGGGAACTACAGAACAGTCAGTCTCAACTCTGTGCCTAGCAAAATCTCTAGCAGATTCTCCTAGAAGGCATGCTGAGGCACATGAAAAATAACAAGGTGCTTGGTGACAGCCAGCATGGCTTCACTAAGGGGAAATCCTACCTGACCAATCTTGTGGCCTTCTATGATGGGGCTATGGAACTGATGGACAGGGGTAGAGCAGTTGATGTCATCTACCTGGACTTGTGCAAAGCGTTTGACACTGTCTCACATGACATCCTTGTCTCTAAGTTGGAGAGACATCAATTTGATAGGTGGACCACTCGGTGGATAAAGAACTGGCTGCATGGCCTCACGCAAAGGGTTGTGGTCAATGGCTCAATGTCCAGCTGGACATCAGTAACGAGTGGAGTCCCTCAGGGATCGGTGTTGGGACCGGTCTTGTTCAACGTCTTTGTGGGTGACATGGACAGTGGGATTGAGTGCGCCCTCAGCAAGTTTGCTGATGACACCAAACTGTGTGGTTCAGTTGACACGCTGGAGGGAAGGAATGCCATCCAGAGGGACCTTGACATGCTTGTGAGGTGGGCTGGTGCCAACCTGATGAAGTCTAACCATGACAAGTGCAAGGTCCAACACCTGGGTGGGAGCAATCCCAGGCACAGTTCCAGGTTGGGCAGAGAAGAGATTCAGAGCAGCCCTGCAGAGAAGGACTTGGGGATTTTGGTTGATGAGAAAATGAACATGAGCCGGCAGTGTGCGCTTGCAGCCCAGAAAGCCAACAATATCCTGGGCTGCATCAAAAGCAGCGTGACCAGCAGGTCGAGGGAGGTGATCCTGCCCCTTTGCTCTGCTCTTGTGAGACCTCACTTGGAGTATTGTGTGCAGTTCTGGTGTCCTCAACATAAAAAGGACATAGAACTGTTGGAACAAGTGCAGAGGAGGGCCACGAGGATGATCAGGGGACTGGAGCACCTCCCATATGAAGATAGGCTGAGAAAGTTGGGGCTGTTCATCCTGGAGAAGAGAAGGCTGCATGGAGACCTCATAGCTGCCTTCCAGTACCTGAAGGGGGCCTATAGGGATGCTGGGGAGGGACTCTTCATTAGGAACTGTAGTGAGAGGACAAGGGGTAATGGGTTCAAACTTAAACAGGGGAAGTTTAGACTGGAAATGAGGAAGCAATTCTTTACTGTAAGGGTGGTGAGGCACTGGAATGGGTTACCCAGGGAAGTTGTGAATGCTCCATCACTGGCGGTGTTGAAGGCTGGATTGGACATAGCCTTGGGTGACATGCTTTAGTGGGAGGTGACCCTGCCCCTGGCAGGGGGGTTGGAAGTAAATGATCTTAAGGTCCTTTCCAACCCTAACTATTCTATGATTCTATGATTCTAATTAGCCTACAGAGGGCACTGTATTAGTAAATTCACTCACTCAGTGTTGTGGTTTAAGCCCAGCTGAAACTCAGTAAAGCCACGCAGTCTCTCTCTCACTTCCTTCCCTTCCTCCTCCACCTCCTGGAGGGATAGGAGGAGAATCAGAAGAATGTAACTCTCACGGGTTTTGATAAGAGCAGTCCAGTAACTAAGGTATAACACAAACCACTGCTGCTACCACCAATAATAATAGTGATAAGGGAAGAAAATGCAACCACTCACCACCCACCGAGCAATACCCAGCCTGACTGAGCAGTGATCTAACCCTTCCGGGTAACAGCACCCAGTTTATATACTGGGCATGACGTGCTGTGGTATGGAATACCTCTTTGGTTAGTTTGGGTCAGGTGTCCTGTCTCTGCTTCCTCCTGGCTTCTCCTCCTCCCTGGCAGAACATGAGACTCAGAAAGTCCTTGGTCAGACTAAACAGAGCAGCAGCTGAAAACATTGGTGTTATCAGTTCTGTTCTCAGGCCGAAAGTCAAAAACATAGCCTGCCCCAGCTACTAAGAAGGAGAAAAATGACTGCTACTGCTGAACCCAGGACACTCAGGTCCCATCCTCTCTGGCATTGCTTGGAATAGTGGTACCCTGAGATTTCCACTACTTAAAATGCTCTTATCTTTTTGTTTGGAGAAAAACGCAAGGATAAGCAAATAATTATCTTGAAAAATGTCAATACCTTTTTCCTAATATAAGAGTTGGTCACACTCAAGGTCTATTGAGCTGAACAACTAAGATCATGGTTTTAGGAGGGAAGATATCTAAGATGAAAGACAAAAAATGGACAAGTAATCAGTGATATTTCTTGAAAATACTCTGCTGCCTTCAGAAATTTGTACTTAGGGATTTCTTCAGCCAGATACCATAATTCTCTGTTTAATAACCTTTGATGGAATTTTCTATGATACTGTTCAATCACTCTAAACTTCTGTAAATCCAGTATCCACATCATCCTTACTATAGTGGTGATTAGGTGCTAAGTAAGATGGCCAACTCTGTACTTTTTCTTTTTTCTTTTTGTTCAATCCTTCAGTGAATCTCCACAAAAGTGAATTATGTTTTATTGTTCTGTGGAACGTGTTCAAGCCACTTTACTGATGTTAGAAATGGTCTAATAAAAGAAGTATAGCTTTTTTTACCCAACATAGAAAAGACCTCAGGATTTACAGTGGAATTCTGCCTTGTAGTAGGGGTTGCTTCTGCTGCCTTTAATGACTCTTTTGCGCTTGACATCAGAGCAGAAAATGTCCACTAGGCAACAAGGCTTCTGCAGAATAAATGATGTTATAAGATTCCTTGATTTCACCATTAGAGCAAATGTTTACACAGAGGTACTTTTACTTTTTTTAGCATCAATTTACATATATTCCTCCTGCTTGGTATAGATCCAGATATAATTAGTCTTCACTACAGGCCCTGAGTAGCAATTTCAGCAAAGAAGAAAGAGGCCTCTATCACATTTGTAAAGCAGCCCTTGTACAAATGGAGAAAGAGTGGAAGAGCTCAAAGCCGAATGTTATACTGTAATAACCTCCTGTATAATTTCATTGAAAAGAAATTTTTCATTTGTAGGGTCATGTTGCCCTCAAATGGTATGTGCAACCTTTTCTGGCACTTTCACTGATGACAAGAATGTCACCTTTGAGGTATCAAGAAGCATTTTTCAGTGATGTAATGACAGCTTTTCTTGGCATCAAAGTTTTGATAACCAGAATCTCCCATTTTTGCCTCATCAGTTGACAAGCAAATCAGAGAAGACTAGACTTTCTGAAAGTAGCTGAGATCCATGGATTTCTGGCTGTTTGAGGACAAGAACATCAGGATAAGTTTTGATATAAAAAAAGTCAGACTTTAATCATATGTTTCTAAGATTTGCTCTGATTTTTGATGAAGGAAGTAACAAACAAAAGCAAACATTTAGTTCAAAATAAAAGATCCTGACATGCTCTAAAGATATACTACCAACACAATGGCAAATAATTTCACTTCTTTTTCCTTCTAGTTTTAAAGCCATAAATTGGCAAAACTGCTGATTAAGACATCTTTCCTTGCTTTAAGGTAGCTACATGTAAAGGTTCACAGAAAGAATAGTAATTATCATGGCAGACAGCTCAAGATTAAGAGAAGTCTACACAGCAGCAATTAAAGAAAGCAAACTTAGTAAGATGGATAATGAACAGGATATAAAGCACACAAGGATCACATTGGAAATCAGTGGAACACTCTTTTCAGATTCAGTTGTGAAAAGGATGAAGAAACAGTGATCAGAAATGAGCAATGAGAATTATTAGGTGTACGGCATGTAGAAAACTCGAAAGAGAAAACTCGAAGAGACATTATGAGATCAAGATTGAGTAGTTTGGGAAATTGATTTATATAAGCTAACCATTTAAACAAATATCCCAGAGAATCATTGAACAGTTTAGGCTGAAGGGACTTCTGGATATCATCAGTCAAGTACCCTACTTAAGCAGGGTCATTTGGACCAGGTCTCCCAGGACCATGTCCAGTCAGATTTTAAATATTTCCACAAATGGAAAACCCATAACCTTTCCAGGTAACCTGTTCCAGTGTACATACGTATGTATTTATGTCCATCTGTCAATCCCATGTGAGTAAGAGTATTATGCATGGGCAGGTAAGATAAAAAGAAATCTATGTAAGAGCTCCTATTTACTGAATCTTTGTTTCTTCCTGCCATTTTGTATGTGATATCAGGCAAAGAGCTTATTAGAGGCTGTGGGTTTGCTAAGAAATTATTTTCAAGTTCCAGTTCCTATAAAGATATAGGAATTGTTTGAGGTGTGTATTAACTATATGAAAATATGGTTGCTTTTTTAACTCATTCTCAAAGGATAACTGAGTTCAGAAGCTTAGCAGAATACCAAGCAAAGTCATTGCTGAAGTTATTCTCATTTTAAAGAGACATTCAAATTTCTAAAAGAATATGGCTTTCAGAATCAGTTTTAAAATTTTATTATTTCAAGTTTGAAGATATTTTGGATAAATGCTTCCAAAGATAGAAATATTTTAACCTTAAAGCAGATTTCTTTTTAATTAATTACTGAAGGATTTCAGAATCTTCCCCTAAAATATCAGCTACATTTTAGTACCAGAGATTCATCACTGCATTGCAAAAATGCTGTGTCTATTCTGTTTCAGTCCTTCTTGGGTAAGTACAAATTTAACTGGATTTTTCCAGAAAAATGTTTTGCAATATTTTATCATGTCTCTTGATTTCTGTCTGTAAATAGTAGTTTAAAAAATACAATTGTAAATTTTACATAATGTAAGAAAATATTCCACAGCCACCTACCAGTTTTCTCACTGAATGACATGGAATGGTTTACAAAACAATAAAATGAAAGTGTACTTTTTTTTTCAGAATATTCAAAAAGTTTTACAAATATTTACAATATTCAAAAGTTTTAAAAATAATTTTCCCATTTTGTTTCAGCTTTCTTATGTATCTAAATCTTTCTGGCCCAAATTAATCTCTACAGCCTCTCCTATTATTCCCACATTCTATTCTGATACATTAATATTTCATAGAGTCATAGAATAGAATCATAGAATAGTTAGGTTTGGAAAGAACCTTAAGATCATCTAGTTCCAAACCCAATGCCCTGTTTGCAGTGCAGAAAAATAAGAAAGTATCCTGGGGCATTTCTTGTATTTATAGCTCTGTTTGGTTTCCAGGAACAAGTCTTTTAGAAACCTGCCTGGGGAAAGTGACACTAGTGAAGGAATTTGTATTGAAAATACTGCTTGTTAGAAAAAAAGATCAGATGGACAACTTTCAGACAGAAAGTAGAATGGAGGCTACAGGGATTTAGACATAATAGCTGTGACGAAAAAAGAAGGAAATAAGCAAGTCAAGCACTAGGGACATTTTTATTGAGACAGCAGGAGATATATAGATATGAGTTGTATACATAAGCATACAGAAACACACACACACATATCCTTCCACCTGTTTAATTCTCTGGTTATTGTTTATTGTCTTGTCAAACATCATCTTCAAATACAGTACAATATATTGTGTGCTAACCTATCCTTTGGTCCAGAACTGTGCCATGTGGCTTGGTTACACTTACTTTTTTTTCCAGAGCAGCCTCTAATGTTACATCTGTCTCAGATTTTCAGTGTGCTGTTTAAGTCTGCTTTTGAAAAACCTAGATATTCTTAACGATAGCTGGAGAAAACAAAAGCTGCAGAATCCTACAGGTAGATGAGAAGTCTGCTTTTATTGGGCATCAGACACAAGCTGGTAAGAGAAGAGGTTCTTGCCCCATTGTATCACAGTACTGAAGGAGAGCATGCAAAAAAACCCAAGTTATCATTTGGTACCTGGGAGTTAAGGATAATGTAACATAGCTAGACATGATAAAGATTTAGCTCCATCACACTCAGAAATTGCTAGTAAAATGTTGAAATAACTATTCTTCCCTAAAGTAATCATCACGTTAACTAGAAATTAAAAGCATTGCTGATTACCAAAACCACTAAGATATCAACTTCTTTGATATCTCATTCTTTATTAAAACAGTGGTCCTCCTGCTTGTAAAATGATTTTTACAATTTGGTTTCCAGTATAAAGCTATCAGACCCATTTAAGCTCTGTCTTGACTACTGAATGGTCTTGTGCAAAAGAAAATGGTATGATCTTGCCATGTCAAGGTAGACCTAAAAACATAGACCTGCTCAGAAACTGTAGAGTTCAGTGCAAAAGGATTACTGACAGTATGCCATAGGCTCTTTCGGAAGATCTCAAGCATTTTCTGCTTCATTCATGATTGTTCAGTACTTCTCTCTGAGACTGAGAATAACTATTAACCTTCATTATAGGAAAAATTACAAGTCTTTCAAAACTGCTGCTTTCAGCATTGCTGGATTAACAGTATTGTTTTAAGATCTCCATTAAGCAGTTCATGAAACCTAGGCGACAGAAGGAGAATGACCACAAGCGTGGTGCCTTACCATAGCCAGCTCTACTGCAATAACATGAATAACATGATTGTCTATTTCAGGTTAATGCACCTAACCTGTAGGTACTTATTTTCTATATACTCACACAGATTACAATGGAAATACCAAATTCCCAACAGCTCAGTTTGCTTTTTCTCTAAATTGTTGAGACCACAGTATTCTCAATCACCTTATATAAGTAAAAAAGTTATGTCCCTCTTTTGCTCTGTTTTCACTTCCATCCTATGAAACAAAAAGTTATTTTCTGTTTCTCTGAGGGAGGATGAAAAGGTGCTTTAGCAATTAGCGTTTGCAAAGTTCTAAGAAGTAAAAGTCCTAAATTTCAGTCACCGAGATCAAAACAATATGAAAAAATCTCTGTTCCAGAACTTCTGTAAGTGTCCCCAAGTATACACAGCCTTTGATCAAATGATCAAGGTTGTCCTGATGTCTTTACTTATGCGGAGTAGATTATTGCACAACCTAAATTGTCCAATAGAGATCCCAATGAAAGTACTTGTGGTTTGCAGTAGTATTCAATGCAAACAAGAGTGTCTGCTTCCAAATGATAATGAGTAAAGAGGGTCCACTTCAATTTTAATTAAATCAATAGGAGTGTTTTTATCTGCTTCACTAGATAGTTGCTTTTCCTTTTTTACAAGCTTTCTAATAGTCCATTTAAAAATATGTATCCCTCTAGTGATTTCAAAATGCATCCTGTACTGTCATAACAGCACATTCTCACTGCCATTCTTCAGATCAAAAAGGATTTTCAATGCAGTTGGAGTCACCATGCTATTTTACAGTGTGTAGCATTTACCATGTTTGCTGCTCTGGTCATCTGTGTGCCACTGAAATGAGACAGACACACAGTGTGACATGTAAATAGTAAAGAATGCTTTCCTAAGCTAAGGAACAGTTAATAATATTCTTCAGCCCCTTTAAATAAAAAGCATCACTGTTTTTGACCATAAAAGAATAGGAAGAAAAAAATGATTTTGTTACATCGATTGAGTAATGTAAAGGATGCACCACCTCAACCCCATATAGGGTTCTTAAAAACTGATAGACCTTGTAGTTTGCCAAAGCTTCAAAGTATAGCAGTACCTGGTGAGTTTTCTAACAACTGTGAAAAACCCTAGAATGGACTCATTAAAGTGCATGCAAATATTCAAACAGAACCTTCACCTAGTAGAGGTCTCTCTTTAAAATGTAAATGGTTTGCCACTTTTGAGGCTAGCAGTTTAGAAAAACAAAACCCTTGAATATTTTAGCAAGAATCTACCTTATCTGAAAGTTATCGTGATGGATAGTGCCCAAAAGGAAGGAAATAGATGACTTCTGTATATGCTAATACTCATGCTGTTATAGCTCATATACATTCCTGCTAGCAACTGTTTACATTGTCTTTTCATGTAATACTGAGAAACTCAAGCAGACTTGAAGAGGAACTTTTTGTTTGTTTGTTTTTAGGGCCATTTTGTGAAATAATGCCTTGAATTCTATTAGGCCACCCATGCAACTTCTCACTGCTAGACAACCACGTGGCTAACATTTATAAAAATAGCTATATTTTTACAGCCAATAGTTTCTCCATTTAAGGTTAATTATGATGATCCAGAATTTTAGCTTGCAATGTATGAAATACAAGGCTATACTAGCAACCTACTGAGGTTTGCTCATTTCTAATTTAGCTAATGGACAGATTTACTCCCCCACAATTGCCGGAGTGAGTCACCCAGTGGCCCAGTGTCACTGAGGCTGTACACATGTAAATTAGAAGACAATTTGGCCTGTTGTCTGGGGTCTGGGCTTCATAGTGTAGATCTTCAGATGTTCCATGAATACAAACCAGTACTGCTTTCCTCTTGTTAAGCAGCAACATACTATCATAGTTATTCATTAAACAGCCTCAAACTATTGTTTGCAGCAAGCAAGTAGTTTCCAGTGTCTTTAGAATTATTTCACACAGAAGCAAGGCTGCAGTTCTTGAGCATAAAACTTGAGGAAAAGACATGCACATGATGAGCACATTTTGCATATGATTTCTACATGCAAGCAAAAAAGTTACATGAAAGAAGACTGAAGTTCTTTGAAAGTTTCATTAATTTTTTTAATACACTCCATGAATATCAATTCCAAGTTCTAAACCTGTCTGCCTATATTATCTTGTTAATCTAATTTAAGGGGTTTTATATTATATAAGACTGGAATCTACAAAGAGACAGCCTTTAAATATGTGGATGCACTGACTGAGCTCAATTCAGTTAGATTGCTGAGAATGGTAGCTATAAATGCCTGTAAGAAAAGAAAAGATCTCCTTAATTTACTTTGTTACAAATATGTCTTTTCATAACTGCTGTGAAAAGCAAAGACCTAACCTCATGCTTTCCTTGAGCACTCCAGCAAGCCAGGCCAATATGGATGATTCTTTAAAGTGGACAGTGATAGATCACTTTTTCTCAAGATAGCACAGGTTTTGTCAGCAGTGGCATTGTGGGACTTCAAACCATTTATGAAATCCATTTGAAAAAACGGAGAAGACTCTCAGGTGAGCATTCAACATTCATCCCTGTTTTCTGCAGAGATGGAACTAACCAAGTTTAAAATCAAGTTTAAAGTTAGTCTAACAAAGTTTAAAGTTAGTCTAAGTACATTTACATGAGCCACAGGTGTACACCATAGAATGGACCCAAAATATGCAAGTATGTGTGCAGTATTATTTTATATTACCTTAAGAAAATCTGAAATAGATTTTTTAATCTGCTCTGGTGAATCTCATGCAACTCAAACTATGCTATGAGACAGCACAACCCAAGTTAAACAGTTTTGGTAGATTTTTGCTTTTAGAGTACATGAAAATCTCTCCACAAGGTATTACAAGTTATAAAAAAGTACTCTTTCCCTTGACAGATTTCCACTTACTTTTTCTTTCCTGCCTCTC
Organism: Ara ararauna; assembly: GCA_028858755.1. Lineage (NCBI taxonomy): Eukaryota > Metazoa > Chordata > Aves > Psittaciformes > Psittacidae > Ara > Ara ararauna. Next base: position 73,771,496 of record CM054377.1, on the reverse strand, counting down.
TTTTTAGTTACATTTGCTAGGTCTTTAAACCTGGAAGAGCTGACTAGCTGCAGCCCCCAGGGAGCCATTATGCATCCATGTACTTTAGTGGTGAAGCCTCTTATTTCTTTTCTCTCTATCCACTAAATGCTTGGACTTTTGGTGATGGTGGTTTTTCCTTGGTTCTTGTCTCCAGCTGCTGGTAATTATATGTCTTGATGTAGTTGCTTGGTTGTTTGGGAAAATGAAGAATTTTTTGTGGGGATTCTTCGAGGGCTTTGGTACTTTGATATGCCTGCTGTGAGCTGGACAAGATGCTTTTCCATAAGTGTATACTTTGCCTCTACTACCCTGAAACTGGTATTGGAGGTAGCAGAGAATGTCTTCCTGGTCTGTGCATGTATAGGTGTTCTTCCTAGAGTGGCTGAATATTTGCTCTCCATTTTATTATGTACATAATTTACCGTGGGTTAAAGTAAACTCCAGATTAGTTTATGATCTTGCCTTTGGAGGAGGAAGTATTTCACTGCCAACCAGGCCCCTGTGGGACTTTCTGCAAATTCAAAATAAAGACATAACTGTATCTGGTATAAAGAAGTTACTTCTTAGCAAACCCCATAGAAGTCTTTATAGTCTGATGGCTGAATATTTATGATTGAACTCTGTTGGTGCTGTACAAAATAAAGGTAGGATTAAATAAGATGTGTTTGGTATGATTATTTCCTTCTATTGACTGCATCTCCTTTGCATTTTCTCTTTCTGTTTAGTGTGGTTTGCCAGGTTGGCTTGGATGAAATTCCTGAGTTTTGTCTTGATTTGGCAGGTTCTTATTTATTGTCCCAGTACAATATTGATAGTCTTTGGGGTCTTTTACTTTACAAATACCCTGTAATACATGCAATATAAGCAGTCAGAAGGATTTAGAAAGAGAAAGCCAGCAAAATGGAAAATAACAGAACAACAAAACCCTGGGTTTTTTTCCAGTGGTAAACACACCGAATAAGGCTGAATTATAAATTGGCTGGTAGCAGACTCTATAACCAAGTTAGGGTTTTTTTCTGAAATTCCATGTAGTTTTCTTCTTGAAATTAATAAGAATCTTGATTTTCAAAACATATCTATGTAGGAATTCTAGTTAGCAGAGTTCCATTTAGTACCTTGTGACAGGCTCAGCTATAGTGTTTTTTCATTGAGGAGTATATATTTATGAAGCCATTACAAATAATTAGAAAGTGTCTGAAGAATTGACTTAAATTCAACAGTCAGTTTAATCTGGCATATGTTTGAGCTGCAACAGAAAAGGTCATTTCTGTTCCTGCCTGTATGCTGTTCATGTGTCTGGGGGCGTGAACTGACTAAAATGGTGCAAGGTGAAAACTAAGAGTGGAGAAAGCTTGTTTCAGATGAGCAGTGGTTTCCTAAAGAAGTTTGCATGAATGCCAGCCAAGGCATGTGGGAAAATGGAGGAAATGCAGGACACAATGCTTCTTTGGGCACTATCCTCTGCCAAATATAAACTTGAACCACTGAGAGACAGCATTTAACCCTCTGTTTCCATAGCCTGTGCTGTGTTAAGCATCTGTTCCTCTGCCTCAGACATGTGACTAAGCTTCTTCGTACTGACCCACTTAAACATGGAAACAAACAGCATCTAGGCAAGAAGCAATTTCTCTTGCAGAAAAAATAAATGGGGATCTTGATGTAGCACCCTATATTCCCCAAACCCGTTGGCTGGTTTTGTTTGTGACCTGACAGACAGTGCTTTATGTAATTTTCATTAATTTAAGTTATTTCTGACCATGTCAACCTTCTCTCATGGTACACAAACCATATAATTTACAGTCCAAATAAAGGGAGGGTCTGCAGAAGGACAGTTAACATTACCATGAATCTTCACGGAATGGTCAAGATTGTGTATCCTAATGTCTTTGGGACTCTAGTTTGAGATAACACTGTGTCTGACCACTCATGTATGTTCATTTTCTTGATGAGAATCCCACTCCACTTTATAATCTTTGGGTTGTTTTGGTCCCCTGACTTTAGAAAAACATAATATCATAGAAGTAGTCTGTAATATGCAGAAGTAGTATAAAAATTTATTGTTCCCTACACTAAAAAGTACTCCCTTTATCCTCTACCTTGGTGATTTACAAGAACAAAATAAAATGTCTGTTCACTACACATGAAAATCCCTGGTGAGTTAAATTTTTCCAGTTATAGTGATGGTTTTGAGTGATTTGTGGTATATGATGCATGGGTGGAAAAACACAAACATTTAATAGCTTTGTTCCAAAACCCAAGCAACATAAAGAGTCTTAATATGGATTGCACATGCTACATGTTGTGGTCAGTATTTAATCTTATGTGTAATAAGAGCAATTCCCTTATGGCGGTCACTGATGTCAACACAACATATTGTGATTCACAGAAGTCAATTTGTACAGTTCTGTAGCCGGTATTCCAACCAGGGGTTTCTTTTAAGTCTTACAGGAAGAACACACTTCTGTCTGCCCTCACAGTGGAGGTGCTGACATTATGAATTTGTTTAATCAAAATTTTTTGTATGGTGAGGAAGGATGAAATTTATTTAGATTTTGCCTGTGCCACTGTCTCCTGGCTTAGTCTTACCAGCAGTTCTGCTCCAGCATGCTGTGTATTGCTCTTGTTAGCCATGGGACAGCCTTTCCATACTGTTTCTGCACAAACCAGTAACAACTTATGCGTATTTTTTTTTGTTGTTTTCCTTCTTACAGTACTATGAATGGTTGTTTCTGACAGTCTCTACATACATATGTACATATGAACATACATAATGTCTCATAGTTACTTGTGACATAGTCAATAAAATTATAGCATGAAACCAATGAAAGTAAATGTTTTTTTTCACTTATTTTGTAGAACTGGTGGTTAAGGCTATATGGTTTTAGTGTGAAAAGAAATGCCATATTGTCTCTATTGCACTGCACATTCTTCTTTTTAACACAGCCACACTGGAAAGAAGGGCAGGTAGCACAGTAAACTCATACAGAATCACTGACGCTTTAAATGTGTAGGGCTGGGCTAGAACAAGCAAATCTTGATTTGGCAATCAGTCTTAATTGATGCTTATTCGCACAAAAACTCATATAGTATCTTAAAAAATAACAAATGACACAGAGATGGTGGGTATTAGCATGTTCTCCTAGACTACAGCAAAGTAAGATATTCTGTGGTGCTGCAAGGCTAAAACCAGTGAGCATTTTCAGTTCTCAAATAGGAGGTGCCATGCAAAAGCAGGTATGATATTAGATGTTATACTTTTGATGTAACTTTTGATGCTGATCATTTTGTTATCCTAACACTGTGTAGCAATCTCTGCTCATGCTTGTTTCTAACTATGCATACAGACATCTTGAGCCAGTAGAAGTGATCTGCTGAAATGTAGTCCTACTAAATGTCTTATAGAATGAATGAAGTTGGAGAGATAGAGAGTTGTTGTATTGACTGCAGGAACTGAACCTTTAGAAGTGTGACAATTAGAAGGTAGTAATTGGTATTTCATTGATGATGCTATTGAGACAACAGCTCAGAACAGAATGCTTTTACACATAGACATATAATTTGAAACACTACTGATTGGGAAACAGATTGAAGCGTCTATAGCTGAACCTTGACTTGGTCCCATACTGATTATAACTATCATTTGGTTTTAGTTTTTAACACAATTATCAAATTGCTCTGTACAGATGGGAGTGGTACAAGCATGGGAAAGAATTATCCATTTAATTCCAGCCTGTGAACATGATCTATATTAATCTCATAGAAAACCATGCTGTCATCTAAATGTTCTCAAGCTTAAGGAATTTAATAAAGCCTCTGCATGAACATCCCTGAGTCTGAACTGGGTGCCCTGCTTTAGGATTATAGCCAAAATATATGATTATAATTAAAATCTGTTTATTTCAACAATTACAAAATCCCTTCCCCCTCAACATACTAGTGATGGGGATTTCATTTGCAGAAAAACAAGTCTTTCTAAATGCCTCAGTAGCAGATGTTGCTGTTAACAAAGTATCCCAAAGATACATTCATTATGTAAAAAATCACCTGGAAAAGACATAAAATGAGCAAAGGAATTTCACTGCAGAGTCGTAAATATCTCATTCCGCATAGAATAACTGCTTGTTACTGCTATCTATATAAAGCTATGGCTGCAGCACACAAAGAAAAACAAAAGCAAAACAAATTAGCTATAGACACCTGTTCAATGAGAAGAATCGTTTTCAGGGCTAAAACAAGTGAAACAAAGGTGCAGGCATGTCAAGAAACCTTCTGACAAGGCAGACCTAAGAAGCCTCAGTCTCGAGGCCTTGCAAACTCTTTTAGAGTACTCGCAATACTGTATTACAAGGCTACCCAGTTATATATTGAAAGTAATCATATTAATGGGTGAAAATTAACAGTAAGCCAGGAGAACATGTAAGGATCACTAGCTCCTTAATAAATTAAATGAGCAGATGAATGTTTTGATATGTAATTGTACTTCTTGTTAATGGTAAATGTGAAGTCTTAAATTGATGCACATAATTCTCAACCTACAGTTATTATTACAGTTGATTAACTCCTTATTGCAAGCCATGAACTTTCATAAGTCTCTCTGGATATGATTGAATGATTTCGTGCTTTACATTAGCGCTGCTCAAATGTTTGAGGTGAAATAAAATTCAACCCCATCTGTATTTTAGGGAATAATGAAATAAATACATTGCACTTCTCTGCACTTGACCTTATTTACAGGTTTGTAAGATGGAAAGAGACACTGCTCTTCCATGGCCTTTACAGAAGCAGAGAGCACTGGGAAAGCAATAAATAGACCAATCCTAGTCAGCCAAAAGGAAATCAAGAGGAGATCTGAATGGGAACACTGATTTAATCTCATTAGCGTCTGTAAGCTCATGGGTCCTTCATGAGCTTGTGAGACTTTTTCTTATTCTGTAAAAATAAGTGACATTTCTGTAAAGAAGCTACACCTCTGTACACTACTTGCAAAAGGCAGTAGCAAAATTGAGCTGACATTCTTGTGAATCACCTTGCAATGCAGTTGCAGGCTCATACTCTTCATGGATGTCAACAAGGAACAATACTACATAAAAGCTCTGCAATGTGAGTTTTCTTTTCCACCTTTCATTTTGCCTTTCTTACCTGTGTGTGCTTCACAGTCCAAATTAATTAGCTTCTAATAGAAAACTAATTTATTATAAATTCCTTCAAAACTGCAATGCAGTCAAGTAGATGCCAGACCTGTTACATTTGGGGCACATCTTAAGCTGCCAATGAAGTGCTCTTGTTTCAGTGTTCTGTGGTCTACTCAACCCTTCCAACTGAATAATTCTGGATTTTGCATGAATTTTCTTAACAAATATTTTGGTCTTGGTCTCCATCTCTCAGAGTCTGTTTCAGGACTTTTTTTTAATCCTTTCACCATCACTTCCATTTGGATATCAACCCTCTGCAAATATCTGCAACCTACTGCTATAGCAGTGGATCCAGTTCTCAAGCATTCTCTTTGCTAGGACTACGTATGAGCTGGGAGTCTAAGTTCAGTGTTACAGAAGTAGTCCAGAGTGCAATACATTATGCCTCGAATTTTAAGCAGGAGACTCACTCATTCATTTGTTGCCTTGTGCCTCCTGACAGTGTGGCTTCTGGTGCACTGTCTCTGCCCTTTCTTGCTCTTGGTCTCCATAAATTACATGAAGGTAATTAGCATATCTGTCATGCACCAACCAAGTAAGGCTGGTTCAGGGAGCCTGAAGCAAAGCAGAGAAAGCTGAAATAATTCTTTAAAGAAAGTCATACTCCCTAAAAGTAGCTTAGCACTGTGTGGGTTCACAATACATATGATACATAAACTCATACAATACACAAAATCAGTATACAGTCTTTCTGCAACAAGACATCCATGCCAACAGTTGAAACTGAAGTCTCACAGACTACCTACTCTTCCAGTAGTTCAAGAAGCATTGACATATCTTCAGTCTTATAGATGGAACTGTAGCACCTTTAACTCCATGCAAAATTTATGAGTGCTTCTGTCAAATTTTATGAGATTAATTTAGTCTCTGTTGTATGGGCTTAACTCATCCTTTCTCCACAAGAAGCTATTGTGTTTGAAATAGGGAACTCCTTGCTGAACTCATATGCAAAATGGAAATACATGGAAGGTAGAAACAGGGGCAGGCTGCCCAAGAGCAATATAGGAACATTGCCTGAGCATGAAATGGAGGTGGCATGCACCTACGTGAAGTAAACAATGTCATCAAAAGGCTGCTGTCTGTCACCTTTCAGAAGTCATGGAAATCTAGGAAGTTCTCAACAACTGAATAGTTGCTAAGACCATCTCCAAGAAGAACAAAAAAAAGACCAACCAGGTCATCCTCAACTCAGTTCCTAAGAAGGCTATGGAACAAAACCTTCCCAAAGCCATTTTTAGCTACATGAAGGATAAGGTCTTTTTGAATGGCTAGCATGGATTCAGTGAGGGCATATCATGCACGGCTAACCTTATTGCTTTCTACAATGAGATGAATGGCTCTGTGAATAGAGGAAGCAGTGGATATTATATACCTTGACTTTAGCAAGACCATAGTATTCCATAATGTTCCTATGGCCAAAATGAAGATTTTTAATTTTTTTTGTCTGGATAAGTGAAAAATAAGGTGGATGGAAAATTGGCTGAGTCATCATGCTCAAAGGCTGGTCATCAATGTCACAAAATTCAACCAGTGCCCTGTTATGTGTGGCATCCTCAGGGATAAATTCTAAGACCAACAAAGTTTAATGTCTTTCTTAATGACGTGTGTAATTTTGCAAGTCTGCAATAGACGCTAAAATGGAGGGGAGGAGGAAGAAGAGGATAGGGTCTGAAATGCTGAGGGCAGGACTCTTATTAAAAGGGCTGTTCTGGGTTCAGCAGTAGCAGCCATTTTTTTCTCCTTCTTAGTAGCTGGTGCAGTGCTGTGTTTTCGACTTTCGGCCTGGGAACAGAGCTGATAACACCAGTGTTTTTAGCTGCTACTCAGTAATGTTTAGTCTGACCAAGGACTTTCTGAGTCTCATGCCCCGCCAGGGAAGAGAGAAAGCTGGGAGGAAGCAGAGACAGGACACCTGACCTAAACTAATCAAAGAGGTATTCCATATGACAGCAAGTCATGCCCAGTATATAAACTGCGGGCAGTTACCCGGAAGGGTTAGATCACTGCTCAGTCGGGCTGGGTATTGGTTGGCAGGTGGTGAGCAGTTGTATTCTCTTCCCTTGTTATTTCCCTTATCATAACTATTATTGGTGGTAGCAGTAGTGCTTTGTGTTATACCTTAGTTACTGAACTGTTCTTATGTCAACCCCTGGGAGTTACATTATTTCGATTCTCCTCCCCATCCCTCTGGGAGCGGGGGGGAGGAAAGGGGAGATGTGAGAGAGAGGCTGCATGGCTGACTGAGCTTAAACTATGACAAAGGTCCTCCATAAGGACTCATTTTGCGTAGTCAAAATACTCTAAGGTCCTTAGACCTTAAATTTTCTAAAGCATTTTGTTTGAGCCATACTTTTGCAAAAGCAGCTCTCCAAGGAATGGAAATGTGAAGATTTTATGGAGAACACCAACACGAGTAAAAAATATGTCAGTCTGTCAAAAGCTGGCTCTAAAATAAGCAGCAGAGAAGTTGATCCAGTTGTAATCCCAAAGAACTGTACCAGTGAGTACCAGTTTGGCCTTAGGAACCTCTTCTTCTCTTTCACATGTATCTTACTCTCTTTTTTTTCATCTGATGATGAGGGGGAGTAGAGAGGAGAGCAATAGTTTTCAAGATTATTTGGGGTGAGAAGACAACACTGTGGCAAAAACAGCAGTAGAGAATTCATGACATGCAGCTGGGCAAAATTCCAGCCATGCTTAACATCAGCAAAGTGATGTATGTGGGGATCAAGACAGTCCCTCGGTATAGACAAGGAAGTCAACAAGTGATTAGGAGGATAAGTGTGCAAGGTCTAGGAAGAAAGTTTCTAGATGAGGATACATCTGTTGGGGATGGGAAGTTACAGAGACTCTGAACTGATGACAGTCTTCCATTTAGAGACACAGATAGTAATTTAAGAAATATCATTCGAAATGAGCAAACCCTCAATAGACAGCATGGAGTGAGTGCATCTGCTAAGCAGCACATGCAATTAACATTATCCTGGCCAGAGCCTGCAGGTAGACACAGACCTCTCAGGGCCCTGTCTGCAGTGAGTGCAGCAGCACCATGTTCACAGCAGTGAGACTGAATGCAATGAGCCTCTGGACCCACTTATAGATCTGGTTCTTATGCACCTGTACAGAATGATAAATAGTAAGAAATTACTGAATTTTTGGAGATAGTAACTTCAGGGCTGTGCAGCTGCTCTAACACTGTCTTCAGAGTTGTGACTATGTGCTGCAATGCAGGCTTCAGTTCTGTGAGCATATGTACTTGGATTATGTTAAACACTTTACATTAGGAGGATAATTTGTCCTGTGCTGTACTTTTTATTTTGCATCAGTTTTGTTGTCATGGCATAGTAGTGATTGAGCAATCTGACTTGGTCTGTCCTCACAAGCTAAAGAGAAATTCAGTGACTCTTGTAAGTCAGGTTCTGTGTGGTGTGGGCACTTAAAGCTCTCATTTAATTCTCTAGAAGCAAAAAAAAATAAGCTTATTATCTATCAGAATTTGGCCCTCTTATTGCTTGCCTACCATTCCACATTTGGTTTTCTACTATTTTTCTTACTGTATATTTGAACACTAAAGGACTTTTAAATACCACTCTGAAACATACTTTATGGAGTTAAAATTAAGACCCTGCTTCATTGCACAAAACATATGCAATGGGTGAACGTGAAGCATTTTCTAGTTTAATGATTTCTTTTAATTCCAGTGATATTTATTCTAGATCACCAAATTCCTTCTCTTGGTTGATAGAAGCTTCAGTGCTAATAGTTCCCCAAAACTAATGGAATCTAGCAATATTCAATCGCATTCTATTTAATGCAGTGATTGGAATATTTGTTACCCTATGTGAACATGTTTTGTGGCAGAATATGCTCATATTTCTGTGGTGACTGAGCTTAATGGCTCTTTCAGGTCAGGTATTTTGCACTTGTGTCACCTTTTCAGATGTTTGTGCTCCACGCACCTTGCTCCTTTTCAAATAACCAGTGCTTACAATAGCACAAAAAGTGGTGTCAGGGTTGGTGCCAAAGCTACTGTGGCTTGGAAGCTTTCACATCACACCTGTGCGACTGCTTCTGCCCAAGAGCCGGGAGATGCCGCCACATTCCCAGCAGCATCACACAGCTAACCCCTGGGGAGTTACTGTTGCAAGCCGCAACAGCAAGCATTTCCAGGAGAGTTGACTCATCCTGAAGATGATGAGATAACTCATCATTTCATAGGATGAGGTTCCCTTTCCAGTGCTATCTTCAGCTTAAGAAGTAGGAAGTTGATAGTCATGCTATAAGTGCCAAGCTGTGGTTGGGAGCACTTCCTACATCTGGGTTCAGAAAGTAACTAACGATTTTTCACAGCACTGTTGTCCTGTGAAACAAATCGTGAAGACAAGCAAAGAACCTAAACCAGACCTGATACGGAGGAAGTCACAGTAGGTAGGGCACTGCAAAGCAGGTAGAGCAGAATGGACAATGGCAGGCCCCTGGGACTTAAATTGAAGAGAGCAGGGAGGAAGAAGGAAAGGATGCCCAAAAGCTACTTAGACAGATGGAGAGTGTAAGTCAGCAGGGAATCTTCCTGGGAAATGCAAGCACCCTTGCATGAGAAACAAGAGAGCAGGGCTGACATGTAAAATCTCTTAGTCACCATTCTTCTTCCACAGATCTCTATTATTCTAGTTTTTAAGGATTTGGATAAACCTCAAAGACAGTAAGCAAACTGAGAACAGTTCTTAGGGTAAACACTGAGCTCAGAGATTAGAAAAATCAGTATTGACAGTTGCTGTGCTTCTCACACTCTCCAAGATGCCATATTATCTGTTCGCCCTCCCACCCCCCAGGCTTTAAACCTCCTTCAGCACTATCATAATGGGTTGCATTATATCAGAACAAGGAATACATGAAGATTTCAGTCTCCTGGCTTTTGAGGATTTTTTTTTTTGTTGTTATCTTTCTTTAATAAGCTTCTCCTCATTGCTTGAAAATGTCATTCTAGCCAAAGATCTTCTATAATTAAAGAGCAAAACTGTCCAACTAATTAGAAGTTTTCTCTTGCCCTGAGCATAGCTCTGGGCATAGAAACAGGGAGTTTAAGGCAAACTGCACAGCAGTAGGAGTAATTGAATTATTTAAAAAGAATGTCTACTTTCTAAACCATGTTCAGTGGAAAAAAAATAAGCAGCAAGGTCAGGAACAATGAAAAAAAGATAGGGGATTTTCCTTGGGAAAGTAATCAAAGCAAAAGTTACAAAAATCCTCTCTTAAATTGCATTGAAACAGCAGGATTTTGTGAAAGCCACTGACTGTCAGGCCCCTAGGGCTTCTGGCCTTGATTATGCAATTGCTGCGCAGGCAGTACGGGCTGCCAGCAGCGCCTTTCCCATGAATTTCTTAAAGAAAATACTACAATAAGATGAACGTTTAGGTGCTTTTCATTCAGAAGATATTGCCTGTGATAGAAATCCTTGGGTTCATTCTCACTTTCTGATGATGAAGGGAGAGAAAAGACTTGTCTAATTAGGTATATCTAATCCCAGATTCCCTTTTACAAATCTCCCATCTCTGATAATGAGGTGTTCCTGCTCCCTCTGCAGGGGCTAAGCAGGCTGCAGTCAAAAAAAGGCCAGCTTTTGCATGCCTAAGAATCAGGTGAAGGCACAAACCCGACCATAATTGTCCTCTGTGTGATTGAAGCGTTGAAAAATTGCTCAGATGGGGCAAATATTATTTGGACTCTTTTGTAACTGCCTTTCTCACTGTTTTTTGCAGTGTGATAATGGCAAATCCACAAGGCGGTTTGCTTTGTGCTTGTGCTGATTGCTTTTTCTGTTTTTCTAGGCTGTGCTTCAGGATACAGGATGGTATGGCATCTTAGGGACCAGCAACTTACCCTCTTTCACTGGTGGAACATCAGTCCTACCAGTGCTACTCGGTAGAAAGGAGACAGTTAAAAATGACAGAACAAAAGAGAAGCAATATATAACCACACCTGTGCTAGCAAAAGTTCCTTATAGCAAACTTTGAAAAAAGCTCTGCTAGTGTGCAAAGTCCTGGACTGCACCCATACATTTCAATAGGGTTTCATTCCTTTAATGAAGCTGCACTTCACTTATTTACCTTAAAATACTTATGTGGCTGTCACCCAAGTGTCTGAAGTAGAGATAACAACTACACCCTGTTCTTCTTCCTTGGAGACAGGAGAAATGGCTTGATTAATTTATTATAGGTTTTTGTTTGTTTTATGTTTGTATGGATGACTGGGCACAATGTGCTGGAGACTGGATGAGAATAAATTATCAAAGGAGAGCTGTAGCAGAGCTGAATAAAGGGAGACCTGTGAATGTTCATTTCACTGAGGGTGCTTTCCATAACCTGAAGTCCTTCTCCTAGTGAGTTCCATTACTAATATGATGTACTGCTACATTTGCTAAAAATTTTGAATTTTCAGGCTGTCTAGCTTCATGCCTATATTTTGTCTTCTACCATCACTTTTGGCACCCATCCACATATTTTATCGGTTTATACTCTTCGTCAGTGATCATTACAATTTTTTGTCACTTGGGTTCTTTGGGCAATCAAATATACACACATTTAGACCTTGCATAAAAAAAAAAAAAAAAAGACTTACAATTAAATTCTTATTTTCTATGATGCAAATATAGCATTCTTAGAATAGAAATAAAAAGGTGTTCTTTTTTGTAAATCCTTAACTGTGACAACTGGTGAAGGAAACTTATTTCTTACTCACATCTGTGGGAAAGGAAGAGGATGAAAAGATTCTCACCTCCTAAGGAAACTTGTAGCTGGAGAACAGAGATTTGAAACTGGTCTTTACATGATACTCCACAATTATTTGGGCACAGAGTGGTGGAATTTTTTCTACCAACTCAGTGAAAACTTCAACCTTGGCCTTGAAGAAACTCTCTTTATCCAAACCTAACAAATCCCTTTCCAGTGGTAAACAGGATATAGCGATGCCTCTATGCTGAAGAGAAGTGTAGACTGGCCAGAGAGGCCTTTTCTTATTGCACTGGAATGCAGTGATGGGGAGGACTGGGGAAGCACCAGGATAAACCACACAGCTGCAAGGGGCTTTAACTGCACACAGTAAATGCTGCAAAATCTTGTTCTTGGCACCCCTGATGCCTCTTTGGAGTATTGCACACACGTACGGTTACCAGCCAACTGTGCCCAATCAGCATGAGAGACAAACAGCCTAACCTGGCACCAGGTAGAGGCTAGAAGCAACTCTGTTAAAAACTGTTGAAATGTAATGCCTTTGTCTCTTGGGGTTTTATAACACTTTAATGTCCCAAACTGCATTCACCTAAACGTCCACACACACATTTCACTGGCGTAAGATTTTGAATTGTTTCAATATTCTCCTAAAAGCTGAGGCAGAGAGATGAACTGATAACTGCACAGTGAGCTTTTTTGCCTGCTTTCTAAGATGGCAAAGATGACTGATTAGTATGAAATGAAATTGTGCAACCATATTAAAACCTAGAGGTTTTGTAGATTGGCTTATCTTTATGTTACCGTTTAAATTAGCTTGTAATTTCCTTTAGTTCTTTCCTGCACCATCAATGGATTCGTGTTCGCCTTTTCTGATTATTTTGTTTTCAACTGTTCCTGCCCTTGCTCCAATAGAATATGAGGTATAAAGAAACACTATAGAATTCAATAATTTACAAGGCTAAGTAAGCAGGCAACCAATGAGTTAATTTGGAAGAAGGAGGCAGAAAACAGTAAGAATTTAAAACAGGAAGGAAAGATAAATGAAAACCAGACTTTATAGATACATTTAAGTATATAAGAAATGGATATTTGTTTTGAGACATACAAACTGTCAGACTATGGCCAAAAAAGAAAAAAAAAAAGCTAATAATTTGGCATGAACAACTGGAGATACCAGATATGGACAGAATTTTTCAAGGACAAGTGGGTAGGACCTTCTGAAAGGTTAAAATTTGATCTCTAGATATTTAAACATAAATAATTCTGAAAATTTCAGACCATATTTGTACATTATGTTATTATTCTTATTTTTGTCTATGGCCTGTAAGTGCATTGGGAAAAACTATTTTGGGATGCATAAGATTCTCTGTTTTCCACAGTCAGCCCTTCAGAGCTCAGAGACACACCCCAGAATTCAGGACACTCATTTAAACAGCAATTAATCTGTCTCAAAAGACTGGAGATCTGCATTAACCATGCATTCGAACCCCTTTTGGAGAATCTAGGCACTTTATTTCTGATACATTTATTCTTCCCCCTTGAGGAGACAAAAGAGATCTATAGATCTTTTGGGGAAATGGCTGGCTTTATAAATTATTGAGGCATAACTGCAATAATTAGCTGGCTTTTGTCAGCACCATATTCCATATATAGCAGATCTGCTAATCTCTTACTGTTTTTCAGGGCTTTTGTCTCCTTAGTAGATTATATATATCTCTATGACTTGTTTTGATCACTTTGTAATGAATATTGTATCACAGTGTGCTAAGTAGACTAGTACCAACATGTTACTAACTTCTTTAGGATTAAAATGCATGTGAGTAGTTTTAAGAAGTATTCACATTCACTTGAAAAATCCATTGTTTTCCAGACAATTAGATTCTGCAGATTAGGAGAGCTTTTGATTGTACACAATATTAATTTGGTGTTACTAGGCATACTAAGTCCACATGATGCTGTTTCAGTTCTAAATTGGCTTACAAAGACAATTCATCATTGTCTCCATCCTGAAGTATATACATCCATTGTGTGCTTCAGGGGATGATATAAGTATTTTAATCCTGCTTTACAGATTAAAAAACTCAACAATGAGAGCTGAACAGGTTTATTAGACATCACAGCGCAGGCCAAGCTAAACAAGAAATGTAGCTGTAGGATACTCTGATGTTCTAACTATTAGAAGCATGTGGCCTTCCTAGAAAAGTTGGATAAAGACAGATCTACATTTTATTTTGTTATCCAGACTCAGATTTTGAGAACTTTTAGCTAAACAATTATTCCAGTTTATTTCAGCATGTTAATAGATGCAAGTGTCCCAGATGTAACTCACTACATCCACCTTCCTGGATTTTCTCCATTGCTCTTTGTGCTTATACAGTGTTAGTTTGGGTTGGCTTATAAAAGCTCCTAGCGCACATATATTTTCTCTTCTGTGGCAGATGGTGACTGGTCAACTGAACATTGGTGCTGAACTGAGCCTGCTAACTTCTCTATCTAGTTTGGATGTTCTTCTAGAGTTGAGCAGGCATCAAATCCCAAATGACACAGCCATTTGTCACGACAATCTAAACCATTCTTTCAACACAGAAGGCCTGTGCAATGAATCAAAATGCTGCACTCAGACTCTTGAAAGCATTTCACACACAGAGCATTGCTCTGCTTAACACATTTCAAACTACGGTAACTGCTAATAAGATAAAAAGCAGTGACAAATCAGAGAATATCGCTTCCAACAATCATGCATGACTTACCATGGCAAACACATCCTCACTGAGTAAGGAGAGTGCTCAGCGTCCATTTCAGGCCTCCTGCTGCAGCCTTTTATGCTTTTTATTTTTATCCCATTTATCAAAATAACAGCCTTTTATCAGTGCTGATTGCAGAAATTTTGACTCCTCACCTGCTGGGTTCCCCCTCTGCTCCATAGGGGTTTCCTAATTGAATATTTCTCCTGTGAATAGAAAAGCTTTGAATAAGAACAGGAAAAAAATTAACAGTCTCAAAACCTCCTATGAATCTTATACCCCAGTCCTGCACACAACCTCTTTTTTCTTTCTGAAGTGCAGAATATTCTTCTTTCAGTGAGCATACTCAGCTTTTTCTGAAGGTAATCACACTTATTATGCACTGAACATTGTAAATGAACTGAAGTAAGAGCCTAACATGAGGAAGAAGAGAAGGAGAGAGATATTAATTCAAAGTAAATTATAAGGTGTCTAGTTTGCTTAGAGTCATTGGAGCCTCATTTCTCACATTTGCAAGTCAAAAGCAAGGAATCATTTACTGCTTGCGCTGAGACCTGGCATTAACAATTTCTGCCCATATCACGGTGGATGGTGTAGGATCGAAGGATGAATAGTGAACTCTCGTTTCTGCCACTGTTATTCCTACAAAAGCGCCAGCAGGCTGCATGCTGCCATTCACTTGAGGACAGACTAAAACCTTGTGTTTCAGCTTCTGATGTGTGGAAGGTGGCGCTTTGGATTGAGGCAGAAGGAGGATTTTACCTGCCAGCTTCATATCTTGACCATGGTGGCTACTGCAGATGCCCATGTTTCATCATTTCTCATCAGAAGCTGCTACTCAGGTGCTGTTGCTGTGTCCCTCACCAGAGGAGGCACAAAAAAACCACAGAGTGGAACCTGTCTGTGAAACAAACAAACAAACAAACAAACAAACAACAAATAAAAAGTGTCAATGAGGCTGTTGTGCACACTTGGCTTCTTCAAAGCAAGGCAGACTTTCTTAGAAAAGGGAGGCTCTGCTGTATTGCTCCCTGGGATTTCTCAACTGTTTCCCAAGTTTTAGAAAGACCCTTACTCCTCTGCACACAAAATAAACAAACAAACAAATACATTAAATAAATAAATGGATCAGCAAATCAATAAATAAATAGTTAAATGGATGGGGAGAATGTCTGAAAAGGAGGGAATCAAAAAGCACAGATAAGCATGGGAAGGACTTAAAAAAGCTGAAGGGAAGTTCTGTCTACATCCCTGTTTCTTCATCCTCTAAACCCTCATGGATTTATTTTTTTGTCTTTTTTAAAGGGGGCTTTGCTGCACAGATGCTTGTGGAAATAGTCTCACAAAGAAATTCCTTGTAATCTTTTGATTGCATAAGCTCACAATAATGAGAAAAGCTGAGGTTTTCCCACTCTCCAATTTAGGCCAGTTATATCATATCAAGGGAGGGCAATCTGCATATTCTGATCCTACTTTCCCAGCTTCAGGTTTATACATCTTTTAGTGCCTTTTCCCATATCATTTCCCCACTTTATGAAGCAGGTTGATGAATTCATTTATCTATTATCTAGCTGCATGTGCTGCCAGAAGATTGCAGCTGGAAGGTATCTCTCCTTGTGAGAGTGAGCAAAAGGGCATTCCTCAGTACTTGTCTTCAAAAATCATCTGTTCTCATATCAAATGATATACTGTTGAATTTCAGCTTTGAAGCAAAATGATCTTGAGAGGAATGCCTGTTAGGGATATTTAACTGGACTCTGGTACTCCCTATAGATTGTTAACAAGAGGTTAATTGCATTCTAATTCTTTGAATGAGCCAGGTGAAAAAAGGTTTCAGCAAGTTTCCCTGTGTATGTACATTGGTCTGCAAAGCCAGCACTGGTGCAAGAGAAAGGGAAGACCCAGAGAGACCTGAGTCTGGTGCAGATCTGGTGCAGGCTTTTACAGGCAGGTAGGCAACACAGGATTCTGGTTGCAGATTCAGCCATCACCTGAGAAGGAGGGTGGGCTGGGTAGGATGACCAGCTCTGGGGGGTCCTGTGGCAGCAGGCTGAAATTGCTCTGGACAGTCTGGTTTGGGGCAACTCCTGAGCAGCTGAGTCTGCTGCCTCTCTGGTCAACATGAGGGGAGGAGACAGGTTGTGATTGCTGCAGGGTAGCACTGGAGAGAGGATGCTCTCTTATTTCCCAGCTCTGCTCCTGCCCCTTAACAGAGCAAAACAGCAGTGGCTCTGGCTTTTATAGGGTGCATAAGCAATGGGGAGAACGAGGTCCTGGATATTTAGCTGCTCCTGAGAGCTTGCTGCCAGCTCTGACTGTGGCTGTAAACAGCCCTGGTTGCAGGCAAGAAAAAGTAAATCAGTCTTTTGTAAATGAAACAGTTTGATACAGCTAGGTCAGAGACTAAACACGGAACCAGAGCTTTGAGTTCCCACAGGTGCTCTTTAGAGTAGTGTACCTCTTCTTGTGAGGCCCCACCAGGTATGTGGAAGAGTGTAACAAACATGCTTTGCGTTGTGTAATCAAATATGTTGAATTGCAGAGGAATGGTTAAAGGCCATCGCAAAAGGACATGTAGTGCCACTTTGCTGCAGTTCTTCTGGCTGCTCACAAGTTATCCAGTAAGTGCAGCACAAGGGAGCAAGCTATTAATAGTCCTGCTCATCATGGTTGCACAGTGAAACATCATAATCCTAGCACAAAGGAATATGTGAGCCATGAACTGTAAAGCAAAAACTTGAGGCACAGAAGACAGCCTCAAAACTACGTAATAATTAACAAATGAGAGAAATAATATGTTTAATGGAGGCTATTCATGAAGCTATAGAAGAAGGCCTCTGCAATAAATAAAATCTAAATGAAGCCTTGCACCTGAGCCAGAGAGCAGAGTGTTCCAGCTCACCCTCATAAACTCTATAAATATTTTTGTGAACAGATCAAATAAAGTGTTTGGCATACAGGTGCCTAATAAATGCTACCAGTGCTGGAACATGTTAATCTCAATTTGATATGCATCCATGTGTTAGAGCTCATGTGTGCTTCTACAGCTATGAACTACTTCTACAAGTCATGGGTTTAGATCATGAGCCTGAATTTCTATCAAAAGCACTGACAGAAAATGCATATACATTCAGTTTGACAGTGTACTCAGATAGCAATTTCCAAAGAAGTCTGCGATAAAATAGTATGGTTTGGTTATATGTACATGCCCACTTAACATAAATACACATCTAATTTTAGTGCATAAAGTGTATTCACAGTTTCCTGAAATTACCAATGCTAAGATCTTGACTGTCAAGCAACAAGAAGAAAATCCTATCAGCACATTCCCACAGAAAAAAACGGTACATTTTGGAATAACAGTAGCTACTGGAGGCCTTGAAGATATAATGTATGTAGGACATAATATTTGAGTAAAAATCATATTTGTATGTGAGTATTATGCAGTATATTTATGAAAAAACCTCCTCTGTTAAACACTTATACCTTGATTAAATCCTGTAAAAAATGCTAAGTATATTTCCAGGCTTATTTCCATTACCAATTTACAACATTTGGATCACTTGTATTCAGAAGGTATGCAAATGGCTTTAGCTAGGTCATATATTAGCTGGTATTTCTAAAAAATATACTACCATGGGAAATTTCTCTTGTCAGAGCACATTTATTTTATTATTTAGATGATTATGGCTGTATTTTTTCTTCACATATTCTACCTTGCTGATCTGCTGAATTCTCAGATTTTCAACAAATGCTTACATTGCAATTACTTTAAATGTAATATAGTGTCTTTTATTCCCAGTTTTCACGGATCCTCAAAATTATTAGGTTTCTATCAATACTGCCAAAGGGAACAAACCAGTTATTACCCTTCTGCATAGGTGGAACTAGCATCGATGTTGGGCCAAAATATTGTTATAAATGTTGAAAACATGTGCAATAAAATATGCAAATGTTCGCAGTTTAGAAAAGACGGAGCTGTAACTACTTGTTTCAATGTTTCCATTGCATTAAGAATAGCAATCCAATTTATAGAAAAAGTTACCGTTAAAGAATTTGCTTTAGTTCAAGGTGTAAACAAACAAACAAAAAAGAGCAATTATTATTTAAAAAATGGGGAATTGGACGTGAGCTCTCGCCCTGTCGGATGCCTTATTACTCAAGCCCTAGTGCCATTTCTATTACTACTTTAACATGAACAGTCACTGGGAAAATAAAATAAGAAGGTGTTTGAAATCATATCCCCCACAGTCTAGCTGACTGGCTGCTATGCTAATAACTCATTTCTAACAGCTCTCATTTGTTTCACATTCTCTCAGCTTTCTATTAAGGCTTTATCAGAATTGTTCCTTTTATTTTTTTTTTTTAATTCACTCTCTCTCCAAATGCATAAACATTAGAGTTTGAAAAATAGCCTGACTAAGAAGGAAATATATCTGTACTGTAGGATGCAAACAGTCTTGGGTAAAGTTTATCAGAGGAGAAAGCACAGGTTTATGAAAGAATAAAAATTAAGATATAGCAGAAGTGGGTCTTTCTCAGTCACCATGCTTCTGTAGAAATATGTTACTTCGGGTCGAGCAATGAACAGGAAAAAGCAACATAACATAAGTAATTAATACCAAATTCACCTAAATCTTGTGCCAGTAACTTCATTAATAATATGACTAAAATACTGTAACTTTTGTCCTGTTTGTAAAAATGACCAGCAAATAATTAATCAATCCTTCCACAATGAATAATAGGCAGGATTAGCCAAAATCTAGGCAGCCTAACTCGAAGTGGGGTCCTATCAGTAGAGCTATAGTAGATGCCAGTATGGGAGATGCCCTACTTGTGCACCAAACAACCTCTACTCTAATAGAGCCCTTGACCTTAAAGCCAGATTGGGGTGGGTTTGGTCTATCTGGGAAATGTAGCACAGGCATATAATTAAACATTGTCATTTTATGGCTATTTTATCAATTTGCTACAGGTAGTATGAAAATACTGGGAAAAGCAAAGTGTGCAATGATATTAGAGCCAAATAAAATTTTCAGAAATATATCCTGAGTGTCTGGATTTCTATTTCCATCTAACCGTGATTGCAAACCATAAACACTATACCAGTGGTGCTACAAGAAGACTACATTTCTAGGCAACCCAGTCTCTGGCCTCTGCTAGCCATATAACATTTCAGCAGGCAAAAAGAATTCTTTTGAATGTGCCACAGGGTTTTTCCATGTTAATAATACCGCAGGCCTTTAACTTCTTAAACACCTAGTGCCATGTGGTTGAGAAGGAGCTCAGTGGAGGACAAGTGAGGATGAGACTGTATAGGGCAGCAGCTCTGCATGTGTGGAATGATGCTTCTGTCTGTCAGCACCTGGTTTTGTGTGGCTGCCACCTCCCCTGAGTGCCATGGCACTGCCTCATGGGCATGGCCCGACCAGGATAAACAGCAGGTGAGGTGCTGGCACTGTTTTGAAGGGCACCTGGCAAATCCACCCCATTTTCTTTCAATGGCATAGCATGTTTTCCAGAAGAAAGCATTTTTCAGAGGAGCACAGAAGAACCAAATATTCACCTATTAGCAAAAAAAAAAAAAACAGAAAGGTTTTCATTAATTCTTTCAGTAGTATTAATGTATTAATGTAATAACGTATAGACGTATTAATCCCTGTAGTTTAGGTTGATATCAGTCTTTCCTACATAATATATACTATCTTTTCTTATTAAAAAAAAAAACCAACATTGAAATGAAATAAAGTGATGTGCTATTGAGCTTGAGCCAATCCCCTGAAGCAGGGCTTTATACTATCTGATGTTAGTCAACAAGGGAAGAACAACCACAGAGCTGTTTTAATTACTTGAACTATTCACCTAAAACTCCAAATAAACTGACTCTCCAAAAAGAAAGAAATCACTGTTTTTTCTGTTACTGGAAAGTTAAATGCTGAGTTTAAAAAAATAAATAATGAAAAGCTTCATTACCCTGAGGTTTCTACCCAGAACTCCTCCCATGACAGCTAGATAGAGGAAGCGAATGTACAAGACACACAAAACAGGGATTCTATTTTTGGCAGAAAAGGCACTGCCAAAAGCGCCACCTGCACTCCAGCCTCGGTCTTCTATCATTAACGGTGTAAAAACATGAAGCTGGTGCCTCCGTGTGATAGCATACAACAATACTGGTTTTTTGTCCCAGGGACATTTCCCTACTCAGCTGCTAAAGAAAGTTGAATTTGTGAGAGCTGGAGTAGCCTTTTCCCAAGGGGCTGGAGGCAGTTCTGACTACTGTGGTCTTGGAGAACTGATAGTGGCCAGTGTGATGCACTGCTTATTTGCTTAGAGGTAAGAAATCATCCAAAAGTCTCTGCTCTGCCATTTATCAGTAACCCCCTACAGACCTCTCCTTCTGTGATTGAGTTCATACCTTTCCTACCTGCCGATATTACCCACTTTTGCAACTCCTTTATACTAATGCAGTGTGAAGTTTGTAGAACAAGTGTCCTTATCTGAGTAGCTGAGCAGCAGCTGCCTGTTTATGAAGACATGTCAGCAGACATATCAAGACAAGGCAAGAAAGAAATTATATGGCTAGGAGACATTTACTTACCAAAATCCAAACCGCAAAGGGGGAAGGAGTTAATTGTTGCTAAAGTTGCTTCTCATACCTTGTGCGGTTTGTTTTTAATACAACTAGTTATTGTGTTTCTGCAGGTTGAGGCTGCACCTTCAATAACACTTTATTCCTGGATACTTAGAAACTAATCAAGAATTAATTTTAAGTAAATAACAAGATGTGGAAAGCTAAAGTCTGCTGTCATTGTGAAATCCTACTTTTCGGCAATATTAATCAACATGGCTTAAACTTCTGAGTATAAATATTTCTATTTACTTTTTCCATCAGAAAAAACACACCCCGTTTTGAAAATATTTAAGGTATAACACACAAGAAAGACAAAGTCAAAATCAAATTTCAGTGAATTCTGAAATTGGGTCTTAGTAGTTATGTGAAAAAAACCTACTACAGCCTATGCAAGATCCTTTGGCCCAAATAGGTTGCCAGATAGTCTCTTAGGCCATCAAATAAAGCTAGAGAGAAAGTTGGGTTGTTGACTTTTCAAGTTGATTGCTGTGAGAGTGGAGGTAAATTTCTTGCACTTAACAAAATACACAAAAGAGAAAGAAATGGTGTAGCAAAAAGTAGGGAAGCATGTTTTTGTGTTCATGTTCTCAGGGTATGTGGCAGCTGGTCAGTCACAGATGGATGTTCTGGGCTGGCAGGTCAGCCACGACAGCTGTTGCTTTAAACCTTGGCTTGCTTCCCTAGTCCACAGCATCAGCAGGAAGGGTTGAATAAATCTCTTTCCTTCCCTCATTCCTTGCAAGCTAGGCCTAAGTGAAGGGGCTGCTCTGTGCTATGGCATTGGTGAAATTAACTTCCCCCTCAAGAGTGGCTGGGATAAAGTGGAGGTCTGTGAAGAAGGACATGCAGCCATGGTAGGATGGAGTAAGAGCTTATGCAGCTAGAGCATCACAGCTGGTTATCCCAAGACCCGAAGCTTGTGCATAATGATCAGAGTTATTCAGCCCTGCTAGCCTCATGCCATTGCATCCTGCAGCTCATCATCTCTTTGTTTTGGTCCACAGCATTGTGTTTCTTTTTGGGTGTATATATATAAAGCTTCTCAGACTCTAAACTGATTACTGATATAAATAAAGTATGATATATTGGAGTCACCAATTAAGCCTAATTTTTCTCCTTCACTTAAAAGTCTTGATAATACACAGCCCTTGAAAATTAATAGCTTATTGTGTTTGAATTATCCTATATTTGTCTCCTTTTTGTATTCCTTCTGCCATTAGTCGTTAAAGAGTATCTAATGACTACTGTCTACTTCCATAGGCAATGACATATATGATAAACTTTCACCAGTTTCCTCCAGGTGAGCTAGCAGATCACTGGCCTCAATTATCTTTTGCCATGACACATGATTGCTACTCAGAAACAACCAAAAAAAAAAAAAAAAAAGGTTCATAGACTCAGTTTAGAATTAGAACCTATTTATGCATTTGCATTATTTAAAAATTTTGGCTATTACACAAATGCACTTATTAGAGAAAGAATATTCTGCATAGCTGAAGAAATAAAAGGATCTTAATAATCTTAAAATTGGGATATATATGTATCTAAAGCACATATGTATAACATATATGCGTATATCACTGTTATGTACAGATTTTTAATACAGAAATTCAGGAATGACACAGTGTTTTCAGTTCAAATACCATGAGCAAATTACATGTGAAAGCACAAACAAGAGCAATTATATCATTTCATCTTCCAAAACTGAGAGAATATTCCCGTTAAGGTGAAATGGGTGCCAAAGCACTTCAGCACTTAGAGAATACAAATTATCATATAGCTAATTTACCCTGGGCAAATGAGCTATATTTCCTAGAGGGCAGAACTTCTCTATAGACTAAAAAACAACACAGGTAAGATCAAATCTATATTTATGAGAAGGAAAAGGTAGGTTTGTTCACAGAACCTTTTTCTTTTTTTTCCTTTCCTTGTATAAGACAGGCAAAAAAAGTGTCTCTCATGGCACCCTTTGTTTACTGAATACAGGGGTTTTCCTATACGTAGAAAAGGATGTCTTCTGATTGTAACATGCACGCTCTTTGCTGTGCTGGGAGTCAGGACCTAAGCAGTGGTTTTCTCCTCTGATAGAAGTGCTGCTCTATCCCCAGATCCCAAGAGACACAAGGAAACTCTTGGCACACTTCAGCTCCCCAGGGGCCACAGCAGAGACACTGGCCAGCCTGCTTGGTCCCATAGCTTATAATGACAAACTGTGATTCTTGGAAGAGCAGATTGGACAACCTGTCCATGATGGCAGCAGAGATTTGTGCCTCTCTCATACATGGCAGTCAGGCTGCTCTGCAAGCTCAGGAAGAGGGAAACACACTTTGTACCAAAACCTGTGTGAATTACATCATGGAGCAGTAGATGAGGGGAGTACAGCTTCCTCTCTGCCCTCTGCCCAGAAGAGAAAAAAGAGGGAAAACCAACTTCTCCCTCAGTGACTTCAGAGCCCTTCTGACAGGGAAAGTAAGTTGTCAGTACTTCAATTTGACAAACCTTTGGCTAGATATCAGAAGAATGATGTTTTTGACAAAGCAAGGCCTCCTTTGCACTCTTTCTGCAGTCTTTGTGTGGAAAATTTGGGGGGATGTAGTTGTGAAAGTAAATCTAAATGAACTTTTCTGTACAGAATGAGATTACATAAGGTTAATTTCTATTTCAGAGAGAAAGGTGGACTGAGAAATGCTGAAAGTGAATACATGTTTAAGAATTTCTTCAGTGTATATATTCCTCTGCAGCAGATTGTGCAGCCAGGCTGTGTGTAAGACTTTGCTTGCTCAGGCTGTGCTTTTTTTTTCAGTCTTATTTTAAGTAGCATCCATAGAAATTTTGCCAAACAAGACTCTGGTGCCAACACATATGCTGCATATGGCCTGAAGTGCTGGGCTGGTTGGGGTTTTATTTGGGCACAGGGAGGAGAACAACATTGTTTTGGTTCACACACACGATCCCTGAGTCCTCCCATTCCACTGAGTTTTCAGGAAATGAACATATGTCTTCAGAAAATCCAGCTCTTCATCCTGGGCTGTGTCAGCTGTAATGAGGGGAAGAGAAGCACAAAACATAGGCAAGCCACTCACACATACATGTCTAGCACAGGAAGAATACCTTCAAAGAAAGCTGAAGAAGTCGACTATTTCATTCAGGAAGACAGCAGTTGGATTTTGGTTCTAAATACCGTCATCATCTTTTTGGAAGGCACAGCTTTCAAAATGCGTTGCAGAAGGAGCTGTATTGCTCTGTTGTGCATCATTAGTGAGCCATCCTCACAATCTCTTAATTCTCAAGTCAAAAGAATGGTCTTCAGCACAAAAACAATGTTCACCTTTATGAGGGTTGGACTTCAAGCCACAATTGGTCTGTGATGCTGCTCCAAAAAAGGCCACAATTTTATCTTTTTTTTAACATAAAGATATATTTTCTTTTCTACCTCTCACCCAGCGGTGGCTGAAATTGTGGTAATTTCAGACTTAAGAATGCAACAAGTATATATAAACAATTGAAATTCCAGGGATTTTCAACTTGATAGCTGGAAATTTTAGTAAGTTAAGAAAAGAGTATTATTTAGTGTCTGTACACAGCAAAAGTAAAGATAAGCTCTGCTGTCTGCTGCAATAAGTACTGATCAGGCCATTCACTAAGTACCACTAGCCCCGCTCTTGCCAATTGTATTAAGAGAGTGCAAGTTTGTAAATAATAAGAGAGAATAAAATTCTGGTATACTTAGGTTAACTTCAGTAATTATTCTATTTCTGCTTTACTTCTGCACTCCCTCACTGAGGACTCATATCACAAACAGCAAGAAAAGAAGCGTTTCCCCAGGAATTTCTAAGACTACCAGAAATGGGAAGCACTGTATTGTGAAATCCATTGTCATTAAACTAAAGCTCAGTAACTGATAAATCCCACTATTATGCAAATTTGTGGCCCCAGTATCAGACGAAAATAGTACTTTGCTAGTCTGCTTTGAGCTGTGCTGATTAAATGAACAGCTATAACTTTCTGTTCCACACATGGTATCTTTACAATTTCTCCTCAGTGAACTTAAAGGGTGGACACTTGAAATGAAAATGTAAATGAATGAAGCCAAGTTCTCAGCACCAGTTAGGCAGTAAACGATAGCTGCAGTTCCAAGGACTACAAACCAAAATCAATGACATTTCAAAGTCCCCTGAAATTGTTTACTGCCATTAAAGCAGAAATGCCTTTGACTGGATGTGAAACTAGGGTATTAGATGTCTGCTCTTGTTCCAATGTCTCTTAAATGAACAAGTTTTAAATACATTGGGGTTTATATGCTGCATTTTTGTTTCCTTTTATGTAGTGGATTATTCAGAGCACTTTCTTTGGGATAGAGTTCGTCAGTCAGATGGAAGTTATTTGATTTCACAAACACATTCACATAGCAAGAAGTGTGCCTTTTATACTGAACATTAATGCAAATACATGCACTCTACCTTATTCAAGGAGATGCCATTCTGTTACAGCTCCCATGCTAATCTGCAGCTTTGCTCTGGCCCCTTTACACAAAATCAAAGTGAAGAAAAGGTATGAAGATGTCCAAAAGTCCCTGCTAATAGCAACAGGGGAACTCCTCTGACCATGTACAGCAGAAAGCAGCCATGAAATTGCCCTTTGAGTACTTCATGCAAATTTAAAAATGGAAATGAGAAGTGTAGGAACTGACAGATGGGTATCAAAGATTATACAGACTTTTAAGGAGAGTCTGTATTACATGGGACAGCCCAAGGGAGATGACTGGGGTTGACATTCCTAGAGCTGTCTAAATTACATGGCCTCATGGGCAGACTGAAACACACAAGTATTTATACCCTGTTTTAATGACCTGATCTCAGTTTCAGAGCCCTGTGGTTCTGCCTACCTGTGGACAGCAAGATGAAGCTCACTATAATTTTCTTTTTTTTTTTATTTCTTCCTCATAGGAATTTTCTGGCAAGGAAGAGGAAAAAATCAAAGCTGCTGGAGTGTGTTATGCAACTTCGTATTCTCTTTCTTCAGATGAAAAAGTGTTGATCCTACCCTTTTTCACAGGCTGGTTTCCCAGCTGCTGGCTTCCTCACTTTCATTACAAAGCTCTACCACTTTAATCTGATCCCTTCTCTGTGCTACAACATTCTCTCACTTTAGCTTGTGAAATCTGTTCCAAGTGGACTTCATTCATTTTCAACTAATTGACTGCTTTCAACTTTAACCAGACTGCAGTTGTGATTGTGTGTTGTTTACTCACAGTATGAAGGGAGAGAACTCTTTTTTGCTTGGGAGAGATCAGAGGAGATCATTTAGCCTGAACTGCCTCCTTTCCCAGGACTGGAACTTCCTTAGGTAAGCTTGCTGACATGTGAAACATCACTTTCTTTTCTCATCTGTATTTTTCTTCTGTCATTTTAATACTTGTCATTTTAATACTATCCCCCCCAACCTATCTATCAAGTTTATACACTATACACCACTGTCCTGAGATGTGGTTAATTTGCTGCTGCAAACAGTTAAAAATTTGCCTTTTTTTTCATTCATTGCAGGCACAAGGTGATATATTTTCAGTTTCATGGGGGTTTAGCTGAGAGATTTCCATCAACACAGCTGCTTTCTGTGTAGCTAGATTTGAAAACGTAAGGCTTATGCATAGCAGCCAGAGCCACTTGTAAGAGCTGCTTCATGGCCCATTAACAAAACTGTCATATACGGCATGCCTTTAATTAAATATTGATAGGGATTTAATCTTGGTGCAACATTTCAGACTAATAAGGAAAAATCCTTTTAATCTGCATAACAGATCAACATGCCACTATAGTGTTCACTCCTGTACTTCTGGCTGGCTGAAGTGGAGGCAGGCACATAAAATGAGAAGGTTGTTTAGCTTCTGGTGCCAGTTGAGTCCCTGCTGTCTCTACTAGCACTATAATTAAGGATGCTAGTTAATATCAGCAACAGTTTATGTGAATTGTGGCTTATACACTATGGGATTTAAATTCCCATGAGAAGAATCACCAACCTGTTTTACAACAGTTTATCAGTACATTTTTTCCTGGGTTTGAACTGACTATTGAAAAATTAAGAGTAAAAGCTTCCCAGTTCAGTATCAGCCTCACACAATTCAATACACATTTTACCAATCGAATGTTTCTCATCCTGAGAAGAATTTCATTATATGCTTCCCAGTACCTTGTGCACTGCAGGTATCCCTGAAGATCACACATCTCTCTGGAACACTTGCCTGCAAGTTAATTATCTTTGTGTGCAATTGCCACAGCTGCTGAAGGGTCTCATGTGAGTTGGATGGTCAATGCTGTTGTGCACAACAAAGAAAAGTAACTCCTTTTCCTTTTAAGCTGCAGCCTGTGTATTTGGAGATTCTTTCTCTTTTAGGCCTGCCCTTTTTTAATTAGCCATTTAACGAGTACTTGGAACTAGTGAGCTCTAAATTTTCTTTTGCTGCTTTTAAAAAAAAGCCCTACAAAAAGATAATGCGCTGTCAATCTGGGTGCATCATTGAAGACTTCTTTTCATTTTTTTTTAAGACCAAATTTCAGACTCTGGAGACATTCCACATAATCAGCAAATTCTGACAAGTATGACTGATTCCCTTACGCTGTATTTTTCTATTGTGTGGTGCTCATTTCTTCTGATGCTCAGTTTTACTGGCAAAATTGTCTTTGAAGAGTACAAATGAGATACCACCTGGATGTACAACATGCTTTATATTGCAGCTTTGCATGAATGAATCAGTCTATTTATAACATTGATTTCTTTTAAATTTGGTATACTTCACTGTATTAAATCTCACTTAAATATTTTCCTTTCTGAATGGATACAGAATTTAATGAAATTGAATTTAAAACATTAACATGTTATGTTTAATTAACATTTCTTCTATCACTTACTGCATTTTATTGTCTTCATAACTTGTCCATAGGCATGGCATTGTTTTCTCACACCTAAGCTTATAAACATCAGCCATACCATGTTGTTCAACATAAGCATGAGGAAAATGCAGCTCTAGGAACATTTAAGAACAAACAATTTTAAGAAAGTTGCTTATTGGACTCTGGCCTGTAAAATCTGGTCCTGGCATTTTGCTCAGGAACTGTTTCAGTGGTGCTTGACAGAGGTCTTGTTTGCTGATGTATTGCCAAGTGCTGTTCTTACTAGACCGTGTAGCTCTACACCTGTCTTCCTCCAGCAAGGAAACTAGACTTTTTTAAAGGAGCAATCCTTAATGCCATAGTCAATGGATTCTATTTCTTTGTGCACTTACCATGTGGTTTTGAGTTGTGCCGAAGGAAAGAATCCTATAGCACTAGGTCTTCTTTCAGGTCTTAAGCACTGGCTGGAGGCAAATCCAGATGTTTTCTTTTGGCAGGGCTCATACTGGCAGAAACAGTACTTTGATTATCAGGAATGCTTCTTCCAGCACTCAGTTCTGAGTTGTTAGTTTGTGGAAATCTGTCTTGAGATATAAAATGTCCTTACTTTATTGCCAAATGCCTGAGCAATGGATAGTCTTTATAACTGTTCAAAACCCCTTCACATTTGCATTCTTTCAGCCTACTCTGCATCTGGATGCATCTGCATCATGTTACATAAAGCAAGAAAAATAATATGAGCCAAAACTGAACTTAAACCAAACAAAAAACCAAAACAACAAAACAAGCATAAAAGCTTCAAAAACCCCAATATGTTCCAAGTGGTAAAGAAAACGGAGCAAATGAATAAATGCTAGTTAGCATTGCTTTGCATTGGGTAGTCACAGAAATGTTAGGCAAACAGGTACAACACAGAATCATAGAATCATAGAATAGTTAGGTTTGGAAAGGACCTTAAGATCATCTAGTTCCAAACCCCCTGCCAGGGGCAGGGACGTCTCACACTAAACCATGTCACCCAAGGCTCTGTCCAACCCAGCCTTGAACACCGCCAGCAATGGAGCATTCACAACTTCCTTGGGAAACCCATTCCAGTGCCTCACCACCCTTACAGTAAAGAATTTCTTCCTCATATCCAATCTAAACTTCCCCTGTTTAAGTTTGAACCCATTACCCCTTGTCCTATCACTACAGTCCCTAATGAAGGGTCCCTCCACAGCATCCCTATAGGTCCCCTTCAGATACTGGAAGGCTGCTATGAGGTCTCCACGCAGCCTTCTCTTCTCCAGGCTGAACAACCCCAACTTTCTCATCCTATCTTCATACAGGAGGTGCTCCATGGGTATAGCTCATAATTCTGCAAGGCATGATTATAATGTTGATCTATTTAACACCTATTACAGAGCAAGGAAGCTGACAGAAACTCATAGAAAGCAAAATAAGTGGTAGCAAATTCTTTTCAAGAAGATTTAAGAATCCATTTCTTCTGTAAAAACAAATTTTATTCAGTATTGGAAAATAGCACCTGTAAAGTAGAAGACTTTTCATCAAGAGAGGATGAATATTACAGCTTCAAGAATGTATTGATTACTGCAGCAATAAGAGAGGTTGTGCCAGTGGAACTGTAATACGTCCATTCTTCTGAATCCACAAAACAGGATAGTGTGTTATGCCTCTGTTAGAGGTATTTGAGCATATATGACAATAATAGGTCTTAACCATCCTCAAACATGTATGGGATAGATAAAAAGTTTTCCTATTCCGTATCTAGAATTGAAGGGTAGGCTAGATTAAGAGACTTGCCCAAGGGCATAGGGGAAGACTGAATCCAACCATTGCTCTTGTCAACTGGCACACCATTTATCACGTTGCCAATTAAGTGCAGGGCCTTACATTCTATTATCAGTGATGCTGGTCTGACAAGGAGGATGCATTAGTCCTCATAAGGTGGCATACAAATGAACCATGTTAACCTAAGTACCATTAGAAACACAAGACAGAAGGAAGAAAATCAATGTTTTGTTTTATAGTAAAGAAAAAATCAATAACGACAGAAATGGTATTTCCTAGGATCTCAGAATATACGTTGGGCAAAGGGGAATAGTTAGAGGGAATTAAAACTATTTAATATAAGATGCTGGTGTCCTTTTAAAGAACAATGGTTTAGAGCTATCATCTGTAATAAAAACCTGAGTAAAAGCCAAAAGTACAAAATTGTGAGAAGGAAATAATACCAAGTAGAGGCTGATTGTCGGGTTTTATTTCAAATTAAACTGGCAGCTAATTACAGTGAATCTGTGAAAATTGCAGAAAAGATGTTAACAAATAAAATTAAAAAATAAACATGAGCAGCAAACAAGAGACTACACGGAATCCCAAAAAACACAAGGCAGGTTTACATAAGAAAGCTGCCAGAGGCCCATTTCTACTCTTGTTTTTTCTGTCTTTTACAGTAGCCCATAGCAGATGGCTAGGGAAAATATGTAAAAACAGGCCAAAAATGGAATAAAGTTTTCATGGTGCTGACTCTTGCTCTTGGCAGTCTGCAATTTAGAGATCCTGAAACAGGTTGCATCTGGACCATTCTATTTAGTAGTCTATTTACTTTATGCTCTTTAAGCTGCTCTTTAAAGACTATGTTCTGTCAAAACAAATCCTACCGTTTAAGTATGTGTTATATAAAAATCAGTGGTTTGGTTTTGTTTTAAATTTATTATCCTCAGGTAATCCTGCTTCCTATAGCATGACAAAATGCTGAAAAATTATTCCCTAAACTCTGTCCTTATATAGTTTCATAGTTATCCAACAGATTTCTGTTTCCCCTTGCTTCCTGTGTCCAAAAGTCATTTATTTGTTACACTGCTTTGGTCTTTGAAATTTATTTTCTTTGAAATATAAATCATTCAATATCTCTAAATATAATTTTGCTCTTCTGTTTATCTTCATAGGTACCTTTGGTAATATACATAATGTTTGGATATGAATTTGTGCAGTATCATAATGGTGATCTCCTATTTTCTTTCTAAAGTTGCTAGTACATTTTATTTCTTTTTGACTGCTAGAGAATTTCATGCAGTAGATTTCATATACCTACCAACAGTGCTGCAGGAGTCTTTCCTAAGTGATAATATACCTGATATTGAGTCCATCAGCTTTGTTTTAATGTTTAGTATCACATTATATGAAACTTTGATACTCCTTTTTTCACCCCTTCTCCACATCTCTCTTATTATGGTGAAAAAAGAACAAAAACAGCTGGCCACAGGGAATACTGCCACTCCTGTCTGTGTTGTTTCCTGCATTTAGCTAGTTTTAGGTACACAAACAGATCTTTCTCTTGTGTCACACTACTTTAATTTTTTAGCACCTTTTGGTGGAGGACTTTGTGCAAAGTTTTACGGAAAACTGCAATTTAGTTCACTAGCTAGATCATTCCTTTACATATTTCCATGGACTTTAATTCAGATAATTTTAAGAAATTTCTGAGGCATGATTTATTCTTCATTATAACAAACACATTTGTTATCTATTTATATATTTATGTATGTATTACGGCCTCACATAATTTGCATATCAGACAAATCAGAATTGCTGATACGTAAGTAGTTTTGGATGCCTTTTAAAAAATATGGAACTGGTATCATAAAAATATCTTCTATTTCTCTGACAGTGAGGCCAATATAAGTGGTATATTGCACAATATAGTTAACTGTTGCCAATTTCATATTTAAAGTTCTCTGGAATTCCTGGAATTCCATCAGAAATCTTAGAACTCTGTTCTTATGGTTTATTAGAAATTTATTCATTTGTTGTAAAGGGTCATTTGCTGATACTTCAATTTTGGCCATAGGTTCAAAAACTAGCATCCTGTAAATGAGGACTCTGGCACAGAAATCTCCTTAAGGTTGTCTGTTTCATAGCAATAAAATAAGATTACTTTGATTTTTTCCCCCATAGTCTTATGCCCCCTGACTACTCATATTGTATCTCATTTTCTATTTGGCATTTTAACAGTTTTCGCATTTCTAATTTTTTGGAAAAAGTTCTTAACAGATTTTAATTGTTTTACCAAGCGTTCCTTAAAAATTCTTTTTTTGATCTATCATGTTCTGGATTTACACTTAACTTGAGGTTTTGTATTTTTATAACATCTATTTATATGTATATTATAAACATATTGTGTTAATATACCCTTATCATACATTCAGTATTGTATACAATGTGGTTCAGTATTTTATTGAAGTTCTACATTTATATCATCAGTTCCATATTTCCTTCATTTGAACACAATTTCAAACTTTGAAGTAGTCTACTAATTCTGGTAACCTCCTCTATTTTGCTATTAAAACTATACCACCTTTTTCTTGTTATTGTAGTAATTTCTTCTTGATAGGCAATCTTGGTTTAGTCTGGGCCACCAACAAGGTGACTTCACCAACAAAACAGTCTTCCTCATATCTGAAAGTATTTTATGCTTTCTGTTACTTTTCTCATAGCTTTTTGTGTAATTCCTTTTTGAACCTAAATGTCATGTAGTGGATATTTTTTAACTAGTGACAGAGTGGATCATTGTCAGATACACATTTACCAGGTTCTGTGTGGTTTGGGATTAAATTTTCCTTTTGTAAATTCTTATTGCATATATGTATGGAATTTTAATACATAATGATTCTGTATGGTCAATGTCTCCCAACTCTCTCATGTTTCATCTGAATCCTTTTGCTCCACTCTACCTTGTTCTTTTTTTCTTTCCTATATTTAGTAAAAACAGTTCTAAGAAGTATATCATTCTTCTCGGCAATCTCTCATAACCTGTCTCCAAATTTAGATAGGCTAAAGTTGCTCCCTCAGAAGCAATAAATTAATTTTCAAAAATGGTTAGAAAAATTGCAATAATAAACATTACAATGTGGCCCAACACTGTAAGCATTTCTGACAAAATCCTAAAATCATAAACCACACAAAATATGACAAAGCAGTATCCTGTAGAAAAATGGAGGTGAAATACTGCATTGTACCAGATGTTGCATTGAAACTGGGAGTCTCCCATCACTCTGAACATGAGATAAACTTCAAAGGAACTAGCCACTGTTAGGAAAGAAGTTCAGAAAATGCAGAATAATTCCTGAAATAGCATTTCACTGGCCAACTAGAGGAGGTGGAGGATACAGAACTCCCTGCTAGTGTAGTAAAGGACACAAAATCAGCTGCTGTATGCTAGATTGAATCTCCAAAGTTGAGTATCTTCCCTTAGAATGCAATCAGCAGTAAATGACAAGGGGACAGTAAAGCTAGCACACTGTACTGTTCTATATGAGAACTGTTCTCATCAGATCTCACTTGGAGTATTGTGTGCAGTTCTGATGTCCTTAACATAAAAAGGACATGGAACTGTTGGAACAAGTGCAGAGGAGGGCCACAAGGATGATCAGGGCACTGGAGCACCTCCCGTATGAAGATAGGATGAGAAAGTTGGGGCTGTTCATCCTGGAGAAGAGAAGGCTGCATGGAGACCTCATAGCAGTCTTCCAGTATCTCAAGGGGGCCTACAGGGATGCTGGGGAGGGACCCTTCATTACGGACTGTAGTGGTAGGACAAAGGCCAATGGGTTCAGACTTAAACAGGGGAAGTTCAGATTGGATATAAGGAAGTTCTTTACTGTAAGGGTGGTGAGGCACTGGAATGGGTTGCCCAGGGAAGTTGTGAATGCTCCATCCCCGACAGTGTTCCAGGCTGGGTTGGAAAGAGCCTTGGGTGGCATGTTTTAGTGTGAGGTGTCCCTGCCCCTGGCAGGGGGGTTGGAACTAAATGATCTTAAGGTCCTTCACAACCCTAAATGTTCAATGATTCTTTATCTAAGTGCGTTTGTTTCCTGAACCCATTTCAATCCACAAGATCTTTTGGCAATCAATTTCACTGTTCAGTATGGAAAGTGTGGTCAAAATATGTCTTCATTTGCTGTCTTCTAAGTCTGATATTGTGAAAAAGGATATATCATCATTCTCTATTCAGCTTTTTCATGTCAGTCCTGACTGTCATTTTTCATAAAGTTATTTCTTTTATAGGTTGAGGAGTCTTGGTATATGCAGTTTTTCCTTGCTGGCTGAGTTCTTCGTTCATGCTTGTCACATTTTTCTCTTCCTTTCCTCAGCCAACTGTATTCATTAGGAGATGATGGGAATCAAAAACTGCATGTATGGCAATTCTCCATACTTTTCAAAACAATGCCTAACATCCTAATCCCTTTTTGATTAGCACCAAGCTGATATCTTCTTAGAGCTACCTATTATAACTGCAAGATCTTTTTCCTTAGTGGTAGTAGCTACTTGACGGTTTGTTACGGACTATCTGGAATTATTTTTTCTTTAATTTTTTCCCCTCATACTTTGCTTTACTGATGCAGAATTTCATCTGTCATTTTATTGCTGATTTTTTTTCAGTATAACACATCCTCTGCAATGGTTTCTGACAGCTTCTTATCCCTCAGACTACTTACTTTCTTCCTATCCAATCACTTTTCTAGATCAGTTATGAATACAGTAGATTGAATAGGCCGCAGTACAGATGCCTATTTCCTTCCATTGTGAATGCAGTATTCTTGCCCTTTTTTCCTATGCTTTGTCCATTATTATTTCATGAAAATGCCTTCCCTTTTACAGATCTTAGTTAAAGTCTTTTGGGAAAGACTTCTAAAATCTTTCTCCCCTCCAGATTAATGTTATCAGCTGGATCACGTTCATCTACACCCTTCTTAATTTCCTCAAAGAATGACAACAGATACATGAGACAAATATCCTGCTTGACTCTCCTATACTATTTTGCTTATACGCTTACTATTTTTACTCTTCAGTATTGTTTTAGACAGTATGTAAGTTAGATTTTCTTCTAAAGGTTTTCACATTATGCCAGGCTTTTCTGGCAAGTACTATGTCTGGAACCCCACAAAACCCTTAAAGAAGTTCCCATTATTTTCTTCTGATACAAAGGGGGATGTGAGAAATTGCACACTGCTGTTACAGTTCAGTATTAGGACAGAATTCTTGTCTGAGTCCTGAGAAACAGTTGATGTACTTTATATCAACTTTGTTCTGATACCTTCAGTTTGAGATATACCCTTTGATGGACCACTGTAAAGAAAGAATCTCCCACAGTGAGCAGACAAGAAAAATTAACTTAGCTTCTCTGTT
This sequence comes from Ara ararauna, assembly GCA_028858755.1. Classification (NCBI taxonomy): domain Eukaryota; kingdom Metazoa; phylum Chordata; class Aves; order Psittaciformes; family Psittacidae; genus Ara; species Ara ararauna. The sequence continues at coordinate 73,736,104 of CM054377.1, read as the reverse complement.
ATAGCATTATTTCCTCCAAGAGCTCACAATGTAGTTTGTTCATAAAGATGCCCAGGTTTGCAAAACTGAAATATTTTATTCTCCAGTGAGAGGACTCAAGGAATAGAATGTGCTGACTCATCCTGTTATGATCAGTACCAAGAACATACAAGCTGTCGTGGGTTAAGCCTCTATAACTCACACAGTTTCGCTCACTCACTCCCCCCTCTTTCTTCCCCCCAGCTCCCGGGGGGACGGGGAGGAGAATCAAAAGAATGCAACTCCCACCGGTTGAGATAAGAACAGTTTAGCAACTAAGGTGTAATACAAACCACTACTGCCACCAGCAATAATAATAATGACAAGAGAAATACAAGGGAAAAGAATACAATCACTCACCACCTTTACCCAGCCCTGCCACACAGTGCACCCTTCCGGGTCTCTGCTCTCCGTTTTACATCCTGGACATGACATGCTGCGGCATGGAATACCTCTTTGGTCAGTTTGGGTCAGGTGTTCTTCCTCTGCTTCCTCCCGGCTTCCCCTCCTCCCTGGCAGAGCATGAGACTCAGAAAGTCCTTGGTCAGACCAAAACATTACCAAGCAGTAACTGAAAACACTGGTATTATCAGCGCTGTTCCCAGGCCAAAAGTCAAAACACAGCGCTGCACCAGCTACCAAGAAGGAGAAAAAATGACTGCTACTGCTGAACCCATGACGCATGCACTGACATACACATGCACTCTTCAGTTACACCTACATTTCGGATACTGTGGAGAAAGGTGTATGGTATAAAGGGGAAAGGTGGGAAGATTCATTCTATTCTTACTTTACATGCAAACAGGAGTAAATCTGTTGAAGCAGCTAAATAAAACCAATATTGTAACTAAGCCCTGACAGGAGGAAAAAAGGTCTAGTAGGTCTATCTTGAACTACAAGTGAAACCAAGAAACAGAAACGATTCTTTTCCCCCTCAAATAAAAGTGGGAGAAAGTGCAATAGAGTTTTGCACTCTGCTGGAAGGAGATCTTTTAATGAGGTTCCTGTTAAACCGTCCTCATTGATTGTCAGACTGAATGCAGCAATGGAAGTGTAACTGCTTCACTGGGATTTTCATCAGGAGGTATTTGGGTGGCAGTAGAATAATTATTACTCAGGGGTTGGGGCAATTGCATAAGATGCAGGAAATCTTCATGTTTATGCTTTAAAAGGCCCTTGCAAATTGCTAGTCAGTGGATCCCAGTGGGTGATCTTCGTTGCTTATATATCTTTCTCCACAGTTATGTAAATAATCCTTGATTTGGATAGAGATGTTGAGATCTATAAATCACAGATGGACAATCTGAAGGTGCAGCACTGAGAGTGTTAGTAACTGCCTTTTGAGAATGAAAATTAGATATTCTGGGGTGACATTCAGCTTCATCACCAAATACAATTTAATATGAATTATTTCATTGGATCAAAATCAAACTTTCTACTTCTTAAAAAAAAAAATGGGAAATCACTTAATACATGTCAGTGATCTAGAAACACTGCAGAAGTCTCTCTCAGATGTATTCTCCTTCCTGAACACACCCTTTCATATTCTACCTTTCATGGTGTGATGATCTCAGACAAAACTGTAAATAGAGACAGTAAACCAGAAGATTGGGCTTGTTCAGTAAACTTTCTAACCATACTTTGCTATGAATTTACGTACCTGTCAAAAATCAAAGGCTTTTGCAAACAGACCGCGATGATGTTGAATTCCAGTCCAACCCCCCCAGTGAAATCTGATTACTGGCCCTGAGATATCTTTTATTTTTAGTTTCAGTGAGGTTTTATTGAGGAGGAGGGAAACACTTGGAGGAAGGAAAAGGATTTTTTTGGGGGGGAGGGATTATGGGGTTTGTGAGTTTTCTGTGAGTTTGTGAGTTGTCATTTCTTTATGACAGTTCTATTCTGAGTATGAAAAATCCAAGCTATGATGCCCCAGCAAGTTCGACAAATCACTCTAGTTTTGCCTGTATAACTACTTCTTTCTCTCCTTGATGCAGCTGACAAAATGTTGCATGCATCTGTGCTGAGAGATTTGACCTGAGGCTTGTCATCAAGCTTCTACAGCCTTGATATAATTGACTGTTTGGCTTTGACAGCCCTTTTCAGCAATTGTATCAATCAGCCCTGGGGACTGAGGTCTCCTCACACCAGCACAACACTAAATTTCTGTCTTGTAGACAGGAACTTAATGGATTATCTAAAGCAGTTTTCTTCTTGAATCACCTATTGAAACCTCTGTTTAAGATGAAAAAGAATTGTGGGACCCATTTGCTATAAATCAACAACAAAATAACAACACATTTTTAATAACTGAAGAGCCCTTGATTGTCCAGCTGCCAACTGGCAAGTAAAAAGACTAACATATCTATCCACGCAGCTTCTTTTATCCTGTGGTGTGTCTGGCAGTCTTGAGTCGCCAAGAATAAGGGCAAAATGTTATTCTTTAATTTGAATGCAACTTCCTGGCAAATTAATCTCTGTTAGGTACACATCAAAACAGAGCAGCCTTTTCTTGTGTAATCTGAGCACTGCAGCATGAAAGAGTAGTGAAATTAAATTACAGCTGTGATCTGTGCAATGCAGACTCTAAACAGCAATGTATATAACACCAAACCTGGCAACCAAACATATGAACTAAGGCAGCAAAGGAAGCTGTGAACATACTCTCATTAAATCTTGCTTCTATCAAAAGCCTGAGTCAACCTATCAAAGAAATCCCACTAGTACAAAAGCAAGAGCCTAAATACAGACCTGGTGAACTACTACTGTTTTTTTACCTCTGCTTCAGGTATTCTTCTTCCATCTACCATTCACCATGGATTTGCTTAACAGCATGAACTGTTTGTTTAAAACCTCAGGTGTGCCTGATATTTTCTTTCTCCAAAAGCACTTATAAACTATTTTTTTAAAGAAAAATTAATCCTAACTGAGACAAAAAGCATTGGAGAAAGTAGAGTTGTTTGGTTGTGGGTTTTTTTTCTTTATCTCATTCAATTCTGTTTAATTGAAAAAATTGAAAAGTTCTGGGAACCTGTTTTTATGTGTTTCTGCCTTTGTTAAGGCTTCACAATAGGAAAGAAAAAAAAAAAGAAAAACTGTTTTAAAATAAACTCCAGGCAAAAACTTTTGACAAGGAGAGTTGGGAGTCTGTGCCATAATCAACCATCTCACTTTTGTGAGCACAACAGTGAGCTAGCTCATACTAATAACATATTCGTACTCTGGGAGAAATCCAGCCTGGGGGGCTGAGCTATAGAGGCACCAGTCACCTGCAGCTCTGATCAACTTCAATGGGAAGTAGATGTCTCTGTAGATCACAACTTACTGGAACAGAAATTCAGCCTCAGGATAAAAGGAGACTTTTAAAAGAAATTTAATTTACAGAGAGAAATGTGACTCGTTAGGGTGGTTGCAAGCTGCTGTGAAAGGATCTCCCCAAAGACCCCAGCCAGGGTTTGATGGAGTACTGGCAAGGGCATCTGCTGTTGTGGCTACAACTCATATCAATTGTTAGTCTCCTTAATTAAATACAAAAACAAACCTACAATTGGAAGTGATTGATTTCCAACAGACACGGGAGGAAAATGAAACTCCAACAGAATATCACGCATAAAAGAGTGAATGATATGATAGCTTTAGCACTAGGGAATAACTCACTTCTCAGTCCATCTAGGGTTCCCAGTTCTTTGAATGATCCTTATGAAGAAGTTACTGGTGTAAAACAAAAAACTTGAATAAGAGTTCTAGAATTCATTCCAATAGTCTATGAAAACCGCAAATGTGCAAATACAAACCTGCTCTTGAATTTGTCAGGAAAAGAAATTTAAGTGGAGCCTTGTAATAAAGGGAAGGCAAAAGATGACATGAAGAAAAAAATTGTAATTGCCTAAGCTTCAGAAATCAAACAGCTAGTGGAACAAAGCTCATTTCAATGTCAACACATAGATTGCTTTCTCAGCTGTTAGCTATTTTGTAGAAAATAGTGATGGGCACTGAACTGTGGTTGGGAACTAAGTAGAAGAACTGGGCAATGGTTTTAGGGCATGATAAAGGCTAAATTTTCAGAAGTCATAGAATCATAGAATCATAGAATAGTTAGGGTTGGAACGGACCTTAAGATCATCTAGTTCCAACCCCCCTGCCAGGGGCAGGGACACCTCACACTAAACCATGTCACCCAAGGCTATGTCCAATCCAGCCTTGAACACCGCCAGCGATGGAGCACTCACAACTTCCCTTACAGTAAAGAATTTCTTCCTCATATCCAATCTAAACTTCCCCTGTTTAAGTTTGAACCCATTACCCCTTGTCCTATCACTACAGTCCCTCATGAAGAGTCCCTCCCTAGCATCCCTATAGGCCCCCTTCAGCTACTGGAAGGCTGCTATGAGGTCTCCACGCAGCCTTCTCTTCTCCAGGATGAACAGCCCCAACTTTCTCAGCCTATCTTCATATGGGAGGTGCTCCAGTCTCCTGATTATCCTTGTGGCTCTCATTTGGACTTGTTCCAACAGTTCCATGTCCTTTTTATGTTGGGGACACCAGAAGTGCACACAATACTCCAAGTGAGGTCTCACAAGAGTAGAGTAGAGGGGCAGGATCACCTGCCTTGACCTGCTGGTCACATTCTTTTTGATGCAGCCCAGGATACGGTTGGCTTTCTGGGCTGCGAGCTCCATCCGTTTCCACCATGATACTAATAGTCACATTTTTCAGAGCAGTTCAGTGCCCAGTAGGCTGAGGTCATTTGACAAACTGGTTCTTTGTTACTGCAGTTACTTGCTTGGCTAGCTACGACTGCGGAAATGTTTTCTGAGTCTGGAAGGTACCATATGCATTGACCTTCCTTTTCTTCTTCTCTACTGCTGCCACTGTTCTTAGGCAGAAGCTGAGGTACAGCTCTCTCTGAATTTACCACACTGGTTCAGCAGCCTGAATCTGCTTCCACAGTCAGTAATCATGTTAAAGTGCATAAATTTTAATTATGGAGGAAGGAGTGATGCATTTTGAAAACATCTGAATGTGAGAGTTTAACAGTGTGATGATTACGCAGTTAGGGATGGTTGGTTCAGGGAAGCCAATTTATGGCTGATTTGGTTTAGTATCCTTGTATGTCTTCAACAACTATTTTACCCCTAGAACAGGATGTACCTTTTTATTCTTGTTAGCCAGAGGTTTTGGCAGATTTTGGTCTATGACTTCTGTTCTAGAAGCAAGTTCAAGAGGTTTTCAGACGTAAGGACTGACACCTTAGAGCATAGGACCCCATTCACATGAAAATTTATTTGGGTTAAGTTTATGGAATGCTTTCTGGTTAAAGTTAGATTTCACAGAACTACTAGAAGAAAACACGTCTCAAATCCAATCCGTTTCTAAGCTCTGAGACAAGCTGTAGACCATAGTCAGATGAGGTTTGCTACATTTTCCTGCTGGAATTGTTCTGCCCTGACAGAGGTGACGACTGAGTCATGGTTTCTTCTCCAACAACATGCTTCGTATGTATAAAGAAAACAGCATTAAGTGAGAATTTAATCGGCAGTAGCCTGGTGCTTAGGGAAGGTAGGACTATGGGGTTTAATGCACTCAGGCAGGGGAGGGAGGAAACTTGTAGTTCTGCATGGTGTTTGGTCCCTGATTTACTGGTCACTGCTGTCATAGGGGAGTTTTTGTAAGCACCTAAGCTGTCAATTTCTTCATTGATCTTGCACTCACCTAATTTGAAAAGTCAATTCTTTACCAGGCTCTACCAGTAATTACTGTGGGCAGCCATGGGCATTGCATTGTTTCCTGTTACCTACTTCCAACAAATAGTAAACTCAACCAGCATGACCAACTTGCATTCATTATCACAATTACAGAACAATTCTATTTCTTTTACGTTAGACCTTATACCAGAGTGCCTGAGCACCCTGCTTGCTCCAGTGGTCCTAAGGAGATCGGTACATCAAAGCCTGGTGGCAACAACTGAGCAAGGCACCAAGTTTTTTGCATGAATGAGCACCTAAATTTTTATACACATATAAGGGACATAGGATACCAGCTATTCAATGATGCACTCAGTATCTTACTAGGGAATAAAGTCAAAGTGGACTAGTAAATGGTGCATTGAAAAGGGAAGATGAGAGAGAACCAGGAACCATTAACCTCTCAGTTCAGCTACTGACCTGCTGTATGACTTCAAGCCACTCGTTTCTGCTCTCCATTCCCTTCTTTCCTGATCAGTGGAGGATGCACAATTCTAGGGATACCAGTCAATTCATTAAACATTTGTGCACTGCCTATGTAAGGGGGACCCTGTTACATCTGAGGTGTTCAGGTCCTGTGTGCAAACACAGAAAAATAATTGTTTCTTTCCCAACTCAAGTTCTTGCCCAAATATTGTTTACTCTGACTTTTGGGGGGATTTTTTTGCTCTGCTCTGACATCTCGTAGCCTAAATCATGATTTCTGAGCCATCTAACTTTCATTAGAGAGAAAACTGCATCACCAGCCACTGTGATTGCAGAAGGTCCTGAATGTAATAATCTCCAGTAATTAGATCTAAAGACAGAACACTTGGGAATCTGCAATTCATGAAACTTTCAATATGTTATAAATCATAATCTGTCCAGTTTTAAAAACAATGACATTATCAAATGTATATGAATTCATTTAGAAGCCTCACTGGGCTTTTAATTTTAAAAGAGCAACAAAATAATCCATTGCTTACCTGGTACCGTCCGGAAGCACTTGCTAAGGGACACAGGGACTTCTACAGTAATGTAAAAGGGTAAGGCTTCCTGTAGACAGGAAAGCAATAAGATTTCAACATCAGAATTAGCAGAATTTTCTGATTGATTGGTGTATTTAAATCAGCTAACTCCAGCATCCAAGTTCTAATCTCTACGTGTCTGTGTAGTCTGGGCATTCATATGGGTACCGCCACATATGGGGGTGCTGATTTGTAACAAGGCATGAGGTCACAGCACACCATCAGTGACAACCAGTATAACGCTGCTCTTCTCAACCAATCCTCCTCTTTTTGTAAAGCTTTAAGAATTTGATAACTTCATCAAGTTTGTTTGAACTTAGCCAACAGGTTTAAAATGCAAGGAAAACAGCAGGGTAAGATGTGCATGCACTATGCACTGAGTGTCATTGCAAAAGCTTCAATTTTTACTAACTGGATTGTAACAATGAGAGAAAAGCAGGGCAAAGAACACGAAAAGTTCAAAGATATATTCTGGAAAGCATATCGCTGAAGGCCTCGTATCTCTGCAAGTTTTGGAGAATACCTCCTAAGAGGCATGATGGCTCTTGGAGTCTGCAAACAGTTGTATTACAGGTGGTTAATTCTATAAACCATGGGAAGAACACAGGCTTTTGCACACATACTGTGAATTCCTTAATTTTCAAATTCTTGACTTGGAAAACTTAATTTCAACGTATGTTTCATCAACTTCTCCAACAAAAATGAAAATTAAAACAATAATTTAAAATGGTTCAGTTGTGATAGCGTTTTACATGTTTGGTAACGCAGAAACTTTAGAAGGCATTTAAAAAAAATATTTTTAATGGCTTGTCTTTGTGGAAGACAAGTATGTAACTACCAACCATATAGTAAATGTTTGACTCTATGTCGTGGTTTAAGCCTCTCATGCGGTTCGCTCACTCACTCCCCTCTCTTTCTTCCCCCCCACCCCGCTCCCGGAGGGGATGGAGAGGAGAATCGAAAGAATGTAACTCCCATGGATTGAGATAAGAACAGTCCAGTAACTAAGGTATAAAACAAACTACTGCTGCTACCACCAATAATAATAATGATAAGGGAAATAACAAAGGAAGAGAAAACAACTCCTCACCACCCAATACCAAGCCCAACCCAGCAGCGAACCCCCCTCTTCCGGGTCCCTGCCCTTAGTCTTACATCCTGGGCATGATGTGCTGTGGTATGGAATACCTCTTTGGTCAGTTTAGGTCAGGTGTCCTGTCTCTGCTTCTTCCCGGCTTCCCCTCCTCCCTGGCAGAGCATGAGACTCAGAAAGTCCTTGGTCAGACCAAACATTAGCAAGCAGGAATCGAAAACACTGGTGTTATCAGCACTGTTCCCAGGCCGAAAGTCAAAACCACAGCACTGCACCAGCTACCAAGGAGAAAAACGACTGCTACTGCTGAACCCATGACACTCTACACTAATAATATTAGCAGGGTATTTGAATAAGAAAAATGTCTTTTAAAACAGTTATATTTCATATACATATATCATTCAGAAAACAACCTATGCTGTTTTTCAAATAATTAAAATAAAAACCATATTCTAAACAATACAATTCTAGTTATGGAAGTTTTAAGGCAAGTTAGAGAATGGAAGGAAATATTGGCACGAGTTGCAGTGCTAAATCAGTTTTGACAACAATAGCTTTTATTTTTCCCTATCTTCCTGTAACATATATGTTTTTTTTCTTCAATTCCATTTACTCTTTAAGTTTAGTTCAGTGTTTAATATGCTAAAAGTAAAGGAATCCTGTAAAAACTGAAGAGAGAGCAAAGTAGGCATTTTGTTTTTTTGGAGGTGGGTTTTCTTCCAGTAATATTAAAAAGCAGTGAAAGGATAAGATATATTAACTTAAAATGTGGAACAGTACACGAATAGACTTTTTTTTTTCCTTCAAACCTTGTGATAGTTGATGTTGCCTTTATTGAAAAAATTTACAGTAAACACAAATGTATCTAAAGAAACTTAAATATTATAAATAAATGGAGCAAGAATTAAATTATAAATAATAAAGGGAGAAGTAATGCTGATTTGTATTTTCAACCAAATTTCAGTCTATGTGAAGAGAGCTAAACACAAGCTTAAGGAATACTTTGTTCAGTTTTCCAACACAATGACAATGTAAAAAACTGAAACATGTTAATAGTACATCCTTTGGCTTTAGGGAAAAACAAAGTATAGTATTAGGACTTTTTTATACGAAAGATGGTGTATTAAATGTTTTACATTATTCTCTGCATGTCCCTGTGTATGTACATGCAAAAAATGTTTTGTTCCCTCTTTTCAAGCAAAAAGGTACAAATATCAAACAACATTGTGAGCTATGATTAACATCCAATTTGCCCAGGCTACTGAAATGTGGTGAAAATAGGTGCATCAAAATCCATTTATAATCATTCTTGTGTCTTGTAATTACAAGCACAAAATACTGTGTTTTGAATAGACAATTATTTTTTCCTCAGATGAGCCCACACACACAGATCCTAAATTGAATCCTCCCCTCTCTCCAAAGGTTTCACTATGCAATATTTAATATTAGTCAATTATTGTGGTTAAGATCATAATAACACTTTTCTGAAGTTTATAATGGCAAAAAGTCCATTAGAGATGCAACAAGCTTGTAAGAATAGAAAAGTGACTGAAAGCAGCAGAACTTGTGGACTTCTTGTACACACAAAGGCAGCATGTATTTCCCTCTCTCTTTCATGGACCCAGAACAGAACCACGGAATGAGGTTGAATACCTTCATTAGACTCTCCTCAGAGCTTACAGGCAGAGAAATTAATCACGTCACAGAAAGAGAGCTTTTTTGAGTTCTATTAAACAAAGCCAGTCTTCTTTCTCACGTTTTGGAACAAACCTCATTATGAATACTTAAAATTAGGATATTTTAAATAAAAAAAAATTATTTTATTTCTATTTGTTGTGGTTTAACCCCTGTCAGCAACTAAGCACCACACAGCCACTTGCTCACCACCCCTGCTGGGGTGCGGAAGAGAATCAGAAAAGATACTTTGAGATGCATCTGCTCTAGCATGGGCTTATCCACAGCCGCAGACACTTCAGGGTGTCCTGCTCCTGCATGGACCCATCCACACGTCACAGTTCCTTTGACTCGTCTTCACATTGGAGTTCCAACCTGTCTAGTACAGCAGCACAGAAACAGCAGTGATACCCTGGCCATCTGCCAGCCCAGGCGCATCGCCATTGCCGTTACCAAAATATTCCCAGGCACAGCACAGTAAGATTATCAGCAATACAGTACTACAGCAGTACAGTGAGCAGCAAAAGCAGAAAGCAGCTGGTAATGAGCACTAGACTCTATGTACACTAAGGCAAGCAAGCCCCACGGCAATCACAGGAATCCGTCAATTAGTCACTAAACAGCAATAACAGCTATAAATTCAATCTAGCACATTCCAATCAAACCTGTTGTTCTCTCAAACCCTTCAAGCCCCACACTGGGAGCCAAAAAGGACTGTCATGGTTTAACCGCAAACAGGAAACAAACACCATGCAACTGCTTGCTCACGCCTCCTGGTGGGGTGGGGAAGAAAATCAGAGAGTGAGAATGGGTTGAGATAAAGGCAGTTTAATAGGTTCAGTGTAGCTGACTTCACAGAAGAAATTTAAGATTTCCTGGGTTTGGTTGAGAATTTACAACCAGAATGTGACAGTCACTTGGAGCACCTGTTTGGGTTTTTTTGTAATCTGTTTGGACAGTCTGGTAAGATGGACCTTCCATATCACAAATATCTTTTAGGTTTCACATTAGGAACATACTAAACTAGTCTTATGCGGAGCCTGATCCCACCTCCCATACCATGCTAAGCTGTGTGGCCATTTTCTGCTGCTGCCACCAACTGGATTGCAATTGGCATTTGGAATGAACCTGGAATCAGAAACTGGAATGAAAACTGGTTAAAGGTTTGACTCGACGATCTTAAAGATCTTTTCCAACCTAAATGATTTTATGATTCTGTGTTCAAGGAAGTGTTCAAGACCATGTTCCACTGATCTAGCGGAAGGTGTCCCTATCCATGTCAGCAGGTTGAAACTGGATGAGCTTTAAGATCCCTTCCAACCCAAATCATTCCATGATTCTGAGATATCCATTGGTGCTGAGCATGATGTCATGAGGTGTGGAATACCCCTTGGGTCAGTTGGGGTAAAGTAAAAGCAAAATTTAAAATAAAAATCATTATTTATTCCTCACCAGGCAAACTGTGATTCACCGAAGTGTAAAGAGAGTCCTTTTACTGAAGATCCTAAGCTCTAAATGACAGAGGGGGTTCTTAAGTTTTGGTTTCATGCATGCAGAACAGAAGAAAAATGTTGCAACATCGTTATCTGTGAAAAAATTAATAATTTAAAAACAATGAAGACACGACTGTAACTACAGCTTGTGTAATATTTCTTCAATAATCACTTATCAGTCAGACTCGTAAAAAAAGAAAGAACTGGATCAGTATGTGTTCAGCACCCTTTGCCAAGTGGCATAAAGAAAACAGAAGAAATAAAAAGATGAAAGCTAACCTAGTTTAAAAATAGTTATGAAAGCTTGTTTGTTTGCTTGGGTTTTTTAAGTGTTGTTTAAACTGCTTATTTATAATAGTTTTTCAAATACACATCATTTGTTAGAGTAATATGTACCTTGGCTTTGTCTCTCTCTTTCTGCCTTCAGACTGACTGCTATTTGAAGGCCTTATTTTATATGGCTGGACTAATATTGTTGCACAAATTGCTACCTTTCGAAGGCTGCGATGTGAACCTGCCTGAACAACTGCCACTTTAGCACCACAATAAAAAATACCTTTCCTATAACAACTCTCTTCCTTGCAGTAGAAATAATGAAATGAAGCAAAATAAAAAGTCATGACTATCCATTTTCCCAGAGGAGTCCTGCCTTGGGAACGCCTTCTCCCCTCTCAGCTTCCGGAGTTTGTTTTAGAGCCTCTGAGCTGAGATGAGCACACACAAGTACATCTCCTGCTACACTCTTCACCCCTGAACACACTCTGTCGCCTTCAAGGGTTCGGTTGGCAACCTGTCACCAAAGCCAATCTGAGTGTTGCGTGGAGTTTTCTAAACACACCCTCCTCGTCCCCCCCCTCAACTGCACTGGGGCTCCTCTTCTGCCGCCCTGCCCCGCCCAGCTCCACAGGCCCTCATGGAACTCTCTTCTCTTTTCTTTGTCTTCTTGGCTGAAGACAGGGGCTACCAGGGGCCACTCATTCAGTAGGAAAAATGGAGCATGCTCCCTTGCATGAGATCATGTGAAGGGATGGATGTGTTGAGTGATCCCCTGGGGGGGGCGGGGGGAGGGAGGGCTGTGTCCCTATGCCCATATCCTGGGCCTTTCTTTATCCATGTATTAGGCTAAAAGTGGTTGTCTTACTGTTCTTAGATGTCTAGATGAAATGTCTGCATAGCTATGAGGGTTTAGTTTTATATTGTTATTAATGAGGCAGACAACCATTTTTAACTTGGCATAAGATACATCCTGCGTTTGGGTTCCTATCATTCGCACTAAGGCCATTCTCAAAAAAAAAAAAAAAAAAAAAAAAAAGAATAAATATATTGTTCAAAATTTCAATCCCCCTAATCTCATGAAGGAGATGTTTCATTAAGCTTTTCAAATAGGCAGCCTGTGTTCAGCCTGGACGTCCACACTCTCTGTCTTGAGCCTGGTCTAATGGAGATTGTCATCGCATCAGTTTAACTTCAGTCATTCCTCTCCAGCACCATTTTTATTTCAGCTACCAAGTTCCTTTCCATTCACCTGCTTCCTAGTAAAAATAAGCTAATTCCTAGTAAAATTAAGCTAAAAACAGCATAGATATTTTTGTGTCCATGCCAGCTCTGATGTGGCTAATGCAAAGTTTTCAACACGCAGACAAGATCCAGGAGAGGGGAAAGCCTCTTGAATGGGATACAGAATTTCATTCTGATCCAGAGACACAATTGTCCTTGTTACTGTTGCCTAGGGGGAGAGCAGAGTGGGGGAACTTGGATCTGTGTTTTTATGCAGTGTCTACCCTGCGCATAAAGAGAAGGACTTCAGTCTTCACAGCCTTATATGTTATACCAGAAATATAAAACTCACATTAAAGCCATTGTTAAAAGTGGCCTTCAAACAACAGATTTTCATGTTTCTCTCTTCTAGTTCAAAATTCACACTCAAGAAAACACCAAATGCTTCTTACGTATCTGCTGTTTGACCACTTGGACTACAACGTATTGCTATAACATATTGCAATTTGATACTATAACAAAGCACTTCTGCAAGGGTCCTAGTGTCAGGTACAATCCATCACTTAATATATTTATAAATCTGAATAAACAGAGGCTTAAATCCAATGAGAAATCCTTCAGGAAAAGAAATGAGGGTATTTACTTCTTTCTTTGCCAAGAAGGCTAGGATGAGCTGCAGTTGTCACTATGAAAGTTCTCTGAAGTTTTGCCCTTCTTGTTACACAGCAGCACCTTGAACCTCCAGACCTGGCTGATTGTTTGCCACGTAACTAGGTCTGGGAGAGGCAGAGCTCTTACAGAGAGTGCTGTATGCTGACCCCATATTTTGTACCAAAGATTCACCTGGGAACATGTGAAAATGTCAGAACCATAAATTGGCTTCTCTCTCCTCTTTGTCGCAGACCTAGCATTGCCTTCCCAAGTCCCCAGTTTCCTTCTGTCCTGCTTCAGCTGCAACAAGCTGCTGCTTGACAGCAAAGCTTACAAGCTTGTGAACACAAGGTAAGGATGGTCATTCAAGCTATTCTCCTAGAATTAGTGGTGTTGCATACTGGTTGATCACCCCATGGCAGGGTTTAAGCTATATAAGGCATAAAACTACTGTTTTTAGAAAAGGCAAAGGTATAATTCTTTAGTCAGCGGTACCAGGACAATAACTCAAAGGCAAATACTTCTTAATGATTCTCAGTCAGGTAATGAGAAAGGTCTAGCTTAATCCTGTAAGACTTTGCCTAGAAAACCCCCATAGCAATCTAGAATTCCTGCAGCCTGCAGAAACATTTGACTTCGTGTATCCTTCAAAACTTCACTCTTGTTTTTTAAAGTTTCGGGAGATTAAGCCATTATTTAGCTCGCGAATATCTGACTGGGAGACATGAGATGGTGTCAATAGAACTAATTTTGTAAACTAGGCAGGACTCATAGATGTTTATAACAAGAACCTAACAGCTAAAAGAGTTTAGCACCTGCATCCTCCTGTGGAGGAGTTTAAGTGCCTGGGTTTTCACAAATAACTGGCACTTCTGAAGGTACTTACCAGCGAAACATTAGTATCCAGCAGATTTTCATTGCTCTCCTGAGTACTGATACTGCAGTGCTCCCATCTATAATGAAAAATAATCTGAAAATTTTACACAGCCTAAAAATTTCAGTTACAGTGCCAAGCACTTTGAGAAATCCAGCCCCAGCCACGAGTAGGGCACAGAAAGCTGCTAAAGAACTACAGGTGGAAGAGGGTTAGTGCAGCTGGGACTGCTCTGGAACATCCACAAAGCAAAGCTCATTAGAAGATTACCCTAGTATGTCATCTAATGCAGCTTAAAAATAAACAAATACGTAAATAAATAACCTCTTGGGTTCCAAGCCCTTGCTCAGCTCCAGAACAAAAGCACCTCTAGCATTTCTTCTGCATTTCTGTCCCAACAGTCTGTGTTTCAGCCATCACATTTGTAATAGATGGCTCTGTCCCTTTCTCTCTACCAAGAAGCATAAAGGAGAAAACCGCAATTACATTCAAGTGTCCATCGACCATACACGAACATGGGTGAATATTTCAACTAGCAAATCGTGTACAGCTCCATAGCTAGCGAAGGCTAGCAGGAGACAGCTGAAGCAGGGGGATCTGATATGCTGCAGCACGGGCACCAGAGGCGGACACCGCCGGCGCTTGCCCCAGCTAAACGCTGCCAGCGCTCCCGGCCCGGCTGTACCGCAGGTTTGCCTTCGCATCGGCCACGACCTCGGCACACGGTACGCGCCTCACACCGCGGAAAGCGCGCCCATTCCCGCCGCGCCGCAGGCTCCGTGAAGCTTCCATCCCGAGCTGACACCTTTACACTGGCAAAAGTTTCATCAATTGGTGCGCGGGTCCGACCCCGGACGAGACGGCTCTGCCCCGCTTCCCCCCATCCCCGGCACCCGCTCGATCTCCCGCTGTGGGAGAACCCCCTGACGCCTTCATCGCCTCAGAGGAGCTCAGCCGTACAACCGAGTCAGTCGCTCAGTACCGCCCCCCCCTCCCCCCCCCCCCCCCCACCACCACCGGCGGGGCGGACAGGGGCGCTGCGCGGCCGCACCCGGCGCCACCGCGCCCCCCGGTGAGCGGCGAGTCCCCGCCCTGCGCCTGGCCGCGGAGGGAGGACGGACGGGCATCGCGGGGCGCCCCGTGCTGCCCCATTGCCACTGCCCCCGAGGACGGGAGGGCACGGCCGCGATGTGAGAGAAACGGGTGCCGCGGCGGAGCCCGCCCCTGAGGCGGCGGGGCTGGATCGTCTGGCCGCCGTGCCGCGCTGTGCTGCAGGCGTTGCAGGACCGCGGCGGCTGGCGGGCTGCAACAAGCCGACGCCGGCCGCCCGCCCGCGGCCCCGCCATGGGAGCCAGGCGCGGAGTGAGGCTTGCAGCTCCGAGCCTCCGGTGGGGCTGAGACCGGGTCCACCGCAGGTAGGAAGGCGCCAGGCCGGGCACCTGGGGGAAGCTGCCGGGCTGGTGAAGGGGTTGAACCCGGCTCCTCACCGCCCCGCCGGGAGGGGGTCGGGCGATGCTGCCCATCTCGACGGAAAGTTTGGGCAGCAGGCGGAGCGCGCTGCCCCTCGGTGAGGGTAGGGGGCGGCGGGCGGGCAGGGCGGGAGGCTTTACATGGGTTTAGGGAGCCGTACCTCGGAGGTGGGGCCGTGCTGGGAGCCTGGAGTGCCGTCGCTCATCGGGGCCAGAGGAGCAGCGTACGTATTCTGGGTTGGTTTTCTCCAATTTCGTGTGCCGCGGTTTCAGGACGGGAGCCGGGAGCGGCGCTGAGCTACTGGAGGTTGTGGGTTAAATGAGCCTCTGCTGCGGAAACTCTCAACGGCTCCGCTTTGCCTTTAAGACACAGGCAGAAAGGGGTGGTGTGTGCTTGTAGGTAGTTCGGAGGAGAGACAGTCTGGCTCTACGCGCTTTAATGTACTTCGTTTCGGTTGTCTTTAACAGAAATGTGCTCACTGGTAGGTAAATAAATAAACAACCCCAATCCGACAGCATGCTTCAGACTGAATAAGAGGTTAATGACAGCCAGCGTGCGTGCAGTCAGAGAATAGGATTCATTTGTGTGATTTCTCTTCCGGACTCTGCTGTGTTTTGGGAGCTGTTTAATTCAGCGTGCATTCTCTTCACGTGTTGTCATTTAGAAGGAAAAATAACCCTCAAATGTTCTGGGTTTTGCATGCACCTGGCTTTACGAATCCGAACTCCCCAGAGTTCTGCGTGGTGCTCTCACGGAGCCGAAGGCACCCGGTCCGTGTCCGGAGGTCTGCTATTTATAAGACTTGGCAGAGTGGGGGAGGAGGGGTGCAGCACCAGGCTGTTGTTTGCCTTTTGCATAAACTACCGAGACAGGTTGCATATTGTTTGGGATGTTGAATCAGTGGAGGCAGCGGGGGGGGGAAGAAGTGCAGAAGCTGAAGTGTTCCTAATCCTTTTCTTCCTAGGAACTGTGGATCTGTGAAGCGCTTCCCTCCGATGTGAATGCAGTGTCCCCTGTGGGATGCAGTAGGTGATGCCCAGCTCTACTGCAATGGCAATAGGAGCTCTCTCTAGTTCTCTTCTTGTAACCTGCTGCCTCATGGTTGCCCTCTGTAGCTCTACCATACCTGTACAAAAACTGGCCAAGGCTCAAGACAAACAGGAGATAAAGGCAAGCCAGGAAAAGAGGGATCACACGTCTACAAGGGACAGCCAGACAGGCCCGGGGAAAATGAATGAGATCAGCAGGAGCGGGAGGGAGGAGGGGAGCAGGGACTGGAAGAGCAAAGGGAACAGGAACTACTCGAACAAGGAGTCTTGGACTAAGCAAAAGCAGGCTTGGAACAGCCAGGGGACAGGCAGTAAATCCGGGAGCGTTGCAGCGCAAGAGCAAAGGGACGCTGCTCCCGAGGAACCTCAGGTGGCTGAAGATTCGTCTCTCCCTGAAGCTGTTGCGAGTGTAACTCCTGAACCCCCGGAGGAGTACGCCTACCCGGACTACCGAGGGAAAGGCTGCGTGGACGAGAGCGGCTTCGTCTATGCCATCGGGGAGAAGTTTGCGCCGGGCCCCTCTGCCTGCCCCTGCCTGTGCACAGAAGAGGGCCCGCTGTGCATACAGCCCGAGTGCCCCCGGCTGCACCCGCGGTGCATCCAGGTGGACACCACGCAGTGCTGCCCGCAGTGCAAGGAGAGGAAGAACTACTGCGAGTTCCGAGGGAAAACCTACCAGACCCTGGAGGAGTTCATGGTAAGGGCTGAAGCCGGAAGTTGTTTCGTGGGTCCTGCTGTCGTTTAAAGTGGTGTCATGTTCCTCAGGTGCTTTCTCGAAGGCTGTTCTGGCTCTCTCTCTCCCCCCCCCCTTTTCATTTCTGTGATAATACTGCTTCTGCAGTGCTGCAAAATATTCCCCTTAAACATGACCTTTCTTGCTCTGTGGTACTGTAACATCTTTAAATGAGGGGGTTGATCTTCATTAATTCATTTGGTATTTACAGTAAAAAGTGCTATTTGAAAGGATCCTACTCAATGGTGATATGGATTTGATGAAAATTTTCAGCAAGACATTTGTTTCCTTATTTAACTGTTAATTGTGAAACTTCTACCTTGCATGGGGGAGAACAGGGTTTTGTGAGCTGTCTTCTGTTCCTGGTAGTCAGGCTATGATGGTTCCTTTTTGGAAACAGATATTTCTCTTTTTCTTCTTAACCATTTAAACTGCTCTGCCAAGGTTGCATAATCTCTTTCTGAGAATGACTGTGGGCCATCTTTCTAATAGGAGCAATGGTTCGCAATCTGGATTACAGAAGATACCTAAGCAAAGGACTTGAAAAGCTTCACGTTTAGGGAGGTCCTTTAAGATTAGGGCATTTTTGGCATTGTTGTGTGAGGTCATTATAATTGAAAATGCAATTTATTAAAGTGTGCTGAAAAGTTTTACGGGTTGCTTACCTTGCCCTTTTCCCTTTAGTATTTTATTGTGGCTGAGATCTGTGAGCAGGCAGAAAAGGTGGAAGTTGTTTGTAAATGAATGTTAGACACAGGGCTGGTCCAAAACCCATTTCTGAACACACCAGAGATTTTTGAGCTGAATATGTTGAGGGGAGTACAAAATCTAGTTCAGGGCTCTGGAAGCTTGACCCCCTCTTGGGGTAGAGAAAATGTGTTTGTGAAGGCTGTAAGTAAGTTGCCACCTCTGCCCCCTGTGTCATTTGCCTGGTTTTGGAAACATAACTTTGATTCATAATGTCTTTTCATGTCTTTGACTTACTGAAAAATAAATAATTTAAGGGGCAGAATTACCCTCTCCGGAATAAACCAAGGTGTTTCCCTTACTCTCTGCAGTAATTTGTAGAGCACTGGTGGATTTCAAAGCATGGCAGAAGGCATCATACTGTCCTCCCTTCTCCCATGTAACCCTCAAGGATCGCAATCAGCTTCAGGATGGCAGTTTTCTACTTCAGGAGGGAGAACGTAGCCACTTTTAGCAGTGGCTAGTTGGTGTGACCTTTTCAGAGATGGATTGTGAGATCCTTCCTTTTCCAATGAAGTTAATTCTGAGGGGTGGCCAAAATAGTGATGCTGCTGCACACGTTCTCTCGTAAGTCAGTTTTAAAGGCTTCTCCCCAGGCTTCGTTCACACTCTTCTAACAAGTTGCATTTCTTTGTCTTCTTCCACAGTGGTGACGTATTAATGGCTGTAAAGCAAGCTTAAAATTCTATATTCTGTTAAGTGTCTAGTGAGAGAATAAAACTGTAGAGCTCCCTCTTACATTTGAGCATGGCTGGCAGCCTTGGTAGGAAGGGAGTGCTGAACACTGACATTTGCAGAGATGTTCTGAAAAGACTTCGGCTTTCAGCTTTCTTTTTAACCTCATTCAGCCTTCAGCCCTTGTGTTGATACCTTCCTGTAATGAAGCATCAATTCCCTTACCACTTTGTGTCAGGCAGCTTTGAAAACATAAGTGAGAAGGGATGCCTGCTTGGAATGCACAAGGAAAGTTACTGACACGGTTAGGCAGTGGAACTGCAGCCTGTTTATTTTGATATGTGAGGACCTTGGATTTTACTTGAGTTTCAACACTGATCCCAGTATTGTGAGCACAAAACTGTAAATGCAGATGTTTTCCTGTGCCACTGCAATCAGTGGAGATGTCTGGTGAGGTAAGGTACAGATATAGTCACATTGGTGTTGCTAAGTGGAAGCCATTGTAAATGCAAGTAATTGCAGGTGGTTTCAAAGGTCATTTTACAAGTTTAAAGTTGATGGTCTTGGAGAGGTTACTAATATGCTATCTCTTCAGTAAGGTCAAGGAAGGAGCTATAAATGGACAGTGATCTGATTTTTTTTTCTGTATCTGCACCTACTGTTTGTGGCAAAGAGTACCAGACATCAAAGAAAAAGTTGATCTCCTAACTTTTAAGTGATGCTACTTGCGCAGGCATCCATGTATAGGTATGTAAATACGCACGCAAGTTTGGGAGTTTGCTTATATAAAATTCCTGTATGGCCTGGCATGACAAAAATCTGCCCTGACCAGAGCCAGTGCTAACTCGGAAGCTGAGTGTGCCAGGAAATGGAGGGTTTCATGCATTTCTTCTTTGCTTCATAGTCCTTCATGCACGCTTTGCTTGTGTGTGTGTATGTACGAACACTTTTTTCTCTTTCCAAAAAGGACATGGATGTTGACACAAAAAACAACACAGGCGTGGGGGAAGGATGAGGTCTCATAAAGCTGTTTCCATCAGTGCCACTCTACTCCCCTGTGGATTTCATGAGGCAGGATAGCATCCATATGAGTGGAACTGGGAGCAAAGGATTTAGCTGCTGAAATGAAGTGAGGATAAAATTCGACACTGGAGCTGGAGATAGCTGAGCTAGATGCTTTTCAATCTCACAGTCAGATTAGAAAATGTAGGCTGACTTTCAAAGTCATGGCCTTCAAGGACCATAAATTATCTTCAGAAGTGTAACATTTGGGAAAGACTGACGTTTCTGAAAGCTGTTGCTTTGTGTGTCTTCCTCTGCTACCCCAAACTGTATTTCTTTGTGACTAAACCTGGAAGTCCACAGACCCAAACGGCTTTTGAAACGTGTGGTATTTTGAAGGCACACAGAAGTAAATCCAAGGCTGGTATGTTTATTCTTGTCAGCCTAACCCCATTGATGTTCTCCTAAGCTGTGTAACAAGGGAATATTAATAAGAATTCCCGCTCAGTAGCAAACAATTTTGGGATTATGATCGGTTTTATTTTTTTTAACTTAGATGCTTTCAAAGCTCAAGGAACCAAATGTAGATTATATGTATATATATTTATTTCATGCGTTTTGTTGGCTTGGTTTTGTATTCTTTTGTTTTTAATTAAAGTTTGGCATGTGAAGGGGGAGAGAAGGCTCAAATTGCTTTAGACCAGAACTTCAATGAGTGCAAGTGATTTGTCATTTCTTAATTACCACAATTTGCACTAAGTTGGTGGATAAACTTACTACCCTTACGAAGCTCCAGTTTTCTTCATGCCCCACTAGTGGGAAATTTACCTGTTTACACAATGGTGTGTTTGCTTTTTTTACAACATCTGCAACCCCATTTATACATCTGCTCATAAACTTCCCTCTAAACAGTTCTAAAGGAGTGGTGGGGTTTTTTTTGCCATCTGTACTCTATTTTCTATGGGTTTATGGCTGCCTAGTGAATACGTAAGACTTCTGTGCCTCTTATTGTCTTCCCATAGTTTTTGCATAGGCAGAACTATTGATGCTATAGAGTTAATAGCTTCATCTGTAGACCATGGACTTGTGGTATCATTAGTCCTCAGAGAGAAGTTGATTGGTGTATTATTTCCAGTCCAGCCTGGTTATGTCAGATGTGTTAAGCATGAATGCTGCTGGGCTGGTTGTTTCCCAGATGAACAAGTGGGATGCTCGTTGCATTGGCTGGCACTAGAAACTGTGCTGCAGGGAATGTGCTAACGTTATAAGAGTAGAAGAGAGGAAATGAAGGTCCAAATGTGTCTTTTCATTCTGATTTATTCAGTTGTTGCAACATATACACACAGTCTTATTGTCTCTCTCTCTCTCTCTAGTGATGATTATGTCTCCAAGTATCAATCTGCCATTAAGATGCAGAAAGTAGTGGGGTTTTTCTACAGTTCCTGCTACATTCTGCTGATACACAAAAAGCAATGCACTACCGTTTAGTCCAAAGATGAACAGATAAAGGTTGACACTAATATCATTTTAGCAGCCACTGTGGTTCACTTACATGCCTGAAAAGAGCTTTGTAGAAATAAACACATGGAGACCTTCCTTAACTTTGCTACTGTTACTCACATGGGTGGGTTGTATGGATGACAGTACTTACCAAATGTGTGTATTGCCCTGAAATCCCATGATCTATTATTATACAGGACGGTTATTCGTGACTACAGTATCACATTGACAGTGTACTGGATTCATGGAGGATGTAGTCTTCAAGTGTATGTGCTGTATAGGATGGAAATGAGTTATTCTTAATCATCATTATTAAAGATTAGATCAGTTTTGTTTGTTGTTCAGCAGAATTTTCAGTGCTTCATGGAATGGCTTCTTGTTCTAAGAATTTTAGGCTTCTGTCAAATTTGGAATTCTAGTAAACAACCTGCTTAATTAGAATATGTTTAAATTTTACAGATGGGAGATTTTAGGAATAACATCTGTGTGCTGTCTTGTTTCTTGCTTATCACCAGATATTCTAGTTTTTATCTCACTTCTAATACTGAATGGCACAGCTACGAAGCGGTGTCCTGGGAGAGGGAGTATCAGTTGTAGTAGTTACTTGTCTTGTTGAACTCTGATTGGCAAATTTGCATCTTTTTCTAGCGGTGGCAAAAAAATTGTTAAAACTGATTAAAAGCTATGGGTTTGCCTTGTTGAGCCTGATCCTTGGAACTGAATTCTACTAGCTTCAGTCAAGTAAGATGCCTTAAAAATAATAACTAAAAAATCTGTCCTCCTTAAAAGGCATGTTTTCAGAATTTTCTAAGTATTGTTTCTGAATGTAACTCCAGAGGGGAAGTTGTCTTACTTATTGACTTGCTGATAGTTAGGAGCTCAGGTTTGCCAAACACTCAAAAAGTCACGTGCTGTTTAGCTGATTACCGGGGATACCTGAGCCTCTCGACTTTGAACACTGGATCAGGAGCCTCCTCATCTGTTGACACTCCAGCTGTGCAAGGGAATGTGACAGTTTATAAACTTGGTTCTTGTCCCAAAGCCCACAATAAAAATGCACAGTACTAGGCTGTCAGCCTCCTTGGAGCATTATATATGGTGTATGGTGTGTATGCATATATTTTGTATGATGTGGTGCTACCCAAGGTAGAGGAAAAACTGGAAGTGAGTAGCTAGCAAAGGAAGCCTGAAATAAGTAGTAATGAAAGCACAACACTGCAAGAGGCCCTATTTAGGCTTTCTAAGCAGAGTGGACGGCATGAAAGCTATGTGAGTGCATAACTAAAGAACAGCCCTGGCAGGTGGGAAGAGAAGTGACAAAGTGTGGATGAGCATTTAGTTGGATATGATGCTGTGCAAGCATCAGCATGTTTGAGCTCTGGAAGTGAGAAGGATGTGAAAGAGGCAAGCAAGCAAGAGAGTGGATTTGACCAAAAAAATGTGATGGGCTGCCAGAGAAATAGGGAAAATAAACAGATGATCTGCAAGTGGGCATCCAGGTGATTCTTCACAGAGAGAAATGGGTTTTTATATTTGAGGTTGTCCTGCTTTTGTTGGAAAAATATGACAGGTGGTGGCTTATCAGCTGGAATCCAGATTGAATGGGTCCATAAAAACAACCTCATCCTTAAGTAAACCAAGAATTTGCCCAGATTATAGAGTATCGCTAATAATAACATTCAGCTGCATTTTCATCCTGCGCTCTGAGCGTGGATGATGATGTGTTTTTTTTGGAGTTCAGCAACAAGATTTAAACTATTCCATTTATTGCTCTTCAGCACCCTTGCTTCCCTCTACCACCAGCTCCTTGTGTGATATGAGGACCTCATTGTATTCAGTGTACAGCGCCTGATCAGGAATACTGAAGAGGACAGCTAGAATTGTACATGTGGCAAACGCATACAATTGAAAGTCTGTTTTTTACTAAATGGGGCCTTGATGCTGTTTTGTTTGGAACTAATTTTACTGAAGTAGGTCATTCAAGTAATTATCTCACGGCACTCCTATTCTGTAGGGTTATTCAAAACCAGTAACTTTTCAGTAGGTAAAAAGGATAACCTGTATTTTGCTTTACCTCTTTCTCTGAATTGCAGTTTCTCTTCAGAAAGTTTCAAGTATTACAAGAATGGTTCAAATACAACTAACCTGAGGGAAATACCTGAATTCAGAGGGTGGGTTTTTCCTGACTTCTCTTTGGTAATCTTCAATAAAATGCAACTTCCTGCTACCAAAAAGCTTTGAAACCTGGAAAAATTGCAACAAGGATTTCCATCAAAAGAAGGCTCATATTTAATTTAGCAAAACTTCTTTTCTTTAAATACTATATTTTTTGCTAAATTACTTTCTGAACTTGTAGTAGAACTAAACCAGAATTCATCTAAGTTACAAATTTAATTTGCTGGATTTAGATAATTTTTTTATTGTTAATTTTTCCTACCACATTTCTAATCCAGTAAAGTTTTTGCTTATTTGTGTTAGAAGTCTAGAGTTCTTGTTCCCAAGATCCCTTTGACTTTCCCATTTTGTGTGCAGATTCAGAGCAGAACCTGTGTTTTCTTCTGCGGTGGTTCCTTAATTTTACAGCTGGGCATGTAGGCATTGCACACTTCAGGAGGGCATTAAGTGAAAGAGATAAAAAGTGTCTGGATTTGCGTTTCAGGTTTCTCCATGTGAGAAGTGTCGCTGTGAAGCCAATGGCGAAGTGCTGTGCACTGTCTCTGCTTGCCCCCAGACTGAGTGCGTGGATCCTGTGTATGAGCCCGACCAGTGCTGTCCCATCTGTAAAAATGGTAAGTGATGTCTGTACAATGAGTAGAGGGCTTCTGTTGGATATATCCATGTTTTGCTGTTCTGGGTTTGAAAATAATTCTGGTATTTTTCTTTTTACCCCTAAATGGAGAAGGAGAAGAGTTGTGCATGGATCGTGTCTTCCTGCTGTGAAGAGTCAGATCCTCCCTTGGCTGGGATGGACTTGATTATGACCTATAGGGATTTTTATTACCCAGGAGACAATTAGGGTATTAATAGCAGTCATTCATGTGGCTTCTGGGTATAAATTTTGCATGAACTCATTGTGTGAACATGTTTTAAATAGGCACACGAAGCAGAACTCGGGGCTCTTCATGTTATCCACTCTTCAACGTGAGAAGGAAAAGTTAACTTTTGTTCTCCCTTCTTATTTGTTCCCCTTTCAGAGATTCTTCTTTTCTTTCCTTTTTTTTTTTTTTTTTTCCTGAGGCAAATAAAATGTACCTTACTGAGCTCATTTAATTTTCATAACTAAATGAATTAAACTCCCAAGTTTAATTGAATATTTTTTGTAACAAAATTAGGCAGAAAGTCTCTCTACACCTAGCAAGGAGCATTAGATCAAAGTCTTGGTCTATTTAGAGGAAGAAATTACATGACACACTAGCTCATTGCTTATAAAGAAGAAATGATAATTTATTAATAGAAATGAAAGCTGCAAAATCTCAAATGAAATAATATTTAAAATGAAAAAAAGACAGTCAAAAATATTCAGATCATTTGCAGACATATTATTTCTCTAGAATAGGTAGGTTCTATTACTTCAGCTAAACCAAAATGATTGATTAAAATTGTGGAAAAGCTAGGGGAGGAGAGAGTGTACAGCATATGCTTTCCACAAATTCAACAGTAGATGATAAGGGATAGTTAATTGCATTGGAGGAGTTTCATTTGTATGGGTATAAAAGTAATTGCTTCACATCCCTTAATTGGTTGTTACAGCCCTAAAGGAATTTGTGCTTCACTGTACAGCTTAAGGGCACTCTGCTTTTGGAGACGAGGACAGGCATTTTTTGAGACATTCAGGGACAGTTTCTGAGGCAGGCTGAATTTAGGAGTTGGTGGTGTGATAGTTAGCCAGTGCAGAACATCCTTTGGCACTTGTTTGAGCTTTCCTCATGTGCTCACAGGCTTTTTGTGTGTGCCATGCTCTGCTGCGGTTCCCCAGGTCAGAGTGGCTCTCGGCAGGCGAAAGATTTGTTTTCAGTATTGGGGATGGAGTCACAAACATAACACATTAAATCTCTGTAGTCTTTCCCACTGAATTTCTCCAGCAGTGTTAACACTGGAGCTGGATTGACTTCATGGGTGCATGTTCTCCCACAAGCATCAACATAATGCACTGCGGTGGCCATCTCCCAGCAGTGGCTTGCCTTTGGATTAAGGTGGTACGGCATTGCAGGGCTTGCCTTGGCTGCTTGCATGGATACCCTGACACGCTTCCCAGAAATGGAGCCTTTGTTTAAAAACTGTACATAAAACATGCCTTAATTGTGAGGAAGCTGCCTTCTCTGAGTGCTAATGCTGAATTACCCTAGTTCTGCCTGCGAGAAAAGGCTGGTCTTGTCCTCAGTATCTGAATTCCAAGCATTACTTGCATATTCGTTGGCTATAACCACAAGCTGGCATCCCTGACCCAGTTTCAGACCAAGGTGACCAGAGCTGTCTGTTTCCAGTGAGCTGTACTGTCACTTCTCTGCATGTCAGAGAACCAAGAGTGGCTTTCCTTGTTGGCTTTTAGAAGAGGAAAAAAGCCATTAACAATAACAAAACCAATATAGCTCAGAAGAAGCTCAGCTTTCTGGTTCAGCAGCTTCAGTACGGTATCACAAAGAAATTTCTGAGGAATCCTCTCCATCTGGGAAGTGCATAAAAAACCAAACCAAAACAAAACCAGACCAAGCTGTTTGCTTTCAGAGCTTATTTTTAAGTATGGGACACATGCATTTTGCAGGGAACTTAAGTGAATTGCTGAATGTTTTTAATTAGATTGGTGCAAAAACCTACTGAGCAGGAAAACCTAGTCGTCCTCATCCCCTCATTTTCAAGCCTCCTGGAACAAATGCGCCGTGAATGTGAGTTGGGGAAGCAATCATCACATTGTGCTTCAGGGTTGATTGTCACAGCAATGACATCAACAACATTGTTTTAGTGACCCAAAAAGTGCTTGGGTGATGTATAGGGAGCTCCACTGCATAACCTGCACAGTGGGAAAGGTGGAGCCATTGGGAGTGTACAAGTGAGGTAGCTGCTGTCATGATTTGTATCCTGCCTTGGGTAAAGCAGGAAGGGGTGGGAGGTGAAGTTTGGGTTCTCTATATTTACTAACATTTATGTGTTAAAAATGCAAACAATCCAACTGTTTCCCCTCCCTTTCCTGGCACATCATAATACGTAACAGTTTCTCAACTTGCCTGGCCTGTGGCTTGCTGGCAGTGAACCAACAGAGTGAGAGCTAAGCAACTGCATCTGTCACTGATAATACCACATACAAATGCATGATTAAGAATTATGGAAATCTAGTGAAAGCCTGCCATTATTAAAAATTAAGGAATTCAGCCTCTTGGCAGGTGTGAGGCACTGTGCGTTATCCCTTGTGGAAATGAGGGGGGTTAGTTGATTCCCCCAGATTGATTCCACAAATGCGCTGGCAGTCTTTCAGGTGAGGGATAGGTAACTGCACATTGGGCTTATGCAGCTGTGCGCTAGTGTAGGTACAGACTTACTTTGAATGTAAGAAGTAATGAATGGAAAATTTGCAGAGTGAAGAACAGCCTTATGTGTAAGATTTAATAGCATTTTCTATCGCATCACAAATTCCTAGGAGGAGCCTAGATACTTCTGTAATAGAAGACAGTATTTTCTTCTTTGTGGGTGGGCACAAGGGAGTACTTTGAGGAAGTATCTCTCTGACAAGTAGTGTATAGAAGGGATAAAAGGTGATACATCACTGAGAAAATCTTGGGGTGAGGTGAGTTTTCCTGCTTTTTGTGTCTAAAGTCACTACAGCTAAGGGAGCCGGTTTGTGTTTATCTTATGTACATGCCCTGCAGGGAATCAGGGTGGAGATGGAGGGTTTTCTTCTTGTGTGGGTTGACAGGTTGAGCTTCATACTTTTGGTAACCAACAGCAGCAGCAACAAGAAAAAACATCCAGAAAGTTAAATCTGACTTCCGAGAGTTGCATTAAATAATGTGCCCAATTCAGATCTCTGTCCTCTGTAGTACTTTTGTGGAAGCTGTCCCTGTTAACAGCAATATCAGTAAGCCTGGTATGGGGTACAGACATTTCTACTGTTTGTATGGAGTGAAGGGTAAAGATAATAGGCATACAATTCCCTTTCCGTTAGGGGGAGCTAAAGCTGGGCACTTGACACTGATTCATTTGGGGCTGTGGGAAGGGGGTGGGGGTTAATACTGGAGGTGAATTACCTTGGTAGGTTTAATTCCTTTGGTTGTCTGTTCCACTTCTGTTTCCAGTATTGGGGCCCTAATACGTATATACAGCTGAATGCTGCTTTGCCTGAAGCATGAAGTGATAGAGCAGTCGATGGAGTCAGGGGTGGCTCTGCTCGTGATGGTGTTGTTGCAGGAGGATGAGATTAAACCTGCAATCCCCATGGAGCCTGGAGGGGGAGGCATGGTTGCTGGACCAAAAAACATTTTGTTCTGAGGTCCCTGAGAGATTTAATTTCATTATATGGCTGAAAGATTGCCCTGGATAAGATGAAGCTGATCCCAGTGCCTTCTTAGCATTTATCTATCTGTGCATCAGGGTTGCTATGCCTGCAGCAGGTAGAGCTGAGCTTCTCCTGTCAACGAAGGCTTATAGCTGTATATAGAAGTGCTGATGCCCAGGGAGTCATGTGTTTTCTCAGGGCTGGAACGTTCACAGATGCCTTGTCTGTTCTCACTGGGCATGCACTAGGGAGACTTTACTCAGGATAAAGTCATCTCAAGTGCCTTTAGGTGGGATGAATCAGGATATCATTTCATATTTAGATTCATAGTTATAGCTGGAATATATAGAATCATAGAATCATAGAATAGTTAGGGTTGGAAAGGACCTGAAGATCATCTAGTTCCAACCCCCCTGCCAGGGGCAGGGACACCTTCCACTAAACCATGCCACCCAAGGCTATGTCCAGTCCAGCCTTGTGGTTGAAATGTTTGCTGCTAGTAAAGTGCAGGTCTAACATGATACGGCCTGATTTGGTACATGGTCATGGTTTTGTATACCTGCACGGTGGGGCTGACTCATTTAAACTTGCATTGGTACCTTTATGTAGAATTACAATGTTTAGGCATCGTGTGGCTTGAGAGTGCTTCTGAACTGGAGAGTGGGGACCTACACCTGTATGAAGGATTTCTCAAGGGGGCCAAATGCTGTCAGATTTCCAGCCCTTTTTGCAACTAACTGTACAATGGGACTTTGCTTCATTGTGGGTCTCCAATCTGTTAGAAAAATGGTGTTGATCTAGGCAGTATCATACCACCTGTGAGTTGTTGTCCCTCTAAAATCCAGGCGGAGAAGGGATTGTGTTGGGCCAAGGTATCTGTTCCGCAGAAACAAGGTTGAAGGATGTTTATTCTGAGCAGAGAAAGGGAAGCTGCACCTTGGCAGCTCTCACGTGAGCTGGTTGTTTGCTCTTCCCTGCAGCCCCAGCTTTGCTCAAGCACCTTGGAGAATCTGACCTGTAAAATTTAATGTCCTTCTGCAGTGTGTTTAAATAAAATATGATATGCCCTCGACCATATATGCCTCAATCTCAGCAATGAAGAAAGTACCATAATGCTGTCCAGGTAGAGGTCAAGGCAGGATTATTGCAAACATCAGGAATTTAGTTGCTGTGAAATGTAGATAAACAGTGGCTTTGACCGTCCTCTATTCCTCCTTCTCCTTTCATTTTTTGCCTTTTTCAGTCATGCTTTGGCAGTTAATATATAGCAAAGAAGACGCGGAAGTTTTAAAGCCTGTGAGTGGTTCTTCAGCCTTCATTAAGGAAGGGATCAAATCAGGTGGTTATGGTGGCCTCTTCTAGATGTAAAATACAGGAATCATAAAATTAATGTAAAATCTAGTTTATAAGATTGAAACAGAATTTATAAGAAAAAAATGAATTTACATTAAAAAATAATAACCTAATGAACAAGAAATCCTTTCAAACTTATCCCAGTTCCACCCATACTGTGTGTGCCAATGTGATTTGTTCCCTTCTGATGTGTTTGGCTCTGGCATTTGAATGCCTGTGTTTGCAGTGTAGGATTTGTTTCTGTGTGCATGAGTCACTTAGAAAAAAAACTGCATAAAACTTCCAGTTAATAGGCTTTATTTCACAACATGATTTATAATATTGGACTGTTAACCAGGAAATATTACTGTTTCAGGGGGACTGAATGTTTCAGGGGGAAAAAGCACCATTAAAGTTGCATATGATTAAAATTGCCTACTGAATACGCAGGTAGGTTAAAAAACTGTAGCAAGTATTTTGGCAGCTCTTTATTGAAACAAAGAAATACCAGACTTGCTTCTTTTTGGCCGCATTGGGCATTTAAAGTGGCTTCCAAATCTGGTAGATGAAATCGGTAAACAACTTTCCGTAGTTTCTGTTGTTGATGAAGTTGTGAGGAAGTTCAGTCTGTGTCACCTTAACACAAGGAATTTCTTTAACCCCATTTCATCTCTCTGCTCACCGCTCTCATTTTCTCTCTCTGCTCTGGGAAAGCTGGTGGCTACACAAGCTGTGTGTGTTTCCTATGCAGAAATCACAGAATTTTTTTCTTATGACTTTTTTTCCACTTATATCAGATCCTGTTTAAATGTGCATGGATTACAGCTGCAAATTGGGCTGAGCAAAACCTTGTGCCAGACCCACATAGGCCTTGTCGTTTCCAGCTCACACGTGCATGCATGCATGCACACAGTTGTGGGATCCGGTGTTGACTTGGTATTTTCATGTTGAGCTGGCTAAGTAGTGGTATGTGGCGTTATTGCCTCTGAGGGTATTCAATTTACAAGTGAGTTCCAGGGTATATGGCCTTTTTTTTTTCCTAATGATAGTAAGCTGTCAGAAGATGAGAAGGATCTGTCTGAAGACATGCAGAAGTATCCAGTTATATTGAGCCTAAATTGGTTACCAGGACAAATCTATTTATATAGTGTATATGTATTTTGTATATAGTGTATATGTATTTATTTTTTACATATACATATATACTTTTTTATATATTTTTTTTTTCACCAAGAAGCCAAAATGCTTTTTTTTATTTTTTCATTACAGGCTGCTACAGTGAGCCTTAGAAGTGTTTCTTTGGCAGGCAGTTTTTCTCCTCTTACCTGATACTGTGGGTTTAACTCATATATCACAGCTGAATTCTGCTGTATAAGTCACTTTCATGGCAACTGCTTGCAGGGGTTATCACTTTACTGTGGTTAGAAGCACAGTTGTTTAGCAGTAATGGTCCCAGGTGACTGTGGGAAACAAGCTGCCAGCTCCTCGTGGTGTAGTCACAACTGCAGTGTGTCATGACTCCCGGGTTCTTTCCTTCAGCTCCAGGAGCAGAAAGGTGAAAATGCTCTGTGCTCATAGAAAAAGAAGAAACTCTGGTTGGATATGGGGAGAAGAATAACAACTTTTCTGCCAACTTTCATGTACTTTCTTAAGGAAAACAAGAAAAAAACAAAAACCACACACACAAAAAAGAGAGAGATGTCATGTACCTTACGCTGTTCACCAAGGCAGTTTCACGTATTCTGCCATCCTGTGTAGTCCTGGTTGCTGGTTCTGGTTCAGACAGGAAAGTGCCTTCATGCTATTAACCACCAAAGTATTTTAGTAAACGGTGTGCTATTGCTTGGTTTGTCTCTCCTGACAGCTCTTTTACATAGACATGCATTTGTGGATTTTCTTGTTTTCTAGTGAAACAACTAACCAGTCCTCCTCAAAATGAAGTAATCGGTTGCTTTGGGTGTTTGTTTTGGCTTTTAGGTTCTTAATACAAGAATTTTTTGAGTTTGATTTGAGGTTTTAGTTACACAAGTATATGGAGATAGGTGAGATGTTAAAAAAGAAGTGAAAATAATCACGGAGCTCATACTGTCTCCTTTCCTCCTCCAGACACTGCCCCCAGCGTTCATTCTTTGAAGTTCAAAGTTCAGAAAAACAGCATTGAGGCAGTCGAAGTTTTTCCTTTGTCAAGTCTTGTTCTTTATGCTGTGTTAATTAGAGAAAGTATTCCTAATGTTGACTTTGTTCCCCCATTCTGCTATTTGATGTTTATTTCAATTTTATATTGTCACTAATTGAAATAATGGCAAAGATTTGGGGGCATTTAAGATTCCAAGGTCTGAAATACTTGTCAAGTGCATCTCACTGTAACTATATCCTTGGAATAATATTCCCTATCAGTAGAACACTAGCTATTTGGTTAAATTATGAGCTCTTAAACTCTGAAGCCCTGTGTTGCTCCTAACTGAGTTATCATAGGTTAATGGATTACCCAGTGTTAGCTGAACCACTGTAACTGTCCACATAAGTTCTCAGTTGTATTCTCTGCAGATAATCCTGTTTGCAAATAGAAACTATTTACTAGCTAGGTGCTACAGCAGTACAGTAACAGGACTATGCGGCTGATTAGTATTTTGTAGTGTGATCAAAAGGAGTAATGAAGATATATACCTTGTGTGTTTTGCTTTACATTCTTTTGGGGGTTTTTTCATTGCTATTCCATTATGTTAAATGAGGCATCCAAGAGTTTGCTTGGCTTTGAGGGGAGGTGGTGGTTTATACTAAAGTGTCATGGTATGTTAGTATATCCCTCTGATAATACTAATAGCATCCTTCTGATGATAAATGATGTATTAAAAAATTTCCTTTAACTTCTAAGTGCAATGTAATATTTCTCTGCTTATTTTTCACAGGAAGTTCAGGTTTAGGCATTAAGGAAGATGTGAATTGATCCATGTGACTTACTGATTGATGGGAGAAGGGAATTGGCTGATTTCATTAAACTTCATTTCTTAACACTGTGCTCTTCTATGGTTTGTGCTTTGCAACCACAGCGGCCTTTCCATGCAATGCCACACTGCTAATGCAAGGTCCGCCTTAACCCATTGTTATGCTTCGTTCTCTGGGTTATGTCTTAGGTCTCACATTAGCATGACATCAACTGCAGAAGTTTTCTTTCAGTCCTGTTTGAACTGTATGTGCAAATGCAGTACAGATCTGACGAAGAGGAAAACCTGTTTCCTTTCCTGACATCAGTTTGACTAGGGGCTGACTTGTACTCCTCTGGCAGTTCTGGAGGGTTCTGGAGGAAGGGAAGTGACAGGTTCTTAGGGGAGAGCCTAAAAGCCTCTGGTATTTTTTATTAATAATTGTAAAATGGCAGTGGTTGTTTTTCTTGTCTCTCTAAGTGGTATCTAACTGTTTCAAACTGCTGCATGGGGGAACCCCCCTGCCCTGTGTGCTGTGGGAGTCCTGAATTAAGTCCTTGACCATTACCTTTGCCCAGCAGGTAAAACATCTTTATCAGCTGGAGATTCAAGTACTTTCCTAATTTAAAACCTTGATCTTTAAATTGGAAGCAGCTTTTATTTCGTGAACCTTTGGATTGCTTCCATGGGGGTAATTATCCATGCAGTTTTGCTTCATTGAGCATGTTCAGCTGTACAGCAGTGATTAAAAAAAGAAAAAAAACCCAAACCAACCAAACAGTCCCCAGCAGTTTTTAGGTAATTCCTTGCCTTCACAGTTACCAGAATGATCCACATTACAAAGCTGACAGGCATCCAAAACCTTCTCTATTTCATTTAGGAAACCCCTATAATTTTGGTTGGGTTTTGTTTGGCTTTTTTTGGTTGGTTGGTTTTTTTGTTTGTTTGTGGCGTTTTCTTTGTTTGCATTTTTTTTTTTTTCCCGACTGCTTTTACTGGTGCTAGTTAAATTTTCATTAGAGGAATGACTTCCTACTGGAAAACATCACTTTCTTCTAAATGCCCTGCTCTTTTGCTGAGTCTTCATCTCTGCTTGTTTCTGTGCCAGTAGCCCTTGGGTGGGGAAGCCTATTAAAAAGTTGCGCACGTAAATCCACCTGACCTTGCAGTCTTATAGATGATAGATGTTTTTCTCCTGCATCATTTCTTATCTTGTTGAAACTATTGCTGTTGCACCCTAGTTAGTGACAACTTTTCTTTGCAAGCAGCAAGATACACACTGTTTATCACCCATGGAAAAGACAACTGTAACTGCACTGCATGCTTACCCAGTGACTGATTTTAAAATTTTTTTTCTTTTCCAATGGAGTTGATTAGATGGAACAGTGGCAAGAAGAAAAGAACAAATAATGCATTGTATCAGGACTCAAAATACTATTTGGTGAACAGCATTGAATAAAGAAGATCCATATCCAGGCAATTGCTTTTTAGCCTCTTGTGTTTGAAATGCTTGCAATGTTCTCTCCTTTCTCAAAGGTAGTTTCACAGGAGTGCGGTGTTAATTGCTTTCCCCAGAAAAAGTAAAGGTATTAGTTCTTACGCCAAAATAGTTCCTATTCCTTTCTGGTAGTATGATCCCAAACTCCATTGAACATTTTGAGTTTCAGAGGGAAATCGCTGGGTAAGCTGGGCAGTTTTGAGGGAGATACACAGTTAGTGAGTCCTGTTAAAGACAGAAGAGAAAGAAGGAGTAGTGGCTGTTAATGATATCTTATGAAGCCAAGTAACAAGACAGCATAATGGTAAATGAAATTCAGCAAAACCATTGTGTCAGGTAGTGAAAGAAGTTGCTTGGATATCTTGATGACCATTTGTTAAGATTTTTGCCAAGTGGTTTTAGATATATATCAACGTGAAATGCTGTATGTAAACATCTGTCAGGATTCATTAAGAAAGGCTTGCATTTATTAGAAGTATGCTATTATATAACGACTTGTTCCTTCCACCTGATTTGTGTAATCTTCTGTGTTTGCTGAGCACTCAGCAAGAACAGGTTACAGAAGTACAGAGAAGAGCAGCAAGAAAGCTGAATATTCCCCTGTGAGAATAGATGAGGTCTCAAGTAGTGATAGCACATGAATTAAAAATCACATGATAAAGCATGCTACTGAGGGAAAGGGGTGCTGCCAGTGAAGATCTCTGTTCTCACAATACAAAGTCAAGGGAGAAGCAAGAAAATCAAAAGGTGTTGTACATAATAGAGTCTTTAATGCATTGTGTACTTAACCTATGAACACACTGCAGAAGACAGTTCTGACATGCAGTTTCCTTGGATTAAAATAAAGATTGTATCTTTGATAGAAGGAATAAAACACCTTAAGCTAGCTGCAGCAAAACTGCTTGGGGTGACATGCTTTAAAGCCTTGTTGAAACCTGCTTATAGGAGTTAATTTTCACATGAGCAGAAATGTGACATTGTTTCCTACTGTCCGCATCTTAGAATTTCTTTTTTGAACTGCCTCCTTAAAGCACTTTGCAGAAAAAAGGTTAGGCTGTCTTGGCTTTGGCCCGGCCAATCCCATCCTAGAAGTACATGCACCTTCTTGGTAAGGCAGGAAGACAGACCTAATTAAGAGATCTTTAAAACAGCAGCAGTTCTTTTCCCCCATAACCACTGTACAATCACTGTGTGTGTGCTGGGACACAACAGCATGTTGCTCAGTACATGCAGATGATGGAAAAGGCACCTAATGAGGATGCCTTTTGGCATGGTCTGCTTTCAGCTATTCTGTCAAACTTTATTTAAATGACCTAAAGGTAGGTCACCCATAAATTGCTTGTGTAATAGCTATCCATGCTGTCTTAGACTTCTGAGATTGGTCAAAAGACTTTCTGTACTTAAGAGTTCATGCATTTAATACAGTATTCTGAAGGGCTAATTGAGGGGGGAAAAAAGGCTCAGACGCAAATAAATTATAGCAGTTTATGGAGTTATTTGTTATGTCAGTTCAATAGAGAATGTGCCACCCCACAATGGAAAGCTGATTATTTTCCTACCATGGCAGCTTGCTAACCTGATATATTGTTAACTAAAGGATTAGATGGAGGTTTGGCAGCCACTAATATGAACAAATTATTGTTTTTAAGACCAGTTCATGGTGATGCTGAGGTCCAAGCCAGGTAATGATTATGACAACTTAGGGGCAATTTTGCATCCATTGTATATCTGTCTTTCTCTTTTTCTACAGATATTAAATTCTAGTTATCCATGTACATCCCTAATCACTGATACATACAGCTGGGATACACAAGGAAGTCTCATTGCCCAGTTTGTAGCCCAAATATTAAACCTTCAGGCTGGTTTTGATTTCAGTGTGTTTATATAAGGCATGTTTTCCTTCTGTGGCTGACACATTTTGCTGTCATTAGGTAAGCTGCTAAAACGTGGAAGTATTGTCAGGTCCAAGCATTGAGGGAAGCAAGGTCCAGGTGTGTTGCTACAGGCTGC
The DNA here is from genome assembly GCA_028858755.1 of Ara ararauna. Lineage (NCBI taxonomy): Eukaryota > Metazoa > Chordata > Aves > Psittaciformes > Psittacidae > Ara > Ara ararauna. The sequence goes on along the minus strand of CM054377.1, from coordinate 73,700,626 downwards.
CTGGCTTGCTAGCAAGCAGGTGTTCATCAGTTGTACCATTTATATGCTTGTGTGCTGAAAAATAACCACTTCCTTGATTTTTCTTACTGGCAGCTCATTCAGCAGGGAAGTTTTCTCCATTGCACAGTTTTCATTGCGAGCAGGTAATGTATTTGTCAGTATGAGAGGACTTCTTAATTTCACATCAGTCAAGTGTTTAATCTTCAGTCTTAGCTAAGTTTATTCTGACAGCCAATTCTCTCCAGTCAGAATGACTGGAGAGTCAAGTCAATTATCTTGAAATACATGGGTATGTGTGTGTGTGCCTAGGGTATGACTGGTTAGGCTCTGAGGTCTGTGGTGGTGCACTCCCCCTCAGTGCGTGGTGTTCTCCCCTGACTGTGCTGCTGTCTGTGCAGTCGGCTGGCTAGGGCTGTGCTTGGGAAGATGTTTCCTTGAAAACCCCTGTGGTACTGGCTAATTGGAGGAGCAGTCTGGAAACCTTTCAGTCCCTGAAGCAAGTTTTGTGGAGGGCAAGAGAAAGGCTCTGGTTTTGAGGTCTGCTACCAGAGACAAATGTTCAGGGTGGATAGTTGACAGAAAATGGAAATCTCCCCTGACACAAATCATGTTAGTGTAAATGAAATGCACAGATTACAACCTCTGGACAATGGAAAGGGAACTTTTTCGATTCAGGTTATATAAAAACCACTCATATCTACACCAGGGTGGGATCAGCTCCAAAGATGGTCCTTGCTCTTTGAGATCCATCTGGCAGATTTAGAGCCTCCTGAGTAAGCATGTTATTTATATGTATACAAATATATATGTATATATACATATGCTACAGGTGTCATTAGACACCATGCTTAATGAAAGTACTTCCCACTTTGGAAACTCCCTCTTGAAACACTCTCATGCAATGGGCCATGGCCATCACCCTCGTTTCACTTCCCAGACACTGGGGGCAAACTTTTTAGTAGGGCCTGTTGCAATAGTACAAGGGATAATGTTTTTAAACTAAAAGAGGGTAGACTTAGACTAGGTAGAAGGAAGACGTTTTTTGCAATGAGGTTGGTGAGGCAGTCAGAGAGGCTGCCCAGAGAAGCTGTTGATGCCGCATTGTTGGAAGTGTTTAAGGTCAGGTTGGACAGGGCTCTGAGCAACCTGGTCTAGTTCAAGATGCCCATGCTCATTGCAGGGGGGGTTGGACTAGATGACCCTTAGAGGTCCCTTGCAGCCCAAACTATGCTATGATTCTGTGATTCTACATGCAAAGGCAGTAAGGTGGGCTGTGTACTAGAGTGGTAGCTGTAGCTTCCTCACTACTTTCCTGAGACAGGGTGGTTGCAACTTGCTGTAACATGCCTATCCTTCCATCTGGACCATATTGTGATGGATCCATAGGTAGAATTCCTGCTCCAATGGGTGCACCCTCTTTCTGAAGAGAAAGCTGCTAGAGTACTGTACCAAGAGCTCCATGGCTATTTTTGCTGCAGAGCATTACAGGAGAAAAGGTTGTCTTGGTATTACAAACCCTGAGATGAAAGATGATGTTTTGATTGACTGCCTGAAGATGTGAGCAGTTGTCTTGTCATTAGCTGTGCCTAGCTTATGCTGTAATACATTTGTTACCATCACAAGACTCAAAATCTAGTGTTTGTATTTTGGTATTGTTGCCTTTTCCTCTTTTTAAGAAGTGAAAACAGGTTTAGATTTAATAATAGAATTTCTACAGACCCATAGTTCACGCCTGACTGTAGCTAATGCGCACAAATTGGAGTTCCCACCCTGGCTGCATGATCTTTACGGTGGGATTAGCTGCGGATTGGAGATGCAAGAGCGACCTCCATGGTGAGTGCAGCCTGAAGACGTGTTCCCAACTGAGTAGCCCCATAAAAAGGTACTGTCCCACCTATTGTCACTAGAGGTCAGTGTTAAAGTAATTTTAGGGTCAAATCTCTTATCATGTAGTGGATTGTAAATTCAGGCTATGGGTAGTTGTGGCACAGGTGGCACTTGCATGAAGTGGGTAAAATACTGAGCTTGAATAGTTGGGTCGATTCATTTCATTTATTGTTCTAACCCCCTTGTTTTGCTGGACTGCTAATTTACTTCCAGATAAATGACATGAGGATTTCATCTATTATCTTTTGATTTCCCTCCGTGCTTACTTGCCTGCTTTATAATTAAAAATACGCATTCCTTTTAAAATTTATGGGTTAGTTCATTAGCAGAGTTCAAACTGGATAGCTGTTTAAATGATTTTGAGCTGGGGGGGTGAGAAGAGAAGTTAGATACACAGATACTGTTACAGCTCTGTTGTGATTCACTGTTTTTTGCACATCGACAGCTGGATATGGAGGAATTTTCTAGGAGTGCATCATGTGGAGTCAGAGACATACAACTTCTCCACCAAAGCCCTGTCTCTAATGCTGGCATAGGTCCTTCCAATCACCTTTGAATATCCCACCCAAAGAACTTGTACATAAAAGGCAGATCTGGCTGCAAGTTGAATTTGAATATTTAGTTAGTTTGATTTTTGGAATATGTGTATTTTGTTAAAATAAGGACTAGCTTTTGATGCCCGATTTTTCCTTGTGCAAGTAGTGTATATAGATGCAAGTCTCAAATTACAGAGTCGTAGAATCGTTAGTGTTGGAAAGGATCTTAAGATCATCTAGTTCCAACCCCCCTGCCATGGATCCATTCATGCAAGAACGTCCAGTGTATGGCCAAGTGGAGCTGTATGTCTGTGTTGGGGTATATAACATGTTTGTAGGCTGCACTCACAGAAAGCTTTTGGATAAACTAAATCTATGGCTTCCTGAGAATGCCAGGCCACAGGGGTACCGGAAAAGATGTTACCAGTTGCTACGGCTCACTGAGGCAGCCCTAATCTCCATGGGAGTGATGGGACTCACGAGGAGTTGCTGTTGTCTTCTGCCCTTGAACTTCCACAGTTGCTTGTATTTTGGGGTTGCAGTGTGTGCTTTGTTCATAGCAGATTGCGCTGAGCAGTAATTGGCAGTGTGTCTAATCCTTTCTGGTTTAGGGCATACTGGCTTGTGAAAGAATTGCATGACATGACAATGCCTGGAAAATAGCAGAGTAGCCTTGTGTAAATGTGATTATTCATCAGTATGTGTTTGAACATCATGGTGCACATTGAGGAAGGAAAAACAGACTTTATGGGGAAAGGATGGAAACCTCTGTGATTTCAGGGAGAGCGCAGTGTCTCGTGGGCTTTGTAACTCTAAAATAATGAACTTATTTACAAGCATAAGATTATTTGATTATATTTACTTATATAATTCCAGACAAAATAGTGTTATTTAAATGGGTGTCATGCCTTCCATTTATGGAAGGTAAAATAGCATTTGCATTTTGTGCTGTCTCAAAGCCTTGACTTCCCCCAAATTGTTCTAGTGTGACAAACCAGCCTCAGTGACAATTAAAGAAAGAATAGCTTAGCATAAATGCATATATAAGCGCTTTGATCATTTTCATGGAAAGACAGCTGAGTAGTTCCCAGCAGTGAACTCTTGATCCCTATTTTCCATAAAGAAAATTCACAAAATACTTAAGAATACTCAAAATCCAACTATTTCAGCCCTCACAAGATTTACCCAGAGGAATACAGAGCTGCTGGATGAATCAGTATAGATGGGTTTCCATGGATTGTTTGAGAGTGTGATAATGTGACACAGTTTTATTCAGCTCCATTCCTGTCAACCTCCATTCCTGGGTTATTTTATTGGGAAGGTCAGTGATCTGTCTAAACCTGATTATCCCATCTGGCGAGTGTGCTTGAGGCTTGTAAGTCTCCTGCACTTGATGTACACAAAGAAATGATGTGGTTAGCATGTTATTTATTCAGCTTTGACTCCTCAGCTGAATGGAAGGGTATTTGCTAAGAACTGCATCCCCCGGGGTGGCCTGAGATACGGCCCTGGGAAAGGATGCGAGTTTGCATCTCCAGCTTTATGGGGAGATCTTCTTCTACTGGTCTGCTACTGGGACTCTTGTTTTCATTCTATTGTTTTTTGACTTACTCTTTGAGTGGTTTCAGAGGACAGTTAAAAGCTGTGTGTTGCTTCATAGCTTTTTTTTTTTTCCCCAGTTTTTCAGAAGTGTCTTTCATTCCTCTGGTACCACTGAAATGTAAGGTGGGCTATTCAGAAAGACCTCCAGGTCTTCAAGCTGCAGCATCATACAGCCATTGTCTATTTTAAGTCTTCATATAGTATAGACCTCCACGAGCGCAGTACATAGCCCAGCCATCTCCAACACAGTTCAGCCACATGGTGCCTCTGCAACCATAGAAGTAGTCTTGGAGAAGAACGCTGGTGGAGCAGGTACTGTGTCCTTGAGACATGGGCCAGAGAAGGAAATGAACATGTTAACTATTGGGTTACATCTTTGCATACAAACTGCTAAAATCCCTCTGTTTTTACCTAGGGCTGCCATTCAAAATGACAGCCAAAATTAATATTGATTATAGACCGTATATGTGAACTTTGTCCAAGACTATGTGCAAAACCAAAATCTTCAGAGACATCATTATTAATGAAACCTCTCAGTCATATGCAGTAATGCAGATACATATTTTAAGACATCCATGCTTTGTAACCCTATTTCAGCACTGAAAAGAATATAATATAAATCTTGCTGGAAAATGTTTTAGATAAATCTATGAATTCAGTCAAAGCTGTATGTCCTTTATCTGTTGCTAAGCTCTTTCATTAGTAGCTCTTGACAAAACAGTGCTGTGTAAAAGGTGACAAGCAGACTGATAAAAATCCAATTTTCTTTGTTTAACCAGGAACAGGTGTGCAGTCTATGTATTTTCTCCATAAGCTTTGAGACCGCTGACGGGATTGAGATAGGTCTGTAGCTATCAGGTTTGCAGCTTGAATTCTGCCACTAGCCATTTTCCAACTAGTATGAATTTGAACTATTAGTGGAGGCACAGAGCAAAGCTGTGCCAAACTGTGATAAAGATTATATACACCAGAATGATAAAAGAAAACAAAATATTATTGTATCCCAGGAACATGCTAATACATAGAGGTTTTGAAAAAAAACCTATAATAAGGGAGGGAAAACTCATAGGAAAAGCTTGCTTTTTTTTCTTTTCCCCACCCTTGTCTAGAATCATTTTATAAATTAGTAAACCAGAATTTGCTAGTTCTTGTTATGTCTGTGTTTGTAAACATGCAAACTTGCAAAGAGCATAAACCTATCTCTTCTGGTGCTGCGATGAAAGTGTGGGTGCTCTTTCTAGTATAATTATTGAAATGGGAAAAGTTTCTACAAAAAGCTTATCATCCCTTTGTTTGGAAGATAACTTGGAAAAAGTCTGGGATACCTTGGCTGTATGCAACAAAGTAACATTGTTTCCTTTCCTGATAAATTTGATTTGGTACACTGGTATAGTAAGTAATTACAACTGCTTGGAGAAATTATAATTGCAGATGTTTCTTGGTCATCTAAGCTGATCTTCAATTTTGCGAACATTGTAGTTCAAAGAGTGTTTAAGTGATGTTAGGAAAGGAGATGGAAAGTATGCGAATGAGGAAAAAATGAGAGAAAAGAATGAAGAAGAAAAGGTAGAGAAGGATTCAAGGAAGATGGGAGAGGTAGAATTAGACTATGGCACTCTAGAACAAAAACATTGGGTACCCATACTGAGGTAGGCAAGAGGCAACCTTACTTACAGTTTGATGTATGTTCTTGTTATCTATGCCTGGGAGAGAAGAATATACTGCCAGAGAGTCAAGCCCAAATGTTTGCATGTGAAGAATTAGGGAGCATGAGGCATGGAAAGCAGAGCTGTGATGGTTGTATATTCTGCACATACCCTGCATCTGCCTGGCTGGCTTTAACCCTGCAAGGCAGACAGGAGCAAACTGCTTTTGTCTCTGTCTTCCCTGAATCTGTCCTGTACTGCTGCAAGCACGAGATTTATTTCATTGTTTTAATCATCCTCAGCGAAGTCATCCATCAGCATCTTAAAACTTTCCTCCTAGGATAGGAACTAAGCAGCCATTTTATTGATGAGCTCATTGAGATTTTGTGTGTGTCTGACTGTGGCTTTCATTACCGCACAGTTCTGTTTCTTTGGCAGGAGAATTTTATCTAAAATGTATAAAACAAAGGGGGAGCTTGGCACAACTTAATGTTTATTAAAAAGGGAAGTTAGTGGTAGAGATCTGTAGTCAGTCGAGGCACTGAGGTTTTCAAGAAATAGAACTATTAGCCAAAAATTTATTGGGCTTTTTGTTTGGCTTTTTTTAATTAGTTGTTGCCTTTAGTCATAATAGATTTTTCATGACCTTGGAACTAGTAGTGGGAAGCAGAGGAACTTAAGGAAAGCTTCAGTGATTTCACTTCTGAGTTGTTTTTCCTGGGTAAACAGAGGTAATGTTTTTCATTGTTGGCAAAAGGTTTCAGTGCTGCAGGTTGTAAAGATACCGTTTGGTCTCTTGCAAGCACAAAAAACGTCAGGGGAATTGGTTTGTTTCTTTGGGAGAGCGGAGGAAAGAGGAGAAGCTGTAAGATGCAGCCCTGCATGCAAAGTGGCCTCTTAAGTTCAACATCACACAAATTCTGAGTGATGTACTTTATGAACTCCCAGATTTTCAGTGTCTAGGGTAAGCATCATGAGCATGAGAAACTCAGGGAATGGGCACCAACGAGCGTCTCATCCAGTATGAGTCCATGACATCCCAACACTCTGTTGTTTGAGGGAAGACCATGATGTTCAGTTCTGTTCGTAAATGTCACAGATGTCATCATCTGGAATAAAATACTGGATGTTTTGAATATGAATTTCTTTTTCTTATTTCGTTTTAAGGAGTTTACATCCGTTTCAAATGGGAAATGCTGAAACAAGCATTTCTGATCTGTCTTGTGACACTTGTAGCTCGTGAAGTTTTTGTCAGTGATAATAGATCATTGCTGGGATAAAATGACACCCTCACAGCTGCCTTTGCTTGGCTTTATGTTTGCCAGCAGAAGTAACTTAAAAAGGATGTGTAGCATAGATTTCTTGACCACGTCAAGCAACGTATCATGGCATCTCAATGCCTTCTTCCTCGGACCACATGGTCAAAAGAGACTTTCGCTTAGAGAGACTTCCAGTCTTGAGGCAGCTTTCATTACATTCGTGATTGTCTTGTTTGTATTGCAATAGTAATAAAGATTCTGAATCTATGAACCAAGACTAGATCAATTAGTAAATATTATGTGAATGAAGAATAAAAAGTAAATCCCTGCTTTAGCAGGCTTCCAGTCTAAATGCATATTTCTCGTAAGGAGTATATTGTAAATACAATTATTAATGCCACAGTCTCCAAGCTGTCAATTCCTAAACTATCAATTGCCTATTCTGTACAGGCAGTGGTTTTCTTACCATGACACATAGCCTTTTACAGCCACAAAACATAAGCTAGCATTTGGCTAGCACTGAAGGGTAGGTATTAAGTATGGAGTAAAAAAGATCTGATCATTATCATTATTATTCATGAATGGGACAATTCAGTAAAGTATATTGAAAATCCTGTGCCAACATGAAGTTTGAAAGTACAGAAAAAATAGAGAATAGCTTCAATCATTAATCTGGATACTTGGCCAGTGAACAAAGTAAAGAACCTTCAGGACACCTTTAAACATAATTATTATTCATTAACATGCTTATTCCAGTTTAATAAGCTTGCTTATTTGACCCTGACTTCTGTTTCTTTAATTGCTTTCATTAAGCTACAAAGAAAGTGTAAATCTTTAAGCAAATGAGGAACTTTCCACTTCTTTGTCCAATCTATTCATTAAGACTGTGTGTACTCAGGTGTTTATTAGTGCCATCAATACTGCCTGGTTTATTTGGGGAAAAGAGAAAAGTATAAGAGGCATTCTTAGATAGGGGTTTACATTCAAACAAAGGTGAAGTGTCTCTTGGGGTTGTTTTCTTGGTATGTATAATTTCAGTTGCCGACCTTCTGACTCGCTGGCTTGGAATGCAGCCAGGTTAGATTTGGGTCATTTCCTACTTACAGTGTTTTCAAAATAGTGCAGGTGTTGAGTTATGTGTACACTCATAAATGTTTCTTGTGGGCTTCTGCTATGTTCAGTTGCACAGAACAGGAAAATTCAGATTGCCATTGTAACGATTTTAAAGATTTTATTTAATACAACTACAAGGAAGGAGTTTGTTGTCCTGTATATAGATATGTCGATTCAATGATAGAGCTTTGATTTATCAAGTCTGATTTGACTGTGTTGCACGACTTGTGGTCATGCAGTCCTAACAGGCTGAAGTTAGGATAGACTGTTTTCTAACCTTATCTCTGGAGAAAAAGAGAAAAAAACAAAACAAACACCACCAGGAACAAAGCACCAGAGTTGTGTTATTTTGTGTTATTTTCTGTTTGGTAACAGAAAGGCAGCTGTGAGGTGAGGAAGCAGACAGGCCCTGCTCTGAACAGGTTGCATCTTAAATAAGTAATGGTAAAAGCACACGGGGAATGGGAGAAGGAAGACGGTGACACTGAGTTTGCACACAGTCTTGGTGTGTGAAGGTGCTCTGAAACTCAGTGGTTCTTGCTGAAGGTAATCAAGGTATTGAACTATTGGAAAGATCTCGTTTACCTCTGCGACCTGTGAGTTTGTCATGGGTTCAGCAGTAGCAGTCATTTTTCTCCTCCTTGATAGCTGGTGCAGCACTGTGTTTTTGATTTTGGGCCTGGGAACAGCGCTGATAACACCAGTGTTTCGGTTACTGCTTAGTGATGTTTTGGTCTGGCCAAGGACTTTCTGAGTTTCATGCTCTGCCAGGGAGGAGGGGGAGCCGGGAGGAAGCAGAGACAGGACACCTGACCCAAACTGACCAAAGAGGTTATTCCATACCACAGCACATCATGCCCAGGATGAAGAGCAGAGAGCAGAGACCTGGAAGGGTGGGGGTGCACTGCATGGTCGGGCTTGGTTTTAGGTGGTGAGAAATTGTATTCTTTCCTTGTATTTGCCTTGTCATTATTGTTATTGGTGGTAGCAGTAGTGGTCTGTGTTATACTTTAGTTACTAAACTGTTCTTATCTCAACCTGTGGGAGTTGCATTCTTTTCGATTCTCCTTCCCATCCCTCCAGGAGCGGGGGGAAGAAAGAGGGGGAAGTGAGTGAGAGAGAGAGAGTCCGCGTGAGTTAGGCTTAAACCACGACAGAGTTTAACTCTACCAAGCTGGTACACTATGTGTCAACAGCTGATTGACAAGAGGAGATAGCCGCTTCTATAGCGGTGTCCCCCAAGCTGAGATGTGGATGGCTTGGAAGGGTTTAACTGTGGAGTGGTTCTTCCACCCTTCCTTCAAGTAGGGATTCAGGTTCCCTATGATGCTGCCAGGTCTTCTTCAAGACATTCAGGCCTCTGTTTCCTGTCTTTGGCCTGCAGTTTTCTGCATTTTCCACCCTCCTGCTATCTACAAAGAAGTGGTGAGTTTGGAGGCAGGAGCCCCTTTCTGTTCATCTCCTTCACATGTGGATGCTGCTGCCTCCTCTTCTGGCTTCCAGGTTTCCCGGCTAGCAAAATGGAGTCAATCTTAGCTTCATGCTATGCAAGCTGCTGGGACAACTGGAAATGGAGAAGCCAGAGCCCTAGAGAAATCCAATAGGACTGCAGAGGATGTTTGCACATACGGCTGAAGCTGAAGGCAGGAGCTTGCCAAGGAACAGCTGCGGCACCAGGAGGCTGCCACCAGTGGTGCAGAGTAAAAGCAAATTGTCTTTAAACTGTCTTGTGATTTAAAGGATATATGTTGGCATGCAGCAGTGTGGTAGTCAGGTGTGCTGTCAAACTGATTGGTGACAACTTTGTTAAGCTCCAGTAGGAATCAGGACAAAACCATCAGTGGAGAGTTGCCATATCATGGTTGTCATTTGTTTTTCTCTGGAAGTCATCTTTGGATTACTGATAATTAGAGGATATGTTGGCTCATTTTCCTGTGCTTTGAAGCTAGCGATCATTTGAAAGGGAAATAGTAACCTCTGAGCAAGTTGATGCTGACTGCTCTGAACAGGGGGCTGCCACTGCAGGTATTGTTCACCCTCCTGTAGGTTTAGTATTGTACATCTTTGATGCAGGTTTGATGTAATTTAAAATAAACAGGAAGGTTGAAGGGTGTGGGACAAAGAGGAGAGTGCAGTGGAAAACTGGATGTCGTTAAACTGAAAAGCACTGTGTTAGAAAGTGTGCAGACTTTGATGTGTTGGTGGTTTAGATCACATAGCATTAAAAATGGGATTTAAAAACATCTTCATTTTATACATCATATCTCCACCACTGCAAGCACTTTCAAGTTGCAGTCAGTTAAGGAGCTTTTAATTATAATGACCCAATTATTTTTAAGACTTGGTAGTAAACATATCATGTCGATATTTTAAGGCTTTAAATTAATGATTTCAGTTTTACAACTTGGTAAAAGCTACTGTAAGAAATAAGCATGCCGTCTGAAACTCCATTCGCCAGGCATCCTTTAACATACCCTGTTCTTGTTACAACAGGAAGCATTAATTAAAATTTGAAGCCTGTGAGTAATTACTTCTTTACTTGCAGTTTCTTTGAATGGCATTATTATGTTCAAATCCTGTGTGAAGGCTGTGGTTAAGGTGGTTTAAAAATCAGTGAATAGTTTTCAGTCTTTTAAAGCCTAGAAACCACAAACTGGTGTTTTCCTATACAGGAATGCAGGCACAGTTGCACTATTCTTTATTTTCTTTAATTTTATTATTATTAGAGTTGCTGATTACATCCTTAAAATGGATATTTTATAATCAGTGTAAGATGACCAGAAACTCTTCTCTTAAGAGATATCATTTCCATTGAAATAATTGCCCATAAGCACATGCCCAATAGTAACAATACTCTGAAATAGTTTATCCTTGTCTCTAAACTGGAGGTGCATGGATTTGATGAGTGGACCACTTGGTGGATAAGGAATTGGCTGGATGGTCACACTCAATGTCCAAGTGGAGACCAGTGACAAGTGGTGTTCCTCAGGGATCGGATTTGGAACCAAGCGCTGTTCAACATCTTTGTTGGTGATGTGGGCAGTGGGATCAGGTATACTCTCAGCAAGTTTCCTGATGATACCAAGCTGTGTGGTGCAGTCGATGCACTGGAGGGAAGGAACGCCATCCACAGGGACCTTGACATGCTTGAGAGGTAGGACAGTGCCAACCCCACAAACTTTAACCATGCCAAGTGCAAGGTCCTACACCTGGGTCGGAGCAATTCCAGGCACAGCTATAGGTTAGCCAGAGAATAGATTGAGAGCAGCCCTGCAGAGAAGAACTTGGAGGTGATGGTTGTATTGACAGTGGCTTGCAGCCCAGAAAGCCAACTATATGCATTGAAAGAAGGTGGCCTGCAGGGAGGTGATTCTCCCCCTCTACTCTGCTCCTGTGAGACCCTACCTGGAATACTGCATGCAGGTCTGGTAAGCACAAAACAAGAGGGACATGGACCTGCTTGAGCAAGTCCAGAAGAAGCCATGAAGATGATCGGGGCTGGAGCACCTCTTCTATGAGGATGGGCTGAGAAAGTTGGGTTTGTTCAGCCTGGAAAAGACTGCATGGAGACCTCATAGCAGCCTTCCGGTATCTGAAGGGGTCCTACAAGAAATCTGGAGATGAACTTTTTACAAGGGCATGTAGTGATAGGACAAGGGGGAATGGTTTTAAACTGACAGAAGGGAGTTTTAGTTTAGATAGTAGGAAAAAATTCTTCACTCTGTGTGTGGTGAGGCACTGGCACAGGGTGCCCAGAGGAGTTGTGGCTGCCCCATCCATGGCAGTGTTCAGGGCCAGGCTGGACAGGGTTTGTAGTAGCCTGGTCTACTGGAAGGTGTCACTGCCCTTGGCAAGGGGCTGGAACTGGAGGGGTTTAAGGTCCTCTCCAACCCAAACCATTCTGTGATTCTATAATCCCTTTTTTGAGTTTTGAGTAGCAAGCAGCTGTATTGATTGCAGGGATCAGACTCCATTGCTGCTCCTGGCAGCCCAAGAAAGTCTTAAGCCTCAGTCAGATCTATCTCTTGAAGCAGGTGGACTTGCTGCTCCCTAAAACAGCTGCAGTTTCTCTTCTAGGCAAGGGTTCAAGAAGGGGCTAAAGAACTAAAAATGAGTTCGTCTAAGTTGTCTTCCTGTGATCTTGTGTGCAGTTTGTTTTGCTCCAGTACACCACTGTAGAAACACAGATACCAGACATGGTGTGAGTGAGCGAGGTCTGTGCTAGCTCTATGGAAGAAGAAATCTGGGCTTGTATGCTCATTGATTTTGTTTTGTAAGGGAGGCTGAGCTCTCATTTGGTGTTTTCTGGATAGCATGGTGTTTTCTAAATAACAAAACAAAAAAACCCTGTAAGTCATGATTAAGCCTATAGCTCTCAATTTCGGCTTGCAGAACAAAGACTTTTCCAGTCTTTTTCTGCTTTGCTTTACTCTGAGTTTTCATGCCAAATGGACCAATGCTGTTCACTCCCAGGATCAAGTGTTCAGCTTCCACCATTGACTGGTGAACACTGGCAGAGCTGAGCTGTTTTTCAGTAACAGCTTTAAAGTGAACCATGGTGAGCCAAGGCCTGAATGCCCTTCCCACAGGCTTTGGTGTTCCTCTTCTCAGGCTCATCAACAGACAGCAAGAGCACATGTGCATCCCTGCAACTTGTACACTGCTTTAGTGTTAGAAAATATTTCAGTTGTGTCTAAAAAAGCCGGGTACTGCAAACCCAGACCTTGCTAAGAATGTGAAAGAAGAAATTATTGCCATTGGCAGTCTTCTGATGATGACAATATTGCTAATATATTTCTAATATTTTAACCGTATGCATATAATAATATTTTTCTCTTTACACTTCCTGCAATGTGGACATACAGTACAACATATAATTATATGCACATTATGTAGTAATGTACTATATATAATACAGCATAGTTGTGTGTATATGTGTGTATATATATATGCATGTATGTGTGCATATACATATTCTTAATTTTGAAAACCCTGCTCCTACACTGATTTTTTGGTGTAATTTCAATGCCTCATTGGCAAGGGCAGCATATAAATTGTATATAAGATCATCTATATATGACAAGCTAATGGCAGGATCACAATTCAGTCGCATTAGTAATGTCCCCTGGTATGTATTCTGTAATTGCTTTAATCTGTCTTCTAGCTTTCCTGAGCAGAAAATGCTACTGAAATGCTGCCATAATACAGCGTAAATATATTTTGGCCCATGCTTCTAAAAGGGTAGGTGTCCTCCCCCAATATGTTTTAGTCATTGAGCTGTAATCAGGGATTTCAACTTGTTACAGCCTGAGATGACAAGTTTTGGGTTGTTTTTTTCCTGGTTTTGGGTTCTGGTTTGGCCTTGATGACCACCTCTTGGTGGTAGCCTAGGAAGGATGAATACATTCTTAATGATGGCACCCACACACTTATATATATGTGTGTGTGTGCATTATAGACATTCATATTTAAATTAAAAAATGTTTAAATTAAAAAAATATATAATATGAAACTATCCATGGATGACAACTCTGAAATACTAGAGGGGAACTAAATAATTCTGTGCCTGATTTGGCAAGCCTTTCTTGCAAACTCATGCAAACTCATTTCAAAAGCTTCAGGCTGCTTTGGGATCTACTGAATCTCCAGTCTTCCTTTTAGTATTGGCTATCCGTCCATTACTTGTTGGTCCTGGCAGGAGACACTTGTATTGCAGGAGCTGTCTCCTTTCTTTCTTCTAAATGCTGGATGAGGAGAGAGCGAATCAGGTTTTGTTTTGGCAAAGGAGTTTGTGGTGGTGTTTATTGATGACTGTCATTGTGCCTTTGGGGATGTGGAGGTGGCATATGTATTGCTGCAGTTTCTGCAAGAGAAAGCGCAGTGTACATTTGCACACATAAAAAGGAGTGCATTTCCCAACAAATACTTGCACAATTATGTAGATTTCCCAGTTTTCCACGCCTGCAAGTTCACTCATCAATTACCACACCAAAAAGGCATTTTGATCTGTCAGTGCTTGCAGATTTTGAGCCCATATTAACAATGCGATTAATCTTTGGTTAATTTGCATTACACGTTTTAAATTTCTCTTATAATGGACATGCTACATCATTGCAGGGCCTGAGCAGAATGCCACGTGTGTATGTATGTAGCAACAGTATTAGGACTGACTTGGGTCTGTTGTGTGTGGGATGAAGCACAAGCAAAGCTGTTCGTGACGTAGAGGTGACTTGCGAAGAGGGATTTTCTTGCAGGGGTCTTTGGTTAGCTGGAAGAACTCATGAAAGACATGGCGAAACTTGTTCTGTAGCTCCTCTTGTTATTAGGTAGGTTATGCTAGCTTTCATTGACCCACAGGTTCATGAGCCTTCAGTAAATGTTGATGAGATGATAGGGCTTTTTCCTCTGTTGTTTTAACCTGCAGCTCTTTGCTCCAAAGGAATGTTTTTGTTCCATCCCATATTTTACGTTAGAACATTTGGCAATATCCTTTTAATGAAAGCATGATGTAAGTTCAGAGGATTTTTTGTCCTTTATTACTATTGAACACATTCCAGAAACTTTATAGATGTTTTGTTTACACCATCAATTCTTTGGATCGTGTTCCATTTACCAATAATTCAGATAGATGGCCTTGGAAGGTTTTCAGTAGGGCTTGTGCTGCACTGTTCTTCTAAATAAAATTGCCTGTTTTGTTTTGGGTTTTGTTTGGGTTTTTTTAGTCCGAGGTACTGTTAGCAGTGCAGTAGGAAAGGGGTCAAGGCAAGTGTCTCAGAGTCCAGCTCCTTCTGGTTTGAGTGTTAAAACCAGGTCTGAATTAATTTCTTGGGATCTTTGCAGACCTAATTCTGCTTGGCTTTGAAAATGTATTTTTCACTAGCACACCTGATCAGGACATTGAAGTGAAGGGAAATGTTTTTCAAAGTGATTCTTTGTGAAGTTATTGGATGTTTGCCTTTGTACTTTGTGTAGCCAGTGTATTACCAGCAACATCTGGTGGAGCTTACTGATGCATCAGCAAACAGGGCCTGATAGCGCAGCATTTGTTGGTTTTTTGCCAAAGTGCTAAAGAGCTACACAAAAAAGGCTTCAATAGCTGAGTGATCTTTCCAGATACTAAACATCTGCTCAAGTTGCATCTGTCCTTTAGTATTGTTCAGCTACAGTGTTTCCCTCATCAGTCTTTGATAAGTGCTTTGACAACCAAAAACCTGTAATATAGCTATATGAATTACCAAGGTAATACCAGCATCCTTATTCACTAGTATTTCACGTTAATTCAAGATTTTGTCAATTGCACTTTGCATGAAGATCTGGGCAACTTATAGAAGAATAGTCCATGAAGGTATGTCCCGTGAAACTTGCATCTTCTGTAGTTTGCCTTGTACTGCTCTACTGGGAAAATTTGTTGAGAATGTAGCTGCCCAACTTCTTTGCCTCAGTCTTCACTGGCAACTGCTCTGACCACACCACCCAAGTCTTGGAAGGCAGACGCAGGGACTGTGAGAATGAAGACCCTGGGCCCACTGTAGGAGAGGATCTGGTTCGAGACCATCTTAGGAACCTGAAAGTACACAAGTCCATGGGACCTGATGAAACACATCCGCAGGTCCTGAAGGAGCTGGCAAATGAAGTTGCTAAGCCACTGTCCATCATATTTGAAAAATCATGGCAGTCAGGTGAAGTTCCCGATGACTGGAAAAAGGGAAATAGAACCCCCATTTTCAAGAAGGGGAAAACAGAAGACCCAGGGAACTACAGACCAGTCAGCCTCACCTCTGTGCCTGGCAAAATCTTGGAGCAGATTCTCCTAGAAGGCATGCTGAGGCACATGAAAACCAACAAGGTGGTTGGTGGCAGCCAGCATGGCTTCACTAAGGGGAAATCCCGCCTGACCAATCTGGTGGCCTTCTATGATGTGGCTACGGAACTGATGGACAGGGGTAGAGCAGTTGATGTCATCTACCTGGACTTGTGCAAAGCGCTTAACACTGTCTCACATGACATCCTTGTCTCAAAGTTGGAAAGACATCAATTTGATAGGTGAACCACTCGGTGGATAAAGAACTGGCTGGACGGCCGCACACAAAGTGTTGTGCTCAATGGCTCAATGTCCAGCTGGAGACCAGGAATGAGTGGTGTCCCTCAGGGATCAGTGTTGGGACCGGTCTTGTTCAACGTCTTTGTCGGGGACATAGACAGTCGGATTGAGTGCACCCTCAGCAAGCTTGCCAATGACACCAAGCTGTGTGGTCCAGTTGATACGTTGGAGGGAAGGAATGCCATCCAGAGGGACCTTGACATGCTTGTGAGGTGGGCTGATGCCAACCTGATGAAGTTTAACCATGACAAGTGCAGGGTCCTACAGCTGGGTGGGAGCAATCCCCGGCAGAGCTCCAGGTTGGGCAGAGAAGAGTTTCAGAGCAGCCCTGCAGAGGATGACTTGGGGGTTCTTGTCGATGAAAAGGTGAATATGAGCTGGCAGTGTGTGCTCACAGCCCAGAAAGCCAACCATATCCTGGGCTGCATCAAAAGGGGTGTGACCAGCAGGTCGAGGGAGGTGATCCTACCCCTCTACTCTGCTCTTGTGAGACCTCACTTGGAGTATTGTGTGCAGTTCTGGTGTCCTCAACATAAAAAGGACATGGAACTGTTGAAGCAAGTCCAAAGGAGGGCCACGAGGATCATCAGGGGACTGGAGCACCTCCCGTATGAAGATAGGCTGAGAAAGTTGGGGCTGTTCAGCCTGGAGAAGAGAAGGCTGTGTGGAGACCTCACAGCAGCCTTCCAGTATCTGAAGGGGGCCTATAGGGATGCTGGGGAGGGACCCTTCATTAGGGACTGTAGTGATAGGACAAGGGGTAATGGGTTCAAACTTAAACAGGGGAAGTTTAGATTGGATATGAGGAAGAAATTCTTTACTGTAAGGGTGGTGATGCACTGGAATGGGTTGCCCAGGGAAGTTGTGAATGTTTCACCCCGGCAGTGTTCAGGGCTGTGTTGGACAGAGCCTTGGGTGTCATGGTTTAGTGTGAGGTGTCCCTGCCCATGGCAGGAGAGTTGGAACTAGATGATCTTAAGGTCCTTTCCAACCCTAACTGTTCTATGATTCTGTGAATATATGATGCATTTTCAAGCAGGTGGTTTTTTTTTTAATAGCACAAATCTTCCCAGCACCCTGTGGACTGGTAGTAACTGAAGTATAAACAAAATTGACAAACAAAATTGGCACTGCAGCATTCAACTTTCATTGTGGTAACCATCTTGAAAAGGCGCCCTTGTGGCAAATCAGTCCTGTATAGATACAAAATTCTGTATAACTTAAACTTGCCGGATTTAGATTTTCCAGCTCAGATAGTGGCAGTTTCTCTCTCCTCCATGACTGAGAGATGGAGACATGGAATAAGTGTGTGGCTATCACATGGAGTTAGTAGTGCTCAGTGGGAGAAAAAGTAAGGTTGTCATCATCCTGCTAACAATATTGATTGTGGTTCATTTCTATACTCTTGTTACTGTGTTTTAAATACTGTTGCCACTGTGACTGTGGGCTGGTCATAGCTTCCAATGATTTTGATGGAACCAAAATTTGTCATTTATTGCCTTTTTTTTTCCTTGTTTTGGAATTTCTGCTATAATATTCCTCTAGAATTGCCTCATAATGAATGAACCAGTAATACCTGATTTTGCAAAGGTAAGACATCCATGCAGGGTGATCTATTCTCCAGTAAATAAGAATAAGGTATCTTAACTGATGGACTCTGGTCTCACATCAGTTATCTTCCATATGCTTTTGTTGCAATAATCTGTTGCTTCCTGTAAATCTCTTCAATAAAAAGTCTTTTGCCCCAGACGCAAGCGTATTCTTCCCTTCTCTGGTTTCTTATTAGCCTGTGCAATGGTAGCAGGACCAAGTACCTAGGTATCTGTGGAAAAGCATGCGGCCAAGGGCTATTGGCTTTCAGAACAAGCTGTTTTCACTGCAAGGAACTTCAGTGTGTGTATTTCTGTTGTGAGAGTGTGATCCAGCGCAGAGTGGTGATTCGGGAAGTTCCAAGCTGGCACGTTGAGGAGGAGACCCATGAGTGCCAGCTGGGAGTGAGAAGCAGGCTGATCACTGGTTATGTTTTCCTGAAAGTGCTTGGACAAGTTCCATGTTTTGAACACGATGGACAAAACTCATACAGCCAAGAGAAATCCTTGACGCGCTTTTTAAGTGTGCTCTCCAGGCATGTTTAATTACACCTCTAGCTGGGCAGATCTTCCCTCAAGTTTTAAAAGTCCCTGGACTCATGCAGCCGAAGGAATGTGACACTGTTTCAGACTTGCTACTGTTTGTCTTGTAATCCTTCAAAGAATCTTCGTCTTTTATCCTTCAAGCAAACATATTTCCAAAAGACGTTTCTTGTTTATAGTCGACTGCTTCAATGATCTGTCATCTGTGCTTATTCGCATCACCTACAGAGAGAGCAGGAGCTGAGAAACAAATGTAAGTGTAGTCCAGCATGTCCAGCGATGAGGTACTGAGCTATTACTGCTTTTCCCCTAAACTCCTGTCTGTCTCTGTAGAAGCTGGTGCTAAGTAATGTAATTTCTGCAGGCAGTGTAAAGCTCTGATGGGGAGAGGGGAGTGATTTTGGAGGGAGGTTCTTTAAAAAAATCCAACAAACATTTTTTTGCAGGGAGTTATTGTTATAATAATAAATCTAGGGCCTCAGAGGTTTGAAACATATAGGTACTAGTGCAATGCACATAGACTTGGCAATGGGGTAGATTTGGAAGAGCTCATTTAGATGCAAGGTGCTGATGCTTTAATAGCTGGAGGAAGAAAGGGTACTCTTAAGTTTGATTTATAGTCTTTTGAAATCTTTCTAATGCCTTAGGCCTGGTTTTCTGAACATGCAGACACGCACATTTCAGTGTGGGAACCTTGTTTGTTTAATTTCCTCACTCTTATTTTTCCACAATTTCTTTCACCATTCCCGTTCATCCTCTATTGCCATGTGGCCAAAGTGCTCTGTTCTCCTAAGCGTATATGGTTGAATGCACTCCACAGTCTTCCTGCAATCTTCTCACGGAGCTCACATTTGAAAACTGAACACAGAGCAGGAACATCATCTTAAGGAGAAAAAAAAATGTGTCTGGAGTAGAAGCTTTTCTTTAAATCTTTCTTTTAACAGAAAGCAAACAAATAAGAAAACAAGCTGTAGGAAGTCTGTCTGTGATGGGAGTTAGATGTGGTCAAATATGGCTTGGCAGGCTAGCCCTCTCCTTTAGATGTTTTTTTTTCTCACTTTTTAATGGCCTGGAAATGAAATCTGGCTTTTAACCAGAAACCAGTGTTTGAAATGGTCTTTTAAAAGCAATGTTGTGTGCAGGAAGAGCATGCGATAGATTAGTTATTGGGAAGAATAAGTGAATGAGTGCAACTTTTAAAAGCTCCCCTTTGAAAAGAAATGAAGACTAAGAAGAGAAAGTGCCAAAGAGATAAAAAGAAGGTTTTCTTTCTGCCTTCCATTATTTATCCTATTTTAAGAATTTGCCCCTTTCTGACTGATCAGTATCTGTATTCAGTCATTACTTGTCAACACAGTCTTATTTAATACGCCCAAATATGCCATAATTAGCTAAAATATGAATCTCATAATTATATTTGTACAGGTGTTTTATTTGCTAAGACTTTGTGCCCAGGAAAAATGACACAACATGCCAAGGAGGCTTAAAATCAGAAATCTGATTTTAGCAGTCTGATAATTTAACCATGATTAGGGTATTTTGACTTAGTCCAGTATCCTTTCACAGTTCTGATGTGAAGATCTGTGTTAGATCACTAGCCAAAGATGAAGGTGTGTTTTACTGCATTTTCTATTGCTGGCATTTTGAAGAGCCATTGCTTCTGTTTTCATATGATTCCCTCAGGGAATCTTATCTTTGCAACTGGATTATTTTGCCCTGCTGCTGGGATATTTTTACCTGGAGCGGTGTTCCTAATAAAGTAGAAATAAACTGACACTCATGCTTCAGGGAACTGACTCCCTGATGTATTTTGTTCCTTGATGTAATTTGCCTAGAATTATGTAAAATTCTGTATAAAAGTTTCCATTCCAAAGTGCTTTAGTCTATTTGAAAGCATTAAAGCAGTCTTATTCACAGCATTATGGTAAAGACTTCCCTTAGAAATTATTCTCAGGTTTAGGGGTTTTTTTGTTTTGTTTGTTTGGGGTTTTTTTTGGTGTTTTGTGTGGTTTTTTGGGTTTTTTTTTTTTTGTGCTGCAATTTAGAAATAAAATGATCCCTTGTTAGCCTGTAAAATAGTAATACTGAAAACCTTATTTCCATATGCACATTAGATAGCAAGAGTGTATTTAATGGTTGTTAGAAATTGGTTGGTGTGTCTGTACTGCAGTTTTAAGAAAAATGGTCACTTTCATCCAAAGCATTTAGGTGATTTTCTCTTTTTCAAAATATAATGAGAAAACTGTATTAAAAATCATTGCTATTCTCTTGCTTAAGAAAGTGAACAGATCTTCAAACTATAAATTCATAGACATCTGTCTAATCTTACAGCATGTAAGTCCCAAGATAGGGTTTGCAGTCCTTGGCTGGAAGGCATCATAAAGGAGAAAATCCTTATTATCAAGAACTTCAGCTGTTCATCCTCAGAATAACACCTCTGTTGTCTTTCACATTAAAAGAACTAGTCTAGCTCAGTGAAATTATTATGTGAAGGCTCAAACTAAGCAAAGCGATGCAAGTGCTTTTTTTACACGGTTTCCCTTGGCTGTCAAGAGTTTGCTTGGATTTGAAAAATGGTCAGATACGTTCACAGAAAGAGAGTCCAGTAGAGTAAAATGCTAAGGGCATGAGGCTCAAAGCATTCCTGCTTTGATTTGTGAGGGAATCGACATCTTCAGCAGGGAGCATGCAGTTGATTTCCATGGTTTGGATGGTACAAAACTCTTCTGGATAGTCAGATGCTACACCAGTGGCAAGCATCTCCAAAAGTAGCTCACAAAATGAGTGTGTAAAAAGATGACAAACAAGGTTCATTGTTCAGTGATGCCCATAGGATAAATAATCTAGACGGTGTCTCTGTGCTAGGCTGGGAAGTGGCTCAAGAGTGGTTACAGAGATGTTTCTGAAATCACCAGCTTGATATATGGTGGCAGGTAACAAAGCCAGTGAAATACTGCCCTTAATTGGAAATACAGTCCATAATCAGGAAGGATAATGAGAATAAGATAGATGGTCCAATTTTTTTCCCCACCATCACACCCATGTGTGAGCACTGTGCGCTGTCCTGGTCTCTGCACCTGAAAAAGGCTGTAGGAAACGGAAAGAAGGTGCAAAGATGAGCAGCTGGCATGCGGAGGGCTTGGGGCTGGCTGACAGGAAGAGACTGAAAATGATGCCACTCTTCCTTTTGGAAAGAAGATGGAGGAGGGGACATGTGGACAAGGCTTATAGAGTCATGGAGTCTGTAGAGGCATAATATTTGCCAGCTCCCAAGGCACTATGAGTGGCTTTTTAGTGTTTGGTGGATATAGATACATATGCAACTCAATCACTGCAGAACCACCTTGTTAATTTTGGGGTGTTACCGTGTGTGTGTACATTTGTTTTACTTATGTTAGAGCCCTGAAAGCTCTTCTGACTGTGGCCATTTTTTATTTCCTTCATCTCTAACACACCTGTGAGAGAATTCATTTAAGTTTGAACTTTTCCTTACTGTTCAATGAGATTTGTTACTTCATAATTTAGTAGCTGTGTCAAATAACTAACACTTAGTATTTGGACTATCAGGCAAAGCCCTAAAAGATCCTGTAGAAAGAAAAATGTTCATCATAATTACTGTAATTATTTTCCAAATTAGGAGCGATGACCTAACTTTCAAGGTCCTATGCAAAAAAAACCCTACAACTTGCAAGAAAGAGCCTCAGTGCTGAAGAGTTTACAATGCAATAAGCAAGAAAAGGTACAAATATAAAGGGAAGGAAATCAGTGTAGATATCGTATGACTCTTCAGCTGTTTGTGGACCGGATCTTCTGTCCTTCAGTCGTCATGTATTCTCTAGTGGAAATGAGACTGCTTAAAACTCCTCCTCCCCTTACTCTTCTCCAGCCACTCTTGAAAACCCATCCAAAGCTTTTGTTCCGTAGAGATTCCTTACAGAACTCATTTTTTATGCCCATTAATACACAGATTTCAGTGACATGCATAAATTACACACATACTCGGAATAAAGAATGAGAAAATAAATTACTAATCCATTAGTGGTTGTGGACTTTACGAGTACGTATTGTGCTACTAAAGCTTCTGGTATCAGTTCAAAAGGAATGTTTGCAAGTTAAGCCCCTGAGCAAGCCAGAAATAAACCACACTTTGTGAAAGGGAATGAATCAAGAGGAGTTGGTGGTTTTTTCCTCTTGGGCTGATATTCCCCTTTGCTGTAGCATTGGCTTTCTCTGGGAAACATCCCCTTTCCACGTCTCTGAATCCCACGTATTTTGCAATGCTTTGGTCCACTCTGTAATTAAGAGCTCCTCCTTTTAATTTAGTTTTGCCTTCTAGGGGGTTTCTGTAAACTAATGACTTACATTCCATACCAGCTTCCCAGGTCTTCCTTAAGTTTATGCCTTGTATGTGACAGGTGTGCAGTGATCATTTTTATCACTGTAGTGTAGAAGAATAACCGAAAGACAAATGGAGTAGCTAACATTGTAAATTGAGTGCTTAATTGTTGGCTGTAGGACATTTTGGATTAATAATTTCATTAGAAAAGTAAAATGTAATTTTTAGTTTTGCTGCTTTCAGTTTATTTGCTTCTCTTTTTTTAGTGCACTAATCTAAGTTTTACAAAAACCAGTTCAGAGTGTCTCGGGAATCATTTACAATTTCATATGGCTCTGGTTTTGCCTAGGAGAAAACAAACATAGCTTTCAGATAAACATTAAAGCACCGTCTGTTTTTCCCCCAGAACTTTTATTTCCATAATACTTGCCTTTGGGGATAATTTTACAAGAAGAAATATATAATATGTGGAAATATTTAAGAGTAGGTTTGCAATGATTCTGTTACTGTAAATACAAAGACTAGCTTCCATGCCTCAATAACTGCTCCAGAGGTCTAATGTGTTGGGAAAGAAAGAGAGATCTAAGAAGCAGCCCAGACTCCCAGCGCCGGCTTGGCCATCCCGGGGGCCATTGCCTGGAAGACAGTTTGGGATTTTTTTGTGAAGACAGAGTTTTCTGGACTGTTAATTTAATGAAAGGCCTGTTCTGATTTCCTCCTTTTCCCAGGGCATCTTTGCTGGCTACTCCTGTGAACAGGAGCTTCAGTAATGTTGGTAGTGCTTGCATCCTCCAGGGCTTTTGGCTAAGAGGTAGGACATTTAAATAGTTCAACTGCTGTCTGGGAATATCTTGTCTCTTCCTTCTCAGAGGAGCTGACATCTTTGCAACCTTCATTATATGAATTTTGGCTGCTTAGATTATGAGATTGCATTGGCTAAAAACAGGGGTCTCTAAGTGAGCAATGTTGCAGTGGGAACGTGAAAGGAAACATGCAGTTTACCATCATGACTTTATGTTTCTTTCACTAGACCCCGACCCAGCTGACATGTATCCATGTACATACAAATCTGTCTCCTCTAAGGTGATTGACTCCTTTGTTGTACTCTTCCCAATTTCACACACCTGTGTAATGGAAAGAAAATGTGTGCTAATAACTGCATGGGCGAATAAATGCGGGATTCAGACATCAGATACAAAGTCAAGTGCTGCTCTATGGAAGATTTCATTTGGGTAGTGATATCCTTTTATGTCTGCCCCCATGAGTGACATGCAATTTCTGTGCTGCTGCACTTCTCTCAAGATGAAAGTATTTGCGTAACTCACAGAGACAATCTTTTTCATTTAACAAAACCACTTCCTGTATCTTTCATAATTCATGTCTCACACTTTAAATCACCTTTCTTTCCATCTTCACAGAGAGATGAACCCTTAAAATAATTTTGCCGGTCACCTGGCCTGCTTTCCAGCCTTTTTCTTTCCTGCTTGCAATCCAACTAATTTGGTTTCTTCCAACACAAATGTCTTCCTACTCTTTTGGCTTTGCAGTGTATCACCCTTCCATCTTCTGGTTTTCCATTCTTCCTACCCTAAAGGATCTCTGTTAGCCAGCTGTTGATTCATGAGTTGTGTAATGGTGAAGCAGACACAAATGAGAGGGAGTTGACTTCTGATAGTGATGAATTTTCATGTTGCAACTGCTGGCACAGTTCATGAAGAACTGAATCCCATGGGAAAGACTCACGTTGGAGAAGCTGCTGGAGGACTGTCTCCAATGGGAGGAATCCCACATTGTAGCAGTGAGAGAGTTTGAGGAGTCCTTCCCTGAGGAGGAAGCAACAGCAGAGACAGTGTAAAATGAATTGACCAGAAGCCCCATTCCCCATCCCCCTGTGCCACTGAGGAGGAGGAGGAGGAGAATTTGGGAGTGAAGTTAAGCCCAGGAGGATGGGAGGGGTGGGAGGAAGGTGTTTTTCAGATTTACTTTTATTTCTCATTATCCTACTCTGATTTGATTGGTAATACATTAAACTAATTTCCCAAGTCGAGCCTGTTTTGCCCATGGCAGTAATTGATGAGTGATCTCTCCTTGTCCTTATCCCAGCCCACAAGGCTTTCGTTATATTTTCTCTCCTTTGTCCAGTTGAGCAGGACAGTGGTAGAGCAGCTTTGTTGGGCACCTGGCATGCAAGAGCTCTATGAGGTAAGCAAGCAGTACAAGCCCATGTCAGAACTTGGGGTGCACCGTGAGGAGGACATCTGCATGCTGGTGAGGGGAACAAGCTGCAGACCAGACTTGTGAACCATTGTTGCAGTACGTGTCTGAAAGGGGTGCAGTGACTTGCCCCTGGAGGTGACTCTTCCTTTCCTTCCATAGACAGATGGCTGGCTTGGACCAGATCCCTTGGGTTTAGGTGGCAGAGTTGAGTGCTGAGTGGCTTGTTCCCAGGGCTGTCCGGGAGGAGTGTGCTGGTGTAGGTACCAAAGCCAGACTTTCTCTGGGTCACATCCTGGTGGAGCACGGGAACAGAGCAGCTCAGGGTACCAGGGGCAGGAAGAGCATGCTCTCACAGCAGTGTTTTCCAGATACTTTCTCTTTGGCTTCCTGAACTTGCACAAAGTACAGTCTTTCAAAAGCAAGCTGTCTCAGTGCTGTGTTTCATAACCACCAGAGGAAAAATCATTAAAGGGCAAGAAAAGGTAGAATTATTGATTCAGCAGCATGGAAGGCAAAGCATAGCCTGTCTTTTGCTTATAAAAGTACTGTGATTTTTCTCAGTTGTGGAGTATCTTGGGTGCATCTTAGAGCTGGTATTTTTTTCTTAGGCAAAAATATCTGTTCTTTACAGGTATTTTCACATAATATTAGTAACATGTTAAAACCGCCAGCATTATAACTGCATATTTGCTAAATTTTCACACCTAAAGATAGTAGTAATTCATTAGGACTGATGAGTAAACAGCTTCTTTGGTTTCCATTCTGATGATTCCAATGCACTACACCTGTTTTTTCAGAAGTACAGCTTTTTATTTCAGTCAATGAAGCTAACAATGCATGGCAAAGGATGTTGTTAGAAGTCATTGTATTTAAAGTGATGTATGATACGCCAACAATTATAATTCATTTTTCAGCATAGATTGCTGTCACTTCTATCCCTGTCATAAAGGGCACCATTTATCTATTTTTAGGAGGCAGATTTTCTGAAACATTCTAAGTAGGAAAGGTGGAAGGGGGAGAGAAGGCGGTCAGACTTCAATATATATAGTAAAGAAAGACCTTTGTGGAACTGTGGTTTTTAATGTTTTAAATAACAGTTGCATTGGGATCGATCTCTGCTGGGTTCTTACCTTTTGTCATGTAACTCAAAGAAAAAGGATAAAATGAGCCAAACATTGCAGATACAATCCAGAAACTGCTACAGGAACAGTCTCCGGGTATGAAGCTGAGCAGTTCAGATGTGATGGACCACTTATTTCTGTTATTGCACTAACTTTATTCCCTTTCAGTCTCAACTTCTGTTACCTTTTCGAGCAGCTGACAACATTGCTCACAGCTTGCCTGTATGAGGGGGTCACATGAGTGTCTGAGACCCCAAACCACTGCTTATTCAATGATGATGCCTATTTCTAGGTTAGTGTGTATCATTTCAGCAGCGGATTATCTAGAGAGAAACATGTTAAGTACATCTGTACAACTACAGTCACATCAAACCACCTCTAGTGAATTTGGATGAGGGGCTAGAAATCTGTCTGTGTAGGCAAGCCCCTAAAGTCATAATTAAAACAAAACCCCAAAGCTTTGGTTGCAGATGACAGAACCGAAAATAACAAAAAAGCCAAACCAACCCCTTATAAAAGACTTAATTTTGCAAGGGGACTGTTTAATTGGGAGAGTTGTTACTGTCTGCTGTTACTGTCTTTCTGGAATTGAATGATGCTACATTCAGTATTTTGGTATAAATCATCCTCAGTAAGAGTAATACTGAAGATCATAAGTACATAAATAAATCATCTCAGTAAGAAAGTTAACCCCTGATTTAACAGTATTCTGTCTATTTATTCTAAAATGTGGTGAGAAAAGGGCTGATGCTTGGCTGATAATGTTTTGTTAATTTCATTGAATAACTCCTGGTAGCAGTAGGTAGCCACTGGCCATCCTTATATTCTCACTGTCCAGTGCTTTATAGTGACTGGAAAACTACTCTGATTTGGATTCCACTTCATTGCCAAAGCAGCATTATACTATGCTTTGGTACCACTTTAACTTTCAATTTAGTTGAAGTCTTTAGAGATTTTTCCATAATAATTCTCAAATTCTCTCCCATATGAAGATAGGCTGAGAAAGTTGGGGCTATTCAGCCTGGAGAAGAGAAGGCTGCGTGGAGACCTCATAGCAGCCTTCCAGTATCTGAAGGGGGCCTATAGGGATGCTGGGGAGGGACTCTTCATGAGGAACTGTAATGAGAGGACAAGGGGTAACGGGTTCAAACTTAAACAGGGGAAGTTTAGATTGGATATGAGGAAGAAATTCTTTACTGTAAGGGTGGTGAGGCACTGGAATGGGTTACCCAGGGAAGTTGTGAATGCTCCATCGCTGGCGGTGTTGAAGGCTGGGTTGGACATAGCCTTGGGTGGCATGGTTTAGTGGGAGGCATCCCTGCCCCTGGCAGGGGGGTTGGAACTAGATGATCTTAAGGTCCTTTCCAACCCTAACTATTCTATGATTGTATGATTAGCATCCTGCATTTAGTGTGTGTTTCCTGACACACACAATCGTGCACATCACTGACTAAGCTGCTATACACCTCTCAGCGACCTAACGAACCTGCTTGATAGATGCTGCAGCCCACCAGTGCTACTGTGTTTTGGCTAATTAAAATGTATTTTTAGGGTTTGCAGCAGGTCTCTGATGCATTAAATTGCTGGTCTGTAGTGTGTGCTTTTAGAAGTGCTGAGTCTATTTAAATTTGCATAATAGTTTTTAGGGTAACTTGTTGAGGATCTTTAAACAAAGGCATTTCACATGGCTTGCTTAGTCTGAAGAGTCAACTGATGTTTCCCAGTGCGAAGAAGATGTCTTAGTGCTGAGTAGGGCTTCGACCAGGCCTCCAGGAAGGATCACTGGGATGAATCAACAGCTTAAGAAAGGGAAGGATTAGCACTCATGCATTAACCTCAGCAGCAGAGCTTTTAAGCCCCCATGCTATGCGTGCTGGGGCAAGGCAGCAGCTCACCCACTACAACCCACACAACATCCCACCAGCACTGGTAGTGTGTCCCCACAGTGCCTTGCAGTGCTGCAGCAGCTTCTGTAACTAAGTAAAAACTTAGTTATTCATCAGTTTGGTTTCTTAGATGTGACCGCCCTCTCTGGGCTTCAGAAATAGTTTTCTAAGCAAGTAGCTCATGTTTTTGCTGTGTACCCCCACTTCACTGCGAGCATCTCTGCAGGTTGCTGTGCTGCAGATCATGTCCTGGACCAAAACCAGTCCTCCTGTCTTCCAGGAGAACTTTAATCCAGGCTAGTTCATGGTCTAGCCTGGCCAATGAAGCAGGGAGCAGAGAACTTTGGGGAGCACAGGCAGGTAGTCCCTGCAAGCATAACATCAGTGAAAACCTGTTCCCAGCAGGCAGGTTCAGCAGTGAGCTGCAGGTGAGCAGTGCCAGCTCCTAAGTGTTTCTGTTCATCTAAGGAGGCATCTGACATGAGTTTTCCTGCTGCATTCAAGCCCTGTGTCTCTAATTTCCTAATTGTCTGGGTGGTGCCTGAGCTGCAAGGAAGCTGAGTGCAGAATTGATGCACGGCTTGCTGGCTTCTACGTGTTTATTTTCTGGAAGATTCACACGATGTTCAGCTCATGTCTAATTGGTGCCGTTTCTGGGTGGAACACAATATCTCTTTACAAGTTGCAGGACTTCTGAAAATCATTTTAAGTAGAGCATTCAAATCTTTCTATATTTTCTCTGATAAAGGAAGTTGTTTGATGGAGTTTATTTTTATGGCACTCAAGCCTCCTATTTAATTGGTACCTTTTATGCTCTGAGGCTTTCTGTTTGGCTCATGCAGAATTGGACTGTGTAGTGGTCGATGTTCCTTTGCTTCTTTTTGTTCAGTACACAAAAAGCAGACATCTCAAATTCTGCTCTCTGAATACACGTGAAAATCCAAGGGGCGAGTGGCAGTGGCAGGATTATGGACTATTCCCTTCCTGCAAGCAATTTCTGTCTGTGCAGAGGTAACTGTGCAGCCCTGATTTTGGTAGCATTTTGCATTGTCATTCCAGGGATACTAACATCACCACAAAGTGCAAGGGGATGGAGAATCAGAGCTGGGAAGAATCGCTGGTGGAAAGGGTCTGTCCAGTGGCCATGGTGGCTTAGTTTTGTGTCCCAGAGGACATTGGGACACTTGTTCAGTTTCTAGGACTAGGGATGGAACTAAATGTTGATCAATAGTGCTGCCAAGCATGGTAAATGAAAAAGTTAAGCAACAGAACTTAATCATAAATAGGTCTTATGAGTCTTATAAGCAGAATATTAAAGCCCAACTCTGAGTAGGATTGTAGCTTGTTCTATCTTATGCATTAACGAAAATGCACACACACACACAGAGGTACACTCAGACTACAGCAACAGCTGGAGCTTTGCTATCCACTTTGCCAAAGCAGTGCCGTTGAGGATACAACCGCCCATTTAGTTACTGAAGAACTTCACCGAACTCTCTTCTCTCTGTCCACTCACAGCAGATGCTGCTGTACTCATCCTTCTAAATTAGGTGGCAAAATCTTACTTCTAATTGTTTTGCCCTTGGCAGACTTTCTTTCAATCTGTCAGTCCCCTGTGCTTCTAACAAAACACGACCCTGTGTTGTGGTTTAAGCCCAGCCAGCAACCCAGAACCATGCAGCCACTCACTCAATCCCCCCCTTTCTCCCCCCGCTCCTGGGGGGATGGGGAGGAGAACAGAAAGAATGTAACTCCCACGGGCTGAGATAAGAGCAGTCCAGTAACTAAGGTATAACATAAACCGCTGCTGCTGCCACCAATAATAACAATGATAAGGGAAATTACAAGGGAAGAGAATACAACAGCTCACCACCCGCCAACTGATACCCAGCTCGACCGAGCAGTGATCTAACCTTTCCGGGTGACTACCCCCAGATTATATACTGGGCATGACCTGCTGTGGTATGGAATACTTCTTTGGTTAGTTTGGGTCAGATATCCTGTCTCTGCTTCCTTCCGGCTTCCCCTCCTCTCTGCAAAGCATGAGACTCAGAAAGTCCTTGGTCAGAGTAAATGTTACTGAGCAACAACTAAAAACATCGGTGTTGTCAGCCTTGTTCTCAGGCTGCAAGTCAAAAATACAGCACTGCACCAGCTACTACGAAGGAGAAAAATGACTGCTGCTGCTGAACCCAGGACACCCTAACAGAGGGAGGAGTTTTATTATTCTTAAAAGCACCAAGCCTCTAACATAAGCAAAACACCACTTTCATGCAAGATAGCACATTGCACACACTGCCTTTTTGTTACTTCCCATAGCAGCTAGGCAAAATCACCAAATGCATGAATACCTTTGTTTTCCTTCTCCCTGTCATTCATATACATGTTTACTGAATGTCTATTAGACTTTCAGTACTATTCAGAACTATTGCCATGGTTCTCTGGCAGCCATTGTCTGAAGGCATTGATAAACTACAGAAATAATACATGGTTCTTCAGGGTCCCAAATTGCTCTTAAAATTGGGTCTCCATGAATCCTTCTTCTGTAATTGAAAACTCTCTTCTGGACTTGGTTCAGCAGCATCCAAAGGTACTGAAGCAAGTAAAAGGTTGCGCTGGATTGGGAGCAGTCAGAATCGTGACAGCAGCAGGGGTGATGAACTTATTTTTGTGAGAGAATGAGTCTGCTGTAATCCTAGTCACAGGTGACTTACACGAGATGCTTTCTGTGCTTTATCTTCCGAGCTGACGTTTCGCAGGAGATAGATGTATTTATATATATCCGCATGACAGGGCAACAAAATCGGGCCAGGGAGATACAGACTCTTAAGAAGAGGTGAGGGATTAGAAGGGCACAAAGTAGGTACCAATACCATCTTTTGAGGAAGTGATTAGATTTGAGAGGGATGAGGGAGGTAATGCCTGCATCTCAGAGATCTTACTGCTTCAGTGCTGCATGGTAGAGCAGCTTTATTTTGTCTCCCCGTGCTGCATTACCACATTTTGAAATCCACCTCAAACATCTCAGCAGGTACATAAGGGAGACAGGAATAGCTACCCTTTATCCATGGCTTGGTCCTTGGCTGTCCCACCTTCCCCATGTAACTTCCAGCTGGAGTGTGGAAGAGTCCTTGGGTTTGTGCTGTGGAATTCCAGGTCATCTGCAGCAGACAGCTTGAAATGCAGGCAAGGAGATTGTTTACGTCTCTTCTTCCAGCTTGGTGTTTCATTAGTTTTACTGAAATATGCATTAAACTTCCTGGAGGAAGTCTTAACATCAGAAAGAAGTGTCTGAAAGTTGGGAGGAAGGTCTCACTTTCCTTAACGTGTTACTGAAATAACTGAACAACAGGAACACTCTTATTGAACATGGAAGATTGTCAAGTAGCATTGCTTGGAAAGTGAAGTTTTTCTGTAATGCAGAAAGGCAGCAGCACATTTGACTTGATGTAAGGGAATGTTTGTTTCTATATGATTTCTATCTGGTATAAAATTCAGTGTCATGAAAATGCCAGCTCAAGTTTTCAACCAGTGCTCACAACAGAAAGACAAATGTCAGGGAGTAGTAGGGAAATGGAAAACAAAACAGGGAATACCACTGTGCTACTGTGTAAGTCTGTGCTGTTTCTGCAACTTGCTTGTGGTGCGCAGGTCTGGTCCTCAGCCCAAATCAGAGGTAACAGAACTGGGAGAGGTGCAGGTAAGTCAGCAGGGATGGCGAGAGCTCAGAACCAGCCTCCTCAGGCTGCAGGTGAGGTGATGGGAGGAAAGGGAATTGTCATGCAGATCTATAAGCAAAGGGGGTGGTTATTACTGCCTGGCTGTTACTGCCTCTTCCACTATGAGGATTTGGGAATACCAAGTTTAGGTGGTGGGTGGAAAGCATCAGGCAACAGCAGAAAACTCTTCTACCCTGTGCACCAGAGCTTTGGACCTCCTTGTCCCCAAGTGCTGTTTATATGGGTTCGGCAGGATGTTGGAGAGGTTCATTATAAATAAATTTATTTAACTCCATCCATTAACTTAATTAACTAAGCACTGGAGCCATTTACAATGTCTCTTATTCAGAAAGTGCTGGAAGCTGGGCATGTTTGCTTGCTCTGTCCCCATATACTTCCCCAGGCATCTCCTTTTGGCTGTTGGACCTCCGATCTCAACCAGCACAGCTGTTTCTTGTGTAATGTCATGGTTCTCAAGACTTCCAGGGCAAAGTGTAGGATCTGTCTTTTCATGTAACCTTTGGAAATCTCTCCCTGAAGTTTGAAAATAAAGTAAATTAGAAACAAATTGGGGCTAAGCTACATGTTGAGGTTATGTCATGTACAAAGTGTGCTAATACTGCAGTGATGAATGCCATTAAAACTCTCAGGGTAGACAGTACTGCTGTGAGGTACCTTGGAAGTGACCTGTTTGACTGCTGCAAGGAGCTGTTCAAAGAGAAGCTATTAGGGGGTAAGTATAATGCGGAGCCCAAAGCAGTCCTACATCAAAGTGTTATATTACAGAGTTTGTCACTGTAGTTCTAATAGGCTAAAATTTGCCATGACTTATTCTCCAGGCAAACACATTAACTCACAGTCAAACAGATTTCTTTGTCCATAATTTGGTTTAACACATGATGAAAACAGTTGATTAAAACACAATTTCCCAAATTGCTGTATCTTACATTTTGGAACTGATGGGAACATGTGCCCATGCAAAAGCAAGGGCAGGATGCAGAGGAAATAGGCACAACTCTGTAGTGTACAGCTGTGGTTTTGTGGAAGGAGAGGAGGAGGAGGAGAAGCTTCAGAGAGCCTCTTGTGAGGTTGTCAGGGTTACAGGTGCTGTTGCTTCTGTAGGTGAGTGGCTTGGGCATTCTCTGCTGACAATTGGTATTGGCTGTTTTCTTCCGAGATAACAAAATTTGCATTTTAATTAGGTTGTTGCATTTGTCAACTCTGAAGCATAACATACAAGTCGTTGGAAGCTTCTCAGAGGACCAGTGTAAAGCCTTTGAAAAAAATCACAATAGCAGCAGTCTTCCCAATTGTATTTTTATACTTTTTAAGCATTTAAAAAGTAAGGATCCCATTCATAGAGTCATATAATCATAGAGTAGTTTGGGTTGGAAGACACATTAAGATCATCCATTTCCAACTCCACTGCCAAAAGCGAGGATACCTTCCACTAGACCAGGTTGCTCAAAGCCCTGTCCAGCCTGGCCTTTGAACACTGGGATGTGGAGTGTTTTTAGGCAATCAGAATTGGATCATTAGCTGCTTCATCAGTTGTGGATGGGGCAGCCACAACTTCCTTGGGCAACCTGTTCCTGTGCCTCACCACTCTTGGAGTAAAGAATTTCTTCCTTATTTCCACCCTAAATCTTCCGTGTTTAAGTTTGAACCCAAATTAATAAATCTCATTATAAACTCCCAATGAATTAACCACCAATATGTCTTCCTAGTTCCTTAAATCCCAATATAAATGTTGCTTTTGGAAGTTAGGACTCACTATTTCAGATGCAGGGAGGCTAAAAAATGTTAAGATAAGAAATACCAGCTGTAAGTAAAGTATCATACGCTGAACCTGTGAGATCCAAAGCAACAACTTTGAGAGCCAATAAAGCAGTACTGTGACAAGTGACTATTAATCCTGTTGTTATCTCAACCCTTCAAGCCCTATGTTGGGCACCAAAAGGAACTGTCATGGTTTAAGCCGTAAATCACGCAGTTTGCTCACTCACTCCCCCCTCTTTCTCCCCCCCCACTCCGGGGGGGAGGGGGGGGGGGGAATGGGGAGAAGAATGGAAAGAATGTAACTCCCACGGGTTGAGATAAGAACAGTTTAGTAACTAAGGTATAACACAAATCACTACTGCTACCACCAATAATAATAATGACAAGAGAAATACAAGGGAAGAGGATACAACTGCTCACCACCTGATGACTGAGCCATGAACTGAACTCTTCCGGGGTCCTGCCCCCAATTTTAACATCCTGGGCATGATGTGCTATGGTATGGAATAGTTATTTGGTCAGTTTGGGTCAGGTGTCCCATTTCTGCTTCCTCCCGCCTTCCCCTCCTCCCTGGCAGAGCATGAGACTCAGAAAGTCCTTGGTCAGACCAAAACATTCTAAGCCATAACTATAAATATTGGTGTTATCAGCGCTGTTCCCAGGCTGAAAGTTGAAAACACAGCACTACACCAGCTACCAAGAAGGAGAAAAATGACTGCTGCTGCTGAACCCATGACATGCTCAGTGTGAGAACTGAGGATTTGCACTGAACTATCTGCTTCGAGACATCACTGAGACAGTAGCAACTATGCCTTAGGCCTAGGAAAGAAACCTCTGCTGATACCAGCATGGTATGGCTCAAGTGTAGTCTGACAGTGCCAGTGCATACTTTAGGAAAACAAATGATGTTGTGTTAGACTTCAAGCTGCACTTGGAATTGATACAATATGTCATATTGAATTTTCTGCCAGATTTAAGAGTGATATGGCAAGATCTTCATGTACTGTGAAAACATGCAGCACTGCTGGCTTCCTTAGAACTATGTAAGTGTATGCGATTGGGGATGGAGCTCAGGAGGTTTATACTATGGATAAACAAACCCAAACAAGCCGCTGCATGAGTACCGAGTGATGAGGCTGGGCAGGGTAGTGTCATCAAGCAAGAGCTCAGAAAGCAGGCCGCCTGCTTTGTAGACTAAGGAGAAGAGATCCACTATTCCTGCAACAGCAACATATAGTCAGAAAGACCACCATAGCTTTGGAGCTGGAACGGCCCCAGTTCACTTTGAAATGCTTTTCATGTGTTAAGTCAGGTAATTTTGCAAACATTTAAAAAACCTAAAAAATGGTGTGCCCCTTATGAGGGGAATCTGAAATTCTTGCTAATTCAATATAACCTGCCCAGTTTCAAGTAAAGCAGTAGTTTTGGCAAATGCTGCGCCTTCAAGGCAGCTTATCCAGTTTGAATGTGGAGGAGACATGTGCTTCTGCCTCCCTCTGCTAAGAAACGGTGAGGAAATACCACTCTAACACCAGCCTTTGTGTACCTGCTCTGCCCACTCTGTCTTCTTAAAATTATTGATTCCTCAGTTTCCCCACTTTTAGGCAGTCAGAATTGGATCATTATGCTTCATCAGCATCATCCATCTGACTGGCAGGGCCTGGGAAGGACTGCTGGAGGTCCAGGTGCAGCCAGGTCCTGCCACTGCCACCCCATTCTTCCTCACTGCAGACCAGTTGCCTCTAGCCAGTCTGGTTTCTGTGACTGTTCCTCAGAGGAAAAGGAAAGGGATGAGTGTCACCTGCTTGGCGGGAAGGGAGCCACAAGACACCAAGAGCCAGGGCTAGCTCATACAGGTTCAAAACTGAATGAGATTTGGAGTGAAGCTCAGTTGTTTGGTTGTTTTTTTCCCTAGAAGAGGTCTGAGGGTTTGGAGAAATGATAAAAGGAGAGCGATGGAATTATTTTCCCTTGCTTGGACACTATATTATACTGACATTTATGTGCAGGGTGTTGCAGTAATATAGTCAGTTCAGCCTTTTCATTGATGACCTTTTCTGTAACATTAACCACAATATTGTGTGCACACAATATTGCAAAGAAAAAAGATGAGGCAAGGATACCAGTTGGTTATTGCCAGTCTAAATTCTATATTGGATTTGAAGTTACAGTGATGATGGGTGCAAATGCAGAACCAGAAAATAGGCAATTTTCTGTAGAAAAGTTGCATGATACTAAAAAAAATATCTGTTGCTGTCATTTACTTTTGTGGGGTCCCTTTCTCAAGTAGATGGTTATTGCTCTTCTTTATTTAGCTTTACCCAAGCAGTGACTTTTCCCCATCTTAAATAGTTTAACTATTGAGGGCTAACTTGTATCTTTACATGTAATAACTTCCTGATGTAAGAAGGACTCATACACATTGCATTAAGGTACTGCTAATTGTGAATGGAGGCATTTACATTTGGAATCCCAGTGAATTATATTGTGTGTGTTGCACTATTTTTACTTCATTCCCTGGTTGGTTTTTGTAACCAAGCATAGACCGTAACATTTACTTTCCCAGAATGAAATAAATCCTGCACAGGGGATTGACATCACTGGTGTTCCTCTTGTGCCTTTTACATAGTGTTTAAATTTCAAGTGGTCTTGTAGGTTTCATACAAATTCACAGTGGAAAGTAGATTTTGCTTTTAATATTTTAACTCTTTATATCACACAGCTTTGTAAAACATGGGGCCATTACAGGCCGGCATACAAAACAGTCGGGTTTCTTTACCTAATGTGCAGACAAACCCATCTTGGGATGAAAGTGCATCAAGTGCAAGAGGAATTCTGTATTTAAATGAAACAGAATTCATAGGTTAGAATTGAAATCT
Organism: Ara ararauna; assembly: GCA_028858755.1. Classification (NCBI taxonomy): domain Eukaryota; kingdom Metazoa; phylum Chordata; class Aves; order Psittaciformes; family Psittacidae; genus Ara; species Ara ararauna. The sequence goes on along the minus strand of CM054377.1, from coordinate 73,664,413 downwards.
TGTAAAGTTCCACTGAGGAGAGCATTGTTAACAACACTGCTTCCTCTCAGGTGAAAGCTGGGGCACCTCGCAGTGTGCGGGGACCCAGGAGCATGTCTGTCACGCCAGAGTCCTCCTTCCTGGGTTGTCCAGCTCAGTGATACCTTGCATGGACAGACTGAGGGGGCTGCAAACACAAAAGTATCACAGTAACATTAGGTTAGTAAAGGAGGTAATTTTACATGAGATATGCTGTATTTTGCTCTCCGTTGTGCATCCAAAGCATTGACTGGACAAGAAGCCAGTCAAAACTATCAAAGAAGCCACATGTTAGAAATAGTCAGAATAAATACCAGTTTAAATATTCAGAGGATTAATGGTACGACTTGGTGAAGCAAATTTCTGCAGGTCTTGCAGGTCTCTCTTAGAAGGTAGCTCTTCACAGAGGAAAGGCCTTCACTACTGCCATTTCAGCATCTAATTCTCAGGCTGCTGTGTCAGTACCCAGATACATAACATGATCTGAAGAGATAACTACTGAAGTTGATTTGTAGCTGTTTGGTTTGTGCCTTAGAATGTGCAGTGTGCCCTTACCTTTGGTTTTCAGAGGAAGCACTTTAAAAAACAGAAGCAGTCATAGCTATTTGGCTTAGGTCTCAGAGTAGACCCCAGCAATGGAAGACAGAGCCTCACCTGTAGTTCATTTACTTGTATGGCAAACAGGTTGGCAGTTGATAAATGTTTTGCACACCCATATTCATTCAAGAGTTTCAGCTGTATGATGTCAGTATATGTTGGCCATTATGGCCCATCCTACCACGATAGATAGTGCCACCAAAGTGCTGTTGAGTGGCCAGATTCTGCCTGAGCAGCTCTTGTGTGTGCTTAGTGAATGGAAGGGATGAATTCCCCTGAGGATGTGACAGTGTACATACAGATAGATGATTGGTAGTATTTAGTGCTGCTTTACAAGTGCATGTGGATTTTCAGTGCAGAAATAGACTTCTTTTTAACAGGACTGTAGATAATACAATGCTCACAGCCTCCTGCAGCAGAGAGAGGATGTCACCTTCTAAAAGAACTAGGTTTGTCTCGTGAACGTTGTGCTTGTGAGTTGTTCTCCTGTCACGTCCTTGGAAATGAAGTTATTTTGGTGTACTTTGAAAAGGGGAGTTTGTAGATTTGCTGACTTATATAAAAAGGAATATTGCATTTTATGCACAAAAAGCATCGCCATTCAGAAGAGGCTAGAACTATCCCATTTGACTGGAAAATGACTGTTTTCTCATGAAATGGAAAATAATCTGATATTTTGATTACCACATGAAATACAATGCTTGTTTGCAATGGGAAAAAAGTAATAACACTTACAATCAGCTCTCCAGTAACTTACAGTCACACTGCTGCATTACCAATAGCTGGCATTTTCACTAGTGTAAGTCTGTATTTGTCTGCATTGTCAGTTTGTGCCAAGGTCACCGTCACAGTTCCATGTTTCGCAGAAAACCTTTAGTGCGCCTTCCCCTGTGCAGGGCAGGACAGCCTTGGGCATGATGCTCATTCTTGTTTAATGTGCCTGGCGTTAGTCACCTTGTGTTAGGTTTTCCATGCTTCAGACTAAAAGTGAACTATGCTGGATTACAGTGTGCTGTCAGTGTCACATAATAAACTCTTTCCTTTTTTTTAGGCCCTAACTGCTTTGCAGAAACCATTGTCATTCCAGCAGGCCGGGAGGTGAAAACTGATGAATGCACTATATGTCACTGTACTTACGAAGAAGGCACTTGGAGGATTGAACGGCAAGCTATGTGCACTAGACATGAATGCAAGCAAATATAGGAAATCTACAAATCTAAGTACTTTTTGTGGTTTTTATAAAATATCTCACAGCAGTGAGCACCCTAGATGACCCATGGAAATCTGAATGAGAAGATTCTGGTGAGGAGCAAAGAATAAAATACTGATATTTTCTTTTTCAAAGTAACATAATACTGCAAGGCAAAGAAGTGCATATATTTAAAACGTTTGGACATAAGAATACCTGTCTTAATAAATGTGTTATTTTCACAGTGAGTACACTAAAATACACTCTATAAAATATTCTATGTATTTCTATAATATCATTATAGAGCTTAAAAATAAATGTTTTATATAGACAATACAGATTAAAGTACTGTATCATTGCCTGTCCTGTTGTATACATGCGCCATGGCTAAAACATTACGTTTCTGTTCTAGTTTCATCATATGAGGGTTTTCTTGGAGGTTTTTTGTTTTGTTTTGGGTATGGGTTTTTTTCTTTTCTTATTTTCGGTATAGTGGGCAAGGAAAGAAGCAACATATGACAAAAATGTGCTTCAGAAGCAAGAATAACATTCTTGCTTTTGAACAGAATGGAGTAGAATATGCTTTCAGAAAATATTGCTGGGTCAGCTCCTTCTTTCAGTTCCACTGGTGCATGCCTACTGGTCCATCACCAAGATAACTTGGAGCAGTGGGTAATAGGAAACTGGTCTCTCATAGTTGCTGTTATAAAAATTTAATCCGACAATTTCATTACCTAGTATTCAGTTCAAACATATTTCAGCAGGACAAACTTCTCTATTACATAAACAATATAGCTGGTGGAAACTATGGTAGGTAATCACATAGCATTATTAATGTAATGCATAGTGAATGTGGAGCAGTGCAGTGTGGAAGGGCTAGAAGCAGCCAAACAAGCCTCCAGTGATGCGGCACCATGTTAATCTACAGGTAGGAGAGCTGGTTAGTAGCTGCACTGTTCCTTAGGCCTTGCTCTTGCCACCTTGCTCATGTTGCTTCAACTTTTGGGTTCTCTTTGGCAGTCTGTACAAGGTGTGTGACACTGTGTTGAGGACACAGGTTTAGAACCAAGTCTTTGAATCCGTAAAAGGGTTTCTAGCACAGAAACTGTCCCTGACTATTTGTGAGGTGAATCACATCTCTCTGCTTCAGCCACCAACAGCTTTTGCTTGGATGCAGTTTGGGTTTAGTTTAGCTTGTAACCAACTCCTGCTTTGCATCTGCTTTGAATACCTCTTAAGGCTGAAGAAAACACCTAAACATGTACTTACCTTTAATCTTTTGTTAAAGAGAGGACTTAATGAATCCTTAGCTGAAAACAGAAAACTATTGCTTGAATTCCCACCTACTCTTTGCTAGTTACTTCTATGGTGTAGCCTGGTTAGCTGGTCTGCAGCCATATGAAGTATGATTTTATCATACTTCTAAAGACCATGGGACTTTTGCCAGTGACTTCAGTGGATCCCAGTTACTACCTTACATCTGTATTTTGAGCATGTGTCTGTCTGTCACTGGGCGTTATTTTCCCCAGTGATGGTACAGGAGAGGAAGAGGAGTGACAGAATCCAAAATCAAGGAGCTGTCTCTTGCACAGTCCGTCCTGTGGCAAAGACACGCATAGTATTTGTCTAGTTACAAGGACAGGAGAAGGAAAGGCATTATTTGATTTAAATAGTTTCTAATCACACAAAAACCAAGTAACTCTGAAATGGATGTGCACATATGTAAACATTGTACTGGAAATGCTGTTCTGCAGTAGCTGGAATTCCTAGCAGATGTCTTTTGAGATCCTTCTTCTGTTTTTCTTTTTTATGTAATAAGGTAGAAGTCATAATGGGCTTTGGAACTCCTTTATTCTAAGATCACTGGCCACAAGCAGTTTTGGATAGTAGTAAAATCACAGAATCACAGACTGGTTTGGGTTGGAAGAACCTTACAGATCATCTAGTTCTAAGCCCCTGCCATGGGCAGGGACACCTTCCACTACATCAGGTTGATCAAAGCCCCATCCAATCTGGCCTTGAACACTGCCAGGGATGGGGCAGCCACAGATTCTCTGGGCAGGTATTACTGTATGAGTGCTCTTTGGTTGTCTCAGAGATGGGGAAATGAGTTGAGTGACTCTTCTTGGGCAGCTCTCAACAGCCTTGCCCAGTTGTGGAATCACAGCTGGCATGCGGTGTGTTGTGGGTTAACCCTGCTGGGTAGCTAAACACCACACAGCTGCTCACTTACTTCTCCACCACCCACTCCAGTGGGACAGGGGAAAAAAAAGGAAGAGTAAGAAAACTCATGGGTTAAGATGAAAATGATCGAATAAGCAAAGAAGTGGAAGAAGAAAGAAAAAAAAATGATGCAATAGTAATCACCACCTCCCATGTGCAGACCAGTTGATAGCCAGCTCCCAAGCAAAAGAAAGCTAACATTACCTAAACCTCACTCCTCTTCATTTTACTGCTGGGCAGGACATTATATGGAATGGAATACCTCTTTGGTTAGTTCAGGTCACCTGCCTGGTTGCGTCCCCTCCCAGGCTCTGGTGCAGCCCCACTCTACTTGTTGGGGGTGGATAAGGAACAAAGAAGACCTTGATGCTGTGCACACACACTCTTCAGCAACAGCCAAAATACTGGTGGTATGTCACCAGCCTTGTTTTGGTCAAAAATCTGAAACAGAGCACCATAACACCTACTATGAAGAATAAATCCATCCCAGCCAGACACAGGACAAGGTGATACCACCAGCAACCCCAGCACAGAAGGGAACACACTGAAAGACCTAGAAAGCCAATTTCCAAGAGGTGATGGAATCAAGCAGTGCATAAGCCTTTGACAGTGGAGCTGGGGAGCCGAGATTTGCAGCCTTCTACGTCACTTCACAGAGACAAAGGCTTCAAAGAGAAAACTTCCTTTCTCTTTATAAGAGTGAAAAATGAAAATGTGGAAAATAAAAGATTAGAAGTTCTAAAAAGAGCCACTGCGGAATGCAGTTGGAAGCTATTTGCGTTTAATTTAATCTCTAAGTAAAAAAAAAGAACTGCCGTGGTGGCCACATGTACTTACCTAAATATTATGAGTTGGACATGTAATATACCTGTTCATAGTTTACCTTAAAAAAATAAAAGAGCCATCTGCATCAATTCCAGTGAACCAAATTCTAGATAATACTTACTTCCCCACTGAAGCCTAGGCACTCAGCTGGCTCTTGCTTCAGTGCAAACAGTGTTATGCATCTTGCATATGAGGAGCTCTTCAGCTTTGAAGGTGGGTTGTGTCTATAAAAGCTGCATATCCAGACACACTGATAGTTCATGAACAATTTTGTATTTGAAAGTCTCTTGCTTGGATAATGAATATTCTTCTCACATGTTCTTATGTAGCTGCATTAGCATGAACATGAGATTTTTTGCTTCTAATTCTCTTTCTTCTGCTTATTTCCTAGTTGAAATCAAGACAAATTAACTCTTGGTTTGGCCTCATCCATTTTTGTAGGACTGAAATATACATGGATTTGGCTTTGAACCTATGCAAGTAGGTGCCTAAAGAGATCGTATTCTAGGTGGTTTCAGGTAATTAGAAAATCACAGTTAGTGTGCAATAGGATTCTTCATGCTACTGATTTAAACCACAAAAATGGAAGTACTGGTATTCACTTAAATACTTAATGTGAGATTTGAAAGGGAAAAGGGGAAAAAGGAAAGATACAAGATATGAAACAGAGGAGTTGAGGTTTACGGTAGGAATATTCAATAAGAGAAAACTGGTTATAATGTCATACAGGTATTTCATAGGGAGATTTTCAAAGAAAATCATAAGTAAATGAGAAATGTATTTATGCACAAATTGAAATACAGAAATTCTAGTTGGAAATGGGAAAAACAAACCAAAAACCACACAGCAGAAGGGACTGAATACTAGAGGATGTTGCCCAGACATGTCATGGAGTCTCCATCCTTGAGCATGGTCAAAACCTGACTGGACATGGCCCTGAGCAGCCTGCCGGAGTTCAGTCTGCATTCAGTGAGGTACCGGACTGGATGATCTCCAGAGGTGTAAAATTGAAATCCCGATTTAAGTGACATTGAATTAAAGTCTATAGTAAAATAAGAAAGAAAAAGATATGATGAAAGGTTGCCTCACTTTAGAAAACAATCTCTTCTCTTCTCATATGGTGTAATATAAACAATATTGTCATGACTGTAAAGTATTCAATGTTACTTTTTATGATAATTTTAATAGCATCTAAACTATGATAGCTCCATAATACATCGGAGGCTTTGAAAGGCACATATTTAAGACTCTAATACAGTCCTGCTAAATGCTCCATTTATTCCCTTTATCAGGCAATGAATTTTCTTCACAGCCTGGGTTCCATGGGTTTTCTGCTGCAAAAATAATACACCTTCTGCCCTATATTCCTGCTGCATTAAAAACTGAGGAGAGAGCATTAAACTGAATACCACAGACTATTTTTCTGGCTATCCAAAATGTCAAATTTTGGAATAAAAGTTAAGTACTACCAGCAAGTTTATAACTTGTTCAGTTGTGAGAAGACAGACACTCCTTACCAGGATCTTTTTTCCTCTAACAAAAATACTTCTGCTCAACCACACCGACAATGTAAGTTTTCAGTCTTGAAATGTCATATTAAACAACTCCCATAGTAAAGAAAAAATAAACACAACCTAGTATGTTTTTTCCAGTTGCTCATATACAATATGTGCTTCATGCATTTTATATGCTTTTAAAACAAACACAGGAAAGCTCCAAATCTGTATGTCAGTTACCAGTCATCAGAGCAGTCAGAAATTTAATTGTTTACCTGTTGAGGCTATGTGGAAATACTGATATGCAATATTATATAAGCAGTAATAGGAAAACACTGATATAATCAGCAGCTCAAAGCCAATGTTTAAAAACAATCACTCTCAACTTCCCAGAAATAATTGCTAACATTGTTCATGTTAGGTTCATTTGGTTCGTAAGCCTTAAAGAGTGTGCTATTAGTGAACAGTAATGCTATTTCTGTAACACTTCACTGTTTTCTGCTTTTAAAAAGATAATTGCTCTTAAGAACTAGACAGCATAACTAAAGCTATTATTGAAGAGGCAGACTATAGTAACAGAATAGCAAGTTAATCTTGCTGAATATGTGTATGTATGTGCTGAGTGTTTCTGTGCACAGATTTTACCTTGTGGCAAAGAGGTGAATTTATGAAAAATAGTGAAAATAGGAATGCAAATATCAGTTCACACACAATGTGGAAAAATAGCAAACACATGCCAGATGTAGCATGAGGAAATGAGAGCAAGTTCAACATGTGTTTTTTGGGGGGAATAGATAAAAAAGGAGAACTTACTTCCATGGTTCTATACACAAAAAAATTACCTTCTTCTGGCTCTCTAACCACACAAGAGTAAACCTACAGTATTTTAGTAATGAGAGATGTATATATGTACAGCATGTATGCAAATGAGAATTCTTTTCTGTTTAAGCCAGCATAAATAAAGAGTAATTTAGAAGCCCACATTGACACTACAATACTCACTTGCAGTATTGTGTGCAGTTCTGGTGGCCTCAACATAAAAAGGACATGGAACTGTTGGAACAAGTCCAAAGGAGGGCCACGAGGATCATCAGGGGACTGGGGCACCTCCTGTATGAAGACAGGCTGAGAAAGTTGGGGCTCTTCAGCCTGGAGAAGAGAAGGTTGCATGGAGACCTCATAGCAGTCTTCCAGTATCTGAAGGGGGCCTATAGGGATGCTGGATAGGGACTCTTCATGAGGGACTGTAGTGAGAGGACAAGGAGTAACGGGTTCAAACTTAAACAGGGGAAGTTTAGATTGGATATGAGGAAAAAATTCTTTCCTGTAAGGGTGGTGAGGCACTGGAATGGGTTGCCCAGGGAAGTTGTGAATGCTCCATCACTGGTGGTGTTCAAGGCTGGATTGGACAGAGCCTTGGGTGGCATGGTTTAGTGTGAGGTGTCCCTGCCCCTGGCAGGGGGGTTGGAACTAGATGATCTTAAGGTCCTTTCCAACCCTAACTATTATATGATTCTATGACACTGTTAACTGAGATCAAGATTTCTTCCACAGATTGCATTTGTACTTGACTGCAAAGAGTGAATGGTGGAGAACACTAACAAATACTCATGTAAAGTGCTTTTTTTCATAGTAAGCAGAATTAAAGACAAACCTTTATGGCAGCTTAAATTCCTTTTTCCAGTAAGCCTTAAGCAGTGTGCAAACTTTGTGAATTAAAAATGAATTTCACCTGTCAGGAGGACTCAAAAACATTGTTTCTGTATTCTGCTAAAACACAAAAATGTATTCATGGAGAAGAAAGTCAATATACTAGTGTGTATAATACGCCTGTGAAAACCACATCAGCTTTATTATTCTCCCTCAAAGGATAGAGGCAATTCTATAAATGCCTTTAATTGATGAAATGGTCTGCCAACCAGAGCTTTCTGTTTCTGATGTGCAATGGGAAGGTGAATATATAAAAATGTCAAACTGCTCCTTAATCTATATTGCTATTGCCTTAAAAGCTGCATTCATTTCAGAAGGCAATTCTGGAACTGATTTGTTATCCATACTGTAGAGTTCCATGTGCTGGCATTACTTGGTATGGTAATTTTTTTAGCAGAAACTAAGCCTGTATTTTCACAAAGACAATACTGCATCCTATGCTCTCTCTTTAGCCATTAATAATTCAAACTAATGCTAACTACTTTAATACTACTGTCAGTAGGAAATCATGGAAACACAACATACAGATGTGCAGTGCTTCACCCTAATGTAGTAACCCAGTGGTCTGTTCATTTCTATTTACCACACAAAAATAAGGACTAGGTAGCCTTTAGTCATTCAGATTGATTACAGATAATAGAGTTTAATTTCTTAACTGCTAAACATTTAACATGCTGTTTCCCAAATATTTATTTTCAAATGGCCTTTGCTAAAAAGAGCTATTTTATATATTCTGCTAGTTACAGTGTTTATACTAGAGTTTGAGCCATGAACATTGTCACACTGTAGAATGCTAACAATGCTTGTTTTCTAGTTTTTTCAAATGCCTTAGTTGTGTATGTTTTAGATAAAAGTTCATTCAAACTGGAAAGGGAAATCATACAGTCTCACTAGTTACTTTCAAATGTCCTGTTTTCATTTTTTGTGTCCTTCACATCAAAACATAATATATTTGGAGCTTCAGGCTCTGCCACATGAACAGTATGTTAGTGGGATACTTAGAGTATAGTATCTCACAATAATAGAACGTATTCAAAGATTACTTCTTAGATGTAGCACAGAATTTCTTTTTATTCCTTTTTTCAGAGTATGGTTCCTGAAGATACACATATTCAAACCTGTGCTCCATATCTATTCTTGAGAAAAACTGGAGCCTGCAATCCCCGTTTTCCAAACATGACAAAGAGCTAAAAATTACCTTCCCAACTAGCTCATTTTGATACATGTACTATATAGAATGAAGAGCTAAGGAGAAAAAGGGTATAAAATCTGGAATATTCATTAAAAACTTTGTAATTTGCATGGGGTATTACTTGCAAATACAAAACAAATAGGATTTTAAATGGGATTCTGTTACTGAATACCAATTTAAATAAGGCTGTTAATGAATGACAAATACAAGGAATGTATTGACCTAACCGCTTAGTAATTCTCAACAGTCTTACAAAAAGGAGATGAATGTCATAAGAAGTACCACAGTAGTTTGTGTTTTCTTCAGGCAAGAGCAAAAGTCTTGTGCTCAATGTGGTATTTTTAAAGATGGAAGAGATGACTGACCCATGTAGAATTTTACATTCTTTGGGAAGAAGTTACTAACTGGTCAATAGTGATATTATAATTCATCTTGAAAGTAAGTTCTTAGGATGCTTTTGCATTTGAGGCTGCATTGCAACATTCAGGACCTTTCAGTGCTGGAGGTACACCATGGGCTATTTACTATAATCCTCCTAACTGACGACTAAATGGACAGGTAGATAAAACTAAAATATAGATGCTTATTCCACTTCGTGTCAAGAGGAGCTGAGGTCTATCAGCAGAGGACTAAGTATACAAAGTATCTCTACCTTTCTATTTACTTCTTGTGATTTAGTTACTTTTCTATTGGTATTAACCTAGCAGATGTTCTAAAGACCGTACAAATGACGTAGCCCTAAGTGATATGACCTAAAACATTTTACCAATATACTGCTGGATCATTATTTCTAAAAAAAAAAAAAAAAAAAAAAAAAGGTGTATTTTGTTGATGTAAGCAAAACAAACTGTACATATTTTAAGAAATATTTATTAATACTACCACCTTAAAATACGTAAGAGGTATTGCAAGAGTGTAAATCCCTCAGCACTTTGTTGCCCCATATATCAAACTTCTGTCACACTGAAGACAGTGACTTCCATGACTAGGATTGTAAGATCCTGGGCTGCATACAACTATGGACAAGAAAAACAAGGAAAAAATGTGGAATTTAAATGATAATTACAAAATATTTACATTTGAAATGTTTAGAATGCATCTTCATCTATTTGAAAAAAGATCAGATTTTTTCCAGCATTGTGCTAGTTGATGATGAAAAAAATGTATATATTTTATGCATCATCTGTTTTATTACACCATATTTTTCTCTTCATCACTTTCCACTCCATCTACTTACAGGGGATGTGTCCATCGATTACATTTTAATATGGCCTATATTCAACAGTGTTTTAAATAAAACACTTTAGCTGCTTGTAAAAGTAACACAAGACAAAGCTGAAGTGTGAGCTCTCATAATTATTAAGAAGTAGTGCAAAAATAAAGTATCAAACCCAAAATCAGTGTATGATGCAGAACAAGTGTTCTGGATGAAACATTTTTTCCTGTTGGATCATGCCTTTTATTGACGTGTGTACAGTCATCTGCAGAATGACTTCATCACAAAAGGCAACTCACCATTATACTTTTGGCAGAAAAAAAGCAGAATTTGAGCTATTTGGTTATGACTATCCTGTATCATACATTTCTTTGGCAATATTAGCCTTTCTTTAGGATACACTTTTAATTAATGGCATTAGTATTCACTATGCAAAGGTAATTAAGCACTTCCTTCCTCTTGCAGAGTCAACACTTACCTGGTTACTGGGGTTTGCCTGGGTTAATAATGACTTCTTAGTCACTATTACACAAACCTTCAGTAGGATTTTCAGTATTTGGTTTGGTTTATCTTCATTAGTTGAGGCTGGCAAGATTCACTTGATCCCCAGTGGCTGTTACTACCTTGGCCTGACAATTTTGCCACTGCTATTGACTAAAGAGGGTTTTAGGGGTCTTATGAAAGTAAAAGACAAGGAGTCTTCTGCAGATCAAAACCTTGCCTTTTTTGTACATTACTATAGGCAGACCAAGGTGGCTTTATGGGAAAGAGAGAGCTTTACAAATGCATGTAACTAGAGGCATTTTCATAGAATCATAGAATCATCAACTAGGTTGGGAAAGACCTTTAAGATCCAATCATTACCCCAGGACTGCCAAGACCACCACTAAAGTGTATCACTGAGGGTCTCATCTGCATGGTTTTTGAACACTTCCAGGCATGGTGATTCCACCATTTCCCTGGGAAGCCTGTTCCAATGCCTGATCACCCTCTCTTTGAAGAAGTTGTTCCCAGTATCCAGCCTCCCCTGGTGCATCGTGAGGCCATTACCTCTTGTCCTGTCGCTTGTTACTTGGGAGAAGAGACTGACTCCCACCTCTCTACAACCTCCCTTCAGGTACTTGTAGAGAGCAATAAAGTCCCCCTGAGCCTTCTCTTCTCCAGGCTAAACAACCCCAGTTCTTTCAGCCATTCCTCATGAGACTTACTCTCCAGACCCTTCACCAGCTCCATTGCCCTTCTCTGGACCTGCTGCAGCACCTCAATGTCTTTCTTGTACTGGGGGTTCTAGTCTGGAAAATCAATAATCTTGGGCACCAGACGAATAATTATCTTGTTTTTATTGAAGAATATAGGCACACTTGTGGTCCTTCAGAATTTTCAGATTATTTAAATGGAGCAAAGTAGACTTCTCTTACAATGGGATAAAAAGTTTCTTTCTCAGAAGTGTCATCTGTTTGCTATCTAGCAGAAAGCATGAAAAAGAGAAAGGAAACTGAAGTAGGGACTTGTAGCTAATTTAGCCAGCTCAACCTTTTCACTAATGGAAAATTCCTATTGATATACTTTCACTTTGAAAGTATAAACATCTTAGGAAAATATTCCATCTTTACAGTGTATATTACATACTTGCCACTTCACACCTCACAAACTGATATGCATGTCGTCTTATTTTGCTCTTGTATCCTATAAGCTAAGTATTTTGCACTCTCTCCTGATTTTTAGGACTATTTCAATGTTCTCTTGAAAAATATATTTCCTTTTGAGCTTTCAAGTTACTGTGTTTCAATAATATAAATAATCACCATGCTGTGAGAAACAACTGAAGAAAACCAAATTAGAACTGACTATTCAGTATCTAATGTACTAAAAATACCACATAAATCAAGCTCTGCAGAATAATAATACAGGACAAAAAATATTTCATAAAGCTAGTACAGGGTATGATATCAAATTGTGTCTCCAGAGAAGCCCAAAGAAACATACAGTATTTTGTACTGTATTAATCTCACAGCTGCATCTGATTAAAAACAAACAAACGCCAGAAAATCTTAACCAGAAACAGAGATTTATAAAGCAGAAAAGTTGTATTTAGAAGTTATGATGACATGAAAGTGACTCAATTGCCTACATTAAGTAAAATGCAATGGCTGATCATACCTCATGTGGCTGTTACCAAAATATTTAATTAACTTATCCTGGAATAATGTGCTTTTCTTAACATAAGATAAAATCATGTAAAGTAATTTCCAAGATGTTTGTACTCATCAATTCTGTTTATTCACGACTGCTTTACAGGGGCAGAATGGAATTATTAATCAGCAGTAATGGTTATTAATCAGCAGTGACTCTTTAAGTCATTGCCTCTACAAACTCACAGAGTAAAGAGTTGTGCCTGAGGCTTGTGTGTACCTGATGAACAAAATTTTGATATGTTTTACCACCAGTGTCTTCTGCCAGAAAGATTCTATAAAAATAGATACATCACCCAGTGACTAATCAGGTTAACATGTTTGATTGATTGACTAATTCAGAAAGAGATTTAGACTACAAAATGGGAGTAGAAGGTGAGGCAATAGCTCAATATTTAATGCCATTTTAATATAAAAGCAGAGGGTGGAAAGATGAATGATGATACACTATGATACAAAAGAACATGAGATTGAAGCATAGGGAAGAAAATGAATGAAGCTCTAATACAGGAGATTTAGATTGGTAGATGATGCAGTAAGTGAAAGGGTTATGCTTAGTGCACAAATTGTGTGATGGTAGTGTGAAATAAATGATGCACTGTTCACAGAGCACTGCACAACAGCATGGAGGAACCAGAGCTACTAGAAGACTACATAAACCTAGTAATCCTAAAAATTATAGAGGAGAGAGAACAGGTGTAACTGAATATCTAGCTATTTTGCTGTATAATAAGTTAAAGTAGAGAAGGTTTGTTTATGCAACTTGCAGAGGATATGCGTACTATTTTATTTCTCCATGTTCTTGGGCCTAGTCTGTAAGCTCTTTCATTCTGTCATATCCTTATCAAGACCTGGAGACTGGAAACAGTAACACTGTTCAACATTTAATGTACTTCAAATGAGAAAGTCTGAGTAACATCTGTTCCAAAATAGAACTGGCCTGTGAAAGGGTAACACAGATGATAATGTGAGGTTTTCAATGTATCTGCCGTGACACCCTATAACTGGTGCTAACCTATGACTGGTAAGAAATGTATGATAAATTTTGCAGAAAAGGAAAAAAGAATCCCAGAAACCACGGAACAGCTGATGAGACTTCTATACTATGTAAAGATTTCAGGAATAAACGCTGAAACCCATGCAGGTAAGCAGAAAGTGATACAATTTGGTGTTTATCTTCATTGTAAGACAACATGTAATTAATTTTAAAGCAACTGATATGGCAGCACATACAAATGTAATAAACTACAGAAGACAATGATTAGAAGGTAATTTAAAAAGAGTACCAAATGTTGCTTAAAAAAACAGTTAGAAATTGCTAAAGGGATAACTTATGAGACAGTCTTAAGATACATTTTACTAAATATTTCTACTAACAAGATAATCAAAAGAAGTCCCAATGAACTATGCTGACAACAAAACTGGGAGAAGCTGTGAATAAGGATGAGATTTAAATTGGCAGGAAGAAATAAAAGAATTAGAAAGGTCTGTATATTTTTCTTATCAGAGAAGACTGTAAGCACAATCAGTCCATGGGAAGGAAAAGCATCGAACTGTTGCACCATGTGAGAGAGAGGTTCTTGGGACCAAAAGAAAAGCAGTGATGAAGGCAAAGGCACTGCTCAGAGCTCAAAATTAAAAATAAGGCATGTGATATATAGGATTACTGAATGAAAGCTTTTGCAAAAGCAAATAGAAAGTACTTGGCTTGTTGTGATTCTAAAATAGGAGACAAAAAACCCCAAGATCTACTTAAGCTAAAGGGCATTCTCCCCACTAGGGCAAACGAGTATGAACATTCTATGAATTAATTTGGACTGAAAGCTTGATCTTCTAACTATTAAACAAGGGTAGCTAAAGAGACCAAAACTCTCAAACAGTTCTAAAATGAGCCTTAAAATTGTATTAACTGGTATACAGAACCTGGTTTCTTCAAGGGAAATTATTGCATAACCCAAGAAATTGAACTCTGCTGTATAATTCAGTGGAAATGCGTTTTTCAAAATATTTCCATGAGTAACTGTATGTTTTGGAAAAAGCTCCCCCACTAACAAAGATATGGGGAAAATATTTTATTTCCTATTTAAGCAACAGATCCAGGGATTTTAGCAAATCACAACTAATCTTCTCATGTTAACATGGTCTTCTTAGAACTACTGCATCATGTTTGAGGCACTGAAAACAACTGTAGGGAAGCTGGAGTGGACAGTAATCAGGCTGAACAGAGGTCAGTCAAACACAACCAAAAAGACAGAAGTTGAGGTGGTTTAATTCAACAAAGACAATATCAGAAAAAAAAAATAAAAGAAATGGTCAGTCTTCGAAGATATACAAAAGCTACTTCAAATATAAGGTTAACAGAATTGTTTCCAGATTTAGTGAGACAGAACAAGAAGACAGAACAAGGTATGAACTACATAAAGTGAAATTACATAAATATCTTAGAAAAAAGCCTTCCAATGGTGAGGATATGCAGGACTAAGTTTTATTTCCTTGGCAGTCCATGTAGTCTTCTGAGGTTTTAAAGATTATGCCGGATACATCTGTTAGAAATAACTGAAGCTCATATCTTGCCTCGAGGTAGAATGATAAGCAGAGTACTGCTTCCATTTTACTGCCTGTGATATGGTGTTTTGGATTCTGGGAAAAGAAATTACTATTTCTACAAAAAGGTCAACTAAGGAAAATAGTGAATGTTTGAGCATGCTAAGGGAATGATATCCTCAACTATGGGAGGTAGTAATCAGTCAAGATTCAGGAGTGACTGTTTCAGATTCTTGGGTACTTCAGATGTGAAAGCTTGCCCCTGTATCTGCCAAAGCAGTGTGTTATGATTTGAGCTCAACAGAGCTAGTGCTGGAACTCTGTAGTTCTACTCCTCACTAGTGTAGGACTATGCAGTGTTTCTGTCTAGTGTAGGAGGTGGAGGTGCACGGCAGATAAGAAAACTATTATGCTAACCGTATCTGGAGTGTAGCATGTAATTAGTTAAAGGAATTGCATTATTATGCATTATTATGTACCCTTTTATAAATTTAAGAACAAAAATAACTGTCTTATCTCACCATTAAAAAAAAAAAAACCTTGAAAGATACCATATCAGATTATAGATTTCCATGCTAATTCCAGAAAGCCCCACTGCTATCTAGAGGTCTGAAATTAATCTTACTTATTTTAATTTAAATCAATCCACAGAAACTGCAGGTCTAGCTTAAAATCTAAATCAACAAGGTCTTAAGAAAGTTATACCCAAGTACTAACCTGATCTAGTATAGGTTACCTTGACAGACTTGACAGGATCACAGCCTGTTATATTATGTCATAACATTTTTACAAAGTTAAGTAACAAAAGAGTTCTATCAGAGCAAAAACCACTGTAACAATATTTAACACTTTGCACAATAAATTAATTTGTCACTTACCACAACACCCAGGACATTCTGGATGCATTTGAGCATTCATTCCATACCCTGCAGAGCAGTGATCAACCCATACCATATGCAGAGTACCGTCAATGTAGTATATTTTAGGCAACGGTTCAGAACTTTTCCTGATAATTTCCACTTGTTGCTTAAAAAATCTCTCTATATGGTGTTTTGCCTAAATTGAAACAAACAATATTGTATCAGAATTTTTGATGGAAGAGGTCAGAATACAAGAAAAAACAAAAAAAAGTGAGTATGAGTTTTAAAGGATGTACCACTAAATCTTCTGATTTTGGCTAAATGGAAACAGGGCAGTCTGATACTTTTGAATATGTTGGTTTCAATTTAGATAAACCTTGATCAGCTAATGCAAAGTCTTTGAAAGTGTTCAGGATTATATAAAGGAATTTTAAAATCTAATCCATGAAAATTTTGCTTACATTGGACATCTGTAGCTCAACATCAAGAGAAGTGCAGTTTTCCCATCTATATAGGTATTGTAGTTTAGGTTCACTTATATATTAGACGTAATTTCCACCTTTGTTAGCAATTTCTGCTCAACGAAAAGAAAATGCCAAACTTCTTTTGAAGCCAAGATAAATAAGGGGATTATTAATATCATATCATGGAAGACTAATTCCTTTACTCAAAAAGTTTTGTGCAAATACAGTCCTAGATAGGAAAAGCATTCCTTTCAATCAGTGCAGAACCAGCAGCACAGAATCACAGAAATGTTAGGCAACAAAGGAGCTCTATTCCATTCTCATCTATTCCATCTCCCTAGCCAAAGGCAATATTTATTTTTACAAATCCTTTATTTTCTCTGGAATTTCAGATCATTTTTTATGAAGTGTCTTCCACTGGAATATTAAAGATTTTAAGTCATTGTAGTTAAATCTCAAAATGTTACTTCTAACTATATAACAAAAACATAGATCCATTAGCAATCTGACAAAGACTTAACAGTAAAAAAGTATTAATGCTTCATTTCCAGACAGTGCTTCATTCGCATACAAATTAAGGGATTATGTGTGCATATAGATATATTTATATATAAAGCTAAAGAAAAAAACCAACCTTTAATAGGCTGGCACGGTTCAGTATACACACCAATTCACAAAACCAAATTTATTCATGCTCTCTTAATTTGATACTCTTTTTCTGTGTGAAAAAGATGGACTTTGATCATAAGCTTTCCCCACAAATTTAGGGGTTTTGACAGTGGACAGGATGGAAGCTGCTTAAATGAGTCCAATGTTATTTTAGACTCCCTCACCCCTCTGCTGGAATCACAAAGCACAATTTGCATACCTGCTATATCTTAGCATTCCTCCTGTACTTCCCTTCCTTTTCTCCTCTCCCATTTAAGAAACTCTAAATTGACAATTAACCTAATAAGCAAGACTCTGGCTTCTGTTTCTCTACTGTAAAAGCCAAATACCTTCAAACAGCTAAAATTCTACCAGATCAATAATAAAATCACTTTGAAGTGATGGAAAGGCAATCCCATTGCAAAACAACATTTGATATTTGTAAGACAGCACATGTTCAAAGTTTCCCCAATTGTCTTGCCACTTTTTATACTCTTTATATATTGCCTTTAAATCTGATAGCATAACCTGCTTTATCCACATCAGCACTAGAATATTCACAATTTTAATGGATAAAAATTTTATATTCACTTAAAATCTTATATTGATTTACTAATTTTCTAAACAAATGATGTTTTATTTCTGATGTTGTTATACTTTATGGTGAGAATAGCTTATTATGGTAGTTCCTGTATTATGTTAGCTACTGTACCTTGTTTAGTCTATAAAATGCATCACAATCTCTTTGCTGACATAGTCTGTGGTTTTCTCTGTCTAAGGAAGTAACTGCAACAAAACATAATCTGTTCATAAAAGAACAAATTCAAGGAAATCAACAGTTATTTCTTTAATTAACTGATTTAAGATTCTAGTTAGTTCTGATGCAAGTATTTAGGACTTTTTAAAATATTTTAGATGTCTAACTTTCAATGATTTAAAGAAATAAGAGCTTATCTTCACAGACACTACATGTCTATGTCTCAATTTCAGTATACTTAAATCTTTTATGGGAACTACCATTTATTTGTAAATTCTAATGGCAAGGAATTGTATTATTTACTTTAAAAGCAAGGCAAATTTTTACCTGAGAATGTAAAGAAGTTTTCATTCTGTAGACCTCCTCTCTGCATTTTTACATGATGGCATTCTGACTTAATTAATGTAACCTCACAAGAAAGTTCAGCAACAAGATTGCTTAGTATCTGAAGCAATGCTTTCTCAAAATAAGTGTTCTCAGAACTGTTGCATGGGGCTGTGTGATACCGGGCTGTGAACTCATAGTAATTTTTAGGATCAGAATAAGCTGCAGGGGAAAAATGTGGAAGATGATAATGAACATTTATGAAGTAAAAAGAAAAAAAAATAATTTGTGTATTTGGAAAAAAAAAAGTTAATTTCAACACTTAATTTCTAAACAAAGCCTATTTTGCACTCCCAGAGAACTTTCAATGATAAAATAGTACATGCTGGGCCAACTGGAAACACTTCAGAGATTTTTACAAGTCAGCATTCTTATTGATATCCACAGGTAAGTCTCTTTATTACTGATTATTTTTTATTTTAAAACAACAAGAGATTACAGTAAAAGGATCAGGACTATGAATGGTAAGGTTAAGAAATATACAAAATACCCTTTAGTATGTAGCACAGTATTTAATCTTACACATTACGTTCAGTTATAGTGGTATGTCAAATATTTTTAGTCAATTACCGCAAATTATTTTAAAGGGCTTAAAACCTCAATCCTCTTCCCCAGAGATGAGCTAGTACAATGGAAGAAATTCTTTACTGTTAGGGTGGTAAGGCACTGGAATGGGTTGGCCAGGGAAGTTGTGAATGCTCCATCCCTGGCAGTGTTCAAGGCCAGGTTGGACAGAGCCTTGGGTGACATGGTTTAGTGGGAGGTGTCCCTGCCCCTGGCAGGGGGGTTGGAACTAGATGATGTTAAGGTCCTTTCCAACCCTAACGATTCTATGATTCTATAATGAACAGGAATTCCTTCCCTGTGAGCACAAACTATTCCACCTTTACTGCAAATCTAAATGCACACCTGGACATCTTTTACAACTAAGCCAATGTACCATAAAATGTATGTTTCTAGTTATTTCATGATAACCACTCTACTTGCCCAAAGCTGAAAATCAACAGAGCACAATGTTAAATGGAATATAACAGTAAAAGAATGAAGAACAGGGGTCATTGTGTGGGTATAATCACAGAAATGAGGGTGGCAGGGAAGAAAGAAGGAAGGAATAGAAACCAAACCAGCTAAAAGAAGCAGCAAAAAAAACAAAATATGGTACCCAATTAAGACAGCTTATTAGATCCTCCACCTTGCTTTTGACTCCTCCAATTTCCTTTCGCTTGCTGCTGCATATTTCTTTATATATATATATGCATAAAACTTGAATTTTATATACTAACATTCAGATTTGATCCTTGTTCAGTAAGGATATAATTCTGCATTACTGAAAACTGCAACCTTTCCCATGAAAACAGTTTCAAAGAAACTTCTTCCTTTGCAGCTCTGTCAAGCAAGCTAGCTGCTAAAAGTCAGGGCTATTCTGTATGAAGGTTACTGTGCCAAAGTAAAATTAATTTACATCAAAGGTTAATTTAGGTTATTGTGCTCTACCATGTTCCTAAATGAGCACTGATTCACATTTCAAATTCAAGATCAGACATAGTTCTTGCTGAAGGCAAGAGAAGTTCTTGCCCACATCTCCACAAGAATAAAATATCCTTTAAAGGAGAGCTCATAATGAATAACTGACATTGCCTTTACAATCTTTCACTTTATCAAAGACTTTTTACCCCCTGACAGAAGGAAACGTAATCAGAACAGGAAAGAATAAGCTACAAATACGACATTATTAAATGATACATACTTACAAAGCACAAGCAGATAATAATTAAGGCATTAACATGTGGGGAAAAAAAATGGCTGTGCCAAAATCAATCTCATAAAGAATAATTCAGTTTAAAATTATACTATTTTAATGTTATTAAGGATTACTGCCTATACAATTTGTTACATTTCATTACATTTTATGTTTCTTTTTTTAAAAAGAACTGTATTCATCAGGTTCTCAGTCAGCCACTGAGCTTCATTTAAGGCTCTGTAAATGACATTAAATGAAGTGCCTGGTAGAAACTAATATTAAAAACAATTTCCCAGAGAAACAGAATGTCTGAAAATTAAATTCTAAATAAAACTACTTATTTAAGATTAAGAACACACATTTTTAAAAATTAAACTTTTTCAAAGCAACAACACACATGGATTCATAACTTACCGTAAATAAGGTATTTTATTATGAGGTGTTCAACAGGTTGCACTGCTGTTAGTTTATAAACAATGGAACAAGTGTAAACTCCACTCTGATTGAAGTGTTTCAATATTAAAGTTCCTGATGGTGATATTTTCACACTGCTATTTTCTGGTAAATACAATAATGAAATAAATTTAGTTGTCATCATGAAAAAATGTAGAAAGCAAGGATCAAAATGGCTATTTAATGTTAAACTGTGCATAAAATATTGATATTATGGATTCAGCTGAAGGCACAGGACTCAGGAATTGAAGCTGATTGGGTGTCACTCAGTTCACAATTACTCAAACACGCCTTACTGCTCCTGTGTTTTTAAGTGCTGGGTTAGCAAAGCTGTCCTGGAAACCTGTTTTTGTTTGATCTTAGACATCTATTGCTCTCTCAAATAACTACTTCCAAGGGCAAAAAGCTCAAAGAAAAAAAGCACAAAGTGGGCAAATAATCTCTTTTTATACCTCTATATATAGTCGAACTGATTACTAACCTTTCAGTCTTCAGGAACTGCCTGATGAATTAGCTGCTGGCAGTGTTTAACACGCAGTAAACTTCACAGTAGGCAGGAAGTTCAAGTTAAGCAAGTAGTACATAACAGACCTTCCAAAAAGAATTATATGTATATGCCAAAATGATAATCATGTATGTTTAAGATTGTAAAATAATCTTTCTGTATGGAAAGATAAGCACTGTTACAGTGGCCAAAGTCTTAACACAATGCCTTAGTTCAAGGCAGAGGTGAAGTAGGATCCTACTTCACAGGGCAAATAATGAGCATGGCTCTTTAACTAAGTTTTTAAAGAGAAAGGAAAGCACTGCTTAAGGTCAGATTTGGGCACTGATAATGAGCCATGTAGCCTGCATGTGGGTTAAATGATGACGGTTGAGAGTCCTTTCCTGTCTTGAAAAGTCCTCAGGCAGTAGCAATATAGATAATGAGTTTGTCAAATAGTAATATCCAGCCCATCTTGTTGTCAAAGAAAACCTTGGGAGCCACGAGATTAGAGTTGATTCCAATATGCTTCAAGGTAAAATACTCACTTTAATAAAATACTGAGAATAATTTTTTTTTTCCATTTTCAGATGCACCCCCCCCAGTCTTTTTAACATCCTAAATAATTTAGATTTTTTATGTAGACAATGGAAGCTTAGTCAATGTGTGTGGTGTGAGAGCAGCATATTTTCAAACTGAAAAAATCAGTGCTAAGGACATGAGATTTATACCACATACATCTTATGGCATTTACTTCAGACCAGTCCTAAACTGGTTTTACAGATTGAGCACACATTATTTTTCAAATAAAACCTTTATAATTAGCTTCACCCAGAATGGATCTACTTTGTGCACTCAAAGACAACACCATGATCCAAACAAAACATGGTAAGTGTGTACAATCAAGCAATTCACTTCAAAGACACACTTCTATTCAAACTAACATGTTACTGTAGATGCACAGTGACTTCCCTGCTGTGTTAATTTTAAAAAAGACACTGGAAAAAAATAGCCTTATTGAAGTGTATCTTTTAACATACTTGGCAGGAGGGTGTAAGACAACTTTGGTCTTCAATAAACCATTTAAGCTTTTAATTAACTTATTTTTCTCATATATATCACTCTGTTAAAAAAAAATAAATTCAAATGCTGGTAAAAAAGGAAGAAAAACCCAACAAAAGAGTACTATAAGAAAGACTGAAAGAGCAAATTCTTTGACAAAAATGGTTTGGGATTCCATATCAACCTAGGCTCTCAAATTAATGGCACACTGTCTTCCATTTTTTGGATGATGAAGAGGTTTTTAATCTGATGATGACCTACTCAGGGTGCTAAATCTATAAACTGGGATGTCATTTGCTACTGTATGCTGGAATAGCTATCAGATTAATACTGTCAGAAAAAAAAGATCATAGATTTAAGAACTATAGTTCTCATCTTTGGCATATGCAACTGCCCTGTGCAGGCCAGAAACAACACCACTGTTAGTTGACTGGATAGCTGGAACATCTTTAAGATATATCACAGACAGCTTTGCTATATTTATAAAATGCATTACTGAACTGCAAAGATGACAAGAAGTCTGCAAAAGACAAAGCTTGGAAATCCAGGGAAGAGATCTGGTCACAAATAATTTCTGCAAAAATAGAAAAGTGTTCCTCTGATGAATTGAGTCACAGATCTTTATTACAGAATTTTATCCTACCTTGAACAATGAATGCTTTATATACCAGAGAATATCACAATTTTTAAATCATAACTATTAATTGCTTTAATGGTATATCTATGGGTTATGCTTCTGGTTTGGGGTTTTTTTTCCCCCTAGTGTTATAAAAGAAACCACATTTAAAATGCTTTCCTCCATGGGATTATCTGGATGAATACTAACTATCAGATGAGTATGGGCCATGAAAGAGACTGTTAGCCATAAAACAAAATTTAGAAAGTAATTAAGCAATTCACCCTTTTCTTAAATCAAGTATCTTTTTTCCATGTTATTCCTTTACAGCAGGTTCAATAAGACAGGTGACTAGGATTTCACCTCACATTTTGTGATGCAAATTACATTATATGATTTAATATGCCTGTATCACACAGGAGACATTTTACATGCATGATGGACAAAAAGCAATGTTATCAATTCAGAGGTTCCCTGGAGTCAGTGAAAACCAGAATAACTTAAAATAGAAAATAAGTTCTTTTTAATTTATGCTAAGAAAGGAAGCTAGATAATTTTCCAGGATCTTCAGGAATTAGAAGGATGCAAAATAGAGCTATTCCTGTGAGAATTATGTTCTGAAGACTAAATCTCGTAAGTGTTCATGCACTTGTATAATTATATTGGAAACTAAGTGTTCCTACATTTTAGTTTCTCTGTTTACTAAACTTCAACACAACAGACTGATACTCCTTCCAGTGTTTTCACTGCAAAAAAATAAAGTTACTCCCCACTATCTACCCAATCAGACCAGTTTTACAGTAGAGCAACTTCTGCATTTTGAAACTGTATGTTAAGAATAGAAGTAAATGACAGCAGAATCAGGCCAATGGGCTTTTCAGAAACAGAATTTTCAGACACTCAGAAACAGCTATCAATCCAGATCCTAAATTATAATCTTCAGATTAAAAAAAATGTGCATGTTCAGATTTAAATATGCATTATCTGAGAATGTCCAAATAGGTAAATTCAGTGATTAATTATAGACGTACAGACACAAAAGCTAATACCCTATATAATAAACTTGAGTTCACCTGAAAAGCTTTTTAAGAATGAAACACACTCTGTTTTGTAGACCAGACAAGACTCCGACTGTCTCTCAGGAAACACGTATAAGTCATATATCAGTTATAACGATAGCATGAGTATACAGATATACACACCTATTAAAAGAAGCTTCATACTTCTTCTCATTCTCTTTCCTTGCCTGTCCATAGAAAACCTGGTTGATATACCAATAGCAGGTTTTAGAATATCTGGGGTTCAGCTTGCAGTTGAGAAGTTTGGTACAGGTATTTAATTTGTCAGTTGCTTTGTTCTACAAAACTATAGTACACACTTTTTTCAGTCCTGTGAAAGGAGAGTCACAATCTTCCACAAGAAATATTCCTTCTACACATATATTAGGTGTCAGAGTGTATGAAAAGCAGTAACTTTCCTGAAAATCCAAATTCCTAGGTGCAAACTAGAATAGGCCAATTCTAATGTTTGCATTCGGAAATAAAGATCAAATTGCTTCCTCTTTTCTGTTCTACTTAGCGGTTCAGAATACCATCAAAATTGCTGTTTTATGCAGAAAAACGGTAAGATCCAGAAAATAAGCAATTATTTTGAAGGTTTTATCCTCCACTTAAAACGTATTTTGAAAAAGCTCTTATTCTCAACCAGCCCAAAAGCTGTTTAAAAACTTCCAAGTACAATTTCCAGATCTTAGTAAAAAAGAGTCACTATGTTAAGTGAAGAAAAATGACTGGCTAATTTTGAAGTTGTAATGATTTTAAATTACATTTTGTTCAGTATTTAATTTTTCATTACTCTTTCAAGCACACGTAAGTCAACTGGAACTATCTGAACAAAGCTGCTTGTTCAAAGAACAAAACTGGTTTTTAATGGCTACAGAAAGAAAAGTGTTTACTGCTCTTTGTGAGCTTTTATTGTAGTCATGATGTCTGACGCATATAGCTGTGTGTCAAAGGCCAATGCGCCTGACAGAGAATCTGATTTTTCTACTATGATGGATAGTACAATGAAAGATAGGCTCTCTTCTTTCAGTCTTTATGCTTAAATATTTACATTTATTTTGAAGCATTCCAAGAAGCAGTAGTTTATTAGTCTTTCCTAAAACTCTATTCATAGTTCTACTTTTACACTAAAATTATTCTTTTCTTTCCTACAATCACACTGAAAAAGTATTAAATAATGTATCAAGCAAGGTTTAGGAAATCTAATTTCCCACTATTGTGGAGATTTGCTACAATAGGTATTAGAAGACTAACCAGTCACACCAAAACCCAGATAATATTTATCCATTACAGGTACACCCATCCTAAATGGAGGCTAAGTGACAAAATCTTTTTACATAGCAAACACTTGAACACAGGAACTTGTCATGGGTTCAGCAGCAGCAGTCATTTTTCTCCTTCGTAGCAGCTGGTGCAGTGCTCTGTTTTCAACTTTTGGTCTGGGAACAGCACTGATAACACCGATGTTTATAGTTATGGCTTAGAATGTTTTGGCATGACCAAGGACTTTTTGAGTCTCATGCTCTGCCAGGGAGGAGGGGAAGCCAGGAGGAAGCAGAAACGGGATACCTGACCCAAACTGACCAAAGAGCTATTCCACGCCACAGCACATCATGCCCAGGATGTAAAACTGGGGGCAGGAACCCGGAAGAGTTCAGCTCACAGCTCGGTCGTCGAGTGGTGAGCAATTGTATCCTCTTCCCCTCTATTTCCCTGGTCATTGCTGGTGGTGGTGGCGGCAGCAGTGGTTTGTGTTATACCTTAGTTACTGGACTGTTTTTATCTCAACCTGTGGGAGTTACATTCTTTCCATTCTTCTCCCCATTCCCCTTCCTTGGAGTGGGGGGAAGAAGGAGGGGGAAGTGAGTGAACAGGATGTGTGATTTACAGCTTAAACCATGACAGAACTAAAAACTTTAAATAGCTTTTTGTCTATTTATACTTTCTTTGAGTAAAAAAAAAAATAAAAGTGACAACAGCCCTAAGAGACTAATATCTTTGTGGTATTTACCCGAAATTGTGGTGGCTGAGGCTGAAGTCCTCCCATTACTGCTTTTAAAAATAATTATTTTAAAGCTTCTCTCATCCTTCTAGAAAGTTATGTCAGATAAACACAAATTTTCTTCTCTTACCGTAATGCTTGCCCACCTGCTGCTGATTCTAGTATATCTGAAGTTGCCACAGAGCCAAGAATCCGTGCCACCATAGCTTTTCTTGGTTAAGCAAGGTTGGCATAGGAACTTAGATCCTACTGAAGCAGTCTGCCCAAAGAGATTTAAACCTGTCAACTAGAAGTCTGAGGTCTCCATTTTTTCTGTTCTACACTGTTGAAACTGCAGTTTGAGTAAACAGAAGCCAGAGGGGTGAAACAGACAATTTTTGTTAATTGTGAATTGGTAGATTGTCTCCTTTCTAATCAGACTCAGTTAAGTACTCAGTACTTAAACGCATGACAATATATCTGAAATCGTGTCTGTCATGCATCACAGACTGGGCATCAAAATACATGCTACAATGCAGGACATTCAGCTAACCAGTATATATCTATACCAAGGGAGATTAGCAGTTGCATGTAAAACAACATAGCCCACAGGCTTAAGTACAAGCAAAACCACCTATAGCACTTTGAGACAAAGAATGACAAAAATTCTGAGGGTGAAGTCTGCTATTAGATACAGAGCAAAAACTCTGAATATATCTAACTGTGTTAGATATCATATAAATATGAAATGCTCTGCTAGGAAGGCTGGCATATAGAGGATTAAGAATGAAGAATCACTGTGATGTAAATGGTATTTCAGATTGTGTAACAGGAAAGTATAAGACCAAAGACAGTTCTGATAAACACTAGTACAGACTAAGAGGAAAGCAAATAGTTTTTGGAAACACTGCCATTGTAAAAGGATGAATGATTCATAACCTAAATTGTAAACTAAAATAAGAGATTAAACGGGTTTATGAATTCATCACAATGCTTAGTGTTCTTTTTCAAAATTAAATTAGACTAAAGGGTAAATGAGATGCACAGAAGGAAACAAAAACCAGAACTCAGGTTCCCTGCTAAGTGATTATTCTCTCCCTACTTAGAACTCATTTGAGCTCTCTGGAATACTGTGCCCAGTTTTGACAAGACAGATAATAACAAACTGGAGCAAGTCAACAAGCAGTTTTCTGAGATGATTAAGGAGTTGATGCACAGGACAAGAGGCAAAGGAAACTGGAATTTTTATCCTAGAAAATTTTAAGGAAGGAATTCCAGTCATTCACTACCCAAGGGGAGATACAGGGAAGAATAACCCATATTTTTTAAGAGGTGCACCACAAAAGGACATGCAGCAATGATGACAAGTTACAGTAAGGGAAATGATGATTGAAAATAAGAAAAAGAGATGAACAGGTTGCACAGAAAAGATATAAAATCTCCCAGGTACAGATTCCCCAAACTCAAGTGGTCAAGGTCCTGAGCAGCTTCACGTATGATGATTGCCTGCCACTGAGCAGGAAGTTGGGCTAGATCACACAGCCCATCATCCTATTATTCTGTCCTTGCAAAATACTGCCAGATGTCTCTCAGCACCACAAACAGCACTCAGTCTCAGCCTCTGTTGCATCCAACATGCCCTGTTCCACCTAGCACTCTTTAGAGTTGACACCATTCTCTACAGAGACCTGGAGATGTGTTTTAGTTCGGTTATCCACCCCTTTCTTTCTGAAAAGTGAAAGTTAATTTATATGATATACATACAACCACTCTCACAATGTACCGTCAGTTACATTCCCACCCTCATGCATCTTTGTGGGTGCAGGGAAGAAAGCGAGAAGGTGCCAGGGGACATGTGAAAGCATAAATCCTTACCTGAAGAAAGACCACCACCTGGTCCAGTCCACTGGAATATTGGATCAATCAGTTCTAAGTTTCGCAGACGATTTGTCAGACATAAAATACGTGGACTGTTGTGATTCAGCTTGACATAAACTTTGACTGAAAAAAAAAAAGAAAAATATCATTAGCATCAAGTATTTATCAATGGTATCCTAACACTGAGCTATATAAATTTCAAGACAGTGGTTCTACAATGATCTTGAATGGAGTTCTGATGCTGGGACTTGTTCTGTCATCTCTACCATCAGGTTTGTTTTCCCCAGAAAATAAACCTAACAGAATTCTTTCTAGATCTAGGCCTATCTCATGTAAACAAGAACCACAGTGCGCTGTTAACATCCTCCTGAATGGATTATATCATGTAGTAGGTTCTCACAAGCACAGACGTCCGCAGCTTGCTGTCTCAACTGGAGTCCAACACACACACGGAGAGAGTAAAGTTGCAGTATGTCGGTCCAGGATACTCAGACTTGAAAGGTTGCTGTTTCCATTCTATTAGCAGTGCTAACAGTACTGCCTTTAACCAGTGCATAGATTTGTTTTAAAGGGTTTAATGTTGTAGTTCACTAAATGGTGAGCTTCCTATTGTTTAATTCAGTGATAATGAGATAGGAAGCAAACTGAGTAAGGTAAGGATTTACTTTGTATTTTCCCACAGTAAGCATGTATGCTTGTCATGTATGCAGTCTGTAGGGTACAGGTGCTTCTAGATCTTGCAACTGTTTCTAAAAACTACAATTCATGTAGTCACAATCACTTCCATAATATGCAGGATTTCAGTGTGTACGATTTGTTATATTTTCCTTCCTACTGACATTCTGCAAAGCATTTATCCTCTTCAGAAGCCCGAGGCCAGGTATTTACATTTCAGCAATGTGTACTTTAGTATACCATGCTCTGCATCAGGCTACCTTCATGCCACTGAAAAGCTACAACTAGTATAAAACATCACAGCTACTACAACATCTGTGATTTGATAAAACTGACTAATAATTTAAACTGAATCAAATAAGCAAATTACCATATTTTATCTTGCCATTGACTATTTCAGATTCTCTGCAAGTGGAAAACAAGCTATTTGTTACAGGAATGGATTAATGTTCAGAAAAAGTTGACACTTTCCCATTATGGCAACTGGCAGTAGTGCTACCACAGCTTTCTTTCCTCTCCAGCTATGATTGTTCACTTTCACTAAAATATGAAAACCTACTTACATTCACATTAAAGTATGAAGTTGTTTAAACAGAATAAAGACTTAGATATAACATTTAATAAATAAGAACAACTTTAGGTATTTGATAGTTTTAAGATCAGTAGGTATGTCCATCCCAGCTAATAATATTTTACAATAGCTTACACTGAAGAAAACAGCAAAGTATATATTTTCAATTGTACAACAGTATATTATGGAAATTAATGTTATTTACAGGTAGTGTTTCAGTTTTTAACCCTGAAGCATGAAAATCAATACGAATTCTACATGTTAATGCAACTGTCAATATGATTAGTCTTCTTCCATTGCAAATCCTTAACACTTTTTCTCAAAATTTACTGACCAACTGGCTTTAGTAGTAGACTATTGAGGCAAAATTGTATACATTGCATATGCGTCCCACTTCACATTTTTGTTTTTTATTTCCTCAAGGTTGCTTTGTTCTGTCTCATGGCAATATAAAAAAGAATAATTACATACCCATCATAAAAAGTAACAGAATTATGGTGTTATTATTATCATATCCTGTGAAGATAAAAACTCTGTCCCACCACTGTAAATTTCCATGACAGTTTTGTAAGCATGTATCATAGGATACACAAGGGCATCTGATAGAAAATAATGGCTGAAAAAAATATCTACCAGGTATAACCTTTTTCCTCTGCATTTCAAAATAAAGTCTTCCTCTTTTAATTAAAGTTCTTTGCTAATTTTATTATTTGTTCATATTCTCACCATTATAAAAATATTTATTTTAGACAGTGATAAAAAAGAACATTTATGTGAGATATTCTAAAACTGTAGGATTTAAAAAATGCAGGATTAAATCTAATAAAATTTTGGTGAAAAAAAACCAAAAACAAAAACAAACAAAACAGAGATGTCACCCAGCATCTCAAAAGAACACTGGGGCCAAATCTAGTATATTCACAATGGTCTATTCCAAATAAGGTGGAAACATTCTTTATTAATACCAAATTGTTTAGAAACAGATTTGGGATAAATCATTTTTATCTTGTCTTCTAACTTTCAAATTGCTCTCTGCCATTCAAATAGTAGCCACGTTTACAGACAATCAGACGAGAGGAAAAGTATATTAACAGGATGAATCTTCAGACCACTTAGAGCCATTATTTAACATTAAATAGTATTATAAGTTAAACTATCAAGAGAAACCTTAAAAAAAAAAAAAGTCCCAGAATTGTTTCACCATTGGACAAAAATTCACATGTCTAAGAATCTGTACCAAAAAAAAAGGCAATAAATACTGTCTTTTAGCTTTCCCCCAGCAACAGAAATATTACTCCTGGATATGCTACTAGTTAGTTATGCTACTGTTACTAGAAAACACACACGGAGAAATCTATGGGGAAGAGTATTACCAAAACCAAGCCAGTAATGTGCATTCAGATAAAAAGCAACATGAGTAAATGTATGGCAGTGAGGAACAGTGTGGTCTATAATTTAATTTTCAGATTTTCCAATAATTATTTCGTTTAACGAGAAAAGAAAGTCATAACATGATATACTTAAGTTAGACTGATTTAACTTAGGAAGAAATTAATTCTTAACTCTACTTATTTCTTGTTGTAGAATATAACATAAACTTCAAGCTCCAGGTTCTGTGTACATAACAAATAGGAATACCTACAGTGGAAGAAAGCAGTATTTCAGATCAAGAGTCCTACAGCCAGGTGGAAGAGTGCACGGAATATAGTTATTAACAATTACAGAAAAATAGTTATCTTGGTTTCATAAAAATTATAAGTATAAAATGACTACAAAAATAAATACCAATAACAGAAATACATTCCATAGGATGGCCTATTACGTATACATTTGTCAGTACAGAATTGTAATTAATTAAACCACTTGAAAAATTCTAAACAATACAACAACAAGGGGTATGATAAAGAAGAGCCTTTTCTTGGTAAAACAAATATTCTCCCTAAAAACTGTTAAATTATGTTTAAAGAAAAATACCTGGAAATACGACAGATCCCACTATTTTTAAGTTGTCGTGTTTTGGCCCTGCACTTCTCGAAAATCTCTTTGAAGGTTGAACTGTTAAAAGATGAAACAATGACATTAATACAACCATTTTATTCATCTGAAAAAGCAAGCAGCATACTTTAGGGTAATCTACATTCATTAATAGGCTTGCTCTTCAATGGATATTAGGTTAATATCTGGCTAATGTCTTATAAAATGCATGACTGTCATTAAGGCAACAAAAAGCAATGGTAAAGGCCTGTGTCGTGGTTTAAGCCTCTATAACTCACGCAGTCGCTCTCTCACTCACTCCCCCCTCTTTCTTCCCCCCACTCCTAGAGGGATGGGAAGGAGAATTGAAAGAATGCAACTCCCACAGGTTGAGATAAGAACAGTTTAGTAACTAAAGTATAATACAAAACCACTACTGCTACCACCAATAATAATAATGACAAGGCAAATACAAGGAAAGAATACAGTCGCTCACCACCTATACCCAGCCCTACCAAGCAGTGCACCCCCCACCCTTCCGGGTCTCTGCTCTCTGTTTTTTTCATCCTGGGCATGACGTGCTGTGGCATGGAATACCTCTTTGGTCAGTTTGGGTCGGGTGTCCTGTCTCTGCTTCCTCCTGGTTTCCCCTCCTCCCTGGCAGAGCATGAGACTCAGAAAGTCCTTGGCCAGCCTAAACATTCTAAGTCATAACTAGAAACATTGGTGTTATCAGCGCTGTTCCCAGGCTGAAAGTCAAAAACACAGCACTGCACCAGCTACCAAGGAGAAAAATGACTGCTACTGCTGAACCCATGACAGCCTGACATCAGAAGAAGCATCCTTATTCTAAATGGCACTTAAATTTAGATTCAGTTTTAAAAATATTCATGTTTTACAAAAGAACTGTCACATTTTAAATTAAGATTGTTCTTAATGGAGAAAGTGTGAATCGGCACTCTACAAATGAGGATAAAATTTAGCTGCATTATTATGATACCCTCAGTCGGGATGTCAATAAATGTATTATACATCGACCATTAATGATTTTCTTAATTTCCCTATGAAATGAAATATAAGGTCTTCAATGGCTATTTTCATTTGCATTTATTCTGTTTTAAATAGAAATTACAAACCTGTTTTTAAAGATTGTAAAGCTTTGCAAGATATACAGGGCTTCTGAAAGAAAAATTAAGTATCTTTCGGGTAGGAATTCTAGTACTAGTCAGATACAACTTTCTTTTAAAGGAGTTTCTAGAGATATGGAACTGAAGCCAAAAGAAAGATGACAATGGCAATTAGACCTCTCAGGATTTTGTGTTCTTTGTCTCCACCTCCTGCTTGGAAAGAACGTGGGTTACTGGGAGTTAGAATACGCCTGTGATTTCTAATTCTTTTGGGGAATCTGGGAAGCAAAGTAAATAATAAATGAATAGAAAGTCCTGAATACACAAGAAAGCAATAAAATACTGAACATATCATCAGTAGCAATTATTTTATGAAGATGAGCTAAATAATTATATGGCACCAGATCAGTGCTGATTGCTAACTTAGGTTTAATATTAAAAAAACTAAAAGCAACAGTAAATACTCTGGTAAACTGGTTATAAATGAAGGCATCTGGGGACAATGAGAGAGATGTGGTCGAGCCCCATCTTTGTTTTGATTTATCTTGATTTAAGGAATAATGAGAAATTATCAATTCACCCCATCTATTATACAAATGGTAATTGTACTTCTCAACGGTGTTCCTATGGAAAACAGAAGCAAGTCAGATTCTCCAGCTATCAATCAGGATAAGATAATCAAGGTAAATTAAAAGAATTACCTGTACCTGTCATTTCAGAATGTGAGCAGAGTACACAACTTAAAATACTTAGAAAGGAGGAAGAAATCAAACCTTGCTTTAGAAAAACAAAAACAAAAAACAAGTCAGAGAAGATAATCATAAAAGCAGTTTTATATATGTGGATTTCCATGATTAACAGTTTAATTTACTTTGCAATATTGCTTCACTATGTACCACTTCCACAACTTCGTTTGAAAAGCAAAGTTTTTCAAATAACTTAATTTTCCCCAAAGACCTCCTAGAAGGATTGGAGGGATTTTATTGAAAAACAAAATAGATTAACATTTTCTCACTGGAACATTTATGTCAAGTCTTCCAGAATTCTGCTGCACTGGCAGAAACAAAACTCATTTTTCTCTGAAATTCAGCTCCCAAAAGAATTTGTTCAGATTCTCCATTGACAAAAAAAATATCAGCATATGCTTTGAATTTAATAAAAGCATACTAATTCACAGTAAATTATAAATCCTACCTAAAAACCAGTCTGTTTTAAAATTCCTTCTGCAACTATTATCTGTGTACATCATAAATATTTTATGAACTGACAAGTTGATTTATGTACTGTAATTGGAAAAGAAAAACATAATCCACCAAAACCAAATAAATTAATGAGAGAAAAACTGAAAAAACCCAACCTTATACAGAAAGTATTCAAAGTTTATCAGAAGCCAGCTGAACAAATGCATCTAGAAAAGCTGAGCACTGCAAACTGACAAAGTATGAGCAGATACTTATAAGATGTATAAGCACTACTAAATCAATGCAAAAGGAAAGTAGTATTTTTTTTTTTTTACAATAATAACTTAAACCCAAAGATGGAGCTCTTGAACTGTTTATTTTAAAAGAACTAGAAAAAGTAGAAGCAACATAGTTACTGAAGTAAGGTACTGTAAAATATCTGGAATTATTTTTCTGGTATCTTCAGTGACAGTGCCTGCTAGATTTTGAGAAAGTTATCTTAAATGCTCTTTCATATGTATACACAGTTCACTTGCATAGCAGCCATTTCAGTCAGTAAATGTTTCTGTCCACATATGAATCCGAACTCTCATATACTCTGTCCCCTCACTTTCTACACAGCCTTTTGGGTTTTTTTCAAGCCTTTTTTCAGGTTTCCTACTTGAATTCCTTTGCTTTCCTCCTAACCACCTGGAAGTTTTCTGTAGCAGTCTCTAGCACAAATGTTCTTTCTATTCTCACTATCAATTTTAAAAGTGCATGTGTGATTAGGTTAGAAAGATGCTTTTCCTAGGAAAAAAAAAAGTATAAAGAGGTCATTAAGTCCCACAGAAAGAGCTATAAAAAAACAGTAACGGATATATGATCGTTTAAACTACATTTTAAAGTTATTAAATATTTTATTCCCTCCCTTCAATCTGACCTGCACTTAACAAGCAGTGGCAAAAGTTGTTCCACTCATTTTTGAGAAAAATAAATGAGATGCCTGAATTAATTCCACAAATTAAGTTTTTTAAGTAGCCCAATGCGCTAGAAATATGTAGGGGTGATTCCTCATTGTACTTTTTACAGGCGTAATACAAGGTGTGAGCGACAGTTCCTTTTGTAGAAGAACACAGATGAAGAAAATAGCTTTACATCACTACCAGACACATGAAACTTTGGGGTAATTCACCCCCAAGCCCAGGGTGATTCAAACTTCTCAGCCACCTGAAAAGCCATTCCCATTCCCCAACACTGGAATTCAAGAGTATATTTGCCATATAAAGTCTCTATGCTACTTGGGAGATTAATTGGGTGACATTCAAATCTGATGGAGTTAAATTCAACAGCTTTACTACTGACTTATGCAACTGAAACAGGCCAAAGACCCTGCAGTAAGTTAAATTTAAGTACAAAACATTAACACCCTGTTCGATGTATTTAAAATCTACTTGGCAGATATTCTCCCAAACACAGAGCAACTGAGCTTATGTATTTGGTTTTGCCCCTAGGGGGAAAAGTCTCAGTTCAAGACCAGAAGTAGCAGGTGGATTGTACCCGCACAGACAACCCCCCGTGCTCCTCCATGGTCAGGTAAAGTGGAGTCCTTCCCCAGTTCCTCTGCAAAGGAGGGACCTGAGGTGAGCGCTGACTGCATGAGCATTCATTCCTATGTCCACTGAAGTGAAAGGAAATGCCATTCACCCACATCTCACATAAAGCATATTCTACTATTTCATAAAACATTTTATTCTGAATCTCTTAGTCTTAAAATGAGCATTACAGCTGTAAAATTAATAGCTTCACAATAATTCACCAGAAAATTAAATCTGGTCTAAAAATTGTAGTAGCAGGAAACAGTTTAAAATGAGCCTTAAATAATTAAACAATCAATTTATTCATGAATTAAATACTGTATTACTTGAATGTTCAATTGGCCTAGCTTCAACTCATTTATTTAGAAATGAAAGTTCCATGAAGCAACAGGAAAAGATTTATTTAAGTTACGGTAGTTGCTGAAAGTTTTTTCAAAGTAATTATGCTTTGAGATAATTTTTGTAAAGAGATTTCTGCACCAAGAGTATATAAATAGCAACATGACTTAAATTATTTTTGCTAAATTATGCTAATAGTCAAGTGTTTTTCTATATCCAAGTATTTTAATTACAGCTGGCATTTCTAAGCTGCCTATTGATGGTAAGTGCTGTGCAGAAATATTACCATTTCTATTACTAGTCATATAAAAGTCATGTAGGAAAAAAACACAGTTTCTAACCTGTCTCAGTTAAGGTTAACCTGCAAGACATGAACTATATTGTTTTTCAAGTAGGCTTTCACATTTTCTTTCTGACAATTACAATATTAACACACTTCGTAAGTGTCCTGGATTCAGCTGTACTAAGTCATTTTTCTTCTAGTAGCTGGTGCAGCTCTGTGTTTCGGCTTTAGCCGAAGAATAATACTGATAACACACCCATAGTTTAGTTGTTGCTGAGCAGTGCTCACTCTGATCAAGGACTTTTCAGCTCTGCCAGTGAGGAGGGACACAAGAAGCTGGAAGGAAGCAGAGATAGAAACCTGATCCAAACTAGCCAAAGGGGTATTCCATTCCACAGCACGTCATGCCCAGTATATAAACTGGGGGGATTTACCCAGAAGGGCAGATCGCTGTTCTGCTCAAGCTGGGTACTGGTCAGCAGGGGGTGAGCAATTGAGTTGTGCATCACTTGGGTTTTTTTCTCTTTATATCTCTCTCTGTTGTTTCTCTTTTCACTCATATTAGTACTATATTGTACTTATTTTAATTAGTAAATTGCTTTTATCTCACCACACAGGTTTTCACCTTTTTTCTGATTCTCTTCCCCATCTCACTGGGGAGGTGTGTTTGTGAGTGAGTGGCTGCATGGTACTTAGTTGCCAGCTGGGGTTAAACCAGGACAATAAGTCAAAAAGGAAACCCTTTTTCCTTCTCATACAGCAAGCCAAAATTAAAATGTACCTTTTCAGTAAGATGGACACTTCCTACAGATGGCTCAGAAAAGTCAAACGTAATTAAGACATTTTAAGAACCATGTTCCACATTGTCCTCAAAAAGTTTAATTCTTCACTTAAGGAAAAACACATAAGTCAAAACTGTCAGCATAGGTAACAAACAAACCCAACTAACAAAACAAACAAGATCCTCAAAGATGTTCATATCCGTTACATCAGTCTGAACTCAGACTATATTAATAACACAATAGCGCAATAAAATTGAAATAAGTGAACTTTTTTTGATTGACAGTGTCTCTTATGCATACTAGAACCAGACAGATGTTTCAGTGAATATATACTGAAATATTGCACATAGTTTTCCTGGTTTTGTCAGTAAAACAACTTTGAACTTCACCTCTGATCTTGCTCTTGGAGGAGACCTTGATTTTCTAAAGTGAAACTCAATCATAACCAGATCATTGAATAAGAAGATCTAGCACATGTACACACTAATGTAAAAATTAAATAATTTAATACTAATCTAATAATCAGAAAGCCTAAGTGATTTCCTATGTTCAAATTTCAAAGCCTCACTAGGAAGCAGAGACTGTCTTTTCAGGGTACTCCGAGTCCTAAGAGTTGAGAGGCCGTCACCAGAATTTGCCAGCCAGTGACAGCTGATAGCTCCAATTATGCACACTGGATACAAAATCAGCACTAGTACACCAGATATGTATATCTTGGCACCCCACCACATAACTATTTCTAACTTAGAGCCTAACTATTAACTAAGAGCCTAGCTGTTAACTAACTTGGAGAACTTCACAAAGCGATGCAGCTCTTTTAGCTGAGTCCTGCTGTTACCAGCTACACACTGCCCATGCAACTCGCCTGTGGTGTTACCCCGCGACTCAGGCATGAGGCTTCTTTGGAAGAAGAAACACACCTCTCCGCAACACTTACTTATCATTTTTGAGGAAAAAGAGATTACTTAGATAATCCTTTAGCTTTCCTGCATCCATCCCCACCTTCACATGTGGAAAGAAAGCTTTATTCCACTGGTGCCTATGGCATGTGTGAATGGGAAGAGAAGTCGTATGGGTGAAACAACCCACGGGATGAAAGCTGGATGTTAAAGGGCACAGCTCCTGCATTATGGAACAGTAACACAGACGTACCAGGCTGCAAAGAGGGTCATCTATGCAGTGACACACACACCTGCTTTTATAGACCAGTGTAAATAAATGCATGAGCGCAAGGACAAAGCACAGGCAGGGAGCGAACTAGATAAAACCTGCAGAACTCACACCCGATGCTCCAAGCACGGCCAGGACGGGAAGCTGCGAGGTTCCGGAGCTGCCACCACTGCCAGCCCCACGAGGAAGGGGCAGCCCGCGGCTCCACCCCGCCGTCCCGGCCCCTGCCCGAGCCCCGCGTGTCGCCGGCCCGGGACGGTACCTGCGGGCAGCAGGACCAGCAACAGCAGCAGCAAAAGGAGGCGGCGGGCCGGGAGGCGGCCGGCGGTAGCGGCGGTTTGCCGGCTGCAGCTCCGCGCCCTTCCCTGCTCCGTACGCCACATCGCCAGAGCCCACAGCGCCTCCTCAGACGGCGCGACAGCCGTTATCCCCCGCAACGGCGCCGGGGCCGACGCGGGCGGTGCGAGCCGCGGGAGGGGAGGTGGCGGCCCTGCTGCCTGTGGCCTGTCCTGCCAAAGGCAGGCTTCGTCTGCTGCAGTGCCAGGCTTCGCGCCTGGCATCTCTGGCCAAAGACAGGAGGGAAGGGTAGGCTTTCACATACGCAAACCCTTAATCGTCCGGCCGCCGAGTTATACGTAATTAACCCAAATTCATTAAGGCACCCTCGCTACAGGGGCAGCTCCTGCTGGAGCAGCCGGGCGTATAGCTGTGAGGGCTGCGCCTGGGGCCGGCCCGAGGTATAAGGAGCCGGCCTCACCGTCAGTGCATTGCTCCCAAAACCAGTAGGGAGCAAGAAAGTTCTCATAGCAAAACCAAAGGACTATGCTGATCTAGTCAAAAAAGTGAGCACTGACAGCTGTGCTTGGTGTTCGTTGTGCTGCTACGTAAATGCAGTTAAGAAAGTGCTGGAATACCAGGATATTTGCATGTTTCCATGACATCAGATTGGTTTGCTTTGGGTAGAGAAAGGATCTTTTGAAAGAATGGGCAGGAGAGGGGATGAGTTATCTGGGAAGTGGATGAAGTCTGGCAGGAAAAATTCCCAATGTGGAAGACTTGGTATGATGTTCCTGTGCCAAAGAACCAAAAACTCTGTTCTGCAGGAATCCTGAAGCAAAGTAAAAGGTGGACATCTAGTAGAGAGGACTAGCTTAGACACGTAAGTAGCTTGTCCATGTGCTTCTTTCAAACACTTGAAAATTGACAGTAGAAATGATTCAACCTTATATGGCAAATTTACTTCCCAGGATGACCCGGACAGAATCCCTGACAACAAAATCCAAGATAAAGCTTTAATTGCATTTCACTCTGCAAAATGCATGCAAAGAACCATGAGCCATCCTTGCAATGTCTTCCATCCTATGCCTTACCTCGGTCATGTGTCTTCACCTCTCCTGCCATCTCCGTATAAAGCTTTCTGGGAGAAGGTAAACAGTGGGAGAAAAGGTCAGTCTGCGGACACCAGTATGGCTTGTCAAAGGCTTGTTACTGGCAGAAGTCAAATTTTTGGAAGTATCTTTTTACTAACTTCAGTGTGTGAGCATGATAGGAAGTGGACATGAGATGTGTCAGGCAAAGGGTTCTGAGTTTTCATAGTGTTGGCTTAGCCTTATAGTACTGCATATACAATAGCCTCACCTGTCACTTCTTACCCATTTTAGTTCTTGTGACCTATATAAGAAAGCTTCTTAATAAGGAAGGAAGTTGGGGGGTTTTCCTGCTCCATCAGCAAACTTCTCCAAAAAATCCCGCACCATGGTTCTGCATTGCAGAACACAGCTTTTTATTACTATAAACCTGTATTGTAATAAGTGTTAGGCCCATATCTGATTTCCTGTTAATCTAGAGCAAGTTAGGAATTCATTGCATCTGTGTAAGACTGAAATAAAAGAGAGAATGATCAGACTCTCTGCCCTAATTTTTTCTGACAAGGCCACAAAACAAAGTCGTGTGTGTGAATTGAGCTGTCCAAATAAAAGTATTTTGATTTTTTTGAAGTGCCAGGCATTTGCAGATGGCACTGAAATTTTGCAGAGATTTTGCTATAAATCAGAGTGCTTTTGTTTAGATTGCTAAATGAATACCATTGAGTTTGGGATTAGGAGATGAGTGCTGCATATTCTGAGCTGAGGTGGATTTTGTCAATGGATTTGCCAGCCTGGTAGAATGAACGGCAAAACTCTGGAGGTATAAGCTGCATGGAAAACTCTGATGTCAGTATGATTTACTTATTCCAAATAATAATTGTAAATTGTCCAGATTTGCATTTGTTTGCAGTTGTATTTGTTAAATTTTGTTCCTGTTAAATCTGTTTCAATTTAATTCATGTTTGTGATCTAGATACCAACAGAACAGCTTATTTCAAAATACTTAAATAAAACCACCATATAATTCTTAGTAAGACTGAAAACTTCTTCATTTTCTTTCTACTAGATGAATAAGTAATTTGTAGTGCCATTTCAAGTTGCTATGTATGTCCCATTGACGGACTAGATTACTGTGGTATGCATGAACCATGTTTCACACAAGGAGATATTTCATTGTGAGGTGGTTTCCATTGTTGCCAAGAAGAAATTAACCCAAACCTCTCTGTTCACTCAATGGCTCTGGTCTTTTGTACCATACTTGATAAATCTCTTTTCAGGAGAGAATTCAGTATTTAAACCACTGCCTTGATCTTCATGTTTTCTATGCACTGATGTTCTGGAGGATGACCTCTCTTTTTACTGTTGTTTGTTGATGAGGACTTCAGGAACGTGGAGAAACAGGAGCAAGCAGACTCTTTAAGTTTACTACCACATAAGGACAACAGAAGAGAATGACAGTGGCCTCCCTTGGATCTGAAAGGAAGTCATGTAAGTGCTTTTAAAAAGTCCACCTTGTCAGCTGAACCAGCTCACATGATGGATTGCAAACAGTGTCTAAGCTTGTTAGAGATGTGCTTGCCTGTTGTGAGAGGACCCGAGAACAGACATGGTTTTGCCAGCTTTGAAGAGAAAAACAACAATTCTTTCCTACAGTTCAATTCATTCACCCCTCCAATAGGGCTGATGTGTCTTTAGTAAATCTCTGCTCAGATTAAGCCAACTCCAGTGATTTTCATAGCTCATTACAGATAGAACAAAATTTTACAGGAATTCAGGCAACATACTTAGAGATGAGGAAAGCCATTTCTTAGAACATGGTAAAGAAATGTAAATAAGCTCCTTGTCCAGTTTTACCATACAGCTAACACACAGTTAGGTATACTTTGGCCTTATTATTGTCACCATAAAGTGTCTACATGCCATAAATTCAGGCAGTGGTTTTGGTTCCTTGTTTCTGTCTTTGAACTTTGCATTTTAAATCACTTTAAGCTTACTGCAGTCATATAACAGAACCCAAAAGAGCCCAAGTAACCACAAGGGATCAAAAAATTTACTTTAAAATTTTCCTTTTTTCCCCCCTTCTTTCTCATCCCGTATTATTTTCACTCTTATTTCTCCGTTACTGTGTTCTCTATGTACATATGAAGGTAGACCTCAGACATCAAGGAGGCCTGATCAGCTGGGTTTTTTCTGCAAGCCTCTGGAAAAGTGAAAGGAAAAAAAGGGTTGAGATATGCAATTCTGTCTGACCACTAATTTTTCCAATGTAGAGAAAAGCAGACAGAGATAGATAGAGATTTTCTGGCAGAGATACACATGAAAATAACACAGACAATGTCTGAAATAGAATGTCATCAAGTCAGTAACCTGAGTTACAGTTAAGAAAGTGGCCTGAAATGGAGAGTAGTTCCACAAACCAGACAGAAACTGTCCAGCGGATTTCTGGTGATATTTTGTTGGCAAAATTTTCTGTTAAGAGTTAAATACTGACTCCACTGAAGCTGTCAGATAAAGTCAAACTTAACTTAGGGGCAAACCTTGAAACATACAGTCCAGCATAAATTTATTAAAGAAAGCTGTGTATATGTTCTTCCAAACCTAGTATTCATTTGCAAGTTTTCCTGTGATGCTGAGGTATTAACTGCAAAGTGTAAATGGAGATATAAAAAGTAGTTGAGTTTTAAGCTACTGTTTTTGATGAGACTGCATAAACAAATGCCAGATTTCAGCTATATGATTCAGAGCCCAGCTACCAACTCCCCCAGGCATGTGATGTGATGAAAGTTGCTAATCTTTCTAGATATCAGTCCCAAGACATTCCACAGCTAAGTTGTTTGGAGAAGTTGCGCTGAAAGCAAGATCAGTCAGGCATTTTGCAAGCAAATTCTACAGTCACTTTCTGCACTGTGTCGCGGATGAATGGAAAATATAACAAAAAAAAAAAAAAGCAGAGACAGAAGCAGCCTTTGACATGGATGAGCAGAGGTATTAAAAACATCTGCAGTAGACAGGAGGTTTTCTGTTGTGAGAAGATGTAGTGCTATGGCTTGGGCAGTTAACGGTGTTACTTTGAACTTCCCCAGCAGTCTTTTGGATCTACAGGGTGGAGCAAGTTTATTGAGCAGTGAGAATCTGTGATAACAAACCAGAGACGCTGAAAAAGAAGGTTGTTCTAAGACTGGAGCATCAGAGCCTGCCAGGGAAGGGAGACAGCTAAAGTGTTATTCTTCATGTATTCTTGCTCAGTGTAGTGAAGATACTCAGTGCTAGAAAACAAGGCCTTTAGGAAGTTAGCAGTGTTTGCCTGTAGAATTCTGTCACTCAGAATTTGGCTGTGCAGGTACATTTGCACCTGGAACCCTGGTGACAAGGCCCTCATATCCAGTTTGTAGCTATTATTCTATTTTGTATGGCTTAACACAGAGATGGGCATGGGGATTGCAGAAGGAACCAGTGTATTTGATAAGTCTGATGAGGAGCAGAGGTGACTTTTTGCCCCTGCTGGAAGCTAACACATCTGTAGACACAGTTTTCTCCAAAAACTGGGAAATGGAAAACGCTATAGTTTACCTCTGGACTTGATAGTAACCCTCTTCTAAAAGAAATAAGCAGTTAAATCATGCTGCTAGTAGAGTGGCCATATTTGGATTTGTCCAAAAGCCCAAGTAGTCCAGTGTTCCATCCAAGACTGTAGATAATTAACATAAAATGTCGTCGTACTTCCCCTGCATATTTTCATATCATGTGATGATTTGTTGACCAGGGATTCATGACCAGGAGCTGGTGTGTTTGTATTTAGTAGTCATGGATTCACAGATTTGCCTTCATGAACATATCCATTTGCTTTTTTGAACCCATTGCTCAACTTTCAACACCCTATCTTCAGGTAATTTGTGAATATGTTAAGCAACAAAGTTCTAAGCCGAGATGGGTTACCTCCAAGTCTCTTTACCTGTGATCTCCATCTACCTGGAGAATTGATCATTTACCCCTTTTCCTCCTTCCTTCTCTGATCTTCTAATCAATTATTTATCCATGTGAAGATCTTATCTTTATTCCACTGTTACTTTAAGAGGCTCTGTTGAAGAATTTTGTGCATAACTAGTTGAAATTATTATGCTTTCATTATACTAATCATCCAATGGCCTTTGTATGGGAAGAGTTCCTTTCTCAGTGCTTCCTGTCCTGAAGCAAGACGTGTTTTATCCAGAGTAATCATTACTTTGGAGAAGTAATCATCCAGTAGTCCAGGATTAAGCAGCACATTGAGTGTGAGGCATATCAAGGTAAGATTCCAGACTCTCCTACCTTTTAAATAATGATAGAAAATGACTGTGTGCAATGCTGGTGCAGCTCCAGTTTGTAACACAGATGCTTAGTAAGATAAAACCTTTTGCTTACCTGCAGGAGATAAAAAAAAATTAGTCAGAGGCAAAAACATGCAAAGCAAAGAGCAAAAATGTGCAACTCGAATAACATCAAGTTAACAATTCAAGGACACTCTTAACTATTATAGCATAGAAACAATCAACTAAGAATGAGAAATAGGCTACAGTGGGCTTGAGAATATCTGTGCTATTAAATAATTACCCATAGCGCAATTAATTGTGTAATACTACACTGCCTAATAAGCTAGTAGGCCATCTGGAAATAATGCAGAAAAACTCAGAATAATCTCTGGAGGGCTGAGTGCCATTGGATAAAGCAACTGTGGTTTCGCTGTGGATTTGATTATTTATCATCCCTGCAGTTATATATTTCACTGTGTGTTTGTTTTTTCCTTGCCCAAAAGCAGAGTGATGCTTTGTTTTTTCTTCTTTTTGTTTTGCTCCTTTTGTTGTGCACGTCTTACATATCTTTCCATTATAAACTGATGAGGTTTATGCTTATTTCTAGTTAGTTTTCAGGGGATGGTTTGTAGCCCTTTCTTTCAAAGTGATAAAAGTGAAAGTAATGTGTTATATTTGTTTTCCATATATAAAGAAAAGTAGATTAATTAACCACAGAACTAACCAAAAAAATCTGAGACAGTTATCTGTAAATCTTTCATTTGGCATTATTGTCTCTTGCTGAGCCCACTGAAGTCAATACTCCTACTAATTTTAAAATATAAGAGGTCAAAAACAGTGCACAGTTTTTGAATGACAGTGAGATGCAATGAAGCTTGTGACACTGCTGAGGAACCAGGTGATCCTTCTACAAGATGGAGAACAAAAAAGCAAGGGACTATTTCTACAAATCAAATACTAGAAGTGAGTTTCTTTAAAAAACAGGTTTTGCTTGTGCTTTGCTTCATTTTTTTCATCTTCTTTTTGATAATATGCACCTTTAGGCAGCACAATATATGGGACTACAAACAATTTTTATATCACTCAGAACTTCTGGTATTTTATCAGCATTTAGCATAGGATTCATCTCATGAATATTAGTTACCTAAAAGCTTGCATACAGTCTGTGCCTTTCATCTCCACTTTCTCTATAGGCAACAAAGGGAAACTGGGATTTCCAAAAGGGCATTCTGTACATCTGTCTTCAACGCCTGACACAGGCATGATATGACTAGTGTCTAATCTCTATTTATGTCTCGTCTCACTTAACTGATTTAGACAAAGTGAATCCTATCATCACTGTAAGCTTACTGGCAGATAAGCTACCTCTTTCAATTAGTGAGACAGTTTTAAAGATGAGCCTGTGAAACTGTACCATAACTACTTGTTCCCCAACAAGCAACATGTAATTCTGGGCTTTTAATTTCACTTTAAACTAGAAATGCACGCCTTTGTTACTTTTTACATCCTTCTTTGTCACATAATTCGTTATTATCTAGCTACCGGTGTCATTCAATAATGATTA
This sequence comes from Ara ararauna, assembly GCA_028858755.1. Classification (NCBI taxonomy): domain Eukaryota; kingdom Metazoa; phylum Chordata; class Aves; order Psittaciformes; family Psittacidae; genus Ara; species Ara ararauna. The sequence goes on along the minus strand of CM054377.1, from coordinate 73,619,923 downwards.
TATGGGAACCTTTCTATCTTCTTTTTTATTGTTCATCTAGAGTTTATGAAGAAGTTCTTTGAGATAATATGTTACCTCGCAAATTCACTCCTCCAGAATCAAAGTGGAAGGGTTGGCTGATCTTCTTTCCCAGAACAGAGATACAATCCTGAACCCAAAACAAGCCAAGTCAGTGAACAATTTCTTGCCAACTGTTTTTAAGTTTTGCTAGTGAAATTTAGCCTAAATTCTGTGTAGATCAGACACAGCAATGTTTTCAAATAAAAAACAGTTCCAAGCAAGCAATTAAGGTCATAACACACTCCAACAATTGCCTCAAAAGATTTCATATTTTTTACCTCTTCCTCCCCTGTAAATTGGTACAGAAGATGTGCATGCACAGTACCAAAAGAGAGGACAAGGATATTAGTGAAAAACTGGTTGACAGGAATGATGCTGTACCATAACAAATCTCACATTAAGTTAGTTTGCTTGTGATTATTAACTGTAATGATTATTTTTACTAAACTCAAACTCAGTCCTGCAATTGATTCTGATTGCTGCCTGAAAATCTATTAAGCCAAATTTATCAAGCAACATTGCCTTACAAGAAGCATCTAATTATGATTTTAAGTTATTGGAGGCTTCTGGGACAGATTTCAAACAAGATCTTTTACCTCTCCACATAGACCTGTTGATTCCTAATTTTAATTTTTTGGGGAATATCAGGATCCTCTGAACACTTCTGTTGAAGTCTGTGTTGAGTTAATTTTTTCAATCAACTAAATTCAGCAACGTTCTATAACTGGAGAAGTTAAGATATTCAATCAGTAATTATTTGAAAAGTACACTCTAACATGCTTCTCCTGTGAGGGAGTTAGGTGTAAAAAGTAGAACAGAGAAATTTGTGGAGTGTAGAGATTCCTTACACCTGATGTTTTTATTGACATGTCATTTATGAAAATACCATAGTAATCAAACACATGTACATACTCAAGATTTTATCTGCTGTCTGTAGAATATAAAGCAATCACCTGTGCATGGGTGTCTTTTCTTCACTCTGTATTTCACTTATTGTATCTCAGAATGGAGCATTGTAGATGAGCCCAGGAAAGGGTGACAGGAGTTTCAGAAGGGTTCAGGTAAGAGCCAAGTAGAGATGGGGAAAGAAAGGCTGGTCAAAGAAAGATAGGAAAACTAGAGCCCCCTTTCCAGGCCATGAGCCATCAGGTTTGTTTAAGCAAACTGAATGCACAGGTATGCTATGGGGTGCAATCAGGCATACAATGGGAGAGCCAGGTATCTCTGCAGGGTGGAAGGGGGATAAAACCCTCTATCATTATGGTTTGTTGGATGTTGCCCTTTCCAAGAAATACAGATGTGGATAGTGAGAGCAGCTTACAGGGAGAGACCAAGAGAGAAAGTTAGACCTGATATTAAGTTTTCCTATATTTTCAAGAAATGAATGAAAGATGTGTTCCAAGTAGAGAAGCAGTTATTTTTCAGAGACTTGCTTATACTATCCTAGGAAATTGAATGAAGTCCCAGTATCTGAGGATGGAGAATAACAGAGAAGATTCTGCCCACTGAAAGGGGTCATTTAGCATATATGCCAACCTGATAATTTGCCATGGTCTTTTACTCAATTCAAATGAGCATTGCATCATTCCATGAGCAAAACTTTGACTTGTCACCACCTCTCTTTTGGGACCTCATAAATATTCTATCAGAATATTCTGTCTGGTGAAAAAAAGGCAATTGATTTATCTGTCTTTAACAGTGTAAGCTGAAGGCCTTGAATCTGTCATATCCCTTTGTATATGTAAGCACAATGTCCCTGTGTTTTTTCTACATTTTTTGATTAAGCCCAAGCAATCCATCTCTCATTATCTGAAGCAAGAGTTGTAGATAGACTAAGTTATCTAATCTTAAAATGTTTTCTGCTACTAAAGGAGAGTGTGTGCTGAGTCTCCTCTGCCTGCCGGTGACTCCAGCCTGTTACCTGTAAACTAGAAATTAATATCCATTATGTCCTTTTTGGATGAATATCCTGGTCTGATTATGGGCATAGCCAAAATATCAAGAGACTACCCATTTCTGTATTATTTCTATCCTTCCCAAGCCTCCTCTATGCACACATGTTCTAGAGCTGTCATTTGTTATGTGCTGCAAGTTGAGCACATAATTGTCTTCATCTTGGGACATGCCAAGCACACAGGACAGTTCATCTCCATGTTTTTTCTTGTGGACCGTTTTAATAAATAACTAGAACTTTAGAGCATGCAGTGTGTAGTTCAGCTGCCTCCACCAGCTGTTTAATGAATAATGTACACATCTTCGATTTCCTTTCTATCCAAACAGTGGCTGTGTCGGTGCAGGAAATTCTGAAGACACTGTCAATGCCAGTGTAGCCTTAATACCACTTAGCCATATGCAAGCTTCAAAGCCTCACTTCACAAGTACTGCAGAGTATCTTTCCTTATTAGCATGGTTTTGATACTGCATCTTGAATTGTTGCTTGGGAAGGGGGAAAATAGTTATCTGGTCTTGGGTGAAAAGAACAAAAAAAAAAAATGGAGGGAACATTCCTTATTCTTTTTAATAACTTGAATGAGTTCTGTCAACACAGGAATCACAGTGGCCTTTCAGATTCAAGGTTGAACTTGAAGAGTCCTTTCTAATAGCTGAATCAGTAGTAAATGGCTTACAGTGGTAACTGTCTACCGTGTAGGTCTTTGTGAATCTAAGTGACCTTTCAGCCCAGATATACAAAGGAAGCTGATACAAAATAAGCAGACTACTGAGGTGATGGTATAACAGATTTTATCCATCTGCTTGTGTTACGGTAAGCTTAAGTGCAACCTGTTTTGACCAAGTATGAATTTGTTATAGAACATGATGGCCTGATTCTTTATTGTGTTACATTAATGTTATAGTTTCAGGGCAATTAGGCTCCTAAGACTGTACATCACACCTTTAAACCACAGATGTTGATTAGGGTTTCTTTTTTTCTGTCCAGGAATTGCTCTGTGACCTAACTAACCCTACCATCATCAAGTGCAGAATGGTCATAATGGATTGACACTAACTGACTGTCAGTCCAAAAGCTACCCTTACAGTACCCACCCTGAGAGGTAAAAGTTGCCTGTGGTAAACACCAGTGCAATATCCTGTCATGGTATAAAGAGCTCTTCATGATCAGCAGCTTCTGACCTAATCTGGGATAGAAATCAGAGCATCCCCTCCTTCCTGCTGTTAACCTTGCTGAACTACTGCACAACCAAGTTTTAAGAATGTGGCAGGCACCTTCCCATTTTTCTGAATTGAGAAAGGTTGCATGTGAAGCTGAGCACATCTGCTAGTCCCTATCCACAAACACCTGGCTTGTGGTTCCTAATAATGCTGAGACTACTTAACACAGGCATTCCTGTAAATGCCCACCATCAGGAAAAAAATTCATGTTACATGCAAGGCTCAGGTGACTAGGACATGGAAGAGTAACGTCTCAGCTTAGCATGCAACAGGAATTTCTGCTGATGCCATTCTGAAGAGTCCTTAATTAAAAAAAAGATGTTTATTTTCAAACTATGCCATACTTTCATACTTTAAATGCTTCTTGTTCTTTATTATTAATGAACATGTCTGGTGGGTAGAAGTGAACGTGCTGGTTTTTGATGGGTAGTACGATGAATATTACCATATCAAAAATGTGTGATTTCTAACTTTAGTCGCTAGATGGCCTTTGAGTTTGTAATACCCCCTGAATACCATTAGAAGCACTTTTTTTTTTTTTAGATAGATCACAAAGTTTGAGATTCAAAGGTTTTTGCTTTAAGCTTTTCCTAAAGTTGTCTTTAGTAGCTTGAGCTGGTGGTTAAGCATTTATTTGCAAAATTCTGAGAAAGTAAAATGGTAAAAGTAATGACTTAATGGTAGGAACTAAAAAAAATCAAAGAAAAGAGGAAAGAGACTGGTCATAGAATCATAGAGTCATAGAATCATGGAGTCATAGAATCATCGAATAGTTAGGGTTGGAAAGGACCTTAAGATCATCTAGTTCCAACCCCCCTGCCATGGGCAGGGACACCTCCCACTAAACCATGCCACCCAAGGCTCTGTCCAACCCAGCCCTGAACACCGTCGAGGATGGAGCATTCACAGCTTGCCTGCGCAACCCATTCCAGTGCCTCACCACCCTCACAGTAAAGAATTTCTTCCTCATATCCAATCTAAACTTCCCCTGGTTAAGTTTGAACCTGTTACCCCTTGTCCTCTCACTACAGTCCCTAATGAAGAGTCCCTCCCCAGCATCCCTATGGGCCTCCTTCAGATATTGGAAGGCTGCTATGAGGTCTCCACACAGCCTTCTCTTCTCCAGGCTAAACAGCCCCAACTTTCTCTGCCTATCTTCATATGGGAGGTGCTCCAGTCCCCTGATGATCCTCGTGGCCCTCCTTTGGACTTGTTCCAACAGTTCCATGTCCTTTTTATGTTGAGGACACCAGAACTGCACACAATCCTCCAAGTGAGGTCTCACGAGAGCAGAGTAGAGGGGCAGGATCACCTCCCTCGACCTGCTGGTCATGTTCCTTTTGATGCAGCCCAGGATACAGTTGGCTTTCTGAGCTGTGAGCAAACACTGAAGGCAGCTCATGTTCATTTTCTCATCAACCAACACCCCCAAGTCCTTCTCTGCAGGGCTGCTCTGAATCTCTTCTCTGCCCAACCTGTAGCTGTGCCTGGGATTGCTTCCACCCAGGTGGAGGACCTTGCACTTGTCATGGTTAAACTTCATCAGGTTGGCATCAGCCCACCTCACAAGCATGTCAAGGTCCCTCTGGATGGCATTCCTTCCCTCCAGCATATCAACTGAACCACACAGCTTAGTGTCATTGGCAAACTTGCTGAGGGTGCACTCAATCCCACTGTCTATGTCACCGGCAAAGACGTTGAACAAGACCGGTCCCAACACTGATCCCTGAGGGACACCACTCATTACTGGTCTCCAGCTGGACATTGAGCCATTGAGCACAACCCTTTGTGTGCTGCCATCCAGCCAGTTCTTTATCCACCGAGTGGTCCACCTATCAAATTGATGTCTCTCCAACTTAGAGACAAGCATGTCGTGTAGGACAGTAATAAATGCTTTGCACAAGTCCAGGTAGATGATATCAACTGCTCTACCCCTGTCCATCAGTTCCATAGCCCCATCATAGAAGGCCACCAGACTGGTCAGGCAGGATTTCCCCTTAGTGAAGCCATGCTGGCTGTCACCAACCACCTTGTTGTTTTTCATGTGCCTTAGTATGCCTTCCAGGAGAATCTGCTCCAAGATTTTGCCAGGCACAGAGGTGTGGCTGACTGGTCTGTAGTTTTCCAGCTCATCCATTTTCCCCTTCTTGAAAATGGGAGTTATATTCCCCTTTTTCCAGTCATCGGGAACTTCACCTGACTGCCATGATTTTTCCAATATGATGGACAGTGGCTTAGCAATTTCATTTGCCAGCTCCTTCAGGATCCGCGGATGGATTTCATCAGGTCCCATGGACTTGTGTGCGTTCAGATTCTTAAGATGGTCTCGAGCCAGATCCTCTCCTACAGTGGGCCCAGGCTCTTCATTCTTCATTTTCACAGTCCCTGTGTCTGTGTTCTTTTCACATAATTAGATTTTCTCTTTGCACAGACCTTTTCTTTCTGTCCTTCCAGTGATCTTGCCCAGTCCATATTTGTGAGGCAGTTACAGAAGGGATACTTCACTGGGCAAAACAGAGGGAGAGGAACTGTAAAAATGTTGCCCACTCTGTTCTGAAGAAAAATCATAATTCTGGTCCTTTCTCACATAAGGCAGAGTATGTGGTAAACATTCCTAGTTGCTTGGAGCTGCCTTGGAAGTAGCTAGGATTTCTAAGCTCCATCTTAGATGTGTTCATTTCTGTTTCTTGCATCAGTTTCAGGGAGAATAGCCTTTGTAATGCATCACATGCTGTCACACACGTGGGGAACAGCACATCATTCTTCCCACAGCCTTGTTCATTACAGCAGTAGGTTCACAGGCAAAGTAAGGTGGTGAGCATTGTAAAATGCTCAAATTTAACCTATATTACTGCTCCAAACCTGTTATTACCAAGTTTTTATGTACATAATGCACCATTCTAATTGTTTGTCTCACCTCCTGCACAAGTCATCTCATTTCTCACAGCCTTCATCTAACTTTTAACTTCTGCTTGAATTAGAACATAAAATAGTATAAAATGGTTACTGAGAAATATGCTTTAAAAATACAGCACACATAGCATACAGTGTAGCATTGAACAGAGATTTCTGAGTTGTAGGGAAGTTAGAAGAGCTATTAACCCTTAGTTCTGCCATGTCATACTGTTATTGGTGTAGAGCTTTGAACAATAGAAGCTGATGTGTACGCTGTCTTGCAAACAGACAGGCATCTTTTCTGGAGCTATTTGCAATGTATGGTTTCATGGTAGATTTATAAGTTCTAGCAACATGTTCTGTATTACCTTCTCTAGTACTTTCCATGTCATTTTTCTTTTTAGGTTTTTTAGTGAGAGAGGCTATGGATTTCATTGATTTCTGGCAACCGGGAGACCAAGATCTCTGAGACCTAAAAGATTCTGACATTTCCAAGTTGTGAAAAACTCAATCCCATCTGAAAAGATCTATTACATTTTCCATATTTATTCTTTGTCTGTGAGTGTCAGGCATCAGAATTGCTAAGATTTTAAGCAGAAGAAAGGAAGAGTTCAGAAACCATACAATTGATACCTAGAATTTTTGTTTTGTTTTGTGTGTTTGCCAATTGTTCTGGAAAGATGCGTAAAGGTGTTAATGCTACTAGACTCCTACCAAAATCCTTGAGAAATGATATACATGCTTTGGATTTAGAAGCATAAATATTCTTTGTAAGCCTGTAAGATGTAAAAATCTCTTTGTAAATAGTCACTTTCACTCTTTCACGGACCAGCAGTTGCACTTCCTGCCTCTAGCACTTGGGCAACAGTGCTGTCACTAGGGCATAACTCTGGAGTGAGACACTGTTCTTCCCCGGACCATGCAAGAAAGTGGTTGCCATTCAAATTATTAGCAAAGCTGAAACTAGCTAAGAGTCATCTGTTATGTAGTTTTGCAGAGACAAACAGGAAGAGTGGTGAACCTGGGCATGTTTTGTATGTTACCCTTTTTGCCCACCCTCTCTTCCTTTTGGCAGAACAGGAAACCATCTTCTGTTTTTCTTTTTTTTCTTCAGGAATTAGAAAAAAGATAAAAGGCAGGACTTACGCTGCAGTTGAGCCTAAAAGCTCCTAGTGTATTATTAGTGTCGTGAAAAGCTGTTGTGCACATACCTGACACTGCAGATAGTACTCTGAAGTCCTTGCCATACAATTTGGAAGTTTTACAGATGGGAATCCAAGTGCAGTGTAATTAAGTGATTTGTCAAATACCATTGGGAATCTATAGTACAGCTAGGAATTAAACTTCATGTATCCTGAGCCCTTGCCTATGCCTTTTTTTTTACCCAACTCTGAGCTTTAAGCTATTGAAATGGAGCTTTGCTAAAACTTGGTTTTAAAAAATAATTATTAACACAAATGATGGCCATAGTTTTTGAAAGTTAGGATAAGACACAAGTGAAGAGTTAGGAATCTAATCAATATTTTATTCAGTTTTTCCTCTGTGATTCAGACATGGAATAGCTGTGGGAACCTCCACCACTTGTAAAAAGCCATGTCATAAGTGTTGTGATTCATCTAGAAGTGCTAAATTTATGAATCTGAACTTATTAATCAAAACTGTGTGACCTGGTGGCAGTCTAGGATGATCAGTGGGAATTTCCCTAATGGAGCTGTGAAGTTGTTTTTCTCAGGTCAGACTGGATGGTAGTTCAGTTGCTTTCATTCTTTTCCAGGCTTTCATTAAAGCCTGTCTTGGGGGAAAGGGATCAATTGCGTCATCTCTTGAGGTCTGTTCCAGCCATGGAATGTAGCATTCTTAATATCCTTGGTTTGTGTACACATTCCTGACTTTGATTTAAGATGAACTTCTTCCTCTCTTTCATCCTTGGTTATGTTGCCATGTATGCCTAAAACCTGGAAGCTTCTATCATTTCTTTGCCGGGGCAAAGATCTCTTACTGAATCTTTTTAAAGATCTGGTAAAAATCTTAGGAAGTTTTTGTGAAAGTGAACTCTGAAAATATATTTCTAATGTGGTACTTTTTCACCAACAGATCTCCAAAAGTCTGTCCTAGAACTTATGATCTCATCTTACAGCTCAGTGCACCATTGAATGGCCTACAGGGTCAGAGCACAGGAATTGCAGGTTTGATTCTCATTTTTTATGCCACTAACTAGTGAGGTTCCAAACTGAATCCTTTGATGCTTTTTCTGTTTGGATTTTTGTTGTATGTTGCTTGTGTGCTTTTGATAGGCATCCTGGACAACAATTGTCCAGTGGCTCAAGTGGCTTTTGTTGTGTTTTTAAATCACTGATTTTTGTGCTTGTTTCATATTTTCTTTTTCTTTTTTTGTTTCTCCCCTTCCCCTTTCTCTAATTGTCTGCCTACTTGAAACTCTCTTCTTGTATTTAATTTCTTTTCTTTCAAACCCATGAAGTGTAGATTCCATTGGAATCAGTGAGTTAAAGGTATATGCTTAACAAGATCTCCTGAACAGAGCTAGAATTGAATATCTCTTCATATGTTTTGTGGAACTGAGACCTCTGCAATTTGTTTTAGAAGACTTTGAACTCTGAATTAATTATACCTGTTTTCTTTGATTAAATTTTCTTTGTTTGTTACCAATTTGATTATTAATTATTTGCTTAAAATATTTATTTGTGGAAGGAGAATAATGCATTTGGGGTTATATGTCACATAGCTAATTGTATACTAGGTAGGGAAGCAACTGAGAGCTAAAGAGTATGTTTTATGCAGCCAGCCAGGCTTTCAAAAATAGCTCAGCAACCACATATGAAAACCAGAACTCTGAAAGAGCTCGCATTCTGGGTGCACATTGACTGTTAAGCTCCCGCGAAAATCTGACCACAAACACTACAATGAAGCTTTTAGGTGCTGTGCACTTTTAAAAATGTGATGCCCTGTGTGTAGCTGCTGCTCCAACCCAAATGGGTATCAAGGAAGAGGAGGATGATCTGAATTCTGATGAAACTGTATTTTCAGCTCATTTGGGCAAGTTACACAGAGGAGGAAACTTCATAGCACAACTACAGTGACCTCCAGGAAGACTCAGAGTGCTAAATTCTCTGGGCACTTTTGAGAGGTTCCATGTTATTAATAAGTGAAAACAAGTGATGACGCTATTCATTCTTTCTTGTAATTAACAAGTACTTTGAAAAAATCTTTCTTATTCAGAATTGCATTTTGAACTTAATAATTTTGAAAACCATAGAGAAACTAGTTTTACTACACCATATGGATTCCCAACATAGTGATTTGCTGTCCTCTTTTTCACTAACATGTTTATAGGAATGTAATTTTGCATAGCTCTCCTCCACCCCTAGTCACTAGCTTTTTCCTTTGTCACTACCTTTTCCCCAATCAGCTGCTGAAACAAGGTTATGCTTTATGTGGTATTTTAGTGCTGCAGGTGTTTTAAGGGTCAATGGAAAAAAAGCTTCCCACACTCATGATGGGGATTTCCTCTGTAGCATTCATGGACAAGGCTCTGGAAAATGCTCAGCCTGACAAACAAATAACTCACCTCCTTGGCATTGTTCAAACTCCCTTACACTCAGTGAGTTAGCAGTACTTTGTGTAGGAGTATTGTAGCACATTTAGTGCATTCCAGCATACACAGTAGCAGTTCATATCTATCAAGTGTTATACCTGACTCGTGCTCTTCTCTTTTTTGTGTGCTCCTGATTTTCGCTGTGATACTTAGTGGAACCTTCCCCTTGAAATTTTACAAAAGCAGTTAGAACAGAGATTATGTTTTCCTGTTCCACATGAAAAGCCTCTCTTCCACAATTAAGTAAAAACCTGTCAATCATTAACATTTTAAAACTTGCTACTTAGAATTCATCAGCTCTCATAAGACTCAGTAGAGGGCAGTGCTTACACAATACATATGCATTCTAACCAAGTGTTATTTACTTAGCAGCACTTTGGAAGCATTGACTAATTCATTGCTATAACACTGGTAAAGTAGATGATAGTATTAGTTTTTGAAAGATGAAGACTGAAGTGAGTTGTCCAAGGCCAACGACGTTGTATGTGTCTGAGAGAGAGGACAGGATCTGACCAAAATCCATTTCTGGAAGCAGTTGATTGAAATGGAAACTTAATACATGCAGTTTCTAGGAAGGCAAAGTCATAAGTGTTTCAAGTCCTACAGTTCTTGCACAAAGATATACTCTGAAACTACTCTTTCTCCTTGGATCCTCAAGGACATTGGGCAAAATGCTATTACATCAGTGTATCTGTAGTGACTTCGATCATATTTTTTCAGTGCAGTCAGCTTCCAACTGACTGTCCAACCATCCCTTATAATTTCAAGTTACCACAGAAACCTCACAGGCCACAATTAGATGGGGACAGGACCCTCTGCCACCTTGCGCTTTGTGTAGTTGTTATCTTCAGCCACCTAAGCACTTTCCTATCTTGTATTTTTTCTTCAGAAACTGACAGTTTGTCCACCATGTATGCCTTATTAGTGATTTTCCTGTTTGAGTCATGCATGGGGTGGATGGTGGGGAATGCTGAAATATCCTATTTTCACATTTTCTAACTGAGATTTTATGGCTAGCTTGAGGGATGGGGGTGAGGTGGGGATGTGGGAGGAAGGAGGGTGGGGGTGAAAAGGGTGAAAGAAGAATAAAACTGTTTGAAACTGTAGAAACAAAATGTTTCAGTTCAACATGATTCAAAATATTTCTGGGGTATTACCATTTTGAAGGTTTTATTATTTCAGAAGCCCCAAATCCATTTGTAAATACTCATTCCCTATCCTGCTTTGATGGCTGAGGGAGAAGAGTTTGAAATGCAACCCAGAATGTTCTTCCAAAAACCCTGTCAGTTCCATTCTTTGCTCTGCTTGGAGCACCTTGTTTTGACTTCACAAGTTCTCTCAGATATATTCTTTCCCAACACAAGAGACTCTGTGCACTGAGTTTCCTAACATAGGATCATGTCTAAGGCATTTTTACCGGAGGCTGTTCTTCTGAGCAAATAGGATCATGGAATAGAAGAAGGGACACAAATGTGACATATGACATTTAAATCTTCCTGGAAGGGAATTTGAGGTGGAGGACAGTTGCAAGTCTTACGTGCTGTGAATGAAACTCGAGAGGCCTATTTCATAATTTTAGTGACAAGAAAAGCTAGCTAATGATGTAATCTGATTATTTAGTTCTATGAGATTTATACAACAGTGTTTCTAAGAAAGAGTAAGATGTTAGGAACTCTTTGCTTTTAAGTGCAAGGTAAGAATCTACCAGAGTGCAAGGTAAGAATCTACCAGATTGCTTTCACTAGACAGAATTTTTGCACATAGAACTTTGCTACCTCAGTCACTCAAGCTAAAGTGCTAGATCCAAGGCTTTCAAGATTATAAATTATTTGGGGGAATCCTGATTCTGCTCCCATAAAAAGAGCTGATATGGAATTAACATGGCAAACCTGGGCATCCAATGGCCTGGAGGCACCCTAGACCATCACTTCCAAGCTGCTGCTTCAGGAGAGCATGGATCTCCTGCAGGTCTTGTGCTATGGGGGCTTATCTGAGATGCCTTAAGGCATATCAAATACCTCTAATGTCAGCATGGGTTGCCAACTAAATTGATTCTACACTATTTTCCTGACCACTACCAGGAAATAAAAATCTTCAAAGATATCCCGATGTGGGTATACAGAACAGAGGCACACCAAAGCAGATGCACTCAGAATCACTACATTCCACTTGAAAAATCTTAGAGCTTGCACAGATTCAACTGTCAACACTGTATGTTTCTTACTGCTGGGACTAAGAGCTGCTAGTTTGATAACAAGGAAGTGTATGAACAAGAGAGATGTTATGGTTACAGCAAAAAAGTTTGATGACGACAGCATAACCACAGAGAAGTTTTGCATGTTGCCCAGTGATAGCCTGGCACTTGATTGTTTTCTTTAGCAGCAGCAATCGGGTTTAGCAAACCGTCAGAGAACACACACAGGAGCTAGACACCATGATCCAAAATACAAAAAAACCAAAGGGGTATTTTTTTTTAACCTCAGTTTCTTCTGCTTTATCGCGTACATAACCGCAGCTCATTTTTGCATCTTCTTTGCAGGTTTCCAGGAGAGCAGCTGCTTTACTGTAGTATAAGCTTTCTTACTATCCCAGTACTTTTTGCTTCTCTTTGCCCATTTCTCTTCTCTTTCAGAGCTACATCCTTCCCACATGTTATGAATATACCAATTCCTGTCAATCCTTTCTAGCAAGTCTAAAACAAGTCTTCATCTTGAGCCGTCTCTCAGGTTTCATTTTTTGGATCATATTTGGCCATTTCTGATACCTTTCTCTCTTCTAGTTTTGTAGCTTTTGAGGTCAGATTTTATTGATCAAGTGCCTCACAGTGGATAATGTATTCTAATATCTCCACAATTGCATAGTTATTATGTCAGTTAACTCCAAATAGGTCATTAAAATGTTGCAAGTTAATACAGGGACCCTTGTTATCCCCTCCTCTGTGATGCTCATACAATTTTAAGGAAGTCAATGGAATTTCTTTACTGTGTGTGAGAGTTGTATCTTGATATGTAGCACACCACCACAGTGATAAAACTCTGTTCACGGTCTGACTGATTCCTTCAAAACGATATCACATTTTCAGGTCTAGATGAACGCATGCACTTATACTTGCACACACCCAATGTCCATTGTGTCCCTCAGTGTGATCTCTACATATGCAGATTGAATTTTCGACGGTTACCTAGTTCGCATGTAACCTAAACCTTGTCTACTTTGACACGAAAAATCAAAGTTGTCTGCAAACCATTTTAACCAATTCTGAAAATATGTTCCACTGCTGTAGCAGGTTTTCAGGCCTACTTGTTATCCCTGCATGGCTGCTGTCAAGACAGAGAGCAGATTTGTGACTTGTTCAGCCAACTCCTTGGTGATTTACTGTAGGTAACAGCTTCCCAAATACTGCAGAACTGTTGTACTGATTCTACAAAGCCATCTTCTCTGAAGGGTCATGTACTGGAGCATGGCCCAGGGAATATAACAGTGTAAGAATGTATGGGTTAGTGCAAGGCTACTCCAAAATAACACGAAGAACTAGATGGTCTTTCTGCTAACTATGGATACAAAGACTGCAACATATATTGCCAATACTCCTGTGGCAAGTATAGTTCATGCGCAGTCCTTTGTTATAACTGCAGTAAGTAGATACAGCATTTTGTCATTACCTTTGCTATTCTGGTTAAGAATTCCAGATCCAAGTTTCCTAGTACACAAGTCAATGAATTTTCTGATAAACCACATTTGGCACCTATGTCCAGTTTTGCATCTTGTGCTGAACTTAGTTTCAGAGAAGTAGCTGATTGGCTGTATTGAATCCAATATCTCTATGCACTTTATAATTAAAGGAACTGTTTATTTTTACCCAGTACAGGGGAAACAAAAAAATACCTCAGCGATATTTTACAGGAGGCACTGTTATCTATCATTGTTGTGGTCTGAAGACCTACGAAGGTCTAATGGAGGTAAAGGTTACAATCCCAATTATTTAGCTGATTCAGGGAATGAAACAGCTTGTCATGCACTCTTTCCTCCATGCGTATGGGCAGTCTGGATATATGTATAATTCAGTAGTGTCCTATTTTGAGCTGTCAATATAGAACAGTACTGATGATAGTCTCTGAATAACTTTGTGTGGAAAAGAGCTACTTTATTAGGGGTTTAGAGTTTTAATCTTTAATCTTCATGGATTATCTTCATGAATTATCTTTGTAGATGTAATCTTAAGGATTATCTCTCTGAATTCTTATTTGTACACATTCATGTTTTTTTCTTTAATTTTGTCCATTTTTACTTCATCTTGCATCAATTGCTATCAAAATTTTCTGTTGTACTATCTCAGAGAAGTAGAATTCTTTTCTCCTTTTCTTTTATTTTGTATATCACATTAAAATTTAGAATTGGAATTAACAAAAGGCTTTATTCTTCCAAGATGTGGCCCATACTGTCTCAGTCCACTGGTGTACTTGAGCTAGAATTTAGGTTGATGTGTCTAAGCTGTGTTAATAATATTACGTATACGTGTAAATACACTTTTAATGAATTCTAGGGGAGATTTAGCGAACCTCAGAACCATTTGGGAAATCATTTGTGGTTTAAGCTGTGACAAATCATGCCTGTTGGCCTAAAACCTGCTACGTAAATTCCATATTTGATGCTGGAACCTAAATATGAGCTAAATCTTTATCATATTTTAAAAGAGTAATTCTTTGCTTTCTGTCTTCTATGCAAATCTCATGACCCCTTTTTTCTTTGAGATTCAGTGTTGCTTGTAATCATGAGTACAGATATTCAACTTAAAGCAGGGAAAACAAAGTCACTAAAGGATTCACTTCTGCCTTGCCTAAGTAAAGATTTTGGGTCAGATCGCCAGCTAGTTGTTTATCATTTGTTATCATCATAAAGTTGTTTCGCTGATCTTAAAGAAGCTATGCCGGTTCATACATTCTAAGGACTGCGGATCATATTATAAAGAGTTTTTACCCCATCCATCTTTGATAAGCACTAGCTATTTTAGAACTGATCTGTAAGTCATATTTCAAGCCTATAGTCATTTAATTTAACCTTTCTCCAATTTTCCTTTAGCAATCCAAATATCCCTGGATACACTGGCAAGGTTCATTGGTCAGCAACTCACCCAGCAAATTCTAATCTTCCATCAACAACCCCATCAATAATTGCACGAATGCATGGGTAGGTATGAGGCATATTTCTCAGCTTGTTCAGAAAGATTACAGGGAAAATCCTAATTGCATTTATTTAGTTAAAGAACAATTAAATGTTAAGCATGACATTCCATTGGCTTAAAAAATACTGAACGGTCGGTGTTGGATCACATGATATTATGGTCATGCTAATCTGAAGTCCTTTTGAGGTTTTAGATTTTTTCTGGAACATTGTAAGATATGCACTGGGGAGGTACCTAAACACTGAGGTAAATCATGATTTGAAAATGTGGATTATTTCTACACGGAGGAATATTTCTTTAGCTATAGTTGCTAAATCATAGTTAAAGTTCCTTTTTTTTGCTGATTGATTGATCTGTGTGTGTTTTGAAAGAGACTTATGAATGTCAAACTTTAAAATTCCCAAAAGAAAACTGTGTGGTATTGTATTTCTAAATTGGTGCTGGCAGATACAGGAAATGTGTATTTGCTATACAAAAATATTTGTTAAAAATGAGTGAGTTTACTTAGAAGGCAATTAGAGGTGAAATCATGCCATGCCCTCACACCGATGCAGCCCAGGATCCTGTGACTACGAAATCATGACAGCTCCACATCACAGCTGTGGCTGCCTCATGAAGTGAATCAGTATTTTCTATTCTCTCTTGCTCTTTCATACAAGGCTCGTTAAAACTATGGGCCAGTATTATGTATTTAGGTGTCTAACTCTTGTTAGTTTCAAAGGAGATGGACACTTCATAATAGCTAAAAAACCCTTTTCCTTTTGTTAGCGCAAAGAGTTCTGACACCAGAAAAGGATCAACCTGGACTTTCTCTCAGTAGCTTCAGAATAGCTTAATTACTATTTGTTTCCTGTCACTCCTTTATGATTCTCATTTATTTTTATCCATAATAATCTAGAACACTGTGACACTATCCCAAGTTTCCATGTTTTGCTGAGATATTTATCTTCCATTAAACTGTTTAATTTGCCTTAGGATTCTGTTCACAGCACATCATCCTTTTTCAGCACTGCCAGTGAAAAGTATCCAGAAAAGGCTTGAGGAGCTTCCTGGTTTTTACAGAATTCACCTTGTAAAGTGTTTCATCACCATGCAAAATGCACTGACTTCCATTTCTGCTGCCCTACATATATTCACCTTTGCTCTTTTTCTCTTGCGGCTATACTTAGACAATAGGCAGTCACCTGTATTTGCAGTTTGCTGTTGACAGGGAATGAAACGATGCAAGAGTGTCTTGAGCCTCTATGGGCTAACAAAGCTGAACCCAGAGCATCCTGATGCAAGACTAAATTGCTTGTAAATGTCATGGGCAAAAAGACAGATGCATCTTGGCAAAGATCATTGGCAGACTCCAGACAGATACCAAACTTCAAGAGCAAAAACGTAGGCACCACTGTGGTACAAGAAAGAAAAACCCATCTGCTACTTCCCTTTACTTTATACAGATGTTACTGTGAGTGTAGTTCATACTGGATTAATTTTCTTAGTTATAGAATCATAGAATCATCGAATAGTTAGGGTTGGAAAGGACCTTAAGATCATCTAGTTCTAACCCCCCTACCAGGGGCAGGGACACCTCACACTAAACCATGCCACCCAAGGTTCTGTCCATCCCGGCCTTGAACACCGCCAGTGATGGAGCATTCACAACTTCCCTGGCCAACCCATTCCAGTGCCTCACCAGAATTTCTTCCTCATATCCAATCTAAACTTCCCCTGTTTAAGTTTGAACCCGTTACCCCTTGTCCTCTCACTACAGTCCCTCATGAAGAGTCCCTATCCAGCATCCCTATAGGCCCCCTTCAGATATTGGAAGGCTGCTATGAGGTCTCCACACAGCCTTCTCTTCTCCAGGCTGAACAGCCCCAACTTTCTCAGCCTATCTTCATACGGGAGGTGCTCCAGTCCCCTGATCATCCTTGTGGCCCTCCTCTGCACTTGTTCCAACAGTTCCATGTCCTTTTTATGTTGAGGACACCAGAACTGCACACAATCCTCCAAGTGAGGTCTCACGAGAGCAGAGTAGAGGGGCAAGATCACCTCCCTTGACCTGCTGGTCATGTTCCTTTTGATGCAGCCCAGGACACGGTTGGCTTTCTGAGCTGCAAGCGCACACTGAAGCCGGCCCATGTTCATTTTCTCATCAACCAACACCCCCAAGTCCTTCTCTGCAGGGCTGCTCTGAATCTCTTCTCTGCCCAACCTGTAGCTGTGCCTGGGATTGCTCCCACCCAGGTGGAGGACCTTGCACTTGTCATGGTTAAACTTCATCAGGTTGGCATCAGCCCACCTCACAAGCTTGTGAAGGTCCCTCTGGATGGCATTCCTTCCCTCCAGCGTATCAACCGAACCACACAGCTTGGTGTCATTGGCAAGCTTGCTGAGGGTGCGTTCAATCCCACTGTCTATGTCACCGGCAAAGATGTTGAATAAGGCCTGTCCCAACACCAATCCCTGAGGGACACCACTTGTTCCTGGTCTCCAGCTGGACATTGAGCCATTGAGCACAACCCTTTGTGTGCTGCCATCCAGCCAGTTCTTTATCCACCGAGTGGTCCACCGATCAGATTGAGGTCTCTCCAACTTAGAGACAAGGATGTCATGTGAGACAGTTTTAAGCGCTTTGCACAAGTCCAGGTAGATGACATCAACTGCTCTACCCCTGTCCATCAGTTCCGTAGCCACATCATAGAAGGCCACCAGATTGGTCAGGCAGGATTTCCCCTTAGTGAAGCCATGCTGGTTGTCACCATGCACCTTGTTGGTTTTCATGTGCCTTAGCGTGCCTTCCAGGAGAATCTGCTCCAAGATTTTGCCAGGCTCTGAGGTGAGACTGACTGGTCTGTAGTTCCCCGGCTCATCCATTTTCCCTTTCTTGAAAATGGGTGTTCTATTTCCCTTTTTCCAGTCATCGGGAACTTCACCTGACTGCCATTATTTTTCAAATATGATGGACAGTGGCTTAGCAACTTCATTTGCTAGCTCCTTCAGGACCTGTGGATGGATTTCATCAGGTCCCATGGACTTGTGTACGTTCAGATTCTTAAGATGGTCTCGAACCAGATCCTCTCCTACATTGGGCCCAGGGTCTTCATTCTCACAGTCCCTGTATCTGCCTTCCAAGACTTGGTTGGTGTGATCAGAGAATTTTTAGTAGATACCAAGAACAGGGTTCTCGTTCTGTGCTGACAAATACTTTCCATAACCAGGAATTAATCCCTGATGTTTTGTAGAAGTGTGTGTAGGAAGCATACAGCAAGCACATTCATCTGTAGACATTGTAGGGCAGGCTTTATCACCCTTTGTCTAAGCTGAGTGGTACGTTTCCCCAAGGTAGTGCCCCTTGCTACAGAATTATAACATTCCTATTTTACTTTCTCTGGACCTACTTGAGGTCTAAGATAATGTTCACTGACCTAAGATGGAGGATCATAGCCCTCTTTGAAACTGCTATGTAATACCATTAGGGATGCTGGGAATCTCCCACCAACATTATGCAGTGATGGTCATAAAAGAGGGATGTTTAACATTTGATTCCTTCCCTTTGTGAAATAAATGATAAAAATTCCTGCTGATTTCAGTGAATACCAGTCAAGCTAATCTGTAGAGGAGTGGTGAAGAGACAAGTGTTTATTCTTGGAATTTGGGGTCAGACTACCCCAATTCACCTCCACATGCGTTTCATGGAGGATGAGATCTCATTCTCACTGTTTTTTAAATGGTTATCCTTCTTTTTTTTCACCCTTTGATCATTCTCAAGCCATGACTGTAATAATTTCTTAGAAAGCAACGAGTGATTACATGTGGTGGATGCTTTTATAGCTGCTTTATTTGACACATCTCCAATATACGGTCAGTTTCCTGAAGTCAGTTATGGGTATCAGAGGGAGTCTCTTGTCTACTGCTAACATGGTCTAATATATGTTGCTGTCAAAAGTATTAGCAATACCAGATAGACCAGGAAGCATGCAACCATTTCTGCACTATGTTTCTATTGCATGTAGCTTCCACTGTGTGCAGGACAAATTCCTTTGTACCATGTTTTAAGCATTCTGAAATCAAGAGGACTGTATAGGATATACATGGTTTCTTCATCTTCAAATATGAGTAACATTTTTATATGTCAAGTTTATTGATGTATTTTTATTATATTTTTATTTCCAGGTAATCCCAAGGTAAAGTCAGCAAGTTAGGTTTCAAAGTCCTTTAGTGCAATCAAATTCTTTGTTTAGCTTTTGCATAGGAAGCAATGTTTTATGTTTTGTTTTGATTTGTGTTTAAATGAACTTCCCATTACCACCTAAAAAACTCAAATTCATTTGCATTATGAGTTGCACAGAAATTCACTGGCATCATCATAGTTAATATAAGATTAGTTTAGTAATTTTGTTTGATGTTTGAGAGAAAGGTTACACCCTTTCAGCAAGCTGCTTTGGAGATTTCAAAACGGATTTAAGTCAAAAGAAAGTATATTATGTTTGGGGAGTGAGTGAACATAAGATTCTGTGGTCAGTTCTGTGTCAGAAAAGAACAGAACTGACCAAACACCTAAAGAAAAAGCAGCCCTGCTTTTCTTTAGATGTTTTGTAGCAGAGATGTTTCATGGCAGTTCTTCAGATACGCAGTGCAGGTTAGTTGTGACACAACCTTGCGTGTTCAAGAAAGTCTGGAAAGAGGCAAGCGGCAGAGAGCATACCCCTGTTATAGTTGCTGTAGGGATCTGTCTTTCAGGTGTTACATATAACCAGAAAGTAAGATTTAAAATAAGATTTAAAACTCTTAGGAAGATTTGCCACCATTGTTTTTAAGGGAGCTGATCCTAAAACTATGAAATATTGCGAATTGTTCATGTTCTCTGAGGCAAATGGGCATAACTGTTTATGAAGAAAGCAGTGAGAAGGAAGAAGAGGGAATGTTTAGCAATGTAAGAAGACATTTTGAAAGTCTTTCTCTGTGTCTACAGGTACATAGCAAAACATGGAAGCTCATCTCCGTATAATCACCAGAACATTTTTCTCAAAGGGTGACTCCAGTTAGTCTTCATAATTCTTGTGAAGAATAAACTGTTACAATTTAGAATAAACTGTTACAGTCTTCATAATTTTTATGAAGAACAAACTGTTACAGTTTAGAAAGTTTCAGTCCTTTTTACCTGCATAACTAACTGAGAGCCTCAGTGTCTGACAGTGAGAAGGAAGGAAATGTGTGAAGATGTGTGGATACTTTAAGAGAGGAACAAAAATAAAATAGCGTAGAAGTGGGAGTTTGTGGTAGTCCTTATTACATTAGTCTCATATTTATGACTTTCTTGCGCTGACAGTTAAAACCATATTAAAAACAAAAGGAATCATAAGTCAAAGGCTTGAAACTTTTGTCTGTACTGGATTGCCTCGTTAACTAAGGTTGAAAATGATGTGGCTGTTCCATCTGTTTACATAAATATTTTGTGCATATACATACATATATACACACATATGTGGACATACATATGTAAATGTATTACTAGCTAAGAAGTCATTACAGAGCAGTAGCCCTTCTCCTCAACTGTCATAAGCATGACTTGCAAAGATGGTTAAATATTACAAACTGATATCTTAATCTCAGAGATTTTAATCTCTGGCTCTGCATGTAGTAGTGAATAAAAGAAGCCAGCTTATGATCTCTGGTCAGGAAGCTAGTTAAGACTGTGTGGCTTGCATCCATGCTTTAATTCTGTTATGCTTAAGTTGAAAACATTAAATAGGGAAGATGACAGGCCAGGATTTAAGTCTCTGTCTTGGCACTGTTTTATTATGGTGTAGACAACATGAGGATATTGCACCCATGAGGAAGAGAAGACCAAATGCAAATTTTTAGATCAGAGAGTTCTGCTGTGCTCCAGGAGCCAACATAATCCAAATAGTTTCATTTGGACAGCCTGCCTGGCAACTTGCTTAGAAATTTCTGTCCTTAAGTCTCTCGTATTATCCAAATCATCTATATTCCTGCTCTGTTACCTCTCCTGCTTGCTTTCCTCCAGTGCAGGCTTTCTCCAGGCTTTTGAGATACATATGTGTAACATGTTTGTAAGAAATAGCTTTCCCATAGCCACTTAAGAGCTTTCTGTGAATGATTTTAAAATGCACCAATGGCAAAAGGCCTTTTTAGGAGGAAACTGAAGGCTCATTGGAAGTACTAAAAGGTAGGGAATATAAACCACAGACCCAAAAGACAACAAATCCACAAAAAGAACTAACATCCCTTAACAAAGGGGTTAAGATCCTCAGCAATAATAATGGGAACCAAGCATCCAAATCCCTGACACTGCAGTACAAATTTCAGTCATAGAGGACAAACAAGCCCCTAGGAATGTGAGATGATGGCTAAGCAAGGCAGGCACTGATATTAAGGTGTGCCATTTCTCCTAATAAGACTGTAGCAGATTGTTTATCCTAGAGTGGAGCAGAATAATTCCAGTTCTTGAAATGTCTGACCTAACACAGAAACTGTATCACTTCTAGCTTTCTGTATTTTCATTGTGCACAAATCACTGATACCATATTTTTTAAAAAAAAAGATGCTCTCACCTAATGTTTTTCTGTATGCATTAAATTAGAATTTGCGTGTACACGTGCAAAGTTACAGCTCATGTATACGTACAGAAAGCATGCAACCTGCCTTTGCCCTTTGTGCTTGTCCGTTTTGGAGCTATGCATGTATGAAAGTCAGTGAATATTTTAGATAAAAACATAGTCTCTTTTGCAAATTTATTTATCCTGTCACATGGAATTATGTAACACATAAAAACATTTACAGATCTTTTACAAGGGTTATGTTGTTATATGCTCGAGAAGGATTGAAATGACATCTTTCAGAGCCCCTACCCTGCAGTGCAAGGAGGGTGATCTGACTTAGGGTATAGATGTAGGAACTGTCTTTGTGCAATGCAATGTAGCATCACAGGCTATATCTTGAGCAGAAACTTCAGTTCCATTCAAACTAGCAGATGAAAACTGATTATATTTTAAGCCAGCAGTGAGCTAAGAACATTAACTGCAAAGACAGATGCCATCACTCGAGTAAGTTCAGATTGGTTGCTTTACGTATAAAAATATTTTACGCGTGGCATAATCAAAGCACCATAATCAAAGGAGATGGGAGCTATTTTTAAAATGGAGCCGGTTCTTAGCTGGATAACCCAGAATAGCTTTCTCTGACTTTACAGATTAGTTGAGAGCTAGAATCTCTACACCTAATGAGTGAAAGCTATGTATTAGAAATCCTCTAGATAAAACTGTTAAAAAAATGTAAGGATGATTTATACTTCTCTATACTGCTAGATCAAGCAGAAGACATGTAGAAAAAAATTAACAGTGGGGAAGAAAGGAGGTTTTTAAAGTCAGTTTCTAGTTACTTCCAGGTTCTCTGAAAACTTGAACAAAGATCAAGAAGCTCTTGGGCTTTAATTGCAAATGAAATTGAAATGCTTGTGCCCAAGCAACAACTCATTTCATTTAAAATTAATTTGTTTTTTACAAATCTATATTTTAATTCCAGTATTATGAGAGACTATTCCTTGAAACCTTGAAGGAAAATTTTCATGTATTGAAAGAGAAGAACTTACAAAAGTATTAATAAAAAAAAAAAAAGGCATGTGACTCATTCAATATAAGGTCTATCCCTGTTTTTACTTGTTGCAATAGTATTGCTCTTGGTAGTGAACACAAAAGGGGACTTCTGCCATCATGTCAATCTTATATATAGCACCACTTGATTTAATCTGATCTCTTCTAGATTCATGTGATTCCTGATACGGTGAACTGGTTATTGCTATCTTAAAATTTTCTGACTCTTCCACACTATCCTAAAGAGAAATAACACAGACACATACCCCCAAAGTATCCTTTTAGTTGATAGTGTGGCATATGATAGAAAGGATATGATATGAAGTATATGAAAGAGGACTGATACTAAAGAATGCCAGTTTTGCCTCCAGTTGGAAACCAGTGAACAAATACTTAAGTTGGTGGGGCAACTTCTGCTTTCTATCTTTTAAATGCATTGCTGAATCATAGATGTTGTTAATCTATACAGTGTTCATAAAGCAGTCAAATTTCAAGTCAGTAACAATCATTTTTGGATCTGTTCCTTTGAGTTATGGCATCGACACCTAGATGAACAGGAACAGAGCTGGCTTCCGGTGTGTAGTAAAACCACTGAAAAACAATGTTGCTGTGAGAGAAATGGTTTCCTGGGTAGAATTTAGTTGGTTTTCCTTCTACAGTCTTCTAAAAGCTTCAGAAAGTATGGTCTTCTAGAGCAGAGCATTTGCACCATGCAAAAAGTCACTACATCTGGAGCTTGTTTCACAGAATTTCACTTTATAACCAGCAGGCTTTGGAAATTAAATTTTTTAAGTAATTTATTGTGAAGTAGTTGTTAGCAAAGTGACCGTGCTTTGAATATGATCACTTCAACATACACAGTATATAAATGTCTTAAACTATTTTATTTCTTTCTAAATATCTCTAAATACTATCTATGCATTTTTTGTATGCATAGCTACTGCACCCCTTCAAATACGTTTTTGCATTATGTTGAATGGATTGATCATAAAGCAACATTTTGGCATGGAAAAATAGACTACAGCAGAACAATTAGCATAACTAGCTAAAGTTCATATTTTTTAGGCTAGATTCTTTTCTCTCTTGCTCCTTTCAGAAATATGCATTTTAAAAAATTGGTTTCTTTTGGCTTGTTTGTTATTTTATTCCTAATGCTTCTCATCTGCCATCTAGTAAAGGTCACAGAAATATTAATGTACTTCCAAAGCAAGAGGACCAAAAAGCTTTGCTTTCAACATAGCTTAGAGTATGGGGATGCAAATTGCAAAAAATCAGTGGCCTGTATCTTCTCACAGAATTATTTAGTAATGAATGTACCAAGTGAAAGAGAAATGTCTGTTGGGTAAACAATACACATAAACAACTTCATGGTAGGAAAATAATATGATAGAAGAGTCTGTCCTGATCCTAGCCTGAAATCTTGAAAATAACTGGAGAAAATAAGGTACGTATAAAGGAGACAGAAACCAAAAGCATATAATAACTGGAAACTTTTTTTCATTTTGCTATAGATGGAAACATTTTTTATTTAATAAAGTACAATTAAAATTAGAAAAATATCGTGTGCAAGTAGAGAATTTGTGTGGTCTTCAGAAATTGAGAGATAAAGTACAATTTATTTGGAGAAGTTGGGCAGAGCAGAGGAGAAAACAAAGTTTAAGTGGAGTATTCCTCTCCACTGATAGCTAAAAAAAGCTCCTTTTTTCAAATCTCAGCGTGTCTCAGCCGCTGCTGTCTTTTCTTTCCCCCCAGCAACGTGGGACTTGAGTGGCTTGGCTTACCCTTTAGCACGGGACTCTGAGTTTTCCCCAGTGTGCAGGAATACAAAGCAGTCCTGATGTATTCAGCCATCCCAGAGGAGATTGCTC